>JANFAM010000009.1:21270000-23670000 GCA_024362665.1 Prunus padus | reverse complement strand
GAGAGAGAGAGAGAGAGAGAGAGAGAGAGAGAGAGAGAGAGAGAGAGAGAGAGAGAGAGAGAGAGAGAGAGAGGACAAGAATAGAGGCAGAGACAGAGAGGAGGAGGAGAAGAACTATTGAGATGGAGATGGTGACTGTGTGGAGGGAAGGAAGGAGAGAGATGGACGAACGGAGGAAGGAAGGCAAAAAAGTTTCGGATTTGAAATTAGGTTTAGTTCGTGACTGACTCGTGAGGATGGATGGAAATGGACGGAGGAGAGGAGATATTAAATCTCCACTTTTAGACATAATATTAATATTTATTATTTAATATTTAATATTAATTATTTATTGTTCTGATAAGATGACACCAAACGGGATCAAAAACTGAGCATCGTGTGGTGTCAAACAAGAATTGTATGATATGGTTTCATCCCGTTTCAACATCAACACCAAATGGTTTGACACGAACTTGACACGGAATGGCACGGTTTTGGGATGGTATCAGTATTTCGGTTTTGATGCCCACCCCTAGTTGGAGGGGCCAAAGTAGAAAATGCAAGTATATTAGACACCTAAGTATTCAATAATTACATATTTCGAGCTAAATATTTCTAATTGAGTCATGTCTAATTTGTTTTAGAGAAAATTTTAACTTAATTATAAGTTGTTTATTACAAATTCTACATATTATATATAATATAATAGAGGAATGATAAAAATCTGGGGGGGCCAGGGCCACTCCAGGTCTAGAAGTGGCTCCGCCACTGGATATTATAACACTTGATTTAATAATATTGTAGCATTTTTACGATCATACCAAAAAATTTCCTTGGCTTAATAACCTAAGGACATATCAATGTTAATGATAATGATTGTTTGTTAGGGATTGAAGGCCTATCAAATGTTTAAAAGTACGAATGAATGAAATAACTTGATCTTCTCTATCTTTAATATTAACACCATGTATGATAATCAAATTGTTTGAAAGCTAAAAACATCCGTCTTTACTATTATTTAAGAGAATTATCGTTATCAAGTAAAGAGGATTATAATGTATATACTCTTAAAAACCAAAGGTATTACAGTAATTCAACCTCAATTTTAACACTCATTTTATCTCTCACGCGACTTATGTTTTCTCAATTAATTCTCTCATATAATAACTTCCTCCTATGCACATGTATGTGTGGAAGTTGAGATTAGATTCTCTTGTGCTTTTTTAGTTGCGTGCATTGACACACACGGATATTATAGGAACTTGAACTCATGATCACTTGATAGCGCACCAAATATTTGGGCCAATCCAACTAACGCTCCATTAATAATAGATACACAACATAATTCATGAGGCCTTAATGTTAACGACCTCTAGCCGTTTGACTTCAATGACATTTATCGAAGCAAACAACATTTTATCTTTGAAATTATTAAATTAAAAAAAGGGACTCAGTGACATTCAATTCTCACGTTCTTGTTGGGTGAGAGAGGTTAATTTCCTTGATGGAAGGCTCAATTGCTCTTTAACTCCAAATGTAGGTGTATGTTCTCTTCAAAAGCAATATATGCGCTTTAAAAAATCAACCCTACTCTACTCTTGCTCTGCATACATTACATGCCTAGAGCATCTCCAAGGGAGATGTCAGACACCAAATATCAAATTTAAATTTAATGGTTGATGTGCCAATTTGAAATCTTACACAGTTTTACACTCCACCCGATATGTCAAATTAAATTATTATTTTATTACATTTTAGTGTTGATTTATTTTTAATTAAAAAGAAAATAAAATTAAAAATTAAAAAAAAATATTTATCTTACTTTTGGGATGTCAAAAATAACATCTCAACCTTCAGCCTTCATTCCACATCAGCTTTGACACATCGGTTGGAGTGATGTAAGATGTTATTTCTAGCCGTTAAATGTTTATGTGGCACTTTTGACACATCAGTTGGAGATGCTCATTTTCCCCTTTTCTTAAGCTGAGTATTGCTGCAGGAAACAAAGGCAGCTGTTAACCTCCGATTTTTGGGTCACGTGTCGATTATTTCATAATAAAATAATAAGTTGGACTGAGCAGACTTCAGTAACAAAGACATCCTTTGCTTTGATGTGTGCCAATACCGAGGCCAGAAATGGTCGCGAGCACAACTGGGTGAATGCATGGACGAATCCAGGAATTTTACTTTCAGGGATCAACGTGTAAAAGCTCACATATTTTTTTAAACAAAAAAAACTCTTTAAAAAATAAAACAATAGTATTAGCATTCATAATTCATACAAAAAACAATAATCCACAACGATTTTTCCATATTATGAAAACCTCGTAATATGATTTGATTATCAATACAAGCAAAATCATATTTCTCAATATAAACAACCAAGCTAACACTCTATCATTGATATCTCATTTGGTTCCGCGAGGCGAAGTTTAAGCCTTGAGACATTGAGACGTAAGCCTTTTTGACAAATTATTTTAATTAAGAAAATATAAAACAACTAAAACTGACTTTTATTTTAAATACAATATATATAAATAAAATATATATAAATTTTGTGGTCAGAAATTGTGATTTCATTAAATTACCTCAGTAGTGACAAGGTTCCAAACATTAAAATACAGGCTAAGTGCAGTGATTCTATTGGGTGAATGAAAAGAAGATAATAGTGATTATATGGAATTAAATCAAAAGGCAGAGTTTAGGTCAAATAGGGGATTTTACAAACCAAACAGTGGTGTCTTTATTGTATGAAACCAGACTACACGAAACACATCGTTTCATTAAAAAAAAAAACCCACGCATCTCGATCCGACGTCGTTCAAGGAAAACAAAAGTTGAGTTAGGGTTAGGTCTTCTTCTTCGCGAGGAATAAGCCATTGACCATGTCGATGTAACATCCTCGACCCAATTTATTCCAATTTGTGAAATTTCAATTTTGCCCTTGGGGATAGGGTCACTTTAGTCACTTTCTAATTCGGAAAGAATTTGGGAAATTAAGTTAGGCCGTTGCGTTGGGCTCTTCGATACTAGTTCGTGGACAGGCGACAAGCTCAATTTCGAGTTGTAATGAACTCGTATAGGTCTGAAAACCCAAAAGACGTGACGGTCTTTTTGAAAATTATTTTGAAACCCTAAGTACCTCACCCTCCCCTTCGCGCACGTCAAACCCCCTCGACTCTCTCTCTCTCTCTCCTCTGATGGCGCCGACTTTCAGACGACGATTACGTCGCTGTCCTGCCACCGATTTCGACGAAACCACCTTTAGAATTCTCCCCTCTCTCTCCTCTACCCATTCCACCCTTTTTCCTGGCTTGATTTCGCACCGTATAGCGACTGGAAACGAGGAAAAGTTTGCTATTTTTCCGATGCTAGTCATGGCGTTTCCAGCAACCATTTCCGTCTGCCAAGGTATGTTTCTTCATAATCTTGAAGAAACCCCCACTTAAGGTTCACGGTTTGGGTTCGATCCGGCTATCTCCGGCCACTTTTTGGCCATGGTTCAAGAACAAAAAATACTCCCCTAGTTGCCCTGGTTCTAACTGTATAGGTATTGTAGGGTGTTTCGAGAAATTTCTTTGCCGAAAATTTGTCAAGACACCCACGCGTGGGCCATTGTGTCATGGCCCAATTCATTCCAAAATGTTCCCCTTGTCGTCCCTAGCGCGACGGTACGCTCGGATTTGGAATTGATTACCGTTTGACTATCGAACGGATATTACACATCATAGGCGATATCCAGGTTCGATAGGTTCAGACCGTTGGATCGGTTCCAATTTCAAATATGTTGTTCTCCGTACCTTTAGGATCGTGTAGGAATTGGCGGATCGAGAATCGGAGTCCCAGATACTCCGAAACAATGAGTCTAGGTTTAGGCGAAACGATCGCAATCCGATCGTGCGATTGGCTTGGATCCGACTACTCGATCGAGACCAAACTTTCAAGACGTGTTTAGTAGACTCTGTTAAACCTATAGGATCTTTGGGATTGGAAATCGGAGGTCTTGGGCCCCGCGGGCCCAGTTGACCAAAATGAGAAGTTTGACCACACGGTTGACTGTGAGTCTTTCGAGGTTATTTCACCTTTCGAAAAACGTTAGATTGACCTTAGAAACTCCCCATTAGTCGTACACACACTTTAAGTCATGGGAAAGTTAGGAGTCTGTTTTAAAGTTCTCGTTCGAGGTGCTTTATTTAATTAAGCCCGTTTATTATCTCCAATAGGAACTCTTGCTTCGCGTACTCCAAAGGAAAAGCCCTCTAAGGATTGAGCAGTGTTAACTCGCAAGTGCACGGGCCATTGGATAGTATAGCATGTGTAAGTACGAGGTCGATCCCACGAGGATAGATGATAGATTGATTCAATTTGATTCCCTGCACAAAATAGAAAACCAAAAGAAAATAAATACATCAAGAAAGAAAGAAAAGAAATTAACTCAAGCAAATTAGTTACTAAGTTCAATTCATATTCACAGATTGATTCTAACTAAAGTATGATTAAGCCATGGTGTCTGGTCTTAACCTTGTATTCCTAATTCCCTAATTAGATCCTTGTTGTCGAACCTAAATTAAGCATTAGAAATCCATTAAGCATAGGAGAATGTTTTAAACAACCAAGCATGTATCTAATCCCTGTTGTCGAATGTCCATACATACTCTTCATATTCATAGTTCAATTCGAATTAAGGCATGGTGTTTACTCTTAATTCAAACCAAGATAGCTAACATACAAGTTTTAATGGTGATCAATCATTCAAACAAGCATAATGAATAAGAACAAGAACCGTAATTGAAACTTGGAAACTAATTAAACTTGAAAACTTAAGAAAAGAATTTACATTACAATGAAAAATAAATTACAACTAAGAAAAACTTAAAGAAAAATTTAGCAAAAGGATTTTGTTACAACAATTGAGAACTAAAAAGGAAAACTAAGAGAATTTGAGGGAGAAGGGAGAGGAGCTCTAGAGAGATGTTTGAGAGCTCCCCCCTTGGGGTGTGTTTGAAGGTTAGCCAAGCTTCCTATTTATAGGAGAAGGAAAGCATCAAACTCACATGCCAATATTCTTCTTGGTTTATTTAATTCCTTCTTTTGACAACAAGTTGTAAGAATGATCATAGCCACCTCAAGTTCACATGGGCATCCATCTCCTTTCATCATTTGGCTAGTTCCCACTTGATGCTTTTGCTTTCTTTATTTCTTTACACAACCCACTTCAATTATGACAAATAAACATGCTTCTTCCCCACTATCAACAATAGCACATGCATAGCTAATCATGACCAAGCAATTGCAGTCTGCATTTGGGCTCGTTTTGGGCTTGTTCCTCCATTCTGAAAAATCTGGAAAAATATGGATCTTGAATTTCTTTGAATTATCTTTCCAAGCATATGCAGCCCAGCTCAAGGAAAAATCGGAAAGACCTTCAAATGTGATTTTTGGCCCAGTAACGCAGATGCTGCCGATTTTGATCTTAAGCTGCCAAAACTTGTATAACTTTCTCTAGAAGATTCGGAATCATGAACCGTAAAATTCTTCAGAAACTAGACTTCCGTATCTTTCCAATGATGTATGGTTCATTATCTGGTTCTTCCTGAGAAAGTACAGTCCAATCCGTGAAGTGGACTGATCTGCAGACATCGTTTTGAGCTAACTTGTCTCCAAAATGCATTTAATGAGTCATAAGCTTATTACACTGAAACAAACACAAAATAGATTAAAAGCACAAGTTTAACTCAAAAACATAACCAAATCATAAGTTAGAAGGGTATAAAATGATATGTAATTATGCACCGATCAAGCAGCGTAGACTTGTTGTGAGTGAAAATTGTTTTTAAAGAGCATTATTTTTCTAGTGTAGAATTGCATGCATAAATGAGACTTGATTTAAAACTTGGGTTTTTTTTGGGATTTGATATATGCTTTGATGATGATTTTATCTGAATGTGATATGAGGTTTGATTACGAAAGTAGTTTATGGAAATTTCATGTGTGCACAAGTTTTGATTATTATTTAATTATTTTGGGGTCTTTTTGGGATTATCGGATTTCATTATGGAGTTATTATTGTATATATGAATATTTCGGGTTTTGGATTATATATATATATTTGGGGTTGAGTTATGGACGTTATAGACGTCCAGATGTCTTGTTTATGGGATTGGGTACATGTGGTTTATATGGAATTTGGGAAGTGAGTTGTGTTTTTGATTTGGGTTGTGGTTTATGTCAGTTTGGAGTGCTATTAGCACCACTCTATGTACCTCCCCGGCACTTGATATTGGATACTAGAAAATGCGATCATGATTGGATATGTCAGAACCCAGGTTCTGCTATGCATGTCTGGGAGCCCAGTCCCCAGGTTGGACGACTCGTCCCTGGCCACATGGTTGTTAAGGATTTCTCCATGTGGTTCAGTCAAACAATCCCCGTGTTGGATTGTTTTCCCGGTACAAGTATTGGTGTAAAGGTTTTACTATATATATATATATGTACATATTAATACAACTTTATTCTTATTTTTTTTAGTGAGGATCCTTTCTCGCTGGCTATGCCCACGGGCACATGTTTTGAAAGATAGTGGTCTGGGATTGGGAAAAAGGTTCAGTTTGAGTTATGTTATATGCTATATCGGGATTTTGGGATATCTTGGTTTTAAAGTCGATTATGTTTTATATGTGTAGAGTTACTTTTCAAGTTGAGTTTTTTGAGCATGTGCATTAAGACTACTCTGCACAGGTATGGATTTTTGAGTGAGTTTTGGATTTGAGTGTTGGTATTTGCAAATTACTTGACATTTTATATATTTGCAAGCTTATGCCTAAGAAAGGGGTATGGCTGCGGGAAAAAGGAATTTTTTTGTTTATGTTGGTTATATTTTGTAATAATGGAATATTTTGGATGGATTGGTATAAAATCTTATAATAAGGATTTAATGTATGTGTTTACAATGTTTTCATGGAATTGAGGAAGTATTAAAGTTATGGTTTTTCATTATTGTATACTAAGGTACAAATTTAATAGAATTATTTTGTTTAAGTATCAACTCATATATATGTACGTATACTAAAGAATTTCATAGCTTAGTGTTTTGACATTATTTTCTAAAACGGAGGGGGTTATTATGTTGATTAAAAACTTATGTTTGATGCTTGTTTTCGTCCACTCACATTTTTTGTTTTGCGCCCCCCAAGTCCTAGATTCCGAGGTCGAGATCACCACGTCGAGGCATCGCCATTGTTTGCGGAGTAGGAATTCTTCCTTTACCTTTCTCCATTCATTTTTTCCTTGGGTTGTAAATGTAAATCCTTAGATTGCTCTGTTTATGCCCTCGTAGGGTTGAAGTTGAGGCCGGAGGCTTACCTTGTAAACTATGCGTTTAGCATTGCGTGTGCTACCTGTTGGGTCTGTGCTTCTGCTGTTTTTAACATGTTGAAATTTTGGGAAAAGTCGGTTTTTCAAGGGGGGGACTTTGCCGAAATTTCGGCAGATGTCGACTTGTTTATCCCTTTAAAGTAGGGTTAAAAGGCATTTTAGTAAAGTGGGTCTGGCGTTAGGTACTTGTCGGACAAGAAGCAAGGTTTGTCACGGGTTCCGAGGGGGATTCCGGGATTGGTCCTAACATCCAAACATAGCTTACATCGCATGGCAACCATAGTTGCTGCGCCCTTTGCAGGGGTCAACAAATTTCGCTCAAGTGGCGAATTCCGGCGTTGTTGGGGTCAATTGACCACCTTTGCTCCAACATGGGTCTGTGTCCCTTGGTAAATGGATGGTGAATGGGCTTTTTGATCTTGACTTCTCGTCGAGCGATTGAGGTTGAGAGAGGAACAATCCTCGGCCATAGATTATGGGCTTCGACTACAAGGCCTTTTGGATCAGGTTGGTGGTTGAGTATGTCACCGAGCTTGGTAGCTCGATGTTGGTATTGGGCTCGATAGCTCAATAGATTCAAACAACTCGAGAAATGCGAGTATCTGGAGAAATTTGGATGGGTTGGATGGTGCTCAAGAGTTAACTTTGAAAACAAAGAAAATCTTGTTGATATATGAAATGAACAATTGAAGTGGGGACTGCCCAAGAACTTAGAATGGTTTCTGAGATTTTTCTAATGATAGTTATCCCTACTCCTAAGGAAAGCGATAAAGATAATGAAAGTATATGACTAAAAAAGATAATTTGCTCGTTGAGGCATTTTGATTGGTTGGTGTTGGATCCCTGTTTCGAAAGTTGAGCCTTCCATTTTTAAGCATGACTTCTCCCTGGCCAAGTTAGATTTATGGCCGTGATTTTGACAGACGCCCAATCAATGATGTGGCTTCCTTCTTATTTGTGATTGGTCAATATGGGCAATGAAAAAGGTGATATTCGGCCACATTTTGACAGCTTGGGCGGTGGAAAAGGTGATCTTCAGCCATGACTAGGCAATGCCACTTAATCTCTTGGTGAGATGACATTCCTTTAGATGATTTCCCCTTCGGTGGGACCAATCGTGATGCGGTCGAACTTCACTTTTTGAATAAAGCGCTGAGTAAGCAATCTTCCAATCTCTCTGTTATTTTCTCGTCAGGAAGAAATCTGTACCTCCTGATAAGCAGGCTTAGGTTTTTTATTCTCTCCTTTGAGAGCCCATTTCTTTCTCAAGCCCATTGGGTAAAAAATGGGGTCTAAACAGCAGCATTACTTACGAGCTACATGATTTATTTATATAAAAGATTTTCTCCAATAGATTAGAGCATTTCCACCATGATAGGCTAGCCCGGGCAGGACAGGGCCTAGGCCCATGAAGCGCTTCCAGTGCGCAAATGCAGCCTGGGCAATAGGTGGGGGCCACCAACCTAGGTAAGCCCAAAGGCAAATCCAGCCCGTGCTATTGCCTGAGGTCGTGTGACGTCATAGCCAAGATTTTGAATTTTTTTATGTTGACGCGTGATGTGCACGCACCAACAGTAAAAAAATTCTAGATTGTGTGTTGATGCCAACCTGGTGTCAGCCCTGCTTTCCCCCAACGAATAGAAGCCACGTGGCGCTTCCTGAGGGGTCCGATCTAGTATTTCTGCTCCAATTGTAAAAAATACCAAAAATTTTTGAATTTTTTTTTTCTATAAATACATACCAATATTCTTCACTTTTCACACCAAATCTTCATACAAATTCTTCCATTCCAATATTATTCACTTATCCGAACATCTTATTTGAAATTTGAGATGTAAATTTTATAATAAATATGGACATGTGGCAACTAAAAATCTTATCCAAATTAATCGTTTAAGTATAAAAGATAAAAATAATTTAAAGTGAATAGTAATTACCTTTTGCCATGGCAACAGATGGAAACAAAACTTGCATTTTGTAAGAGTTGATACTATTTACATGAATAGTAATATTCATTGTCTTTTCTTATCTTTTGCCATGACAAATGAGTGAAAATACTCTTAATTGGTGGAAAGCGAGAAGAAGCTACAAAAAGAAAGACATTGCCAACAAAAATAAGTAAACTAAACACTTAACCTTGTGCAAGCAAAGACGTTTGTTCCCTATTTGTTTAAATCCTTCCAGTGCGAACGGAATAACTGAAAAAAATTGTAAAGTTTTTTTTTATACAGCCAAACAGAAATATTCTGAAACCTGCATGGTCCTGCGTTATGATCCTCGCAGCTTCTGACATGCTCCATTTTTATAGTAGGTTTTGATTACTACGCTGTATCCCACGTGCATTGTCGGTGTGAAGAGGTATGCCTCTCTCTCTCTCTCTCTCTCTCTCTCTCTCTCTCTCTCCATTGAAATGAAATACAATAATGATCAATGTTATTTTATACGGCTTTTACTTGTCCTTATTTGCCATGTTACCAAAACTTATCAAAACTTGTAGACAAAGTATGGGTCATTACTCATTTGGGCCCAGTTCATGTGACCTCAGCCCATCTTGGACAGTTGAGACCAATTTTCTAATCTTCTTTTTGGCGCAAATGAAGGTTGTGCATATGGGTCGCCGACTCAGAAAACTTATTATGAGGAGGGGTCCATATATCTCATGCCTACATGTGGCTCCGACTATGATTATTCACAATAAATGTTGCACCCCGCATGATTCTGTAAGCAATCTCGAGTGCTAGAGTGAGCTCGATCGGCTATGCAATAAGTCGGTGATTTAGAATTTAGAGTTTAGGATTTGAGGAAGGCTCTATTTTGGGTAACGAAGAAAAGTATTATAATCGACTCCATCATCGAGTACAAAAAAGTAAAATCTGAATAAGTGCAATTATTTATAAATCACATAAATAGAATAAATTCAAATGTTTTTTAGGTTGGGTTGGTAAGTGTGCCAAAAGATTTCTCCAATTATGGAAAAGAAAATGAAAAGGCATTGTGGATCCTAATTGGGGTCATGAATGTGAAAAAAGGACATACCTTAGAGCATTCACAATCATGCTCTCTATTTTTTAGTTAAATTTTAGCTAAAAACGTATAAAAGTTATTTTAAGAGCTCTCTATAAAATTTAAACTCTAAGCATGCTCTCTACTTTAGGGAGTCATAAATGCTATAACTCTTTTTTAATTGGTCAATCTCTATTAAAAAATAATATAAAAAATAGTTAGCATTAATTAAAGGTTTGAAATACTTATTAAACAAAGGAGCATTAAATTATAAGGAGCCATTATGAGTCATTTCTCTCTCCTTAGATTTAGGAGCTCCTAGAGGTCTCCCTATTTTAGGAGGTGGATAGGGAGCATGGTTAGAGTTGTATTTTTCCAATTTCTCCCTAAAATTTGTCTAAGGAGATGATTTAGGGAATCCATTGTGGATGCTCTTATCCGGCCTAAATCTTTTGGGCGACTGACCAATTTCTTGGGCCATAGCCACATGCTTGACCAAATCGAGTTCTACTAATACTTTTTCTTTCTAAAAAACTTGAGAAATAAAATTTTTAAAAAAATAAAAATGAATCCTTTGTATGATGGGTCATTATCATTGGAAATATGGCTAAGGCCATTTTGGTTAGCATGACAGGTTCTTTGAAAATGCAATTCCCATGTCCATTCTTGGGGAATGATGAGATTAAAAGATCTTCATTGCAATGTTTGAAAATGGCAATAAGAAACATTTGTTTGTTGTAAAAGTGTTTGGTCATGTAACAAAATATTTTTTGACAGATATAAATAAAGTGACAAATTAACATAAAAATGAAGTATGTATGACAAATTGTCCATTTTTTATTTTTATTTTTTATAATTGAATAATAAATATACACATTCTAAGGATATATTTGTTTCACATGAAAATGGATTAGGGAATGAGAAATCATTTACTTTCTCATGTTTAGTAAGTCCATGTGTTGGGCTCATGGAAAAATAGGGAGGAAAGTGAAACCCTCCATCCACCTTTTTATTTTCCATTCCCATGGAACACCAAGGCAAGCATTAGTTACACTTTTTATGACCAATATGCTCCTATTAACAATTAAAAATAACAAGAAAAACATTTTTTTATAGCGATAGTATTTTGTTGATAAGATAAACAAAAACAAGTAAAAAGCAACTAAATTGCTGAATATGGATACAACTTCTCCAGTGACCAAACACAACAACAAGTTGAATTGATTTGGCACACAACTCAAAAAATAATAAAAATCTATGAATTATCAACCAAAAGCATATGTACTTAAACTTGCAATAAAGATTTGTTGCGCAACGGTAGAAACGGCAAATCTGTATCAAAAGCCAAAAAACAAACCACACATCAAACTCCTAAAGAGTTCATGAGAATTATTGGACTAAACTTAGAGGACCATTGCTCCACATCCTCTCAAGCCACTCGAAGAGAGCCATAGCGCCATATTGGCTAAACCTGAACCCGACATCATCTTCGCGTTGTAGCTCCAAATCTATATCAAAGGTTGACAACTGGAGCCAAATCCTTGCATGCGTGGGCCAAAAGATGACAACTATATCATGGCGACGACAACGTTTTGTGGCGATTGTTTCTTTATCACAAAACAAAACAAAAAAAGAAAAAAAAAGAACACATGGAACCGCACTCCACCTCGACGCTATACCTTAAAAGGACTAGTCACTAATGAGGCTTCATGCAATCGCTTATAAAGCCAAGATCGACCCAATAGTTTACCAATGTAGGACTCAACACGCCAACCTGGGGTATTACATTATCATCCACTTAAACGGATGACGTCCTCGTCAGGGCCCACAATCAAGTTGATAATCTTTGTCAAGATCCACACACGTGCTCACAACCCCACATGGTAAAATCACCGGGTTGGCTTTGATACCATCTATCACAACCTAGGGAAACACTCACCACCTCAATGCTATACCCCAAAAGAATTAGTCACTAACGAGGCTTACTGCAATCTCTTATAAAGCCTAGATCGACCTAGTAGTTTATCGATATGGGACTCAACACTCCAACTTGGGGGTTACAAAAAGAATCCAGAGGGAAAATGAAGGGAATGAGAGGAGAAGAAAATGGAAGAAGTAGGAAGGGTGGGGATTTTTCTTTAGGGGTTTCTAAAAAACCAGCGATTTTTAAACCGTTATCAAATTCAAGATTTAAAACCATTATTAAATCTCATTTCATGCACTTCATGCAACTCATTGAAATCATGTTCGTTTGAAAACAAAGTCCACTCATCGTTGGTCCTACGCTGCATAACCCTGCCAGGGTCCCTCATGCTGCGTAGCAGAGTCAAAGTAACTAAAGCGATAGTTACGAGGATTGGATTAGTACCGTGAACCGTATGAGAACCTTAAACTCAAATCCTACCAAAATCCGACTTAACGTGCACATACATCATACTAAAGATTCTAAGGTCACACCACCTCTTTTAAACAGTTGGACCACCCCGGAAGACTCACGATCAACTGGCGGTCAAACACCCCGTTTCGATCAACCCGGGCTCGCATGGCCCATGACCCCTAAATCGATCCAGACATTCCTAGAAGTCCAACAAAGTCAACTACGTGGCAAGGCGACGTTGGGAGACCCTCGGTCAACCCTGGTCAAACTTGGTCAAACTAACTCGACTAGGTCAAACCGGGCCCGTGGGTCCCATGTCCTCCAAACTTAGATCCGAAAGTTCCTATAGGTTCATCACGGCCTAAACAACGTGTCCTGAAAGTTTGGTTTCGATCGGACGGTCGGATTACTCACGATCGGACGGTTATGGTTTAATTCAAACTTAAAGTCATTGATCTTGAGCATCCGGGACTCCAAATCACGATCCGTCAAATCCTACACGATCCTAGAAATACGAGGAACCACATACGTAAATTCGGATTCGATCCAACGGTCCGAACCCATCAAACCCAAGCAACGCATAATAGGCGTACATTCGTTCGAGGTCCAAACGACGTCCGAATCGGAATCCGAACATACGTACACGTTCACGATGACACGAGAATCGTATTGGAATGAAGAAACACTACCAAACCCTGGCCCACGTGCCGCCGACCGGTGGGTGGCTAGATCACTTTCCGGCCAACGACAAAACTTCGGATCGAGCTACAAGGCTTATACCAAAATGTTCACCATGATGAAGGGAGTCCAGAACCGTGGACACCCAGCCAAGAACAACCGGTTAACTGGCCAAAAATTTGATCCCAAGATCCAACCAAATCTGGGTTCGAGATCCGCTCTAAAAACGACGAAATCGATACCCAACAACCTCGAAAATAGCTTAAGCAAGAAGAGAGGACATGATTACATACTAGATTCGAAGCAAACAGCTGCTGGAATCACCAGATCGACGCTGGAATGAATGGTGGTTTCGCCAGATTTTCAGGCGCTTCCAGTCGCCGTTAGCCACCGAATCAGCCGGTGAGAAGGAGTGGTTCGTGACCAGGAGGCTGAGGAGGTTCCAACGCGACCCACCCAAGCCCTTGCCATGCCGGAATGAGCGAGATCGAAGAGAGAGAAGGGAGAGATCGTACGGAGGAGAGAGAAATCGAAGAGAGAGAAGGAGAAATCGTTTCTGATTGGTCCACCTGGCTTTTTATAATATTTTATTCATTTTCATAAATTACCAAAATGCCCCTCAAGCTCCCGACCTCGTATCGAAACGCGCCGCCCATCAACAAACTCGTTTCGACGAGACGAATGCAATGGTGCAACCTGTTTCGCCAAATTCCGTTTCGAAAATATAGTTGACCAAAATACCCATTATTATTAATTTCCTATTTAATTCATTAATTAATTAACTCAATTATTTTAATTTATTTTCTTTTAATTTTTGGGTCCGGGATGTCACATTCCAACTCAAGCAGGTACTCCCTAAGAATCATCTTTCTTTCGGAGTATTTTGGGGCCTAGTGCTTGAACCCAGGCAAAGGGGCAACTTCACTCTCTTTACAGCAGTCCAAATCCACCTACAGCTGTTGGAACAAAAAGTCCCCCACAAATGGTCAATTTTGACATAGATTGCTTGAGCATGATGCATGTTGGTGGCTTGTTTCCCCAATTCTATGCTCTACAGGTAGGGCTGGCAATGGGTTGTATCGTGTCAGGATAATAAATGTATCAAGAATGCTCAACCCGAACCCGACCTATTTAATAAACGTGTCATTTCGGGTTCAGGTCATCTTAAACAGGTTACCTTGTTAATAACCTATTTAATAAAAAAACCATAAACTTCAATGACCCTTGATTTATTAAAAAAACTTATTTCACTTTTAAAAAAAAAAACAAGGTACTGCATCACTAAAAATTAAAATTAAAAAAAGGAAAAAAAACATATAAAAACAAGAACAACATCATCATGACACGTTTCCTGTTTCCACAATAAGAGACTTTAGTTTGGCCCTCTAGACCTCCTCTGTCGGGTTTTCACGCAGTACTTCTTAGGGCTCATCACTTGAGATTCTAAAGATCACCTTCTTCCTTTTCGCAAAATTCCTCTCCTGTTCTCGCTTGCGCTTCCCTAGGTTATCCAAAGCCTCAAGCTACTCTTGCATATATTTATAGTAAAAATCTACCATCTTTGATAGCTTTTTATTATCTTCTTGCAATATTTTAAGCTAATGTCGTGTCTCCTCCAAAGTCTTTGCCGTCTCCCTTTTCAATCTCCTTATAGCACTTTGAAAATCTTCAACCAAATTCAGTTTTGCCACCAATTGAGCTCTTAGCACTTGCACCTTATAGGATTTCACAATGAGGCGATGACCCACACTTACGACTGACGTCGCACTTTGCACGCTCAGTGCCATGGAATCACTCACCATCCGGTTATCATCCCTTGTTCCCAGCACGCACACATCCCTGGGAGTCACCAAACTCCTCACAAATTCAATGGCAACATCTTTGTCAAGGAGTAATGAGTCATTTACTATAACTAGTCCTCGTGAGGAAGCAAAGTAGGACATCCACACTGGTGCAACCCCTTGCCTCCATGTATGAGTTGGCGGAGCTAGATTTAGATCGAGAGAAAATGGGAAGGAAGACGCTATTTTATTTTTGAGTTGGAGGAGATAGGTTTAGATAGAGATAAATGGGAAGGAAGAAAATTGGCAGAGTTAGGCTTTTAAATATATATATATATATATTTAAAGTTGTGATTTTTTTCTCCCCTTGTTTCTTTTTATAGACGTCCATTATGACACCCGTTTCTGATTTTTCCCGTGGTCCTCGAGCTCCACACCAGTAATTTATTGCTTTCCACCTTGAGCTCCACGCCTCCATCATTATCTTGGAGTTGTCGACACGTGTCACAAACCCACTTCCGCTTCATAATTTCTACTTCGGGATTCCGTTCTTTTCTCGTAATTTCCGATTCAGGATTTATGGGTGAGGAAACAGCTATCACCAATAATTTCTCCTTCTCTGTTCTCGCTTTGGGATTTATGAAGCTCAAGCCAGGCTTGAAGATCCAATATATGGATGCGTTTTGTAAATTTTTTCTCTCCAACAACAGGTTAATATCGATTTATATTCAGATTGTATATATATAAACCTAATTAGGTGTTAGATTGAACATATATGCTTTTGCTTTGAATTGTAGGTAGTCAACTTAGAAGCACAGTTAGCTTCCTTCCAGGATCAAGTAGCTCAAAGCTTTTTGTATGGCTCTGATGTAGACTACAAGTCCCCTTTGTTGGTTCCCCTGAACCTTCTTCTTCTTCTCGCTACGGCCGCTTGTTGTTTTAGGGTTTGATTCAACGGTTTTTGTGTCTCGGGAGTTCTTTTGTTCTTTTGGGCCTAAATTATTTGTATTTTGGATTGGGCTTTTATTTTGTTGAGCCTGAAACCACTCGTTGCAAACAAAGACATTTGATCAATCCATTCTTTTTATTGAGAAAATTATACCTACCTAAAAATTTCATTTAGAACAAAATTTATTTCATTTAGCAAATATTTATTTATTCTATTGCCATGATGTTTGTCATTTTATGAAAGGATTACGTCAAAACTATTGTAAAATGAAGGGGTTATGTGAAAATACGAATAAGTTTAATGAGGTGTGTGTGCAATTTAGTTTAAGGGTGGGCGCGGTCCGGTCCGCTTTCCACCTCACATTGAAATCGAAATTGGTACTATTCAACTGGTGTAGTTCGGTTCGATTTTGGTGAAATTTTTTTTATGAAACTGGTCGATTCGGTTTAAACCGATTCCAGTGGGGTTTCTAATTTTTCAGGTTTTGGACTGGATATTTTTTTTACAAATTCCAATAATTTTTTATTTTTTGGGCTTAACAATTCACAAATGATTCAATTTCATGTAAAGAGAGATGATTATGCCTAGAAAAGAAAGGTGCTTTGAAGTTGGGTTTAGGGAAATATTAGTTATGTGATTAGAAATTTAGCATTAGACTTAAATAATTTAAAAAATAATTAAAAAAATACTCAGTCGGTCTGGTCCGATTTTGTAAAGTGTGAAACTAGCATCAAAACCGGTCTGATCCGATTCAGTGCCAATTTATTGACTTTTTAGTCAACACGGTTTATTTTCTATTTTTCCATCTAGTACGGCTCGGTGTTCTGGTTTTCCAGTCTCGATGTCCACTCCTAAACTAGTTTGTCATTTAGAGAATTATATCAACAATTTTTGAATGGACAACTAATACAAAATGTTTTGTGAAAACAATTTGAAACGTCATATGTAATTTCGAAAACCTCAAGAGTTTTGGAAAAAAAAACTTGAGAGAGTGTCACTGTAAATAACTATTCGAGAATTTATCAAAAATAGCCAAAACTTAACCTCTAATTTCAAAAATGTCAGCTTATGTAAATAATTTCAAATATAGCAAAAAACTCACCTAAATAGACACATATACCCTCAATTTTAAAACCCACATAAACCTAAAAAAAGGTAAGTATCTTGGAACATTTTTAAAAGGTAAATATCTTGGAATATTTAAAACAGCTTCACGGCGTGTGTGCCCCAGATAATGCAACTATTTCCTACATATTAAACAGCTTCATAAGTATATCACACGCAGATCATAGCACTGAGAAACCTAGTATACATCACTTAAAATTCACCTTGTCATCTAACCCCATTCTGTAGAAAACCTCACGCATATGATCAGCAGGTGAAGGGGGGCCATCAGCTGAACAAACCCAGATAAATGTTTCAATATGGGTTGAGAAAATTGAACGAAAAGGGTATCCAGGGTTCACCAAAATAATTCCAAATTCCATGTTTATCTTTAATACACATTTTACTTACCGGGAACAAGGGCGGAACCAGGAATTTTTCAACGGGTGGGCTAGCTAAAGTTATTAGCTTAAAATCTAATGCTCAATTTTTTTTTCCTTACAATTTCTATAGTTTTTCTAGAAATTGAAGTACACATTAAATCATATAAACCATGCACATGGGGTGACACCACAGTGGAAAAGTGGGCCAAACTCTCCACCTACCCCCCAAGTGCACCCGGGTTCAATTCATGTATGAGACAATCTTGAGGCAACCCAATATAATACTTCTCTCCATCGCGAATAACAAAAATAAATCATATAAACCACGCTAGTTTCTAGTTCCATTGACTAAAGTTATTAGCCATCAAATCTAATTTTGATACATATTATTTGACATCTCCACTGGAGATGTTTTTAAGTGAGCAAACAAATTAAATATAAGATGATTATAAACTTATAGGTTGAGTGGACAATGAGTTACTAAGCTATATTTGGGTGGACTACTAATCTTTTATAGAGTGAAATTACATTAAAATACATATAATATTTTAAATATTTTTTAAAGGCTACCTGGGCTAGAGCCCATGATCGCCTTGTTGCTAGTTCCGCCCACGACTGGGAAGCCTCCCTTCTTTTGAGCACTGCTCAAGTGCAGAGATATCAACTCTCCCAAATTCCATGTTCCAATATATTTTCCTTTTTTAGGTTTATGTAGGTTTTAAATTTGAGGGCATTTGTGTTGATTTAGGTGAGTTTTTTGCTATATTTGAAATTATTTACAAAAACTGACATTTTTGAAATTATTTACAAAAACTGACATTTTTGAAATTAAGAGTCAAGTTTTTTTTTTTTATGATAAATTCTCTAACTATTCTTCAACCTATATTTTATCATTATCTGTTAAAAAAAACCTTCATTAAAATAAATTTTTTTGTTTTGTTTAACTAAATTACAGCGAAAATTCAGAGATTTGGCGTTGCTAGTGTTTGGCCACCTCTCTCCCCCTGTCATGCCACTAAGTTTTTGTTTTTGAGACTGTCGTCACTCTGTATATAGCCAATTTGCTTTTCTTCAACGAATCTCTCTCTCACATCTCTTCAGCCTCCCCCGAAAAGTCTCGCCTTTATCTCGGGTTCTCTCGGATTCTCCTTTTGATGTAAAAACTCTGATTCTCATCATCCCACATTATATACCCAAAACATGTTTTCACTTTTTTGTTTTTGTTTTTGCTGAAAAATCAAGAAAAGTTTCTCATTCAAATGCTTGCTTGTATTTTTCATGAAATGGGTTTGTGTTGTGTAGATCTCCGCAACTCTGTTTTTGGGAAATTCAAGAGGAGATGTCGAAAGCTGGAGCATTGGATCTCGCATCGGGTCTTGGTGGAAAGATCGACAAAACCGAAGTTCTCTCTGCTGTTGAAAAGTACTTCCACTCTCTCTCTCTCTCTAGAAAATGATCCATTGGGCCTATAACTTTTCTCCCTACACTAGCTTTGATTCAATATCTCTCCTTTTATCTATCTAGCATCAGCTTTAATCAATACTGATGTTTTTTGGTTTTATTTATTTATTTATAATTTTGGTCTTTTTTTTGGTAATTAAAAAAAAGATGATAGTAATGTTTTTGGTCTTTGTTTGTCTCTCTTGAATTCTTCTTTAATGCCTTGCTCTCTACCATTAAACTTTAGGTTTTGTTTCTTTCTCAGAAATAAATGCTTGATGTTTTGATCTATGTTTCTGTCCATAGATTGATGTTTCACTATTTCTCTCTGTCTACCAATATCTTTTTAAGTCTGTTTCTCTCTCTAGCTTAGGCTTTCCTTTTTATTCTTACTAATCTGCAAGCTGTTAGAGCTCTAATCTATACTTAATATGAAGTTTAGATTGTCTTTATCTTTTGGGTTTAATGCTAATTTTGACTTGGGCTAATCTCAATTATCAGATGTCAAATCATAGAGTTCAGTGAATCAATTAGTCAATGAACTAAGGGAATGTCTTAGTGTTAGGGAATGTCTCTGTAGAGTTACGTAATTTTGGGAAAGTCTGACTGATGTGGTGAGGTGTCCCTCCCTAACATGTGGTGGTAGGCCGCACGTTATGAATATCTAGCTAACCAAATGGAGTAAAGCTTTTTCTTTGAATATCTTAGATGAAATTTTTTGTAACTTCTATTTACTACTACTACTACTACTACTATTTATTTATTTAGATTTATATTTGCCTGGGCATTCATGGCAATTAAGTACTTGATGTACTTAGAAATTGAAATCATGGAAACAATACTAATATGTTATATTAGTGGATGTTGTCCTTTAGATGACCAAATAAATAAGAAGTGTACTTTTATGAGTTATGTATGTAATGGGGATGAAAGACTAGGATTTACAATATTGTCAAAGTACTTTACTTGTTATTGAGTTGCATGGCTTGTGAGGTGATGCAACAAGAATTTGAAAGCCATTTTGTTCAATTTTGTTAAACTATTAAATGTAAGTTCTTACTGAACTTTTAATCTTTTCGTACGTGGCATTGTAAAGTTCCCAGAAATATTTTTGGGGTGTAGTGTGAAATCCTTTAACCTGAGTTTTTTTTCCCTGTGTAAATGTTATGGGATAACAGCTTATATCTCAGTTTATTGAATAATGGTTCAGGTATGAGAAGTATCATGTCTGTTATGGAGGCGAAGAGGAAGCAAGAAAATCTAACTATACTGACATGGTAAGAGAGACTCTTTAAAAAAGTTTTCTTTCCACTAGTAAAAAGAAAGATATTATCTGCCATGTATGTCAAATATTCAAGAAATACTGCAAACCTAGGATGATCTCTAGCTGCTGATACTTGATGTCTCCAGGTTTATCTGATATTCTAGCTGCTGATGCTAGATGTCTGGCTAGACCTAGGATGATCTCTTTGTAGTTTCTTGTTGTTTGGGCTTCGGCCCCCTTCCTCACCAAAAAAAAAGAAGAAGAAGAAATACTCCAAACTTGTGAATGCATATATATTCGCTATCTAGTGTGACTTGTCATACTGGATAAGGCATGGGATTGAAAAGATTCTAGATTTGGTAATGGTCATCCATTCGGCCTCAAGGTTTCTGTGTTGTCTTATAAAGTCACCTACTTAGTGTGATAAGACCCAAGAGAATGGCAAGCTGTGTCGTTCATGTTGTACTAGCTATTAACTTTTCTGATTATTAAGATACATTGATAATTATGTATATATGGGAAAGTTAGCCTTTGCATTGTCTCTTTTGATTATAAAGGATTAACGCCTCATTGTTACAAATTTAAACGGATGGCCTTTTGGTTCAAGCTTGGTAGTGGCCTACTTTCACTAAATTGGTTTCGTGTGGATTTCAGGTTAATAAATATTATGATCTTGTAACCAGCTTTTATGAGTATGGCTGGGGAGAGTCTTTCCACTTTGCACCCAGGTTCCTCTTTTTTCTTCTCTTCACATGCAAGCAATGAAATGTTGTGTACCGTAGAAGAGTTTCTGATAGATGTCTTTGTTTCTTGAAGATGGAAAGGGGAGTCTCTTCGAGAGAGTATCAAGCGGCATGAGCACTTCCTTGCATTACAACTAGGACTGAAACCTGGACAGAAAGTTAGTCTTACTAAGTAGATTTAGTGGATTATAGATTAGCCAGAGAGAGATCCCTTTTAAATTATTGACTTGGTTTTCCATATTTTTGTGTTAGGTTCTGGATGTAGGTTGTGGAATTGGAGGACCACTGAGAGAAATAGCGCGCTTCAGGTGATTGCCATTTCTTTTATTCAGGCTTCAGTTGTGGTAGCTCTGCCTTCTTGTGGCTGTAATATTTGATTATGAAGTGGCAAATATGCAGACTATGCTTTCTAGTAAAAATTAATTTTCTATAGTTGTTTTCATTTGTATGAATTTTGATTTTGTTGCTGGGTTCTACCGAAAAATTATATTAATAATTTTATATATTTATAGAAATAATATTGATTATTAGATTATTGTCATTGTTCTGATTGATTATAACAATACAAAGCGAATGGTTGTTATTAGCTGGGAGAATCACCTTGAAAACGCCTTATTCGCTGACATCCTATTATGCTTATGGTTAAAATATGATTTAATAAGTAAGATGATATCACTGTGATTTGTGTAAAGACTTGTTATGCTGATGTCAGTTGTAACAATGCTTTTTGTACGGTGGTTTGTGCAGCTCAGCATCAATTACTGGGTTGAACAACAATGAATATCAGATCACAAGAGGAAAGGTAAATATATACTGGTGACGCGTTGTTTTGATTAGCCTTGATGGTAATCTCAAGATAATTGTTTGTCCAACGGACAATGCTCAATTTCGTCGATGGAAATAGAAAGTCAAAGATTTATTTTTATATATTAGAAAGGACAACTCTAATGCTTCAGTTTCAAAGTGGCTAAATGCTATATCATGCTTTTGTTTGCTCCACAGGAACTAAACCGTATCGTAGGAGTGGACAAGACCTGCAATTTTGTAAAGGTCGGTAGTATTGTGTATGAGTTTCTTGTTCCTTGTAAAAATTACCTTCTGTTTTTTTCTTCCTGCAGTAATGACTTAGCAGAACGTGGAGAGAACTAGTTTGTGTTATAGATTTCATTCTTTGTACGTGTTTCTAAATGTTGCAGGCTGACTTCATGAAACTACCTTTTCCTGAGAATTCATTTGATGCAGTATATGCAATTGAAGCTACCTGCCATGCACCGGATGCAGTAAGTCATTATTTTTTCCTACTCTTTTAGTTAGCTCAATACTTTCTCCCTGTTTCTGTTGGCTTAACTTTTTTGTTCTGGGTAGTATGGATGCTACAAGGAGATTTACAGAGTGTTAAAACCCGGTCAATGTTTTGCTGCATATGAGTGGTGCATGACTGATGCATTCGATCCCAATAACCAAGAACATCAAAAAATTAAGGTAAGAGAAACCAGAAGCATGAAATGGAGCTGGTGATAGATGCTTAATTTACTTATGAACAGATTCTAGATTGTGAATATACATAAAATAACTTTATTACCACAGGCAGAAATTGAGATTGGTGATGGCCTCCCAGACATCAGATTGACGGGAAAGTGTCTTGAAGCTTTGAAACAAGCCGGTTTTGAGGTTGGTAGGAAGTTTTCCTTCTTTATGAAATATACAGAAGAAATATTGGCTTTAATTTTCTGTTTTTTCTTTTCATTGTGACCATAGGTGATATGGGAGAATGATCTTGCAGTGGACTCACCTCAACCTTGGTACTTGCCTTTGGACAAAAGTCGGATTTCATTTAGTAGCTTTCGTCTGACAGCTGTTGGGCGTTTTATTACTAAAAACATGGTAAGAGTTCATGAATATAATGGTCGTTCTATAAATTTGGAAACCCACTTTCTTATGGTGCATGTTGATGTGGAATATTGAATATTCCTATGCTATCAAAATACTTGATGCAGTTGATCAGTGCTTGAGTTATATTCTTTTTGTAGGTCAAGGCTTTAGAATTTGTTGGACTTGCACCACCAGGAAGCCAAAGGGTTCAAGATTTTCTGGAGAAAGCAGCTGAAGGGCTAGTAGAAGGTGGAAAGTAAGTGTTCTTTTCAGCATGCTTATTCTCTTCTCTTTGTAGACCTAAACCTCCGTGCACCTCATATGGGAAAAAGTAATTTTGCTAAGATATGAGGTATCTTGTGTCTGGGATTCAAACAAGAACCAACAGGCCATGACTTCATAATTATAGTTTTAGGCAACTCACAATTGCATTGACTGGTGATGTTGGACTGGAAATTTTTTCCCTTTGTTATCATATTGAAAAGCAGAGCCATTAAATTTTCTCCTCGTAATTGGAGCATACCAATGGTAAATTAGATTACAATTTGCCTTAATCAGTCTAGAAGCTTGCATACATTGGCTACTGAAATTTATTTTCTTGATGAACGTCTTTCAGGAGAGAGATTTTCACACCGATGTATTTCTTCTTGGCCCGGAAGCCGCTTTCAGAGAGTCAGTAAATTGGTAGTGAAGACTAGTTAACCTGTTATGGTTTTGGACAAGTATGTTAGAATTGGGTGTTGACCATGCTACCTGACATGAGAGCTCTCTTAGTTTGTTTGTGTTCAGTTGCTGTGAGTTTATTTTTCATGTTTATTTGCCTAAGGAATACTTGTTAGCCTTGACCTCCATTTGGATATGAAAAATGAAGTTTCCACCCTGCTTCAACTGGGTTTCTATTTGTTTCTTTCCTCTATTTAATTTGTATATATTATTAGTATTATTATTATTTTTTAAATTTTGCTGGCCCTGGTTCATTTGCTACCATGTGGCAATTTAGACTTGTTCACCAGCAACATGTGCTAGAGTAAATCAGATCTATTATCAATCATGGGAACAACTCAAAGGAAGGCATAAAATGTCCAAGTCTCTTTCACACAATAAAAATCAATGTGCAACCTGTGTTTAGGTTATCTTTGTTGACAATATCTACTGACTTATAACTAGCACTAAGGTCTCTTTATTCTTTACACAATCTTCAACATCCTTGAAATTTATCTCCATCATTTAAAGCCTAAGTGTGTGAAATTTCTCTGTGCTAGTTTTGCGAACACCAAACTCGTGAATAAGTCCGATAACTATTTGGTTTAGTGACACTTTGGTGGAGAAAATTTGAGTCTAAATCTTATTGAATAAAAGAAAGTGTCAACAAATATATGCTGCTGCTGAAATCTTATTGTACTAAATTTTTTCAGCTGGTACTTGTTAGAAAATTCCGGAGTTAAGTAACTCAACCACTGTAACGGAAGGATTGGTATTCAATGACCAAGCTGCGGTCTTCTAGAATCGAACTTAATGCTTAGCCAATAGTGGGCCAACTCCTATCAGTCAAAAGAATCTGTTTCTGAGTCTTTCCCAAATGTAAAGCCTGGGAGCAAGATAGTCCAGATCCAACCAATTTCAGCTCTTTTTCTCTTGCTAAGCTTCACATCACCAGCCCACTTCTATCCTCAATTGGGTTTGGACCATGCTACCTGACCGGAAGAGGCTATAATGAGGAGCTTAAAGTGAGGTATAAAGTGAGAAATTCAATCTCACCATCAAAAGGAGGGTGGACCCCCCAATGCACCCTCCCAAGTACTTTGTTGATGGTGAGATTGGATCTCTCACTTTATCCCTCACTTTAAGCTCCTCATTATAGCCTCTCCACTACCTGACTTGAGAGCTCTCTTAGTTGTTTGTTTGTGTTCATTTGCTGTGAGTTTATTTTCATGTTTATTTGCCTGAGGAATACTTGTTAGCCTTGACACCCTGCTTCAGCTGGGTTTTCTGTTTGTTTCTTTCCTTTCCTCAATTTAATATGTATATTACTATTATTTATTTCTTTATTTATTTATTATTTAATATTTTATTTATTTCGCTGGCCCTGGGTCATGTGAGGATTTGGACTTGTTCACCAGCAACATGTGCAGGAGTAGAGCAGATTTACTATAAATCATGGGATCCGCAACGAAGTCGAACATGCTCCCTTCATTTTTCTGTTCTTTGAATTTAATCAGATAGAAGATATTGTTTCCTCTGCCAAGAAATTATTTCCCTTTTACCATTTGTTGGGGAGTATTTCAATGAACATGATCAAAGGAAGGCATAACATGTCTCAGTCTCTTTCACGCAACAAAAATCAATGTGCAACCTGTATTTAGGCTATCTTTGTTGACCATATCTACTGACTCATAAGAGCGTTTCCAGCGAGGAGCCCAGGCGAGGGCAGTCAGGGGCCCAAGCCCCGTTTGTTGCTTCCAGCGGGCAAGTCTTGCCCGGGCAAGACATGGGTCCTTCCAAACCAGACCAGCCCAAAGGCAAAAACAGCCACAACAACAACAACAACAAAATTTTAAAAAAAACCAAAAATTTCAGAATTTTTTAAAAATAAATATCTAGTCATATTCTTCACTTCCCATACGAAAACTCTATACAAATTCCTCACCTCATATCTTATGTGAATAGTGGTTGTCATGGCAATGGGTGGAAACACACAACCCTTGCATTGCCCTTGCCTCCCCTAGCCTTGTACCATGGCAAATGGGCGGAAGTGCTCTAACTAGCACTAATTTCTCTCTATTCTTAACACAATCTTCAACATCCTAGAAATTTATCCCCATCATTTAAAGCCTCAATGTGAAATTTATGTATGCTAGTTTTGCGAGCACCAAAATCGTGAATAAGTCCGATGATTATTTGGTTTAGCGACACTTGTTTTCACTTTGTTGGAGAAAATTTGAGTCTAAATCTTTTTTTTTATAAAATTTTTATGATAAGCAATAAAATATTGTTCATGTGCTAGTACAAGTCTGCATACTTGTTGAGGACAAAAGACAATTCCTTAATCATGAATTACAATCCTCATACAGTACATTGAAAATAAAATCAGTGAGTTCCTTAAACTAGTACATAAAAGTTCTGATATGAAATGCTATATGATGAGCCGCACCATTGGCAGTATGATAAATATGGGTAAAACCTTCCTCAATGACCTGTGTCAGCAAGCTCTTGATATGTTCCACCACTGGTTCAATGACGGACTTATCTATGAATTTACTTCGAAGTACTGTAACGATACGGAGAACATCACTTTCAAAGTCTAAATCTTATTGAATAAAAAAAGTGTCAACAAGTATATGCTGGCTCATTGAAAAACAATAATTTACATAAGCAAATGAAAGATTAAATAAATAAAAAATTGTACCAAAATTATTCACTTTTTATGGACTTACTGTTACTTGTTAGAAAATTCCGGAGTTAAATAACTCAACTACTGCAACAGAAGGATTGGTATTCAATGACCAAGTTGTGGTCTTCTAGAATCGAATTTAATGCTTAGCTAATTGTGGTCCTATAAATCAAAAGAATCTGTTTTCTTAGTCTTTCTCAAATGTAAAGCTTGGGAGCAAGATAGTCCAGATCCAACCAATTTCACCTCCTTTTCTCTTGTTAAGCTTGACATCACCAGCCCACTTCTATCCTCAACGAACTCAAGTTTGGTGCCAAAGTTAGTGGCAACCCAAAATCAGCTAATTGGTGCAATTAATCTCATTATTTTTGGCTTATAAATTCAGCAGTTAAGAGTATTTATCTTTTTATTTTAAAACAAATGCTCTTATTTTAGGTTCACTAAAGAAATAGAGAAAGGTGACAGTGAGCCGGAAATAAGTTATTTTATGCCTTAAATTCTGTGTTTGAATTCTCCTTTCCCCTTTCCCAATATAATATGATCAAGAAAATTTATCGTGCATTTCTAAGTCTTACTAGGTTTGGTATACACACAACGTCTGAATGGGATTAGCCAGTTGAAATCGTGTGTTGTGTGTGTGGGTGTGTCATCTCCTATTTTTTATTGTTTTTGTAGAGTAAGAATAACATTGTGTGTAAATGTTTTGCTTCCATAATCATCTTAATTAAGAAAGTGAATTATTTCGTCAAATAAAAAACAATTCCATGCTATTGGTGATTCGAGCATTAAGGGAACAAATTATTTTTGTATTAATGACATGTTTACTAATTCATAATCGAAATTAAAATAAGGAGTTGAATCTATATATATAAAGCAAAAGGCAGAGAATGGTAAAACATTCAAAATACTAGAAAATGTCATTAGTTAATGCAAACATTAAGAATTGAAATTATTAATTAAATGAGGATAATATGATAAATTCACACTTTTTATATTAAAAAAATTAAAATTAAAAGACAAATAAGATAATGAATCTTATTTTTATGGAACACAACTCCCCATTATCTTTTTTAATTCTAAAATAAATTATTATTTTTTTTTTAAAAAGTCTCTCGTAGACTCGGAAGCACGTGCGGAGAGGCTAGTTTATATTATGGATACTCCTGTGTTTACTTTCACATGGAGGAATCAAAATGTGAGTGGGACCCACACAAAATCAGGAATTCAACTCCTGATTTTGGAGGAATTGGACTCTTGGGTGGAAGGTGGTATTTGAATTCCTAGAAAACTAACACATTAGGAATCCATCTTTTTTATCCATTATATCTTCACATAATTTTAAAATTTTAAAATTTGCCATCTACTTTAACCCAACAACGAGGGCATTTTAGTAATCAATTTGGTTCAATTCCAAGTCATGTGAATTTAGTAAAGAACTTATAAGAAATTAGTACCACTCCTACCTCAATTCCATATGATTTAGTAAACAACTTCAATAGGAACCTGGAATCTAACTCTCCTCAATCCAACTCCTCCTCAATTCAATTCCTCCTAATCCGATTACGGATTAGTAAATATGCCATAAGTCAAAAGAGGTAAGATTCTCAACATTCGTTGAATAGGTAAATGAATACAAATGTATTGGCTCCCAGTAAAAAAAAGGCTAAATTTTTTACTTTTTTTTAACATTAAAAGGAAAAAAAAATCATGACTTATATTCATTTATGGAAACAAAATCATGACTCGTCTAAGGTTATGGAAAGAAAAAAATAAAGGACTCATCAAAGAAATATTACTTTAGTATAGGTTGTGTTTGGTTCGTAGAATAAGGGACTTGTGAATGATTTCCCACATTTGGTAAGTTCAGAGATGTAAAAAAGCATTCACAAGCATTAATTATATATTTTTTTAATGACCGATATGCCCTTATTAACAATTAAAAATGCCAAGCCATGCATTTTTTTTGGTCGTAATCAATCCGAATTCATTAATATCCCAAAAAAAGGAAGGAAACAAACAACTAGTACAAGCACACAAGAACATAGAAGATTAGACTAAAACCATCACATTGTACTGGTACATAGTATAACAATCTTCCCCGTCACAAAATCAAAACAAATACAACACAGAGCCATCGTCACCACCAAGAAGAAGCAGACTCGCACCATCAAGGCCACAAAAGAGTGAATACACACCCACTACACGGGACAACACTACTGCACATAGAGATCCACCGATCATCCGCCAAGAAGAGAAGCTCCTCAATAACCAGAAACACCTCAGCACCAGAGCAATCCTCCAAAAGTCATAATCTCCGAGACACCAAAATCTATCGCCGCTCCTAAGACAAAATAACAACCCATCACAACACCTAGGTATAAACCAAAAGACCGACACTCATAGTATGGAGAGCATTGGTGCAATCACCAGAGTAAGAAGGGCTCTGAATACCCTCCAAAAATAGCACAGTATACTTTTTATTGCATATTTTTAATTTATAGTATAATTGGAAAACTAAATGAATTGTGTGTTCCATTCCTGCACAAACCAAACATGGAAAAAAAAGAAAAATATTTCCTACTTACTTTCCTAACATTATCAAACATTGGAAAGAACTCTTCGATTTCCCTTCCCTTGAAAAGGACATGGGGATTGATTCAATTCCTTTTCGTGAACCAAACGAGGCCTAAAATAAGGCTAACTAATGCGTTCAATTGATAACTTCTTTATACAATTTTTTTTTTGGGTGTAAAGTAGCATATACAGTACAAATTTTTATTTAGTAATAAGTTCATGTCTCCAATAACAAAATAAATAAATAAATAAATAAGTTCATGTCTGTTAATTCATTTACTTTTAATGCACTTATTATTTCCTTTATATATTTATTTAAAAAATTCATGGTACCTCATTAACCAAAAAAACTTGGTTGGAATGGGGATAACACTGTTTTGTTATCCCTCTCCAATCACAGCCCACCACACATACAAACTTTTCCATATGGCGGGCTGTGATTAGAGGAGGATAGTAAAACAATGCTATCCCCGTTCCAACCAAGTTTTTCTCCTCACTAACATTCAAATCATTAGTTTGACCAAAATCAAAATTTAAAAAATAGAAAACTAACAACTTTTGGCTGTGCAAGACTCAATCGACCTGGCTCCTCTTCATTTTCAATTAGGTTTAATTATGTTCACAGGTCACAATCATACAATTTGCAAAATGTTTAACAATTCAACGCTTTTCTTTTCTCAACTCTCTCATCCTATGAACAAACTCATGATGAGATGTATCCATGTAAATGAATTAGAGTATACAATCCTGGTCTCTTGGACCACAGGGGTCTAAGAGATTATAGTCACCCACCGTTGGATATAAATTCAAGAGTTCAAAAAAATTTCTTAGAAGTGCAAGAGTGGATGAACCATTGGATTTATATCTAACGGTGAGTGACTAGATCTGGACTGTTATAATATAATAATAATTTAGAAAAACTAGTTTGAATTTTGTAACACCATTTCATTTGATAAAGGCGTTGGACAACAACCAGCCTTGCCTGCCCCCAAAGTCTCAAACCCACCCACCATCAAAATGCACCAAAATTTATTCTATGCCCACTTCAGCAGCCCCCCTTGCTTGGCCCTTAATATTAAATTGGATTGGTTTTACGATTAATATTGGATTATTTAAAGCATGTTTGAATAAGAAATGAAATTAAAGTAAAAAAATTTCATTTGTGGAGATTAGAAGACATAAGTTATAAGGTGTTAATATCCCGTCATTTTAAAGATAATAAGTTTCTTTCATGACTAATTCATCTTCTATATTCAATTTCGACAAAATTTTAAAATTGAACTCCATAATCCAAATCCCAAAGACCTCGTTGGTATCCCATTGTTATGTCAACGCCCTGATCCATAAATCATACAATTTTTTCCTCTCCACAAAATGGCAATAGTACTAAATATAAAAGAAATTGTTACAATACGCATGTGAAACCGTGATTTAATTGTAAAAGAAATGACTTCCCGGTAAATTAATAAAAAAGTTAAGTCCTCTATTAACAAGGATTTAGATTGATAGCATAATTTATATCAGACCAATAACTAAAATAAAAAAATAACCGCAGTAATTAGAAAAGGATAAAAGTTTGCCAATAAATAACCCAAAATCTCAATGTGTAGAAGCGTTTTGCCTCAATAACAATACTAAATCAAACAGAGAGAAGAATAATAAACTCATTGGTATCAGCAGTCTTCTTGGGACCAAAACACCGCATCTGGGCCGTCGCCGCATCGCCGCCGCCGGAAGTGGTGGCGCCGCCGCCAAAGTTGTGGAGGTTGTGGTGGTCTTCATGGCTGGGCGGAGGCGGATGGTAGTACATGCGGCTGGTCTGCGGGCAATGAGAATAAGATCTGGCAGCGATTCTCACTCCCTGATCCAAAATCTCCACCAGCTTGATCCCCATCTTGCTCTCTGGTTAATCTCTGTGTGTTGTATATTGTGTTGTATATATCTCTCTCCTCTCTCTCTCTCTCTCCCTCTCCCTCTTCTCTCTCTAAAATTGTTGGAGAAAGAAAGGGCGAGAAAGCGAAAGAAAATGGAGGAAAAGGAGAAGAAGTGGAAGCTGGAATTGGGACTTAGAAGACGTCCCAGGCGTCGGAGCCCATAAAATGGGACAGGAGAGACTCAGAGAGAGAGAGATAGGTTTCTGTGACGGCAGAGGGCTCATGTGGCTTTGTTTATATAGCTGCCTGCCTTCGCGTTTTCCCTAGCCTAACGCGTTTATTTATTTATTTATATTAATTGTTTTTGTTTTCGTCTATTTGGTGGTGCTTCGTTGGTCTTTCCTTAATATTTTTGCCAATTGGGTTTCTTTTTAGGTGCTTCGTTGGTCCATACTTCTTATTTGTGTGTTGAACTTTTAAAAAACGTATTTGCAACCCAATCCTTTCATTTACTGTCCGTTTGAATGAGGAAAAATAACTTAAAAATTAGCTAAAAGTCGAGAATTTATTATGAGAAATTTACAATTCCGTTTGGCAACTCAAGTACTGAATTTATTAAATTACACGCAGAAAAAAAATGTAGAAATTGGGATATCAAATTCTCAAGTTTAATAGGCGTCATTTTACAATTTACATAGTGTCATTTATAAAATTATGTCATTTTACAAAATTTGAAGTATACAAATTCAAACACTGAAATATTCAATTGACAGAAATTGAAATGATGGAAATTTAAATTTCGTCATTTTAGAATTATTTGTAATTTTAATTACTTTATCCAAATGGAGGATTATAGAATTATGATTAAAATCACAAAAGTTATTTATTTGATCGTGTGTTTTAAAAGAAAAGCAAAACAAAACCAATTAAACTGAGACTAGTACAAATAGGTAATCTCTTCTTCAAGGCCAGGAAAGGATTCTAATTCTTTTTCTTTTCTTTTCTTTTTTGAAAAGGAAAATGACTCTAATTCTAAAAAGTTTAACTTGAGTAACAAGTCAAGTATAGAGGAGTGTATCTTAAAAAATGTAGCTATGTGGGGTGTGAAACTCTCCATTTACATAGTTGTACGTATCCTTATATCTAGTCTCTTAATTTCTTCTTGCACTTTATAAATTTTATGTAAGACGTTACATTGAACTATATTGTAATTCGGAAAATAATTTTGAATAATATAAGATAATAAACTCATGTAAAAGCATGAATCAATATGAATCCCAATAACTAGACAATTACAAGTAAATTGGACTATAATTAAATCTCATACCGTACCATGCACATAGACATTATTCTTTTAGTGCAGTCCAATCCAATCCAACATAATATTTAATCAAGTCCTATGTTCAAAAGCAAGAGAAAAAAAAGAGTATATTCAAGTCCCTTGTTCTATCCAACAAAAGAAAAAAGGTAATTGTAGGACAAAAATTAATTGAGAGGGGGCAACTCGAGAATAAAATAAGTAGTCAAGACAGATATACAAATATAAGAAAATAGAAGGGCTTGGATCAAAGAATAAATTTATGAAAGCGCGTCCAGTTAGGAACCGCAACCTCCGGTATTACCGGAGGGATGTGTGCTTCTAAATATGCGTGACATGTTCGCCGCGTTGTAACTACCAACTCTGGCTGGCACTTCTAGTTTTAAGGCCCTTATTACCTCACTACCTTGTTTTACCGGCATTCTCTCTCCAAGTCCAAGTTATGCCTTTTAATTTTGTGTTTAATTACTTTTAATTGCCATTACTTTCCCTTGTCATTTAATCATGATCAAAAAAGAATATGGCTGAACTAGTGGAAAACACTTTTATGTCAATCAGGTAGCACTGTTTTGTTATTACTAACTGTTTGTACCAAAATTTGCACTTTTGGCCAAAATCCTTTATTCTAGCCAAAATACATGATTTTGTTTTGGGCTTCATTTTTGCTCACCAGCCCATTTGGCTATTTTGTCTTTAGTTGCCAAAAGTTGGAGAAATAAAGCCCATATCATTTCAAGAGATAAAATACCAAAACAAAATTACACAAGTTTCCAAATTGCATACTCTCGAAACTTGAGGTCTGACTATTAGAAAGGTGGAAAGAAGAAGCTACCTCCCATAAGCCATTAAAAACAAACTGAGCTGCTTTTGAAGATATTTTTAAGCACAAGTTACAAAAAATGGCCAAAGGACATTCAAAAGAAAATTCTCAGGGAGAACATGCTGAAATATTCCTGCAAATACCCATGTGGCTTCAGACAGTGAGATATTTTGAACGCAAGTTACAAGAAGTAGACAGAATACATTCATCACAGTTGACTCTTAATATTTGCTACTTTTTATCAAAAGCCAACCACCCCCCTTTATGGCTAAAACAAGACATTTCCCAGAAGATATTTCCTAGATATTTAGGAACCATCGTCATACTAATTCTCTATAAATAGGGGTATGAACTGAGAACCAATCACACAATCATCCAACCAACAAACCAAATACAAAAGAAACAATCAGTCTCACTGATCATTCTAGCCTTCAACAGAAGCAAAGCTAACAAAGGTGCCAAGGACCTCCAAAGCTATCCTTGAGATTCATTTAGAATTCCCACCACTCACGACTCAATCGATTATAGCTACGCCAATTTCAATATTGGTATCGATTTCCAGCTAATATTTATTAGTTGAAGGTGTCTAGCTTGATCGATCCAGTCATGCGATGCGATCTGATGCGATCCCGGTGCGATGCGATGCGATGCGATGCGATCGATCAGTGCGATCCAGTCAGTCCGATGCAGTGCAATCTAATCCAGTCGATCGGCACTGATAAAAATCATCTATGCAATGGCGTTTTAGGCGTAATTCAAAGTCCAATGTTACGATGTCTTTCCAGACTTGGCGATTCCTTTCATTTATCGTATTTCAAACAGTTCTCCTTGAACTTGTTTGTTTTTATTTTCAAACACTTGTATTTTTGCTTTACTTCCCAGCTTTATTTAGATAAATTATGAAGTCCTCGCCGTCTGAGGCAAGAAAAGAACTTACTTGGGAAATATTCCTCACCCAAATTCACAATCGTTTGTTCAAAGTCAATAGCTTGGGCGCAAGTTATTTGATTCTCAAGTCTGTTAGAATTTTAAATTGCTAACAGTGGCACGCTCGACACACAAAGAAAGTTGATTTATTGACCAAACCATGGTCTTTGAATTAATGGGGAACTTTACCCTGCCATCACAGGTACAAAACAAAAAGGGGTGAACACTAACCAATAACGTTTTGTCACACATAATTGGTTGGGATAGCAAAACATCCCAACAGTACTACCACATTGACCTACCACGAGTTGGTATTCAATGAGAGAATATGTCATGAAATTTCGATACTAGAAAAGAAAACTCCATTTTGGATTTTAACCTTGTTCTTATGGCAATATCGATAAATTCCTTGTGTTAAAAAATTAGTATGTATCCATGATTTCTTATTATATGTAAAACAAGAAGATTATGGGATTATAAAAAATTAGGTAAAGGCCAATTAAAGTGAAAATATTTAGAAAAATGTCAAAGCAGATGAGGGAATATGTCTACATGCATTGTTATTTTTTTTGTTAATATAAGAAGAAAAAAAGGACAACTATGTAATTAAAAGAGTATACAGCCACAAGGATCGATTTTACCGGGATGGAGACGTGTCAGGATTCTGCTTCTAAATATGCGCAAAATGTTCGCCGCGTTGTGAGTTGTGTGACCTACCACCACCAACTCTGTAACTGATAATTTAAAAGTCGCTGGCTCACTATATTATTTCCAGTTATACCCCTTATTTATCAATTTAATTACACGCATGCTTCTTTTACCTTTTTTTTTTAACTTTATTAATTCTTTTTTGACTTGTTCCACGCACGCTCCCATGACTATTCGTCCTCTAGAATATAATGTGCACCTGCCCAACCAACCAATAAAATTTACCATTTTTATTGAAAAAGAGATGTTCAAAGAACCGAAAGTGTCTAAATTTTATAGGAGAGCAAATAATTCCAAAAAGAAAAAACAAAGAAAAGGTCTATATTCTCAAGGGTAATGCTAGGCTTACCACATTTTTCATACCACATTTATACCACCTATCTAATAGAGGTGGAGCCCACCAATACAATGGGCCCACCAAACTAATACAACGGGGCCCACCTCTATTAGAGAGGTGGTATAAATGTGGTATGAAAAATGTGGTAAGCCTAGCATTTCCCTATTCTCAATGATGATTTTTATTTGCTGACATGGGTTTTCATCAGTTGGTTATTTTATTGCGCCTAAATTCGAATTAAAAGATTAATTTAAAGTAGTTTAGAATTTTTCTTTGTATTAAAAATTACTTTTACTTACTTTATTTGGTTATATATTTATTAAGGTTTCAAAATTAAAATGAAAAGTTCATTTGTGGATCTTGTGGCTTTAATGGTTCAGAACATTGATCCTTACCTCCTCCCACAACTATTGTTTGATCAAAATATAAATCAAGGTTATTTAAATTTTGAAGGAGGGAAGGGAAGGTAGAGATGGCGAATATGAGACAAACAAATGTATGAAGAAAATGAAAAGAAGAATATATAAATTAGTTTCTAAAATCCCCAATCGGAGCAATAACTTTTGCCTTCAGTACCCTTTCGGCAGAGTCACCAAGGTCGTATCCCAAATCAGTATTTGATCAGAGCAGAGTATTCCTTCGGTACCTTTGAATGGAAGTGAAGTCATTCAGTCGAACATTGAGATTCTTCATCTCAAATTCAGTAGCTAAATAGTCCCACCAAAGATTTGAAACTTCCTGTGGCGAGCTCTCAGAAATTGCCTTGCTACATCGGCAAACTTGCACAAAAAGAAAATTGCCATATCACCTATGTGTCCTCTATGTAATGATCAACCGAAAATGGCTGAACATATCCTTCTCCTTTGCCCTTGGGTGGAGCCTGTCTGGTTCGGATGCTCCATCAACCTGTGTATAAATCGACAGGATGTGACATCTTTTGGTCAATGGTTAAGGAATGTTATTAAGGAAAGGAAGACCTTACAGGAGCGGTCACAATGCCTAACTGTTATCGCATACTTCTGTTGGCAGATTTGGAAAGATCGGTGCAAAGCGGTACTAGAGCACATCTCCCTTTCACCAGCTAGAACTATTCATGCTTGTTCCATTGCCATCAATGAATTCCTTGGCACCCTTGATCATGGCAGCCATCAAACTGAGCCTCCCACCCTCTCTAATGGCAACTAGCAACATCTTTGGAACCCCCCTGCCTCTCCTTTTGTCAAGATTAATGTGGATGCATCCTGTAATCCAAACTCAAGGAGGGTTGGCATTGGAATCCTGATTAGGGACACCCATGGAGATTTTCTCAAGGGTACATCCATCCCATTTGTGGTGAACTCTGCTATAGAGGCTGAGGCGCTGGCTTGTCTCGAAGGTTGTAAGCTCACTGCTGAGATGGGTTATCGTCAGGTCACTTTTGAATCTGATTGTAAGGAAATAATCTCTTCTTTGAAGGGCTCTATTTCCAAAGGAAGGTGGGAAATCTATCCTACCTTAAGTAATGTTCAGGATGTTTTGAACTACTTCCAGACTTGCATTTGGACGTGGATTCCTAGAACAGCCAACCAGGTGGCAGATCATTGGGCAATGCTTGCCAATTCGAGGATGAGCCCTGAAGTATGGGTCAACCGACCCCCATCCTCTCTAATGCATATCCTAAACAAGGATGGTTTACCATGCCCCCCTAGGAATGCCTAATGGTTGCGGCTGTGTGGGCTTCTTGGCGTATTTGTTTGTCTTATGACTACGTCTTCTTTAGTTGTCCTTCTATGTAGCTGTGTCGCTGTTAAGTCTTGTTGTACGTTTGTGCCTTGCAGTTTATGGGCTTTGTATTTCTCTCGGCTTTTTGCTTGCTTGTTATGAAATTCCATCTTTCATACAAAAAAAAAAACGTGTTTGTCACGCCCCGGACCCGGGGGTAGGTGGAAACCCCGCGCCCGGTGCGTGAGAAAGTAAAATAAAAATAAATAAATAAAAAGAGAGAAGCCGAAACATAAAATAAACTTTTCTTATAAAAAAAATAGATCCCAAAATCTTACAACTTTACAATTAATAAATAAAGCTCTATCACTCTCATCTAATTCAGCTTCAACCGATTTAGTCCTTGTCTTGCCCACTAATTCATCTGAAAAATTAAACAGGGTGAGGGATGAGCAACCACCGCTCAGTGAGTAGATTATGTAATAGAATAGTACGTGCAATAGAATCAGATATATATAACCAATTACTATATATATGTTATAAAATATTAAATCTCCAATATACATACGAACGTAAAAGGTGAACCATAGAAGCAATTAAATATATATATATATATATAATAAATATTATTTAATACTTACCAAGGTATTTACTTAAAAATAAAATGTTTAACTTTTAAATTACTTTTAAGAATACGGACTCTCACAGTGTTTTAGTGTGAGACTTTTTTTTTAGAATTTTTTTGTTCAAGTTAAATTAATATGTCATTAAGTAAAAGTATAATTTTTCTGAACCCTTAGATTAGATCTAAGGGTGAGTGATCACAAGTCTCTTGAACCACATGGTCTAAGAAAACGGGGTTGTATATATGTAATATTGACTATTTTTAACTTTGACACAAGATATTAACAAATAACAGAAATATGACGATTTGGTGTCTTCTATTTAATGAAAGACAGATTTGGTTTGGACCAAAAATAAAAAATAAAAAAATTTCTTTTATATAAACTCTGTATGCTTATTTTGTCCTACATTGTTTTCTCCTCCCAGTAATATAATTATCTACTTGTTTTATTATAGTTGATGAACTGAATTTCATTTATAGTTTGTGAATTGAAGTTCAGATGATTGAAAATGGCTTTTAGGAAGGGGAAGCTGAAGTGAGGTCGGGGATGGTGGGGGAAAGGGGAATGGTTATAAGAGAGAGAGTCATTCCTCTCCTTTATCCCCCTTTTAAACAACAAACCATTCCTCTCTCTTTAAACCACAATGCAGATGTAAATTGGTTTTAACTTTGAGGGTATTTAAGTATATTTAAGTGGATTTTTTGGTACATTTGAAAGTTTTTATAAAAATTGACATTTATGAAAGTATGGGATAAGTTTTGGCTATTTTTGATAAAAGCTCCGAGTACAGGGATCTCCGAATTTTAAAAAATTCCTAATTGAGTATGGGCCAGGGATTGTTTGTTATCTCATCCCCGAACCCCGGCCCGATAAGTGATATATTTATTTTTACTTAATAATTATATAATACTATAATAGAACAAACAAAAAGTTACATGATAGTTGAGTTGAGTTTTATATTTAGATGGCTTTAGTGTGTATAATATGAAGTTTTTTCAAATTAAATTGAGATGATTTTCATTAGTTTAGTTGAATTTTATATTTCAATTTAATATAACTAAGTTAATTGATAGTTTAAAGTAAAATTTAAGTGTTATAATGAAAGGTAAATATATATTTTTAAATAAAAATTGGGGATTTAGGACGGTTTTGGGAGACAACCCCCGAGGGGGACAGGGACGGGGGAATTCTCTGAAAATTCTTATCGGGGATGGTATTGCCATACCCGACCCGGCCCTGCCATCCTAGATCAATCCAATATATCAATTTTTTTACCCCAAAAAAATAACTAAATCAATAAATATAGTGCACTAAATTGTTTCTCAGGTGAAAAAAAAAACCAAGAATGAAGTTCATATACTCTCCATTTTTTCTCTATCTCTTCGTCATGACCTTTTAGTCTAGTGGCATATAGTCTTTACTTTATTAGAAATTTTCTCAATTTAAATTATAAATGACAGTTGCTGAATGAAAAAAAAAATAAAAAATTACCAACTTTTAAATCCTAACCAATGTTTTCAAAAGGATGCTAAAATTGTGCATCATATGCATTTCTCAATCTCAATCTCAATACTTACCCACACACCCAATGTCCCATTTTTTTTCCCATTTCCTCCAACACAAGATCTTTACATACATGGTAAACCCTTACCTTCTGTAGTTTAGACTATCACTTATACATTTGACCCAAAAAATAAAAGACTATTGCTTGTATTAAAAATAAAAAACCAAACTTGCTTAGCCCAAAGATAAGGTTATATGCGTGGTCCAAAAACTATGAGGAAAGAAGGGCCTTGTGTAATTTCAACTCATTTGCATTCCAAACTCAGGCGCATTTTTCATTCAGACGCAAAAAGGCAAAAACTCAGGCGCATTTTATCACAACCCACTTCACCCTTCTAGCTTGCGCTCCTCACCGTCTTCCTCTGAACTGAACCCCAACCCATCCAGTCACTTCCATATCCACTTGACAGTCTCTGAACTGTCCACGACCACCGGCATAATGGAGCCACACCTCCTTCACCCCACTAACCTGCGCTTTTCAACCTCAACCGCCTTAACCTCTGCCACATATTCGATGACACTCTGCGGTGAACATGCCCATAAACGAAACCCAACGATCCATTGTCTTCATTTATCGAAAAGGAGCTCCGACCCGTCTTTGAAGGCCAAAAAGGAGCTTTCTCGACTTCTGAGAACAGACGCTGCTGTTCGAAACATTGAAAGGAAAGCAAATTCCAACAAGTACAATAACCTTTGGCCCAAGGCTGTTTTGGAGGCTCTGGATGAAGCTATTGCAAACAATCTGTGGGAGAGTGCTCTCAAGGTTTGTGGGTCTTTTTTCTTTTCTTCTGTGTGTTTTGGGTATGAGTTTTGGCTTATCAGTATGTTGGATTTTTGGTTGTTTGGTTTCTGGGTTTGTGGAGTTATGTTCAGCCTCTGTTTATTTTTTAATTTTACTTTTTTATTGTTTTGTTAGAAATAGTGGGGAATTAATAATGAGATTATAAGTTTGAAAATATTGAGATATTAAAAGTTGACAGCTTTAATTCAGTGGGAATAGGATTAGTTGTGGCCTGAGGCTTTCTGGGTTGGGGAGAAGTGAACTCTTTAGGTTTGCGGAAATTTATTGTTAATGAACTAAGGCTTCTGGGTCTGTTACATGTTCAATTTCTCAATTGATTCCTGATCATATGTAAGAAAAGTTTGCTTAATTGAAATTGCTGTTGGTAAATAAATTGCTGTTGGTAAATAAGTGAATCTTGATGAGAAATAAGCTAATATCTGCAGTTTTTTGTTGCCTTCTAATCTTGATATTCCAGTGCTTTCATGCTTCTGTCGTTTAGGACCAGTATTGCTGTTCTATCAAACAAGCAACAATTTCATTTTGATTAATTGTGCAAATGGTTAGATTCTAAAATCCTTGATCATTTCAAAATAATTCTCTACAAAAATTTTAAGTGCTATTTGTAGCATCTTGGTTTGGAATGCCACCCCTATGCCATTGCATTTCTTTGAGTTTTCATTTCTCCCTTTTGTTCCGTCTTCAAATTTTTTCTGATATAAAACAACTCTTCCTTTCTTTAGATTTTTGGACTACTACGTAAGCAACACTGGTATGAGCCGAGATGCCAAACATACACTAAACTGCTGATGATGCTTGGCAAGTGCAGGCAACCTGAGCAGGCCAGCTTGCTTTTCGAGCTCATGTTAAGTGATGGGCTAACACCTACTGTTGACGTCTACACCGCTCTTGTTAGTGTTTATGGAAAAAATGGCCTCCTTGACAAGGCGTTCTCTACTGTCGATGATATGAAGTCAGTTTCTGACTGCAAACCAGATGTATATACTTATTCTATTCTTATTAATTCCTGCACCAAATTCAGTCGTCCTGATCTGATTGAAGAAGTTCTGGCTGAGATGTCATATCTGGGGATCGGATGCAACACAGTCATTTACAATACTCTAATTGATGGCTATGGTAAGGCTGAAATGTTTGAACTGATGGAGGACTCGTTGACAGACATGATTGAAAGTGGCAGCTGCCTTCCTGATGTTTTCACATTAAATTCTTTTCTTGGGGCTTATGGGAAATGTGGACAGATAGAAAAGATGGAGAAGTGGTATGATGAATTCCAGCTGATGGGAATAAGGCCAGACCCTAAGACATTTAATATCCTGATTAAATCATATGGGAAAGCAACAATGTATGAAAAGATGGGGTCTGTTATGGATTTTATGAAGAAAAGGTTTTTCTCCCCAACTGTTGTTACTTATAATATTGTAATTGAGGTATTTGGGAAAGCTGGAAATGTTGAGAAGATGGACGAATACTTCAGAAAAATGAAGTATCAAGGAATGAAGCCTAACTCTATCACCTATTGTTCTCTTGTTAGTGCGTATAGCAAAGCTGGGAATATGAGTAAAGTTGATTCCATTTTGAGGCAAGTAGAGAATTCGGATGTTATACTGGATACACCTTTCTTCAACTGTATTATTAGTGCTTATGGTCGGGCTGGTGATGTAAGAAAGGTGAGCGAATTGTTTTTGGCAATGAAAGAAAAAAAATGTTTGCCTGACCATATCACCTTTGCTACCATGATCCAAGCCTACAATGCACGAGGCATGACTGAGGCTGCTGAGGACTTACAGAATAGGATGATTACCAACACGGAAAATTCAGGTATCTTAAAATGCCTTCCCCATTCTACGAGTTTCTATGTTTTCCCCCTTCTAATTTTGTATTTAGCCATTGATGAAGTTACTTTGTTTTCTCTAGTCAATCCTCCCATGAGGAAGGCATAAAAAGAATTCTACTTAGAGTTGCGCTAACTCAGCTCATGTGTTGCATTTTTAGAGGATTCTTCTATACCTATGTTTGTAACTTGAATGGTTGAGGGATTCATCAATTCAGCAGCTAGGATTTTTTATTTTACTTATTATTTGTTTAAATATAATTTTTAAGAACTTAGCAGCTAGATTCTAAGTTATTGTCGTTAACATTCAAGAGTCTAGACGATCAAAATCTGATATGGGCATGATGACGAGAGGCTCTCTTTTATTTCATAAAAATTCCCTAACCTCAGTTAAGGCGGGATTCTATTCCAATTCTTGGTACGATGCCAGAGACTTTACTAATATGCTAGCTAGTGTTCTCTGAAAGGACCGACTTTAATTCTGCTTTTTACTATGGCTTATTTTTAATGAAATAATTTCTGCTTTTACTATGGCTTATTGATTATGGGATACATCTCATTAAACCGTTGCATTTTGCAGGCACAAGGTTGATTGGATGCTAGTATGTTAATTATATTGAAGAATAAACCTTCAAATATAAACAATTCAGACTTCGAAGATGGTCAAACCTCGGACAAATGATGATAGCTTTTGGCCAGCTATATTGTAGGTAATAATAACTTCTTATCCTCCTCGCTCTAATTATCTGGAAAGTTGTGTCTACTTTTATTAGTAATCTCTGCTGAATGTGATTGGGAGAAAAATATATCCATTTAACGCAAATTCAGACTACATGTTAATGGGTGCGACTCTGATATTGTGGTTAGAGGCTTAAGTAGATGTCCTTGGAAAGACATCATAGGATATTGACGCAACGAGATATAGGGGAATGGGGAGATCAAACGATAACCCTAAAGTCACAATGTCGGAATTCACCAACAAACTGGAATCCACCAGAAAATTGAGTAAAACTCAAAGGTATTTGATTGATAATAAACTGAATTGTCACAAGTACAACGCCATGAGTTAGCTTAAATACAAAATCATAGGAAACCCTAGGTTCCAGAATATTCATAAACTTGGCTAATAAGAAAATAATAAAAATCCTAGCTAAAATCATATATTAGGAAAATAATATCCTAATAGATAACTTATTCTTAAAAATATAAAATAAAACATTAAAGTAAATATAAATCTTGACAGAGTCCATAATTGCTTCAAACTTCCTCAATCAATTCAAAAATCTCAACAATACACCTTCCTACTTTTCCTAACGCCATATTTGACATTTAATCGGAACTTTCCTCTCTTGCACGATTTCCTTTCAACTTTGAGCCACTTTATTTTAATTAATTTTTCACACCATAATTGACCCATATTTTGTCCTACATCAGATATTAATTCTTTTATCCCTAACTTTGGTTAATGTTGGGAAATGGGGTGGACATTAGGTTCTAGGAGGAGTTGTGGATAGTGAAGTTTTCTGTATGTTCCTTTTATCCATGTTTTTCATAAATTTTTCAACTCTCCTATATAACATTTCAATTGCCAATGTCTGTTGATTCTTCTTTTGCAATAAGTTGGAATTTTAATTTCTGCACAAACTTGAATGATTTGGAGGTTATGGAGCTTTCTGTGTTACAACCACGTAAAAATATGTCCTTAGAATTGAGGAGATTGATAAAAGTTATTATAACTTGAGTCATCCCATGTGTTTTTTGTGTAAACCGTTTTTTAGCAGTTAATTAACGAATCATCTCCTCCCATTTTCGATCCTCTTCAGATGATTTGGAAAGCACAAGTGTCATATGAGGCACAAATTTTGGGATAGATTGTGCTCATGATAGAGTCAGTATTGCGACATTATCCTCAGGGGTATATCTCTGTATTGGTGGGCCATGTGCTGAATGGGAGCTGAAAGTATAGACATATCTTTCTTCATTGCCCTATTACTCTAAAGCTTTGGCACAAACTGAAGCTAATGTGATATGTGTGACTCCCCAATTTTGCATATTCTATGATAGTTGCTTTTGGAGGGGGGAAAGGAGCAGAAGTAATATGTAATAGTTGTCTACTGACTATTGCATGTGTAGTATCTAGTGTGGATGGAACAAAACCAGAGGATTTTTGAAAACTTTAATGTGGATGAAGTGAAGGGGTTATGTGATGTAATTTTCTTTTGGGCATCATTGTGGGCTTCAATTTCATCAGAGATGTACCAATTTTTCTTATAGAGGCGTATTAGAAGGCGGTTATCTTTTGAGTTTTCTCTTGTTTAGGTTAGTTTCTTTTGCATTTTATTTGAGATTCTTTTGCAATGTATTTTGATGTTCATAGTTGCTGGTTGGTTATTTGTATGCGTTCCAAACTCCAGTGGACTTCTTGTGCACTATGGTTGGACTTTCATGTATAGCATTTTAATAAAATGTTTGTGTTCCTCATTTCTTTTGGTTATCTTCAAAACATGATAGCTTTTCAATATTTTTTTTTCTTTTTCCCCCTTCAATATGGTTGAGGTATAGGCTATACCGTATAGCCTTACAGATGAAATAAGGTGAACTAATAAATTTCATTTTGGTGGATCTGAAGACATGTTTGTTAAAGGGAGAATGTACATGCCACAAAATGGCGATTCTGCTTTGTTTATTTGGTTATTTGAATTGGCAATTGGATACAGAGTAAAGGAAATTAAGAAGTGGAGATGGCTTCAGCTGCAACAGACCTTTTGATTGGGAAAGTAGTATAATTTCTTGAAAACCAAGTCTCATTGTTAGGAGTCATGATCAAATTGATGAATTCATAGACGAGCAAACAAGTTGGGGTCCATGCACAAGAATTCTCGGTCAAGCCATGCGTTTCCCCAAAGAATCTTTGGGAGAGGCATCGAATTTCAACAAGATTGCTGAAGATCATCAAAACAATCGAAGACATTCCATAAAGAAAACAACGTTATCTTGTTGAACAAGGCATGAATACTTCCCATTATGATCCGAAGGGGTGAAAATCTGCAAGGAGTGCTCTTTTCCTTGAAGACGATAATCTCGTGGGCATTGTAGATGCCAAAGAGAAGTTAGTTGGATGATTGTTGTCTGCACAGCTTCAAAAAACTATAATTTCAGTGGTTGGAATGGGAGATTCGGGCAAGACGACTTTAGTTGCATCACTTCTGCTAACTGGAAAATTAGAGAAGGTTCAAGTTTGGTTTCATTCCTTTCAGAGCCTTTACATTCTTGATTTTGCATTGGTCCAGAGGTTAACCCAAGATTGTCTTCCTCACTTCGAAGCACCACCCAATTTGACCAAACTTTGGCTGACAATGCATGTGTTGCTGCTAATGTGCTGTTATGGTAGTACCCTACATATCTTGTCGGAGACTTGATTATTATATTTTTTTTTGGGTCTGAATAGTAGATTTCATAAAAGGCCAAAGCCAAAAGAGAGGCAAACAGAAACAGGGGAACATACAGGTCCCAACCTGCATTAATACAGAGCACTCACATGGAAGCCAAACAAACAACCCAGGAGGAAAAGAAAAAACGACACGTACAGATACAAAATATCATAACTAAATACATAGCCTGCACAGTGACCCAGGCTCCACCAAAATTAAGAAATGGGGGGACATCGAAGACCATCCCTAGCCAAAACCAAGACCAATGAGGGAGGAGGCTGAGTAGCCCATCGCAGTGATCGCACCGCATTTGACATGGCTGCAGCAGCATGAGCAGCTTGATTTTCGAGATGAGAGAACCACTCCCATTTAATGCCAGAGAAGAGAACCAGGAAGGAAGCAAGTCGTCTGATTTCCAATATAATAGGTAGGATTCTCCAATTGCTTCCGTGTCGACTATCAGTAAGACAGGTGATCACCTCTTTCTATTAGAATGCTGTGCAATACATGTAATTGGTATTGTTTTATTTCCTCCCTATTTTGTATTCCTGGTTTATGAGGGATCCTTGATTATTGTAGGAGTTAGCCTTGCTGCCCAAGTGTTGTAAACCATATATAGTCGGGCACCGGCTCTTGTTTTAATCATTCTATTTCATTCAATAGTGGTATCAGAGCCCTCGGGTGATACCCAGGGTTTCTGTCATTCTTCTTTTTCTTTAGCTTCATCACACCACCACAACTCCGACAATGGAACAACTTCAATCCATTGCTACAGGACTGTCAGCTGAACAATATGATCAAATCATGCAAACAGTAGGTCACGATTGCAAACAGTAGGACACAATTGACTAAACCTTTGGATTCTTTTGTGAAAATAAATGATAATTGGTACAATATTGAGTATGAGGGATTGCCTGAAATCTGCTATCTCTATGAGAGGTATGGCCACAAAAGGGAAAGGTATGAGATGAAGGGACAACCATGTCCGGGGTTATGCCTGGTAAAACGAATATGGGGAAGGAAGCTAACAGTAAGAAGAGTGATTGATTTGCGTGAGTAATAATTTCAAATTAATTTGCTCTTCCTGCTGAAAAGAGAGAAATTTGAAAAAGAAAATGGGAAACAGTATGGGAGAAGTTTGCCGTTATGCAAAAGATGCAATCCGATCCTTCTGCGCATAAACAACGGCATGTCGGCGTTCCTCGGACGACCAAAGTGGTGGTTGCTGTGGAGTTGCTGCTGTGGGTTGAGAAGAGAGAGGGAGAGGGAGCAGGAAATGGAGGAAAGAAAGAAAAGAAAAAAAAGAAAGAAAAGAAAAAAAAAGAAAAAAAAGAAAAAAAGAAAGGGGTAAAGGAGGAAAAATGCGGAGTGTGATGGTGTGTGGGCTTCTTTTATTTTTTAATTCTCATATGAAATTTAACTAAGGTTAATCATAGTATAGGTGTCACCTTTTAAAGGTGATGGTGAGTATACACCTATGGTTAATGTGGTGAGCAAAAATACTCCAAATTTTTATAAGTACAAACCCATAACTAGGATCCAACTCATCAAGTTATCTTATTAAGCTCATGATTTGATTTATTATAATTTTTAGATTTCCAAAATACCCATATTTAAAATTCAACATGTTATGTGGTAATTTTGGTTCCCCAATTTATTGTGGTGATTCACTCCAAAAATTTTATCCTTAAATCAATCATCATTAATTGTTCGTTTGTAATGGGGTTGATTTGCATATTTAATTGTTTTATTATAGATTTTAATTATGGGTTTAACCGTTTGGGTCATGCTAGCAAAAATATTTCTCGAAAAAAAAAAAGTTTGGATCATATTCATATGTTCTTAATTCAATGTACCTATTTTTTAACATAGAATTAAAACACGATATCTTCCTCTTCACACTTTAGAACCACGAACCATAAAATTCTGTAGAAACTAAACATCTAGGGGTTTCCAACTATATAAGGCTCGTAACCTGATTTATCCTGAGTAAATACACGCTATTCTGTAAAATTGGATAATCCGCACGAGCAGTTTTTGAGAAAATGTACATAATGCATCAAAGATTACCTTAAAAATCTCCAAATTAATTCATTTGTTTAACTTTACCTACAAATGGAAAAAAAACAAGGTAAATAACTAATAAATAAGAGAAACTAAGCATAAAATCTAAGAAGAAGAATTTAAATGATATATAATTATGAGTTTATCAGTATTAAATTAACAAAATTAAATGACATATGAATAAAATATTATATATCGAATTTACCACTTCTCACACTGGTAGTTATAGTTACAGATGCTTAATTGCATCGTCCAAATTGTGTATATCATTGTGGCTTTTATATATCCAAAATATAATAAATTATTAAAATAAATGTTAGTAGCATAAAAGAAATCATATATTTTACTAAGGGTCAACCTTTAGTAATGGTTATTACTAAGGGAATCCCACTAGTAAGAATTATTAACAAATAAATATATATTACTATTAGGAGGGCCGTAGAACGGGCACTATCCCATTATATAAGTTATCATATTATGGGCAATATAACTGCGCTACTATTAAAGATATAATAAAATGGGTTTTAAAATCACACCACCATTTTTATTACAATAATATATGTTACAACGTGACAGGCAATGGAACTACACCACCATAAAATAATTGGATGGAGGATAATACCGCACCATTCCAAATTACAGTACGAAAAAATAAATGAAACAATATAAAAATTGTGAGAATACAAAAAAGAAAGTATGCATGTCGTTGTAGTAGTAAAGTGAGAGTAGACATATGACGGAGAGGAGACAGAGAAATAACCACATAGTGTTTGGCTAACAAAATTTAGAGGTAAAAAAGAGAGACTATCATGCTGATAACATGTTATAAAATAGACATAGTATGAAAGTACCACTGAAAATTGGAGTGGAATTTGTACTTGCTCTTGTGGTATTACACTGATAGAATTTTCTCTCCGATTTCTCTAACTCTTTGTTTCCCATTTTTCTCTCCTCTGATTAGTGTGTCTTTCTTTTTTACTGAGACCTCCTTTTATAGGCGGAGGCTTACAACAGATTTCCCTATAGGAGTAAATGTTACAACCACATTTGTTGCACCTATCCGTAGGTTATACACAAGTCTTCACCTTTAATTTACTTTTTTTCATTTCACCTCTTATTTGTGAGCTCCACACCATTTACAACATTTAATCATTTTTAAGATAAAAAATAAAAAAATCTCAATGTTGGGTGTAGTGGTCAAATTAATGGGTGCATTCAAGGCCCACTTATATAAACCCTTCAATACATCCAATGGGCCAAGTTATGGTGGATGAAAGGCTTCTCAACAGCCTTGGGCAATCCAGAGGCATATTACCCAACTTAAAACCCTTCTCATATTTTGAAGGGTGTATTTAATTGCGATTTTAATAGATTTTAATGTAATGAACCTCTTTATGGTTTGATAAGAGGTGTGATTCTCAATTGGACTACCTTAATCATGCCCAGTTACCAATTTTTTAATGTTTTATTATTATTATTATTATTTTGATCAAATAGAAATTTCATTAGGTAAACTTCAACAATACAATTAAAGATATCATCATGACATATAAAGAACTAATCCCAAGATGGCAACAAACTAACATACTAAAAACAAAACTAAAGCAGACAAAAGCTGCACTAAAACTACTAGCTCACATCACCATAATTAAGCATAATCCCAAGCAAAGCCTACAAACTCAAAATGGACAAAACCCTAAACCAACCCAGGAGACTAAATCAACCATACCACCACCACATGAAGAAGTGTTGTTACGACTACACCCACTATCGCATAAATACTTGAAGCGAGAACATCCATAACAGATCAATATGGGGAAAATATGGTTAGAGCGAAACAATAAACCAAAACAACAAACAAACAATACTAACAAATAACAATTGGGTGACTTCTCTACCCCTATCAAGCTACTCTTTGATCCCAAATCTGCAACTGTTGGATTTTGCTGTTTCTGGACCTACGCCTATCAATTGCCACTCTTTGATCATCTCTGCCATGTGGTCTACATCATCCACTTACTTCTTTCTTAAGATTAGTTCACACTGAAATTTCTTTTGATCAAATTAATCCACTCACAAATGGCATGGATTGATATTCTAGGGAGTTTCATATTAAAATTAGAAAGACCTTCTTGGAAGTCGGTTATTGTCATTAACATTCTTATTAGAGTCTAATTAAAAAAGACCGTAATTAGGTCAAGAAAGCGTGTGCTCTGTGCAAGAAAGCATGAATGCGTATGTGAGAGCGGTGGTCACTTAATTCATGTATATCATATCTTTTTGACAACTTTGTTCTATACCCCCTTAGAAATCTAATGTTCTTGCCAATGATGTTGTCTTTGATTTCAATGAACAGCGTTTTATCATTGTCAAGAATAATGTATGAGAAACTGAAAACATGTGTGAATGGAATTGTACAAGACATATATAATAGCGGGCGCTGGAGCAAAGGGTCCTAAAAGGCATCATTGAAATGGAGTCAATTGATGAAATGACCTGCTCAACTCAACTGCTGTAGTAGTCAATACTCAAAATCTTTCCATGGAGATTGCAAGCAACAGAGAGCATGTTGACCCCCAAAAACCTAAAGCAAGAAGCTTCTAGTGGAGACGGTGTGGTGGAGTCATCTGTTAAATTTCAGAGGTGGACTCACGGCCCATTACTAGCAACATCGATAGTATTTCCAACTCAAACTTGACCACTTATAAAGCCCAATAGGTGTGTAGTTTTATCACAAAAGACCTCCGATGATATTAGTGCAGTGGAACCATTCATTATATTTGGATAAGTTTCCGATGTGGGACTTCAATATTCTTTAACAGCGTAAACAAACCAACACACTAAATTGGGACTTGAACTTGTTCAAAATGTTGAAGAATATAAGTCCCACATCGGAAACTTGACAAAATAAAATACAATATATAATGCATGGTTCCACTACTAATATCCCCGATGCCTTTTGTGATAAAACTCCACACTTACTGGGCTTTGTAAGTGATTAAGTGGGGGACAATATCGGTGTTGTTAGTAGTGGATCACTGGCCTGTCTCTTTGAAATTTAACAAAATGCATTCAATATTTGAGTTTTCAAAACGATCCAATCCCAAACATCATTGCTCATAAGAAAGCAACCCTTTGAAGCTCTGAGCAATGGAGCTTTCAAACTCAATTATTTATGCAAAAACGAGTATAAGTAAGTGGGAGGTCGGTTTAAATTCAAGGACTTGGTAAAATGGCATTTAGTATAATCATTAGAACCAGCACTTTGAGAGCTGAGGCTGATTTCAGTCGTTTGAATGCATGAGGCTGAATTTGATAACATATTTATCAGATTTTGTGTCCTTGCGGCTAATGATGAAAGCAACTTGTTACAGACTTGAAGAGATGGGCCAGCAGCACAAAAGCATCCTTCCAGTAACAATAATCCTAATTTCTGGACACTTCAATGCATATCTCAACTTTCTAAATCTCAAATGATGGCAGAAATTCATTTATTATTATTTTTTGACCCATTATGAAATCGTTTATTTACAATTAGTAAGCTACATAATGTTATGTAACACATCAGTTGGCGGTAGTAAAAAATTTGAATACTTTGATGCCTGTACTAAATAAAGAGAGCTGTTATTGGTACTCGAAATATAGTAGGATTTTGGAGTTACCCTTAATAGATATAGTGAATTCTTAACACTTTTTGGAGTTTAATAGTTGTCTAAGTTGACATTGGAACTCTAGGTGTAAGAGGTTTCTCGGTTCGAAACTTTCAACCTCTTCATCAACTGTGGTTAATTATGTCATGATGAAAGGTAAGAACTTGATATATATATATATATATATACTTTTTGTGTGTACGGGTAAAAATGTAAATATGTGCTACCCCATCGCATAACATTGAGAATTTGGGAGCCATCATATTCACACAGAAAATGGACAGAAAATGGAAAACAAAAGCAATCACTTCATGGTGCAGGTACTATTAATTTAGCTATAGGTTAATCGATTTATGATGGCTATAGACTATGGCCATTGTTTTATAAGGCTTCAATTGTTTTTTCCCTAGATATATAGTCATTCCAAGCATGCAACAAGGTATCGTTATTAACCATAAACTATTATAATCCCAAAATGCAGAAAATATTAGGGCCCGTTTGGTAACGTTTTTGGAAAATGTTTTCTTAGAATATTTTCAGAGAATGAAAACAAGAAAACGAATTTGCATTTTCAGGAAATGAAAATTCGTCTGGTAGATTAATTAGAAAACATCTTCAAAAAACAAAAACAATGAAAACGTGTCTGGTAGTACAATTTGAAATAATAATACGTGAGTTATTTTTATGAAAATGTTTCCCATCAGAATGAAAACAACTTCTTTCTGTTTTCTACAAGTACACATGAACTTGTTTTCATTTTATGAAAACATTCTTAATGTTTTCTGTTTTTGAGTCACCGAACGTGTTTTTGCCTCATTTTTGTTCTCTGAAAATGAAAACAACCCTTTAAAACGTTACCAAAAGGGCCCTTAAAACTTGAGCATCTAATAAAAAAGAGAGGTCCAAGATCTTTTAAATTATTAGGCAAAACTTTAATTCATCAACATAGAATGCACACTTTAACACGTCTTCTCACATGTGGTTTTATTTAAACTTAACATGTGGACAACGTATATTATGTGATGTGAAAGCACGTGGGCGGTTTTGCTCAATACATGGATAACATGTTCTGATACCATATTAGAATTTGACAATGAATAAAGAAACTCAACACGTGGCTTCAATTCCCTGGTGAGATTCACACTGTCAACAGAAAATTCATAATTTGCCTGCCAAATCTGGAATGCAATTAATTGGAAGAATTTTTTTATTTTTTTAATAAAAAACCCAATAAACAAAAACCTACAAATATGGTTCTAATTAAGACAAAGAACACGGCGGCTTACTATTAGACAATACCATTGTCTGGTACTTCATTACGATTTCATTGGCTAAAATAAAGATCGATTGATCTGAAAACAATCAACTAATAGCAATTGAATGATTCACATTTTTTTCTGTTTTTTTTTCTTCATTTTCACTCCATATGGATAATGGATGTCATGATGTGATGTATATTGACAAAAGAAAAAGTAGGGGTTCAAATCTCTCTCTGTCTTCCAAATCGAGGATTTTGGGGTCATTGTCCAAAGGTCGACTTTTCAAGACCTAACTATCTATGGAAATGGAACTATGACAAATAATTCACACTGCTATCACAATGATAAAGGATAGAATTGTAACCGCCCATGCAATCATATGCAAAATAAAGCAGGAAAAGGATTGGGAAAATTTGATATACACGCATTAAAAAAAGAAGTATATATTCAGAGAATTATAGTGTAAGAAAGCTTGAATGTGGATCCCTAAATATAATGATTTTTATGGATTTGATTTTTGTTGAAACTTTATATGAATTTGGTCACATGAAAATAGAAATTCACTAATTGATATCATATATTGTGTTAGATATTTGGCAAACATGTGTTTTATTATTAGTAAAGAACCCTACTTTATATTAAATTCATCATTTATTTTTTATACAAGCGATATTGGAGGAGGTGGGTTTTCTCACACACGCTGTTAAGGTGCCATCATGGGAGTCGAATATGAGACCACTAATCTACAAGTCAAGAGACCTTTTTCCATTGGACTAAATCCCGTTGACAACTTAACCCAAAAAACACGTTGGATCAACATTTAACCAATTAACTTATTGGATTAATTCATAAAAACTTGAGTATCTACAATAATGATGTCCAGTAATCTTATATGGGCAATGACTGATTACCACAAGTGAGAAATATGTTGCCTAGAAAAACTGTGTCTATCTCCTATGGATAATTATGTTTAAACCCTTGAATCTATTCTACACACCAATAAAATTCTTAATCATTCATTCTACCCATACTACAATGTTTAAAAACTCTTTAAAAAATAATTTATCTTCCCCTTTCCCTCCTCCACTAGGTCATGAGTCAAAAGACCAATGAAAATAAAATTGAAAACTTAAGAAACACATGCATGGTTTTATTTCATGTGGTTTATTTTTTCAATAGAACTACTTACTGCTAAAAATATGAAACCTAATATGAGAATATTTGTTTGTGGGAATTTTCTATATATTCCTCTTCTTGTAGGAAGTCATATTTATAATACAACTGAGCCTTAGTAGCCAAGTAAATAATAAATTCCTATTTCTATTTATAGTAGGAAATCAGGAATTAAAGTAAATCAAATATAATTATAATGGGAATCCTTGGTGTGTAAGGAAAGAAAGTCAATGGTCCACAAGTCACGCCAACACCCCCCTCACGTTGGTGCATAGATGTCGCCAATGCCCAACTGGTCCAGTAAATTGTGGAACGCTCTACTAGAAATTGCCTTGGTCAAAATATTTGCCAATTGATCCTCCGACTTTACGAAATGAAACTGAATCACTTTAGCTTCGAGCTTCTGTTTGATATAGTGTCTATCTACCTCAACATGTTTGGTGCGATAATGTTGAACTGGATTCTGTGCAATAGCTATTGCAGCCTTGTTGTCACAAAAGAGATTCATTACAGATGTAGGTCTATACCTAAGTTCAGTAAGCAACCTCTTTAACCAAATGAGTTCGCAAATTCCTTTGGTCATACCTCTGAACTTGGCTTCTGCACTAGATAAGGCGACCGCCTTCTGTTTCTTGCTCCTCCATGTAACCAAATTATCTCCCACAAATGTGAAGTAACTGGATGTGGATTTCCTATCTGTTATACTTCTTGCCCAATCTACATTTGTGTAACCATCAATATTCAGATGACCATGTTTTGAGAACATAAGTCATTTCCGAGTGCAAACTTCAAATATCTAAGTATCCGAAGAACTACATTCATGTGGTCTTCACTCAGAGAATGTGTAAATTGACTGACTACACTCACCGCATAAGCAATGTTAGGCCAAGTATGAGACAAGTAGATCAATCTTCCCACTAACCTTTGGTATTTTTCTTTGTTAGTTGGAACTTGATCTAGGTATTCACCAAGATGATGATTTTGAACAATATGAGTGTCTATAGGTTTGCAATCTAGCATTCCTGTGTCTGTCAACAAGTCCAAGACATATTTTCTTTGAGAGAGAAATATGCCTTGTTGTGATCAAGGTCTAAAATATCGATAACATCCCGATATTTCCATCAAAATTTCCGTATTTTTGGACTACCGATATTTCCAATATCATTGATATTTTAGACCTTGACCAGTATACTTGGTTTCAAGCATGGACCAAAATATCAATAATATCGACGAAATATTGAGGATATTATTGTTTTTTCGGGTCATAGATATTTTGGAACATATCGTATGAATATCGATAATATCGACGAAATGTCGAAGAAATATCGATGTCGATAATTTCGCTCAGACTTCAGCAATATTTTGGTAAAATATCGACATGATATCGCTATAATATCGAAAATATCGATTTGCACATGAGAATGAGTTTACTTTCCAAGTTTCAACTTTCCAACTACTCTTCACAATACACTTACTCTACACATAGAGATGAAGAAAATAGTGAAAATTTTGAACCTTATAGGAACTCTATGTGGTACTAAGTCACTCATGTATCTTACCATGCAATATATAAAGTGTAAAATATTGTAGTAAATTATTATATATAAATGATTATGGTATGTTTAATCTTCTTTCACTCATAGTGTTTGTCAGTTCGCTATATAATCAACTTAAATCAGTTAAACCCATCATGTAATGCATTTTCTTCCAAATTTTTGTGATAAACTAATAGATAATTGACTAAATAAACATCCTCCAAAGTTTCAATAAAAAATTCCAAGTTTTTCTTACAATTTCCATGGTTTTTATTCAATTTTTATCGATATGGATAATATCCCGATATTTCCATCAAAATTTCCGTATTTTTGGACTACCGATATTTTCGATACCATCGATATTTTAGACTTTGGTTGTGATCGAGCCACCTCAATCCCCAAGAAATATTTGAGTCCACCTAGATTCTTCATCTCAAATTCAATAGCCAAAAAGTCTTATAGATGAGATATTTCATGTTTATCATTCCTAGTAATAATCATGTCGTCAACATAGATTCTTAAACTTGTTCCCTTCTTTTTTGATGTTTCAAGAATAGAGTATGATATGAGTTATTCTGTCGGAAACCATTGTTCTTCATTGCCATGGTGAATCGCCCAAACCATGCACGTGTTGACTGTTTCAGTCCATATAACGCCTTTCGTAATTTGAATACTGTTCTTGTTTGAGTAGTATTATATCCAGGAGGAATGTCCATATACACATCTTCCATGAGTTCTCCACGTAGGAAAGCATTCTTTACATCAAACTGGTGTAGTGGCTAGTCCAAATTAGCTGTGAAGGACAATAAGACTCTTATTGTGTTCAATTTTGCAACTGGTGCAAAGGTTTCTTCATAATCTACACCATACGTCTGTGTGTACCCTTTCACCACAAGTCTTGCCTTGTATCACTCGATAGATCCATCAGCGTTGTGTTTTATGATAAACACCCATCTACATCCGACAGTCTTTTTTCCTTGTGGTAAAGTTTCCAGTGTCCAAGTCTGATTCTTCACAAGAGCTTTCATCTCTTCCTTTATAGCTTGAACCCACTTAGGATCTTTCAATGCTTCAGCAACCTTGATTGGGATATGAATAGCAGACAACTGATGCACAAAAGCCTTGAGTGGTTCAGACAACTTCTTAGTGGATACATGATTCGCAATTGGATACTTTGATATCTTGCCAATATCAGGTGAATAATGTTTGGTGGCTTCCCACGATTTTTCGTGAAAGGTAATTGGTATCTAATAGATTTATCCTCTAAATTCACAAGTGTAGTAGGAGTAGTTACCTCAAGGATATTCTCAGGAGATTGGTCTGTTGGTATTGTTGAGTTAGAAGAGGGGTATTCATCTCGTTGTTATGTATTGTCTGTAGGTGTGGAACTCGGATCAAAAACATCTTCGCATGGGTCAAGCAATTGATCGCTATGAATGGGTGATTGATCGCTTTGCAGAGAGCAATCTTGTGCTCCAGACTCGGGACGATCGATCGTCGGGTTTGGACGAACGATCAATCGTTTTTGTACAGAGGCGAATTTCTTCATTTTCCAAGTTGCTCAAATTCTGCTTTACACTTCATATCTCCCCCTGAAGCGTTGAATTGGATAATGGTTCATGAAAGAACATCTCAAATTCCAGAAAGGTCACATCCAAAGTGACATAGGTACATCGAGTATGAGGGTGATAACAACGGTAGCCTTTTTGATGAGTGGCATAACCCACAAAAACACAACGAAACACACAAGGATCAAGTTTGCTACGTTGATTTTTGTGGAGATGAATGAAGGCCACACATCCAAAGATTCAGGGTGTGAGTACCAAAACAGAGGGCATGGGCCCGTGTTGCGCAAGCACTTGTAAGGGAGTTTTAAAGGTCAATACACTAGAAGGCATGCAGTTGATCAGGTAAACTACGGTGACAATAGTAGCATCCCAGTGATGGCGAAGAACATGAGCGGCAATCAGAAGTGCTCGAGCAGTTTCAAGAAGATGTCGATTCTTTCATTCAGCAATACCATTTTGTTGTGGTGTCTGTGTTAACTCGCAAGTGCACGAGGCGTTGGGTAGTATAGCATGTGTAAGTACGAGGTCGATCCCACGAGGATTGATGATAGATTGATTCAATTTGATTCCCCGCACAAAACAGAAATGAAAAGAAAATAAATAAAACAAGAAAGAAAGAAAAGAAATTAATTAACTCAAGCAAATTAGTTACCAAGTTCAATTTAGATTCACAGATTGATTCTAGCTAAAGTATGATTAAGCCATGGTGTCTAGTCCTAACCTTGTATTCCTAATTCCCTAATTAGATCCTTGTTGTCGAATCTAAACCAAGCATTAGAAATCCATTAAGCATAGAAGAATGTTTTACACAACCAAGCATGTATCTAATCCCTGTTGTCGAATGTCCATACATACTCTTCCTATTCATAGTTCAATTCGAATTAATGCATGGTGTCTACTCTTAATTCAAACCAAGATAGCTAACATACAAGTTTTAATGGTGATCAATCATTCAAACAAGCATATTAACTTATAAGCATAATGAATAAGAACAAGAACTATAATTGAAACTTGAAAACTAATTAAACTTGAAAACTTAAGAAAAGAATTTACATTACAATGAAAAATAAATTACAACTAAGAAAAACTTAAAGGAAAATTTAGCAAAAGGATTTTGTTACAACAATTGAGAACTAAAGAGGAAAACTAAGAGAATTTGAGGGAGAGAAAGGAGAGGAGCTCTAGAGAGGTGTTTGAGAGCTCCCCCCCTTGGGGTGTGTTTGAAGGTTAGCCAAGCCTCTTATTTATAAGAGAAGGAAAGCATCAAACTCACATGCCAATATTCTTCTTGGTTTATTTAATTCCTTCTTTTGACAACAAGTTGCATAGCCACCTCAAGTTCACATGGGCATCCATCTCCTTTCATCATTTGGCTAGTTCCCACTTGATGCTTTTGATTTCTTTATTTCTTTACACAACTCACTTCAATTATGACAAATAACATGCTTCTTCCCCACTATCAACAATAGCACATGCATAGCTAATCATGACCAAGCAATTGCAGTCTGCTTTTGGGCTCGTTTTGGGCTTGTTCCTCCATTCTGAAAAATATGGAAAAATATGGATCTTGAAGTTCTTTGAATTATCTTTCCAAGCATATGCAGCCTAGCTCAAGGAAAAATCGGAAAGACCTTCAAATGTGATTTTTGGCCCAGTAACGCAGATTCTACCGATTTTGACCTTAAGCTGCCAAAACTTGTATAACTTTCTCTAGAAGACTCGGAATCATGAACCGTAAAATTCTTCAGAAACTAGACTTCCGCATCTTTCCAATGATGTGTGGTTCATTATCTGGTTCTTCCTGAGCAAGTACAGTCCAATCCGTGAAATTGATTGATCTGCAGACACCGTTTTGAGCTAACTTGTCTCCAAAATGCATTTAATGAGTCATAAGCTTATTACACTGAAACAAACACAAAATAGATTAAAAGCACAAGTTTAACTCAAAAACATAACCAAATCATAAGTTAGAAGGGTACAAAATGATATGTAATTATGCACCGATCAGTCTGAGGACAAGTTGTCTCATGGATAATTCCATGTTGTTGGAAGTAAGCCTAAAAGTCATGATTGATAAATTCTCCATCATTGTGTGAGCAAAGAATTTATATTTGAGCATTGAATTGAGTTTTCATCTGTTTGTGGAAAATTGAAAATTGAAAACGGGAAAACACTTCATTTTTATTCTTCAGCAAATAAAGACATGTCATCCGTGTACAATCATCTATGAATGTGACAAACCACCGAATACCAGAAGGAGCAGTGATAGGTGAAGGTGGACATCAGAGTGAATTAACGTAAACGGAGTAGTACACTTGTTTGTACTCAACATATAGGGCACACGGTGACTCTTGGCCAAAATACAAGTGTCACATGTAAAGTCAAAGTCCTTGAAACCTGAGAATAAATCTGGTATAAGATGGTTCATATAACTAAAAGATGGATGTCCCAATCGACGGTACCACAACCAGATTTGCTTTTATTTGCTATCAGATAGATGCGTCACACTATTAGCCATGCCGGGACTGAAGTCATCTACATAATACAGCCCCATCTCTAGTTGAGAATGAGAGAAAGAGTTGGTGGTGGTACCTCCATGAGGGTTGAAAAAATCATCGACCCCCACATCAGCGGGAGTTTGAAACTAGAGTCAGCAATTATAAGATCGTCGCTTTGATACCATACTAAAATATGAAACCTAATATGAGAATATTTGTTTGTGGGAATTTTCTGTATATTCCTCTCCTTGTAGGAGGTCATATTTATAATACAACAGAGCCTTAATGGCCAAGTAAATAATAAATTCCTATTTCTATTTATAGTAGGAAATCAGGAATTAAAGTAAATCAAATATAATTATAATGGGAATTCTTGGTGTGTAAGGAAAGAAAGTCCACAAGTCACGCCAACACTTACACTTGAAGGGATTAGATTATTAATATTACAAAATAAGCAACAAACAATGTAAGTGTTTGTTTATCAACTAAAAAGAAAAAGTTTAGGGTCCTCTCGAAAGGAGAGCAAGAGAAAAAACCCTAGGGTTAGGTTTTCTAGCCGCCACCCCCTTTTGGGGTCGGCAGCCTCCCTCTTCCCCCTTTCTTTTCCTTCCCTCACCTCTCGTTTCCTCCCACTCTCCTTCTACTCGCCCCTTTCCCTTTTTGCTTTGTTTGGTTTGATTTTTTTGTTCTTTTGTTTTGTAGGTTGGAGCCTCTAGATTTGTTGTGTTGTTTCCTTCTGTCTTCTGACTCTTTGCATACTCAACAACTCTTGTGTTGACCAAAAGACTATGGTTGTTCTCATATGACGTTTTCTTTGACAGTTTTGGGAAGCGTTGGTGTGCTCCTTGAGAGTTTCTCTTCGTTTGTCTTCTTTAATTTCCTTGTAATGATTCTTCTCTTGTTGTTGACTCTTTGTGATGATTAATTCCTACGCTGTACAAAGGACTATGATTGTCATCATATGAGGTTTTCTTTGGCAGGTTCTGGGATGGGTTAGTGTGCTTTTATGAGGTCCTTCTTTGTTGCCTCCTTTGTGTTCTCGTGTCCCTAACCGTTTGGGTGCTAAACAACTCTTGTGATGTACAAAGGACTATGATTGTTCTCATAGAAGGCCTTTTTTGATAGTTTGGGATGCGTTGGTGTGCTTTTATGCCGAGTCTCTTATGTTGGTTTTTTAGTGGTGTGGTAGTTGGTTCTGTTTATTGTAGTAGTCTTTGTTTATGAAATTGAACCTCTATCTAAGTATATGTAATTATTTTGACCATCACATACCCTTGTGATTCTCATTCACACATGCTTTCCATCTGGAGCCCTTTTGTGATTCTAATCAAATTGATTTGTTTAAGCCAGATCGATTCATAGCTTAGCCAAAACAGTACTTTAGAGGAGTGATCTTTCATTGACATATGACATGTGATAAATACCTACAATGTGTATATTAATATAGACAAATTATGTCGTGTGCTTATAATATCAAACAAAAGATGAATTGGCAAATAGGTAACTCACGGATCCAATAACTTTGGTCTCCAAATGGATGGAGACAATAATTCTAGGAATCACACGTTGTATACATGTATTTCGATTTGAGCATTTCACATGGTTTGAATTTGGAGAATATCTTGATCATCTCTTCGTCTTGACAAAAGGTTTAACCATAGATTATAGACAACTTCTGAGAAGGACCATCAACATATATCTAGAAAATCTTGCTAGAAATAGAATTCATCATTTTGGTGCTAAACAAATCTAACATGGACCACGAGTTTTAAATCAATGAGTACAACAACGTTACGAATAACCCTAATTAACATCAATATTGTAATATTTGTAGGAGCTTCTAGTTTAAGTGGTACATGAGTACGTAATATCGAGTACGTCTCATCTTTCCGTATTCTTAAATCCAAAAATAACAAATTCTGTATTCTATATTTGAATAAAATTTTGCGATGAATTTCATATAGTTTAAAGATTACCGATTATAGAGACCAAATTCGAATATTATTTTTTCCCTTTTCTGAATCGATCTACAAATAAGTCACGTCGTATATTTGAGTAAAACTTTGTAATTGTGTAAAATTCATAATTCTGACAACAAAAAAAGAAGTAATTAACTTACTGAGTGAAAAACATATACGCTTGAGATAATGTTAGCTATTAATTCACATGAAAATGACTTCCAAAGACAGAGGCCAATAATAGTGACACAAGGAACACATGAATGTCACTGATGGAAATTTTGTTGCCGCCCTGTCCTGGGAGGGAGGCGGCAAATCTGGTCTTCAACAATGACATATATATTTGTCTTTAATGGGGTCCTCATCACCAATATGTCAAGCATAGAGAACAATATTGACTGTTTTTACAAATTACAACCTCATAATGTGACATTTTTATTCGATTAGTTCATATGACGTTTTCTTGGGTTTAAAAAAATAAGTGCTCATATGACATTTGAGGTTGTAATTTAATTGGCATTAGGGCAAAAAAAATAAAAATTGCATCGATTAAACATTTTTAATATACAATATAGTAAGGGTCAATTGGGTCTAGCCCAGTATAGAAGAATCTTAACTTGAAGACCGGAGGTTTCAGGTTTGAATTACTATGGCACTTTTGTTGCCGCCCTGTTAATGGAGGAAGAAGGCGGCAAATCTGGTCTTCAACAACGACATATATATTTGTCTTTAATGGGGGGTCCTCATCACCAATATGTCAAGCATGGAGAACAATATTGACTGTTTTTACAAATTACAACCTCATAATTTGACATTTTTATTCGATTAGTTCGTATGACGTTTTCTTGGGTTTAAAAAAAAAAGTGCTCAAATGACATTTGACTTTTTGTACTTTTTTTCCTCTACAGCACCAGAAATAAGTTAAATTGGCATTAGGGCAAAAAAATAAAAATTGCATCGATTAAACATTTCCCATTTTGAGTCTTCTAATGCTTCATTCAAACTATTTGGGACAGATATATTCTTCCCCAGAATGAGGTATATATAGGAGTTTACAATAGTGCTTTACAAGGAAATAAATATAGTATTTAATTAGGAGAATATCTCCGAATTATATAAGGATGTGTCAACTATATAAAACAATGAGTAAATCACCTAATTAACTTAGGAAATAAATATCCTTGATTCAATAGGTTAACTCACGTCAACAGGGCTAACATATCTACCAATTTTTTTTTCTGAAAATTTTCTGATAAAAACTGGCTAGATCCTTCCTTGCCCATAATACTACTAGTCAGTTATTCTCCAAGAAACCAATGGGGTGTTCGTTGGATTGGCTCAGACCTTTGATGTTCTCCTAAGTGGTCTTGGGTTCAAACCCTCATGATACTCGTGTATGTGAGTTTTCCCTCCTCACTCTTTCTAGCTTTGGCAACAAAAAAAAGTTAGCAAGAAAATCAATAAATTATGTAAAACTATAAACTTAGTAAGGCTCAAAAATAGGAATAGTTTCCTTAGAGTTAGAAATACGTAAAATGTAAGACTATGAGTTGATATTTCGTCACACTTGGACCATTGATGTTCAACTTTCTTTTCTTTTTCTTGGGTCAAATTCAACAACAGCAAATACTTCGCATTGACGTAATGTATGGTTTTTGAACCAAACCAACCCAAGACCGAGGTTTATAAGTGCCCTAAACACAAACCTAGTTCATTCCCCCAATGAGTGGAACAACTACATTTTCTTCCCAGTATTGACTTTTGGGATGTTGCTCAATAATGTCTTTAGCTTGTAATTCCACAGTATGAAGGTGTCATGGAGGTTCGAACCTGAGACCATTATATGCAAATTAAGGTCCTTTTCCACTACCTCTTTGGCTTTCTAATTGTATTTATAATATGATCTCTAATTACTAAAGATCCTATTTATTTGCCTGTTCTCCACTTGATTTGCTATCAAAGGTTTATTTCAATTCAATCACATTCAAATGGTTCTTGATGGCCAACTTTGAATTTTGTTCTTGAATACTTGATTGTATGCAACAATCTTCTTTTTCGTAAGAAACTTGTTACTCCTCCACTGGCCAATCTGACCAATTTTGGCTTTTCAACTTGGGCATATCCTGTGTTTCTTTTCTCTGTGTATTTGCTTGCCTTTTTCTCCACATTCTACACATATAGCACAAATTCCAAATTCTGAGTTCAAAGAAACATTATTAATATTTTACTCCCTTGAAAAAGTAGAAACAAAGAAGGAAGAACAATTTTCTTTTTTGGTTTGAGTGGGGAGGGGCCAAGGCCCAATGGAAGAAGAATTTTCCAATTTGCAATGGAACATGAAATGAGATAGAGGTAAAGTTATTAATTAAACAGCATATACCACAAAGTTGAGAGAGATAGTGGCAATGGTGGCACAAGAAAGAAAGAAGAATACCAAAAATCGCATATTTTTAGGTATGGTTGTGGAAACCTAAAAAAAGCTAGAGGCAAGTGGCGTAGATCGCATGAAAATGTATAACAAGTTGTGTGATGTTTTTAAATTTATTTTTGGTTGTTGAAACCTATCTAGAGTGCATTATTCTCATCAGCGCTGGTGCTTCCAATTTCAAACCATAACTTTTTAAAAAATCAAATTTGATTAGAAAAGGTATTAAAAAAACCTTATTTTGAGAGAGATAATGACATTGAGTGTGGAAGCTTGCTTCTATATATGGATATTTTTTTGGGGTACAAATCTCAAGGATAAGTTGACTCTATTACTCTGCCAAGAGGCAATTTAATGCAATGAGAATTCACGGAAAAAGAAAAACAAAGAATTTAATCATTTCCAACATTTTTGCTTTGACCCAAAGTCATATTTATTTATAATAAGTAATGAAAATAAAAAGAAATAATACATGATAAACAATAAATGGGAATTGGATTTTCTATCTATTGGTGTGATTTGTGGATCATGTTGACTTCCTTGCAGGTCAAGAATTTCTGTATTTAATGTAATTGATTTTCTACTATAAATCAAGTTGGCTCTGCGTGACTTTAAGTGGTAGTGTACCATATAAGTTTGATGTTGTGATTAGATCTTTCCATGTTTGGTGTAGCCCTTCGAGGGCATTTGTTCTAGCCCTTGAAGCTTTTGTATTTGTATTGAGCTTTTGGCATAATTTATAAATGAAATTTCCCTAGCGTTTGGCAAAAAAATTACAAGAATTGAGGAAGGAAATAAATAAATAAATTTAAAACAAAATATAGTATATTTACAAAATACCTTTTTTTTAGGACATTTCCTATTGAGAGGTGCGATAGCATACTAAACTCACACACACTACACTGATGCTAGGACTCGAATTCAAGACCTTGCCTGAGGAGTAAATACTCCAAACTACTACAATAGTGGGTCATTTGCACAAAATACCTTTTATAATGGGTCAAATATGTAATGTTGGAAATATGTCTGAAATTTAATGTCTTCCTAGTGATTCGAAAATATAAAATCCATTATTTCAACATAGTTTAATCTAAAACATTTGACGTAAGTGATTAATCGCATTCATGGAATTGAATTCCGATGTTTTTAAGTCAAATAAAGTCTTCATCGTCTTCTTACCATAATTTTTATTCCAGTCCCCTTCTTACCAGAATCTTCATCGTCTTCATCGTCTTTACGTTCAGCCGTCATCCCCTCCTCGGCCTAACAACACTTGTTTTCATCCACGTTCAGCCACCATCATCGCCATCCTCAACTTGACAGAGTCGATTCACTTTTCTTTCGCATCGAGTCGTTGCCATTTTTCTTCCCCGTTGAGTGGCTGCCGTCACTCATCTCTTCAACTCTGGGGTGCTGGCCTCATTGTTGTCTCTCTCAGATCCCAAGTGTTGGTTTCGTCGTTTTCTTTCTCCTCGGTAAGTCGGCGTCTCTGGTGGTTGCCTTGGTATGGTGGTTTCAGCGAGTCAACTCCTGCTATTGTGCTGACAGTCTCCAAGTCAACAACGATCATGGTGCATGCTGCTTCGTTGGGGTCGGCAATCGCGGTGGAGGTGGCTTTCCTCACGCCCCCTCCGTCGTCCAATCTGTAATCTCAAGCCTTACCTTCAAGAGAAGATGGCCTCTGTCCAAAGATTTGGCGTGGGTGGCTTTTCACCTAGGGTCTATAGCTTTGAGCCTCCTTTTCATGGTGTTGGGCTAGGTTTTTGTCAACTAGGTTTGTTAGGTACCATCCTTTTACCCATCTTTACTGGTTTGGCTGGTTACTCTGCGATGAGAACTGTGAATCCGGGTGATGTTGATGTCCTTTTGACAAACCTATGAAGACTGGCCCAATGGAGTCTTCTGGACGCCTTCCTTAATGTGTTCTTGGAGCATTTGTGGGCTTGGCATCCAACGAATGCTCTTATGCCTGATCCCTGTATTCAGGTTAAGTGGCTAGGTCAATATTGTTATTGTTGCGTGGTATTTTCTTCATTCTCCCCTTAACTGATCTTTGATTCTCCACCTGTCTTAAGGACTATGTTTTCATGTTTTCATATTACGTTTCTTTGTCAGTGTTGAGATGATACTGCATTCTTGGGGGTTTTTTTATATATATTTATTTTCTTTCTTGGCATGTTTGCGGTTAGTCTCTTCTTTGTGTAACCGTTTTGCTTTGTTACCTGTGGTGGTAGGGTAAAATTCCCCATTGACTTGAAAAACATTGGTGGTCAACAACTCAACTTTTTTTAATGTGCGAGCATGCTACTGTTAGTGTTTAAAGACCCTAACAGACTTTAAAATGTAATAACTTGCGCCCCAAGCTATTGATTTAGACAAGCGATTACGAATTTAGATGAGGAATATCTCCCAAGTAAGTTCTTTTCTTGCCTCAGATAGGTGAGGACTTTATAATTTTCCATAGTAAAACTGGTAAATTCTAGCCAAAATAAGTATTTAGGATAAAACAAATGAGTTCAGAGAGAATTGTTTATTGGAACAAAAATAGAGAGACTGCCAAATCTAGGAAGACATCTGAACATTGGACTTTGACTTCTGCCTGGATTAGCGTCTATGATTCAGGCTAGACTAGATGTATCTATACTGGAGTTGCACGTCAATGCCTTCAACTAATAGAAATTAGCTGAAAATCGATACCAATGTTAAAATTGGCAGTGTTATAATCAATTTGAGCCATGGGAAGGCTTGACAAGTGAATAGAACTGAGAGTCTGCGTCTGTTCTGAATGTTCTGGAAAGAAATATTTCTGTATGGACTGGCCTAGATTGAGGATTGCTAAACTGATATTCTTCAAGATTGGTAGTACCTGGACAGGAAACTATTCGTAAATAATTGGACTAGTTGTTTCTAGATTGAACCTACTTTGTAACGGCTTGTTCTGGCTGCTGAACCATATTTGTAACGGCAAAAACCTAGAGTTCTACTTTATTCTCCTGCTAGATAGACCCATGTTCTGGATTGGACTCCTTCAAGGAAATGATTGCATGTTTGGCTTCAATCTTGGAGACTTTGAGTATCGTGAGGTCTTTGAAAAATTTGTTGAGGTTTTCATATAATGAATAACCTGAATTCTGCCTGTTTCACTTGTTCTGGACGGACTTTAAAACAATAGAGAATTGAGTTCTGTTTGGTCCTTCTGAGCTGAATCAGATTAGCAACGAGAGAAATCTTATTTTTTTTTCTAATTGTGGATTGCTTTTTCTAAGCTGGATTGAAGTCAGAAATTTGAGTTCTTGTTGTTTTGTTAGAGCTGGATTGCTCTTGTAAGCTAGATTGTTTGTGAATTCAAAGGCTTTTGAGATCAAGTGATCTTTAATTTTTGTCAGTTTGACTGAAAGTTTGTTTTTTTGATTGGTTGGTTGAGTGTCCTTTTCTCAGTTCACATCCCCTTGTATTTATAGGAATTTTGGTTCCTAAAATATCTGGAAAATATCTCTGTTCTAGCGTCTCTTAGAGGGTAGCAGGTATCTTGATTCAAGGTAGCATTTATCAACTATGGTGAATATCTTCTATTCATTTTCTTGTAATTTGAGATCAAAATATCTTTCTTTTGAAGCCACATGGGAGTTTGCAGAGATAGTCAGCCTGTTTTCCCTGAAAATTCCTTTGAATGTCCTCTGGCCATTCCTTGTAACTTGTGTTTAAATATCTTGGCTGATGAGACCATTCGGGTTTTGTAAAGGAAGCTCAGTTTGTGTCTCCGAAAATTTCAATGGCTATGGGAGATAACTTATGTTTTTCACCTTTCTGCTTGTTTGGTCTTTTGAGTTTGACGAAGATCATAATTCATGTTTCAAAAACCTATGCAATTTGGAAACTTGTGAAGCTTACTTTGGTTTATTTTTCTCTTTGGAATGATCTGGGGTTCAATTTTTTTAGCAAGTAGAGCCTAATTTTGCTTTTGAAAATAACCTAAATAGCCAAATGGGCTGGTGTGCAAGTTTTTGGGCCCAAATAGTTTCATTAATCTTTTTTTAATAATCTGGGCAAATCCTTTTAAATCAACCAACTTTACCCTATGAATTTAATCACCTTTGGTAGTAATTAAATCTTTAATTTTTGAAGTATGAAGTTGGTTAATTTGATTTTTGAATAGTGTGGGCCATTCTCCATTCTTTGGCAAATAGAACTCATTTCCTATTTCTATACAGAGCCCTGTAGCCCATTGGGCTTGCGCAGAATTAAAGCCTAAACAAGGGGTAAATAACCCGGTGTATTCGTATGATAAGATGATTCTACCGGGAAGAAAGTGAGAGAAGATGAAAGTTGGAAGTAGAGAGACAAGGAGGAGGAGTGACCTTCCCCACCCCAAACGCCAAAATCCTGTATGCGGCCAAGTTTTTTTCTCTATTGAAGAGGAGTTTAGATTTTGGTTTTGCTTTAATGGATGAGAGGGCGCTTAAAATTCATATAGGAAATTGTTGATTAGCCCCAATAAATAAAATTAGAGAAATAATCTTATAAGAGGAATACTAGCAACCTTCTCTCTAATCTTCTCTTTGGACCTTCTCCCTTCTCCTCATGACACATGTCATTTTTTACACTTAAAAAAATGGAGATTTTGACATAATGTTGTCTAATGTAATAATGACATTGTTTTAAGTGTAGAAATTGACACGTGTCATGAGGAGAATGGAGAAAGTCCAAAAGAGAAGGTTAGAGAGAAGGTTATTAGCATTCCCCATCTTATAATTCTACAACATATCATAATTAATTAAATAATTTCCTTCCTGCAAATATTAGTTAAAGTATTGGCTTGTCGTGATAGAATCAACTTATTGATGTGTGACATTAATTTATTATTCTTGTAACGTTGTCATATCATTCACTAATTCAGATGGTCAACGAAACTTGTGAATTTCATGTTTGATTCGAATTGGGTTGAACATAGCCGCCCTGCTCAATAATACTCGTACTGAACTCACTTTTTAAGCATCAATTAACTTTTAGTCATTTAACCGGTTTCAATTTCAATTCAGGAGAATTTAGTAAATAATTTATAAAGAATCAGTACTATTTCAACTCCAAATTCATATAGTTTAGTAAACAATTGCAATGGAATCCGAATTCTGACTTCTCAATTCAATTCATCTTCATTCGATTACGGATTAGTAAACATGCCATTAGTACAGTTGTATTTGTCTTTAATAAGTTGGACGAGGTCTTAAGTTTGATTCACATAAATGATGAAAACAATATATTTATGATCAGTTCGATACCTAGTTGTCGTGTGGATTTGTTGTGAGCATATTGATTTGTTGTGTGGGTGTATTGGCCTGTTATAAAGGTATAATTGAAAAATAAAACTAATGAGGTGTTCACTAATTATCCTATAGATACGACAACGATTTTTTATCATATCATAATTTTCTTTATTTTAAACTCAATTTATTTTTCTTTTGTCAAACGATAGGGAGATCGCATTCATAAATTACGCGCCACGTCTATTTCTTAATTTACCAAAAGTTGGGAACGATTGTGTTTTCGTTTGCCACACATAAGTGCAAGAATTAGAGACGGTATCTGGGACTGTTTGAAGATGTTGGTCTTTGGCTTGTTATTTTTTTAATATAGAATATTGTTAATTTACTATATTATCTTTATTTAATAAATATGTTCATTTTAAAATATTTTTCTTTAATTAAGAACATTTTTTTAATATTTTGAATATTTTACCATTCTTTGCCTCTCCTTTTATGTATTATAAATCTATATCTATAAAGCAAAAAGGTAAAACATTCAAAAATAAAAAAAAATACTCTTGATTAACAAAAGTGCTAAATAATTATATGGAGGAGGTTACTCCCCTACTGCATCCACATTCCTCTTTTTACTTCTCACCCCACTCCACCCACATTCTTTTTTTCTGTTTTCTTTTCAGTTTTATTTATTTATATTTTTAAATATCTATAACTGATGTAAAGAAGAAATGATAAGCGTGACAAGAGGCTAGTATAGATGATGTAAACTTCTCCATTCGGCTTTAATAAAATTTCTTTTGTTTGGCAAAAAAAAAAAAGAGCTACTCAATAAATAACTAACTTTGTTTGTTGAAAGACGAAAACACCCTCATAAAGGTAACAACTAGAAAGAGTTTTACAGTTAAACATCACGTGAGTAACGCGTGAGTGATTACCGCGTCGACGCGTCAATGCCCGTCAAACCAGATAGAGAAATGGAAAAGACAAAAGTACTCACATTTCTTCGTGTACAACTCAAAATCTCTCTCCTCTCTGTCTCTACCTGAAGAATCCCAGCCCCGGACCCCCACCCCACAAAAAAAACTATATAAACCGACTCCCGCTATTTCTGCTTCTCTAGCCAACAATACACAAATACACAACACACCTCTCTCTCTCTCTTTCTCTCTCTCTCTCTCATGGAGTCCCCTTCTCGCTCCTCCGTCATCATCGTCGGCGCCGGAGTCTCCGGTGAGATTCATCGCCACCGTCGATTTTGATTGCTTTGACTCTCATTTCTCTCTCGTCCTTATCATTTTCTCTCTCTTTTTCTGAAGGTTTATCGGCTGCGAAGGTTTTGATCGAGAACGGCGTGGAGGACGTAGTGATTCTGGAAGCTTCGGACCGTATCGGCGGCAGAATCCGAAAACAAGATTTCGGAGGCTTGTCGGTGGAGCTCGGCGCCGGCTGGATAGTCGGCGTCGGAGGCAGAGAGTCGAACCCGGTCTGGGAGCTTGCCCAGAAATCGAATCTCCGCACTTTCTTCTCCGATTACAGCAATGCTCGCTTCAACATCTACGATCGAAGGTCCGTATTCGGTTTCATTCATTTTAGTGAATTCCTTGCTTAAAGTGCACCGTGTGCACATTGCGCTTACCGTAACGGCTTGCCCCTCGCATTTATTTATGCGTCGTTTGCTACTTTGCGCTGTTGGTGAACGAACGAGTTCGCGTTTAAACTCCGCCGTGGGCGTTTTGTTTCGGCATCTTGTTCGTAACAGCGCACTTTAGATTTTTCTGTTTTTGCTGCTATTATGCGCCGGTGTTGAACTGCTTGCTTTGGGCTTTGGCGCTGCATTTTAGCTCCATCATCGTAAATTAGCACCATTTTATCAATATAAATAACTCGGCGAGTAAAATTTGTTTGTGTCCTACAGTGGGAAGATATTTCCGAGTGGAATCGCCGCGGACTCGTACAAGAAGGCCGTGGAGTCGGCGATGCGAAACCTGAAGAAGTTTGAAGCCGACTCTTGCTGTGGTGGCGACGTCACCAAAGCCGCCGAACCTTCTTCGTATGTATCCTTTTCTCTTTCATTATAATGTCTCCATCGCTTTGGCTTCTTCTTATTACTATTTTATAAATAGTTTTATTTCCCTATTTGGTTTTTTTTTATTGTTGGGTTTTTTCCTCGAAATTTACCTGAATGAGTTGGTTTTGTAGATATTCGTAATTATTTTATTTTACTTTTGTGGAATTTGGGTTTTGATTCTGTTTTTTTCCTTCTAATTGTAGTCGTGGTTTGTGTTTTTTATTTTTTTTCTAGTACGCCGAAAACGCCGATAGAGCTCGCTATTGATTTCATCCTGCACGATTTTGAGATGCCAGGTCAGTTTTCACACCTCATTCCGCGGTCAATTTTCTGTTTGGATGCTGAGATTTTCTAGTCGTCGTTTGAAAATGCCAGATGAAATTTTGATTCTAAATTCTGAATGAATTACCTTCTGACTTTGATTATTGGAGAAATGTGTTTTGTGTGCAGAAGGTGAGCCCATATCAACATTCCAAGACTTTGGAGAACGAGAGTTTTTAGTGGCGGATGAAAGAGGGTATGAGCATCTGCTATACAAAATGGCTGGAGATTTTCTTTTCACCTCTGAGGGTAAACTGTTGGACAATCGTCTCAAGTTCAACAAGGTACAAGAATCTGATCCTTTCCGTTTTATTTTATTATCATTTTACTATTATTCTAAGAAGTTTTCAAAGGAAAGGTCTCTTCCTTTTTGCTGTTTTTTAGTTACCCAATCATAGGGACAGAATATGAGTAAAAAATTACAGATAAAAGAACAGAAAGTGTGAGGTGAAAAAGCTGATTTTCTGTTTTGTTTGTTTCTGCGCGCTGATTTCCTTTTTGCTGTTGAGATTGATTGACCCAGCTTTGGAGTTTGCAGATAATGACGTTTCTGAAAGCTGTTTTTCTCTTGTGATATAATAACTATCATTATTCTATTGCAAATTACGCCTTCTTTCTTGAAGGGTCAACTAATATTTTGTTTTCAGACCAAAAAAAAAAAACTAATATTTTGTTTTGGTTTATACGGAATTGGATCTTGTTATCTTTATTGATCATTCTGATAGTAAAGTCGGGCAGTTCATAAACACGTCTTAGAAACAAATTTTGAGGTTTCCAAGAAAATATTTGGTGGCGTCTTTTTTTTCGAGAGCTGATTTTCCCACTTCATTTTTGTCCGAGAAATACTTGTATGAAACAGAAAAAACACTATTTCAATATACCTGATTAATCAGGGCATGCTTGATGCGATAACTTTTCCACTTGACAATTTATAATTGACTGGAGATAACAAAACAATGTTACTCTCATTTCATACAAGTTTTTCTACTTTTGTCTACTTACACTTCCTTTTATTATTAATAGATAATAAGTGGTAGATAAGTATCTTCGACCCAAAACATAAAAAGGAAGAGAAAAGCTAACAGGCCAAATGGCCAAAGACTCCATTGGCCTTTTGTTTCAATGTGACATTACTTACCACTTTCCTATCAAGTTTTATGAAGACTTTATTTCTTTAGTTTTGCTGCTGACATCAATGATGATATCCAATACTGGGTTTGTGTTTTCTCGTAACGAATGATATTGTGGCTTCTTTGACCTTTGTTATGTGTTTTGAAGTGTTTATGCCAAAGCTGGGACTCAACTTTTCTTTTCTTTTCTTTCTTTTATCTTGAGTGCCATTCATTTGACTCTCCAACAATAATTTCTGATTTCAATCGTACAACCATGAAGAGCCATGATCCCTTTGACCTTTTAAGAGCTCTTTTTATCACTCATAAATTAGTAGGGCCCAAAGTGCGAGTTTCCATTGCGCTGCACAGTGTTCATTATTGAGTTTATGACCCATGAACAATAAACGTTGAGTTGAAATGTCAAGTCGGCTCAAATAAGATCATGAAAATAGGGTGTGTGGTCACTTTTCTCCAGTTAATGGGCTTGTTGTCTTTACTTTTCTCAAATAAGAAATAAGAATAATGTATGAGTTTAATGTTGTCGATAAATTCTTCCGTATTTGTTAAGTGTAGTAGTAACTCTTGTGGTTATTGTATTTGTATTGTACTTGTAGTGTAATTATGAGTGCAATGTCTCTACCGTTTGAAGAAAAAAAAGAGAAGGTCTGTTGTGTTCACCTCCTTTGAGAAACTATAAATTCATTGTGAGATAATAGGTCTGAATTTCAGATTGCACAGTTTTTCTTAGTTTGACTACCTAGGATGTTATGGGGTTGTTGCCTTGGGCTCTTCACAAGTTGATTTTGTTTTATGGCAGATTATTTTATTTTATTTTATTTACTGTTAATACATTTATGAAGATGATTCCATGCTTGATTTGGGGCAGGTTGTTCGGGAGTTGGAGCACTCGAGAAACGGCGTTACGGTAATGACGGAGGATGGTTGCGTCTACGAAGCAAATTACGTGATTTTGTCTGTTAGCATTGGCGTTCTCCAAAGCGAGCTCATTGCCTTCAATCCACCCTTGCCCGTACGTCTCTTCTCTTTGTTTATTTCATTTCATTCATGTCACTAGGCTCAACATCCAATTGCCATAACAGACAACTTTTCCTGACATAAGATGTGGATGTGTCTTTCAGCTATTGGACCATGAATTTTTGCGTGCGTATAATATATCTCTTTCTTTCATCATGCATTTCACACTGATTTTGATTTGCATTTAGTGGGGCAGAATCTTGCCCATTCACTTTGCTTGGTCCAAAGTATATAGTGGAATCTGAAGGGCTAGGTCCCTTGCACATGGGTCCCTGTAGATGGGAGTTTACTATTTGTTTATTGGTATTTATTAAGGTGGAGTTGGTCCACAGTATTAAATGCAATTTAGTTGGAAGAAAGTCAGAATTTATGGATAGATAGGCTCATTAAATAAGGCTCACGGGTTGATGACACATGATGAAGATGGGTGAGCAGCTGTTTTGTTTCTTGTATGCCAATACCATGGATTATATATGATCCATAGAATTTTAACCCATTGGCTTGCCGATAGGTTAAATAAATGTAGGTGGCCTTGCTGCTTGGTTTACTAAATGTAGGTGTTGAATGCAGATCAGTATCAGAAAATAGTGAATTAGCTATTAGACCTAGTGCCTTCATTGTGTAAACAAGAAAAAAAATTAGCTAGGTGTTGAATGTAGGTGGCCTTCATTCCTTTCCAAAACAAGAAAAAAATTAGCTAGTGCCTTCATTGTGTAAACTATTAGACCTAAAAACGGTGAAGTGACAACATTTGCAAGGCTGGCCCTGGGCATGGCCCCCGAGGGCGATGACCATGGCCCCAAATTTGGTGATACAATGTATAAAGATCCCGATTAGCATGTAACTGTTTGCAATAGGAATTTGCCTAACAAGTGACTCGTATTGTCATTCTCAAAGCCTGGCTCAATTATCGACTGTACATTTTGCAGCTTCGTTGAAAGCAGTTGCTAGAACAAATTATATGCTGTAAATCATCTCATCATGTAGTTGTGATCTGTTTATGTTTTCTCGCTGGAGTATAAGACCTGCAATTATCTCATTATATTGGTTGTGGCCCTATGACTGAAAGCTATCTCATTCATAGTCTCTTTATTATACTTGGTTTGAAATCATACTAACCTGGTGAATTAAATTATGTCACAGAGGTGGAAAACTGAGGCTATACAGAAATGTGATGTGATAGTGTACACAAAGATCTTTCTCAAGTTCCCCTATAAGTTCTGGCCTTGTGGGCCAGGAAAAGAGTTCTTCATCTATGCCCATGAGCGGAGAGGCTACTACACATTTTGGCAGGTTGGTTAAATATTTGTCATTGTTGACGCCAGCTAACATATATATGAAATTTCCATGTTGCTTCCAGCAGATCTACAGATTCAATAAGTTTGTTGTGCACAGAATAGCCTGTCATATTTTAAAGCCATTATTACGTATTTAATTTATTTGATAAATGACAACATTTTAATTTTCATTTCAAGTGTTGTGGTTCATGCATCTTGGAAAAACAATTAAAATTTAGGATTGCTCACTACAAGAGCTTTGAACGCAACCTTCAATATGTAAAATCATAGGTACGAGGGCTTGTAGCTCAAGTATTTAAGAGTATTTACCTGTGCACCCGAGGTCTTAGGTTCTATTCCCTTCTTCCTCAATATCGCTTGTATTAAAAAAATATATATCATGATCTGAGGTATAACCAAGCTGTCATTTTAGTTTTAGTTGATAAGAATCTTGCTGCTTCCCGAGTCTGGGTACATACAAATTGCTAAATGAGTTAGTACATAAACTCCGCACCTCTTTCTTTTCAGATAACCTCAGTATAACTTGAAAACGACCTTGTCCATTATATTGCGTGTTTTTCAGAGCTAGGTTGTAACTACCACCATTTACAATATTATGGTAATAAATATTGATATCTTTTCTTGTTCTGATCAACAAACTAGAGTCTCTTGCAATATTATTTTGAATGGTTCTTCCCTTGATGCATTGATATCTCTGTCACTTTCTTAGAGCTGGCAGTATTGGTTTCGCTTTGAGCTCAATCCGTATCCCAACTATTGTTCATTTGCTTTAGTATTTGAATACTGTACATTATGATCAAATCTCAAACCTCTATTATATTAAAATCATCTTCTTTCGTTTTATTAGGAAAAAATCCAGATATTTTAAGGACAACACGTGGCTAGTTGTGAGATGTCACTGTCTTTTTCATTTACAAAACTATTTATTTGACAGATATATGGATACAGATTCTGAACTTATATTATGACAAATAAAATATGTGAGATTGATACATATAGTATATTTTAAGTTTAGAATTGGATTATCAAGTCATCTTTAACTCATCATATTCTCTCCAAGCTGACTGCTAATCTGTTGCCATGTCATCAGCACATGGAGAATGCATATCCTGGATCCAATATACTGGTCGTGACGTTGACGAATGAGGAATCAAAGCGTGTGGAAGCTCAGTCTGATGAGGAAACATTGAAAGAAGCCATGGGGGCTCTTAGGGACATGTTTGGACCCAACATTCCTGAAGCTACTGATATATTTGTACCTCGGTGGTGGAACAATAGGTTCCAGCGAGGCAGCTATAGCAACTACCCAGTAATCTCTAATGGCCAAGTTGTTCGTGACATCAAGGTTTGCCTTCTCTCTTTGATCTTCTATTTCACCATTAATAGATCAAATTTTACTTCACATATCTGGTAGCGTACGTAAAGATGATTGATTGACTTGTTATGCTCTAATTACCAATATTCAGCGTCCTTCATCTTTGGTATTGCTGGTTTGCGTTAAGGAGAATGATCTCATGGGGTTACAACTTACAAACTGAGCTTTTAGATGTATTTATAGGCATATGATGACCTGGTCAAACTCAAGGGCTGGCAAGTTCTGTAACGAACTGACATTACTTTTCTTCATCTTTTATGTTTATGTCCAGGCCCCATTAGGCTGCATCTTCTTCAGTGGAGAACACACAAGCGAGAGATATAGCGGTTATGTCCATGGCGGATACCTTGCAGGTGAGCAATTATTCTGAGAGTTATTTGGGAGATTAAAGGCCTCCAATTATAAACATAAATTCTAATGTGATCTTGTATGTGTTGTGGCATTCGTGTTTGATGATTTTTATGATCAATAGGTATTGAGACGGGCAAAGCTTTGCTGGAAGAAATAGAAAAGGAAAAAAAAAGGAGTATTGAGAGTGAGAATCAAACATTTTTGTTAGAACCCTTGCTTGCATTGACTGGTTCATTAAGTTTGACGCAAAACGATGCTGTATCGAGTCTCAAATGCGATATTCCTAGACAATTGTATCTAAGTGGCAAAGTTGGCGTCGCGGAGCTATATTATGACTACGTGGACCTATAGAAAAACCTCAGTATGATGATGATGATGTTAAAAGCATGAGCATTGAGAAAGATCTCACACGATGGAGTTGAAATAATTTCTGTTTAAATCCGTGATGCCGTTTACGAAGTTGAATGAAGTGAGAGATACATGAGCAACATAGCTGGGAAATATGTAAGAGTCTGTAGTAGTATGATTCATAATGGTATACTTGGAGGATGAAATCAATGAAGTTGCAATGGTTTTGGTTCCAAATGGAACTGGTATTTGGGAGGATATACATAATGTAATAATCGATTCGTGTAGTCAGTTGTTAAGAGGGAGTGGGGGAGAGGAGAAGGCTGTAGTTTAGGCTCTAATTGTACTGCTAATGAATGTTAAGTTCACAAGAAAGTAGTCTCTTTCATTTTCTTCTGGGTTATTGACCGTAATGGTCCCCCAATTTTTGCTCCAGTCTCATTTTGGTTCACCAACTAAAATTTTTCATTTCCATAGTCTTCAAACTCACCATTTAGTATCAAATTGGCCATACCGTCAAAGTCTGTCAATTTTACCATTAAATTTAGGGGTAAAATCATCCATATGGTATAAACACTAATAAAAATTTAATTAAATAAACATTTGAAAATTAAAACGAATACTTCCCTGAAATAAACTTTTTTTTTTTCCAAATAACTTTAACAATAAAACCATTAATAGTGATGGAGTTTTTTAAGAAATATTGATAAATATTTTTCATAATTTATGGACATTCTAAATTCTAATTGATTGAAAAGTTAAAATGATTATAAAAAAAGAAGAAAAAGAGAGATGAAAACCCAACCCATTACCACCATCCCAGTCGCCAATGCCATCACCAACTCCCTCCACCCCAACCCTCTTTCGGCCAACCCCTACCCAAATTATCATCATTCCTCTCCAATCCAAAACCCCACCATGCACTATGATCTCTCTCTCTCTCTCTCTCTCTCTCTCTCTCTCTCTCTCTCTCTCTCAGAGACCAAAACCCCACCACCCTTCCATCACAAAAAAAAGTCTGTTGTAAGAAAATTTGGGGTAAAAAATCTGTTTTATTGATATTTCACAGGGGTTGGTTGGTTTTGATACAAGAATAATATATATTTTCCTTCCATCACACCCACGGCCACTCATGAAGCCCACCCCTCCACATATGGAGCTAGGGTTCTAATCTGAGGGAGCTTCTAACATGTGAATGATTTTACCTCTGAATTTAATGACAAAATTGATAGACTTTGACGGTAGGACCATTTTGATACTAAATAGAAAATTGGAGGACTATTGAAATGAAAATTTTAGTTAATGGACCAAAATAAAACTGTAGCAAAAGTTGGGGGACCATTTCGGTCAATAACCATTTCCTTCTAGTATTTGTATTTTAGCTTAATTATTGATGTGCTCTTGTGCTTTACTGAAAATTTCACTTTACCCTTTATATTTTTAAACTGGATTAATATGCCCTATGTGCTTTATTTCCATATTCCCCATTTCCCAATCCTATCAATTTAATTAGTAAAACCGTTAACTTGCTGACGGAATGGAGTAACGAGGGATAACGAATGACACAGAAATAATGCAACTGCATACAAGTATTCTACAAATAGTTATGTTGTTTTAATTTGATCTCTCAGCAACCTATTACTCTTCTTGCAAGTCTTGCCGATTCTTCTTTTGAATATTGGCTTAATATCACAAAACGTCCCTAAGGTTTACGAAACTATTAGATTGCATCCTTAATATTTTTTTGTGTCATTCGTAGTCCTCAAGGGTTAGTATGTATGATTACAAATGATCCTTGTTGTTAGGTTTCGTCAAAAACTCCGTTAGTTTGCTGACGTGGCATATATATATCACAAACATCCCTGAGGTTCACGCACCTATCACAAATGGTCCCTGCGAATTTTTTTTAAAATTTTTTCATTTAAAATTCATAAAATTTTGGTTTTCATTTTTAAATTTTATGAATTTTAAATTATTTAAAAATATTGTATTTTAAATACACATGGCACTATATTATTGGAGATGTGGGCTTTACATATATGCCACATCAACAAACTAATGGAATTTTTAAAAAATAATTTAAAATTCATAAAATTAAAAAAACCAAGGGTTTAGAGTTCATAAATGGTCTTCAAGGTTAAAATCCTTCTATAAATGATTTTTTCATTTTTAAATTTTATGAATTTTAAATGAAAAAATAAAAAAATTCGTAGGGAACATTTGTGATAGGTGCTTGAACCTTAGGGATGTTTCCACGTCAGCAAACTAACAGAGTTTTTGAAGGAACCTAATCATTTGTGATCATATATACTAACTTTGAGGTAGGGGTGGGCGCGGTCCGGTTTGGTTTCAAGCTCACATCGGAATCGATACTATTCATCTGGTCCAATTGAAGTTGAACTTGGAAAAATATTAATTATAAAATTAAAAATATAGCATTAGATTTTAAAAATATATAAAAATATGATTTAGATAAAGATACCTTCTGGCTAAACTTTAAGACTTAAAAATATAAAGATTGTTGACTTTTTTGGTCAACCGATTTTTTTTTCGGTTCGGTCTAGTCCGGTTCAGATGCCCACCCTTACTTTGAGGACCACGAATGTCACAAAAAAAAACCATTAAAAATGCAATCTGATAGTTTCGTAAACCTTAAGGAGGTTTTGTGATATTAAGCCTTTGAATATTTGATTTCTTCTAGCCTGAGATTCTCTAAATGGTCGTACTTTGATGTGTCGGTGACTTACCCAAAAACGGAAGAAAAAAAAAAATTTCTCAGTGACGACGACGAGCGTAGACTGAAGTATATAGTACAAGTGGCAAAGTAGAGAGGACAGACATAGCTCAGTGTTGAATTGAGCTCTCTGAGTTTTTAGAACACACATTGATCAAACTCTTCAATTCAAACCCATCAATCATCACAAACCTAAAGCCGAGGGATTTGAAACCCTTTTCTAGTTTGATTTTGATTTTAAAGCAGAGCAGTTTTGGATCCAAATGTTGGTCCAAGACCGCTCTACCCCAAAACCCTCCAAACCCCAGCAACCCTTTCTCACAGCAAGTCACTTCCCTCAGTCCAAAATCTTCACTTTCCCCAAATGGGTCCCCTTTAATCTGTTCAAGATCACTACCATTTCATTCCTAACCCTCACCGTTGCTGCCCTCTTCTTCCTCTACAATGCCAATGACTCTCCCTCCACCTTCCTCTGTTTCAACAAATCCCACCTCAAGATCCCCAAACCCATTGAATTCCCCAAACTTAGCTTCAAGTCAATCAAACCCATTTCAGATAAGTCCTCCAATTACGCTTCTTTCGGATCAGATAGATGGGTTGTGGTCTCTGTTTTGGATTATCCTTCTGATTCACTTCGAAAACTGGTCAAACTCAAGGGCTGGCAAGTCCTTGCAATTGGGAATTCAAGGACCCCAGTGGATTGGAGTCTCAAGGGAGTGATATATTTGTCAATGGATGACCAGGCCAAATTGGATTTTCGAGTTTTGGACTACCTTCCTTATGATTCTTATGTCAGGAAGACTGTTGGGTACCTTTTTGCAATCCAACATGGTGCGAAAATGATATACGACGCTGATGATCGTGGGGATGTGATTGATGGTGATCTTGGTGAGCACTTTGATCTGAAATTGTCAAATGTGGATGTAATGCAGGAGAAACTTTTGCAGTATAGTAATGAAAATCCGAATAGAACAGTTGTGAATCCATACATTCATTTCGGGCAACGGTCAATTTGGCCTAGGGGATTGCCTTTAGAAAATGTAGGTGAAGTTGGGCATGAGGAGTTCTATAGTGAAGTATTTGGAGGATTGCAGTATATTCAACAAGGTATATCTAATGGCTTACCAGATGTTGATTCAGTTTTTTACTTCACAAGGAGGTCAGGTTCGGAAGCATTTGACATAAGGTTTGATGAGCATGCTCCAAAAGTTGCTTTACCACAAGGTATGATGGTGCCACTGAATTCTTTTAATACATTGTTTCATTCTAATGCATTTTGGTCTTTGATGCTTCCTGTTTCGGTTAGTACAATGGCTTCTGATGTATTGAGGGGTTATTGGGCACAAAGACTATTGTGGGAGATTGGTGGTTATGTTGTTGTTTATCCTCCAACTATTTATAGATATGATAACATTGAGTCATACCCATTTACGGAAGAGAAGGATCTTCACATAAATGTGGGTCGATTAATTAAGTTCTTGGTTACTTGGAGATCTACTAAGATTAATTTATTTGAGAAAATTTTGGAATTGAGTTATTTGATGGCGAAAGAAGGGTTTTGGACTGAGAAAGAGGTGAAGTTCACTGCAGCTTGGCTTCAAGACCTGCTTGCTGTCGGGTATATTCAGCCAAAGCAGAAGGCCATAAAGTTGGATCAACCGAGAACAGCCCTTGGTCTTGCAGACCGGAAGGAATTTATTCCCCGAAAACTACCTTCTGTGCATCTTGGGGTTAAGGAATCAGAGACAGTAAATTATGAGATAGGGAATTTGATTCGCTGGAGGAAGTTTTTTGGCAATGTTGTTTTGATCATGTTTGTCGGTGGGCCAGTGGAGCGGACTGCCTTGGAGTGGAGATTGCTTTATGGCAGGGTATTTAAAAGTGTGGTGATTTTGTCGGACAGTGCTAAAACAGATTTAGCTGTGGAGCAAGCAACTCTGGACCAAGTATATAAGTAAGTTGTTGATAATGTTCGTGGTTTCTTTGTTGTCAATGCCAACTTCCACACATTCATGGGTTTTTCTTTTGGCAAGACCAGATTGCGTTGGTTTTTTTTCTTTGCATGTGCGTACGGATATCTGTGTCTTTATTAGATCTGATGATGCATGTTGGATTTTGGGCTGTCTTCTGCTAAGATTTTATCTGATTGGCCCTCCACGTTGTCTTGTTTCTTCTGGTTCATTCAGTTTAATCTGCATTGGAACATCCAATTGATATAGAACTTTAGCTATTAAGTTAGTTTAGGAATCAACATTATACTTGATATCTATTGCAATATATATATATATATATATATATATATATATATATATATATATATTTGATATTTGATAAAAATTGAGGAAAAGAAACCAATTCAAATTCTTAGAATATTCAGTCTCTTTTTAATCATTGACTTGGAAATGACTCAAAGTCAAAGTTACATCCTACGCACCAACTTATTCAGGTTGTAATTTAGGCGATCTTCTAATATGGTAAATCGTTAGCAGAATTTGAACACAGCCTTTACTTTAATTTTCATCATTTTTAATGTGTATTATGCTGTCCTTACAATTCTGAAATGACATGCAGGTATCTCCCCAAAATATTTGACAGGTTTACCAGTGCAGAAGGGTTCTTGTTCCTGCAGGACAATACCATTCTCAACTACTGGAATTTACTGCAAGCAGACAAGACTAAGCTGTGGATCACTGACAAGGTAATGCAAATTCCCAAGTACAACACCCTGGATTTTGGACAAACACCGACTGATTCATTCATTCCCTATCTCTTCCAGATTCCTCAGTCTTGGACTACAGCCTCAATCTATGGTAAAGACTCGGAATGGTTTTCAAAACAAGCAGACATGGTAAAGAAAGTTGTCAGCACTATGCCAGTTCATTTACAGGTCAGTTACAAGGAGAGTAGCACAAGGGAGCAGGGTCTCAGTATCTGCAGCTCCGAGGTATTCTATATTCCTCGACAATTTGTTGGGGACTTTGTAGATCTTGTAGGACTTGTGGGAAAATTTGAAATCCATAATAAGGTAGCAGTTCCCCTGTTTTTCATGGCAATGGATTTACCTCATGAATATGACTCTGTGCTCAATACAATGATTTATAAGCCAGAGACATCATCTAGCAACTCTTCAAACATTTATTCTGCTCAAGCCCCAGCCGTACACCCATGGACCGTTTCCAGTGAGTCAGATTTCATCGAACTTATAAGATTCATGGCAACAGGTGACCCTCTACTAATGGAGCTATTTTGAAGTACAGAAAAGTTAAACTTTGTACCATTCCCATTATATACGAGGCATCCCAAAGAGATTGACACTTGAAGGGTAGAAAAATACTTAATACTTTAGTGAACTTGGGTATTTACTTTTCGGCTTTATATGTTGTGGAAATTTTGGGGTAAGGGGAAAGGATGTCATGCAGTTTGTTCAGGTAGGTTTCTTCTGCTTTTACTTTTCTTTTCTTTTCTGTACAGAATTTTCTTTCATCTGTATGATTCAGTTATTGTATTTGAGCTGTGGATATATCAAATGCAAAGCATTTATTAGAAGAATCATTACTCTACTGCTTCATAGTTTTCCGACACCAGCCTTGGAAGTTGATCAAGTAGCCTTTTTATAGTGAAATTTTTCAGTGGCTTTACTCTCCAGTTTATAACACCTGATTGTCTCCTAGAGATTTTGAGATATGTGAAGAGTCATCCCTAGATTATGTAAAGATTCAACAAAACAAAGGGTAAGTCCTGAACACTGTTGGAAACGTGAAATAAGCATTTAGGAATTGAGATATGATGAAGGGAACCAATTATAGAAAGGGAAACCCCTCTCTTGTAATCAATTCATTTTGGGTGATTCTATGAACATCAACGGACATTCTTGGTTATCCGTAAGCAATTCTTGGGTGTCCAGAAACAAGTTATTGGGTGTCCAGCAATTCTCATGATCCAACAATTGATCCAACAATTGATCAATTGTCGAGTTCGGGAGTAAGAATCGCTTTCATTCAGTAAAACTTTATTTACAAAAACATGAGAATGCTTCCTTCCTAGGCAAGCACATAACCCCAAACAGCACTTTTTACATTCCAACCAGCTCTTGGCACTGTAAAAATCACTCTCAAACACAGCCTTAATTGCTAATAGCGAGCTGCTAATATTAAGGTTTTTCTTCCAGATTTTCTAGTGCTGATTGATGTAAGTGGTTTGATATATTTGCCTCAACTTTTGCGAATCAAAGCTAGCATTCTTCCTCAAATTTCCACTGTTAATATCGTTACATGGTTGCATAACCTCTATTACATCAATGCTCGAGATAAACAATGACCCTAGTTTATTATTGATGTCAACCAAAAAAAAGAAGTTTATTACTGATGCAACATGCAAATGGGACGGGCTCTTCCAGTAAAGAATACATATGGGACGGGTTTGGCTACATTACAACATAACTCCTTCCCTGTCTCATAATAAAACCCCATTTTTCTCAACTGAAATATTTCTTATACAATGCTCTAGAAATGGCAAGAGCATCTCCTTTTGCTTTCACTGGGTAAAGCTCGGTACCTGCTTGCCAACCGTTTGACAATGATATCCATTCTTTTCTCCATTCCTCCACCTCAAAGTCCTTATTGTCCCTCAAGCTTTTTGACAAATAACTAAAATAGGTTGAAGCTCGTGGTAGATAGTAGCTTCCCAATAGCCCACTCCAGAACTTATTTGCTGGTGACAAGGAAAATTTCTTTGTTACACATAAGGGGGAGAGAGAGAGAGAGAGAGAGAGAGAGAGAGAGAGAGAGAGAGAGAGAGAGAGGAAAAGAAAAATGTGACAAAGTTTCGAGATACATCAAGTGACATTGAAATTAAGAGTACCATAATCATGAAGCTTGCTCTGGTTGGTTTTTGTGTTGTCAAACCACATCGTCACCTGTGTTCTTGCATTCCACTCATACTGAAAAAGAGAAGAAGAATTTTTATCAGTAATTTTTATATTACATTACGTCTACATGCTTTCCTAATGCACAACTTGGGCTGAATTCTTGATGTTCAGCAGGGCAATAAAATGTTGACAAACCAAGCAGAAAAGACAAGGTGACCCTTCCCCCTTGGTTAAACAGAAGGCATAAGCCTAAAATAGATTTATTCAAAGTGGGAAAAGGAAAATGTGTAGCTTAGCAGACCTCAAAATACTTGAAGGTGTTGTTGCACCATGCTGATATGTCTAAATTAATTGTAGAAGGGGCGATATTACCCTCAAGAAAACTCTCATAAGCAAAAACCAATAGGCCAGAGAGGGACAAGTTTGTTCTCACCTGCCTCCTTTCCGTAGGATTAGCTGCCAGCTTTTTTGCACTTTCGAGCCAGGTTCCAAGTAAAAAGTTATCATCCGAAGCAAGAAGTACATCAATATCCTTTATGAGTTGAACAAAATTTCGACTATGGAGACTATATGCCTTCACATCCCTCCCCTGATAAGCTGTCACTGCATCCACATATACTTGGTTCGCTAGCTTGGACAGTACTTGCCGTGTTAAATCAACCAAGTCATATCTGTCGCAGTGCTAAGAATAGTTAGGAATGATCCAATGCTTTATTTCTTTTGGAAAAATCCTATCATGAACATGATATGTTATATTTGTCAAATGTCTTATTCAGCTAAGTTCTTTTGCCAAAAAGATTAGTTGATAAAGAAATTGTATTTAACAAGCTCTGGAAGGAAAGTGAAATTAAATTGGTTACCAATTTAGCATGCATGCTATGAAGTTAAGGAGAACAAAATAAAAACAAATATTTCGACCAGGGAACAAGGGGTTCATTCAAAAGAATTAGAGTTATCATGTGATTCATACAGGAAATAAGAACAGTAGATGGAAAGAAAGCAGATCACAACATAACTATTAGGTTTGCCTTTACCTATATGTTAGGCTTCCAGAAAGATCATTGCCACCATTGAGGAATAGTCGTAAAGCATTGACCACCTCTTGTGTAGAATACCACAAATGTGCCTGAGGCAAATGAGCACTGGTATCTTGGAGTAAAACTCTTCTCTTTCTATCGAGCACTAAGAGCATTTGCATCTGGTTTTGTTTGGTAATGTTAGTTATGGGATTTGACGATGGATCCCAGTCAGGAAATTTGACAATGAAATCTGTGTTATGGTCCTGCGACGAGTTAAAAGTCCATATCATTCATAGTACTTTTGCTCTCGAGCAACAACCATAACCTGAGGGCATCACCCATATGCAACGTAAAACTGATATGAAAAAGGAAGAATCTCTATCATCAAGAAGTTCAAACACATCAGTCATTTAAAACTTTATATAAAACAGTGAAAGATAACATGGAGACAAAATAGCGTCTATCCAATAACTATATCATAAACCCCCTCTCGAGCAACAACCTGAGGTAACGTAAAACTGATATGAAAAAGGAAGAATCTCTATCATTTAAACACATCAGTCATTTAAAACTTTATGTAAAACAGTGAAGGATAACATGGGGACAAAATAGCGCCTATCCAATAACTATATCATAAATGGATAAAAGCATGGCTCCCCCACTCACCCCCATTCTCAGTCTGTGTGATGCCATAAAAGTATCAGAATACTTGAGAAAACCATTCCCAAAGGGCAGCATAATGATGCTCCCTTTCATAGTTTGACCTGTGTTCCAAGATTATGTTCCTAAGGAAATAAAAGTCATATAGGCACGGGATCAATTTTATTGGAAAACTCACAGCAATTCCATCTGTACAATTGTAAATTGTGTGGTGAAGAATTTCCCAAGCTGCCTCAACTTGATGAACTGTTTTACCATAGCGTCTACGGGAATAGGTTTTTAGCCAATCCTGCAAAGACAAAAGAGTTAATTGCATGTGTACAGAAAATAATTTCAGCAATCATTAATCAGCATAAGGCTGTTTACTCATCCTAATTACATCATGCACTTGCGGCATGCTGATTGTAGGTGAACACGAGTTGTTACCGTGTACACCTACGTCTGGGACTCCAGGTTGTAGTTGCAAATAGCCAATGTGAAACTACTTTATTCTAACTAGCATAGAAAAACTAATATTTTGATTTACGCAATTAAAGGAACTAAAAGCATCCAAAACTAATCGATTGATTGCACAGCATTTAAAAATAATTACCTGAACTTGAACCTTTTCACTGCGAAATGCCATTTCAGACATCAATTCGTAAATAACTGGATTGTGCTCAATTCCTTCCATGCACATCCCAACACCAACCTATTATAATATCGACACGTTACTTGAGTATGCCTCAAAATAAGTAATTTTCTATAAGATAAAAATATCAAATATGATTCTCATTCCCCGTCTTATTTTATAAAAATAAAAATAAAACTAAATAAACATTGGTCAGAGAGTATTATTTATGGAGCGTGGATAGCAAGATACTGGCACTTTGAACTATAATTTTAAAAGAGAAGTCCTTCACGGTAATAGGACATGTGTACAAGGTATCTGGCATACCATAGTAGAATTTTCACTAGTTCGGGCATCAACTGGACCTGAAGAAACCGCATCCAATATGCCATACATTTCAATGTTTCCACCAAAATTGTGCAAGAGACACCTATTGTACATTAGTAGTTGAGCAAGTAAGAAACATTTTGACTACAGGTGTTGAAACATAAAGTAAAAGCGGATACTAACAAATGAGTTAAGAGAGATGCATCTTGAGGACTAAACGTCTCAATCAAGATGTAAATAACAGCTGACAAATTGAAGAGCCAATTACCAAATATAAGGAGTTCCATAAAACTGAGATGATGTTCTCCATATTGGTTTCACATCCGCAAATAGATCGAGAACTATCATTTTTCCAAACGGCACAGAATGTAGAAGAGCCTGCATTGTTCTTAAGTTGTTAAAGAACAATGGGAATAAACAATGGGATTTTTGTGTGTATACAGTATGATAAAATCTGTATCTTTATTTACAATCTAAATGCCTACTTTCATTTGAGGTGGTTTCCAAAAAGAGGAGTCCGAATAGAAGAGCCAACCCTACAAAATGGCATAACTGTCAACTTTTAATAATTTTATCCATAACTGAGTAAAATTGCTCATATACAAAGTTTACAAACTCAATACACAGCGAACTGCAAATTGTCAAGGTCTGTAACTAATATATTGGTCATGTTAGAAAAATATATATGCATATGTTAACAAATGGAGATAGTGCTGCTTGCATTTAAATTACAGCTGTGGCTAGTAAATCCTAAAAGGAAACTAAAATTTCAATAAACACTGTATAGCAAATTGACAGGCAAATTTATCAACATGACGAGTACCAGTTGTTGCCAAATTCGTACATCATTGATATCATTCAGGTCTTTCCGTTCAATATAGGGTTATTAAGTAATGAGTGGATAAGACAGAAACTATTAAATTCATTTTAAGTAGGCTGGAAGCGGGAGGAGTGGTTTGAAGTTAGGAACATACTTGCATTAACCACACCGCATCCTTATCACCTTTGGACATTGCTTTATACACAGCAGCTCCAAGTGACGAGATATATGCTGGATCATTTGTAGGTGGAGAATTTTCATTGAAGGTATCACTGCATTAAGCATAGTATAATGTACACACTTAGTATGCAAGATTTGAACAAACTAATAATATGCAAGGAAGACTTGCACTTGCTTTGAAAGATAAATGTAAAAGAAGAGCTCTGTTTCAATTGGTTATAAAGATTAAAAAAGAAACAAACGGCCTGCTTAACACAGGACTGAAATTGCAGAACAGTTAGGCAATGTGGTTCAGAAAGCTCAAGGGATATGGCCTAGGCTTGAAGCTAGAACTTGCCCCTGAAAAGCAGATGCATTACCCTTTACCATGAAGCTCTGCCCAAAGGGGCATTACTAAGAAAAATATAATTCATTGAAAACTACCGACAGCACTAGTTTCTTTAAATGAATAAATACTAAGTGCAAAAAGGTAAAGTAGTTTGAGTTGGAAAATGAGATGTTTTAATATAACATACTCCAAGATAAATAAATAATAAAAAAGGAGGAGAGAAATTACCAGTTATAGATGTCTGTCACATCCCCATATTCTGTAAAAGATAAATATGAAATGTAAACCACGAAAAATTATAATTATGACCAGGCATTAATCCGATATACTAAAAGCAATGTGCTTTACTTTCACACAAACATAAAATAAAACAAGAAACTGGAGACATCATGTTTGGGTCATGTCTGTCAAATCCTGCAGGGCAACTATCTATCTATGCACAAATGAACTTTAACATTATAATTTTGATCAAGCATAAAAAAAAAAGTGCTTTACTTGGAGAACTCAAACAAGTTTGAAAGCAAAAGTATGTGTCTTATCTGAAAGGTCGATTGGAAATTGTATATTAATAACTCTGAAATTCTAAAAGAAAATCCAAGTTTCTCGAATCCTAGATGCCAATAGAGTGCTAAAAATAGAAACGGCAAGATGTGAGTTTTTGTGCGTTTTGGAAGTTGAACAGTTTGCCTTTTAGTGACGATCTACTGAGTCACCAGAAATGTACAAGTTGAAAAGAAAAGAAAATACAAGGATACACCTGCCCTCCCTTTTTGTTAAGCTAAATACATAAGATTAGGGTTTTTGTTTTCCACTGTGATAGCTGGGCTGGGGCGAAAAGGCAATAATGCCCGTGCACTCAGGCAGCAAACTAACGGAATTAACTAATTGGACTTGATTGCTGACGACTTCAAGTGCGATGACGAAATTGAGAAAATTGAAATCGCTGTGACCAAAATTGTTTTCGGGCCTAAACCTAGTGACCAAATATGTTTTTTACCCTATATTCTATGGCAATATGCATCCGCATGTATACACACTTACACTAACAAGTTTACATATGTCCATATGTAAGCTGAACATGCATGAACAAGGTTTTGTGGAGATCAGATACATGTGTTTTTGCCAATTTTAGTAAACATTTTGATATAGTTCTTTCCTGCTATGATCAGTCCTGCATAACAAGTTAAATGTTTAAAAGATGCTACAGAAAACGATACAATCTTAGTTGATAATCTAATGGTAAAAAACTGTAGCAATTTTAATTTATAGCTAATGGACATGAAGCACACCTTCAACTTGTCGCCTAATAAAAGCCGTCCCAATTTCAACAAATAAAGTATCAGAAGGATCAAGAAGGTATGTACAGCACCAACGAGGATCACCGTTAACAGTGTTCCTAATCATAACAAAAAAAGTGGAAAACCTCAACAGAAACATATAGCATATCTTCTTCCAAAACATCAAGAAAGGGAAGTTTTTCCAACTTCAAACATGGAAGTCAAAATGAGGGTTTTGTATGAAATGCAGATCCTGAAGTTAGTTGTTCCAAATGTCATGTGATGTGATTCGAAGTAATTGTAGGAATTCAGAGACCTTCAAGTCACACAAAGCTATGCAATATGGGGCCTATATAAAGTGACATCATGATCGCACTTTGTAAAGTAAAACATCGCATACCAGTCTCCAAGTCTGGTTATATTTGCTGAACGATATATCTTCTTCAAAGCCGCTGGAACATTTCCAGAGAAAGATGGTAGCACTGGAGCAAAGAAGAGATTACACATGAGTAGCCATATTATCTAAATGACATTGTGGTCTGTGTCTACATAGACCTCTTTAAACACAATACTTGTTTAAAAGAGACATGTAAAATAGTGTGTCACTGGTGTTGAGAGCATCAATTGAAAAAAATTATCTTTGAGGGTAATTTCCTATTTTCCCATAGAGAAATTTCATCACCTGGAGTCATGCCTAGCTCTAGCATCCTAGTTAGTATCTGTTTCTGCAAAACCAATTGTTGATCTAACCAATTCTGTGATAAAGGCCCGCCCCACCTGTGATAAGGATATTGTCAGCTTCTTTTAACCAAGAACACACGATGAGGTGCACAAGCAACATCCACACGATGAGTAATAGAATCGTATATATATGACAGATTTTAATATCAGCTCCACTTACGCATGTAAATTTCCCATGCGAGCCCACGCAAGGAAGGCAGGTCCACCAAAGAAATCATTCAAATCTTCTTTACTAATATTGAAATCCTACAACAAGAATATTCTAGTCAAAGGTATTTAAGTCTAATGACAAGAATGATGAGCCGACAAAACTGTGTTTATGTACTTGGAAAGCATACGAGCATTGTTTAGACAAGGCAAAAACTTTAACAGAAGATAAAATTAATTCTGAGATCACACAAATATACATCTGCCACTATAGCATATCTGTCATTACAGAGTTAGAAAACTCTGTTTCAGCTACAAAAGCATCTGTCAGATAGGAAATTATATTATAAACATCCAAGGGCTCATACAAGGCTATGTTCAGAAACTTAGAACCTGAAATGCTTGTTAGTTTTGGGAGTTCACTTCTGTTTTGTATTCTAGCTGTGATGCAAAAACATTATGAGCACAGAACAAAAGGAACATATGTGCAAGACATTGTAGCTTAACAGACAAACATAAGCTTTCATGTCTCTTGGGTTGAACATTCAAGGTTTTATGTTACATTTTTTATTATAAATGGAAGCCATGTGCTAATTAAGAAACTCGTTTTCCCATAATCAAGCTATAAAACTCGTTAAAAGTAGCAACACGATGCAAGATATAAAATGTAGAGGCCTAGAATTTGATGAACGCCTTTATATATGTAAGATCAATTATCATTTACCATGAAAACTTTCTGCCAAATTGATTCTTGCCCTGTGAATGCTAAAGGCAGGTTAATCCCCTGAAGAGCCATCCAGTCTATTTCTTTCTGCCATCTGTCCCAATCCCACCAAACAAAGGAATCTGCAAAAATGTGCAATATCACATAAGGTTATTGATTTGCCAATGCCAAGAACATATCACCTATTTTAGAGTATTACATTTGAAGTCAATTTTTAATGCAAATTAAGTAAACTTTCTTAGTTTCTTAATTCACTTTTCATCACTTTTTTTTTTTTGGTTTTATTGTCAAACTCAGTGAGGTTTGAGCCATGAAAACAACCTCTCTGGAAACAAGGGTATGGCTGTGTATGTCTTGCCTGCCTAGACTCTACATTAGAAGGAGCCTCGTGCATCAGCTGCCTTTTTTTTACTCTAAATGACCCAAAACCACAGTACAACAATATATAGACAGTCTGATTGAAGTGAAAAAAAGATACAAAGAGTCACTACTCACAGCTGGATGTGACAACATTTTGGTAATAGTTCCATGGGATTGGTCGTTGAATTTTCAATCCCTCGTCTCTTACACGAGGCAGTGATCCTGGTTTCGGTATGGAAGCTACCTGAACACCGCCAGTCTTGTCCCAAGAAACATGAGCACCACACCAATACTTCAAATACCAATGAAGGCCAGATGCAATTTCAACTGCTGTGGTCCCTTTAATCCTAGAATGGAATCAAACATTTCATAAAAGTTACAATTTACAATACAATCATGTTCTCTTTTTTTATCTTTCTGTTCTCTTTTATCTTCCTTGATATCTTAAAGTCTTTGAGTTTTAAGCTATCTAGCTCTTGAAATCAATTTATCCTCGTACACTTAATAAGAGATCAACAATAGATTCATATTGTCAATGCAACCAATTTAAAATATGGCAGCTAAGGAACCAGTGAAAAATGAAAATGTTTAGTCACAAAGTGTTAATCCCATTTGTAATTGGCTCTGATGTATTCTTATGCAAAAGGAAGTAACGGTTGATGAAATTTTAATTTCATAAGAAATTTAAAATAGATAAGATCAAATCAAATTTCAAGCAATGCTGAATCAATATTGAACAAGTTCAGAACAACGTTGAGAGCCAAGAATAACCTGTCCACAATACTTGCTTGCTATGAATTCAAAGAAAGGAATGACAAGAGCTAAATTGTTAAACTTTTCCAAGTTCAAAAGTTTTGTTGGTTACAAGTTTTACAATAAATTGAAGACAAAATATTTGCCTAAAATTCATCTGCAAGCACATCAGTATAAACCAGAAATTTTTAAGATAAAAATGGGCAAATACTAAGCTTATTATTTGTAAAGGAAAACTGGAAGAAACATTATAGAAAATGCATTGTAGGTAATACTCTTCTAAAAGTTTGTTTTTGAAACTGAAAAAGAAGAAAAAATTTACTATATTTGGCAAGACTAATATTCAACATACTGTATCTCAGGACCCTGTCTGCTTGACAGGTTGTTATTGTTTAACAAAAAGCAACTCTGTCCACCACAAGCCTCCTGATATTCGAATTTCAAACAGTCAGAATGTTTACTTAGATCAAACATTTTACTAAAGTCAATGATGAATAAAAGGAATGAAGAACAAAAAAAAATGTAAGACTGCATTTCCAAGCAGAAGTTGTGGGCAATCAAGCATCAGAACATAAAGCAGTCTAAAGGAGGGCAAGTAGCTATATAGAAGCAAACAACCATCAAACACATTATAAATGACAAAATTATTATATCTACAAAGTCATTTCAACCATGAATGATGAAAACTCTAGTTTATAATTTCATATTTTTCTATCTTTTCTCAACAAGCAAAGATATTGTACCGCCATATAGAGATGGATCATAAACTGAACAATGCATACACTGATACACATACTAACTTCTGGAAGACTATGTTTAGCCCCCTTTAACGAAACATCTAAAGTTAAACGTTCTACTTCTTGTTTTCTTTTGCTGCCTTTTCTCAGCAACCAAACAGAGTATCACAAGGAAAGGCCAGAGAAATGGGAAATGTGATAAAGGAACAACCAATCAGTCTAGAATATTTGAAAAGAAACTGGATAAGCAAACAGAAAATAGAGATAAAACGTCATAATTGAAGAAAATCCAGTCGGAAAGAAGCAGTAATTAAGCAGAAAATGAAGTACAAACCAAATTTGATAAAAAAATTAAAACACAAAATATATGACTTACCTTGGTGACAATCTTGAATATAAAGCTGGTAATATAAATTATAGAAATGCCCAATTGAAATGATGCAGTTATAAAACAGCACAGAAAGTCAAACCCAGAATCCAATGTTAAACGATTGAAAAATAAAAAAATGAAAGAAAAAAGGATGGTACTTTGGTGACAATCTTGAACTTGAAACTGTCTACATGGGTAGGAAGCAATCTTTCGAGAACAGCTTTAGCTGCAGCTTCTTGAACTGAAGCAGACGACCGTTTGGAGTCGAGACGGCGCAGCAAAGCCTCAACTGCTTTTGGTTCTGATAGAGCTACTATTGGTACAAGTACAAGAATCAAAATCAGCAACTGGGTTTTGAAATTGGGCATGGTTTGGTTGCTCTGGTTGTGCTTCAGAGGATAGAGTGGGTGATCAACGGTTCAATTTTGTAAAATTTCATTTTGGTTGCTAAAACCAGAGTAATTTATTGATGTTTTATAACCAAGAAACCAAATACAAAAGTCCATGAATGTACTGCCTAAAATCTACATTCACTCTTCAGAATCAACTCTACTGATTACATAAGGTTTCTTTTAATCAATATTTTATGCTTCAGCTAACATGGATCATCGTTTATTGCGAGGCTCCTTTTGTTTTTTCTTTGTTGCCACATGGATGCTGACAGTATTACATAACTTTTTTCAGTGTGTAATTTCTCTTTCTTTCTTTATTTTCTTCCGTCCATTTTTTAAAAGAAATTTTTAGTGTGATGGGTATGTAGTTTTATTAGGGTTGATAGATATGTTTAACAATAATAAATACACGTATTATAACATAAGTGAAATCGTAACGTAACGTGATAGTGTGACTGAATATTCCTATTTATTCTTCACGTGCAGAGTTGTCGTAGCAGGTTGGTAAGTAGTCGTTTACTTGAGCTGAAATATTTGTCAAATAAGAATGGCCAAGCTTCTTTATAAACAAATTAAAGAAACAAATTGCCTAGGGGTAGAGGCGGTCCTGACATGGTGCAAGTGGCGCCACCGCACAAGGCTCCCGAAATTTGATTACTTTATATTATATATATTAATATTATAAAAATTGTATATATACTTCAACGTGCAACACATTGACATATTAGTGTATTTGGTGGAGTTGGTTTCTATCATATATCATTTTCTCCTAAATAAATAAAAAGTACTTTCTTCCACTCAAAACAAAACCAAAAAAAATATCATAAATTCTTCTTTCTCTTGAGCTCTTATTTTTTTTACCGAACATACTAATATTTAACTTTATAAAATGAAAACATTAAAAAAAAATTATGAATTTGATTTGTGATTGTTATTACATGCTAATTGATGATGAATTTTAGTTATAGAAAAATTGATTTATGACATTAAGTCATTGCAAATTGTTTTTTTTAGTATTTTCATATTAGATTATGTGAGGGCTCCAGTTTAAGTTTTGCACAAGGCCCTCAAAATCTCAGGATCGGCCCTGCCTACGGGGTCTAGCCTAGTGAAAAAGGGCATTGAGAAACCTCATTCCCCTTTGTAGTTTAAACTATTGCTGTATTTAAAACAAACAAACAAACCAAATTTGACTCCCTCCCCCCTAGTTTTTTTGTTTCGAGACAACAATTTAGTATACAAATTTGATGCTCCTAACATTACTATTTAAGTACTCCATGACACTACACCACAACCTCATAAAGATAGCATTACATTATAGCACTTTCACACAAGTGCTATAAAATATTAATGTCACATCGCCTACTAAGGTGAAGGAAAACTAAAACTAAAAATTTAAGTAACAAAAGACATGAAAAATGAACATAAGCTTTCATTTAAACCAAAGTAATTTACATCGTAAATTTACAAGGAAAATAACATAAACGAAATAACAACACTCTCTTAACTTATTTTTCTATAACAAAACATCCAAAACTATCTACAATTTGTTTTTCTAGTTTCTATGTCACAAACTAAACCTCAATTCCAAAACCTGAAATATATTTAATAAGGGGTGAGCGCTAACAGTTTAGTAGGGGTCTTATGTCTTATGTTTTTAGTAAGATTAATAGTATGTATCTTATGCAGGGACGGACCCGGGATTTGAAAATGGTATGGGCTAAATTTTCCTTACGTACAAATCTATTGAAAACTCGACAGTACCATTGAATTTTACTAAAGACAAAAAAAAACACCGAGGACATATTGAGCCTTACCCCTCAAAATGCTAGTACTTGTAGATAAAAACATACTTAAATAGTTAAATATCTAATCAAAATCTAGAAAATGTCGTCAATTGTAAATAAGAAACTAGGCCTTTATCACATCTTCAATCAACATGTTAACAACTAATCAATTTATCAAAATCCCTAATTGATAATTCATACAAGCAAGAACACCAAAGTCAATTAGAGAGAGAGAGAGAGAGAGAGAGAGAGAGAGAGAGAGAGGAAAATCAGTCTAGTGGGGTTAGTTAATAAGATTTTACTTGGGTTGCCTAGGCTAGGGTATTAATTTAGTCCCAAAAAAAAAAGTTCCTTGGGCTATAGCCCAGGTTAGCTTGTTTATGGGACCGTCCCTGATCTTATGTAATGCATGAATGAATTTCAATTCTACCCAACCTGTTAATTTATATAATAGTGCAAGCAAATATGCATGTCTCATATCATGCATTTTACTATTGTGATTCTGAATGCCCTATCTCATATCATGCATTTTACTATTATGATTCTGAATGCCCTATCTCATACCATGCATTTTACCACTATGATTCTAAATGCCCCATTACGTATACTAACATCCATCTCAATTATTTCATAATTCCCCTTTTGCTAGTCATCTTGTCTAAGTCATTGATCTCCAAGCCCAAATCACCCAATCAGCAATTATACCACTGCTATCCTATTCTACCATGCACACGGGCTCGTCTGAACTTGGTCCTACAATGGTCAGACTCAACTACACAAAAGCTATTTTCCATTTTCATAACCCAAGTGTATTAAACTCCTTTACTCCAATAACCAATGATAATAATGCATGATAATGACAATCTTTATAAGAAGCATAAGATTCAATATTTATAACTTGATTGCATAAGTAAAACATTCTAACAATTTAAAACAAATATCAAAGATTCAATGATAACAAATTAAAACAAGAATATTTACTTTAAATAATTCTAAGCAATTAATCCCCAAAACTCCCCTACCTCGATTCCAAATCTAGCAGAACCTTTCTTTAAGCTTAATCGAACTCTAAAAACACCCTCAAGTCTAAACCCAATCACCAAAATAAATAAAATATAATAGAACATATTAAGAATATTTTAATAAAAAATGATTGATGAAAAACGCTACCAAATACATGCAATATGTCATGATCCCCTGCACATGACTAGTCATCATTCACGTGCAGAAAAATTATGTTTAAAAGTACAAAATTGAACAACATTTTGGGCCATCAAATCTTAATGAAAGTTTTTGTATAAATACTTGATTTAAAGCTCATGAAACCCTCTTCAAGGTTGTTTTTGTAATGAAATAAAATTGAGTCGAAAGAAAGGGTTATAAATCTGAAATCTGCAGTATGAAGTTATAAACACTTTGTAACTAAAACTATTTTAGTTCTCCTTGAAGGCAGATCAAAAGAACACGATTATGTTTTCGGATTAAAACATAATATAAAGCATTGAAATTCAAATTGAAAACTAAAGAATTTACTAAGGATACCCAAAACCATGAAAGCTCTTACCCTTAAGCTTTCTTTTTTCCAAAGCTCAAAACTTCTTTCTTTCTTTCTTTTTTCTCTTTCAGAATTCTCTCTCTTTCAGAATTCTTTCTCTCTACTTGTAAAGTGAGCTAAAACACTTAAAATATGTGTATTAGGGTAGAATAATACAGAGTAGATTATTCTTCTCTCTAGGAGAGGGTATTTATATGTGTACAAATATACAACAATTAGGAAAGTAAATAGGAAAGTAATTACAATCCCATCTAATACGGGAATCCTACAATTATACGGGATTACAATTCCTAATTAATCACAATTACATGATTTATGCCAACACTCTCCCTCAAGTTGGTGCATAAACATCTCCAATGCCCAACTGGACAAGTGAATCATGGAATGCTTAACTTGATACAGCTTTTGTTAGAATATCTGCCAGCTGCTCTGTAGTCTTCACATATGGAATCTATATAATATTATCATCCAATTTCTCATACACCTAATTACGATCAATCTCCACATGCTTAGTACGATCATGTTGTACCGAATTATTTGCAATTTTAATCGATGATTGATTATCACAATAAAGCTTCATAGTCTTTTTAGGCCCGAAACTAGTTCTTCCACAAGTCTTTTCAACCACAATAATTCACATAAGCCATTAACCATATCCTTGTGCTTTGCCTCTGCACTAGATAGAGCAACCACTTTCTGTGTTTTACTAGGCCATGTAACCAGATTTCCTCCTACAAAGGTAAAATACCTAGAAGTGCATCTTCGTCTGAAACCTTTGCCACCCCAATCAGAGTTTGTATATCCTACAATCTCAAGTTGTCCATGTTTAGAAAACATATGACCCTTCCTAGCAGCAAATTTCAAATAACACAAAATTCTCATCACTGCACTCATATGAACTTCACTTGGATTATGCATAAACTTACTCTCAAAACTTACTGCATACTCAATATTTGGTCTAGTGTGTGATAAATAAATCAATTTACCAACTAACCTCTGATATCTCTCCTTATTAGTTGGTACTTGATCTGGAAGCTCTTTCATACCATGATTTTGCTCAGTGGGCGTATCAATAGGTTGACATCCCAACATACTAGTTTCCTTCAATAAATCCAAAACATATTTTCTTTGGGATAGAACTATACCTTGCTTTGAACAAGTAACTTCTATGTCTAGAAAATATTTTAATCCTCCAAGATCCTTCGTATCAAACTCAGAAGCTAAATAAGTCTTCAACTTCCCTATCTCCTCAGCATCATCTCCTGTTACAATCATATCATCTACAAATATAATAAGTGCAACAACTTTGCCATTTTGTCGCTTGAGAAACAAAGTATGATCTGCATTACTTTGCACATAACCATATTTCTTCATGGCCTGACGAAACCTACCAAACCATGCTTTAGGAGACTGCTTCAATCCATATAAGGCCTTTTTTAATTTGCACACAATGTATGTTTGTCCAGCAACACTGTAACTATGAGGCATAATCATATACACTTCTTCACAAAAATCACCATGTAAAAAAGCATTTTTCACATCATACTACTGCAGAGGCCCATCTAAGTTTGTAGTCAAAGACATTAAGACACGTATAGTACTGATTTTTACTACAGGTGCAAAAGTCTAATGATAATCAATACCATACTTATGAGTATATCCACTTACAACTATTTTGGCTTTGTACTTGTCAATTGTACCATCTGGCTTATGTTTCACAGTGTATACCTATATGCATCCTACTGATTTTTTTCCTTCTGGCAACGATACTAAATCCCATATATGATTCTTCTTAAGTGCTTTCATTCCTTCATCCATTGTAGCAGCCCACTTAGAATCTGACAAAGCCTCTTGCACTTTGGTAGGAATATTTATTGCTGACATTTGACTCACGAAAGCTTGACTAGCAGGTGACAACCTGTGAGCTGACATATAGTTCGCAATATGGTATTTCACTGTCTTAAATGTATGAGGTGAATACCTTTCCACGGGTACCCTTTGGTGATAGCTGAAACCTATCACTATCACTTGGCACAATAGGCATATCAACATAAGTATTAATAATCTGTATTTCTAGACTTACCTCAGACGTATTAGCAGAAGATTGGTATGGTACAGTAGGAGCATAAGGGGGGAAGAATCAGCTACATCACTACTGGCTGGCTTAGGGTGTGGCATCTCAGGCTCAACTGGCATTGTCTTTAGGTTCAGGCAATGGTGGATGAGTCGATGCAGTCGGAGTACCACTTGTAGAGGCTCCCCCTGTCTTTGACATGAGGTCTACTGAATCAAGAAATAAAACCATCCAATTCGACTCTTCGATATTGAGACTCTCCCCTGGATAGAGGAATTGGAGACAGAACTAGAAAAGTACATCTCTTGTTCAGAAAAAGAAACATCCATATAGACATAGGATCAGTGTGATGGCATATAATGGCACCAATAGCCTTTCTGGTAAGGAGAATAGCTAAGAAGCACAAGGATCCAGCTTAGTATGTTGGGTCTTAGGAAGGTGAACAAACACAGTACATCCAAACACAAGTGGTGCCAGAGTCAATGTAGAAGGAAGAGTAACATATCTAGAAAGCTTCTCCAAATGTGTTTTAAACTGCAACACACTAGTAGGAACCCTGTTAAGGAGATAGACAGCAAACATGATAACATCTTCCCAATAGGTGGGCCGCATATGGGCACCATTCTGTTGAGGGGTGTGCAGACAAGTAGTCTCATGCACAATACTATGATCCCGAAAATAAGCCTATAACAACTTATTGACATATTCCCCTTCAATATAAGAACGAACAACTTTCAAAGTAGCAGAAAATTGAGTCTGAATCATTTTATGAAACACATGAAAACAATCATGAACATCACTTTTGTGTTTTAGCAAATACAACCAGGTTATGTGAATGCAATTATCCACAAATATGGCAAACCACCGATACCCAAAATGAGTAGACACAGGCGCAGGGTCCCAAACATCAGTGTGGACCAACATAAATGGAACATAAGTTTTATTAGAACTCAAAGGATAAGTAGCACGATGGATTTTATCTAGAATACAAGTTTCACACTTAAAATCATAAGTCTGACAACCAGAAAATAGTGACGTAAATAAATGTTTCACATAGCCAAAAGAATAGTGCCCTAGGCGGTGATGCCATAACCAAATCTGATTCTCCTTATCGCGAGCAGAACCCTTGACAGATAAAACCGTCCTAGTGCAAACATCATCCACATAGTAGAGTCCCCCCTTAATACCATGACCAATAATCTCTTGACTGTTGATATCCTGAAGAAGACAAAAAGGGGATATATTAATACAAGGCAATTTAAATGCTCAGTTACTTGAGGGACAAAAAGTAGATTATTGGATAATGCAGGAACTAATAAAGTACGCTCCAAAAAGAGAGAATGAGTCAAGTCAATAGTTTCAGCACCAGTAACGGGTAGGCAACACCATTGGCGTTAGCAGCACACGAATGGTGGGGAGTAGTGTGACTCCATAAATTAGAGGGATCATATGTCATGTGATCTGTTGCACCTTGAATCAATAATCCATCCTTGGTCAGGCTGAGAATCAGTAGCTATTAAGGCAAAACCTATATTACTTGGGTTCTGAGTAAGAGCATGATCAACAACTGAAGTAATAGAAAGAGAAGGAGAAGGAGTAGACGGGGAAGTGATGAGAGCTAGTGACGACATGAGAATGGTGGCACTTATATTGGATGTCGGAGGTGACTGGGCGGCATGCCCAGTCACCATGGCAGCTTTGCTATCCCTCCTTGCTCGGCGCTTCTGAGCCTCCCGAGTATCTCGTGCTTTCTTCTCATAAAAAGCTTCCCACCATTTAGGGTAGCCATTCTTCTTAAAAACTGTTCCACAACATGTTTAGGACTTTGACAGTAAGTGTAACCACCGTCGGTTGGAGTCTGAGTGACAAAGCTTGGCTATGGTGGTGTCTTATTCTGAGTTAAAGTAGATGACCTAGAAGTAACAACCATCATAGCCATGCTAACATTAGGGCCCGGACTAAGCATAGTGTGTCTTCGTTGCTCCTCACGGCAAACAGTTGCAACGGCAGATTCTGCATTAGGAAAGGGCTTGGTCTGAAGAATTTCACTGCGAAAGCTATCATATATATAATCAAGCCTAACCAAAAACATATAGACACGCTACTGTGTAATCTCTTGTTGTCCGGCAAGAATACATCTACTTGGGTAAAAGGAATAGGCTTTCTATAATCCAACTCTTGCCAAAGAGCACTTAAATCAGCATAGCAGGCAGCAAGTGATAGTCCGGCTTGTCTCATTTGCATATCCTTTCGAGACAAGTCATACACATGAGATCTATCGGCACCCTTAAAATAAGTCTTCGAGACTACATCCCATATACCTTTAGCAGTAGGCAGACGGATAAATAAATTCATCACATCATGTTCCATGGCAGAAATAAACCATCCTTTAACAATAGCATTATCTATCACCAATTTGTCATAACTATGATCTCCACAAGCGGGTTGTTTAGCATTCATTGTCAGATAGCCATGTTTGCCACGGCCAGCAACAAACTTCTCCACAAGTTGAGACCGCATGGAGTAGTTGATGCCATTAAGCTTGACACCAAAAGGTATAACAGTAGGTTCAAATGGAAGATTGACTAGTAAATTCAATAGAGATGGTGTCATTGTATTTCAGGAGGCATCGCTAACCATAGATTCTTCACCTATGATCATTGTAGGTGAGTGAGAGAAGAAAAATAGGACTGCAAAAAACTAGTCGCAAGAGGAAATGTTGGGATCAGCGCAACATTGTCGAGATCGGTGCTGCGCTAGATTGGTGGTCATTAGGGTCGGTGATACACTATGGTTGCAGCGCTATCGAGATACATTGGGTCGGCGGCGCTGCAATATGGCTGCATCGCTGTAGCGGTGGTCGGGTTGTGAGAGAGCTGTCGCAATCTTAGGATCGGAGCTCTGATACCAACTTAAAATATGTGTATTCGAGTAAAATAATTCAGAGTAGTTTATTCTTCTCTCTATGAGGGCATTTGTGTGTACAAATTTACAACAATTAGGAAAGTAATTATAATCCTATCTAATACGGGAATCCTACAAATATACGGGATTACAATTCCTAATTAATCACAATTACATGATTTCCACCACCAACTTCCTAGCATGGATTACTTATCACCATAGCTGAGATTACTCAGCTATATAATTTGCTTGCAAAGCAGCCTATGATCACACAAAAGTGTCACATCCAATCCTAGACCCTCCACCTCTTGCCTAGCCATTCCAGCTCCTCTTTCAATCTTGCCACCACCCACTTACTAGCTTTCACTAAAGCACTTTAGAGTGCTTACGAAGCATGAAGATTTTTTGTGAAAGAAACAAAATAAGAGGGAAAGAGGAAAGTAATTGGCTACAGATTTTTCAAAGAAAGATGTTGTGCTTACTTGCATTTTAAAAAAAAATTTGGGCTCGTTGTAATGGGCTAAAAAGAAAAGAAAATGAATTTCCTAAAAATCCATAAACTTGGGCTGAACGAAAAGAAGAAAATAAAAATATTAATTTAGGTATTAATATTACATATGATATGTTTGATAATACATTTTTTGGAAAAATTACATAAAACCCTCAAACTATAGGGTCATTTTCAAGTTCATACCCACCTTTAGGGACATTTATAAGTACATACTCAAACCCCCGAAAAATCTTCAATTTACCCCCTCCATTACCTAAACCGTTAGTGAATCTGCTAAATGCATACGTGGCAAAAATTGGCCCCATTTTTTGATGACCTGACTGCACGTGGACAAAATAAATGATAAACAATTCTTTTGTCAGTAAAATAGTTTTTCAAATTTAATTAATTAATTAATTAAATAAAACTTTAAAAGAGAAAAAGAGAAAAAATATTCCTCTCTTCCCAGCCTCCATCATTGGACTGCTCCCACCCACAACCCACCAACCCAGCCACCAATTAAGATAGACAAAAAGCTAACCTAAATCCCAAGAACCTCAGCATCTTCATCAAGCTAACTAGGAGGCACATCGAACTGACCACCACCTTTTTTGCCAAGCTTAAAAATAGCCAACATAAGGTGGCATGGCTCTCACAGGAACTCGCTTAAACATTGAAAACTCATCCAGGGACGGACCCAGGATTTCAAACTTAACTGGGCTAAATTTACCTTACATATAAACATACTAAGTAGATAAAAAAAACTCAATGGTACGATGTAAGTTGCACCCTTCGAGTCTTCATAGAATTAAAATAATTAATTATCAGCAAATTCTCTTTCAATGTGAAGTAACATACAATCAGCAAGAAATTCATCACCTATCTTGTTTCGAAGCCGATTTTTGATAAGTCTCATACAAGAAAATGCTTGTTCTATTGTTGTTGTAGAAATAGGAAGAGTTAGCACCAAACGAATCAATCTGTCAATCAAGTAGTAGGTTTGTGCTAATCTTGTTTCCACTAAGCACTCAAGTAATATAGGAATGGAATCAAGATTCTTGAAGGTTGGATTGTGTTCCATATCAATCTTATAAAATCCCAGTTGTTAATTTAAAGCATGCAACTCAGTTGTAGTGAAATCTTGAGGATAAAATTTATCAGCAAGAGTGTATATATCATCAATGTTAAATTTCTTGAAAGCTTCAGGGGGATCCAATGATGAGCTAAGACGAAGGAGTTCCACAGTTTTATCTGGAAATCTAGTATTAAATTCCCCCAACTAATAATCTATTACCTCATTAAATACATCTATATGATAATAATGCTCAATTGTGATACAATCTTTTTGTTGACAAGAAAGCCCAGTGCCCATTGTATGACGGGCACCCACATCAGGCATACTAATTTCATGTTTTTCACAAAATGATCGTACACTCTGTATAAAATCATCCCAACCAGTGTTTCTCAACTCATCAAGCACCATTTTTGTACTTGCAATCAAACTCAAAGCACTTACAATGTCTTGAGATTTTCTTTGAAGTTCTTGAAAAAGAAAATCAGTGAATCTCATAGTTTTGTCCAACAAATTTAAGGCAAAGACAAAGTCAAAAGACAACATAGAAATTTTAGTACCTTCTGCTTCCTCACGAAATTGTGAGGTAGGTCCATTATGACTGATATACTTTAGAAGTGTCTTGGTTGCACCAAGTAAATCAATCAAACTCCTAATAGAACTAAAATGTGAGCCCCAACGAGTAGTTCCAGGCTGTTGCAGACATCGAATTTGATTAGCCCCTTTACCTATTCCAAGTCTTCCAGCTGCTAATAAGTCTTCAATTTCAGCTTGTCAGGTTAATTTTAACTTAGAATGGCGTTTGGCAGAAGTACCAACAAAATTTACAATGTTATTCAACGTTGAAAAAAATCTCCAAACAAGTCCTACCTCTTTAGCAACAACGTTTAAACCTAATTGAAGGCGATGAGCAAAGCAATAAATATAATATGCATATGGACAATCATTGAGAAATAATGCTTGTAAGCCACTCCATTCACCACGCATATTGCTAGCACCATCATATCCTTGACCATGCATATTGCTTACTAAAAGACTATGCTTACTAAGCACTTTACAAATATTACTTTTAAGAGTTGAGGAATTAGTGTCATGAACACTCACAATATATAAAAAAAAACATTTCTCGAATGTGCCCATCACAACTAACAAACCTTATGATGATAGCCATTTGTTCCTTCTTAGAATCGTCAAGTGCTTCATCAACGAGAATACAAAGTTCCTCATTTTCCCCAATTTCATCGCGTATCCTCTTCCTGACTTTGTTAGCATAGATTTTTAGGATCTCCTTTTGTATCTTATGTGAAATACATTGGGCATTTATAAGAGCATTTTGTAACACAACTTTTTCAACTTCTTTGTTCATTCTTGCAAAAGCCTTTACTAGCTCAATAAAATTACCCCGATTAGAGGAGCCATGAGATTCATCATCACCTCTAAAAGCTATTCTTTGATTTGCTAGAGGCCTCTATTGTGGTTGTAAGCCCTAACCTATTTTTCGCAACTTCTTGTGGGGGTTGCACAACTCTGTCAATATGGTGAGTTGGCTTCTTTAAATCCATCCACATTTGGATAGAAAAATGATGTGATGAATTTATAATGCCTATATGAGTAAGGAAAGCACACTCTTTGCCACCAACTCTTCTCCAATTTCTAAATCCATTTACAATGAATGCCTTATGTGAGTGATCAACGTAAAAAAGAAAGCCGGGGAGACAGAATACTTTATCTTTATGAACAGATACTCAAGCCAAGGGTATTGGTTATACCAACTACCATTAAATCGACGCATTAGTTTCCCTTCTAAGTGGGATGGATACTCCTTTAGTTTTGGTTGACATGATCCTAAGAGAATATATGCTCTTCAAACATTATCACGCTGATTAGGCGAAAATATGTCTATTTGAGGACGCAATCTTGGATCACACTCAAGAGAATTGGTATCAACTTCTTGATCAAAATTGGCTATTTGAGACTCAGCTCTTACACTTTCATATTCAACTCTTTGAGATTCAGAATGAGGTCGCTCCTCACAAATTGGAGGAGGTAGAGAAGGGTTGGAATGCATGCTAGTTGATTCTTCATTATTTCTTTTAAAAAAAATGCTGAATAGTCTTTGATCTCTTAGGATTTGGATGATGATCCGACATTATAAAGTTAAAGTATAACCTATTGGATAAGCAAGAACACCAAAATTAGTTACAAATCCTATTTGATAATTCATAACTCATAAACTGAAACTGATAAGCGCCAATTGTAAATCCCTAATTGATAAATAAATCATAAGTCTCAATTGCAAATCTGTAATTGATACTAAATAAAATCCAAAAAAATTCTCAAATTTCAACATCAACAAATTGAGAGAAGCTTACCGTACCTGAAAAATATAGGAGCTTGGTTAGCTTCTTGAATTAAGCCTTGAAGGTGAGTGCAACAAGAACAAGAGCGTTCCTTTACATGTGCAAGAGTGCAATATGAGTTTCGTGACAAAGTCGACAACTCTAAGAAAAGGTTAAACAATTTCTTTTACTTTTCTTTCTTCTTTTTTTCCACCGGCTGTGTGCATTCTTTTTTTTCTCTTTTTTTCCCTTATGTGCTGTAGGATGCAGCTTTCCTTTTCCCTTTTATTCTCCATGTGCAATGCAGTGCAAGCAAAGGATTCCTTGGGAGGGTAGGATATTCAATTGGATGGCTGGGCTATAATTTTTTTTTTTGGGCTGGGATTTTAAAAGCCACCTGTGCTGTAGCCCAGGTTAGCCAAAGCCATGTTCCGTCCCTGAACCCATCTATAACTGTAAAACAATGATATTTTTTCACGAATGAACTATTGGGTTGGGCCAATTTGATGTAGAAAATCAAATGGAGCTGTAGATTGGTGGTTGGGGAAGTCCGAAACTCCATATCCGAAGAGCCTAAAACTCCAAAACTCCATATCCATGGTCTTCATCTTCGTTGCCAAAGCCACTCCACTATCATCGTCACTATGTTCTTCGCCCACCATAACCCACAAACCTAGCCCACCCACAAATGTGAAGCCATGAAGCCACCTTGTTCGATGCTAAGTTCTTTGCCTGCCGTACCACCCAAAAACCAAACTCAAGCCACACCAAAACTCCCTCCCCCCCCCCTTCAGACTGCAACACCCGATGTTTCAATGACGGTGGTGATGCAGGGATGCGAAGAGGGTGGGTGGTACGGTGGAGCATACCCAAGGGAAATCCAATTAACATGGAAGAATTCATAGTTTCAACTTCTAACTCAAGAGTGGATGCAAATAATGTAGATATAAAAGAGTGCGTAGCTCCACAATCAAACATCATTCTAGCCCAAGAATTGAATACCAGAAGCGTACCTTCCACTACCTCAGGCTCAACTTGATGTGTCACATTTCCTACAACATATACTTGTCGTGTGAGTTGTCCAAATTCTATGTAGCTGCAAGGAGTCTAACTTGTGACGATTTTCGTCCTTGATGCTATGATGATTGACCAATAATTGGTCTTGTCTAGTTAGGCTGAGATTGAAAAGAAGTATAGCTTTGAGGTGGTGGTGGTACTTGTGGAGTACGATAATGTGTTTGTTGTACTTGATGTCCTTGATGTCCTTGAGAACTCTGTAGTTGTGGAAAATATCTCTTAACGTGCCCCGCTTGTTTACAATAATAATGTTCTGGTGGTAATATAAAATTGTAGATAAAAAAAAAAAATTAATCGCACATCGGCACCATGGGTCCAATTTTATTCACTTCAAAAAAATTGAAAAATAAACAAATAACATAGCTTAAAAGCTAGTCTGTTAAGTCAAAACACTACCAAATGTTGAAAAACAACTTTTTTTCTTGAGCTACCCTAGTCTCCTAGCTAACATCAAAACATGACTAGAACGACCTAGATGATCACATAGAGGTTCCAACCTGGAAAGCTAGGTTGGGTTTGTTCTTTATGGGGCGACATCTTCCTTTCTTCACACCTAGTTGGTTGTAAAACCAAGTTTTCAAGTGGGTCATGTTCATTGTTAAGGTAAGCTCGAACATATGCTATAGAATGCACCCCATTTTTTCTTTCATTTAATGCTTGACCACAATGGCACAACACTCCCAAGCTTTTTTTTTTTATAATCACCCTTCACATATCCTACACCAACTTTGGTTAGGAACTTCATCAAGAGCATGTGACGGACAATAAAGGCTAGAAGAGAACATAGGCCAAGTTGATCTAAAATAACATTCAATTATCAGGAAGGTTGTGTATATTGTTATTCGTTGCAATGACATTCCAAGTGACAGAGTCAATGTAATGCTTCCCATAAAGTGTGTTGATGCCTAAATTTGGTTCAAGATAAGATGACCTCTTCGAGATCGAGGCTGGAAAATTCTTCCGAACTAGGTCAGTGTGACCAACCAGGTCGTCCTCTAGAACTTGTAAAATAAAAAAGATAACGGTGGCCCTCCGATGCTTAAGTCGGTCGAGTGTTTGAGAGCAAAGTGCACAATATATTATGGTGCTTAAAATTGCACACCTTTGAGGAAAGGTCTATTCAGCCTTTTATATCATCCCAAATGACTTAGTCCTTCTTGGAGAAGAACTCCAGAACAACCTAACCATCCTCGAACTAGGACTTCGAAACAACCTAGTCCTCCTCGGCTTAGGACTCAATTTAGGTAGGCATCTTGGAGAGCTTGAAACATCCTAGCTTCTCTAGGATTGGAAGTCCTCTTAGTGAACATCACGTAAATTAGGCTGATGCCAGCCTAACCTACATGGGGCCACCACTTGCGGACCAATATGCCTACTAGTCCACTTGTGCTAAGGTGGAGAAAATATATGGTGATCATGCTCAAGCCCTACTCGACAACTAACATCGACCTCAACCCGACCACATGGACTTGAGCTCAGCTCGGTCATTCGTGCTTTGGCCTCGCTTAGCCTAGAGGTATTTTTACCTCACAAATAGAGTGAATGCTATCTCTTGTGAATTCAAGCAAGGGAGTGGCCACTTGCTTGAGTTTCTCTCAAGATATCTCTATCTGCTCAAAAGCAAGTGCAAAGATTATATTGACTAAGCTTCCCATGTCGATGAAGACCCTTTTCACGAAACAATTTGCGATCTCAGCTTGGATTATAAATGGGTCACCATTGTTAGAAATATGCCTTAAAACCAATCATGAGATGTAAACTTTATGGATATTTTACCTTATTACTTGATATATATATATATGGGCATGATGTTGTTTTAAGTAATTGTCGCACTAAATGTTGTTTACTTAATTAACAAGCCCATGGAGTGTGAGATGAGAAAGTGACTTACTTTTCCCTATAGCTCACACCCTAAAGAGGTCATAGTCATATGCTTGTAACTGAGCATTGACAATCCGTAAAGACTGGCATACACTATATCTACTCAACATGAAGGATAACTGGTCTCAAGTCATTTGTGTAGAGACACTAAGATGAGTGTATGAGTGTTCACTAGAGAGTGAACGTGGTCAACCGAGAGATCTTGTATGGAAGTTTTACTTACATGTCAAACAAGATCTCTATAGATGAAATAACGTAAGTTAGTCCTTGACCTAAGGCACCACGGTTGTCTCATGGAAGCGTTGTGGACCTTAGATCATACTAAATAGTTGAGTTCTCTCGAGGACATGACTCTATGGTATGTTTGGGGTTCATGATCAAGCCATGGAGGTAGGTGCATGTACAACGAAGGATCTCTACCTTCAATAGAGAGGGAGACTGCTCTAGTAATATGATTTGGAAGTCTTTGACCAAAGCATTGAGTAGGGTTGAGAATATAGATCTCGATCATTCTCTTATGAGTCATATAAGGATAAGAGTTCATATTAGAGGCCGAATTACATTGTAAACTCTAAATTACTGTGAATGATGTCTAGGGCAAACTCTAAGCCTTAATGCCCACGTACAAGTGTGGGAAAGAAATATCACTAGAGAAATAAGCATAGAAAGTAAACTTGAAGTCATACAACAAACAACCAAGCCAGACTTGCGCATCTCTACCATGGTCATGAACAAGAAAGCTTCCAATCAAACAAGAAAGGAGGGACGGTTACATTTATTTATTTTATCATAACCCATTAATTATTTTCATCTGCCTCATTTGTGCCTTTTATAGTCTCTTTTAGTTGATTGCATAAAATCTTCCTAGAATAATTTTATTATCACTTGAATTACCTGTTCAGATTACATTCTTATTTAGATTTCTTCATTGGAAGAAAAAAGGAGTGATCCTCGATCCTTAGTAGACCTTGGGCTATTTTATTTCAAATCGGGCCTTGACTAATCATGAAACCCTGAATCAATAAGGCATGCAAAATCTGGCTCCAAATAGTTACATAGTAAAAGTTTTTCTGATTAAGTAATCAAGACAAGTTTAATGCAACGTAATCATGAAATGGTTTGTATATCCAATCAAATTTCCTAAAGTGATTTAGGTCTAGTCCTTATTAGGTTCAAAATGAAGTGCCACATCTGAGAGAACTGAGTGTTTGTGGTTAAGGATGTACAATATATGATGATATTATGTATACAATCATAGCCAAGGGCAGATCTACATAGGAGCAATAGGAGTCAATTGCAACCCTAGAATCCACCATGGGAGGCGAAGAAGTTGACCCCTGCAAATTGTCCAAAACATGCTTGGTGAAAGTCCCCAAAGAGGGCACACCACAGCAGCCAGGCACACGCTGCACCCAGCGCCTTTTTTTTCCCGACGTCAAAACAACGTCGTGCAACTTAAGTTTTTTTAACCTCGTTTTGGAAAAAAAAATTTGAGGCAGCAATTGCTACCCAATAAAAGTATTTTTGGGGGTGGTTTTTTTTTTGCTTTTTAAACACAATTCTCTCATTCAAACCCTAAATCCCCAACCCCTAATTCTACCCAACCTTCACCCAATCTGACGGCCTCCCCACATTAATCACCCTATGCCGCCGGCGACCTCCTCATCTAGTGGCGACAGCAAAGCAGAAAGTTATCCCCAAATTCAATTTAGTTTGAAATTTGCCCTCAAAATTGAAAGTACGTTATCATATTTCCTAATCTTTGAGATTGATTAATATGTTGATTAGTTTGAATAAATTAGAGTTTTTGATTAATTAAAATATGTTAGTTTGTATGGTTTAATTAGTTTGTATGTTTTAATATGATGGATTTATCCCTCAAATTTGTTTATATTGTATGGATTAATTTTTGTGTTTGTTAATTAATGAAGATTTTTATATATTTTGGTTAGTTAGAATAAATCTTGGCAATTTGAATTATTAATTAGTTTGTATGGTTTTTGAATAGAAAGTTATGGAATGATACTTTAAGAGAAAGTTCTCATCAACTACTTCTAGTTCGGATGATTCATTTATAGCTTTTTCGTTTTGCTGAATTTTATCCTCAAAATTTTACTTTCCGAGACCTACTCTTGGAACTTCAAGATAAACTTGGGATTTATATTCATCATATGCGTACGAGGAGCGATTTTTCTCAATTGAAAGGGATTGGTAGCCTTGCAAGAAAAATGATGGAGAAAGGGTTGCATAGAACATTTAATTATGTTTATTTGCTTCTCACATTAGTCTTAACTTTACCAATTGCAACAGCTTCTGTGGAGAGTGCAATATTGTGAAAGGTCCACTTCGCAACCGAATGGGAGATCAATGGTTGAGTTGTTTATATTGAGAAAAATATGTTTGCTTGTATTGATAATGAAACTATACTACGATATTTTCATAATATAAAAACTTGTCGTGAAAAATTTATAATGTGATTTTTATTAACTATGAATTATAATACTCACGTTTGCTTGAACTTAGGGGTGGGCATCTCATCCAAATTATCCGCATACCGACGGTACCGTACCGACGGTTTGGTTTGGTTAAATAATTATTTTTTAATTTTGATTATTCTGATCCGTTCCGTACCAAAAAATTTGGTTTAGTTAACGATTAACAATATCCTAACCTGACGGAAACTCGTACCGATCCGATATTTATATTTATTTGATTATTTAAATACTAATATATGTATCTATTTATTAGTGGTTGGATATTAACTTATTGTAGGCTGCGAAACACTGGAACACAACATACATGAACCCTAAACTTAACTTTCCCTCTTTTAGTTTTTCATTCAGACTCTGATAACTCCATATTTGTGCTTGTTTTCTATACTTTATTCCTACTATTTGCATTATTTTCTTATGTGAAATTGGTTGTTTTGATGTGTTTAGTGTGAGTTTTGTAGGAAATCGTCTCTAAAGTTGAGTTAGAGCTAAAAAGAGAAAAATATGATGAAAAAGAGCAAAGAAGGCAGAAATTTTGAATTAGCAACTTGGAATTCAAGAAACTGCCTGTGCAGATGCGTCAACTTTACGGATTTACCTGTACATGCTCAGGAAGAACCAGATAACGTGCTTTATATTCTTGGAAAGCTCTGGAAGTCTAGTTTCTGGAGAATTTTACGGTTCATGAGTTCGAGTTTTCTAGAGGAAGTTACATAAGTTTTAGTACCAGTGGGTCAATGCTGGAATTTTGCACGAGTTTTGACAGCTTTGCATCACAAGTTACCATTCTTGGTAAACAGGCTTTTGGACGTCCCTTGGCAGTTAGGAGGCACCAAAATATTGTGTTAATTCAATTATAAGTTAGCTATTTTTGCTGGGATGGTTGGCGTTTGGTCTAGTCAAAGAAGTGCATCAAAAGTCAAAGCCTAATTCAACTAGGAAAACAAATTCCCTATTATAATTGGATTTTATTCCTATTTCTCTTCAAAACTTAGAAGCTAGCCTATAAATACATCTTTTGGACCAGCTTTGGAGGAACCCGAGCGCATATTGTTCAAGATCCTAAATCACCCAACTCACATATTCACCTTCTTAGCAGTTCATAGCCTTCAAGATTTGCCGGAGGAGGAGTTCAACTACAGTGGATTCATCTAAGGGTTTTTATATCTTAATTCAAACTTTGTATTTTATGTTCAGAAGTATATTGTTTCTTTCTAAGATGGCTATGGGTAACTAAATTCTTTGCTAGGGATCCGATGTAACCTAACATGATGATTCTATGTTATTGAGTTAATACTTTATTTTTAATCAATTTATATTCCTTGTTTCATTCATTATTATAATTGTGATCTTGATACTTGTAATTGGTCATTATAAGTATTTTGGATTGTCTAAGATAGGATTGGGCGAGGGGTTCATCCCTAATCTTATATGCACTATGAATGAATGAGTTGTTGTTAAAGCCGGGGTTCAAGCTAAGACACTTCTTGGTTCTTGATTGTTCTTAGTAAACTTAATGGGTTCTCGATTAAATTTGACTATGGGGTTCATTAGTTGGGTTTAATTGAGGATACTTGGTGACACCACGGCTGAACGAATCATCATAATAAAGAAAGAACGAACCCTAGGAATTGAATTGAAAGTTTATTCTCAAAATTAACTCAATACATAGAATAGTATTGTTATGGTGAAGTCGGAATCCTAGTTTTCATCTATTGATTTTCAAAAACCAATTTCCAACCTTTGTTAATTTTATTTTGTTGATTTTCAACACTTCGATTAAAATTGAGTAATCTTATTTTCGGCTATTTTAGTAGTTTTAATATTTTATTTTATTTTATATATTTCTTAAGGTATTCATATTTGGAATTAATTGTAAACTTTACTAATCTTTGTGGGAACGACTCTCGTATTTGCTTACTATACTATCATATCGATTCGTGCACTTGTGAGGTATAACTTTTGTTCATCAGCCTCCTCAAACATCAAGCACGCCATCTCTATCCCCCAAACATCTTATCGATCTCATCTCTCTATTAGCTCAGCCGCACCACCATTGTTTCTAACCCACAACCAGCCGCACAAGCATGGTCGCCCACGAGTCTGGTCGTTGTCTCTAACCCAAGAACTCGTAGTCTCATCTCTCTATCATAGAAATCTGATACAAAATCAAAGTTATTCAATATTATTATCAAATGATGCAAAGGTTCGTTGATCTTGACAACATCATTGCTATTACCAAAGTGTGAGATGCCTATTCCTTTCTTCCCTTTTTACAAATTTGATTGGAATTGGTTTAATTCCTTTATGTATACCTATAAAAATTGATACTTTTAGCATTTTAGGATCTGCTATCTCTTTAATTTCAATTGAGCAGGTATGTTGACTCTTCACTCTCTGTATATTGACTCTTCACTTTTAGGATTTTAGGATCTGCTATTCTGTTTAATTTAATTAAGTTGTGTTGTTGGTTGGACTGAATTATTTTATTTTTAATTCAATTAGGCTTGTTGTACGTACAAATGACTAAGAGATCAAACACCTTCAGTTCATCTACTAGTCCTATGTCAAACTCAAGTTCTACTCCTACACCAACCTCTACACAAACTGTGGATAGTTCATCAAATGTCATTCCCCCACTTTCCACCAATGAATAACTTTAAAAGAAAAGTTGCAACTCGGTCTAATGTGTGGGAACATTTTGATAAGATAAAGAAGGAAGAAGGTACGAATGATGATGAACCTAGGTGCATATGTAAGTATTGTAAGCAAGATTATGGATGTGACTCCCGTAATGGTACTTCTTCCTTATGGTATCATTTAAAGAGTACATGTAAGACATCTCCACTTAGAGATAACAAAAGTCAAAAACTCTTATCATTTAACGTGAAGGAGGATGGGGTAGTATAGTGAGTTGGTCATTTAGTAAGGAGAGATCTAGACTTGCATGTACATGAAGCCACTTTGAAATTTAATGGGTCAAAGGTAGTGACTTCCCACCAAGCTTTCCATCAAATGTGTGCTATTTTTGTTCAATTACAAAAGTTTTGTAGAAGTGAGGATTCTCTCATGAAGAGCATAGCAACATCAATGAAAAGAAAGTTTGACAAGTATTGGGGGAAGGTAGAGGACATTAACAAATTGTTGCTTATTGCTATTGTTCTTGACCCCCGATACAAAATGGAGTATCTATTATTTAGCCTTTCCGATATAAAATCCAATCCCTCCAAGGTTAATGAGTTACACAAAGGAGTCAAGGAATTTTTAATCGACTTGTATGATGTGTATAAAGTAGCTGACCCCTTGACTGCCCAAAGTTATAATGATAGCAATTTGGAGAGAATTGGGGATACGATTATGGTAAATGATGAAGATGATGTTCAGGCGGAAAGATTATCTAAATTTATGAAGTTGAGACAAGTGATGGATGTTGTTGAGATAAGAAAGGAAGTGGATAAGTATTTGTTAGAGCCACTTGAAAATCTTAGAAATCCCAACTTTGACTTGTTGTCTTGGTGGCGAGAGAATAGTCCAAGGTTTCTGGTTCTATCCCAAATTGCTAAGGATGTATTTGGCATTCCAATCTCTACCGTGGCTTCAGAATCCGCCATTAGTTTGGGTGGTAGAATTGTAGATCCTTTTCGTGCTTTGTTTGTACCATATCTGACCTGTCTCTCCTATCATGACATGTGGAAAAGCCCGTGTCCCAAACTTGCCCCTTCGGCACCCTGTGCCGATCCTACGCCAGTATAGCCTTGCCTCCCATTCCGGCTGGTCCAGTCTTACAGCAGCCTCAAGCACCACCTACCGATTGTACACTAGCCGACCAACAGACCTCCAGTCTCTTCGGCATACCCTGCCGATTCTGCATCACAACAAATATCTTGCAGATCTTTCTCGGGTCGTCCACCAGGATATTTACTCCAACACGTGTCAGCTTCGGAAGACACTCCCATGAGTCCTACATCGAAATTGAGTGCTTGGAGAACCACCAGGTCGCTCTATAAATGGAGCCTCTCACCACAGCTATAGGGTAAGGACTTCCTACTTGACTTTATGCCTTTGCACTGTCAATACTCTGCTCCTCATTCGAAACTAACTTTAGCATCGGAGAATCTTCGGCTGGTACCACACCGGTGCCTTAGGTCTCACTAGTTGCTCCCTTCTCTTTGACGAGGATCTAGCATCATCGGCCTAAGGAAGAAACATCTCCTCTCAAAGGTTCATTCAGTCCTTTGACCACCCACACTACTTGTAAGTTGCCTTTAACTATTATTTGTTTAGTTTTAGCGCCAACATGCTTCTTTGACTCCAAGAATGATGGAGGCCTTGGTTTGCACAAGTGATTGGTTGAAAGCCGAGGAGTAATCCTTTTACAAGGATCCTACTAAACGGTAAATTACAAAACCTCCACTGTCATCAGGCAAGGCCAACACCGGCGCGGTAGTCAACCTGGTTTTCAACTCATTGAAGCTTCCTTCACACTCATCTGTCCATTCAAATTTGACCCCTTTCCTCGTTAACCGAGTGAGAGGTGCCGCTATGGTAGAAAAACCTTCCACAAAACGCCGATAATAACCTGCCAAACCTAAGAAACTTCGTATCTCAATGACACTAGTTGGCCGAGCCCAGTTTACCACGGCTTCCACTTTCTGAGGATCCACATAAATTCCTTCAGCAGAAATCACGTGCCCCAAGAAACTGATTCTATCCAACCAGAACATGCACTTACTGAACTTTGCATACAATCGCCTTCTTCTTAAGGTTCCCAACACAATCTCCAAATGTTTCATATGTGCCCTTTCACTCTTTGAATAAACCAGAATGTCGTCTATGAATACGATGACAAAGCGATCCAAATAGCGTCGGAACACTCTGTTCATCAGATCCATAAATGCTGCTGGTGCATTAGTCAGCCCAAAAGGCATCACAAGGAACTCATAATGCCCATACCTCGTCCGAAAAGCTGTTTTAGGCACATCCTCTTCCCTGACTCGCAATTGATGATAGCCCGACCTCAAATCAATCTTGGAAAATACTTTTGCACCCCTCAACTGATCAAACAAGTCATCAATGCGAGGCAAAGGATAACGGTTCCGCACTGTGACCTTATTCAGCTGTCTGTAATCAATACACAGTCTCATGGTACCATCCTTCTTCTTCACAAACAAAACAGGTGCACCCCAAGGAGAAAAACTGGGTCGGATGAAACCCTTGTCTACTAACTCTTGCAACTGGGTTTCCAATTCCCTTAGTTCTGCTGGTGCCATTCTGTATGGCGCTTGAGAGATAGGGTTAGTTCCTGGGACAAGTTCAATGGTGAATTCAATTTCACGTTCGGGAGGCAATCCGGGAAGATCTTCTGGAAATACATCCGGAAAGTCCCGTACCACAGGGATATCTTCCAACCTCACACCGTTATCCCGTGTATCAATGACATGAGCCAAGTACCCGGCGCAACCCTTCCTAAGCAACCGTCTTGCCGTCATGGCAGAAATGATACAGGATGGGAGAACTTGACGCTCCCCTTGGAAAATAACCTCCGGTCGTCAGGGACTACGGAATACAACCTCCTTCCGAAAACAATCAGCCGAAGCATGATGCTTGGCTAACTGATCCATGCCAGAATCACATCCGGATCCACAATATCCAAATGAATTAGGTCCGCCTCCGGATACACATCCCCACTAACACCGAACTATCTTTAAATCGTGCTCACCACAAGAGTATCTCCGTAGGTACAGAAATAATAAGTTCCCCTTGCAAGGCCCTAAGCCTAACATCCGCATTTAGGCGAAGCTATGTGAAACAAAAGAGTGTGTAGCTCGGGGTCAATTAACACACGTGCGGGAATACCAAAGGCGGCAACATACCCATGATAACATCTGGTGGCGCTTTGAGCCTCTGCCGAGTCATGGTGTACACTACGCCCGTAGCTGGAACGTCCACCACGTCCCCTCTGCTGAGTCCCTCCTCTGCGCCAGCAGATGCAGGCCCCGCCACTAGATGAGGCTCCAGCAATCATAGGTGTCTCCCTGGCTCGGCTCGCATGCTACCTCCCGAGATGACTCAACAACAAATGGTCTCGTCTGCAGCAGTAATGGGCACTCCCTCCAAAAATGCCCCGCTGTCCACAAAGGTAACATCCTCCAGTCTTCTTGTGTGGTCCCGTATGCCAACGGTTACACCGCTCACACCGAGAACGGCCTCGACCACGGAACACTGACCACTGCAGATTCCCCGAGCCTTGAGCTGTACCACCGCCACGTCTCGGTCCAGAACTAACACTCTGACCAGAACCACTGCTAGAACTGGCCCCAGCTCGGAATCCACCATAACCTCGTCCACTGGAAGATCCAGAACTATAACTGCCCCTCTTGGACGATCCCTGACTAGGACCTCCAGAATCATACTGTCGTCGACGAGAATCACTGTGCCCATGAACCATCATCTGACTATTTTCAACCAAAGATGCTGACATCACCAGGTCCCCATAATTACTCAATCTCTGTGCCATCACAATGTCCCGAATAGCAGGCTTCAAACCGCGATTAAAAAGTTGACACTTCTTCTTTCCATCTGCCACCAGTGGCGCACAATACTTGGACAGCTCAATAAACTTCTTCTCATACTCCAACACCGTCATACTACCCTGCTCCAGCTGTAAGAATTCTTCCATCTTCATATTCTGATAAGCCTCAGGGTAGAACTGATCATCAAAGGCACTTCTGAACACTTGCCAAGTAATGGTTGACGGATCTGCATATCTTCTTTTCACTGATTCCCACCAGTACCTTGCATTTCTGGATAGAAAGAAAGTGGCCAAGATAACTCTGCGCTCCTGTGGAACATCCATCACTTCCATAATCCTTTCCATCTTCTCCACCCATTCCTCGGCGACAGCAGGATCACCTTCTCCATTAAATTCGGTTGCCCCAATCCTTTTGGCTTGATCCGCAAAGGACAAGGAGGGATCTCTGCCATGCCCAGCTCGTGATAAGGCTTGAGTCAAAAGCTCAATGGTCTGCTGTAGGTTAGGAACAACAACTGGGGTAGGCATCACTGGAACGGCTCCTGCCTGATCCCCCATAACTGGCTGTTCTTCCTGTTCAAACTGAGCTTCTTGTTCACGTCGTCGGGACGACTGACGTGTTACCCTGTGAGTACCACCACGTTTTGGGCCCATAATACTGTTTCAGAAAACAAGCACTTGTTAAAACCGAAATTCACAGATTGCAAGGTCTGCAGGAATTTAAACCTATAGCTCTGATACCAAGTTGACAGGACCCGACCCTAATTCCGCTTTGGAATCCGGGTCAAGCCCTATCCGTGTCCGACATCTGTCGGGTGTCGGACACACTTGACCATTTTGCCCTTTAGTGAAAGAAATCAAGAGAAAATCAAGTTTTAGGTTCGACTTCTGCCGAAATTTCGGCAAAGTCTCCCCTGTAAATGGCTCAATTCCCAAATTAATTACACCTGCAAAAGCACAATTTAGGTTTCACACACAATAGAAGTTAAAGTGTACGGCCTCAGGCCTCACAAACAGTTGGGCAAGTTCAGAGCTTCTAAAGTATTTAAATACAAAGTTTTTTCGGGTCAAGGACCCTACACGAGGTCGTAGGAGTGCGGTGGTGGTGATGACGGGCCGGTGGTGGTGCTCAGCTACAACCTATAACCTGGGGGCGAAAACATTTAAAAGGTGAGTGGACCAAAAAGTAGGTTTTAGAAAATTGAAAACAAGAAGTTAGCCCCACTAATAAAAACGTTAGAAAACAATTCTATAATGAACAGTAAATTAAAGTATGCATATAAAACAGATTTATAAAGTTCATCAAAATAGAAATTCTTATTCATAAACGAAGATATTAACAATTCAACTTTAAATAGAGTCCACCTAGGTATACCCTTATAAATTCCGTCAATTCCATTCCTCGCTAGACTCGGAGACACAAAGTCAGCCGAGCCGCGTCCTCGCAAGACTCGGGAAACACAGAGTTTACCCGAGCCGCATCCTCGCTAGACTCGGAAAACACAAAGTTTACCCGAGCCGCGTCCTCGCTCCGCACGGTCCGAGCGTCCCCGAGACTCGTGGGGCGTGAGTCATGCGCGCAGACTTAAACCGAAGGCAACAATGGTCCGTAGACCGGGTAATAACCAGAATCACATTATTCCGTAGGCAGCATAATAATTCCGAAGGCAACAGTTACATACTAGGGTACCTAGAGTGGTTTGAAACCTTTCATAACCATAAAATTAAAATCCTTTATACAAGCAAAACCTTGAGCTTTTCAAAATCCATAAACCATAACCCTAAATTCCAATTCCAAGGCTCGGAAATAAATTCATAATTCATACTTCAGAAAAATTCAATTCATAAAATTCATAAACGAGGTTTATCATTATTCAATTCATAAAAACAGTAAATAAGCATTTATTGAAAGAAAATTCATTTATAAATTCAAAGGTCCACTCACAGTTGATCCGAGCTTGCCGGACCCTTAGAAGGGCCTTCCTGCGAATCCACCGAAGCTTGAGTACCTATTTACGAAAATTAAACCATTTATTAATTAACCATAGCTCAGCATAGTAATTTAATGAAAATCCCGACCCCCGGGCCTAAAGTGTTCAATTGTGCTTAAAAAGGTTTCCCGGGCCCACTTGATTCTAATTTAAGCCGTTTAGTTAACTTGGAAGTCCCCGGGATTAAATATTGGATTAAATCCTTATTAGGTTCGATTCTTTCGTTCAATAGGTTTCCGACCTCCAATCGACGATCCGTAAACTCCTATAGGTTTCTAAAATTCCCAATTACTTAACTTCCAAGTTTCGTTACGATCCAACGGTTAGAACTTATCGAACCCAAGTTAACCCTAGTTAAATCTAACCGGTAACATTGGTTCTTCGCTCAAACGATTTCCAAAAATTCGTTCGAGCATACCTATGCGCTCGGGAGATTACGGGAGGTGTTTTGGCACGAAGAACCGCCGCCACCAACTGGCCCAAGCGCTGCCACACGCACGGCCAGGTTGGGTGGCTTGAGAGAATTTTCCGTCTATGGAAAATTCTCGATTCAACCTACAATCTATATACCCAAGTGATCAGTGAGTGATGGGGAGTATTTTGGCATTGAGAACCGGCCAAGAACCGGCCAAAAACACGCCGGAATCGACAGACTCCGATCACCCAAACCCTAACTCTCAAATCGGTTTCAAAACTTCAAATCGATCAAAACCAACCTTGAAAACATCTAGAACTCGAAGAATAGGCACATAAACTTACCCTGGGCGATCGATTTGGTGGCCGGAATGGAGCAATCGACGGCGAGAAGCTCCGGTTGGTTTTCGAGCTTGCAGAGGCAATTTGAGGTGGTTTCCGGCTAAACCAAGGACAGGGGTGACACGAGGAGGACGAGGGGAGACTTCGGGCGAGGTCTGGCGGGTTGGCTTGGCCGGAGTCATGCCGGCCGCCACCTGGTTCGAGAGTGACCGAGAGAGAGAGGGTTCGGGAGGTTGAAGACAAGAGAGAGAGATCGGGGAGGGTTCTAGCACGCGCTGGCCAATTGGCCAGCGTGATTTTCTAATTTTTACCCCTTTATGCGAAATTACCAAAATGCCCTTACCGTTTTTAGGCCTTTAAACGTTCGTTCGGGCTCGGAATCGGGTGTTCCGCACGTCCACGGACTCGTTTCGACGAGCCGGACGCAACGGTACACCCCGTTCCACCAAATTCTTTCCCGATCTTAAAGTCAACTTTTAATTCCCTTAAATTAACCGGGGTAAAATCGTCCTTCGCCTTAATATTTTAATATTTAACTCTTAAATTGGGATCGGGTTGTTACAATAGAGGCTGGTTATTAATTTTTATTTTTTATATTTCTTTTATTTTTCAATTGCATTCATATGATATATGCTTATTTTCTCACTTTCATAATTTGTTTAATGATGTAGAAGTATATTCTAGTTCTCAAATGAAAGAACAAGTGGTTTCCAGTACATCTTGAGTACATATTGAATGGTATAGTGACTAATAACATTCCTTTATCTCAAATAATGTGCCCGTGTACTTGATATTTATTCTTAACTTTGTTTTTCTTTGGCTGCAGTACACGAATCAGATTTGGATTGATAATTACGGGGGATTTGCTGCTGTTTTTGGTTCTTTGAAACGTTTAAATTTCCTTTTGTTTTGTAACGTTATTTGCCATTTTATTATGTAATTTTCATGTTCATTTGTAACTTTAAAACTAAGTTTTTTGATTTCGTACTTGGATGAATTAGACTATTGGATTTTTATATTTTACAAGGATAATTTGGTGTATTTGTTCAAGAACTTATGTTATGTGAAATTATTATAAATTATATTTTTATTAGTATATTTTTTTTACGGTACTATCGGCATACCGAATCAATCCGAACCGAATATTAGGTTAACCGATTCGAAGTCTACCGAAGTCTTTGGTTTGATTAACGGAAAAAAAAATGGTCTACCGAAGTCTTTAATTTGATTAACGGAAGAGCCCTCTACCGTTCCAAACTGATCCATGCTCATGCCTACTTGAACTCATGTGTTTTGCTAAGAGTAATTTGTTTTGGTTTTCCCCTTGAGTTCGTAAAAAGAATAAAACAAAAGAACTCTTCGGTTATGAAGAGGGGTTACAAATTTCCTGTTCTTTTGCCTTCAACCATGGACCAGTTCCTCCATTTAAAAAGACCCAATAATTTGAGTCAAGAGGCGCACTATAACTTCCCTTTTACAAAGCAAGAAAAAGACCCGTCTTCGTCAACCAAAGAAAAAGGAAGTTTCCAGACAGGCTCCCTCACCACGTGGCCTCTCTTTATGGATTAAGAACCTTTGTAATATAAATGAATTAAAAGCTTATTTATTTATTTAATTAATATACTTTCCAAGAAAGGCAACTCAATTCACACACCCTGTGGGTTCTTAAAAAACCCCTCATTCATTTCTTAATTCTTGTTTACTCTTTTTTTTCTCATCACGTCTTAATTTCGACCGAAAAAGGTCACGTCTTAATTCTTTGGTCTTCGTCTCCATTTATACCTCTCTCTCCAAATTCTCAGAGAAACCTCTCTCTCTCCCTAAATTCTCAGAAAATTCTCAGAGAAACCTCTGTGAAACCCTAACATGGCACTGCCTTCAGCTCCAGACGCTGACCATAACTCGGCTAATCTGGATCATGGCGATTTCAAATTCAATGCGGAGTTGGACGGCCTGGCGATCCCTCCTCTCGACCCACAGTTTTTCTCATCGGACGACGGCTTGGCCACCGTGCCGTCCGAGACGTTCATGTCAGATCTCGGATTTGGGTTCGGTTCCGATGACAATTGCGACTTCGAGCTCACCTTCGACGACTTGGACAATCTCTACCTCCCATCGGAAGCCGATGACTTCCTCATACCCGACGGCTTAGATCCCGGCGCTACTGCGTTGAATTCGGGGTCTCCTGAATCGGTTAGCTCCGCAATTTCAATTTCCGGCGACGATAAGGGGGCTTCCGATGTCTCCAGGTTTCTGAATTGTCCCTCATCAAACGAGTCTTCTGAAAATTCCGATGGGCCTGAGAATTCCGGCGGGGCTGTGTCGTCTCAGGGCTCTGGGATTTCGGAGGCAGTTAACTCCACTTGGCATTCTGGAAATTCGGGTAATTCTTTTTCGTCCAATGCCATTTCTGATGCGGATGATGAGAAGGTTAAGATGGAGGACGAAATTGCGAAAAATTGCCTTGTGAAAAGGAAGAAAGAGATCGACGAAGGCAACGTGGAGTCGAGAAGTGCCAAATATCGGAGGTCCGACAACAACAACGCTTCTGTGAATGCGAATGGGAATGATGAGGAAGAGAAGAGGAAGGCCAGGTTGATGAGGAACAGAGAGAGTGCTCAGCTTTCTAGGCAGAGGAAGAAGCATTATGTCGAGGAGCTTGAGGATAAGGTGAGGGCAATGCATTCCACTATTGCTGATTTGAATACTAGGATTTCATATGTTATGGCCGAAAATGCCACCTTGAAGCAGCAATTGTGCAGTGGTAGCGGCGCCATGTGCCCGCCACCACCACATGCAGGGATGCACCCCCATCCGCCCATGCCACCAATGGCTTATCCATGGATGCCGTATTCGCCCTATGTTGTGAATCCACAAGGGTCCCAGGGCCTTTTGGTACCCATTCCTCGATTAAAATCCCAGCAGCCAGTGTCCGCGCCCAAGTCCAAAAAGTCAGAAACTAAGAAGACTGAGGGTAAAACTAAGAAGGTTGCTAGCATTAGTTTTCTGGGTCTGTTGTTTTTCATCTTGCTTTTTGGTGGACTTGTTCCTATGGTGAATGTTTATTTTGGTGGTGTAACGGACAGAGGTCCTGGTGGGTCTGCTTATGTTAGTGATAGGTTCTATGATAAAAACAGAGGGAGGGTTCTGACAGTTCATAGTAATTTGAATGGATCTGAAGAAAATATAGGTTCAGGAATATCTGGGGGAAAATTTGATATCTCTAACAAAATTCATCATGAGAGGGGTCATATGCGGAAAGAAAAGGAATGTGGGCAGAAAGAACAAGGGTCACAACCAATACCGGTTTGTGATGAATTTGTTCGTCTGGGCAATACTAGTGGCGAGCCACTTGTTGCTTCTTTGTATGTTCCAAGAAATGATAGGCTTGTCAAGATTGATGGAAACTTGATTATTCATTCGGTCCTGGCCAGTGAGAAAGCCATGGCATCCCATGGGCATTCTGAAAGGAAAAATAGTGGGGAGACTGGTTTGGCTGTGGCTAAAGATTTAGTTTCAGCATTAGCTATTCCTGAAGCTGGAGGCAACAGAGGGAGACTTTCTCCCTTATACAGAAATTCTGCTGGACCACACAAGGCTCTTACAGCTGGTTCGACTGATGTTTCGAAGGACCATAAGAAGTCAACTGCAGCTGATGGTAAACTGCAACAGTGGTTCCGTGAAGGTCTTGCAGGTAATAATATTGCGTCTGGTGTCTCTGGTACTTTAGATTGTACTTAGTGCATGCCTAACACATTTATGATTTGTTTGCTTTCTTGACAAGTTTACATTCATCTTTTATTAGATCAAGTAGTTATTATCACTGATGAGGGCTAATAGTTGTGTAGCTGAGTCTGGTGACAGACTTTGAACTCTATAGGTAGTCAGTAATAAGTGGAATCATGCTCGTAACGGAATATTACTTGGTTTGAGGCTTTGTAAAATGAACCTTTTAGTTCAACGAAAAAATTTGAGCCTTTTCTTTTGGTTTTTTTGCCAGGTACCTGAACTTTGAAATTAGTAAAATCCATTTTGTTTGTAGTATAATTAAAAGATTTTGTGAGGCTATGAGCTAGTTGATATAATCAAGTATATTGTTATAAAGTGGAAGTTGGCCTTTGATGTTTAGCTTCAAGTACAACTCCCAAGGACTACTAAAATACCAAAAAACTTGTGAGAATCTCATTAAAAACTAAAGAAATTAAATAGCACAGCAACATCTCATTGAATATTAAGAGCTGTACCTTCCTAAGACCCAAATAACTGCTCCTAATAAGACTTGACATAAAATCTTCGATTGGCTCTTAACTTACATGTTTATTTATTTTTATTGACTGACTATCAAGGGCATTTCATTTTAAGACGAATGTGGCCTTATTGTTAGATTTTGGCCAATGGGCTTAGTCTTTGGTTTCCAAAATATTTCTTTTCTAACCAAGCTCCAACCAAGCTGTGGCCAGCATCACTTCCGTCAATTAATACATATGTATATCTTAATGTTTTGAGAAGCCAATTCCAATTTTAATAATTTTATATTTCTCTCGAATTATTTGGTTTTCCTTCTCTTTAATATTTCACTGACATGTTTTCAGAATAGGAATTTTGAACTTGCAAATGATTTTGATTTTTCCAGTCAATGGTTGGTGTCGAGTAGTAAGTATATGGAATAAATAAATTCTTAGTTTCACAGGTTGGAGGATGAACTGTATGTTTTTTACAGATAATCTGGAGGATTTATTGGTAAACTGCAGGATGCATTGATATATGACTTTGCATCTGTTGCTTGCTTCTAGTGTCCTTTTATGTATCATTTTGGTTTGTAGATTTACTGTCCATTGCCCTTCCTTTGTTGTTGCTCACATCAAGCATTTCGTTACAAACTTCATTATTGATTTCATATATATTCTGCAGGACCAATGTTGAGTTCGGGAATGTGCACTGAGGTGTTCCAGTTCGATGTCTCTGCCGCTTCCCCTTCAGGAGGTATAATTCCTGCATCTTCAGTTTCCAATGTTTCTGAACACCGTCAGAATACTACAGAGCTTAACAGGGGAAGGAATAGGAGGATCCTCCGTGGTCTCGCAATTCCCCTTGCTGGATCCAATCATAATGTTACTGAAGAAGATGTGACAAGAAATCCACCAAACAACAGCCTGCCTGGTAATAGATCTGTATCTTCTTCCATGGTTGTCTCTGTTCTTGTTGATCCTAGAGAGGCTGGTGATATTGACGTGGATGGCATGATCAAACCGAAATCACTTTCCCGCATTTTCGTTGTGGTGCTTTTAGACAGTGTGAAGTATGTCACCTACTCGTGCGCGCTCCCTCGATCTGGTCCTCACCTTGTGACTACTTGAACATGGAGAATTGGTTTCGGAATTTAAGATGACAACTACATCTAATTTTAGAAGCTCCCAGTTTTGTATATAACAGAAGAATTAACTGCTCCTATGAGATCGTTAACTTCCTTTGGGAGGTTGGGTTGTATGCCTTTGTTGTGGTAGAAAACAATGTTTCAAATAACTGTATCATTAGTGTTAGTGTGTGCGTATGGTTCTGTGCGCCCAAAACCCCTAAACAGACATTTTAATGACATTTTATGTTCTTTTTCAAACGGCCCGGGATCAGGGAGTGACTATATTCATGATGGATGATCAAATTTATGCTTATTTTATAACAAGGGATGAAAAGTAATCTAAAATAAAATCCATGTTTTCCTGCAGTGTTTGTTGCCTGAAACAAATAGTTAGTTTCAAATTGTTTGGCAGTGCCAATTTCATCTGCACTGTGCAAGTGTAGGCTGACACAAACACACACGCACACACATTCTGTGTTTTTTTTGGGTCGAAAACAGAAACACATTCTCTTATAAACTCAACCATTGTTCTGTTTTTTTTAAAAACGTTTTTGGATAGATTGTTTACTTTGAATCTTACATGTGGTTCTTCAGGCCGTTTTCTTCGATTCCCCTTGGTCTCTGAAAGAGTCGAAAAAAGTGGTAGTTAGAGACCCAATATAGAGACCAGCATTGTAATTTGTATATCTTTAATCCTTGTGTTCAAGTTTGAATAGGAAAGGATTTTTGTTCCGAACCACCTCTGAGCTCAAAGTTCGTTTTTCCCCTTTCTTCTTATTCTTATTTCCTTTTGTTTTTTTTAGAGGGTATGTATAAAAATGTTTGATTTCTTGAATTTTAAAATGGACATTCATACTCCCTGCAAAACACAGTTTGATACGTATGCAAAAATAATTTATTAAAAATGCAACAACAAAAAAAAATCTCTACACACATGTCAACACCCACATCATTGAGATGGACTCTGCCACTGCCATTAATTTATTGCAAAAGCCCACTCTCAGAGAAAGGAATTCTGCTCCAGATACACATGCTAATTGGAGTTATGACTTTAGCTTTGAGAGGTTGCATATCGATGAGACCCCTACTTGGATGGGAAATATCCTTCTTGATGATCTGTTGGGGATCGCTAGACCCCGCTTGATTCCTGGTGTTTAGCTTTACTTGTTGTTTGGGGCATTTAGCCCCTCTTTATCAAAAAAAAAAAAAAACCAATACATGTCAAACTGTGATTGGCAAGAAAGTAGGAATTCCCACTTCCAGGAAACGAGGCAAGTATTTTCCTTTTAAAATATAAATTAAGAGACATGTTATTGGCACCCTAAAAACAATAATCATTCCATCCCCCCTTACAAAAACATAAGAGAGAAATTACACCTAAATGAGTGCATAATTTTTTTTTTTTGGAGTGGCCATAATAGTTCTTTAAATTAAAATGTATAAGCAATATTGGGAGAAAGGAAATTAAACCTAAGACTTCAAGTACATAGTAAATATTTTTAACCACTTGAGCTACAAATTTCTTGCGCTATTCTTTTCAATTAGACACCTCAAATTTTCTATGGTCTAGGTCCTGACATGCTGTCGGTGAGCTGCAAGGTTTCCTGGCGGTATCCATTTGGTGTTTGAGTTTCTTTTCATCTTTGACCATTTGGAATTTTCAATCTTTCACGTGTGCAAGCTTGATATTGATAAAATCCTGTTTTGCATTACCATGCTTCAAGAAAACAAATCATCTTTTGAGCATAAGATCAGATAAGATCTAATTTCAACCATTAATAATTAAAGGGTATTTTATGAATAATAGTGGGTGGAAAAATATGATTGTATTTTTTCAAATTTACATGGTAGGTGGGTAAATAGGATAGGGGATGTAAATAGCAGCTCTCAATTTTTTAATAACTAAATTACTAAAAGGCTTAAATGTGAAAACGGTACCTGTGTTTTATCCATTCGGCCAATTTAGTCATTGTATTTTTAATTTGGCTAATTTAGTCCATGTGTTTACATCTGTTAGTCAATGTAGGACAATATGTCAAATAAATGTTAAATTAGACATGTGCATAGCAAGTGAGTGGGCATAAATGTATTTTAACACAAACCAAAACCCTCGCCACTCTATTATTTGGCACCAATGACAACTGCCATAGTCTGTATTTTTAGTATTTTTATTTGACATTAACTTATGTGGATGTGATATTAATTTAATATATATTTCTTTACATATAAATTCAATATAATAGCAGGGCAATTACTTGTAGCCATGGGTATTAATGCAAATGATAATATGTACCCCATTGCTTATGTGGTTGCTAAGTTGGAGAGTGGAAACTCATGGTGTTGGCTTCTCCAACTTTTAATTGAGGATCTTGGTCCAGTTAGTGAATATGGTTGGACTTTCATTTCAGATCAACAAAAGGTAAGTAATTGATTTCATTGCAATTGGTTTTCTTTATATTGTTGCTTTCAATTACGGGTTGCTGCAATATATTTTTTAACTTCATAATAAATGATTTTATATGCCTAGGGTTTGGATAAAGCTTTTGAATTAGTGGTGCCTGAAGCATCTCATAGATGGTGTGTGAGACACCTATATGGAAAGTTCAAGGAAAAATTTAAGGGTCAAGCACTGAAAGATCAATTGTGGAGTGCAGCCATGTAAAATGAAGCAGATTTTAATTGTGAGATAGAAAAACTGAGAGACTTAGATGACGAAGCTTATGGTTGGTTGACAAATAGGGATCCAAATATGTGGGCTAGGCATAGGTTCAGTCCTAGAACCAAGTGTGACATGTTGTTGAACAATTTGTGTGAGTGTTTTAGTTCTTGGATTTTGGCTGCAAGGGATAAACCAATACTTACAATGCTTGATGCTTAGGTGCAAAATAATGAGAAGGTTACAAGTTAAGAGGGACTTGATTAGTAAATGTGAGGGTCCAATTTGTCCAAAGATCCAAGGCAAGTTAGAGAAAAACAAGACCTTATCTCATAGATTTAGACCAATGTATTGTGGCAATGGATTGTTCCAAGTAGGGGACTCATTAATTGATCAACATTCTGCGAATTTGTGGACCAGAACTTGTAGTTGCAGGAGGTGGGAGCTCAGTGGAATACCCTGCATGCATGCAGTTTCTGCCATATTCCATAATAGGCAAGAAGCTGAACAATTTGTGGATAAATGTTACACACCAGAGGCTTATTTGAGAGCTTATTCTCCAGTCATACAACCAGTCAAGAGTATGAAGTACTAGCCAAAAGTTAACCAAACACTTGTCCTACCACCAATTGTAAAGAAGCAACCCGGGAGGCCTAAAAAAAGGAGACTAGTAAAGGATTCTGAAATGGAAAAGAATAAGGATCCCACCAAATTGGGTAAGAAGAGGGGGGGCGGGGGGGCGGGGTACTAAAAGATGTACAAAGTGTTGGGAGTCAGGCCACAATAGAACAACATGCAAAAATCAACCTCGAGAAGCTCCAAGTGGTGTTTATGTTGACAAAAGGTGGGCTTATAAATTTCAAGATGGCAGCCATCGGGGGGTGCGAGGAACAATGAAATGGACAGCAGCAGTGAAAGTTTTGGAGAAAACCGAACTCCTCCAACTTAGAGCTCTAATGTACAAAAAAGTCGTGGTGGATTCTTTGTGCCGCAAGGGGATGTAACTAGAGAGCCATCAAGACATGGTCTTAAGAAGAATACAAGACCACCTAAATTGCCAGTAAGAAATAATAGATTTGTTTCTATTTAAAATAATAATAATTCTTTCTAATTTTCAAGTTTTAATGTTTCCTTCTATGTTGTTTTTACTTGTGGCAGTTGAAGAAAGCTACAAAAACACATAATGTAACAGTGAACAAATCCCAACCTAGATACTTTAATCCTGGCAATGCAAGATTTTTGTTACATTCCATGCATTCTATTAAAACAACTCATAACCTATATATGCATATATTCTTATAGGTGCCTATTGAAGTTTCATCCACCTCAAGGAATTGTAGGGGTGGGTGCGGTCCGGTTCCGTGCTCACACCAGAATCGGAATCTGTACTATTCATCCAGTTCGGTCTGGTCCGATTTAAGTGAAATTTTTTTGAAAAATCGGTTGGTCCGGTTTTGAACCGGTAAAAAAATATTTTTAAATAAAAATTATAATAAATAAGTTATTTTTTTGGGTTTGAAAATTAACAAATGATCCAATTCATACAATAGGAACTATTTTGAAGTTGAACATGAAAAAATATTAATTATAAAATTAAAAATATAGGATTAGATTTAAAAAAATATGTAAAAAAATATAAAAAAATCCCCAACCGGTCCGGTCTGGTGCGGTGGGCTAAAAAACGAACCGAAACCGAAACCGATTCGGTCCGATTCCAATCCGAGTTGTTGACTTTTTTGGTCAACTGGTTTTTTTCTCCCTGTCCGATTCGGTGTTCCAGTCTGGATGCCCACCCCTAAGGAATTGTACAACCAATCATTACCAAGGGATTTAGAGGGGGCACTTTCATTACACCAAATGCGCCAAGGATCCCAATTGCAAGTCAAATAGCGACAAGGCCAGTTGTAGCCCCTTCTTTGCAAGCCAGGACTCCGATGCTTCAAACACCTCCAGAGTCTAATATGTCCAGGCCTAGAGGGGTCACTTTCATTACACAAAATCTGACAAGTACAACTATAGTCCCAACTTCTTTACAAGCCAGGTGTCTAATGCCACAAGCAGCCTCATACTCCCATATGTCTAGGCCTAGCGTGCACACCACACCACAAAGTTCATTTCGAACTTCAAAGACATGGAAACCACCTGGCAAAGGTGCTTGTACAAAAAAAGCAAATACAAGTTCTCAAAAAAAGAATATTTGATTGTATTTTGAGCTGTTTTGGTATTTTTGGGCAGTTGAAATAATGTTATTTGTGTGAAGAGAAGACCATGTAGTACTTGTCTTTGGTGCGGATAGGAGTTCAATTTTATTTTGTTAGTTTGGAATTACGGCATGGAATTGCTTTTTGGTACATATACATTGAAACTCAAACTAGTTTTTTGTGATCTTGATGTAGTTGTCCAGAATAGATTTGATTTTTCTTTGGTACTGATAGGGATGTACTTGGGAACAAATGCAGTTCTCTTAAAGTTCTTTTTTGATTTATTTATTAGATTGATTCTATTAAAGTTGTTTATGTAACAAATTAAGTGCCTCACACAATACCAAATACCGGTCATCATTGTCACATAAACAGAACACTATTGACATGAGAGAGGGAGCAAACCCAATCACCATGGAACTGCAATTTACAGCAATCACCATGAGAGAGAGATCTCTAAATTCGATTTGAAAACCCCAATTCTCATCAATGCCAAGTAAAAGAGTCGCGAGCCTTTCGGCGTTTGGTTTGTGTTAAAATACATTTATGCCCACTCACGTGCTATGTGCATGTCTAATCTATTTGACAAATTGTCCTAAATTGGCTAACATATGTAAACATAGGGACTAAATTAGCCAAATTGAAAACATATGGACTAAATTGGCCAAATAGGTAAAACACAGGGACTATTTTGACATTCAAGCCTTACTAAAATACCCATGTCACGTCAGTAATTTAACGATGTTGTTGAGAAAATTGACGAAATGGGTGAACGTGGGACACAAATAAAAGCACATGGAGCGCGTTGACCCAATCAAAAATGTAAAGGGCAAATTAAGATTTTCGGTAAAGCATATGAGGCATATTAATAAATAAGCCAATTATTTTTGCTCATTTGTGAGAGGGACCACAAATGGCATTTTTAATATTATCATTTAACCGGTTAAGTTTCTTCTTTTAATCTGAGCCACAAAATTCATCCAACGGCTACTAAGGCCCTCCCCGCATCTATCCCTCCTCAACTTAACATCCCGCGCGTTAGAGAAAATCAGTACTACTAAAACCTTAACAAACCCATTTTGTAACATAAACCCTAAAACCCTCGTCCCCAATTTACTCGCAGAGCCCAAACCAAAATACTAACCCCTGAAATCTCAATTGTATAGAAGATTAAGTTTTGAACTTGAGACTTCAGAAGAAATGACCATGGAGATGGAACCAGAGGGGAAGAATGTGATGTGCCTTCTGACGGACCCAGAAGGGACGCCATTGGGAAATTCCGTGTACCTTCCCCAAAACACCGGCCCACAACACCTTCAACAAATCGTCAATCAGCTTCTCAACAACGTATGCTCATTTTCAGCTCTTCTTTGTAAAGTTGTCTCTTTAACTGCTTTTTTTGGTTGTTGAAAAATTCGGCTATATTGAATTGAATTGAATTATTTAGTTAAAGTTTCTGTATTACACCTTAGGTTCCATTTAAAGAAAACACTTCCTCTCAAACCTTAAAAAAAGAAAAAGAGAACTATGACTTTTTTCTTCTTCTTCTTATTGTGAAGTTTTCGAATTCACCTGATTAAAGCTGTAGAATGTCAGTTAGTAATATAAATTACTAAGAGAAATTGAAGACAAATATTTTTTTTGAACTGATAGGATTGTAGCAGTTTTTGTTGCTATTGTTGTTGTAAAGAACTTTTCTTTTAGAAGAAAATGTGATATAGACACATGCGTCATTTATAAGTGATGCAGGCATCCCTCAAGAATTACAGTTTTATGGGTTTGTTTCGTATAATACAAAATATTTTAGCAAGCAATGATGTATGGCCATTGTTGTGGATCCTGCTTCTTAGTGTTGCGGTTTTACATGCTCACATAAGTAGTGACGTCTGCATTTTGTGTTTGTTCAGGAGGACAAGCTGCCTTATGCTTTCTATATATCAGATCAGGAACTTCTTGAGTCACTTGGAAAATATTCGGAGAAGAATAAAAGTTAGTTAAATCATGACAGAAGTATCAGTTAACATTTCATCTTCCATAATTGTGTATATCTTAAACAATTTTGACAACTAAAGATTTTGGGCTGTTTTTTCATTTCATACACTTTTCTGGTGAAAAACCTTGGCAGTTTCTGTTGAGAAGGTACTGAAAATAGTTTATCAACCACAAGCTATTTTCCGAATTCGTCCCGTTCATCGGTGCTCGGCAACAATTGCTGGTATGGGTGTTTCTCTCCAATCCATGTCACACTAAGGACGTATTTATTGCTAAATAGCATGGATTTTTATTTTTAAATACACTCCCTCTTACCCCCCTACCCACCACCCAATTTTAGTTTGTAATTTTATGATTGTAATATTTTAACATTAATGGTTTCATTTTTTTGTCTTTCTTTTTCAAAAAATTTATTTGGACAAGTGTTTGTGATATATGTTATTCTAATGGACAGAGCTCTCTGAACTGAATCATTTTTTGGCTTCATAATGGACCAGATTAATTGTTTTTTTGTGGTCAACCCTTCTCTGGATTGACTCAATAAATGCCAATTTTTATTACTAATGTGCAGCTTGAATTTTATTTTGTTTATTATTGAATTGAAGCTATTGTTTTGTCATTGCAGGGCACACAGAAGCTGTACTTTCAGTTGCTTTCAGTCCTGATGGCCGACAGTTGGCGAGTGGTTCTGGTGATACCACTGTCCGACTATGGGACCTTGGTACTCAGACACCATTGTACACATGTACAGGTTTGGAGTCTGAGTTTCATATCACATTCCTAGTTTTGTACCTTTTGAACTTTTGTACACTATGAAAACTAATATAAGACAGCAGAAAAAATTTGTGTATCAAAATAAGAAAAAAAGAAAAGGAAATTACATATAACTTGGATATTTGAGAAAATGTTTTCCTGGATTACTGTAGTGACTAGAGATGGATAATGATTTTTTTTTTAGCAGGATGGATAATGATTTTTTTTAGCAGGATGGATAATGAAATTAATTATTTTTATTTTAAGGTTTTGTCACATAGACCATATTAGATGGGGAATTTTACATCCTGTGGGTTCTTAGGGTGAAAGCACACTTATGCTTGCTGTGGTGTGCTGCATAATAAGTGAGAATAAAGTTATTTCATCTTTCTGTCATTTTAAACTTTTTTCTTTGATGATTCACATTTAAAAATACTTTATTATATTGTCGAAGTCATCTTCATATGTCACTCCTTAGTGAAATTTTAACCTTATTATACCTTTTTTTCCCAAATAAATTTATAAGTTAAGAGGATTGTCACCCCCTCATCGTTATTACCTTCTATTATTTGCACAATGACAGTACACCTTATTTTATTCAGGACATAAGAATTGGGTCCTTTGTATTGCATGGTCACCTGATGGTAAACATCTTGTTAGTGGGAGTAAAGCCGGGGAACTCCAATGTTGGGATCCACAGACTGGGAAGCCATCAGGCAATCCGCTTATAGTAAAGTTTCTATACTTTAATCACTGATCATTTTAAATTTCTCAGTTGGTTGCTACATATTGTAATTTGTTGTTTCTGACACACATGAGGACACACTTCTTCTATTTTGTTGTTTTCGTGGATGTTTGGTTGATGAAATATTATTCCATTAATTTTTTAGGGCCATAAGAAATGGATTACTGGAATCTCTTGGGAACCAGTCCACCTGAACTCTCCCTGTCGACGCTTTGTAAGTGCTAGCAAAGATGGTGATGCACGCATATGGGACGTTACATTGAGGAAATCTGTTATATGTCTTAGTGGCCACACACTTGCAGTGACGTGTGTAAAATGGGGGGGAGATGGTGTTATATATACAGGGTATGCTTTTTTCTTAGTTATTGCAACGATAATGAAACAGTTTTTTTTTTTTAATGAAAAAAGGAAATTGTTATTAGCACTCACTAGTCATTTCGACTTACGTTGAAATCTATTTACACCATGTTCCCTTTTGTTGTAAGAAAACCCTCCAATTGGTTTTAATTCTAGATCTCGTTACTTAGAAATGAAAGAGAAATAATCGGATGAGTCGATTGAACAGATTATTGAATTTGTTCATTTGAAAAGGATTCTCGGGTCAAGATTTCTGAGATAACGATACTATTAGCTTGTGTAGTTTTGAACACATTATTGAGCTGAAGTTCTCTACAGATTTATAACAAATATCTCCATCTTAACTGTCCCAGGTCCCAGGATTGTACTATCAAAGTCTGGGAGACTACACAGGGGAAGCTAATTCGTGAACTTAAGGTAAGTAAGACACAGCTTTTGGTTCATGGTTAGTTCAGTTACTATGATTTATGCTTCATTACTTGGTTGCTTTTGTAAATTTGCAATTTTGTTATTGTGAATACCTAATTTATTTTCCTCTCCAGGCAGTGGTTTGGTGTAGTCTCATGTCAATAGAATTCTTTCCATACCCTTTAAATTATTTCTCTATGCTTTATGTTGATCTCGGGATTTGTTGATTTGATTTGGTTCTTGTATTAGATATTGCTGAGTGCTTAACTGAATTCTAGTGGTTTTCTTGAGGATTTCAACAATAATATATTTCCCTCTCTTCTTTCAGACCTTGTTTCATGAATTTCTTATATAATGAACTGTTGTCTGTGTCCTGTCTGTATTAGCTATTGTCTGTTTTTTTATTTATTAATGATTCAAATTTCGAATACTAAATCATGATTTTGTTATTTAGTTATTCTGTTATTTGTTTGTTTCCTATTGTTTTTAATCAATATGATCAGAAATATGCTTATCTCGTGTAATTTAGTATGGCATGTCTATGGTTTGTTGGTTGTGTTAGATAAGTGCTTCTTGATTGAAGTCTAGTGATTTTTTTTGAGGATTTCAATTATAATATTTTCCCTTCCGTCTTTCAGATCTTATTTTATGATGGTTTATAGGCTGTATTTCATGATGTTTCCTTTAAAGGTTTTCAGATTTCTTTTATAAGGAACTGTTGTGTGTGTCATGTCTGTGTTAGCTATTGTCTGTCTTTCTTAATAATAATTCAAACTTCGAATTCTAGATCATGATTTTGTAATTCAATTGTTCTGTTGTTTTTCTTTTTAATCAGTTATGGTCAGAGATATGCTTAACTTGTCTAATTTAATACTCCTTGTCAATGGCGCTTGTTGAAATTAATTTGTTGATGCTCATGTATCTTGTTTATCAATATTTTACATTTCATGATCTTGATATCTTTATATTATACGGTTTAGGGTCATGGTCATTGGGTTAACTCTCTTGCATTGAGTACTGAATATGTTCTTCGTACTGGAGCCTTTGATCACACCTGCAAGCAATATTCATCTCCAGAGGAAGTGAAGAAGGTATGAATTCCTTCACAAACATTACATTTTGTTTTGAAATTGTAATTCGTATCCAATTTTTGTTGTGCTTGGTGTAGTTCCTCTTTTTTTCTTTTTTTTTTGGGGGGGTGGGGGGGTGTGTTTTGAGGGAAATGCTTCAGGTTTGGTTGTCTAGATCATATCTGTTCGTTTTTGTAATGCAGATAGTGTATTGTTGTGTCTGGTGGTGTTTGGTTTCTTCGAGTCTTATCTTGAGTATAGTTTTTTAAAAATGTTTTCTTTTGATCTCCATTGTTGCATTATTTTTTAATTGGGAACTGCAAATTCTTGACCTTCGATTTAAGAGTTGTTAAGCTGGAATAGCAGTGTTGAAGAAGTGTGTATTGTGGATTTTTAGGATGCTGATTCTTTCAGAACTCACTAAGCTGGAATAAAGTTTTGTTTTTATGCTTTTATTTTGCATGCTTGTAATTACTTTGGGTGCCACACTTCCGTGTTGTGATTAAGTTACAGTTAGCTGGCTAAGAGGAAAATGCCTCCTGATATGATTATCTATCTCTCTCCCTCTCTCTCCCTCTCTCTCCCTCTCTCCACTACTTTACCCAACTGTTTGTATTGTTCTGTGACAATAGTTTTGTGGCTATTTCTGGGAAGATTTACCTGCATAACATTTTTCCCCTTTTTCCTCTCCAAGGAACTAATTATATTTTCATTTACTGACATATAGGTAGCCTTGGAAAGGTATAACAAAATGAAAGGCAATGCCCCTGAAAGATTGGTTTCTGGATCTGATGATTTTACAATGTTTCTATGGGAACCTTTTGTCAGCAAGCACCCCAAAACTCGCATGACAGGTCATCAACAGGTAAAACAATTTTTGTAATGCCATGTTCCGTTTTGAATTGCAGTCCAAGTTGTTGATCATTGTTTTTGAGGCGCAGGACTATCTTAGTTTTCCAACTCGTGTTCTTCTGTATCAGTGTGTACTTATGAGTTATGGCTTAAAATAACAATTGCAACTAAAATTTCCTATGTTGCTCTCTTTCTCTTTCTCTTTTTCTCTCTCTCTCTCTCTCTCTCTCTATATATATATATATATATATATATTTGTCTGTGTATCTATCGTTGTGAGTGAATGCAATGTTTATAAATAAATAAAAACATTTTGGCTGACTTCACACAAAAAAATATTTCTATTTTTCAGAAAAGGGTAGTTACCCTTTAGCGTTGTGCAGTGTAATTGTTTGGTTGGAAGATTAATTGGTCAAGTCTTGATGAGATGGAGGAAGCAAATTTTCTTTTGGGGCAAGTACATGTTTAGCTTCTGTTTGGGTGTTCTCGTCACAGAATTTTAGGGATATTTTATTTAGAATAAAATCTAGTTTTCTGAAAATAATTGTGGGAGCTTGTTTTGTTACTTTGGTAGCATGTTTTCACACAGTTTTCTGTTTTCCATGATTTTAGAACACAAAACTGTTTTCAAAATGAGGAGCCAAAAAGGCTCTTTTTTAATTTCTCACTCCTTTTCGCTGCCACTTATACTATGTCATGCCAATCAGCAGAAGGTGTTGATTCCATCTGTTACACTGAGTCTAGCTAGGGTGCAATTCGTAGCCTAATCTTTTATTTCACAGTAGATGAACTGATCTCCAATTTTCAGATGGCAGCTTGTTTTAATAATATGCACGATTTATCTTCATGGCAGTACCATTTTTGAACTTAGAACTCTGATTAGTGCTTGCTCTTTATGGTTACCAGTTACTCATATTTACAATAAGGAGGATATATATAAATAGAGTTCTGGTGTTGTTTGTTCTTTATGCGCTCTCATGTTCATGTTTATGATAAGATGATAGTTGAAGCCAACATATGAAGTTCCAATTTTTATCATTTAAGCTTTATAATGGATGTTTGAAAATGTTTTTTTGCCAACAGCTTGTAAACCACGTTTACTTTTCACCTGATGGGCAATGGATAGCAAGTGCCTCATTTGATAGGTCTGTGAAATTGTGGAATGGTACTACAGGAAAATTTGTTGCAGCTTTCCGGGGCCATGTTGGCCCTGTCTACCAGATCAGGTCTGAATTGGAATTATTATTTTTTGGATGATTGCTTATGTTGTGTGGCTAATTATTACATTGCATGTTACCTCACAGCTGGTCCGCAGACAGCAGGCTACTTTTAAGTGGCAGCAAAGATTCCACTCTGAAGGTAAAACATTTACTCAAAATGAACTTTTTTATTTTATTTTAGTGGTGATAAGGGATCTTGACCCAAGGGGTGAGGTTGTTAGATTTCACATTGCAAATGGGGAAAATAATTGAAATGCCATTTCTTTGCATTTTGATAGTTGTATATGTCACCAAAAGAATCAGCCCAAATCTTACTAGTGGTTTAAATCTCAGTTTGTATGTAAGCTTTATGAGTTTTCATCTGCTTGACATCTAAGTAATTTAAGCTTGTATATCAAGCCTAATATTGTTTCATACATCAGACAAATAAAGTATTGTTTTTTTAATTTCCCTATAGTCACTTTGCCATTCTAAGGCGGATTTCTTAGCTTTGACCAGGTATTTTGTGGTTATGTACATGGTCATGACATAAACATTATTGGCAACCTTGATCTTTATTTTCAATTCCCCGATTATTGAATTTTTCATCAAAATATGAACTCCCAGCTTTTGGGAAACTAGTTTCAGATTCCTTTTTTTTCGTTATATTGTGTACTTTGGTTGGGGTACTATGTGCTTTTGCTAATGGTAGAATTTCTCGTGGTTACATCCCTGACCTGTGAATGAAATTTTTTTGATCATCTAGGTTTGGGATATCAGGACACGGAAATTAAAACAAGACCTTCCAGGACATGCAGATGAGGTATGTTTTCCCTTCACCTCAAAGGCAGTTGATCTATTGTTTTACATTTATTGAAGAATGCTTGGGTGAGAATGGTGACATAGACATATAAGAAGATACCAAAACAGATACCAGTTACAAACTACAGGGAGACGTCAACTAAATCAATTGACGTATTCCTCACATAAAGCAAATGCTAAAGGACTTACGCAAGTCTTCTATTTCTACTCAAATGCTTTTTTGATATTGCATGAATTCGATTACCCCGTGCATACCTGAAAGGCCTGCACTTGTAAACCAGTCTTACTTTACCTGTCTTGAATATTCACAAAACTCAATAGAAGTAGACACAAGTTCGGCTACTTTGAGGGAACCCAAGTCCTCCAGATTTGTCTGATGACACTTATTATTCATTCAACTTCTTATATAAGGACATAACAGTTAATTCCACAAATTTAGGAAGGCAAACAAAATAGATATCCATATCCAAACTTTGGACTTTTACCAAATCAATAGACCTTCACTCTAGGCAACGGTTATACAATTTTTGGATTCTTCTATTTCTAGTTTTCTTCTAAATTTTCTTGGATATTGCATGAAATAAACTACCCCATGCACGAGTGACAAGCTTTACACACATAGTGATCGTGCCCTCTTTGTATTGGCATATTGTAACCTATTTTTGAAATGTGAATTGTTTTTGAAAGGTTTATGCTGTTGATTGGAGTCCAGATGGTGAGAAGGTAGTTTCTGGTGGCAAGGATAGAGTTTTGAAGTTATGGATGGGCTAGCCTAATCGTGGTAGGCCAAAGTACGGGCAACTACATAATGGAAATGTTACATGATGGTGATAATTGAGCATTGAAATGTCTGGTATGATATACATACAAGTATACTGCACGACTAAAGGGATATGAACAAGAATTGGGAATTCAAGTATCGGTCACAAGGGTGGTTGAAAGAAAAAGCTCCTGAATCAGCATAAAAGTTTTTTATCCATTGGGGTGTAAGCTTTTCTGCGAGCTGTCTGAGGTGGAATAGCGAGGCAGCCAATTTATGTGTGGGTTACTTTTTCTTATTTAGAGTCACGCCGTAAAGTTTTGTTTTTTTTTGTTTCTATTTTACTTTTATTCATTTTCCTGGTCAAATATCTCATGTCAATTTTTAGTTGGTAATCAGGAAATGTATCCCTGCAACATATTTCCTCATTTCTTAGCAAAAATAATCCGATTGATGATTGTCATGCCGAATGTGAGGCCAGCTTTTGTTGAAATATTTATGCAAATGAACACATGAATGGTTTTGCACGTTGGCTTAGGGGTTTTGAGAACATTGACCATACCCTGTAAAACAGAAATGGAAGTATCATCTCCATCTTGTATGAATTGAACAGGTCAGTCGTCCCTTGTGTTGCAATGCTCGTCGTAAATTTTAGATTTTTTGTTGGAAATTGGCGCTGTTTTTTGTCATCTCCATTCTGGGCCCTACACTACAATTTTCATGGCGCTGGAAAACCTATAATTGGCTGAAAACTGTGAGCTCTTATGTCTTCTAAAATGAGTAGCGATGACGATGTAAAGCTATTATAGGATATTATAAGTGCTGGGATACTTGCTACTTCGGCCCCAAAGGGAAAGACAATAAAAGTATGATGTAGTTTCGGGTTTTAATTCATATATATTTTGTTTATTCAACAATGTTGTTCATAGAAGGCCAGAAGCTACTACGGAAAGGGCCATTGGAGAGCTTAATTCACATATGGAGCAAACAAAGGTTAAATAAAGAAACCATACCCCTGCCAATGAGGTTTAGCCCAGTGGAAAATGACATTGATTTGCAGGGTCAGTGGTCTCACGTTCGAACTTCCATGACACATTGATAGTGTGTTTATGAGAAACCCCCTTCCCCATCTAATTTAGACTATCATCATTTTGGACACGTCAACAAAATTGACACCAAATAAAAACTAATGACATAGAACCTTGTTTCTTCAAATTAAAGGAAAAGCAACAAAGGCAAACATGGAAAGATAAAAAAAAAATATACTAACAAAATTGGAAAAATTATATTTCTTTCGTTCGATTACTTTTGTAATGTAAAAACTGACCCTAAAGCTAATGCCAATTAATTTTTTATTATTGAAAATTCTCTTTATACATTTTTTAAATATAAAATTTGATTGAGTTTCATAAAAACTCTACTTAAATTTTTGTTAGATTTCTATTTTTTTGTGGGAAAGTAATTTATATGGGTTTCCATTTTCCAAAAAAATTTACTCTTTTTCTTAATGTTTTTATTTTTATTTTCTGATTTCTTAATGTTTTTATTAAGTAAGGATATTTTGTGAAATTTTGCAAAGTGAAAGTACAGAAAGTAATGCGTGGTCCCACTTTTCTAACTTCTAACCCTATCAACAAAAAAGCAGTCTTCACTCCCAAACAAAAGCAAAGGGTTTAAACGCAATCCAAAGGGAAGGGTTTTAGAAACAGCCAACGGTTTCTTGTCTACCCAAAAACCCTAGCCATTTGAATGTAGTTTGTGGAAGCTCAATGCTTCTTCATCACCAATAAAGGGTCATGGCTGCTCTGGCTCACGCCCTGCTTTGCATTCCATCTCGGTGTGGTCTTTGCCGAACCATTAATCCTAAGGAAGATTTCAAGGTCTGCGTTTGGGGGTTTTCCAGAACAGCAAGTAGCTCTGGAATCTGTATTTCTAGGGTTCCAAGGAGGAAGAATGGTAATCTCACCGGCCCTTGGACGCTGAATGCAGCTCAAACCATCATCGTCCACAATGCTCCAGCTCAGGCCACTGTTGAAATCCCCGTTACCTATTACCAGGTCACTGCTTTATTTATCTATTATCTTTAATCAGCCTCTGTTTAGTGTGGAAATTTGGTTAATAGGGTACTGAATTAGTTGCTATTTGGTGGGTTTTGTTTTGTGCTGTTCTTGTAATGCGATTCTGTTAAGCACTAAGCTAAGCAATACAAGAAGGGTGAGCTTGTGTTTGGAATAAATTATTCACTCTTGCCATTTGTTTTGAACTTACTTGTGGCTAGTTGATGAATTGCAGTAAAGCTCTGGTGTGAACTGTGTTTGTTTATTCTACTTGCCCATATGTGGCAATTCCATGTCTTTGGTCATGTGTCACAAAAATTCATATATGCAAAAAGGTTATTGTGTTGTAATTGGATAGTGAAATAGGGATTTGGACGCCATTAGCTAATACTATGAGCTTTGATTTCTTTTACAATTGTATCATTGCATTTACAGATTGGATGTCTAATTCTGTAGCCAATAATGAAATTATTTAGAGTTTTAAGATTCAGTGTGCTCATATCATAGGTTTGTAAATTGATGTTTTGTCTGGCTACATTTATAATTTTGTTAATTCCTTTTCCCCTATTTCCTATATTCTGTGTTCCTCTGCAGTTATGTGTGCAACAGAGTGAGCTTGAATTGTTGAGCACGCTCTGCCATCCCTATAGTAGTTCTCAGAGTCTATATAGCATATGAAATTTGTGTAACGTTTACTCGTGGGAACATGAGTATGAAATGTATTGTTGTGATAACTATCCATAATTTCTAAACTTTCTTATTATTCTGCATTTAGTAACTTAATGCCAACAGAATCAACTTGCAGCTTATTGGTGTTCCCGATCAAGCTGAGAAAGATGAGGTTGTTAAATCAGTAATGGATTTGAAGACTGCTCAAATGGATGATGGTTACACCATGGATGCTGTTAAATATCGCCAGGTAGAGTAGAATAGGGACTTGACAGCTATTTTGTTGTAAATTTTGTTAAATCCTAAAATTAAATTTTCTTCCTTACGTCTTAATTTCTTTTAATTAGTTCTCTTTTCGGTTTCTTTCCAGGATCTCTTAATGGATGTGAGAGAAAAGCTTATTTTTGGACCAGAATATTCTGGTAATTATAAGGGAAAGATTCCACCTAAATCTTCCCTTCGAATCCCTTGGGCATGGTTGCCAGCTGTTCTTTGCCTGCTTCAAGAGGTACAGCTATTTTTTGTACGATGTACTTGGTTTAGTGCAGGCTTAATTTTCAGCTTTCAGTTCTTGGTTTGAATATATATAATTATTTAACTAATTTTTCATTTGAGTTAAAGAAATATTCTTAAACACTTGTTGAATAGTGATTAAATTCTATTCGGAAATTGATTTAGTGTAGTTTTTAGTGAAACTCATCTTGAAACCTTGAATTTGAGTGTGAAATGTATCCTCCCATTTCTAATGTTATAGAAATTTTACATCCTGTTTTTACTAAAAAACAAAAAACATTTATGGTTTTGTAAGATTGACATCACTAGATTTCTCCAATACAGGTTGGTGAAGTAAAGCTTGTGCAAGATATTGGTTGGGCAGCTGTTCGGCATCCAGATGCTAAGCCATATATTCATGATCTTCTTCTTTCTATGGCACTAGCTGAGGTAAGGAATTTCAGAAAGAGGTCAGGATCTTGTACCATCCTTTTTGTTGCAGCCTCCTTTTCTTATCTTAGGTGCTTTTTTGAAGTGCGCAACTGCAAAGATTGGTTTTGAAAAGAACAAGGTGTCCCAAGGATTTGAAGCTCTTGCTCGTGCTCAGTGTCTTCTAAGGAGTAAAAAGTCTCTTGAGAAAATATCATTGTTATCTCAGGTAATGGTCACAACTTCTATGTGCTTTTCCATGTTTTTTTGTCAGTATCTAACTATTTAACAAGGCGTTTGTCAGTTCAGTCTACTCTATGCTGGTCCGTTGCTCCAAAACAAGAGAAAAGAGAGTTGTGTAGCTTGTTCTATTTTGTTAACTTCAGTGCTTGTAATACTGTTGTGCAGATTGACAAAGCTAAAGCTATATGTGAGTGTCTTATTGCATCAGAAGGTAATGATCTGAAAATTGCGGAAGCTTTTTGCCTGTTTCTTCTTGGTCAGGTATGTTTCTCACTTTCCTCCAAATGTTATATTTTTCACTGTTCATTGAATTATTTTTGGTATCATGCAGAAGCTATGAATTTCCTTTTGTTTTTTCAAATTCTTCCATGTGCTTTCTCAATTGAATACTCAGTGATATATTGACTTCCAGGGTGATGAGGCTGAAATTGTCGAAAAGCTTCAGAAGCTTGATGTGAACAAAAATAAGTTAATACAGTCTCTATGTAAACAAGGAAACCTCAAAGAAGCCCTGCAATTCCTCCCACACGAGCCCAACCCGTCCCAACAGACCTATGAGATCTTAATACTCTCTTGCACCCGCCATAAATCTCTCTCTGATGGGCTTGACGTGCATCGCCACCTTGTAGAAGGTGGGTGGGACCAAGACCCTTTTCTGGCTACCAAACTCATAGAGATGTACTCAGAATTGGACTCTATTGACAATGCACGTAAGGTGTTTGATAAAACTCGTAAAAGAACTATTTATATGTGGAATGCACTCTTCAGAGCACTTACGTTGGCAGGTCATGGAACTGAGGTGCTAGATTTGTATCGACGAATGAATACACTTGGGGTTTCATCTGATCGTTTTACTTATACATATGTAATCAAAGCTTGTGTTGTCTCAGAGTGTTTGAGTTCACTCCACCAGAAGGGGAAGGAGATTCATGGACATATTTTGCGGCATGGATATTGGGCACATGTTCATGTTATGACCACTTTGTTGGATATGTATGCGAGGTTCGGGTGTGTTTCTTATGCCAGTAGTGTATTTGATCAGATGCAGATTAGAAATGTAGTTTCATGGAGTGCTATGATTGCGTGCTATGCAAAGAATGGGAGGCCTTATGAAGCCTTGGAACTGTTTCGGGAAATGATACTTGAGGCCCATGATTTGTTACCCAATTCTGTGACAATGGTTAGTGTGCTTCAAGCTTGTGCAGCACTTACTGCTCTGGAGCAGGGGAGGTTCCTTCATGGATATATCCTCAGAAGAGGTCTTGATTCAATCCTTCCAGTTATGAGTACCCTTATCACAATGTATGCAAGATGTGGTAAGCTTGACTTGGGCGAACGAGTTTTCAGCATGATGAATAAGAAGGATGTTGTTTCATGGAATTCTTTGATTTCAAGTTATGGCGTTCATGGATATGGAAAGAAGGCAATTCAAATTTTTGAAGACATGGTCTATCATGGAGTATCACCGAGTCACATTTCATTCGTTAGTGTCTTGGGCGCGTGTAGTCACGCAGGTCTTGTTGAAGAGGGGAAGATGTTGTTTAATTCTATGGTAAAAGAACATGGAATATATCCCAGTGTTGAGCACTATGCTTGTATGGTGGATCTGCTTGGTCGTGCCAATCGGTTCAATGAAGCAGCCAAAGTCATAGAAGATATGCGGATTGAACCAGGTGCTAAAGTTTGGGGTGCTCTTCTTGGATCATGTAGAATACATTGTAATGTTGGGCTGGCAGAGAGAGCAAGTAAAAGGCTATTTGAGCTTGAGCCTAGTAATGCTGGGAATTATGTACTTCTAGCTGATATTTATGCTGAAGCCAAGATGTGGGATGAGGTAAAAAGAGTGAAGAAGCTTTTAGAAGCTCGAGAACTACAGAAGGTCCCAGGTCGGAGTTGGATTGAAGTTAAAAGGAAGATATACTCATTCATTTCGGTTGATGAGTTTAACCCACAGATGGAGCAGCTTCATGCATTGTTGGCTGAATTGTCAACAGAGATGAAGGACAGAGGATATAAGCCGCAAACTAAAGTTGTCCTATATGATCTTGATGAGGAAGAGAAGGAACGAATAGTATTAGGCCATAGTGAAAAATTAGCAGTTGCATTTGGACTCATAAATACCAAAAGGGGGGAAACTATTCGGATTTCCAAGAACTTGAGGTTATGCGAAGATTGTCACTATGTTACGAAGTTCATTTCCAAGTTTGCCGATAGAGAGATTCTGGTTCGAGATGTGAATCGCTTTCACCATTTCTGTGACGGGGTTTGTTCATGTGGGGATTATTGGTAGTTGCAAGCGATTATTCGTTTCTTTCATTATTTTTCCCCTAATAACTAAAGGCGAGAGATTTTTGAGGTTATATAGATCTTAAAGGTGTATACTGTATAATAGGAACACTGTTAAAAATTATACATGCTCTTTGAAATCCTCATCAATAAATGATTTTTCTAATTTTATGATTCATATGGTGGTTATTGTAATTTCCTAACTCTATACTCTTTTTTGGACCACTGATTTAACCCTGAATGTGGATTAATAAAGACTTTCATTTCATTTCATTGAATTCAAGCAGGCCATAAGTTATTAGGATAAAACTCAATGAAGAAAAAGTAAATAGAAATTGTTATTATAAAACAGATAATTAAAGACACTTTTGGTTGGTACACCAGAGATTGTAAAGTTACTTCATTTTAATTCATTTTCAATCGAGCTGAACATTGGGGGGCAAATGCAGACAAATATAGAAAGTCTGAACATGAACAATATTACTTTCACAATCTCTTTGGATAAACTTGTGTAATGAACAAGTTGCCTTCAGTTGCATAATTCAAACCTTGAGGAAGCCCTTCTCCTTGAGGCTTTCAACAGTGTCCCTAAGACTTACTTCCAGTGGAAGGAAATTAACTCCCAAACTTTTTGCTTTTTCCTGTGATACTTGATATGTGGGTTCAGAAGGATTGGCCTCCTCATATCTGCCAACAATGAAACAAACAAATCTCTATCTTAAAAATTTGTCATATTCGAAAAAGAAAATTGCAAAATTGTGGAATTTTTGCAAATTATAACTTACTTTTCAGGTGGGCACAGAGAGGGATGAAGTTCATGTAAAATCTTCAGAACCTCGGCCATGCGTGTAACATGTCCAACTAAACAATATCTTCCATTAGCTGAAGGAACCTCAAATGCTTGAACATGAGCTGAGGCAACATCTCTAACGTCACTAGATGGATAAATTGAACTGTTTACATCTTCAATATCTGCATAGAAAAGAAACAAACTTGCATCACAAGAATCATCTAACACCAAATGACTAACTTTAAATGTTATTTTGTTACCCGAACCAACATTTCGTTACCTTAATGTTCGATAAACATACCTACTACTCTAAGAAAATGTTTTGACACTCAACAATCATTATGCTAGCTGCCTCAACTAAGTTAATTCTGACTCTCCATCATAGTCTGCTCTAACCAAGCAAAGATTGAAAAAGAAAAATCATATATAGTTGCTGAAGTGTACCGTTTTTGAGGTTGAGAATCATCTCCACAGTGAGATTAAGGCTTGTTTGTAAGAGGGGACCAATCACAAAGGATGGATTTATGGTAACCAAGTCAATCCCATTTCCTTTAGCAAATTTCCAAGCAGCTTCCTCAGCTAAAGTTTTTGAAACAACATACCATTTCTGGACATAGAGAAGAGAAAGAAGTTCGTACTAAACCAAGATATACTTCCTGCCATGTTTTATGTTAAGCATACCTCAATGCAACGAATCACATGAACAACTGATTTATTAATTTTTTTTTTGGGTGCTGTTAAATGAACCCTAAAATTAACTAAGTACACCCTATTTAACTACCAAAAATACCCCTAATACACCCATATAAAATTAACTAAGTTCACCATATTTTAACTAAGTACATCCTATGTACTAATTCGTTTCTCTTAATCAGACAATTACAGCTTTCATTCTAATCATTTGTGTTTAACTCAGCAGTAGTATTTTCTTTCTCTTTTTTTTTTCCCATGAAATATTTGTAAACCGTAATGGACTTTTTTTTCCTGATCCTCTGTTCTTCTTTTCTGTATTTCATGACCTTTTGATATAAAACAGATGAATTCTTCCTTCAAAGCTGATATTTTTTATAATGCAACTTACCATCTACATGTATACCTGTCCTGGCAATGACACTTAAATAATCTGATACTCTGTTGACATAGCAACAAAATTGTTGATTTATTAACTTCTCCAGAAAAAATATATTGATGATCTGTTCCTTTTATAAGGATGTTTTTCTTGGTTCTTCTAGTCTGCAGACTAGCCTCTTGCTTAATTTTATTATGTAGTTCGTATGACCTTATTAAGAAAAAGAACTAAAGGATTATACTTCTCTATAAGTGATCGTTGTATCTATATTTTAGAATTAGAAGCTCAATCCTATGATTCTTTGAAGAGTGATTAGTAGGGTGCACTTATTAAAATTATTTTTGTTTCAATATTCAATGTATCCTTTTTTGTCATTTTATATTAGGATAAATTAGTAATTCAATAAATAGATTAGTAGTAGGGTGTAGTCAGTTAATTTTAGGGTTCATTTAACAGCACCCTTTTTTTTTATGGCAGAAAAAACAACTGAGATCGTTTAATGCAAATACTTAGACATTTTGAGCTCAATAAGATGGGCAAAAACTTGGAAGCTACTTCTGTAGAACAAATGAAGAACAGGGGAGAATAAAAGGAAAGAAGAAAGATATAGGATAATTATTCATCTCCTACATAATTGGATGCAGATACTTGTAAAGGTGACAAATTCAATCTAGTTAATGTCATGTAAATATAACAAATGAATATTAATTTCATGAATAAAAGGTGTAACTTGGAAGAAGATAATAAGCATGGGAACCTACACACTTACCTTCAACTTCTCACAAACAAAAGGATCTGAAAACCATGTTTCATCAACCACCACATCAGGGGTCAATGGTCTTCCATTGACTATGACTGCAGCCATAGAAGATGTTAAAACTACCCTCTTGACGGTAGAGAATTTTATGCACGATTTTAGAACATTAAGGGTTCCCTTCACTGCAGGATCAATTAATTCTGCCTGAGATTGTAGAGACAAAGAACCATTTCAGTTTCTGCAAAAAAAAAGCATGTTGATTCTGCAAGGAGGGAAATGTAATTTGTATCACAAGACACTTCTAGTAATTTTCAAACGGTTTCTAATTTGGTCAAGTAGCTCACATTAGGTTGCAATCAATCACAGTTTCGCTTGTTCATGTTTTTCTAAGGGATTGGACTCGAAATTTGGCATTGTTGTTACCTTAAGGTGATCATTGTTAAGGGGCTTGTAGCTCAGTGGTTAAGAACATTTACCCTGCACTTAAGGTCTTATGTTCGATTCCTCCCTTCCCCAATATTGCTTGTATTTTTTATTTTAAAAAGGTGATCATTGTTATATTTAAAAATGTCCAATGGCTTGTCCAATCCCTTATCAAGAAGACATAAATAGTCAATTAGGTTTGAAGTATTTATGAAAGTAAGGGGATGAATGCAAGAACCTGTGGGTCAGTAGATGAATATAGTACAGGGGATGCTGTATGAAAAACACCCTCACATCCATCAACTACAGCATCAAAAGATCCTTCTTCTAACAAATCTGCTTTGAACAAATGAAGCCTTTCTTTTGCCCCCTCAAGTGCCAATAAGTGTTCTGTTTTCTTCGGGTCATCTGTGGCATATGCATAATTACAAAAGTAATTAGTTCATCAAAAAGGTCTCACCGTACAAGATATAACTCTCATTAGTTTGACACAATTGTTTTCCTCTTTAATATTGTTCCTCGTACATTTTCATGTTAAGTTTTTCAGGCTTAATCACATGATTATGGATGAGAACAATAATCGAAATCCAGAAGTTTCTGTTGATGTCATCAAAACCAAGAAGTTGAAAATGAAAATCATCGAAAGAAAAACCGTTTTTCGGGAGAGAGAAAAAGGGGGAAGAGATTAAATAGTAGTGGCACATATATATATATATATACACTGACTTGGGTCACGGACGGTTGCTTTGACAATATAAGCTCGTTCCAGTAAGAGCTTCACCAGCCAGGATGCTATGAAACCAGATGCTCCTGTTACGCACACCACCTTCCTTGCTTCGTTCATCCTCCTGATCAAAAGAAGCTTTATAGTTGGAAGTTTTCGCTTCAGCTTTTTATATACTTGAGAAGTGAGCTGAATATTTTAGTTCGTGACTAGTGGTTTAGGGAGAGGGGGCCATATGAGGTAGGTAAACTTATAATGGGGCTTTCGGGGCCACGGCAACTTGGTGTCAAAGTGGGATGGATGTGGAATCATGACCACTTGTTTTTTAAGTGCCAATTTTGTGAAGGGATTTGGAGACTAGTTCTTCGTCGCTGTGGGGTTCCGTCCTTAAACCCTCCTTGGCCATCATTTCTTGGTTATATATTATTCACTTACAAAAAAAAAAAAAAAGAACAAAACTTGAAGTCAAAGTGCATTAAACTTTTAAAATGAAAAAAACGGATGAAGTTTATCCTAGGTACGCACATTATAACAAAATTTTAATTGAGATGACAAATCGATTCAAATTTTTAGATGATAAAGTGCAATAAAGCCTATAATGGAGAGAATTTTTGTGACAGGATTAACCTTTGACTATATATATTTCTTGGTTTTTCTTTTGTGTGAGGGGTTTTGATAATTATTTATTCGTATTGTGTTATTTTAATGTTGAATCCTTAAGAGCACTTCCAGCGATGGAGGCTGGCCAGGCAAAAGGGGGCCTGAGCCCCAAATCGAGATTCCTGGGCCAAAGCAACCTGGGCAAACAGTGGGTCCCAGCAAACTGGGCAAGTCCACAGGCAAATCTAGCCCGTGTTGTTGCCTGGACAGTGACATAATGCTGATGTCATAATGATGTCATCAGTTAATTAAAAATAATTAAAAATTGTTAAAAAAGGAAAAAAATATCAAAAAATTCAGAATTTTATTTATTTATAAATACCTAGCTATATTCTTTATTTCCCACACCAAAATCCTAATCCATATCAAAATCAATCGTTTATGTATAAAAAAATAAAAATAATTAAAAATGAATAATAATTGCCCATTGCCAATTGAAAGTGAATAATAATTGCCCTTTGCCTTGGCAATGGGTGGAAACACACTTTGCCTTTGCAAAAGTTGACACTAGTCGCTTAAATAGTAACAGTCTTTGCTTTACCCTTGCCCTTTGTCATGGTAAATGGGTGGAAGTGCTCTAATTATTATTCTCTTGGATGGTTGAGTTGGATTTTTGGGCTTTTCACTTGGTGGAGTTTTTCCCTTGGCAGGCAGCAACTAGTCTTGTAATAAGTTGTATGGCCATGTCATACGGATCCTTCCCGGTACAATGATTAAATGAAATGGGGTCCACCCTAGTTAGTGTGGGTAGGTAAGTTTCTCTCTACGTATGGCGGATGTAGAGGTTGATGGGGCCACAAGCAGGGGCGGAGCTAGCATGGGACCAGCGTGGTCCCAGGCCCCACTCCATTTTTTTCTCTTTTATTTGTATATTATATATGATATATTATATTATATTATATTAATTTTAGGATATTTACCTTAAAATAAAATAATATATTAGGTTCTTTTTGTCTACAAATAAACCATAAAATTTCTTGATCTCCCTTCTATTCATCTCCCTTAAATCTTCTAGGTTAGTTTATGATATTTGCAATATAAAATCCTAAAGGTTTAAGCTTTTTTTCTCTTCCTCTTTTGTTTAAAGCTTTGTGAATTTTTTATTTTCATAATTTTTTTTCATGTACAAGTTGGGTACCTTAATATTGTGCCTTATGAACTCTCTTTTTTTCATTTCTTTTCTTTGTTGGAATATACATGATTAATTTTTAAGTTTTTAATAGTGTAGACGATGAAATTAGAATTCAACCAATTTAATATGAAATTTATAATAATTAATTTATGAAGAGAAGACAATTTTATAAAGGCCCCCTCTAATGCGAAATCCTGACTCCGCCACTGGCCACAAGCTTTACATCCTACGATTTTTTTCTGTAATTTATGCCTATACTCCATGTATAATAAAGAAGGTCTAGTCCAATAGAAAAATGGTTTTAACTTGCAGATAAGAGGTCTCAAGTTCGAACCCCCATGATATTTAATCGTGTGTGTGTGAGAAACCCTACTCTCTGTAATTTAGACTATCGCTTGTACTAAAAAAAATAAAGAAGGTGAAAAGATGCCTGTGAACTCTGTCAAGAATTATACATGTTCTTAGAAATCCTCATCAATAAATGCTTTTTTAAATTTATGATTCATATGCTGGTTATTGTGATTTTCAAACTCTATAATCTTGTTTGCACTCTTGTTTTACTGGGGATAGTAATAAAATACATGATTAATTCATAACACAATCAGGCCATATAAACAAATGAAAAGCCAATAGAAATTGTTATTAGAAAACAGAAAAATTAAAGGCACTTCGGTTGGTGTACACCAGAGAAATGAAAAGTTACTTGGTTTGGTTCATTTTCAAACAAGGGTTTCTTCAATTGAGCGATCAAGAGCTGAAAGCAACTCCTGACCATTCTGGGCAATTGCAGATAAAAGTTTGAGCATGAACAATATTACTTTCACAATCTCTTAGGATAAATACGCGATCAACTTGTGCAATGAGCAAGTTGCTATCAGTTGCATAATTCAAACCTTGAGGAAACCCTTCTCCTTGAGGCTTTCAATAGTGTCCCTAAGACTTACTTCCACTGGAAGGAAATTAACTCCCAAACTTTTTGCTTTTTCCTGTGAAACTTGATATGTGGGTTCTGAAGGATTGCCATCCTCATATCTGCCAACAATGAAGCAAACAAATCTTCCCCTTAGAAATTTTTCAATATTCAGTGCATTTTCATCAGTGATGTAAAATGCATTTAACTAACAGGAAAACTGGGAATTTGATATAAAGCAGTATTGTGAAGATTGAACCACACATACTGGAAATTTTTAATTTTTTTTGGCCAATTTGTAGCATTTTTAAAATTTATAACTTACTTTTCAGGTGGAAAAAGAGTGGGATGAAGTTCATGTAAAATCTTGAGAGCCTTGGACATGGGTGTAACATGTCCAACTAAACAATATCTTCCAGTAGCTGAAGGAACCTCAAGAGCTTGAACATGAGCAGAGGCAACATCTCTAACATCAGTAGACAAATAATTTGAACCGGTTACATCTGGTATATCTGCATAGAAAAGAAACAAACTTGCATCACAAGAATCATTTGAATCTTGCACCACAAGAATCAATATTTGGTTACTTTAACATTCGATGAACATTTGTACTCCAAGCAAATGTTTTGACACATCTAATTTGCTAAAAAATTGCTTGCATCTACAACAATCTTGCTGGCGGCACTAACTAAGTTAATTCTGAGTCTCCATCATACTCTTGCTCTAAAATGTGTATATAAAAAGTTGCTGAAGTGTACCATCTTTGAGATTCAGAATCATCTCCACAGTGAGATTCAGATTTGGTTGTAAGAGGGGACCAATCACATATGATGGATTTATGGTAACCAAGTCAATCCCATTTCCTTTAGCAAATTTCCAAGCAGCCTCCTCAGCTAAAGTTTTTGAAAGAAAATACCATTCCTGGACATAGAGAGGAAAGGAAGTTCATACTAAACCAAGATATATTGCCTTGACTGAAGCAACAGAAGATGCCAAATAACAAATGATAATGAATTTCATGAATGAAAGGTGTAACTTGGAAGAAGATAATAAGCATGGGAGCCTACACACTTACCTTCAAATTCTCACAAACAAGAGGATCTGAAAACCATGTTTCATCAACCACCACATCAGGGGTCAATGGTCTTCCATTGACAATGACTGCAGCCATAGAAGATGTTAAAACTACCCTCTTGACGGTAGCGAATTTTACGCACGATTTTAGTACATTAAGGGTTCCCTTCACTGCAGGGTCGATTAATTCTGCCTGAGATTGTGTAGACAAAAGAACCATTTCAGTTTTGAACTCTATAAGAAATGAAAGTAAAGGGATGAATGCTATAGTACCTGAGGGTTAGTGGCTGAAGATAGAACAGGGGATGCTGTATGAAAAACACCTTCACATCCATCAACTGCAGCGTCAAAAGATCCTTCTTCTATCAAATCTGCTTGGAACAAATGCAGCCTTTCTTTTGCCCCATCAAGTGCCAATAAGTGTTCTGTTTTCTTTGAGTCATCTGTGGCATCACAGGTATAAATGCAAAAGTAATTAGTTCATCAAAAGGGCCTCTCCATACATATGCTCCATTTATTTATTTTTATTGGGTGATGATTTTGTGTTTATATCCAAAGTTCTTTTCTAACCTTATTATCTTTCTAGTATAAATCCTAATGGTAAAAATATTAACTCAAAATATTTAAAAACCATGTTTTTGACATAAATATAATCCGGAGATAGTCCATTAAGGATTTTATGTTAAAGGTAGTTAAGGATTTATAATCTCAGTCATTGGATTGCATGTATGGTACATATTAAACCCACTAACACTTCTAATGGATGGCCGAGATAAGAAGTTCTTAGCCAACACTAGGGTCCTCTCTATTTATGCTGGTCACGAGCGTGGAGAAAAAAACTTGTACACTGTTGGCTTGATCTACAATATTGTTCACTCTCATTTCTTTGAAAGCTTATGTTTTTGGAACCTAATGGTTTTCTATCATGGTACTCGTTAGAGACATTTAGATGATGACATGTGTTGCAAGATTAGTCCATAGTCATAATCGTCTAACATTAATCACATGATTACGGATGAAAACAACAACCGAAACTCAGAAGTTTTTGTTGATGTGATCAAAACGAAGAAGTTGAAAATGAAAATCATTGAAAAAAAATGTTACCAAACATGTTCTCAGTACTTTAAAAAAAATGAAGAATGAAAACTGTAAAAGAAAATTTGAATAAAGAAATGATTAGCAAGCGGGTAATTAGTTTGATACCAAGTTTAGGAAGAGAAGGGAGAAGAAATGAAGTATAATATATGCATATAGGATTATTCTCCAATAAGTATTTAAGTTAAGAATTGGTTACATATTTCTAATTTCTGTCGTTGGAATGCATTCATTAGATGTGTTGGCAGATTTAATATGCAACATATATGCAATCTAACGGTCAAGAAATATGTAATGTATATAATACTGACTTGGGTCACGGACAGTGGCTTTGACAATATAAGCTCGTTCTAGCAAGAGCTTGACCAGCCATGATCCTATGAAACCAGATGCTCCTGTTACACACACCACCTTCCTTTCTTGGCTCATCCTCCTCCTCTCACTCATCACAAGAAGATTTACAGTTGGAAGTCATGGTACTTCAGCCTTTTATATACTTGATCAAGTGAGCTTAATTATTTTTAGTTCGGTCGATGGTGACCACTTCAGCACAAATTTTAATGATAGTTCGGTCGATGATGACCACTTCAGCACAAATTAACAATTAATGATAATTCGGTCCATGGTTCCAACTCATCTTATTAATGTACACAAGGATTAATCCCAAGTTATAATTTTGTTGTTTGGACCTCAAAATAGAAAATGTACAAAGATCCATACAAACTAATTAGTCTGTGCCTTGTTACCTAGGGAAATATTATATGAAGTGGTAGTGGTCTTTTCTCTTGGGTGGTTGAGTTGGATATTTGGCTTTCTACCTTCCCATAGAGCTCGTACTTGCCCATTTAGCTTAGAGGACCTACTGCGTTTCATAAATTACCTCCCTAGATAGAATTTAAGTTTTATAAGTAGTATGACCAGGTCTTATGGGACCTCTTGCCATAATTAAGGTCATCTTTAGCAGTAGTCTAAACCCACAAATTTAGCCCTTTGACATCCAAAAGTCATCTTCAACAAGTTGGCTAAACTTGACATGTCACTGAGCCAAACCCAATCAGCATGTCGAAGAGGTTAAGTGTTGGGCCAAACGTGGCTTGATTCATGGGTGGGCTATTTCAGGCAGCTAGCTGTTATTATTATTATTATGTTTCTAAAGTCTGAAAATTTAATTTTTATATAAATTTTTTTTCCCTATAAATACCAACCACATTTCTACATAATTTCCCACATTCTTTTCATCCTTACTTTTACGTATTATCCTTAGTTTTTTCATCCTTCTACATAATTTCTCTTAATTTTTTTATTCCTTCTACATAAAACATTAATCAATATATTTAAAGAATATACTAAAAACAAATAAAATATTGAAGGCCTAAAATTAAGCCCAACACTATTGGAGAAGGTAAAAATATAACCCAACACTATTGGAGAAGGTAAAAATATAACCCATCACTATTTCTTAAAAAACAATAAATAGTTTGCTAAATTTTATGGGTGGGCTATATTTAACTCTCCACGTCTAGAGATGGCCTAAGGTATCAAACGGGCTCGTCCCATTTAAAGTTGGCTCATTAGGACTTTGGGTCGTGCTTGGGCTGGTCCACTTAATAAACATGGCGGTCCAAGCGTGTTCATTTATGAAAATCATTAAATTCGATATGAGTCAGAGGCCGTATCCTATATAAGGCCGGGCCAGGCCTATATGGGCCCAAAATAAACACGACTTATGTTTTGCATTTTTCCGTAAATATTATTTACATTGATATTTCAATTTTTTAAACAATGATGTATATACTAACAAGATTTCTTATTTGTTCAAAAAAGGGCCAAGGACTAAGTGCCAGTTTGACATTGCTTATTTGGGATAATAAGTGATTTTTTTTAAAATTTTGGGAAGCCCAGCCCGTTTGGTAAACTATGAGAAAATCACTTATTGTTAAAAATTGCTTTGTGAGAAAGCTATAAGGAAAGCGGTAATGAGGTGCTTTCATTTTCTGATTATGCAGAATCGAGTTTTGAAGAGGCGCTGGTTTAATGATTTTGCGGAAATTATTTTATGATTATGAGGGAATTAGTACCAACAACACTTTTAACAAAAAGTTTACCAAACGCCAAACTACTTTCTCTCACAGCTGATTTCTCTCACAAAGAAATTTGACAATGATTATTTTCACAAAGACAAAGAATGCCAAACCTACTAAGACTATTGTGTGGATTTAAAAAATTAAAACTTGGCGAAAAAAATTATTATTTTATTTATAAATAAAGCATTGATTTTTAAAATCTATGATAAAATACATGTACTCCCCATCCTCCTATTCTAAATCAGAATCAAAGCCCTCAATCTCATCAATCACATATCACAACCACTTCCTGTTGCCAAGCTCAGGTTCAGGCTAGGCATCACCACCTTCAAATCATCATCCTCCTCATAATACTTAGCCTTCTTCTTCTTGTTACCCCCATCACCATCCCCTTAAGGAGGCGGCTTGGTTCCAGACCCATTATTAAGAAGAAGAGATATGCATATAATTGGGTTTTAAACCGTTCGGCATGGCCCATAATGGGATCGGACCATGATTGCCTGACTTTAATCAGGCTCGTGCTGTGCTTGGGCCAGTCTGTTCCGTTGACAGTTCTACTTATTATAAGGAGAAAATCAATTTCCGTAAATGGGATGATTGTGAATATGTTTGATATCTTAAACTACAGCCCAATAGAGTCGACAAGTTTGGTGTACAAATACAATGCTTACAATACAAGAGTAATTCACTGGAAGACACACATGACATGCTGATGGCTACGGCTACAAGAGTATTGCAGCTTGGAAAGTATTGCATCAGTATACCCTTGTAGCCATAACATTCGAGGAGATGTTTGTTGCTCCAAAAAAAAAAAACCATGTTATGTTGGAACTGCAATGTTAGGCTATATACCCTGGTCAGCAGAAGTCTTTCTCTTGCTTCTATGACAGTAACCCTTCTGCTTGCTATCGGATCCTATTTAAATCATCTTTTATTTATGTGGCTCTTGTCAACCGCTATGTGTTTCACTATCATATTGGCAATGATCACTTACCTATATGTTGTGTTGGTGATACCCGAAAGCATTATGAATCCAGTTGTTCATTCCATATACCATTATAGGCCAAGATTTTTATTATTTTTATTATTTTTTGCTTCTGCTGGTCTGTGGCTTCTATGATATTCAATTTGTCGTTTGGTTGGTGAAGAAGCTTAAGTGCTTATGGCACAAGTATAGACATATGCCAACATTATGTAATAGGAACATGGATTAGGGACAAACCCCCAATGGGGTCAATAGGGTCAGACGGACTCACAGTGGGGTCAATGGGGTCAAATGACCCTATGGACTCCATGCAAATAAGCTTGAAGGTCCTCTTGAGCTAACTGTGTGACCCTATGAAATGCCCTCCACATGTTTGATATTTGGCCTGAAGAAAGGGTTGCTGAACGAGGAAGAAGAAGAAGTGCAGCGCTTTTTTAAAAAAAAAAACAAGCTGGCCAAAACGGCGTCGTTTTGGCCCAGCGAATATTTTTTAAAAAGGCCTTGCCAAAATGACGTCGTTTTGGTCTAGGTCTTTTAAATATAAAAACCAGTTTCCAAAACCCCTCCACCACCCGATCCCAGCCTCTCCAAAACCCCCATTCTTTTCTCCTCAACCCTAAATCCCCCAATCTCCTCCATTGCCGCCGTCGCCAAATTTTTTTTGGTTGAACTTTTACACTATGACCCTATGAGGTAAGATTCCTGGGTCTGTCACTGAATGTAGGTTGCTTAGAATAGAGGTGTCAAGCGGACCGACCCGTCCCTTTTAGATTCAGGCATTAGGACTTCGAGCCACCCACTTAGGCTCAGTTTGGGATTGCTGTCACTTTTTAAAAAAAGTTGCTTCTGCCGTACTTTGAAAAATAATTAGTTATAAAGTAAAGCAACTCCATATTTGGTAAACAATATTTTTAAAGTACTGTTAGTACAAAAGCAATGTCAAAACCGTTTGGTAAATTTTAATATAAAACTGTTATAACTGTGAATAATGACTAAAATAGATATGACGTTGAAAGTGTTATGCACAAATCATGTGGTGGAGTGGAGGTGGTGGTCAAAGAGATGGAGGTGAAGGTGGTGGTGGTGGTTATGGTGGAGGTGGTGGTTGTGGTATTGGTGATGGTGGGGATGACCTTTATGGAGGTGGAGGTGGTGGTGGCGGAGGATGAGTAGGAGGAGGATGTGGTGGTGGTGGCGGTGGTGGTGGTGGAGGTTGTGAATGTGGTGGTAGAGGTGGTGGAGTTGGATGTGGAAGTGGAGGTGGTGTCATTTTTAAAAATGAATAATGGTATTTTGGGAATTAAAAAAATTCATTAAAGGCTCATCTCTGCTTCTTTTGTGATAACTTTAAAAAGCAACCACAGAGCACCTTTTAAAAATTTCTTTGTCAAAAGGCCACTGCTTTTAAAATAATCGGGATATTTTGTTTTTACCAAACACCTTAAACTGCTTAACTTTAAAGTGAAGCAGATTTTTGGCAAAAAAAAACAATCCCAAATGGAGCCTTAGTAAACATGTTGAGCAAAGCATTATAAAAAAAACATTAGCTTATATATTACATTAAAATTGAAACTTCAAAAACTCGATATGCCCCAAGGGCTAGACTATTGTTTTGGTTTAAAAGATTGAAATTTAAGGAACAAAGTCATTATTTTATTTATAAAGAAATCATTAATTTTTAACATATATTATTAAAAAAATGGGCACAAATTTAATATTATGATGTACTATTTTTCTTTAAAAACAAATATAATATAATATATGGGGCTTTAACGGGCGAGTCGGCCAGTGTCAGGCCCGACTTTGATTGGGCTCATGTCGTGCGAGGCCATATTTAATTAGGCTGGCCTCATACCGTGCACAACCTGATTTGGTCCGTTTGACACCTCTAGTCACAACTCAATGAGATAGAATCCACAATGTAATCCGCATTGGTGGACAATAATTTACCTATTCCTTTTTTTCCATTTACCTCAAATTGAGGAGAGAGATAGAAATAAAGAAATAAAGAATGAAGAATATCAAAATTTCTCTCTATATTGTGTGGTAGAGAATATGGTATAAGTGTAACCTATCATGTGATCCAATATGTCAACACAAAACTCAACAACACATTTACTAAGTTTAGATTTCACCATTTAAGATTTATAAGAGTTAGATGTTAATTAGAAAGGTCACTATTCACTAAGTGTAATATTTGACTTAACTTCTAACACCACATTCACATGTTATGTACTCTGACTGTTACATGCACACTAAATCTCCACCGACTACCATTTTTCCATCTAACTTAAAATATTTCATATTTTCAAACTATGCACTTCGTCACATACTATGTTATATTATATTTACAGGATCGGCTTTGAGAGTTTGAGAGCCACACAACTTAAAACATTTCAAATTTTTAGACCACGTACTTCGTCACACACCATGTTGTATTATATTTACAGGGCCTGCTTTGAGAGTTTGATGAGAGCCACCCAGGTCCGGCCATTTAGCAGGTAGGCTAAGGTTCTAAGTTAGAGGCGTGTAGAGAAGATCGTTTTGAGCACTAATTAATTAACTGGTTCACAATAGTTCGAACAAATATTAAAATAGACACAATTGAGAATTAATTTAAAGATAGTGAAGCAACACAATGCCAACTTGAGCTTTTTAATTATTTATTGTTATTTAAAAAAATTATCGACTTGTAAAGAGAGACAAAGGGATAAATATATACAGGAAGATTGAGCTATATATAAAGATCTGAAAGCAACTTTCTAAGAATTTGCCTAGTCAATGAGAACAGTCTGAACAAGAACAAAACTAATTTCATCATCTCTTTGGAGTTTAGCAGAAGACAGACTACAAAATGTTAAAATGTGACCAACTTGTGCAGTAAATTAGGAAGTTTCTATCTTGAGGAAGCCCTTCTCCTTGAGACTTTCAACAGTGTCCCTAAGACTTACTTCCAATGGAAGGAAACCAACTCCCAAGCTTTTTGCTTTTTCCTGCGATACTTGAAACGTGGTTTCAGAAGGACTGTTATCCTCAAATATGCTGTCAAGGAAAGAAATGAATATTTCCCTCAAAAATTTGCCACATTGTATTTCATCGGTGATGTATATATTTAACTTATAGGAAAATAGGAATTTGATCCAAAGCAGTATTTTATAAGGCTAGTCCCAGTAAGAAAGGGTCTTAACTTGCAAATCAATATTGGTCTCAGGTTTGAATTTCCATAATACCTCGGCATTGTGTGTGTAAGAAATCCATATCCCCTTGTAGTTTAGACCATCATTTTTCCAAAATAAATAAATAAAAGTTTCTAAGGCTAGACAAGACAAGACCAATTAAAATGAACTATAACTTTTTAAAGTATTACAAGACAAGATTCACTCCCCATCTTATCCAATCAAAGCCACCAAACGAGCATGAATTGAGTGATGTGGGATAAAGTAAAAGGTTAATGATAGTTTAGTACCTTGTGATTACACACCATTAATACATGTTAATTCCTATTTTCTCAATTTTTACAATTATATATCTCTGTCTTTTAAATTTATTACAATGTGGTTCCGTTCCGGTATTTGCATACGTGGCATTTATGGGTCCCACATTTTAGTTTTTTTTAAATATTTAGGTCTAATAAAATATTCATATAATTTTTTAAAAATCAATTAAAAATAAAACAAACTGATGTGGGTGGTTGTAGGTGGGGTTCTGGGTTCGTTGATGTGGAGGGGGTGATGGTTTGGTCCGAGGATTTTTAGTCTTTTTTCTTCAATTTCTTAAAAAAAGAATAATATTTTATTCAAAGTTTATAAAAAAAGTAAAATGTGGGATTCATAGTGCCACGTAGTCAACTAATGGGGAGATTTGACAGAAACCGTAACGGTGGAACCACATTGTAACAATTTAAAAGACTTGGGTATGTGATTGTAGAAATTGAGAAGAGAGGGACTAACATAACATGTCTTAAGAGTGTAACCACATGGTACTAAAATGTCATTAACCCTAAAGTGAAACCTTGATTAATGACAATATCATGATTGTGGCATTTTGCAAGCATAACTTACTTTTCAGGTGGGCAAATAGTGGGATGAAGTTGTTGTAAAATCTTCAAAGCCTCGAAAACGGGTGTAACATGTCCAACTAAACAGTATCTTCCATTAGCAGAAGGAACTTCAAATGCTTGTATATGGGCATAGGCAGCATCTTTAACATCAGTAGATATATAATTTGGTCTGTCTGCGTCTTGCGTATCTGCATGAAAAAGAAACATAAGAAAAAAAAAATACAATCAATTGTTAGCACATCACAAGAATCATCTAAAGAATTCAAGAAGTAGTTAATTACCTTATTAATTCACTCTAGAAGTAGTTAATTACCTTATTAATTCACTCTGCAACTACAATTGTAGAAGCTATGGACAGATTAATTTTGTTCTCAAATGACTTAAAACTTTAAATTTTATTTGTTATGTTTATAAGCAACAATTAGATATTAGTTTTCAATAGACATTCCAAGCTACTTAAAAAATGAATAAAGTTTTGGTTGCTAGAAACTGGATTGCAGCAAGAGAAAAAGATAATTTTGCCTAAGTGTACCATTTTTGAGATTCAGAACCATTTCCACAGTGGCATTAAGAGTTGGCTGCAAGAGTGGACCAATCACATATGCTGGATTTAGTGCAACCAAGTCAATCCCATTTCCTTCAGCAAATTTCCAAGCAGCCTCCTCAGCTAAAGTTTTTGAAAGAAAATACCATTCCTGGACATATAGAAAGAAAAGGAAGTTCTTGATTTGAATAAAATTCATTGATTTAAAACAAACTAAGCCGTTAAAGTAATTTTGAAGGCAACTACTTAGACATCTCGAACATCATGATGCACAAAATTGGATCCATATACACTTGTGAAGGTAATAAATTCAATTTTGTTAATTTCTAATATTTGTTGATTTCAAGTAAAGACATGGAAGTATAGCAAAAGAATAAATTGCATACCTCCAAATCCTCACAAACAAGTGGATCTGAAAACCATGTTTCATCGACTACCACATCAGGGGTCAAAGGTTTTGCATTGATCACAACTGAAGCCAATGAAGATGTTAAAACAATCAAACAATATGGTAGAATATTTTCTGATTGTATTTCATTCTCCGAAATGAGGTATTTATAATACAAGGTTACAAACTCTAGTAGGGTACTAGGAAATATGACAAAGTCCTAATTACATAATATCTATACAAAAGGAAACAAATAAAATCAGAATATTTTAGGAAGTAAATCCCAATTAAAATAGGACTCGCGCTAACACTCCCCCTCAAGTTGAAGCAAAGACGTCACGCATGCCCAACTTGTCAAGCGAGTTGAGGAAGATACTAGTAGACACGTCTTTCGTAAGAACATCGGCTAACTGATACTCAGAACTTATGAACGGGAAGGAAACAATTTATGCATCCAACTTCTCTTTAATAAAATTTCGATCAACCTCCACATGCTTCGTACGATCATGTAGCACCGGATTATGGGGAATCGCAATTGCCGCCTGATTGTCATAATATAAATCCATGGTCTTCTTTGGCCCAAAACCAAGATTTCTCAACAATCTCCTCAACCATAGTAACTCACACACGCCTTGAGCCATCCCATGACACTCGGCCTCGGCACTAGATCATGACACCATATTTTGTTTCTTACTTCTCCAAGTAACAAAGTTACCACCAACAAACATGAAATACCCAGACGTAGAACGCCTATCAGTGGCTGAACCAGCCCAATCAACATCTGTATACCCTTTCACATATGTATGACTATACTTGGAAAACATTAACCCCTTGCTAGGAGTTCCTTTCAGATATCTCAAAATACGCGTCATAGCTCTCATATGATCTACAGTAAGAGAATGCATAAACTGACTCACTATACTCACTGCATATGCAATATCAGGCCTTGTATGAGCTAAATAAATCAATTTCCCCATAAGCCGTTGATAACGTTCTTTATCAATAGGAACTTGATCAGGATATAACCCCAACTTATGATTCTGCTCACTGGGGGTATCAATTGGTTTACAATCCATCATTCCAATTTCTGCAAGTAAATCCAAAACATACTTCCTTTGAAACAGAAAGATACCATGCTTAGACCTGGCAACCTCAATCCCAAGAAAGTACTTCAAGTCACCTAACGATTTCATCTCAAACTCGGATGCCAGATACTTATGAAGATTCTGCATTTCTGCCTGATCATCTCCAGTCACAATCATATCATCAACATAAATTATTAAAGGTGTCAATTCACCTTTATGACGCTTCAGAAACAAGGTATGATCCAAGTTACTTTGCACATACCCAAACTTCCTTATAGATACAGCAAACCTCCCAAACCATGCCCTAGGAGACTGCTTCAATCCATACAAATATTTCCGCAGTTTACACACAACACCCTCCTTGGAGGTCACAGGAATACCAAGGGGAGGATCCATGTATATCTCTTCCTTAAGGTCACCATGTAGGAATGCATTCTTGACATCAAACTGCAACAGGAGCCAGTCATGATTGGTAGCCAAAGATAAGAGTACGCGCACAATATTGAGCTTTGCTATTGGGGGCAAAGGTCTCCGTGTAATCCACTTTATAAGTCTGAGTATAGCCCTTTGCTACCAATCTTGCCTTGTAACAGTCAATGGAACCGTCAGTTTTATGCTTCAAAGTAAACGCCCATCTGCACCCAACAGCCTTTTTTCCTTTCGGTAAAGGAACTAATTCCCAAGTGGCATTCTTGTTCAAAACTTCCATCTCAACATTCATTGCATCTACCCATTTGGGATTTGATAGAGCATCCTGCAACTTAGTTGGCACACATACATTAGATAATTGACACAAATATGACGCATATGACTTAGATAAACGATGAGTTGACACATAATGGCTAATGGGGTATTTGGACTTGGCATGTATTTCAGGAGAATATTGTACTTTGGGCTTTCCACGAGTAGTTCGTGGGGGTAATTGATAAGTAGACACATCATCATAAATCACCTCACTATTATCACGAGTTGACTGGGGCAATGGCAGGGTAGAGGGGGTCTTGCATCGATCTCATCCACACAAGAGTCACCAGAATCATTGTCACGTTCGTCCGAAGTAACGATGGAATCATCAAAAATGTCGTTGGGCGACCGGTTGCGGCCATCTAGGTGATCGGTCATTTCTAGGCCGTGGCCATCATCTTCGTCTACAGGTTTGAGCGACCGGTCGTGGTTATCTGCATGACCGGTCTTTTCCAGGCAGGTTGTATCGTTGTTTGCTCCAGACCCTGGAGACCGGTCGTGGGAAGCTGGGCGACCGTTCGTTTTTTACCCGAGTGCAATTTCTTCAATTTCTTCACAGTCATCCTCAAGTCCACAGTCTTCTATTCCAACACTCTTCAATTCACTCCCCCTCTCCCCCTGAATTGGAGAGGAATGAGAAACATAATACGGTACTTCTTCATGGAATGTGACGTCCAAAGTAACATGCACTTTCTGAGTAGGTGGATGATAGCACTTATAACCATTATGAGTATAAGAGTAACCAATAAAGACACAGCGTAGAGCACAAGGATCAAGTTTACTCCGTTGATGAGAGTAGACATGAACATAGGCAACATACCCAAAAACTTTAAGGGGCAACTTGGAGATGGAGATAGGGGAAAGAAGGGCACCAAACACATCATGCGGAGTCTTGAAATCAAGAACCTGACTAGGAGTACGATTAATCAAATAGGTAGAAGACAGAACAGCATGCCCCCAAAGATGATGGGGAACAGACATATCCAATATGAGTGAGCGGGCAACTTCAAGTAACTGACGATTCTTGCATTCAGACACACCATTTTGCTGCGGAGTGAATGGAGTGGTAGTTTGGTGAATAATGCCTTGAGCACTGAAGAATTGGGTCAAGGTATTATTCATATATTCACCTCCGTTATCAGTCCGAAACACTTTGACTCGAACATGAAACTGAGTAGACACCATGGCACAAAATTCAGGAAGAATAGAAGCAACATCATATTTATTCTTCATAAAAAACACCCAGGTTAAGCAAGTGCAGTCGTCAATAAATGTAACAAACCAACGGAAACCATTAGAAGTCACACGAGCAGGGCCTCAGACATCCGAATGCACTAAATCAAATGGCTTTGCAGCTCTACTATCACTCAAAGGAAACATAGTCCGATGACTCTTGGCCAAAATACACGTCTCACACTTAAAACTGGATTCATCACAGGAGTGGAATAAAGATGGAAACAATCGTTTAAGGTAGCCAAATGATGGGTGTTCCAAGTGACTTTGCCATAACCAAATTTGTTGTTTGTCTTTGACACTGCAACTTTGAACAGTATTAACGACACGATCACGAACTGGTGCAGAAGGCAATGTCAAATAATATAACCTCCCCTATCCGTTTACCATGCCTAATCGTCTCGTGAGTCTTGAGATCCTGAAAAGAGCAATGTGTAGGATAGAAAGTAGCAAAAGTATTAAGTGTATCAAGTAAGCGACCAACTGATAACAAGTTACAATGGATATTGGGAACTAGCAATGCACGAGATAATGACAGAGTAGGAGTGAGAGAGATTGTGCCCTCACCAGTAACTGGAGAAGGCAAGCCATTGACACTAGTTATGTATGGGTCACGGGTGTTACTAGACAACTCATCAAAAAATTTAGCATCATAAGTCATATGATCAGAAGCACCAGTGTCAATTATCCAAGTATTGAAGCTAGTACTTGGAATGGAGTCAGAACCACACAATTTTGCAGAAGCAGCAGCAACAACACCAACAATGGAGTTATCAACCATGATAGTTATGTATGGGTCACGGTTGTTACTAGACAACTCATCAAAAAATTTAGCATCATAAGTCATATGATCAGAAGCACCAGTGTCAATTAACCAAGTATTGAAGCCAGTACCTGGAATGGAGTCAGAACCACACAATTTTGCGTATAAAGAAAGAATAAAGAAGCAACAATTGAGTTATCACCCATGATTGCAGCAAAAACTCAACAGATCACGGCAGAGTATACAACGGAACACAGTAGGGGCACAAATATGGCAGATGCACAAAGACAGGCACGAAGACAGTAGAGACACGAACACGGCAGAGTACACAGCGGAACACAGTAGAGGCACAAACACTACACACAAACCCAGGAGGGCACACACGGCACAGGCACGGGCACAAGAGAACCCTAAAAAGAAATTAGGGCACACAATAGAACACGAGTGGGCACAATACACAGGTCACCAGAAAGTCGGCTCTGATGCCAAGTCAAACAATAGGGTAGAATATTTTCTGATTGTATTCCATTCTCCGAAATGAGGTATTTATAATACAAGGTTACAAACCCTAGTAGGGTTATACTAGGAAATATGAAAAAGTCCTAATTACATAATATCTATACAAAAGGAAACAAATAAAATCAGAATATATTAGGAAGTAAATCCCAATTAAAATAGGACTCACGCTAACAAAAACTACCCTCTTGACAGTTCGGAATTTTACGCACGATTTTAGAACATTTAGTGTGCCCTTCACTGCGCACAGGGTATAGTGATTCTTCCTGAGATGTGGAGAAAAAGCATCATTGTAGTTTTTTCATTAAAAAAAATAAAAATATTTGGAAGTTTTGTTTTATTCTCTAAGAAAATACACAAATGGCGACACACATGTAATTAAGCAATCGGCGAGACAAGAATGGTATTTGAAGTATATGTGGGAGGAATGAACCCGTGCCTGTGTCAGTGGAAGAAAATATTACACGGGATGCTGTATCGAAAACACCTTCACATCCATCAACTGCAAGGTCAAAAGATCCTTCAACTAACAAATCTGCTTGAAACAAATGTAGTCTATCTTTTGCTCCATCAAGTGTGAGTAAGTGTTGTGTTTTCTTTGGATCATCTGTAGCATGCTCATATATACAAATACATACAACAATAGTTTATTTGAAAATAGAAAAAGAAAATAATTTTTTCATGTCCAATAAAAATTTTATAGACATCGAACGCGCAAAAAATAAATGAAAAATAGCAATCAAAGCCCAGAAGTTTTTATTGTTGTCATCAAAACTAAAAGTTTTAGAATGAAAACTATTCCAATACCTGTTTTGATGTATATTAGAGCAAGTTTAGAGAAAGAAAAAAAAAAGTGGTAAAATACTGACTTGGGTCACGAACAGTGGCTTTGGCAATATAACCTCTTTGTAATAAGAGCTTCACCAGCCAGTAGTGTTTTTGATCAGATGCAGATTAGAAATGTAGTTTCATGGAGTGCTATGATTGCGTGCTATGCAAAGAATGGGAGGCCTTATGAAACTGTTTCGGGAAATGATACTTGAGACCTATGATTTGTTACACAATTCTGTGACAATGGTTAGTGTGCTTCAAGCTTGTGCAGCTCTTACTGCTCTAGAGCAGAGGAGGTTCCTTCATGGATATATCCTCAGACGAGGACTTGATTCAATCCTTCCAGTTATGAGTACCCTTATCACAATGTATGCAAGATGCGGTAAGCTTGACTTGGGCGAACAAGTTTTCAGCATGATGAATAAGAAGGATGTTGTTTCATGGAATTCTTTGATTTCAAGTTATGGTGTTCATGGATATGGAAAGAAGGCAATTCAAATTTTTGAAGACATGGTCTATCATGGAGTATTACCTTGTCGCATTTCATTTGTTAGTGTCTTGGGCGCATGTAGTCACGCAGGTCTTGTTGAAGAGGGGAAGATGTTGTTTAATTCTATGGTAAAAGAACATGGAATATATCCCAGCGTTGAGCACTATGCTTGTATGGTGGATCTGCTTGGTCGTGCCAATCGGTTCGATAAAGCAGCCAAAGTCATAGAAGATATGCGAATTGAACCAGGTGCTAAAGTTTGGGGTGCTCTTCTTGGATCATGTAGAATACATTGTAATGTTGAGCTGGCGGAGAGAGCAAGTAAAAGGCTATTTGAGCTTGAGCCTAGGAATGCTGGGAATTATGTACTTCTAGCTGATATTTATGCTGAAGCCAAGATGTGGGATGAGGTAAAAAGAGTGAAGAAGCTTTTAGAAGCTCGAGAACTACAAAAGGTCCCAGGTCGGAGTTGGATTGAAGTTAAAAGGAAGATATACTCATTCATTTCGGTTGATGAGTTTAACCCACAGATGGAGCAGCTCCATGCATTGTTGGCTGAATTGTCAACAGAGATGAAGGACAGAGGATATAAGCCGCAAACTAAAGTTGTCCTATATGATCTTGATGAGGAAGAGAAGGAACGAATAGTATTAGGCCATAGTGAAAAATTAGCAGTTGCATTCGGACTCATAAATACCAAAAGGGGGGAAACTATTCGGATTTCCAAGAACTTGAGGTTATGCGAAGATTGTCACTATGTTACGAAGTTCATTTCCAAGTTTGCCGATAGAGAGATTCTGGTTCGAGATGTGAATCGCTTTCACCATTTCCGTGATGGGGTTTGTTCATGTGGGGATTATTGGTAGTTGCAGGCAATTATTCGTTTCTTTCATTATTTTTCCCCTAATAACTAAAGGAGAGAGGTTTTTGAGGTTATAGAGATCTTAAGGTGTATACTGTATAATAGGAACACTGTTAAAAATTATACATGTTCTTTGAAATCCTCATCAATAAATGATTTTCCTAATTTTATGATTCATATGGTGGTTATTGTAATTTTCTAACTATATACTCTTTTTTGTACCACTGGTTTAACCCTGATTGTGGATTAATAAAGTCTTTCATTTCATTTCATTGAATTCAAGCAGGCCATAAGTTATTAGAAATTGTTATTATAAAACAGATAATTAAAGACACTTTTGGTTGGTACCCCAGAGATTGAAAAGTTACTTCATTTTAATTCATTTTCAATCGAGCTGAAACATTGGGGGAAAATGCTGCAGACAAATATAGAAAGTCTGAACATGAACAATATTACTTTCACAATCTCTTTGGATAAACTTGTGTAATGAACAAATTGCCTTCAGTTGCATAATTCAAACCTTGAGGAAGCCCTTCTCCTTGAGGCTTTCAACAGTGTCCCTAAGACTTACTTCCAGTGGAAGGAAATTAACTCCCAAACTTTTTGCTTTTTCCTGTGATACTTGATATGTGGGTTCAGAAGGATTGGCCTCCTCATATCTGCCAACAATGAAACAAACAAATCTTTACCTTAAAACTTTGTCATATTCGAAAAAGAAAATTGCCAATTTGTGGAATTTTGCAAATTATAACTTACATTTCAGGTGGGCACAGAGAGGGATGAAGTTCATGTAAAATATTCAGAACCTCGGCCATGGTTGTAACATGTCCAACTAAACAATATCTTCCATTAGCTGAAGGAACCTCAAATGCTTGAACATGAGCTGAGGCAACATCTCTAACATCACTAGATGGATAAATTGAACTGTTTACATCTTCAATATCTGCATAGAAAAGAAACAAACTTGCATCACAAGATTCATCTAACATCAAATGACTAACTTTAAATGTTATTTTGTTAGCCGAACCAACATTTCGTTACCTTAACGTTCGATAAACATACCTACTACTCTAAGAAAATGTTTTGACACTCAAAAATCATTATGCTAGCTGCCTCAACTAAGTAATTCTGACTCTCCGTCATAGTCTGCTCTAACCAAGCAAAGATTGAAAAAAAAAAATCATATATAGTTGCTGCAGTGTACCGTTTTGGAGGTTGAGAATCATCTCCACAGAGATATTAAGGCTTGGTTGTAAGAGTGGACCAATCACATAGGATGGATTTATGGTAACCAAGTCAATCCCATTTCCTTTAGCAAATTTCCAAGCAGCTTCCTCAGCTAAAGTTTTTGAAACAACATACCATTTCTGGACATAGAGAAGAGCAAGAAGTTAGTAACTTAGTACTAAACCAAGATATACTTCCTGCCTTGTTTTATGTTAAGCATACCTCAATGCAACGAATCACATGAACAACTGATTTATTAATTTTTTTTTTATGGCAGAAAAAACAACTGAGATGGTTTAATGCAAATACTTGGACATTTTGAGCTCAAGAAGATGGACAAAAACTTGGAAGCTACTTCTGTAGAACAAATGAAGAACAGGGGTGCATAAAAGGAAAGAAGAAAGATAGGATAATTATTCATCTCCTACATAATTGGATGCAGATACTTGTAAAGGTGAAAAATTCAATCTAGTTAATGTCATGTAAATATAACAAATGAATATGAATTTCATGAATAAAAGGTGTAACTTGGAAGAAGATAATAAGCATGGGAACCTACACATTTACCTTCAAATTCTCACAAACAAAAGGATCCGAAAACCATGTTTCATCAACCACCACATCAGGGGTCAATGGTCTTCCATTGACCATGACTGCAGCCATAGAAGATGTTAAAACTACCCTCTTGACGGTAGTGAATTTTACGCACGATTTTAGAACATTAAGGGTTCCCTTCACTGCAGGGTCAATTAATTCTGCCTGAGATTGTAGAGACAAAGAACCAGTTCAGTTTCTGCATAAAAAAAAGTACGTTGATTCTGCAAAGAGGGAAATGTAAAATCGCAAGACACTTCTAGTCCCTGTAATTTTCAAATGGTTTCTAATTTGGTCAAGTAGCTCACATTAGGTTGCAATCAATCACAGTTTCGCTTGTTCATGTTTTTCAAAGGGATTGGACTCGAAATTTGGCATTGTTGTAACCTTACGGTGATCATTGTTAAGGGGCTTGTAGCTCAGTGGTTAAGAACATTTACCCTGCACCTAAGGTCTTATGTTCGATTCCCCCCTTCCCCAATATTGCTTGTATTTTTTATTTTAAAAAGGTGATCATTGTTATATTTAAAAATGTCCAATGGCTTGTCCAATGGCTTGTCCAATCCCTAATCAAGAAGACAAAAATAGTCAATTAGGTTTGAAGTATTTATAAAAGTAAAGGGATGAATGCTAGAACCTGTGGGTCAGTGGATGAATATAGTACAGGGGATGCTGTATGAAAAACACCCTCACATCCATCAACTACAGCATCAAAAGATCCTTCTTCTAACAAATCTGCTTTGAACAAATGGAGCCTTTCTTTTGCCCCCTCAAGTGCCAATAAGTGTTCTGTTTTCTTCGGGTCATCTGTGGCATATGCATAATTACAAAAGTAATTAGTTCATCAAAAAGGACTCACCGTACAAGATATAACTCTCATTAGTTTGAAACAATTGTTTTCCTCTTTAATATTCACTCTTTCTTCTCTTCTATCCTCACGGTGTTGGGTCCAAAAACCTTCGACCCTTACCCTCCACATATTTTTAGCACATGATGTTAAGGCTGGATCGGAAGAAAAGTGTTATTTCGATATGTACATTGTTCCTCGTACATTTTCATGTTAAGTTTTTCAGGCTTAATCACATGATTATGGATGAGAACAATAATCGAAATCCAGAAGTTTCTGTTGATTTCATCAAAACCAAGAAGTAGAAATGAAAATCATCGAAAGAAAAACCGTTTTTCGGGAGAGAGAAAAAGGGAGAAGAGATTAAGTAGTAGTGGCATATCTATATATATGACTTGGATCACGGACGGTTGCTTTGACAATATAAGCTCGTTCCAGTAAGAGCTTCACCAGCCAGGATGCTATGAAACCCGATGCTCCTGTTACGCACACCACCTTCCTTGCTTCGTTCATCCTCCTGATCAGAAGAAGCTTTATAGTTGGAAGTTTTCGCTTCAGCTTTTTATATACTTGAGAAGTGAGGTGAATATTTTAGTTCGTGACTAGTAGTTTAGGAGGGAGGGGGCATATAAGATTGGTGAGCTAGCTTTTACTCTTGGGGCCAATAATACACGTCTTTAAAAATTGTGTACACCATTTGCAAGTAGTTTTGTAAACTTATAATGGGGCTTTCGGGGCCACGGCAACTTGAGGTCAAAGTGGGATGGATGTGGAATTTCACAACCACTTATTTTTTAAGTGCCAATTTTGTGAAGAGATTTGGAGGCTAGTTCTTCATCGCTGTGGGTTCCGTCGTTAAATCCTCTTTGGCCATCATTTTTTTTTTGGTTATATATTATTCATTTTTAAAAAAAGAACAAAAATTGAAGTCAAAGTGCATTAAACTTTTAAAATGAAAAAAATGGATGAAGTTTATCCTAAGTACGCACATTGTAATAAATTTTTAATTAAGATGACAAAACGATTCAAATTTTTAGATGATAAAGTGCAAAAAAGCCTATAATGGAGAGAATTTTTGTGACAGGATTAACCCTTGACTATATATATTTCTTGGTTTTTCTTTTGTGCGAGGGGTTTTGATAATTATTTATTCGTGTTGTGGTATTTTAATGTTGAACCCTTAATTATTATTCTCTTGGATGGATGAGTTGGATTTTTGGGCTTTTCACTTGGTTGAGTTTTTCCCTTGGCAGGCAGCAACTAGTCTTGTAAGAGCATCTCCAGTACAGACCCAAACCAGGCAAAAGGCCCCGAGCAAGCCCAAGTCACCTCCAGCGCAGCCCTCAGCCCGGTTTTGCGTGGGACCCAGCAGCCAGGGCAAGCCCAAGGGCTGGTTTCGACCGGCCACTGAGTCTTGTGACGAAGAGCGGCATTTCAAATTTTTTACCGTTGGCGCGTGAATTACACGCGCCAACGGTAAAAAAATTTGAGATTCGCGTCTGACGCCAGCCTCCAACGGGCAAATGCCACGTGTTGCAACCTGGACGCTCCGATTGGTTTTTTTCCAAATCCGACGGTTGTCTTTTTGGCTAAAAAATTGCAAAAAAATCGAAAAAATTCTGAAATTTTTTTAAAAAATACCAAAAACTATGTATTTTTTCCCTATAAATACCTAACCATTTTATTTACTTTACACACCAAATCTTCATACAATTTCTTCTCCATACAATATTTTTACTCTCCACTCACATTATTCACTTTCCACACCAATTCTATATACAAACTCTTCTCCTTCCAATTTTTTTTACTCTCCAATTTTAGAGGGTGAAAATCTTATCCGAAATTTGAGATTATAATTTTTTTTTTAATGAATATCCGAAAATTTTATCTGGAATAAGACACATGGCAATCGAGATTCTCATATCCGAAAATTTTATCTGGAATAATGGACACGTAACAACCAAAAATCTTATCCGAAAATTTAATTACAAAATATTATCAAAATTAATGGTTTAGAGTATAAAAAATAGGAAATAAAGTACAATGAATAGTATTTGCCTTAGACTTGCCCTAGACTTAGCCTTCATGGGTGGAACCAATAATTGCAAGGTCGACACTATTCACGTGAATAGTGGCAGCCCTTGCTTGCCCTTGCCCTAGACTTAGCCCTTATGGGTGGAGATGCTCTAAGTTGTATGGCCATGTCTTACGGATCCTCCCCGGTACAATGATTAAATGAGATGGGGTCCACACTAGTTAGTGTGGGTAGGTAAGTTTCTCTCTCCAATATCAAATCAGTCTAGTAAGAGGATGTGAACAGGAGAACGGACAGAAAAAAAATCAAACCAGAACAAAAACTCTCGGTCATACTGACAAAAATCAAGCACGATCACACGATCCTAAAATTCTTTAAACTCATAAGCAATTAGGCTATCTAGCTTGCATAAGCCTTCCAGCTTTCAACAAAATAGGCAGAACTCGAATCTCTGACTTCAATTCAGCTCGACGAAGTAACTCACAGGGCAAACGAGATTTCGCTCGTTACAAATTTGGTTAAGAATAGGTGATCCAAGTAAAACTCATGTTGTTCATAATATGAAAACCTTAACAAATTTTCAGAGACATCTTGATGTCTTAAAGTCCCCAGAATAGCCCACAGGTGATCCTCAGTCAAGCAGAACAGATACTGAAGTGCAATTCCAGATTAGCAACTACCAATCCAGTCCGGCTCGGAGAAATCTCAATTTTTGCCCACTCGACAAGCCTTTCCATGGCTCAAATTGATTATAACTTTGCCAATCTCAACATTGGTATTGATTTCCAACTAATCTCTATTAGTTGAAGGTGCTGACGTGCAAATTCCAGTCGAGACACATCTAGTCTAGCCTGAGTCACAGACAACAATGTGGAAACCAATTTATTCCTTTAATAATTTCCTAGGTCAGATGATTTCCTTCCATTTGGGGATTATTTGATTTAGGGATTTATTCGATTAATTGACCTAATTGGGAGTTACCAAACCTAATTGGGAGTTACCTAAACTAATTGGGAGTTACCTAAACTAATTGGGAGGTTATTCGATTCTTGCCTTAATTAGGGATTTGATTTAAATCTCTAATCACACCAACCTCACCAACCACACCAACCTCACCAACCTCATCAACCTCATCGAAGTCCTCTATAAATAGATGGCTACACACAGGGGTGAAGGTACGTCTAAACTTCTCTCTCAAAATACTGCATAAATTCTATCTCTCAAACCCTAGTCGCCATACTCTTTCTCTCTCCCACGCAAGGCTCCGGCCACCACACAGGGCTCCGGCCACCCGGTTCACACCATACATACAACTCCGTACCCTATTGTTAGCTATTGTTTTCCTACAAACACTCGACCTAACTTAGGCATCGGAGGGCCTTTGCCCAACACCCCCCGGGTGTGGTCCTCTTATTCCAATTTATTTTGCAGGGAGAAAGAGACAACGAAGAGGAAGGAGGAATCTTAGACGAATATTCTTTGGGGACGAAAAACGCTCCCACAAACAACCCAAGCAAAAATCGAAGCCCAATGTTCTGATGTCTTTCTAGACTTGGCAGTCTCTTTTTGTTTAATGTATGATAAGCAGTTCTCTTTGAGTTAGTTTGCCTTACTTTCTAACACTTATTTTGGCTAAACTTACTAGTTTTTACTGTGGAAAATTATAAAGTCCTCACCCGTCTAAGGCACGAAAAGAACTTTCTTGGGAGATATTCCTCACCCAAATTCACAATCACTTGATCAAAGTCAATAGCTTGGGGCGCAAGTTATTACATTCCATAGTCTGTTAGGGTTTTTAATCATTAACAGTGGCATGTTCGCACACAAAAGAAAGTTAACTTGTTGACCACCAATGGTTTTCAGGTCAATGAGGAACTTTACCCTACCACCATTGGAACTACATCAAAATGGGTAAACAATTTGGCACGCCCAGTGGAACCTCACTGTATACATACTTCTAAACACCTCTTTTAGCGTATGAATATTGGAAGTTCTAGCCAAAATCCACACTTTGCAATGGAAAGAGGTCAACCAGCTTTCCGAGAAGAAGGACTTGAGTCAGAAGAGAGCAATGCCAGGCAATTTACTCATGGCAGTACCAGGAGTAAACATTCCCAATCCAGCTCCAGAAGACTGAATCTGTCACGACCCGACTCCCCTAGCAAGATATTGTCCGCTTGGGCTCAAGCTAATGCTATCTTGCCTAAAAGGTCTCTTACTAGGAAGAGAAGTGCCCACACATATAAGAAACTTCACTTTTCTCTCCCCAAGCGATGTGGGATTGCTTACCGTTCTTGCTTCCCTAAGATATGGGTCTTACATAATCAGATATAGGAGGGTGTGCTCCGACAAGAAGCTGCAACTCAAAAAAGTCAAGACATTCTAAACAATATGACTGCCATGATGCATTGGCAAGTCAATAGATAGTTCAGGAAAGATCGTGAGGCTGATGCAGCAAGAAATCCGAATCCAGATGCTGTAGTACAACAGCTAGAGCTCCATTTCGGACCTCCACAATGATTGGCATAGCCATATCAAGAAAATCCTCTCATTGCATAGATGATTGGGATACCCGAACTAGTAAAAGCCCAGGCTGGACAGAGGGGGGGCATCCATTGTTATCCAGGAATAGGAAATTTTAGCTCTCCCAGCAGGCCCAGCAGCAATTCAGGTCCCCCAGAATCAGCCTGAACCTCCACAATTCCCACAGTCAGAACTTCCACATGTTCCACGGTTGGAAATTCCACAAGGACCAACAGTTGCACACCTACCTGAACAACCAGTAGTGGTGCCATACAAACCTGGAAGAATAGATCCCAGTCCATTTCCCCCACTAGCAATGGGTAGAAGAGGCAGATGAGAAGCTAACTATTTCGCCAACTTTGAAAGGAATAGGCCAGGAGGAAACTGGAGGAACCATCTCGACTTTGAAGAAGAAGAGCATAGGGAAGAGATCATGCCTAGACCACACATAATTGAATAGAGAGCTTAGCAGAATCAGCCAGAACATGTTCGGAACCTAGCCCATGTCAATGCTGTAAATGACATGGGGGTACTGCAAAGAATGATTAGATAGATGATGGATCCTGAAGCCAAAAGGGGAGAAAGAACAACTTACAGGAGCGATATCCGGCCTACATTGATCAAATGCCCTTACCACTTGGGTTTAAGGTACCAATTTGTAGTTTGGTTGGTGAAGAAGCTTAAGTGCTTATGGCACAAGTATAGACATATGCCAATATTATGTAATAGGAACATGGATGTAGGTTGCTTATAGTAGAGGTGTCAAATGGATTGACACGGCCCCTTTAGAGTCGGGCATTAGGACTTCGAACCAACCCATTTAGTAAATAGGCCAAGCCAAGCACGTCTATTTATAAAAAAAAAACATTATCTTATGCATTACTTTTTTTGTAATATATATTAAAATTGAAACTTCAAAAACTCGATATGCCCCAAGGGCTAGACTATTGTTTTGGTTTAAAAAACTGAAATTTAAAAAACAAAGTCATTATTTTATTTATAAAGAAATCAATAATTTTAAAATATGTTATTAAAAAAATGGGCACAAATTTAATATTATGATGTACTATTTTTCTTTAAAAACAAATATAATATAATATAATATAATATATGAGGCTTTAACAGGCCAATTCATTGAGTTGGGCCGTGTCGGACCCGACTTTGATTGAGCTGCGTGTTGTGCCATGCCATATTTAATTAGGTCGGTCTCATACCGTGCACAGCCTGACTTGGTCCGTTTAACACAACTCAATGAGATAGAATCCACAATGTAGTCAGCATTGGTGGACAATAATTTACCTATTCTTTCTTCCCATTAACCTCAAGTTGAGGGGAGAGATAGAAATAAAGAAATATAGAATGAGAAATATCAAAATTTCTCTCTATATTGTGTGGTAGAGAATATGGTATAAGTGTAACCTATCATATGACATATGTCAACACAAAACTGAACAACACATTTACTAAGTTTAGAGTTCACCATTTAAGATTTATAAGAGTTAGATGTTAATTACAAAGGTCACTATTCACTAAGTGTAATAATTTGACTTCTAACACCACATTCACATGTTATGTTATGTACTTTGACTGTTACATGCACTGCAAAATCTCTAGTGAATTAGTGAAATAGGTGTATTATCAGCGGCGATCTAGAAATTGTTCATGATGGAGACAAAATATAGACTAGAGACTTGCAAAATTTTCTTCCATTTAAATCTACAATGAATATGTATACTTTCATCCATTTAAATTTTTATATTAAAATGCTTCATGTAGGAGGATGTCAGTCATTTTACAAAATCATTTTTGTTAATATTTCTGAAAAGTATATATTATAATTAAAAAATAGAAAAAAATTCTAATGTTTTAAAACAAATCTGAAATGATCTATTAGAAAACTAAACAAAACCCCCAAATTAGTCCACCGCGATTTAACCCACTCATCCCACTACACCTGCAAAACCCATCCACCCCTTCCCATCTCAATAACCCTATCAACCCACCCCTATCCCTAACAGCAAAAGCAAAATTTTCAATAAATTGCCCACAATCTTGGTTATCATAATCACACACCAATTAGGTTGTACCATCATTGCATCTGCACATGAGTTTTTAGTTTTGGCTTGCCCATATTGGGATTTTCTCAGCCATTGAGGTGGGGGAGGTGGGTTAACCTTGCCCCTATTGCCTTTCCCTCTTCTCTCTCAGATTACTTTTGTCAAATACCTTGGCCCCATTACAGCAAAATAAAGCAGAATTTCAATGGAATTCATGAGACATCATGGGTAAGGAAGCAGGGTGAGTAGGGGGAATAGCCTACAATCGATCGACCTTAGGTGGATCCGCCACTGTGTATTATATACGAGAACATACACCGAATATTTACTAAAATTAAATTGTAAAGTTATTTCGGATAGAGAATTAAATTTAAAATTTCATATCCAATTATATGTGATGCCAAAATGGAAATGTTCTTTCCAATATGCACCCGTAGTTAATATATACCTTGATTTGAAGAATCATGAATACTATATGTCATTTAAAAATTGAAAATTATTATATGAGTAAATTTTAATGAAGAAAAAAGAAGAAAGAAAGTAGTAGGGAATGATATATATACTGACTTGGGTCGCGAACCGTGGCTTTGACAATATAACCGCGTTGTAATAAGAGCTTCACCAGCCATGATGCTATGAAACCAGACGCTCCTGTTACACACACCACCTTCCCTTCTCTGCTCATCTTCTCTCTCTCTCTCTCTATCTCTCTCTCTCTCTCTCTCTATGTACACACACATATATATATATATATATAGGTGAGTTTTTATTGAGGGATCCCTTAAATAAGCTTATTTGAGAGACACTTTTGTAGGGCCCACTCCGTAGTGTATTTCACTAATCCAAACCGTCTATTTTGTAGATATTCATTCAAAGATCATCTCTACAAAAAATCACTTGAATCCGATATCATTTGACCACTCAATTGAATTATTGAAATGTCATTACTTTCTTGAAGCACCGTGTTCATTGATTTTGTAGGAGGCAATTAGATGTCGAAACGGTTTCCAATTTATCTAATTTTTTTGCAAGAATGATCTATGAATGTACACTTAAAAATTAGATGGTTTGGATTGTTGAAAATAAAACATTGTAAGGACCCTAAAAGGCAGTGGCGGAGCCAGGAATTTAAGTAAGAGGGGGCACTCTTAAAAATTCAAACACTTTCTTTTATGAAAAATCAACCTAGTTTTTAAGAAATCCGTAATTTAATCACTTTTCTCTATTTTTTTCTTTATTTTTTTGTATGAATAACCTATCATTCTTTTATGATAACAAAATACATGCAATTCAAAAGAATTTTAGACATGAGAATGAAAGAGAAGCAAAGAAAATAGTGGACATTTAAGAATTTGTGAGGGAGCCAGCGCCCATCGAGAGCATGCATTGACTCCGCCAGTGCTAAAGGGTGTCCTTAAAATAAAAAGATTCCTCAATAAAAACAAATATATATGTATATCTGCAAGCTCAGAAAGCTTTTATGATGAGAGAAATCAGCTGAAGATCAGAAGCGTCCATGGAGGCAAAGCTAAAGATGTCGATGTTTGCAACTACTTTATTAGGAAATGTCTTGTTCAACAACGATAACAATGGAAAGATAAAGTACAACGTATGTGGTCGTTGATTTTGTCATTTTTTACAATTTTATTAGAAGTGCTTTTTATTTGGTGGAGATTTGCCTATTGTAGTTTAAGAACTTGTACATTACAGAAGATCTTTGTGTACACTGATTCGTGGGATAAGAAAAAAAAATATTTATAAGGTTAGTAGCCGTAGCTTTTAATTTTCATTTTATGTCATATTTCTTCTACTTTCCACGAACTACGATTTTTCTATCTAACTTAAAATATTTCATATTGTCAGACACAATGTTGTATTATATTTACAGGGCCGGCATTGAGAGTTTGAGAGCCACCCCAGGTCCGGCCATTTAGCAGACAAGATCGTTTTGAGCACTAATTCACAATAGTTCGAACAAATATTAAAATAGACACAATTGAGAATTAATTTAAAGATAGTGAAGCAACACAATGCCAACTTGAGCTTTTTAATTATTTATAGTTATTTAAAAAAACTTATCAACTTGTAAAGAGAGACAAAAGGGATAAATATATAGAGGAAGATCGAGCCATATATAAAGATCTGGTAGCAACTTTCTAAGAATTTGCCTAGTCAATGAGAACAGTCTGAATTAGGGCTGGGCACCTAAACCCGAAATATCGAAACCGTATCTAACCATATCGTACCATACCGATTTCATACCGTTTCATTTGGGATGAGGAGATATTCGGTACGATACCGTACCGTACCAAGGGAGTATGGTATGGTAGTGGTACCAAGTATTTGGTACCGATCAATACCGTACCGTACCGAATACATGAATTGAAGTATATTTTTTTTGTGTATGTTATGTTGTTGTTGTACGGTCCTTCACTACAACTTCATTTTTGAAATTGTTTTATTTTTTATTTTTAAAGTGTTATGAAAACTAGAGAGAACTTGTTCTCATCAAGACAAAACAATAATCTTTATGTAAAAATAAACCAAGCATGCAACGTTTGCTTTGTTACTATTTTAATAGTTTACATTCTCAGCTTTGTTAAAAATTGACTAAGCTTTGTTATTGGGTGATTAGGATTTGGATATTGAATCTATAACTTAGGCATCACTTATTTTGGTGAATGAATATGTTGAATATTGAATTGGTTCATTTTTGAGTTGTGTCCTTTTGGTACCGAAATGGTACCGTACCATACCGATATTGATTTGGTACGGTATGGTACGGTACCAACTTTGGCAAACGATAATCCCATACCGTACCATATCGGTTTTAATTTCCGGTATCGGTATCGGTACGAGCTCAATACCGTACCGTACCATACCGTGCCCACCCCTAGTCTGAACAAGAACGAAACTAATTTCATAATCTCTTTGGAGTTTAGCAGAAGACAGACTACAAAATGCCAAAATGTGACCAACTTGTGCAGTAAATTAGGCTTAATATCATAAAACGTCCCTAAAGTTTACGAAACTATCATATTGCATCCTTAATATTTTTTTGTGTCATTCCTGATCCTTGAGATTAGTATGTGTGATCACAAATGGTCCCTGCCGCTAGGTTCGGTCAAAAACTTCATTAGTTTGCTAAAATGGCATATATATATATATATATCACAAAACATCCTTGAGGCACACGCACCTATCACAAATGGTCCTTGAGAAATTTTTAAAATTTTTTCATTTAAAATTCATAAAATTTTGGTTTTCATTTTTAAATTATTTAAAAATATATATTGTATTTTAAATACACGTGACACTATATTATTGCATATGTGGGCTCTACATATGCCACATCAACAAACTAATGGAGTTTTTGAAAATTAATTTAAAAATGAAAAAATCAAGGGTTTAGGGTTCATATATGGTCCTCAAGGTTAAAATCCTTCAATAAATGGTTTTTTCATTTTTAAATTTATGAATTTTAAATTATTTTTTAAAACTCCATTAGTTTGTTAATGTGGCATATATGTGGAGCCCACATCTTCAAAATATATTGTCACGTGTATTTAAAATACAAAGTATATTTTTAAATAATTTTAAAAAGAAAACCAAAATTTTATGAATTTTAAATGAAAAATAAAATAAAAATTGCAAGAACTATTTGTGATAGGTGCGTGAACCTTAGGAATGTTTTGTGATATATATATATGCCACGTCAGCAAACTAACAGAGTTTTTGACGGAACCTAACGGCAGAGACCATTTGTGATCACATCTACTAACCTTGAGGACCACGAATGACAAAAAAAAAGGGATGCAATTTGATAGTTTCATAAACCTTATGGACGTTTTGTGATATTAAGCCCAGTAAATTATGAAGTTTCTATCTTGAGGAAGCCCTTCTCCTTGAGACTTTCAACAGTGTCCCTAAGACTTACTTCTAATGGAAGAAAACCAACTCCCAGCTTTTTGCTTTTTCATGCGATACTTGAAACGTGGGTTCAAAAGGACTGTTATCCTCAAATCTGCCGTCAAGGAAAGAAACAAATATTTCCCTCATAAATTTGCCACATTGTATTTCATGGGTGATGTATATATTTAACTTATAGGAAAATAGGAATTTGATCCAAAGCAGTATTTTATAAGGCTAGTCCAAGTGAGAAAGGGCTTTAACTTGCAGATCAATATTGGTCTCAGGTTTGAATTCCCATAATACCTCGGTATTGTGTGTGTAAGAAACCCATATCTCCTTGTAGTTTCGACCATCGTTTTTATTAAATAAATAAAAGAAAAGTTTCTAAGGCTAGACAAGACAAGACCAATTAAAATGAACTATAACTTTTTAAAGTATTACAAGACAAGTTCACTCCCGATCTTGTCCAATCAGAGCCACCAAACGAGCATGAATGGAGTGATGTGGGATAAAGTAAAAGGTTAATGACAGTTTAGTATCTTGTGATTACACCATTAAGACATGTTAATCCCTATTTTCTCAAATTTTACAGTTACATACCTCGGTCTTTTAAATTTATTACAATGTGGTTCTGTTCCGGTATTTGCATACGTGGCATTTATGGGTCCCACATTTTAGTTTATTTTTTTAATATTTAGGTCTAATAAAATATTCATATAATTTTTTTAAAAAATCATTTAAAAATAAAACAAACTGATGTGGGTGGTTGCAAGCTAGGGTTCTTGGTTCGTTGATGTGGAGGGTGGCTGTGGGTTCATGGGGGCACTGGTTTGGTCCGTGGATTTTTTTTCTTCAATTTTTTTTTTAAAGAATAATATTTTATTCAAAGTTTTAATAAATTAAAAAATAAAAAAAAGTAAAATATGAGATCCATAATGTCACGTAGTCAACTAATGAGGAGATTAGACGGAAACTGTAACGGTGGAACCACATTGTAACAAACTTAAAAGACCTGGGTATGTGATTGTAAAAATTGAGAAGAGAGGAAATAAAATAACATGTCTTTAGGGTGTAACCATAGGGAACTAAACTGTCATTAACCCTAAAGTGAAACCTTGATTAATGACAATATCACCAAATTGTGGCATTTTACAAGCATAACTGACTTTCCAGCTGAGCAAATAGTGGGATGAAGTTGTTGTAAAATCTTCAAAGCCTTGAAAACGGGTGTAACATGTCCAACTAAACAGTATCTGACATTAGCAGAAGAAACTTCAAATGCTTGTATATGGGCGTAGGCAACATCTCTAACATCAGTAGATAAATAATTTGGTTTGTCTGCGTCTGCATGGAAAAGAAACAGAAGACAAAAAAGAAAAAGAAAAATACAATCAATTGTTAGCACATCATAAGAATCATTTAAATAATTCAAGAAGTAGTTAATTGCCTTATTAATTCACTCTGCAACTACATAGTAATTCTTCCTGAGATGTGGAGAAAAAGCATCATTGTAGTTTTTACATTAAAAGAAATAAAAACATTTGGAAGTTTTGTTTTATTCTCTAAGAAAATACACAAATGGCAACACACACATGTAATTAAGCAATCGACAAGACAATAATGGAATTTGAAGTATATTTGGGAGGAATGAACCTGGGGTCAGTGGAAGAAAATATTACAGGGGATGCTGTATGGAAAACACCTTCACATCCATCAACTGCAAGGTCAAAAGATCCTTCACCTAACAAATCTGCTTGAAACAAATGTAGCCTTTCTTTGGCTCCATCAAGTGTGAGTAAGTGTTGTGTTTGCTTTGGATCATCTGCAGCATGCACATATACACAAATACGTACAACAGTTGCTTTGACAATATGACCTCTTTGTAATAAGAGCTTCACCAGCCGTGATGCTCCTGTTACACACACCATCCTTTTTGTTGCAGCCTCCTTTTCTTATCTTAGGTGCTTTTTTGAAGTGCGCAACTGCAAATATTGGTTTTGAAAAGAACAAGGTGTCCCAAGGATTTGAAGCTCTTGCTCGTGCTCAGTGTCTTCTAAGGAGTGGAAAGTCTCTTGAGAAAATATCATTGTTATCTCAGGTAATGGTCACAACTTCTACGTGCTTTTCCATGTTTTTCCTTTTCAGTATCTAACTATTTAACAAGGCATTTGTCAGTTCAGTCTACTCTATGCTGGTCCATTGCTCCAAAAGGGCAGGTCCCCAACGAAGCGTCTATTTTGTTTTGAAAAAAGTGAGTCGCGTAGCTTGTTCTATTTTGTTAACTTCAGTGCTTGTAATACTGTTGTGCAGATTGACAAAGCTAAAGCTATATGTGAGTGTCTTATTGCATCAGAAGGTAATGATCTGAAAATTGCGGAAGCTTTTCGCCTGTTTCTTCTTGGTCAGGTATGTTTCTCACTTTCCTCCAAATGTTATATTTTTCACTGTTTCATTGAATTATTTTTGGTATCATGCAGAAGCTATGAATTTCCTTTTGTTTTTCAAATTCTCCCTTGTGCTTTCTCAATTGAATACTCAGTGATATATTGGTTTCCAGGGTAATGAGGCTGAAATTGTTGAAAAGCTTCAGAAGCTTGATGTGAACAAAAATAAATTAATACAGTCTCTACGTAAACAAGGAAACCTCAAAGAAGCCCTGCAATTCCTCCCACACGAGCCCAACCCCTCCCAACAGACCTATGAGATCTTAATACTCTCTTGCACCCGCCATAAATCTCTCTCTGATGGGCTCAACGTCCATCGCCACCTTGTAGACGGTGGGTGGGACCAAGACCCTTTTCTGGCTACCAAACTCATAGAGATGTACTCAGAATTGGACTCTATTGACCATGCACGTAAGGTGTTTGATAAAACTCGTAAAAGAACTATTTATATGTTGAATGCACTCTTCAGAGCACTTACGTTGGCAGGTGATGGAACTGACGCGCTAGATTTGTATCTACGAATGAATACACTTGGGGTTTCATCTGATCGTTTTACTTATACATATTTAATCAAAGCTTGTGTTGTCTCAGAGTGTTCGAGTTCACTCCACCAGAAGGGGAGGGAGATTCATGGACATATTTTGCGGCATGGATATGGGGCACATGTTCATGTTATGACCACTTTGTTGGATATGTATGCGAGGTTCGAGTGTGTTTCTTATGCCAGTAGTGTATTTGATCAGATGCAGATTAGAAATGTAGTTAAATGGAGTGCTATGATTGCGTGCTATGCAAAGAATGGGAGGCCTTATGAAGCCTTGGAACTGTTTCGGGAAATGATACTTGAGGCCTATGATTTCTTACCCAATTCTGTGACGATGGTTAGTGTGCTTAAAGCTTGTGCAGCTCTTACTGCTCTGGAGCAGGGGAGGTTCCTTCATGGATATATCCTCAGAAGAGGTCTTGATTCTATCCTTCCAGTTTTGAGTACCCTTATCACAATGTATGCAAGATGCGGTAAGCTTGACTTGGGCGAATGAGTTTTCAGCATGATTAATAAGAAGGATGTTGTTTCATGGAATTCTTTGATTTCAAGTTATGGCGTTCATGGATATGGAAAGAAGGCAATTCAAATTTTTGAAGACATGGTCTATCATGGAGTATCACTGAGTCACATTTCATTCGTTAGTGTCTTGGGTGCGTATAGTTACACTGGTCTTGTTGAAGAGGGGAAGATGTTGTTTAATTCTACGGTAAAAGAACATGGAATATATCCCAGCTTTAAGCACTATGCTTGTATGGTGGATCTGCTTGGTCGTGCCAATCGGTTCGATGAAGCAGCCAAAGTCATAGAAGATATGCGGATTGAACCAGGTGCTAAAGTTTGGGGTGCTCATCTTGGATCATGTAGAATACATTGTAATGTTGAGCTGGCGGAGAGAGCAAGTAAAAGGCTATTTGAGCTTGAGCCTAGGAATGCTGGGATATTTGGGAACTTTGGTTTTAGCCAACGAAATGGAAAATAATTAGAAAAAGGCCAAAGAATAAGCCTAAACCCAAATCTCAAACAAAACTAGTCCATTGGCCTTTTCCTAATTATTTTCCATTTCATTGGCTAAATCCTAATAATTGTCTGATAATATTTATGCTGAAGCCAAGATGTGGGATGAGGTAAAAAGAGTGAAGAAGCTTTTAGAAGCATGAGAACTACAGAAGGTCCCAGGTCGGAGTTGGATTGAAGTTAGAAGGAAGATATACTCATTCATTTCGGTTGATGAGTTTAACCCACTGATGAAGAAGCTCCATGCATTGTTGGCTGAATTTTCAACAGAGATGAAGGACAGAGGACATAAGCCGCAAACTAAAGTTGTCCTATATGATCTTGATGAGGAAGAGAAAGAAGGAATAGTATTAGGCCATATGAAAAATTAGCAGTTGCATTCGGACTCATAAATACCAAAATGGGGGAAACTATTCGGATTTCCAAGAACTGGTGGTTATGCAAAGATTGTCACTATGTTACGAAGTTCATTTCCAAGTTTGCCGATAGAGAGATTCTGGTTTGAGATGTGAATCGCTTTTACCATTTCCGTGATGGGGTTTGTTCATGTGGGGATTATTGGTAGTTGCAGGCAATTATTCGTTTCTTTCATTATTTTTCCCCTAATAACTAAAGGAGAGAGGTTTTTGAGGTTATAGAGATCTTAAAGGTGTATAATGTATAATAGGAACACTGTTAAAAATTGTACATGTTCTTTGAAATCCTCATCAATAAATGATTTTTCTAATTTTATGATTCATATGGTGGTTATTGTAATTTTCTAACTCTATACTCTTATTTGTACCTCTGATTTAACCCTGATTGTGGATTAATAAAGACTTTCATTTCATTTCATTGAATTCAAGCAGGCCATAAGTTATTAGGATAAAACTCAGTGAAGAAAAAGTCAACAGAAATTGTTATTATAAAACAGATAATTAAAGACACTTTTGGTAAACTTGTGTAATGAACAAGTTGGTTCATTTTATTTCATTTTCAATCTCTTTGGATAAACTTGTGTAATGGACAAGTTGCCTTCAGTTGCATAATTCAAACCGTGAGGAAGCCCTTCTCCTTGAGTCTTTCAACAGTGTCCCTAAGACTTACTTCCAGTGGAAGGAAATTAACTCCCAAACTTTTTGCTTTTTCCTGTGATACTTGATATGTGGGTTCAGAAGGATTGGCCTCCTCATATCTGCCAACAATGAAACAAATAAATCTTTCCTTCCCTTAGAAATTTGTCATATTCGAAAAAGAAAATTGCCAATTTTTGGCATTTTGCAAGTTATAAGTTACTTTTCAGGTGGGCACAGTGAGGGATGAAGTTCATGTAAAATCTTCAGAACCTCGGCCATGGGTGTAACATGTCCAACTAAACAATATCTTCCATTAGCTGAAGGAACCTCAAATGCTTGAACATGAGCTGAGGCAACATCTCTAACATCACTAGATATATAAATTGATCTGTTTACATCTTTAATATCTGCATAGAAAAGAAACAAACTTGCCTCACAAGAATCATCTAACATCAAATGACTAACTTTAAATGTTATTTTGTTACCCGAACCAACATTTTGTTACCTTAGCGTTCGATAAACATATACCTACTACTCTAAGAAAATGTTTTGACACATCTACTTACAACAATCATTATGCCAGCTGCCTCAACTAAGTTAATTCTGACTATCCATCATAGCCTGCTCTAACCAAGCAAAGATTAAAAAGAAAAATCATATATAGTTGCTGAAGTGTACCGTTTTTGAGGTTGAGAATCATCTCCACAGTGAGATTAAGGCTTGGTTGTAAGAATGGCCCAATCACATAATATGGATTTATGGTAACCAAGTCAATCCCATTTCCTTTAGCAAATTTCCAAGCAGCTTCCTCAGCTAAAGTTTTTGAAACAGCATACCATTTCTGGACATAGAGAAGAGAAAGAAGTTAGTACTAAACCAAGATATACTTCCTGCCTTGTTTCATGTTAAGCATACCTCAATGCAACGAATGACATGAACAACTGATTTATTATTTTTTTATGGCAGAAAAAACAAATGAGACGTTTAATGCTATATCAATCGTTTAATGCAAATACTTAGACATTTTGAGCTCAAGAAGATGGACAAAAACTTGGAAGCTACTTCTGTAGAACAAATGAAGAACAGGGGAGAATAAAAGGAAAGAAGAAAGATGTAGGATAATTATTCATCTCTTACATAATTGGATGCAGATACTTGTAATGGTGACAAATTCAATCTTGTTAATGTCAGGGAAATATAACAAATGAATAAAAGGTGAAACTTGGAAGAAGATAATAAGCATGGGAACCTAGACACTTACCTTCAAACTCTCACAAAGCAGAGGATCTGAAAACCATGTTTCATCAATCACCACATCAGGGGTCAATGGTCTTCCATTTTGCCAGACTGCAGCCATAGAAGATGTTAAAACTACCCTCTTGACGGTAGCGAATTTTACGCACGATTTTAGAACATTAAGGGTTCCCTTCACTGCAGGGTCAATTAATTCTGCCTGAGATTGTGTAGACAAAAGAACCATGTCAGTTTTGAACTCTATAAGAATTGAAAGTAAAGGGATGAATGCTATTATATAGTACCTGAGGGTTAGTGGCTGAAAATAGAACAGGGGATGCTGTATGAAAAACACCTTCACATCCATCAACTGCAGCGTCAAAAGATCCTTCTTCTATCAAATCTGCTTGGAACAAATGCAGCCTTTCTTTTGCCCCATCAAGTGCCAATAAGTGTTCTGTTTTCTTTGAGTCATCTGTGGCATCATAGGCATAAATGCAAAAGTAATTAGTTCATCAAAAGGGCCACCCCATGCATATGCCCCGTTTATTTATTTTTTTTGGGTGATGATATTGTGTTTATATCCAAAGTTCTTTTCTAACCTTATTATCTTTCCAGTATAAATCCTAATGGTAAAAATATTAACTCAAAACATTTAAAAACCATGTTTTTGACATAAATATAATCGGGAGATGGTCCATTAAGGATTTTATGTTAAAGGTAGTTAAGGATTTATAATCTCAGCCATTGGATTGCATTTATAATCCCAGCCATTGGGTGTTCTCTACTTATGCTGGTCATGAGCGTGGAGAAAAAAACTTGTGCACTGTTGGTTTGATCTACAATATTGTTCACTCTCATTTCTTTGATAGCTTATGTTTTTGGGAACCTAATGGTTTTCTATCATGGTACTTGTTAGAGACATTTAGAAGATTTACAGTTGGAAGTCATGGTACTTGAGCCTTTTATATACTTGATCAAGTGAGCTTAATTATTTTTAGTTCGGTCGATGATGACTATTTCAGCACAAATTAACAATTAATGATAATTCGGTCCATGGTTCCAACTCATCTTATTAATGGATTAATCCCAAGTTATAATTTTGTTGTTTGGACCTCAAAATAGAAAATATACAAAGATCCATACAAACTAATTAGTCTGTGCCTTGTTACCCAGGAAAATATTATATGAAGTAGTAGTGGTCTCTTCTCGTGGGTGGTTGAGTTGGATATTTGGCTTTCTACCTTCCCATAGAGCTCGTACTATTGCCCATTTAGTTTAGAGAACCTAAAATGGAGTTCATAAATTACCTCTTTAGATAGAATTTAAGTCTTATAAGAAGTATGAGCTCTCGCCATAAATTACCTATTTAGATATACTAAAAATTAATAAAATATTGAAGGGGCTAAAATTAAGCCCAAAACTACTGGAGACCGTAAAAATATAACCCATCATTATTCCTTAAAAAACTACAAATGTTTAGCTAAATTTTATAGCTAAGCTATGTTTTACCCTCCACTTCTGACGATGGCCTAAGGTGTCAAACGGCCCGTCCCATTTAAAGTTGGTTCATAAGGACATTGAGTCATGCTTGTGCTGGTCCACTTAATAAAAAGGGCGGTCCAAGCCTGTCTATTTATGAAACTCATTAAATTAGGCCTGAGCCCGGGGTCATACCCTATATTAGGGCTGGTCGGGCTTTATATGGGTCCACAACAAACACGAGTAATGTGTTTCACTTTCATATTGGCGACGATCACTTACCTATGTTGTGTTGGTGATACCGAAAGCATTATGAATCCAGTTGTTCATTCCATATACTATTATAGGCCAAGATTTTTTTTTTATTTTTTTTATTTTTTGCTTATGCTGGTCGGCGGCTTCTATGATATTCAATTTGTAGTTTGGTGAAGAAGCTTAAGTGCTTATGGTACAAGTATAGACATATGCCAACATTATGTAATAAGAACATGGATATAGGTTGCTTAGAGCAACTCCACCCATAAGGGCAAGGGCAAGGGCAAGGGGGGGCAAGGGCGGACACTATTTATGTGAATAGTGGCAGCCTTTGCATTTTTTGCTCCACCCATGGAAGGGCAAGGTAGGGCAATTACTATTCACTTTAACTGTTTTTTTCCTATTTTTTATACTTAAATAATTAATTTGGATAAGATTTTTGGTTGTCATGTGTCACTATTTATTATAAAAACTCAAATCAATTTTTGGATAAAATTTTCGGATAATATTTTTTTAAAGAGATTTTCACATGTGATTAATTTTATTTATATATATGAGATTAATAATAATAAAATTGCTAGGCATATATAAAAAAGAGTTTCTGAATTTTTTGGAATTTTTCATATTTTTTAAATTTTTTAGTTCTTGACGTCATCACCGACACAAGAACTAAGCGACCAGGCAAGATCTGCCTTTGGGCTTGCCCAGGCAAGATCTGCCTTTGGGCTTGCCCAGGCAGATGGGTCCCAGCCCTAGCCCGACTTGGCCCTTGCGCGCTGGAGTTCATTTTGGGGCAAGAGGGGGCCTGTTGCCTGCCTCCCCCCTTACCGCTGGACATGCTCTTAGAGTAGAGGTGTCAAACAGACTGAATCAGGCATTAGGACTTCGAACCAACTCACTTAGTAAACGGGCCGAGCCAAGCACGTCTATTTATAAAAATCATTATCTTATGTATTACTTTTTTTGTAATATATATTAAAATTGAAACTTCAAAAACTCGATATGCACCAAGGGCTAGACTATTGTTTTGGTTTAAAAAATTGAAATTCAAAAAGTAAAGTCATTATTTTATTTATAAAGAAATCATTAATTTTTAAAAATATGTTTTTACAAAAATGGGCACAAAATTAATATTATGATGCACTATTTTTCTTTAAAAATAAATATAATATAATATATGGAGCTTTAATGGGCGATTCATTGAGTCTGGGCAGTGTCGGGCCCAACTTTGATTGGGCTCATGTCGTGCCAGGCCATATTTAATTAGGTCGGCCTCGTATCGTGGACAGCCTGACTTGGTCCATTTAACTAGAGAATTTTGGTCAAATAACTTGCCCCCATTACAGCAATTACAGCAAAATGAAACAAAATTTCCATGGAATTCATGAGACTTCATGGGTAAGGAAGTAGGGGCAATAGCCTACAATTGCCCTTAGGTGGATCCGCCACTGTATATTATATACGAGAACATACACAGAATATTTACTAAAATTAAATTGTAAAGTTATTTCGGATAGGGAATTAAATTTAAAATTTCATATCCAATTATATGTGATGCCAAAATGGAAATATTCTTTCCAATATGCACCCGTAGTTAATATATACCTTGATTTAAAGAATCATGAATACTATATGTTATTTAAAAATTGAAAATTATTATATGAGTAAATTTTAATGAAGAAAAAAGAAGAAATAAAATAGTAGGGAATGATATATATACTGACTTGGGTCACGAACCGTGGCTTTGACAATATAACCGCGTTGTAATAAGAGCTTCACCAGCCATGATGCTATGAAACCAGACGCTCCTGTTACACACACCACCTTCCCTTCTCTGCTCATCTTCTCTCTCTCTCTCTCTCTCTCTCTCTCTCTCTCTCTCTCTCTCTCTCTGTGTATATGTGAAGCTTTTAGTATTAATATATTTGGTGTTGGTGGGCTTTTATGGTGAGAGAAATGAGCTCAAGATCAGAAGTGTCCATGGAGGCAAAGTCAGCTAAAGATGTCGATGTCAGCAACTATATTCAACGACGACAAAAAGGGTTAATTAGTGATTTGCCCCTAAACTTGTACCTATCTTTCAATTCACCCTCTATCTTTTTTTTTGGAAAATTAAGAATATGAACTTTTTTTTCCGCCAATTTCCCCCATACCGTCTAAATCCTCAACATTTCATCTAATTTGCCGTTAAATATGAGGGAATATTGTTCATTTCATATGTTAAAAATAATAATTTAACAGAAAATTGGATGAAATGTTGAGGATGTAGACGGCAGGGGAAAATTGTCGAAAATAAAATGTTTATATCCTTAATTTTCTATATATATATATAAAAAAAATAAGCGATAAATAGAAAGTTAGGTATAAATTCAGGGGCAAATCACCAATTAACCCAAAATGAAAAGATAAAGTATAACGTATGTGGTTGTTGGTTTTGTCATTTTTTACAATTTTATTAAAAGTACTTTTTATTTGCCTATTGTAGTTACAGTACAGAAGATCTTTGTGTACATTGATTCTTGGATAAGAAATAATATATTCATAAGGTTAGTAGCCGTAGCTTTTAATTTTCATTTTATGTCACATTTCTTCCACTTTCCATCAACTACCATTTTTCCATCTAGTTTAAAATAGTTCATATTTTCAAACCATCTGCTTCGTCATACACCATGTTGTATTATATTTAGGGAAATAGTTCAAAATGCCACCTTTTTCATAATTTTAACTCAAAATACCACCCCTTTCCAATTTTTTTAAAACTACCACGTATAAATACATCTTTATTGTGGACTGATTGTACCCATATAACTTTTTCAGAAATTGGGTTCTCTCTCAACTCTCGTGGCTCTCTCTCTTCAGCCCGTCTCTCTCTGTCGCTCAGCTCTCACCCTCGTGTAACTCTCTCTTGTAAACTATATTGACTGCACATAAGTAGAACACATGTCTTTGGTCTTCCATTAGAGTTGTCAGATATCAAGAATATACAAGAGCACATCTCCTCAATCCGATCCCTTAATACACTCATTCTAGATGGGGTGAATTCTTTTGTATGGGTTGGCTTGATCGGTTGAGCAGGGGCACTTGTATTTATATGCATCTACTTAAGAGTCTTGCCCATCAAGAAACTCTTAAGAAGTCCTTATTGCATTAGGTTTATAACTTCTAATCCACAATTAAGATAGGAATCCTTCTAGCTCTTATATTAGCCTTAAAACACTAACTTTAATAGAGCTGCAGGTTTAGTTGTATTTGAACTCCTAATTGATATCAAGTCCTAGAATCCTTTGATGATTATAAGACCACACTTTCATGAGATAGACATCTACACGTCTAACATTCTCCCACTTGGTCTAATGATCATCAAGAACTCAATATCAATTACTGTAAGGCCTATGGAATTCAAATCAACTATAATTCCTAATCAAGTCACTGTCAATCAAAAGAACAAGCATGGAACTATCAAGACTTATTGAACATTTCAATATTTCAAGGTCTTTATAATTACCCATACAAGCTCTCAAGCTCTCAAGATCACATGAGACTTCCGTCAAGACTAGAATGCAGAATGATCATGACCAAACTTAATTTGTGTTTACAAAGGTCACTTTCATTCATACGCCCTCCCTTAAGAGATTACCAAGATCTCTCCTTAATGACTCTGGTATGAATTCATGTCTTATGCAGTGACTGTAGCTAGCTATACTGCATTATGACATGTAACTGGATTCATTTGTCAAGAATAATAAACATAAAGCTGAAGTCACATAATATATTAAAAGAACTGAACCAAATAGCTATAAAAATAATTGAACAGTCTCCAAGAAAATAATGAAACTAAGTGAGATAAAACTTAGCTCCCACTGATTTTGCATATCCAAACTAAACGATATAACAAAATTATATCAAATTTCCCATCAACACTTTTGGGAATAACCTCATGCAGTAAATCAATCAACCAATGCAATTTCCTTTCTTTTACCTTCTACCTTATAAGCTTGAAACAAAAACCTTAATGTTTATTAGTGATCATAAATTCAATGAAAGGTAAAAGTCATTGATTAACCACTGTTAACTGAAAATATGAATTAACAAGAACAATTAATTCAACCAAACAATCTTTGTTCGTATTAGCCTTAAAACCCTTAATGAGGAACTTGGAACATTAAGTGATTAATCATAAACAGTCAAAACTAAATGTATGCAACAAAGAAGATCATTGAATGCTCCCACTCATCGAACACATGTTTTGCACCAAAAATGTATCAAGAAATGAGCATAGAACAAATCATATTATTTTCATTGAAATTGTTTCCTCAGGATTAGGCCTCAACTTTAATTCCTTCAATTTATTTCTCAAAATACCACTTTTCTAACACATATCTTGAAAAACATATAACATGTTATGCAGATTGGACTTAGTTGAGAAATAACAAAACCATAATGAATGCATTAAACTTTATTCACTTTGTACTTTAAATATCAATTAAATTTTCTTTAACTGATACAAGCTAAAAACTGTCAACATTGTAAGAACTTTAGTAGCCAAAACGAAAAAAAACAACCAGTCATCCAAACATTAGTCATAAACATATAGATGCATAAAACCAACATTTAAGATGTAAAAATTCAATGTGTCAACAACCAAAAACAGTTCCAAGTATGCTCCAAAACCTTTATGAGCTTTATCAAAATACAAGATAATAAGGTATTGAGTGTGAAGCCCAAAACTTTACATCACTTCTCCCACTTGGGCAAACACTCACTACTTTGCTACTTCAATATATAGTGCACCAATAACCTTATGATTAGAAACACTCTGACAAAATGGTGTAAAAGAACTTTCAAGGCGTGCTCCTAATGTACTTCACAGTATAAGCCTAAATGCACAAAACTGTCAAGAAATTTCAAGCAATGATATGTGATTACTTGAGAATTTACCATGATTAATTTGAAGTCGGGTTAGCATCAAATTTCATAGAAACAAACTAGAGACATTAATCTTCATACATAAAAATTATAGAGTCGTTTATAGCTAACTAAAAGGTCTAAAATTGATCTACAGAGTTACTCAGAAAATCTGTCAGCACATACTTTTCCTGAACACAGATCACTAATAAAATTCTCACAAATAAAATATACATCCAATAATCACGAAACTTTGCAGAATTTATGAAGACACGTATATTATTAACATATCAAAAATTCAGGTAATTTGAAGATCTTTAGGTGAGTCATTCAACAATATTTATACATAATGCAGAAACTGTCAGGAAGATTCCTGTGCATCTGTTTCAACTTTATAAATTCACCAAAAATTCAATTCTCAACATATTTTCATGAAATCAGCGCCTACAGAAACCTTAGAAAATCATCCTTCTCGCCTAATTTTGTCATTAGTTAATTCGAATTATAACTTCACCCTAACAGACGACATGTCAGCGTAGTTCAAAACTGAAAAATTGTCCACTATAAATTTATGAATGCAAACAATATACACCTCAAAATTTAGTTATCCTTATGCATTCTAAACATACAACATGAAGTTCTATGTAGGTGCAAACAAAACAATTAATACCATATCACAAAGGTAAAATATAAAATATCACTTTATCAAGTTTAAACACTTTGAGCAATCAAAAGATCGTTCATATCTTGAGTATTTTATATATTGCAATGTGCCACTTTTGATTCAAAAGCCTTAATTAGAAGTGCAATTTGATCCATGCAACTCATTCAATTAAGAAATAACAGTAATACAATATCCTTAAACATGATCTAAGCTTCATATTGCATGACTTTTTTTCTTCAAGTTATAACAAAACTTTATCCAAAATTTGCCATGCAAAAGCCCAAATTTTATTTAGGTGATCATTCAAAATATTATCCTTCCTTGGGTATTTAGATCATCTTTCTTAATAATGAGCATGAATTTTATATAACATGACATATAATTAGACGTCGATAAAATTGAGAATTAAAAAGGAACTGTGATGCAATATCCATGGCAATAAATTGAGATGCTCCTTAAATGCAATACATCTGCAAATTAATACTTGTAATGCATGTAAACTTATATTCACAAAACAAATTTCTCTTTATGCTTGAGATTCAAAACTGAAAGTGTCAACTATAACAGTAATCATGCCCCAAACACATGCAGCAACACACCAAAATTATTACAGACCTTACAAAACAACCAATTTTTTTTATGATGAACACAACCTTATGGATTAATCCAACTTTACATGATTCAATCTATCAAAAAACATATTAATACTTTTAACACGTGTGGATCAGTCCAACTATACATGGTTTAATCCAAATCACCTACGGATCAATCCTTTTACATGTGAAGTTGCATTGATGCTGCAAAATGTTCACTTAAATGCATACAAAAGGCAACCAAGTCTCAAACATGTCCATACATAAACAAACAATATAGCCAAGCAAGAAAATTCGAAACTAGCTCACGTTTCCTTTTATGTGATCAACCAAAATTATCTTTCCATGAGTTATGAAAACAACTTTAATGACTATTTTAAGATCACTATTAATAAATTATCATCAACAACTCAAATAGGTGAGATTTATCCAAACCAATAAATAGAGACATGTATCATGTTACAATCCATATAACAAAACAAAACCATATATGCGCCTAATGGAGTTAAGGTTCATTGTGACATTCCGAAAAGTTTTTAAAAACAAACATATCTGAATAAGCTATCCCATAATGCTTAAATATCTGTACATTATTGATTCACACCTGTGGGTTGAGAATCAAACATGTTTTAGTGATCACCAAAAGAGTTCATATATGAATTCCTTTCATAGGTTAAATCCCCACATCTGTGGATAGAGAGAAATTCCTATTAATTCACATATGTTGTCTTTTGCATCACTCCACCATGAATATACATGGATAAACTGTCCCCAAAATCTTTACTTAAATACGTTAATTTATACCTGTGGGTGTAAATTACCATATTCCAAAATCCCAGACAATAAACTGCATAAGCTTCCTGTGCAAGAAAACTCACATCTGTGGATGTAAAGAATACTTGCTAGTCTATGCAGTCTGCTATCCAGATTGTTCCATCATATTGTTATCAATCTATACAATTCCCATCTGTGGATGGAAAATCATACAGAAGGCTACTAATATAGATGCAATTATTGACCAAACTGTCGAATGAAAACCACTCTTGTAACAGCTAAGCCGCTGTGGCTTGCTTAGCTTATGCAATCGAGATTTCCAGTCTTTGATCAATAGCCTTTCAAGCATGAATGATGATAAATAACTTTATATCATGACATGCTTAATATAAAATGTTAGTGCAATAAAATATATGAAAATAATACATGCTTTTGTAGATTTCAGTTCTAGGTTTTAGCTTTATAGTTTGGTACTTTATAACCTTTTCGCATATGTACACTTGTTATGCTTTTGTATAAAAATCCTGAAACTCAGCTTGGTTAGATAGAATGAAATCATGTGCAAAACAGAATTTGTGATCGTGTGATGCTTTAGTTTAGTATTGCCTTCAACTCTGATTATACACATACATATTCTTTATACTGCAATTCAGATATTAAGCATGCATGAGATCAAAACTCGAGGCCCAAATTTAATATGCCATAGAACATGATGATATTAAAATTAACACTAGAAAACTGGATCATAGCGCAAAATGATTGATCAAAGAATAGCTAAAATGGATTTCTTGGTAAAACAATTCATGACAGATGTGATCATCAAAATCTTTTATGCCAAGTATTAGTAACTGTAGCTTGTGACATATACAATTATATGTTATGCTTGGTAGAGACAAAAGTATTACCCACGCTACAATAAAGCTTTCATGCATATAATGGTTCAATGTATAATTTGCAATGTCCAAATAGGTGAGCAAGTTCCTTCCGTTTTTTTTTAAAAAAAAATCTCACAACAATTAATTTTAGAAAAGATGAGCCTATTCTATAGTGCAACTCCTATATATCAAATTATAGGCAATTTTATCCTTTTGCATGCACGTCTGTTGATGAGAAACAGATATAGTACAGGTCATTCATACATACCTTGTAAGCTTAGAGTGTCATATTTCCATATTGGAGACCCTTTGATATATATGTCTTCTAGAATCTTTGAATTTGAGTCAGGTACATCAGAAGTCGAGACATTCAAATCAGGAAGCCCTCCGTGCATCCAAGATTGTCTCCACAACGCAATTGAATTTCGAAAAAATGTCTCAAACCCAAAATTGGAGGCCTTGTCAAGAGGCAGCAAAAGAGGAAGAACTTTTCGCCTTTGGAAAAATGCGGCCCAATTGCAGTGGCTGAAAGGATGGGTGATTTCTTTTGGTTCCAAAACATGCAGCCTAGGCTCTGATACCACATGTAAACTATATTGACTGCACATAAGTAGAACACATGTCTTTGGTCTTCCATTAGAGTTGTCAGATATCAAGAATATACAAGAGCACATCTCCTCAATCCGATCCCTTAATACACTCATTCTAGATGGGGTGAATTCTTTTGTGTGGGTTGGCTTGATCGGTTGAGCAGGGGCACTTGTATTTATATGCATCTACTTAAGAGTCTTGCCCATCAAGAAACTCTTAAGAAGTCTTTATTGCATTAGGTTTATAACTTCTAATCCACAATTAAGATAGGAATCCTTCTAGCTCTTATATTAGCCTTAAAACACTAACTTTAATAGAGCTGCAGGTTTAGTTGTATTTGAACTCCTAATTGATATCAAGTCTTAGAATCCTTTGATGATTATAAGACCACACTTTCATGAGATAGACATCTACACATCTAACATCTCTCTCTCTCTCTCTCTCTCTCTCTCTCGACGCAATCGTCTTTCTCCCTCAACGGCGGCTGTTCATCCAAACTTAACTCCACGGTTGACATCCACGAGGTACTGTTCATCTACCTTTTCTTTGAAATTTGGGGTTTTTGTGAATTTGGTTTATGGTGTATGGATTTGTATGAAATTGGTTTAGGGGTTTCTCTAGGGTTGAGGGTTTATGGGTTTCTATGAACTGGGTAATTGCTCAAACCCACTCTCACTCGCTTGCAGGCACTCTTCACAAAAATCAAACTCTTCATTTTGTCACAGAACGTTTGGGCTTCGTTCACCTTTATCTGGGTAAGTCCCAACTATCTATATTTTTTTATGAGATTTTAAGCTCTGGGCTGTGTGATTTCTACAAGAATGAATTGCACATTATTTGATTTTACTTGTTCAAATTAAAGCAAAGGAAGGGACATTGTTTATGGATGGGTAATTGTCAAAAATGACTTCTGGAATCTACATGCTTATAATCAAATTTTGCAGATTGTCAATGGTCCACAGTCCACATTTGAGACAGAGAACGCCTCAGTCACCACTGCCATCACTCTCCCTCACTCATTAGCTTCTTTCTTCAGAAGACAAATCATTAGCTCAAGCTCTTTTCAGAATTCTATCATCTGGTCAGTTGATTTAGTTATCTTTTGAAAATTTATTTGAAGTCTTATACATAGTTTCTGCTCTAATTTTTTCGTTTTGAATTATTCCTTAAAGTTTATTTATTTATTTAATTTTAATTTTGGAATTGATGAGATATAGGGTCTGGGCTTTAGATTACCTTAATTTATTGTTGTTTATTGTGATTGTGATTTGAGCTAAGGATTGGGTGATGGGTTTTTGTTTTGGGTCATTTGATATGGTTTGGAGATTGGTTTCATATCTATGATTTTGGTTAGTGTTAAAGTAAATAAATGGGTCTTTCATTCCTGCGGTTTTTGTGGAGGTACACCATTGTATCATGCTTATTTTCTCTTCTGATGATATGGTTCTATAATGTATTTGTTTGGGTAGGCTGGTTTGATGAGTGCATGAGCTGTGCTGAAAAGTGGGAAAAAAAAAACTTAAAATGCAGAGCAATAGGCTCCTTAAATACACAATTTTGCAGAGCAAAATGTGCTTTTAGATATAAAAAATGTTCGTTTGAATACAATTGTGGGGTAATAGGCTCTTTGAATACAATTATATAATAATAGGCTCTTGATAAGTGCTGAGTTTGTTTTGGTTTTTTTTTTTGCAAAATATGTGAGCTCAATTATGAATTTGAATGCAATATTTTTGAACAATTGATTTATAATAGAAAAACGACATGCATACATTCTGAACAGCTACTATTTGATCATAGGATATTGGTATTTGTAGCAGCTAGTTATTAGTATTTGTGTCCAAGAAGACCCCATTGTGAGCACACCTTTGACAGAGTGGTTATAGAGATAAGAGGTGCTAAGAAATTAGATATTCTGATTTGTTCAATTACATTGCACCTATCTTATTATAGTTACAGCTAACCTCAATTGGCTTACTGAACAGTTGTAACTAATATAAGATTTATAACCAGCACTATTTATTTGGATACGACAATTTTCTAACTGGCTTTGAGCCGTTGAATTAGTAGGTGAGTTGTAAATAGCTGGGGTTTAGTTTATGCTCTGTATTTGTTGTTTATTTGTCGCTTAATATCCTATAATAGGCAGTTGATAAGTGCTGATTGTTGATTGCTTGTTATTGTCTAGATTGCAACGGACTGAAATTATTTTTATAATATTGGCGTGCAGGGAAATATGGTGTCTCCAATTAAGTTGATGATTGCAGAGCAAGAAAAGTTCCACGAAAAAGCATTGTTCATGGCGTTCATGATGCTCAACAACTCATCCATGTCCTTCAAGACATAGAAGCATTTATTGCCATTGATCACACCCGGTTACCTGTGAAACTTATTGTCATTGATTCCATTGCTGCACTGTTCAGATCACAGTATCAAACAACACCGACGGATTTGAAACAGCGGTCTGAAATGTTCTTCAAAATATCAGGGACATTGAAGGCTTTAGCAAATAAGTTTGGGTTGGCGGTGGTTGTGACCAACCAAGTGGTGGATTTTATTGGGCCACATGATGGAGTGAATGGGGTTAGGTTGGGAAACTTGGAGTGCCTGCACACATCAGGCAGATGGGTGACTCCAGCTTTGGGACTGGCTTGGGCACATTGCAAAAATTCAAGGGTGTTCTTGGCAAGACATCAGCTGCCTGTTGGGGTTAACAGTCGTAATGCTCCTTCACCAACTACATCTAGTCAAACACATAGGACATTTGACCTTGTATTTGCCCCTCATTTGCCCCATGCATCGGCTGAATTTGTAATCAGAAAAGAAGGTGTAGTAGGAGTATCCGGGTAACTGTGTAATAATGGAATTGTAAGAACTTTAATGTTTTGGATCCATTTGGAGTTACATTCTAGGCCCTTTAATTTTGTACTCACAGAGTTTACATTGCAATAGCAATACCGGTACAATAAATGTACAATATAATGACAATCTAACCACAATACAAGTACAATATCAGGCGATATAGTCGCAATAAATAGGGAACACAGCATGCTGTATAGCAATGCAACCCAAATTATGCAAATTTAACACAATTCACATGAAATACAAACACGAAACCCACCAAAAATTAAATAAAAATTGACATTACCTAACAAAGCAACAGAAATCGTATTGTCTAAGATACATTGCGCAATGGAATATTGTTTTTACAGGTGGTTTTATTGTGGTCTAACATAGGACATTTGACCTTGTATTTGCCCCTCATTTGCCCCATGCATCGGCTGAATTTGTAATCAGAAAAGAAGGTGTAGTAGGAGTATCCGGGTAACTGTGTAATAATGGAATTGTAAGAACTTTAATGTTTTGGATCCATTCGGAGTTACATTCCAGGCCCTTTAATTTCGTACTCACAGAGTTTACATTGCAATAGCAATACCGGTACAATAAATGTACAATATAATGGCAATCTAACCACAATACAAGTATAATATCAGGCGATATAGTCGCAATAAATAGGGAACACAGCATGCTGTATAGCAATGCAACCCAAATTATGCAAATTTAACACAATTCACATGAAATACAAACACGAAACCCACCAAAAATTAAATAAAAATTGACATTTCCTAACAAAGAAACAGAAATCGTATTGTCTAAGATACATTGCGCAGTGGAATATTGTTTTTACAGGTGGTTTTATTGTGGCCTATGGAACCACACCTTGAGCACTTTCTTGTAATGCTGCTCTCTCCTTGCGAGGGAATTCTTAGCTTCTTCCGTCTGCCTGGCATGACCTTTGCCATGGGAGGCAGCACAACTCAACTTCGAACATGTTCCGGAATAACCCACATTGCGTGAGGTTGTACCGGGTAGATGCTATCTGAATAAGCATCCAACCAGGTATTCCGAGTATAATACCGAGAAGCTTTCGAGTATACATTTACTTTCAAGAAGCGGCAAACTGCAAGTACATGCTTGCAAGGTAGCTGCTCAAGCTGAAACTTTCTACAACTACAACTGTTGTTCGTCAAATCCACGAGGCCGTCCATATGACCATCCAAAACATTAAACTGTACATTATTTAGTTTAACGACATTCATCCGTGCACCATCCTCCAACCTATTCCTCATGTCCATAAAATATGTCCCAACATCACCTCCCACATCAGCCACATTTGTATTATTCCGAGTTACTTCATTGCTTTCAACAACAGAAACTGAAGAACGACCCATCCGACTACTATCTGTCGTGATATGCGTACTATCAACTATATCATTTATCAGTCCTTTATCTTCTATACTCACGAGTAAGGGAGCTAGTTTTGAAGGTGTTACCTCACAATTGTACTTCATAAAAAATTTGACATCATCATCGTCCTCAATCTTTATGTGCTTCCACTCATTCGAGGCCACCAAAACTGAGAACTTTAAGCAAACTTTGTCTTCCCTGCTGTTTGTATTACCAATTTGATGCACACGATCCAACAGTTCAGCAAATGTGATGGTCCGTGGAACTATTAAGCCTTTTGAGTCACCCCCTTCGTATTTGCACATCTTCTTTGACATTACCCATTTTCCATTATAGCAAACTAGAATAACAATTGTCTCCATTTCTGACCATGACAAAACAACATTTCAGTTCCTCACAATACAGACACAATAAACAAGCAATACAATGGCAATACAATGACAATATAACCACAATACCACAACAATAACACACCAATTCCACAGGAAAACCACATGAACACAACAACAATACAACACAAACACAGAACAAGGATTCATCAAAGTCACACTATACAAATCTACTACATCAAATGGAAAATCCTAAGTTTCAAGATTCACATATCCAGAGCAATCTAAATGTAATTGGTAAAAACCCAGATGGATGAGCATGAAGATTCCGAAAATCTAACCTAAAGCAATTAAAGCCTAAACCAATTTAACAGAAACCTAAGCAATCAAAATAAAACCAATTTCACAGAATCCATATTAAGAAAATAATCATCAACACTACCTATTCGAGGTCGGCAATCCAGTAGAGCTTCAAGGTTGCAATAACCTATTCAGAAGCTGAATAGGGAGAGACGGAGAGAGAGAGAGAGAGAGAGAGAGAGAGAGAGAGAGAGCTGCGCTAGAAAGAGAGAGCAAAGAGAGAGAGAGAGACGGAGAGACACCGAGACACAGAGACACAAAGAGCAAGCAAACACAGAGATAGTGAGTAGGGAGATGAGAGAGTGAATAGGGAGCTGAGTTGAGAGAGTGAATAGGGAACTGACAGAGCTGAGAGAGCTGAGAGAGTGAATCGGGAGTTCAGAGAGTGAATAAGGAGCTGAGAGAGCTGAGAGAGTGAATCGGGAGTTGAGAGAGTGAATAGGGAGCTGAGAGAACTGAGAAATACCAAAATTTCTGCAAAAGTGATATCTGTACAATGAGGGGACAATAAATATATATTTATAGGTGCTAGTTCTAGAAATTTTGGGAAGGGGTGGTATTTTGAGTTAAAATGGGAAATAGCTTAAAATGCCACCCTTTTCTTAATTTGAGTTAAATAGTGCTGGTTATAACTCTTATATAGTGCTGGTTATTTTGAGTTAAATAGTGCTGGTTATAACTCTTATATCAGTTACAACTGCTCAAAGAAGCGATTGAGGTTAGTCAGAACTATAATAAGATAGGTGCAATGTAATTGAACAAATCAGAATATCTAATTTCTTAGCACCTCATATCTCTAGCTATAACCACTCTGTCAAAGGTGTGCTCACAATGGGGTCTTCTTGGACACAAATACTAATAACTAGCTGCTACAAATACCAATATCCTATGATCAAAGAGTAGTTGTTCAGAATGTATGCATGTCGTTTCTCTATTATAAATCAATTGTTCAAAAATATTGCATTCAAATTCATAATTGAGCTCACATATTTTGAAAAAAAAACCAAAACAAACTTAGCACTTATCAAGAGCCTATTATTATATAATTGTATTCAAAGAGCCTATTACCCCACAATTGTATTCAAACGAACATTTTTTATATCTAAAAGCACATGCTGCTCTGCAAAATTATGTATTTAAGGAGCCTATTGCTCTGCATTTTAAGTTTTTTTTTCCCACTTTTCAGCACAGCTCATGCACTCATCAAACCAGTCTGCCCAAACAAATACATTATAGAACCATATCATCAGAAGAGAAAATAAGCATGATACAATGGTGTACCTCCACAAAAACCGCAGGAATGAAAGACCCATTTATTTACTTTAACACTAACCAAAATCATAGATATGAAACCAATCTCAAAACCATATCAAATGACCCAAAACAAAAACCCATCACCCAATCCTTAGCTCAAATCACAATCACAATAAACAACAATAAATTAAGGTAATCTAAAGCCCAGACCATATATCTCATCAATTCCAAAATTAAAATTAAATAAATAAATAAACTTTAATGAATAATTCAAAACGAAAAAATTAGAGCAAAAACTATGTATAAGGCTTCAAATAAATTTTCAAAAGATAACTAAATCAACTGATCAGATGATAGAATTCTGAAAAGAGCTTGAGCTAATGATTTGTCTTCTGAAGAAAGAAGCTAATGAGCGATGGAGAGTGATGGCAGTGGTGACTGAGGCGTTCTCTGTCTCAAATGTGGACTGTGGACCATTGACAATCTGCAAAATTTGATTATAAGCATGTAGATTCCAGAAGTCATTTTTGACAATTACCCATCCATAAACAATGTCCCTTCCTTTGCTTTGATTTGAACAAGTAAAATCAAATATTGTGCAATTCATTCTTGTAGAAATCACATAGCCCAGAGCTTAAAATCTCATAAAAAAATATAGATAGTTGGGACTTACCCAGACAAAGGTGAACGAAGCCCAAACGTTCTGTGACAAAATGAAGAGTTTGATTTTTGCGAAGAGTGCCTGCAAGCGAGTGAGAGTGGGTGTGAGTAATTACCCAGTTCATAGAAACCCATAAACCTTCAATCCTAGAGAAACCCCTAAACCAATTTCAGAGCAACCCCTAAACCCTAAAACCCTAAACCAATTTCGAAGAAACCCCTAAACCAATTTCATACAAATCCATACACCATAAACCAAATTCACAAAAACCCCAAATTTCAAAGAAAAGGTAGATGAACAGTACCTCGTGGATGTCAATCGTGGAGTTAAGCTTGGATGAACAGCCACCGCTGAGAGAGAAAGACGATTGCGTCGGAGAGAGAGAGAGAGAGAGAGAGAGAGAGAGAGAGAGAGAGAGCTGAGCGACAGAGAGAGACGGGCTGAAGAGAGAGAGCCACGAGAGTTGAGAGAGAACCCAATTTCTGAAAAAGTTATATGGGTACAATCAGTCCACAATAAAGATGTATTTATATGTGGTAGTTTTAAAAAAATTGGGAAGGGGTGGTATTTTGAGTTAAAATTATGAAAAGGGTGGCATTTTGAGCTATTTCCCTTATATTTATAGGGCCGACTTTGAGAGTTTGAGAGCCATCCCATGTCAGGCCATTTAGCAGGCAGTGTATTCAATTGAGATTTTAAAAGACTATTTATGGATAAATAAGTCCAGTGGATTTTAAAAGACTATTTAGGAATGTAATGACTTATAAGATTTTATTAAAGATTTTTTAATCAGGATTTTTTACTTATTGGATTTTAAAATATTTATATCATAAGAATTTATAAGATTTGAAGGGACCACATGGATTTTTTACTTTTATGATGCTAACCAACCAACTTTTAGTTCGATTAGTTCGATGATGAGCAATGGCTGTCTAGTTCAATGACACATTATTTTCCTAGGTCATTCCCGTCCAAGTCACCCTCAACTGAATTGCCAATGCCATATATCTCCTGTAGTTCATACTTCATCCCATTCACCCAAAGAATGGGATTGACAACCCTCACATGGAATTCACCTTTCTCCCTCTCAAATATGTCCTGAGTTATCTGGGAGTTCGTTGTTATCCAAATGAAATTATCCAAAAGATTGAAGTAAAAGAGGTGTTTTGAAAGACCACCTACAGAAGACGGTGTATTTTCTTTGAACGAGCATGAACCAAAGTGTAGCTTTTTTAGAACCAGGATAAGATGGAATGAAACCATAAATAAAAAGCCAATGAAATAATAAATCTTTTCAAATTTCAACCAGAACTCTTTTTTCTAACCAAAAAAGTGGGAAAAGAATAGAAAAACTCATGATAATAGAATTGGGTTGATAATTGTTTGGAGGTATGAGAGCCAGATAAGTAAGACGGAGGGGTAGGTTCTGGGGAATTGATGGGTGAATTGTTCGGTGGAGGCGGTTTTCCTTTTGGTGTATATGGCACCAAACAATTTATTAAGCTATTAGAGAATGCTTATTAGATATGGTTTTCCTTTTGGTGTACTCAGTTATCAGTTGAATATGCTTATTAGTTGCACTGTGCTAGGTAGGAACAGTATTCAATTAACCTTTTGGTGTATTCAGTTATCGGTTTTCCTCTGGTTTTCCTTTCTGGTGTACATGGCACCAAACCCACTGTTGCGAAGGGCCAAAGACAGAGACCATATACAAACCACTGTTGTAAAGGGCCACTGAGAGAAGACACAGCATATAGCAAATAGACAAACCATATACGCAAGAAGACACAACATGAGAAGGAAGCAATACCTTATTCATGAAGAGCTGTTCATCTTCTCTAGCAGACAAAAAAAGTCTCACATGAAAAGTCTCATGGGTTAGGGTAAGATTTGAGATAGGGTTTGGTATTTATACCTCCCACTAAAAAGTCACACAAATTCCACACTTAAAAAAAATCCTTCGAAATTAGCAAGTTTTTGAATACCAAAAAACTTTTTGTTATTTGTTTAAAGTCTTAATTGAATACCACTAGATTTAGACACCCTCTTAAAAAAATCCTGATAGTCTTGATTGAATACCACAAGACTTGTTTAGATGATTTAAAAGTCTTAATTGAATACCAAAAGACTTATTTATCCCAAAATAGTCTTTTAAAATCTCAATTGAATACACCCCCTAAGGTTCTTAAATCAGAGGCGTGTAGAGAAGATCGTTTTGAGCACTAACTAATTAACTGATTCACAATAGTTCGAACAAATATTAAAATAGACACAATATTATTGAGAATTAATTTACAGATAGTGAAGCAACACAATGCCAACTTGGGCTTTTTAATTATTTATATTTATTTAAAAAAATGATCAACTTGTAAAGAGAGACAAAAGGGATAAATATATACAGGAAGATTGAGCCATATATAAAGATCTGAAAGCAACTTTCTAAGAATTTGCCTAGTCAATGAGAACAGTCTGAACAAGAACAAAACTAATTTCATCATCTCTTTGGAGTTCAGAAGAAGACAGACTACAAAATGCCAAAACGTGACCAACTTGTGCAGTAAATTAGGAAGTTTCTATCTTGAGGAAGCCCTTCTCCTTGAGACTTTCAACAGTGTCCCTAAGACTACCTCCAATGGAAGGAAACTAACTCCCAAGCTCTATGCTTTTTCCTGCGATACTTGAAACATGGGTTCCGAAGGACTGTTATCCTCAAATATGCTGAAAAGTTAAGGGACCTAGCATGAGTTTATAAGGAGTTGGGTTGCTCCCCATTGCTGATTGGTTTTGAGGTGGGATTTAAACTTTCTTTAGGAAAAGGGTAGGGGTAGGTTAACTTTTTTTTTTTTAAATTTACTTTTAGGTATCGTGAATTGACGGAAATGCCCTTAAACTTAACAGAAACTTTAACAATAGTAGATTGCAACACTTTACAAAGTTCAAGTGCTTAAAAATTAAAATTAAAAGTTTGAGTGGTAATGACGCACATATCTCAAAGTTCATATGGTATTTATGCAAATTTCCCATTAAAATATGTTAAATTTTTCAATAAATATTCATTTTTATTACATCATAAAATTATTCATGCTCCAACTTCGAATATGTCGATTTAAATTTGAAATGAATTTTGCAAACATGGGTTTAGCTAAATTGGTTAGAGTGGATGTCTTTCCCACACTGTAGAGTTCAAATCCTCCCGTAGTTTAGATTAGATTAAAGTAGAATATCGTTTTATCACAAAAAAAATATATATATATATATATATATATTTTAGACTTCTGGACAAGATGTTATGAAGTTAACTGATTCAAAATATTTGCAAGAAAAGAGTGCCTTAAAGCAAGTTGAACTTGACATTTTTATTTATAGTTATTTGGAAACTTCACAAATGATTTACATGGAGGAAGATTGAGCAATATATAAAAATCTGAAAGCAGTTTCTGAGTGCATCTGTCTAGTCAACTCAGTCGCTATCTTAATTTAAGAAAATCGTAACAGGAACATTATAATTTTCAGCATCTCTTTGGAGTACTTCAGCAGAAAACAAAGTTCAAATTGACAATATTCGACCAACTTGTGCAGCAAATTAACAAGTTGCTATCAATTGCATAATTCAAATCTTGAGGAAGCCTTTCTCCTTCAAGCTTTCAACAGTGTCCCTAAGACTTACTTCCAAAGGAAGGAAAGTAATTCCTAAACCTTTTGCTTTCTCCACGGATACTTGATATGTTGGCTCCGGAGGAGTGCCTACCTCACATCTGCCAATAACAAAAAATAGATTAAAAAAATCGCTTAGAAATATGCCACATTCAGTGAGTTTGAGGATATTCCTAACTGGTGTAGATTTGGGGTTTTGCAAGTCCAAATGTAATTTAGATTCTTCTCTGTTTTTATATGTGATATTCTTCAAATCTGAAAAGGTAAGTTTTTAGACTGATATGAAAGCTAATAATTTTCACTGCCATTTGGTTTAGTTACTCGAGATATCTGAGAAGAAAAAGAAAATTTGTTACTGATATATTTAAGCAGAGTAGATCATTAAGTGGGATAAAGTAAGCTGAATTAATGGCAATTGGGCACCAATTTGTAGCATTTTATCAATGGTAGCTTACTTTTCAGGAAGCAAAGTGGGATAAAGTTGTCGTAAAATGTTCAGAGTCTTGGAAACGTGTGCAACATGGCCAACTAAACAATATCTTCCAGCAGCTGAAGGAACTTCAAATGCTTGAATATGAGCAGAGGCAACATCTCTAACATCAATGAATCTGTAATTTGAAACAGGTATTGTTTGGGTGCCTGTACAAAAGAGAGAGAGAAAACAATCAACTGCCTCAACTGAATATGTAAATTTGCTAGGACAAGGCCTGCATCCCCACTTTCCATGCTATCTGCCTCAACTGATAAAAAAGACAGTTGCTGAAGTGTACCACTTATGAGATTCTGAATCAGCTCCACGGAGAGATTAAGAGTTGGCTGTAAGAGTGGACCAATCACAAGCCCTGGATTCATTATAACCAAGTCAATCCCATTTCCTTTAGCATATTCCCAGGCAGCCTTCTCAGCTAAAGTTTTTGAGAGCATATACCATTGCTGAACAAATGCAAAAGGAAGATAATATTAAGCTTGTAGTTCATGCTAAACCAAGATGTACTGCTTTGTCTTACATTAAGCCTCTTTATATTTCTAATATAATTCAAAGAATGAGAGGAACGATTTGGCAGACTTTGAGTAGGATACAGTTATACGTACACCTAATGTTCTGTACTCTTTTTTTCTGAGGAAGAAAAAAACACAGATGATATAGTTTAATGCTGGCTAGAATGCCCTTGTGCAAGCTTTGGTTCCGAAAAATTGTAAAGTTTCTTAATTTTATGAAAAAGAGCATCGATTTCCAACGAAAAAATGCCCAAAATGAGGTGCGGCAAACAGTGAGACACCTTGAACGCTGGAAGATGCACAACAACTTAAAAGCTGCTTTTGTAGGATAAGTAAAGAACAGTGGAAAATATAAAGAACGAAGAAGTATTGCATTAGTCATCTCTTTTATAATTGAATCCAGACCTGTTAAGGTGACAAGATTAGATCCTGTTTCCATTGACAGGGAAATATAGCACACTGACAATGAATCAAAAGTTAAACTTGGAGAAGGATAATAACATGCATACATTATACATTATACATACCTTGTGGTTCTCACAAACAACTTGATCTGAATACCATGTTTCATCAATTACCATATCAGGGGTCAGAGGTTTTCCACTCCTCATTACTGAAGCCATAGAAGATGTTAAAACCACTCTCTTGACAGTAGAAAATTTCACGCATGATTTGAGAACATTGAGTGTTCCATTCACTGCAGGGTCAACTATTTCTACCTGAATTGTGGAGACAAAGAATCATTATGGTTTCACATAAAAAGTATTAGAAGTATGTTGATTATCTAAATAGATATAGACACCCGCAAACGCATGATCCTGCACACAGGGAAATGGAACCTATCTGTTAAAGCTAGACATCAAACCCCAAATTCAAATATGTTTTTTTGGAAACACCAAATTAATCTATCCAGGAATCTAGTCCCACTCTCTGATGAAAAATATGGGAAAGAAGCAGCCAATTACTAAACTGTGAAAGCAAACGATAAAGATATTGGGAGTGAGGGAAAAGATCCTAAAAGAATCTCTTAAGAAGATGCACGAAACAAATAATATGAGTTGGTTCACACTTTTTATCCTGATATGCTAATGATTCTGTAATGGCCTACATAAGTTGCCAACGAAATTTCTTGTTTTGTTCGGACATTTCTCAGCAAACAATTAATGCAACAAAGTTTTCTTTTTCCTTATTGTTAAAGACTCAAGATGCACAAAGTACGGTTCCCTCCAGTCGAATTTACAAATTATGTATGAATGCCATGTTACATGCACTTGGTGAAAGAAGCCCTGTAAGCAACAGACTATTATGAGAATGGTAGAACATTTGAAGCATGAAGTGAAGGGACAAACCTGTGGGTCAGTAGCCGAAAATTGTACAGGGGATGCTGTATGAAAAACACCTTCACATCCATTGACTACAGTGTCAAAAGATCCTTCTTCTATCAAATCTGCTTTGAACAAATGAAGCCTCTCTTTTGCTCCATCCAGTGAGAGCAAGTGTTCTGTTTTCTTTGGATCATCTGTGGCATACATAAACAGAACTAGTGAGAAAAAAAACACAAGAAGCACTTGAAATGGAATATGTGCACATGGCAAAGTGGCAAAGACTGACTGCAGTTACTGCTGGGGCTTAAATTGGAAATTGAGCTAGGCCACCAAAGCCCCCAGAAACAGAAACGCAAAAAAGTTTAAATTGGATACACATTTTGTCATTTCAAACAAAAACACATTTGACTTGACACTCCAGAATCCAGATGAAGAGATCAGAAAATGAGTAGATACTAGAGTTCTCTTTTGGAATACAAAAAAAAACAAACAAAACCCAGAATTCAAAAATGACAATTATTGGTATACATAGATATGATCAAGTTTAGAAAAAAGGAAAAGAAAAGACTTGGAAGCAAGTACTAAGACTAACTTGGGTCACGAACAGTAGCTTTGACAGTATAACCTCGTTGCAATAAAAGCTTAACTAACCACGATGCTATGTAACCGGAGGCTCCTGTTACACAAACAACCTTCGTTGCTCCACTCATCCTATCTCGCTTTGTGTCTGTTTGTCTGTCTCTAAGCTCAGAATAAGATTACGATCATTGGAGGAAAATTCAGTTTTCGCTTTGAATAGTCATGTTATGGCCGTCATTGCTTACGATAAGTGTTGACCAAAAAATAGAATTTTATTATGAAGAGAGAAGGATAAATTATTAATTTATTATGTGTATAAGTCACAGTGTGTGGGCATATATCAAACACTTTGCAATCACCACCTCATTTGTGTTGGTTACATCAACAGATGGTTTTTCCATGAATTTCTAAGGGGGAAAATAGAAGAAATGCTTTTGTATTGAACTTTTATTTTTTGTTACATTGGGAGGAAAGACCCCTATGGTTCGATCCTGGGTGCGAAGCAAGGGGGACGAGGGAGGGGCCACCACTGTGGTAACCCTGCTCGACCTTCTGTATTGAACTTTCATCAAACAAGTTAGGTGCAATTCCATCATCATCAATATTTTATTTTTGTTAATTGTGTTTTGCGCACTTCTAAGTTGAATCCTCTTGTTTGAAAGACCTTTACAATCATTTTCTATATGCCTTGACTTCAGAAAATGCTTTCTATTCTAGAATATATGAAATTTTTCCTCCCTTGAGTTTTTCATTAGTCCTAGGGTCTTTTTGGGTCTTTTCATTTGAAACCTTTTACCCGTGCAGCCTTAGACTTGATCGCCTTCTAAAATAAGCTTAAGTCGCCCCAGCTCCTGCCCAAATAGATCAAACAGCACTAGAACAAGAACATGAGAAGAATTATAAGAACCCAATGGATATAGAAACGTGGGAGAAAGAATATTGTATTAATTGCTCACAAACGCATTGCAATACATTATCACCATACTAAAAGCTAGGCACTGTTTTTTTTTTTTTTTTTTATACGAATAAACATAATGCCTTAGACCACAACAATCCACAAAGAGAAATATTTTAAACTTTAGTGTCTTGTAAATATAGAGCTTTAGTTGAGGGATCCCTCAAATAAGTTTTTTAATGTTTTTTTTTTTTGCCAAACCTCAAATAAGCTTATTACAGGGACACTTTTGTGGGGGCCATCCACATTGTATTTTCATAATCCAAACCGTCTATTTTTTACGTATTCCCTCAAGGATCATCCCTGCAAACAATCATTTGAATCCAAAATCATTTGTTCACTCAATACATTTTGGTAGTCTTAGTGTTTTCTTGAACCACACCGGGATCATCGATTTTGTTGATCACAATTATGTGTCTTAATGGTTTTGTGTAAGTGGATAAAAGGGGAGTGAGGAAATCATTACTCTTTTAATTTTGTTAATTTTTTGCAAGAATGATCTTTGAATAAAGACTTAAAAATAAATGGTTCAGATCGTTGATATATGAATACTTTGGATAAAACAATTACAGATATTAGCAAAATATCATTTTATCTAATGTTGGTACTCACTAAAAACCATAAATATCGAAGTAATATCGAGAATATTACTGATATTTAATGAAATATGGTTTAGTTTTTAGAAATTTTAATTTTCAATAAAACCAATTTTTTATGAAAAAAGTCTCTTTGTAAAAATGCACATACATATGCACTGATTTCATGGTTTTACTTTCTCTTTTTTTTTTTTTTTTTGAGAAATTCTAGGATTGCATGTATAATTCAGCCAAAAAAACCATTAGCCACAAAAAGCCAATACGGACTAGTCACAAAGGGACATTACAATAACGGAGCAATCTAACAACAAAATTAAGACAATGTAAGGCTCCTTCACTAACGATCACGCAAGATCAAAGAAACTCTATCATAGACATCCCAACTAATAGTGCAAACTCAGAACAACCAGAAGTAGATAAAGCTTGAAAAAACTAAGCCATAACAATACAAATAAAACTCTCACAAAGAATGAAGGGAAAATATTGGGCAGGGATTTCAAAATCTCAATTATAACATAGGAGAACAAATCATCTAGCACATGAATATCTAATAAGAAATTAAAATTAAGCGAAAGCAAGAATAAAAGCTAGAGATTCCTACATGTCCCATTTTAGGTCCCAATCTTTTAGGCTTTTGAAAATTTGCATCAAAGACTCTGTAATTCAGCTATTGAGAGAAGGTTGAAAGAGCACATACCCTTGGAGCGAATCTTGAAACCAAGGATGGTGTTCAAGTATAGCGATTGATCTCTTAGATGTTGATTCTCCACACTTGATCTCCAAATAGGCACACTAAGGGTGTACCTCCCAAAAGAATCTTCACCAAGGATTGAGGAGAATAGGAGAATAAGGAAGTTTGGAGAGAAGATGGGTGCTAGCCTCTTCTTCTCCAAGTGGCCGGCCAAGGGAGACTAGGGAGGGAGGCTTGATGTTTCCTCTCTTCCTAAATGTCTAACTTGAAAACCCTAAGGTGGTGTGAAGCTATGGCTTTCTATTTATAGGACCATATGTGTCACACCTTGTGACACATGTGAACATTAGTTCACATGTGTTGCACCCCCTTACAATGGCCTTTTTTTGGGCTATCTAGGTTTGTCACATTTATCTCATAATGTGTCACACATATGTATAATTCTATATGGTCCATTGCAATAAATCTTTAAGTCATGTAGGACCAAAACTAAAGTTTCATAACTTTAATGAACTTATTAAACTATTCTAATTAGTTTAATTAGTTTAATGACTTAATAAATTAAGTCACTAACTTGTCTAATAAGTATTTGTCCGAGTCAACCTTATGTTGACCGTGTAAAGTCTCGGGTCAACAGTTTGACATTTGACTTTGACCAAGCCACAAAATCATTTAATCATTTATTCTCTTCTTAATTCTCAATCCACTATTTTTCGGTGTGCAATCTTATAGGTCCTAATTAGCGAGGACATGGATAAGAATGATTTCTTCTAAATCGAATGTGAATTGTATCCCTCCATACAATTATCCATATTGGTGAAGGCTAATTATAATTAGTTATTACAGGACTTCTACAAATCATGAGTGACACCTAATAGTATGTCGTGGTTACCCAAGCTAAATAGAATTTATTTAGAGAACCTAGTCAATTTGTGATTGCAATGCAATCCGGTCTTTCTCTAACAAAATACTCTATGTCGTATTGTTGGGATATGGTTAACTCGTGTCAAATTCCTAACACGACATTTTTGGATTATATGATTCATTTGGATGTATTGCAAACATTCTTGTTTCAATTCTCATCCTATACTTTGGCCAAAGATTCAACGAATCATATCTTTAAAGTATTATCTCTTCTTACTAAGAGTAAAGATTCCTTGTTGTACATTCACATGCCTCTGTGCACATGTTGATTATCCTAAGGAACACCTTTAAGTCACATCATTTTGATACAACTATACAGTGCTCTCAAAGACAAACAACTCATACACAAGACAACTGATGTCTGAGGTATGACACTTGTGAGTAAGACTTCCATACAAGAATTCTTGATTTGATCGCGTTCAATGAACTCTATCTGTATCTCTATAGAGCACTTACACACCTGTCTCAGTGTCTCCACACAAATAACTTGAGACTAGTTATCCTCCCAATTGAGCAAACATATTGTGTATTAGTCTTTGCGGGTCACCATTGTCCAATTGGTGATCCTATGACTAGGAATTTTTAGGATACGATATTCCTATGATATAAAGATCTCATGAATCTAACTTCTTTAGATGACTTTCCATTTATATCTTTATCCATGGACTTGTTACTTTGTATACATTATGTATCTTGAAATAACATTCAGGTCAAATTATTCCACTTAGTGAATAGTGACAAGTCAAATTATTCCACCAGCCCCACCCGGCCTGTTTGACACCTCTAAGCCCAAGTGCTTAGTTCCTAGCATGGCTAGACAGGAGAAAACAACTACGTCATTTGTGGTGAAGCAATCCTTGGTCGCCTCCCAAGTACTTATCACCATAACAGAGTGGATGCCAATGTTGACGATGAAGGTTGGTCCATACTTGTCAACCAAGGAAGCCAAAGCTATGTGAGGAAGCTGAGCTCCTCCGAATAGGTTAAGGTGACCTAACAGGGGCCACCCACCTGCAACTTTGGGTGGTTTGGGACCCTTGGCTTTGGCAGCTGAGCTTGATCTCTTTGTGATAAAGTAGGAAAACATAAGTATGGATAAGATCCCAGCTATGGCAATGTTTAGGCATGGGTGATACAACACTATTGTTGCAAAGGGAAGGTTAAGAGTAGCCCTTGCAGAGCTTCTCATTTATAGTGATATAGTGATTTTTGATTTTTTTTTTCTTCATGTGACATCCAAATCAGCGTTTCATAGGTTTGTTTTGAAAGATAGCAAACTGCAAATTTGATGTCACTACTTTAAGTTGTATGAAGAAAAATTTCTTATCAGACAAGAAAATGGGTTTATTTGTTAACAAAGACAAAATAAAAACACCTGTCAAAATTTCTTTTGAAGATGACATCCACCTAATAATAACCTATCAAAATTGCTTTTGCAATAAGTCACTTTCAGTTTTGCCTTTCTTAGCAATTAAATTAGAGTTTTTCTATTTAAACCCTACACTTTTCTTTGTTCACCCAATACTTAAATCATTAAGCTCTTAAGTTTTATTATTGTGTAAAAAGACAAAAAAAAAAACCATCCAACTGAACACTTAACCCTAGTACATCTATATCATCTTGATTCCAAATATATCTGCAGTGATTTCAATCAGGAAGCTCAGAAGCTCTCCCTTGTTCCACTATCAGAAAACGCTTCAGAGTTCCTCATTTGACAGCTTTCTAACTGACTTCAGTACATCATAAGCCTCTGCTATCAGCTGCATATCACCATATTCAATCCCATTATGAATCATCTTAACAAAGTTACCAGACCCACCTTTGCCAATATAAGTCACACAGGGGGCCACTGTCTGGAACTTGCGCTGACACCTTAAGAAGAATGTCTTCAATGTACTTATAGGCCTCAAAGGATCCTCCAGGCATCATAGAGGGCCCAAATCGAGCGCCCTCTTCACCACCTGAAACTCCCATTCCAAGGTAAAGAAGACCAATTCAGCCTGCATTATCAATCCGCACTAAAAGAAAAGTCTCTCAAGAGAGGAAAAAAACACAAATCAAAAGGAAACCTATTTCGCAATTAAATCACTTTTTCCTTTGGCAAAAAGTCGTTTTTAGTCCCTGTAGTTTGCCATTTTTACCACTTTAGTCCTTGTCGTTTCAATTTGATCAATTTTGTCCCTGTAGTTTTCAATTTAAGCAATTCAAGGACAATCCTCAATTTCAATCAAAATAAAGTAACTGCTGTTAGTTGCTAAGGGGCATTTCGGTCCAAACACAACGGTAAACCAAACCCCAAAAAAAAACCCAAGAATAAACTAACGAAAAAAAGAAGAAGAAAGAAACCTAGATCAACCCCGCAACTTCCCCACCCCATACCCCAACCACATCTACCCCAACAGTCCCCAGCCCCCTCTGCGAACCCTCTCTCTCTCTCCCGTCCTTTTCTCTCTCTCCGACTAAATACTTTCAGTTATGCTGAGTTGAGAGCTGCAATAGAAGATTTTAATCCTTCAAATAAGCTAGGAGAGGGAGGATATGGACCGGTTTATAAGGTGAAATCTATTTTACATCAATATCTGCTACTTTAAAGTAATGACTTTGACTTCTTACAAAAAGAAATTGAGAGAGAGTGTTGAAACTAAACTAGATTATCGAGAGGTTTTGTGAACACAAGGTACATTGCACTGAAAAACTCAGAAGCATTCTCATTAAATTGAAAGACAACAGCCGGCTATTAAATAGCCTTACAATAACAGGAAAGTGAAATAACACCCCACGACTACAACAACCTAGAGTCGTGGTAATCTACTAAATCAAAGCAAATAACAAACTTGTCCCTCAAGTATAGGAGGGTTATTAGCACGTCCAGGGAATAAGCCCCTAGAACAAAGGAACCTTATCAACTAGGATCTTTGACAACTTCAACATCCTCCCTTAAACTGAATACTAAAGATTCAGTTTATTCCAGGACATTTACGTACACCCATCAAGTCTCGCAGCTTCTGAAATACTTCAAGTTTCAGTGGATTCGTCATTACATCTGCAATCTGTTCCTGAGTAGTACACTGCAGCAGCTCCACTACTTCATCTTTGACAAGATCTCGAAGAAAATGAAACCTTACATCTATATGCTTACTACGACCGTGCATTACTGGATTCTTTGAAAGCTTAATGGTTGAGACATTATCACAATAAACCACTGTTGGACCAGTTTGCCTCAAATTCAAACAACTCAAAATTCTTCTTAACCACACCACTTGACACGTACTTGAAGCAGCAGCAATGAATTCTGCTTCAGTAGTAGAGAGAGTGACCACTGGTTGCTTCTTCGAGGACCATGATATTGCTCCTGAATTCATCATAAATACATAACCTGAAGTACTCTTTCTGTCATCTTGATCACCAGCATAGTCACTATTCGTATAGCCAATGAGCTCTCCATCTCCTCCCTTCTTGTAGAACACCCCGAAATCAACTGTTCCCTTCACGTATCTTAAAATCCTTTTGGCTGCCAACAAATGAGTCTCTGTAGGATGCTCCATATACCTGATGATTAGGCTTACAGTGTACATAAGATCAGGTCGTGTGGCTGTTAAATACATAAGACTCCCAACCATTTGCTTATAGAGCGTGCTATCTACTTTGGCTCCCCCTTCATCACGAGTGAGTTTGAATCCAGGAACCACAGGGTTATGCACTGAGTTACACTGACCCATGTTGAACTTGTCTAACACTTCCTGTGCATACTTACGTTGACACATAAATATACCATCTGGTTTCTGTATTACTTCAATGCCAAGAAAGTATCTCATATTTCCGAGATCAGTCATATCAAATTCTATCATCATGGATCTCTTAAATTGCTCAAACATCACCTCATCATTCCCAGTAAATATGAGATCATCAACATATAGGCATACAATCAAAATTTTACCTGCTTTGGCTGTCTTGATAAACAATGTGTGCTCAAAGGGACATTTGCTGAAGCCCTCCTTGATAAAATATGCCTCTATTCGACTGTACCATGCTCGTGGAGCCTGCTTGAGCCCGTATAGTGCCTTCTTGAGGCGATAAACCTTGCCTTCGCTTCCTTTCTGTACATATCCAAGTGGTTGCTCAACGAAAACTTCTTCTTTGATCTCTCCATGCAAGAAAGCTGCTTTGACGTCGAGTTGATAAATCTTCCAGCTTCTTTGTGGAGCAATAGAAATAACCACTCGAATTGTATCCATTCGTGCCACTGGTGCAAATACTTCAGAATAATCCACTCCATATTTTTGGCAATATCCCTTTGCGACAAGCCGAGCCTTATACTTGTCCACCTCCCCATTTTCATTCAATTTTGTCTTGAAAATCCATTTGACTCCAATAACTTTTCCACTTGATGGTAAGTCAATCAATTCCCATGTATTGTTCTTTTCTATTGCTTCTATTTCTCTATCCATTGCTTGTTTCCACTTCTCACTCTTTACGGCTTCACAATAGCTAGTAGGATCGCCATTTGTAAACAAGGCTAGATGAGCCAAGTTCGTGCCTTCTTCATCAGAGAAACCTTCACCAGTGTCATAGTCTCTCATCCAAATTGGTGGCCTTCGAGCTCTTCCCTCTTGAGTTGTACTGCCTTCATTTGTGGCATTTTCAAATTCAAGGGAATTCTCACCCTCCGCCTCTTGCACATCAGATTCTCCTTCATTCCTTTCATCTTCTTCTTCATTTCCTTTATCTTCAGTACCTGTTTCTTCATCAAGGTCAACTAAAATAGCTTGCTCATGACTGTCATCCCAATCCCATTGTTGATCTTCCTCAAACACTACATCTCGACTTATAATGATTTTATTTGAGATAGGATCAAACAATCTATAAGCTTTGGACTCCTCACTTACCCCCAACAGTATACATTTGAGGCTTTTGTTATCAAGCTTCAATCTTTTGCTATCAGGTACGTGCGCATGAGAGATGCAACCAAAGACCCTAAAGTGCTCCACTGATGGTTTGCGCCCACTCCATGCTTCCTCAGGTGTTTTACTTTTTACTGCGAGGGTTGGACTTCGATTCAGCACGTGAACTGCCCAGTTCACTGCTTCAGGCCAGAAGGTCTTTGGAATCTGCTTCTCTGACAACATACATCGAACCATATTCATGATGGTTCGATTCTTCCGTTCAGCAACCCCGTTCTACTGAGGCGTGTAGGCAGCTGTCAACTGTCTATGAATGCCATTCTCATTGCAGAAATCTGTGAATTCATGTGATGTGAACTCACCTCCTCGATCTGTCCTCAAGCCTCTTATGAATGCTCCTGTTTCCTTCTCCACTTTGGCTTTATACATTTTGAACACAGTGAAGGCTTCTGATTTCTCCACCAGAAAGTAAACCCAAGTTCTTCTACTATAATCATCAGTAAAAGTGATAAAATATCTCTTCTTACTGTTTGAGATTGGGTTTATGGGACCACAAATGTCAGCGTGTATCATTTGAAGGATCTTTGAGGCTCTCTATTCACTTTCTCTAGGAAAAGAGTCACGACGCTGCTTCCCAACAAGGCAGCCTTCACACATATTCTGAGAAGCTTTGAACTTTGGCAGCCCCTCAACCATATTCTTTTGTTGTAGCACCTTCAGTCCGTTCCAACTTAAATGTCCATATCGACAATGCCAGCGATCAGCTTGATCTGTGGTTGTCATGGAGAGACAGCTTTGTTCCTTTGCCGGGCAGTGGGCAACCAAGGCAAACATCCTGTTGTATGTCATCTCTGTTTCAAGAATGAGACCTTTCTCAGGGTGAAAGATCTTACACTTTCCATGTTGAATTAGCACTGCAAGTCCCCTCTCTTGTAGTTGACCGATACTCAGCAAGTTATTCTTTAATTCAGGTACATAGAACACGTCTGTAATCACATGCACAATCCCGTGCACCTCCATTCGTACTTTGCCTTTGCCATGCACACTAAGACTGAAGTTGTTTCCCAGCTTGACTGACTCTCGGAAATTAGCATCTATTTCGACAAATGCTTCCTTCTTGCCACACATATGGTTGCTACAACCTGAGTCAAGAAACCAAATATGTTCCATCTCAGCTTCCTTTGCATCCACCATCGCCATTAGCAGCATTTCTTCATTTGTTTCTGCAAAATTAGCCTTTGAGTCCCCAGCCTTCTTAGGACATTCCCACTGAAAGTGTCCGAGCTCGTGACAGTTGTAGCATTCTAGGATAGATTTGTCGAACCCAGATCTACCCCTTCCTCTTCCTCTTCCTCTTCCTCGATAGGAGCCACGACCACCACTTCTTCCTCCTTGTTGGACTCCAGTGGTAACTTGGAGAGCTTGTTCGTCCATCACATGTCGACCCATCCTTTGTTCATGCACAAGCAAACTGCTCTGAAGTTCATCAATGGATAGAGTATCCAAGTCATTCGACTCCTCAATCGAACAGACAACATAATCAAATTTTGAAATCATAGACCTCAAAATTTTCTCAATGATCACTATAGCTTCCATTTTTTTCTCCATGCACCCTCATCTTATTGGCTATGGTGAGTGTCCTCCCAAAATAGTCATTGACAGTTTCTCCAGCCTTCATATGCAATACTTCGAACTCCTTTCGAAGTGCTTGCAATTGAGCACGCTTCACACGTGCAGTTCCTTGGTACTTCTGCTTTAAAGAATCCCATATGTCCTTCGCCGTGTCCTTCTTCAAGATCGTTTCCAGGATTGAACGATCAATGGCCTGAAACAAATAGTTCTTGGCCTTCAAGTCTTTCAGCTTCAGCTCCTCCAGTGCCTTCTTCTGCGAATCACTAGAGTCAGCTCTTCCTGCGACTGCAGGGATCCCTGTCTCCACCAGGTTCCAATACTCCTTGGAACGTAGAAAGTTTTCCATAAGCATGCTCCAGTGATCGTAGTGCCCATCGAGTCTCGGGATGGCAGGTTGCACAAAACCATTCTCGGATGTCATGTTCTTGTGGTGTTTGCAGGTTTTTGGTCAGGCCCCGTGAGGTAGCTCTGATACCAAATGTTGAAACTAAACTAGATTATCGAGAGGTTTTGTGAACACAAGGTATATTGCACTGAAAAACTCAGAAGCATTCTCATTAAATTGAAAGACAACAGCCGGCTATTAAATAGCCTTACAATAACAGGAAAGTGAAATAACACCCCACGACTACAACAACCTAGAGTCGTGGTAATCTACTAAATCAAAGCAAATAACAAACTTGTCCCTCAAGTATAGGAGGGTTATTAGCACGTCCAGGGAATAAGCCCCTAGAACAAAGGAACCTTATCAACTAGGATCTTTGACAACTTCAACAGAGAGAAGCAAAGATAACTTCTTTTTTATTCCCTTTCATGTCACTGAATTGTATTTCTGTACATAGGGTACACAATACACTTTCTGATGGAAGGGTAGTGGCTGTGAAGCAACTTTCAGTCGCATCTCATCAAGGGCTGGGTTTGGGAGAAGAGAGAGGAGAAAGAGATGGGGTTTATTGAGAAGTTTTGTGGTGGGAGGGTGGTAAGTGTTGGATGTTAGGCAGTGGCTTGTTGGGTGGGGTTGGAGTGGTGGTGGGTTGTGGTCTGATGTTAGGGGATGGGGAGCGGACGGGAGAGAGAGGGGGGAGTGGTGTGGTGGTAATAATTTGACGGAATTGCCCTTCCACATGCAACGGAAGTTAAAAAAAATTTGACAAAAATTGAAGATTGTCCTTGAATTGCTTAAATTGAAAACTACAGGGACAAAATTGATCAAATTGAAACGACAAGGATCAAAGTGGTAAAAGTAGCAAACTACAGGATTAAAAGTGATTTTTTGCCTTTTCCTTTCCATAAACAACGTTTAATTTTGATCAAGAAAAAAAAATGGTTAATTAGTCTTATTTGGGCAGCGTTACACCGCATGATTCTTGATTGAATCTTATGGCCTGCCTTGTCCAATGGGCCCACATACAAATCAAAGTCGAAATTCACAAATACATATCATGTATGTGCCTCACCATCCCATATACATCTTTTTTTTCTTTTTCTTTTTTCTGAGAAACTATTTAATTTATTTTTATTTATAAATAATACATTTGAAGACTCATTTAACAACAAATAAAAACTTATTTAAACCTCCTGAGAGCATCCACAATGGACTTCCTAAACCACCTTCTTAGATAAAATTTAGGGAGGAAGTGAGAAAATCCACCTCCAACCATGCTCCCTATCCAACTCCTAAAATAGAGAGACCTCAAGAGCTCCTAAATTTGAGGAGAGAGAAAGGACTCCTAGTGACTTCCTATATTTAAATGTTTCTTTACTTTAATACTATTTTAAGTATTTATGTAATGCTAACTATTTATTATTATTATTTTATATGAAGATGGAGCATTTATGCTAAACTAAAAAAATGAAATAAATCATTTATGATTTCCTAAACTAGGGAGCATGGTTGGAGTTGAAATTTTATAAGGAGCTCCTAAAATAAATTTCTAGTGTTTTTAGCTAAATTTTAACTAAAAGATAAGAAGCATGATTGTGGATGCTCTTAATTCATCAAGAAACAGTACAATTTTATTCTTTACTCAAACACTTGATTACAGTTAGAGCTTAACATGAAGGCGTGGGTTGAGCAGAACTTCTAATGCAGTCACTTCAAAGTTTAAAGCTCGCAATAAGTTAAAGGCAGTTGAAACAAGTTCCACATTACTGCATTTAGGCGACTAATAAAAGTTTATGTAAAGGGCTCTTCTTAGACAAGGACTTTCGATGTGAATTGGCCTAAGATACTTTCCATAATTGATAAACTGAGCTCTAATGTCTCGATGGTAATTCGAAGAAGTTCCATGATTAAAAGAAGTTCTTCTCCTTCAAACTTTCCACAGTATCTTTCAATGTTACCTCCAGAGGCGTAAACTTAACACCCAAGGCTTGGGCTCTTTCCTTGGAAACCTGGTAAGTTGGTGTGAAAGTTTTGTCATCTGCACATCTGACATGAACACAGACATTAATTTTTGAAGTTTGGACTTTCAAACCTTAAGTCCAAATATTATGTTTTGCAATTTAGCACTTTTGAAGAAAAATGCATATTACTGACTGTTTATCAGACCAATGTTATACAGAACAATATGAATGGCCACAGATTCCTTAAGAAAAATTATGTTTCTCAAAGGCTAGAACAATATGGTAAACTTGACCGAAGAATTCCTCCTCTATCTCTACGGTTGATACAGATATCTTGGACAGGAGTAACATGCTATAATTTGATTATATTTGCAACTTACTTTTCTGCAATCTTGAGAGCAGGGAAGAGATCACGCAAAAGCTTCACGACCTCTGAACAGTGTGTTATTCTTCCAACTAAACAATATCTCCCATTAGCTGAAGCATTCTCAAAGGCTAGAATATGAGCATTGGCAACATCTCTAACATCAACCCATCTGTAAGTTATATTTGGAAATGTTTCAGCACCTGCATCGGTTAAACATCAGCAAAAGAATTTCTTAGCAGATTGTATGTTATCACAGAGATAATGAGAAAGTATTATTGAAGCATTACCTTGTGTCTTGGATTTTGAAGCAATTTTTTTGTGTTCATAGTTTTTGTACAAGGATTTTTCAGAAGGAACCCCTTTAGTTTCATCTTTTTTGCTGTGGACTGCTTATCCACAGATTTAAATTTCCTTTTTCATTAATAGAATTCTGTGTGTTCTTAAAAAAAAATTCTATACTCGACATTTAAATTAACTTAGCATTCAAGGATTCTTAGTTTAGATAAGTAAACATGTGTATGTGATGCAGGACGCGTCCGATATTCTTCTATGTTCTACTGTTTCTGCCTTTATCTCGTCTTTTCAATCTATATTTCTTCTCCTCGATCTCTTATATTCTTCTTTGTTCGATTGATTAAGTGATTAATCTAATATCTACGGGCTGTACTACATCAGTATGCTATAAATTGACACATTATTTACAATGGAGGCATATTTCATACCATAAATATTGAATTATCTGGTACGTTTCAAGGTTTAAAGATTTTATTGTTGAAATCTAACAAAGTAATCCTTTACTTTAAAATGAGAGACACCTCTTAAGAACGGGACCATCATGCACCAGCTAATATTGAGGAGTGTTTGACAAGGCAAACATGGATATAATAGTTCTGCTGCACCCTAGTAGAAGCATCAAGCATCCATATTTGAGCAGTCATATATAGGAAATTACTTTTGCAGATAAAACTAAATTTTCTTAGGAATAAAAGAGTATAACTTTGTTTTATTATTATAGCTGTTATATAAGAAAGAGTAAATCTCTAAAATCATTATACTTCATATATTTTTATGAGGAATGATTGTATAATAAAATCATACAATACAGACGCTTCGGAGTACCGTTTATGAGCTTTAGAACAGGCTCCACACTTGTATTCAGAGTTGGCTGCAAGAGAGGACCAATCACCAATCCTGGATTTATTGCAACCATATCGATTCCGTTCTCTTTTGTGAACTTCCAAGCAGCTTGCTCAGCTAAGGTCTTTGAAATCATATACCAAAGCTGATGAAGAAAAAGTCTTAATAAACACAATGAACATGCATTTAAAGCATGAAAGCTATAAGATTTAACTCTTACACAATAAAAATTAGTCATTTACAAGACGTAATGCTAACAACCAGACCAAAAAAAAACATAATCTATATGAGCATCAACTGCACCACGACATGTAATTATGTCTTTCAATTTACATCCACTGCTTAATATGACATTACTGGCTAAAGAATCCTAAAAGGTGTTCATATGTAGGCTCACTAAGAAGGTGAAAATCAAACTGAGATATCTTAGGCAAAGCATGATCCTAAAGGGTAAGGGGACATATTTCTGAGCAAGACTGGATCTCAGGTGCCAACAAATCTGGGGAAAAATTCCATCTGATTTTTCAAATACATAAACCAGTTACATCTTCACATGGATGTTCACAAAGAACCTATAAAAGAGATATTCCATCATAAAAAATTAGCATGAGAAGTGCGCAAACCTTTAACTTTTCACAAACAGCTAGATCTGAAAACCAAGATTCATCGATTATCACATCAGGAGCAAGAGGTTTTCCAGTAAACACAACCGCTGCCATAGAGGATGTTATAACCACCCTTTTGATAGATGGCACCTTAGCACACGATCTAAGGACATTAAGCGTTCCCTTCAGAGCAGGGTCAATTAGTTCCGCCTGACAAAAGAAAACTTTAAAAGCGGCAGCCTATAGGGTCTTGAATTTAGAATTTGCAGATAAGATGTAATTGAATGCAAAGTATCCAATAGCAGACCACTGCATTTAGCTCCTTTTTCAACTGAGAACTTATAGTTAGCATCCGGTGAACATTCTTTAGCATAAAGAATTTAAATTTAAAACTATAACTGTATACTAATAAATCTATGAAAGACAGACTTCCTCAACAAAATCACAGCATAGAACATCAAAATATCATAAACTTTCGGTAAATCCAGCAAGAATGCAACAGAAATCGGTCACTTCTTGAAATCAAATGTAGACAAATCATAATTAATGTATAAGCAACAGAGCAGTTAAAGTGATACAGGATGTACCTGCGGATCACTGACATCGTTATAAAATGGGGATGCTGTATGAAAAACACCTTCACTACCCTCAACTACGGAATCGAAAGATCCCTCTTCCAGTAGGTCTGCTTTGAACAACTGAAGCCTTTCCTTAGCTCCATCCAGTGCAAGTAAGTGTTCTGTTTTCTTCTTATCATCTGTGGCATATACAAGAAAATAACCCCATAAACCATAAAAACCCTACCTTAACAAAAGATCTTGTGATACCAATCAAAACATTCCCAATCTACTTAACATCTATATATCAACTCTTGGGGATTAGTTTGATACTACCAATATTTACTTGAGGTGACTAAACTAATCAAGTTATCAATGTCCTAATCACACAAAATCATAGTGATCAAACTAATTAGTTTCAGAAACCCACACAAATTTTCTAAAAAAGTTACCAACTTTGATGAAAATATTCAAGCATTATTAGTAAAATATACAAACCCAACATATCAAGCCTGATACATTCTTCAATAAACTAGAATTTCGCCAAATCAAGTATCATAAGCTTCCTATAAACACAAAGGGCTCAGTGATCATCAAATTAATTAGAAAAGGGATGCGATTGCAATCAATTGAAATAGAAAGAAAAATAAGAAGTGGGTATTTAACTATTTATCAAACAAAGTAGTGAAGTGAGACTGATGACTGACTTGGGTCACGAACTGAGGCTTTGACAGTATACCCCCGTTGCAGCAACAGCTTCACCACCCACGAAGCTATGTAACCGGATGCTCCGGTTACACTCACCACCTTCTCTGCTCCACTCATTCTCTCTCTCCCTCTCTCTGGAAATCGATCGTTTTCTGGTAATTTTACGTCATCTGGCTTTTTTTAATAGAGATATTTAGTTAAATACTGATTAATAATATAAATAAACCCTACACCATTTCATTTCTATAAATAAATTCAAAAATAACCTAAAAATGAATTTAATGCCCTATTGAATTTAATTTTAATTATTAATTTACTTTAATATTCTATTGTGTGTTTTAGGTTTTTTATGAAGTTTTGGGATTAAGCTTGTTTTAAGAAAACCATGACAGTTTTGTAATTATATGAAGTTTAAAGTCTCTTTATTATTTTGTAAATGGATTTTGGGTGTGTTTCTAAAATCTATTTCATGTATGATTTTTTATAATTTAGACTTCAATATTGGATATAATAGTGAATCTCCTTTTTTTATATTGGCTGAGCTATTAGTCCACTGTCCAACCAACGTTGGTATTTGAAAAAAGACAGGAAAAAAACCCCAAACATTTTGACTGAGCTATGTTCTTTTTCTTTTTTCTCTTTTTTTTCTAACCATATTTTAAAAAATTTTAAAAAGAACATAGTTTTTTTTTTTCCAATGCTATTATGTATAGTAGAAATATAGTATATAGAAAGAAAAATATTAATCATCACAATTTTTATTTGGTTCGTCCAAGAACAAATTCCTGGTTCTGTCACTAAATGAGCAAGAGGTTTTGGATATGGGGTCAAGTATGGGTCTGCTTCCAAGTTCCAATAACACATAAATACTTCATTTCTCTGGTCCTTATAGATGAAATGCAGCAAGGAATTGCACTCAGAGACAACCCACTCTTGTTCACCATTTTACATTTGCTACATAAATTCAATCCAGATAAGAAAACTTAAAATCAAAGTCTTCAAATAGTACATAAGAGTATAAAATCAGAAGCACCAAACTCAAAAAAAAGAAAGACAGCTTAGCTCAGGTGAGGACGCCTGGTCCTGTGATGTACTGCTCTTCTGTTTCTCAAACATGATATTCTCTCTAAAACTTTGTCAACGAAACGAAAATAGGCATCACTCCAAGGCTTTCTGATTGCTAAAATGAAAAAAGGAACCAGAAGACCTGCTGCAAATCCCAATCCAACACTCAAATAAAACCATTTATCAATGAAGCTGTTGCCACCGTCATTATCTTGCACAGTTCCTCCTCCTTTGCCGGGATCAGCACCCGGACAGCTTACAACAAGAGGAGGACCACAAAGGCCTGGATTTCCAGTAAAAGAGGCTGCATCAAAAGTTGTCAAATGAGCTGTATATGGGATCATACCAGAGAAGTCATTGTTTGACAGATTTAGATACCCCAGGAATGAAAGTGAAGACAAACTTTGAGGAATAAGACCTGAGAACCTATTACTAGAAAGATCAAGCGATTGCAACTGCGTCAACTTTGAAATGTCTTGCAGAATGCCACCGCTTATTTGGTTTCCGGATAAGTTCAGAACAACCAAACCAGACAGTTTAGTTATTTCTTCAGGAAGATCTCCACTCAAATTATTTCCAGAGAGGTCTATGCTGATCACAAGGGAGAGAGTCTTGGTGTATTTTTGAGGTGAGCCCTTTAAGTTCACAATCAAGCTTTCATCATAGTAACGGCCCCTGTACATCCCATAGAATAGATAGCGGTTCATGTTTTGCGTTTGAGCCATAGCTTTGAAATCTCCAAAGCTAGCTGGAATGCTTCCATTGAATTGATTTTCTGCAAGGTCCAGGACATGCAAAGAACTTAAATTTGATAGCGCCATCGGAAGTTCTCCAAAAAACGCATTTGAGCTCAACCTCAATATTCTCAGATGTTCAAAACCTTTCCTAATCCATGGTGGAATTCTTCCTGTGAGCATGTTGTTTCCAATATCCAGTGTCTCCAAACTCGACAAATTCTGCAAAGATTGTGAGAGACCTCCAGAGAGTTTGTTGTCACTTAGATGCAGTGTTTGAAGCATTCTCAGCTGAGCTAAGGAGCTGGGAATTTTTCCAGATAGATTGTTCTTGCTAAGGTCTAGAGCCTTTAGATAAGAACAGTTCCCTATGCTAGGTGGAATATTTCCAGTTAGCATGTTATTTGAAAGATCAATGGCTTCTAGAAGCAGAACTCTGCCTATAGATGCTGGGATTTCACCGATTAGTTGGTTTCCTGAAAGAGAGAGGAAGATCAAGTTTGGCATGGTTTCCCCAATGGTCTTTGGGATATGACCTGAAAATCCATTGTTGGATAAATCTAGTAACTCAACACCAGAAATTGGAAGAGGAATTGGACCTTTGAAGAAGTTGGAGCTCAAGTCAATATCCGCATATGGATTAAAATTTAACAGATTTGGGAGCTGACCTCCTAACTGATTGAATGAAATGTTTAACAGTGAAAGGTTAGATGAGATTTCCCAGAACCAGTTAGGAATGGAACCTGAAATGCTAGCATTGGAGAAATCTAGAAACTTGACCTCCTTTTGTGATCTTAACCAAGCAGGAAATGATGGACCCAAATGGCATGAGCCTAGATCAAGATTCCAGACTTGAAATGGAGGGATCCAATTTGAACTGACATTTAATGTTAAAGAGTTGGAAGACAGATGTAAGAATGTCAGCTTACTGAGCTGCGAAAAATGTTTTTCGGTTATAATACCTGTCAAATGATTAAAAGAAACATCAAACAAAGACAGTTGAGAAAGTTTTCCCAAACTATCTGGGAGAGTCCCATTTAGTTTATTATGTCCAAGATCCAGAGTGGAAATGCTTGGTAATGAAACCAATGAAGAAGGGATGGGACCAGAGAGTGAGTTCAACAAGATTCTCAAGATGAACCAACCATTCGGGCAATTTACCGACCAATTGATTGGCTGACAAATCAAAGTACTGTAGACTAGGCAGCGGAGTCCTAGAACTGCAGTTCCCTGTTACTAGGACTTCAGGTAATCCTGTTACGTTATTACCAGATATGTGAAAATCTCTTAGGTTGCAAAGTTTACCGATGGAGCTCGGGATCTCACCCTCGACATTGTTGACAAAAAGATTAAAATAAGTGAGAGCTGTCATGTTGCCAAAGGAAGCAGGAAGTTTACCATGTAAGTTATTGGAAGCTAGATCAATAACTTCTGTCTTTTTCCATCCTCCTCTAAATAGCTGAGAGCAACTTGCTGTTAGATTTTCATTCCCAGAAAGATCCAAAACCTTCAAACTTGGTAATTCACTGAAACCAAGTGGAATCCTTCCATACAAGCCAGAATAGCTTATACTGACACTTTCAAGACTACTGATATTGACAAGCCAACTGGGTATCTCTGAGTTGAAGCTGTTAAAATCAAGTTCTATTACAGCAAGAGAAGTAAAATTGATAACTCTGGAAGAGTGAATTAAATCAGAGAAGCCACAATCCGACAGATGCAATTCAGTTAAGGACGAGAGTTTATTAAGGGTCTCAATCCATTCTGGTTCTAGCATTGAAAGGTCAGCTCCATTCATATTGAGATATTCCATAGATCTCATACCAGTCATCCATTCAAGGTTATCAACAGATACAAAATTTGACGACACATCAAGATACCGCAAGCTAGAGAGGTTCCCTAAGTTTGGAGGAATTCCATCACTAAACCCAGCATGTGACAGGTTTAGATACTGCAAATTCTTCAGGGTACCGAAGAATGCAGGAATTGAAATTCCATTGAATGTATTGAAGCTCAAGTCTAAATGTTTCAAGGACTGGAGCATTTTCAGTGATCGTCTAATTTCGCCACTAAGGTTCCAGAATCCGTACCTGCCAGGAGAATCATCGAATGGATTTAGCGGATGCGGGTTATGGAGATCAACTGCTATAACAGCTGAAGTTGTATTGTTGCAGTGTATCCCCCACCATTGGCAGCAGTTGCTTCCTCTCCAGGATGAAAGCCGGTTTTCAGGATCTTCAAGACCATCCTTGAAGTCAATAAGAGCTTCTCTCTCTGCTTCTAGGCAGCCTATAACCCGAGCATCACTACTAAAAGCAAACTCTGTTATTGTAAAGGAGAGAATTAGCAATAACACTATTTGAAGCATTGCAACTGTTTCCATAAACTCAAGTCTCAACAAGCAAGCACTGTAAGCCATGAACCATGATGGGATTTCAACTTATAATCTTCAATTGGGTGCTAAGTAAGAAACTAATTTCATATTCTCCAGAAGAGTTTAAAAAAACAAAGTGAAGTTTCATGGATAAATACCAGAGGAAAAGATGGGAACAATTTGAATTCAAAATATAAATATTTAATTGCAAGAAACGTCCAAACCAGTTCCCAACAGTCAATGTGTGTCCTTATAAAATTCACAAATTGGAAACATAGTAAGCGCTTTCCTTAATCCTTATTATACAAAATATCATCATTATTGATCCTACTAATTACTGACTTTCAAATTAAAGAGAGTTGCCTGGACACCAAGTCAATGTTGCTGCCACAACGTGAGCGTCATGACTGCTAATTGCTTGTGATTGTAAGTACTATTTTAATGCAGGACTGGAATAAAAATATTGTTCATTTTGGGGTGTTTTGTAAGGCGAGTTTGGGATTGCTGTCACTTTTTTAAAAAGTTACTTATGCTGTGCTTTGAAAATCATTTTGATCGGTTGGTTTTGTTTTAGTAGTTCGTACTTTTCTGGGTAAGACCAACCATGTGTCCTATTTTCACCTAGCAAATATCGAAGGGAGAAAAAAAAAAAAGCTGCATTTCATCTAAAACATTAAGAACACGAGTTATGTAACTGCAAAAAATACATGAAATTAAGCAATGGAATTATAGAGTTATAAAGGATAGGGTACCCCCTCTTGTAAATCATTTTTCATTTGCTGGAGACGATAACTTTCGATTTTTCTTGTCCGCATAGAAGAGTTTCGAAATTGTGATTGTGCAAAGTAATAGGTACCGGGCCATACTGGTGATGAAGTTAATATCCTCCCCAAACGAAAATGAGCATCACTCCAAGGCTTTCTGATTGCTAACCCTACCCTACACTCTGCAAATTTTTTTTATGAATCCTACACTTGCAAATTGAACCAACAAAGAAGAGGGGAAATGAGGATTGGAGGTTCCAGACCCAAGATCTCTTACAAACCAAGCCGTAATACCATGTTAGACAACTAATGAACCTAAAAAGATTTAGGGGTCTAGTCAATTAGCTACACCCAAGTTTGATTTCCCTTCATGTAAATTTGATTATCGCTTGGATCAAGAAAAGAAAAATTTTCCGAAATTGGTCCAAAAGTTCCACGCCCCTTTTCTACGCGTGAACGCCACTTCCGTCCCCGTATTACCGTTATTACCCGCCATCCAACGGCACAGAAAATTCTCAGCAGTGCAACTAAAATATCTCCCTGTTCCAAACCTCTCTCTCTCTCTCTCTCTCTCTCTCTCTCTCTCCAACATGGCTCTCTTCACTTCCATCTCCACCTCCACCCTCTGCCTATCCACCTCAATCCGCCACTGCGGGCCTTCGAGCAGCTCGAAGCACTTCTCTCATCCCATCATTGCTTTTTCTCTGAGCTCCCCAGCATCCCCAGATTCAAAATCAACAACCCCAAGTCAAACCAAACTCTCCTCCTCCAATGATACATCTCCAAACCCTTACGCCGGTGCGTCCTCTAGGCCGCCGGAGCCACCTGGCTTCAACTACTCCCCGGCCAACGGCAACCCGTTTGTTCGGTTTGCCCGTTCTGCTGAGTCTTCCATTGAAAGGGTAACTAGAATTTGAACTTGATCAGTCACTATACTTGCTTAATAACGGTTGTTTATTTGGTATAAATATGTTCAGATGCTCATTTGGGAATATTGGGAGTTTTTGGGATTTGGGTGTGACAACATGGATTAAGAGTGAATTTTATTGTATATATTTAAGTCTTAAACAGAGGAGGCTTTTGAATAGTTTGGAGGAATTAGTAATTTTTTGATATTATCAGTTGATAATAGATGAAAATTGTGTGAATATATTCTTATAAAATTTGGCTCATTAGTTTAATTTTTCTGGAAAATAGTAAATTATGTATGTTAAACTAGTACTTTATAATAAATTATGGGCATTTTATGTAAGAATATTTTTTTTAATATTCTATGTGGCCCATATGGTACGGAACATGTGACATATGAATTATTTGGGTTTAATGAATAATATTTAGAAACAATCCTATTGGTCAAATAAAGCGAAGTAGTTTCTTATTTACATTTTAAGCATCAAGTCTGCAGATTAATTGTTTGACAGATTGCTCCTGAGCAATAAGAAGAATCAATATATTAGGGTACTAATGATACAACTGAACTTCTACTTTCAGTCAGAATCTTGGAGTCAATCCCTCTTAGTCACTTCTTCTGAATGACTTGAAAAAGAATCAATGTTCTGTTTTCTGTTTATCAACTGTCAGTCTATCAATAAGAAAGACAATTGTGCATTTTCTTCTTTACCTGTTTAAAATTTTTTTAACATATAAAATATCAGTTCTGATCGTTTCTTACATGTCTATTGTTGAACAGACAATTTTTGACTTCCGATTTTTGGCACTCTTTGCTGTTGGAGGTTCCTTGGCTGGTTCGTTGTTGTGCTTTCTCAATGTAATTTCTCTCAATCATTTTGTATCTGTACATACTCATAATTTATGAATATATCTGCGCATACTCATACTACATTCGACTTTCAGGGTTGTGTTTATATTATGGATGCATATAAAGTTTACTGGACTAGTTGTGTCAAAGGGCATCACACTGGACAAATGGTTCTACGACTAGTTGAAGCTATTGGTAGAATTTTCAGAATTCTCTTTGTATTTATTTTTCTGCAAGTATTTTGTCAAGTTCAGTTTGTTTCTCGAATATGATTTTCGAATGCTAACATACATTTCAAATATCATGACTTTTTGTACCAAAGAAAAAATCATAATTTCTGTTTAAGGGAAAAAAACACTCCTTTCTTAACATGGTAAACTCATTGTGTGGCCATCCTTTGCCTTTTGGGAAGAGGTGTTGATATTTCTATGTTTATAGTAATCATTATAGCCTTCTATGTTGACACACTGATCTATGATTATCTATGGGATGCAGATGTTTACCTTGCTGGGACTGTCATGTTAATATTTGGTATGGGATTATATGGATTATTTATCAGTAATGTCCCTCATGATGTGCCTTCCAATAATGATCGTGCTCTTAAGGGCTCTTCTTTGTTTGGAATGTTTGCTCTGACGGTAATCTTAATTCCTTCCTTTGCATGTATATGGGGCATTCACGTATACATTCTCAAACCTTCACAGATATTAATAGATGCCAACATAATCTAATTGCATCAGAACTAGCATATATACAATCTGTTTATTTCTCAGGCATTCTGCTCCTGTTCACCAGCAACCTTTAAATGGAAAACGTCTAATTGAGCATGCTTACGATGAGTTATGAGTGCTTCCCCCTCGACTAAAATATCAATCACTAGTCTACTAATTCTGCACTGTGTCATCAGAAGAGACAAAATATTGTACTTGATAAAAGTTGAACTCGCTAAATCTTTTCCGTAGCTTTCTATATTTAAATTCTTATTACTGGCATGCTTTTCTGTTCTTTTTCTCCATTATCAGCTTGAATTGCTTAGTGATGGATAAGCCTTAGAATAGATGGCATTTTTGTTTTCGTTCTCCCTCTTTGACTTTTCCACTTTTGGCTTCTAGTATTTCTGTTTACAACGTTACCAAGATAACTGGATGATTCTGTAGGAGAGGCCAAAATGGATGCAAATTAGATCACTCGATGAGCTCAAGACGAAAGTGGGACACGTAATTGTCATGATTCTTCTGGTAAAGATGTTTGAGAGGAGCAAGATGGTGCAGATAACTACTGGTTTGGATCTGTTGAGCTATTCTGTCTGTATTTTCCTGTCTTCTGCTTCTCTGTACATCCTTCATAATCTACACAAGTAAGAGTAAGGCTCTCGAACACATTATGTATAGTGGATAATGTAATGTTAGCTCACATATTCCAATAAATATCCCAGTAGCTATGCTTCTAACTTATCCCTGGACTAAAATATCAGGCACTAGTCCGTAGTTTTCTATATTTAAATTCTTATTACTGGCATGTTTTTCTGTTCATTTTCTCCAATATCAGCCTGAATTGCTTAGTGATGAATAAGCCTTAGAGTAGATGGCATTTTTGTTTTCTTTCTCCCTCTTTTACTTTTCCACTTTTGGCTTCTCGTATTTCTGTTTACAACATTACCAAGATAACTGGATGATTCTGTAGGAGAGGCCTAAATGGATGAAAATTAGCTCACTCGATGAGCTCAAGACGAAAGTGGGACACGTAATTGTCATGATTTTTCTGGTAATGATGTTTGAGAGGAGCAAGATGGTGCAGATAACCACTGGTTTGGATCTGTTGAGCTATTCTGTCTGTATTTTCCTGTATTCTGCTTCTCTGTACATCCTTCATAATCTACACAAGTAAGAGTAAGGCTTTCGAACACATTATGTATAGCAGATAATGTAATGTTTGTTAGATTTTCTATATAAGTGTTCATGATCTTTCACACAAACTGAAATACATAGGAGACATAACTGGCACCATTTTCCTTGAGTACACAATCTCATAACTAATTCAATTGCAGCAGCAACAGCAACACGAGCAAAAGACTCGAACAGCTAAAGATTTATTGATGCAGTACAACTCATAGGTGTTAAATGAAGCATTTAAACAATAGAGCAGAGAAGAATATAAGAGACCGAGGAGAAGAAATATAGATCGAAAAGACGAGATAAATGGCAGCAACAGTAGAACAAGAAGAATATCAGAGACAGAGGAGAAGAAATATAGATCAAAGGGACGAAATCATAGAGTTCTAGGAAAAGGTTTACTCAACATTCAAATCTGAATTTTAAAGAACTACATGGAGTTATTTATAGCAAACTAAAACCTAGACATAAAAGGATAAAAATCTCTTGCTTAAACAGAAATCCTAACCCAAATAAAATAAGAAACTTAAAACTAGAAATATGGAAAGTAGAAATCCTACTAGAATTTGGAAAACTAGAGAATCTTGGAAACTAACAAATACATTAGGAAACTAATAAATTTAGGTCATACGCGTCCTGCATCACTTATGCTCTCTCTCAGAAACTGTTTTAGCTCTCTCTTTATGATGAGATTAGGTTTAGAGAACGTGTCTAACGAGAGTAGAGTCTTAAGCTTATATAGTGCTAGGTCAAGTCGCATCACCAAAGGCTGACTTGACTAACACTCCAAGCCCATCAAGCAACGGTTCACGCAAAAGAAAATAAATATGACCCCTTTAATTGGCTTCAAAACCTTCCTTAATTCTCAAGGTTGTGGGCCTCAAGGTATAACCTAATTTAAACTCTTATCAAACCTTATATAACTTAGTATCTAGTGCACTAATCTAAATAGGAATATAACATTCTCCCACTAGATCAAGCACTAGAGCACTAAGCATCTGTATTGCAAAAGTTTGATAATCTTTATTGGCCATGAGTTTAAAACAGTTAAGTCCTTCCCTTCAAGCAACAGTGAAAAGTGATTAGACAAAACGAACTATAGACAAGCACTGCTCTCCTTTATTAAAACAGGTCATCTATAATCACATAATGCAATCTCAAAACACATGAAGCACCTACAAACGAGAACTTTAACATGTACTAATCTGTAATGTGAATTTTTATGCTTTTTAGTACATATACCCCTTTATGACTTATCAAGAATCAATCCACAATGTTATTAAAAACAATAGTATCTCAAATAGACCATAAACTCACATGCATAAACAAAATGCATAATAATCAAAACTGTCAACCAAAATAACATCCTTAAATACAAATCTCTCAATCCAGAAAACAGCAATATTAGACATACTAGAAAACTATCAGAATGGGAAACATGACTCCCACTAGATTGCACCATCAAAGCTAGGAAATAATCCTATGCTCTCAACATGTCTCAGAAAAGCTTCTGAAAGCTGAAACTTTGTAAATGGATATGCAATCATATCTTGAGTTCTGATATGATCAAACCTGACTACTTTGTCTGCTACCTTCTCCCTCACTATTAAATACTTTCTGTCAATGTGCTGAAGTGCGAACGATATCTTGTTGTTCATCCAGTGAAAAACAACCACAATGTTGTCATTGTATATCTACACTGGTCTTGAAATCGAGTCCACCAACTTAATGTCTTTGATAAAATTCCTTAGCCATACTGCATGAGAAGTGGCTTCATAGCAAGCTATGTATTCTAAAAACATAGTTGAACTCAAAACACCAGATTGTTTAGCACGCTTTCAAGCAACAGTTGCTCCTGCCATCTTGAAAAGAAAACATGAAGTAGAGATGTAATCATCCTCTCCTTTTCCAAGATTCAGCTCAGCATAACCAAACAAGCTTGAAACTCTTTGTGCGTCTGTAAATCAACATGTAAGCCTTTGTTCTATGTAGGTACCTTAGAATCTTCTTTCCAGCTATCCAAAATTGCATTCCCGTATTTGATTGAAATCTCCTCATCTTGCTGATGCACAAGGCTATGTCTAGCCGTGTACATACTTGTGCGTACATAATGCTTCCAACTAGAGAAGCGTATGACTTGTTCCTCATCTCAGCTTATTCTTCTTTATTCTTGGGGCAATACTCCTTCTTTAAATCTCCTTTAACTAATGGAACTTTCTGTCCATAACACATACTCATGTCAAAACGTTTGAGTACCCTTTCAATGTATGTTTTTTGTGACAAGCCTAGCAGACCTCGAGCTCGGTCTCTCTGAATTTCAATGCCTAACACAAAAGCAACTTCTCCCAAATCCTTCATCTCAAAATTGTTTGAAAGTAGCTCCTTAGTGTCCTTCAATAAATTGTGATCAGTTGTAGCCAAAAGTATATCATCGACATACAACACCAAAAAAATAAATCTGCTCCCACACTTCTTCAAATAAATGCATTGATCAGCTATGTTCTCTTCAAAACCATAGGATGAGACAGTTTGATGGAATTTTAAATACCACCTCCTGCTTGTTTTCTTTAGTCCATAAATCACCTTGTCAAGTTTGCAAACCATATGCTATTTTCCCTCCTTTGCAAACCCTTCAGGTTGCCTCATAAAATTTGCTTCTTCAAGTTCACCATTCAGGAAGGCAATTTTTACATCAATTTGATGTAAAAGCAAGTCATAATGGCCGCCAATGCCATAATTATGCGGAAAGAATCTTTGGTGGAAACTAGAGAAAATATCTCAGTGTAGTCAATTCCCTCCCTTTGGGTAAATCCTTTTGCTACCAATCTAGCCTTAAATCTTTCAATTTTTCAATTTTTATCCTTCTTTGTTTTAAATACCCATTTCAAGCCTACCAATGCTCTTGTGAGGTTCAACTAATTCTCATACTTGATTATTCTTCATACTTTCGAGTTCATTTAACATTGCTTCCCTCCATTTTCTGCATTTTGGCTCTCCATAGCTTCTTTAAAACTTGATGGATCAACTTCATCTCCAATGTCAAAATCTGCTTACTGTAAATACACATAATCTGAATTTGCTGTAGGTTTTCTTGGTTTGTCAGATCTTCTCAGTTGCACTAGTTCTTGTTGATTATCTGGCTCAGGATTTTCGACAGCTTGTTGTTGTTGTTGTTGATCAACTCGTTTTTTCAAACTGAGGAGGTTCCAATATAGTTTCACTTAAAGGAATCGAGGGTGTAACATCTTGTTCGTCATTCTCGATCACAGCTACATCACATTTTTCTTCGAAAATAAAATCTTCATTCTTAGTGGCATTCTCCTCATGCTCTATAAACTTTGCAAAACTAGTCTCAATGATCCGGGTACCATAATTTGGACAGTAAAATCTAAAATCCTTTGACCTTGCTGGATAACCAATAAAATGGCAACGAATCATTTTAGGATCAAGCTTCTTCTCTTGGGGGTTATAGATTCTAGTTTCAGCCTTGCAACCCCATACATGAAGATGTCGCAAGCTAGGCTTTCTTGTAGTCCAAATTTTGAAAGGTGTCTTAGGCATGAACTTGCTAGGCACTCTATTAAGTATGTAGTTTGATGTTTTGATCGCCTCTCCCCAAGGATGCTTAGGCAAATCAGTTCTGGAAATCATGCTACGAACCATGTCCTTCAAGGTTCGATTTCTTCTCTCAGCCACACCATTATGTTGCGGAGTTCCTGGTGTTGTGTACTGAGCAACTGTGCCATTATCTTGTAGATACCTTACAAAAAAGGTCCAGCATGTCTTCCTTCTTCATCAAAATGTCCATAATATTCACCCCCTTTGTCTGACCTCATAATTTTGATCTTTTTCTCAAGTTTCCTTTCAACTTGAGTTTGAAAATTTTTGAGCATCTCAAAAGCTTGAGATTTTTCTGTTATGCGGTATAGATAACCAAAACGAGAATGGTCGTCTATAAAAGTGATGAAATAACGATTTCCATCAATTGTTTGATGACGGAATGGTCCACAAATATCTATGTGGATGATCTCCAAAAGATCACTACTGCGAGTTGCACATTTCTTTTAGTCTTAGTGAGTTTTCCTTTAACACATTCAATACAAATCTCGTCATCACTGGAAGTCAGTGGCGGCAAGACTTGTTCTTTAACAATAATTTTCATTCTTTCTTTTGAAATGTGCCCTAAATGTCTATGTCATAACCTAGTGGATGTTCCCTCACTTCTAATCCTTTTCTAACTCGATTTAGCCGTTAAAACTTCACCATATTTATTGTAATTGAGGCAATATAATCCATTTGAGAGAAAACCAGTAGCAAGAACATTGGAATTTTAAGAACAAGACCAAGTCTCGATAATCTTGAAACAGAAATTAAATTCCTCTTCATTTAGGGTACTGAAACTACATCATCCTATTCTAAAATAAATTATGAATCCAACTTTAGGTTAACTACTCCAATGGCTTCCACATCTACTTGCTTTCCATTCCATATGAACATCCAAAACTTTACGACGATCTTAAGATTGTCCCTTATAGCATTGTACCTCCTTATGGGTCCTCCATAAAGTCAACGCTGTCATTGCGCCTCAACCCTTTTTTGCTCCAATTCATCTTCGTTCCGTTTCTTAATTAGCTTCATTATATTCTTTACTAGAATTCCATTTGTGAAAAGTTCACACGAGTGGCACCTATTTAACGCCAAATGCATCTCCTTTTTCCTAAGTCATACTATAAGATACATAAACGAAACGGCTAGCTTATAATCATGAGTGAGATCATAATCGATCTCATTCATTCCGAGAATAACTTCAAAAAAAAAATCAAACTTCCATCTTTTGAAGTTTGATCCAGTGACTGTTTCAATTTGCAAGAAATTGATCGAGTATGGATTCGATGATGTAAGGATTTGCAAAAGAAATTATAAGTACTTCCTAATAAACCGATTCTCAATTTGTTAAGAGAAAACAATTTTTCAACTTAACTTTAATTCACAAAACTAACAAATAATAGATATAAGCTTTCTTAATTAAGTATCACACATTTGTGGCAAGAGATTACATATAGCTTAGAACAAATTACGTGTTATCTTGTGCCATCATAAATAGATTACATGATAGATTTTATTTGTTGAAGAAACTTATCAAGTAATTTAAGTATGATGCAATTTTGGTTATTTCTTTAGGGTTTGAGTATTTAGGTTTGGTTTTGTTATGGAAAATTTGTTGATTCTCATAACAAAAGCAAGTTCCTATCTATAGCACAAAATAACCAAACAAAACACAATCTAAGAGAAAACCTTAAAGTTGCAGTGAACAGTGTTTTAGGGGTTTTCAGTTCCGTTTTTAACCCAAAATACCTTTCCGAATAGGGAACGGTGTAACTAATATTCATAGTATTAGAAACATTCATAGTAAGGCCATTTTTAGGGTTTTAAGGTCATCTAGTAGGTCAAAAACGGGTTTAAAGTTTTGAAGATATGAAAAATCAATTGAAACATGCTTTTTCCAGGTTCTTTAATATTCATAGTATTTAGAAACATGTTTAAACTATCATCAAAATTTTAAACAGAATCAAAATAGTCATGGCATCAACGGATAAAGAAATCGCAATAAGCCTGCTTGAAAAACAATCTCGGTGTGTGTGAGTAACCATGTGCTCTGATACCAACTGTTAGATTTTTTATATAAGTGTTCATGATCTTTCACACAAACTGAAATACATAGAAGACATATCTGACACTATCTTCCTTAAGTACACGATCTCATAACTCATTCAATGACAGCAGCAGCAATACGAGCAAAAGACATGAACAGCTAAAGACTTCTGCTTTCTCTCATAAACTATTACAGCTCTCTCTTTATGATGAGATTAGGTTTAGAGAACGTGCCTGACGAGAGCAGAGTCTTAAGCTTATATAGGGCTAGGTGAAGTCGTCTCTACTCATCACCAAGGGCCGACTTGACTAACACTCCAAGCCCATCAAGCAACGGTTCACGCAAAAGGAAATAAATAGGACCCCTTTAATTGGCTTCAAAACTTTCCTTAATTCACAAGGTTTTGGGCCTCAAGGTATAACCTAATTTAAACTCTTATCAAACCTGATATGACTTAGTATCTAGTGCACCGATCTAAATAAGAATATAACAATGTTAGCTTACACATTCAAGTGAATATACATCTTCCAATAAAATATCACTTGTGGAGCGTTTCAAATAATCTTCATAAGGAGGGCTAGTGTGGACGTCAGCTAAGAGATGAGTAGCTCATTGTGTTTGCAACTGAAAGAACAATGTCAAAGAAGTGCAAGGAAAGAAAAACTCAAAGTTTAAACAGTTATAAAATACAAACATTGTCAAAATTGAAAGTGAAAGAAAAAAGAAAGGATCACAGCTCAATCATTTTGATTTTTTAATGCTTGAGTTCTATCATTGGCCTGACGCTTCTTGTTGAATGTGTGCAACTTAAGGAGATCAAATCCCAAGTCCTAAGATCTTATGATTATCTTCAAGCTTGAAGATCTCGAGGTAGACTATCTTGCAACAATTTGTCCCAAATTAACCACCTTGTAGAGTTCAGGTTTGTGATTTTATCTCGAAATGTCGTATGCTACTTAAAGAGATTTCCCCAACGTGAGATGGTGATTTATCCGATGTGGTATGAGTGTATAATTTGATCTACAGTTCCCAACATTTATCAGTTTAAAGGTTAGGTAGAAACAGTGACAACTAAGTTAACATGAGGCCTGTACAACTGCAACAAAATAGCAATTGTGCAAATGAATCCTTTATCAAGAACAATAATTAGAGTTTATAACTAAATTTTGGTTTCAATACCAGCAATTGATGGAGTTTTTAACCATGCTGGATCCCAAGTTTCTGAAAGCAATCAACATGACTAAGCTAGAGATCTTTTTTTTTTCTTCTTTCGATGAAACGAAAGAACAACTTGGTTGGTCAAAAAAGGATTACAGCAATCCCAGAATTATAGAAAACCCTTGACCTTCTTTCTTTTTCTTCAATACCTAATCAAACAACTAACGCAATTAAAAAAGGTATTTCTTTTTTCTCGTCATGCTATTTACCTTTCTCTATTTCCTTTATCTGTTCATAACATCATAGAAAAACTATACAATATACAATTTTAGATTGTCCAAAGTACTAGTCTGCTTTAATTTTGATAATGCAATTCCATTTATCTGTCGAACCCTCTCCCGCGAAAGCTTTAACAGTCTTCCTATCTCCTCAAAAGACCGAGGGCTCTCTCCATTGAGTCCAAAGTGTAATCTCAATACATTTGCTTCTCTATCACTCAGCGTCTTCAGAAGCTTCTCGACCTCTTGCTTGATTAGCTGCCTTGTAAGCATCTTTTCTGGCATCATCTCCTCTGGCCCTTGTATGATCTCCTGCAACATAATGTGAACTAATAAATTAAGACTGATTAATGGACCGTAACGGACACATTTGGCCTAATATTCATATTTTCACGAAGTTCTCCTCACGAAGGAAGATTAAATAAACAGGGTACAAAGAAATCAAAATTTGCTACTTTATACAGAGCAATTTCCTGTGACCATATCCATCAGGCTCATCAATGGTATAAAGTCTCGATTCTCAACTACAGCTAGTTTATGACTTTTCCTTATGCTGAATGGCACAGTTATAACTTAAAATATTCCTTTAAAACTTGTAAAACCTTTAGTCTAATGAAGTTTTTCTTTTTCTTTTTCTTTTCCAGCTTTGGGGCTAAGCTTATGCATTTAGTTCCCGTACTTGTCAAGCAATCTTTAATTCAGTTATACAAAGGCTGAACCATGTACTTATACAGCTAATCAAGTTATAGCCCTTTCTAGGAGCAAAATCAAAGTGGAGATTCGTAATTTCCGAGTCCAATATTGAAACATGAAACTCAAGAGCATTAGCGAAATTTTATAAGTCATAAATGAGGACCATAGAACCCCTACTTACAGTTTACATCTGAGATTAAAAATTAGAAAAATATATGAATTAACAAAATCATCTCTCTCATTTGAGCTGCTAATACAAGATGTGAAAGAAATCATGAAAACAAGATTCAAGACACAAACCTGCAGTGTCATGGAACCTCGAACAGTTGCCACTCTATCCAATGAAATTGGGGGTCTGCTCCTCACACAAACAAGCTTTACGGTTGAAGCATTCACTTTGATCACTTCAGCAATTTCATCATGGCTAGGCAGCCGCTGAAATCTTTGGTTCAAGGAATTTTGAGCTTTTGTGATTTTTGCCATCATGCCGCACACGTGTCCCTACACAAATAAACTAACCATACTTCTGTAATCTTTCGTTCAATGTATTTTTACCAGTTACCTCCCAAGAGCTGTATAAAAGATAACTTAAATATGTGAAAGGAAAGGAAATCATTAAATTTACTAATTAGACCATCCCCAACAGATTTTGAAACCATCTATATGGAAATCATGGCTTTCGTTCAATGAAAGCCAATCAACTTCTCCACTAACCCTGGCATCTGAATTCAATTAAATTCATCTTTGACAAATATCTAGAACAATTTTGAAATTCATCTTCTCCACTGCGCAGCTGCCCATGAGTTTTTGTAACGGAAATTGGTGAAAAAATGCAAACAAAGCACAACAGCATAGTTCATCATATATGTATAGCTTCAACTAACTTTTGCTGCTCAGACATACAACGGTTTTTAAGCACCAGATGATGCATACAGTAGCCAAGAGAAAAGGAAAGGCACAAATTCTACTTAGGACTGAAAAATTATATAAACTCGGTGATTAGGCCAAGATAAAGAAGTACAATACCAAAATAAACAACTGTTTAGGAACAATAGTTAATTAAGTCAGCTTCTTACTGGTAATCTGATTATTCTAGACTTGTTTTCTATGGCTCTGATAATAGCTTGCCTAATCCACCAGTACACATATGTTGATAACTTCCATTCTCGCTCATGATCAAACTTCTCTGCCCCTCGAAGAAGACCAATGCTCCCTTCCTGCTAAAATAGATACTTAGTTTCTTACAACAACTTGGGAAAAATTTATATAGGAGTGGACGGTGTAGGAACCTGAATGAGATCTTGAAAGCTTAATCCTTTCCCTTGATAACTGCTGGCAACAGAGACAACAAGTCCCCGGTAGCTCCTGATGATCTTTTCTTGTGACTCTCTTCTCTTACAAAGCACCTTATCTATACTTCTAATCTTCATTCCCATTGCCTTGGCCAACTGTTTTGAGGTTGGCTCATGCTCTTGAGCTTCTACAACTCTGAACCTTTCTGATTCTAGTCTTGCTCCCTCCTGTGTCATTAAAAGGTTAATTATCAGAAAGAAAAAAAAAACTATTCTTAATTTGAGGAGTAAAGACCCTTCACACATGGAGGGCTGAAGTTACTTTTTTGGCATTAGAAAACCCTGCGAAAAGTAATTTGAGAACTGTCCTAAAACAACATAAACTTCTATTTAAAAGTAAAAGGAAAAGCATGTGAACCAAAGCATGCATAAAGATTAGTAGAAACTAAACAAAAGAAAAGGTTTTTTTTAGAGGAACAGATAAGATTTCTGCAACAGCACCAATTTAGTCCTCTTGGTTGAGTCACGTACAATGAGCAATAAGATTTTATGAAAATTCAAACTAGACAACAATGAAAGTTGCTAATTGTAGTGATCAATGACCATATACCTTTAAACATTGAAAGGTACATTGTATGAAACACTACAGTTAATGTCATCTAAGCAGAGCAATCTGGAATACACTTCAAATATTGCATACTCTGTTAAAAAGAGAAATCAAATTAGAAATAGAAGAATACCCACCAGCTATACAAAACCAAATTCAAATGTGTAATTCTGATAAGTGGGTTCAACAAGTAATAGTAAAAAGTAAAAACAGAATCATTACAAAATAAGAATACCTTGAGACTCAGACAGCATTCTGCTTCTTCTCTTGGGCTCAGATGCTCATATCTCACAAACCCAAATGACACCATTCCATCGTCAACCTCCCTCTTCATCTCCTCATCCAAAGCCTCCAACCCTTTTCTCCTTTTCCTCCTCCTCTTCCTCCTCGCCACCAGTCCACCACTCTCATTCCCACTCTCCCTGCAACTCCAAACCTCACCAATCTCATCCGTCACCGCCACAGCGTCTATGGCCGCCTCCACGGCAGCCCGGGCCAGCACCAGTGCCGCGGCCGCTGCTGCAATGGCCAATGCGTCATTGGAGACTAAATTGCCACCAAATTTGGAGGAAGAAGAGGGAAAAGGCAAGTGGAGTTGGAGAGGGTTGTGGGTTTTGAGTGGTGTGAATAGGATGGTTGGGAGTGAAAGTGTTGGGAGAATTGGTGGTTGGTTTGGTGATGAGCAAATGCTGGTGGTGATGGCCATACAGAGTATAGTGAACTGTGAGTCAGTGAGGTAAAGGACTTTTCATTTTTAGCTGTGGCAGGAAGTTGGATTTTTTTTTTCTTTTTCTTTATTTCTTGAGAGATATTTGTGCTTTTGCCATGTGGGAACGAGGCAAGGCTTCTGGGGGGAGAGAGGGGATTTGGTTTCTGTGGACGTCATTGAATCTCAATCATTGAGTCAGTGTTCTTTTTTTGCTTCTTTTTTCCAATACATTGATTCAATTTTCCAGCATTTGGGATTATCAGAGCACTTCCACCGCAAGAGCAAGGGGAAGAGCAGGCAAAAGGGGTCCCCAGGCTCGAAAATCCCCTCCAGTGCGCAAGGTCCAGTCCGGACAAGAGGTGGGTTCCATCAGCTTGGGCAGGTCCAAAGGCAAGATTTGCTGGGGCTGTTGCCTAAGTTTGCTGACGTTAGTAATGATGTCTGCAACGAAAAAAATTTAAAAAAAAATCTGAAAAATTCATAAATATTTTATTTATACATACCTAGCAATTTTATTATTATTAATCTCATACATATAAATAAATTTAATCTCATGTAAAAATCTCATACTGAAAATCTTATCCGAAATTTATAATAAATAGTGACACGTGGCAACCAAAATCTTATCCAAATTAATTGTTTAAATATAAAAAAATAGGAAATTTTTTTTTTTAAGTGAATAGTAATTGCCCTTGCCCTTTGAAGTGGAAGTGCTCTAACACCTTTAATTGTGACATAATTGGATAACCATTACATTTAATGGCTTTCAATTCCAATAAAATTATAAATAAAAAATGGATTAATTACTTTTTTTTTCTCATTGGATTCTACACGAAATTTCAATTTCGTCCAACTTTGTTCGTAACTTCTATTTATGTCAAATGAACAAATGGAAGAGAAGGAGAAGAGTGAGCTATGGAGTGAGGAACGTGGAAGAGATGGCATGAAGATGAATGATGGGAAGTAGAGGAGAAGAGAGATGCGAGCGTGACAACATATGGGGTTATTCTTAAATTTTTTGAATTTTTTATTAAACTCTAACGCATCTCCAAAACTGATTGTTGCATAATCAAAAAATGAAAGCACTTCATTACCAGCTTTCCTTAATTGCTTTCTTCACGATAAATGATAGAATACTACGGTAGTATGGCAACGTTGTACATCTTGTACATGTGTTATAATATAAGTGGACAACATAGTTTATTGCCCCCCTTTTAGGGAATAGTATCTATAAATATCCACTTATATTATAACATGTGTACAAGATGTATCACGTGACCGTACTACTGTAGTATTCTATAATCTCTCCTTTCTTCACAGCAATTATTCACAATAAGTAAATTTTTTTTCTTACCAAACAGACTGTGCTTTAAAAAATTTCAAGGTTCCTTCTCCCGCTTACAGTTGAGAGGGTAGGATACTTCGTAGCCGAAGACCAAAATGCCCATTGGGTCTAGAGACACTTGCCTAATCCTCTAAGACATAGCACGATTTTTGTACTTGTTCCATCCTTTTTCTTGAATAAAATGCTATCGCCTTTTGACTCAAAATAAAAAATAAAAAAAATAAAAAATAAAAAATGCCCCCATGAGATAAAAAGTCGGTCCAAGCTAGTTCAAGATTGGGAGGTGTAACAAATAGGGCTTCTATGTATTTACCAAACGGGATGGACTTCAAAAAATTTGGAAGAAATCACTTTTTAGCCCAAATAATCCAATGCCAAACGGGATAAAAATAGAGTTTTTCTATTTAAACACCGCATTTCTCTTTGTTCACCTCATATTCTAAGTTCACCTCAACTTCTAATTGGAATTTTCACAATTTCTAAGAAAACCCCCCACTATTTTCCTAAACTATCCCTAAATAGACACCCAACAAAAAAAAAACTCATCAACCCCACACCCCACACCCCGCTATCTGGCTCCTCACCACTCTAAGTTCACCTCGACCTCACATTACTTAAAGAGATAAAAATATTGTTGTCAAATGTGTAGCAGCATTATTTTATTATTATTATTATTATTATTATTATTATTATTATTATTTATTTTGTTAATAATTTGATAATGAATTAGGAGGTTTGGATAGAGAAATGTTGACAGTTAAATTGAGGTGCCAGGGTTTGCTAGGGTTCAAGACACTTTCCCAAATTGATATATAAAATCAAATCAACCGAATTTGTTTTGTATATTCAATTTGTTTTCATATTTATTTATTTATTTATTTATTTATTTGGGGTGAATGTAACTGGAATTTGATCATTTGGGGATGAAGAAGCAGTGGATGATGAGGGTTGTGCATTGTTCGAAGTGAAAAAGGTGTAATTTTTTTCTTTCTCAATTGCCCCATTTTCTTCCATTACCAACATTAACATCCAGTATGCAAAGAAAAGTTTTGGTGCTTTCTTTTTGAGAGCATAGAAACACTTGAAGCTGCTACCTGTTAAAACCCCTTTGCCCTCTCTCTCTAAAAAACCAATCAACTCTCAAAGTGGCATACACAGCAATGGCGAGCTCAATAGAAGAGACCAACCTCGAGAGGTTCCTCCAATGGTTACAGGTGTCTATATGTTTGTGTTTTTCTAAAACTTAATATGAAGAGTGGTGAGGTGTGTATGTATTAGGGTTAAGTATTAAGTTTGATGATTTTTTTGTCTTTTTACACAATAATAAAACTTAAGAGCTTAATGATTTAAGTATTGGAGTGAACAAAGAAAATTGTGAGGTTTAAATATAAAAACTCTAAAAATAAGGGGTGCTATTGGAATAAATCAAACATGTTAGGTAAGGTTGGAATAAAGAGCAAACCTCACGGATCCGATCCGAGTGAAGTTCTCCATTACACGGTAGTCATAGACCCACTTTTTCTCTTTTGGCGCCATTTCTTCTCTCACTTCCAAGCCCTAGCTTTTACTCCCATGTCCTAAATCGATTAGAACCTAGGGTTTCAGAATTCAGATAGACCTCAAAAGCTTCAGAAAGTAGCGCGGCAACATTCGACAATGGCCGAGCCTCGCGCAAAGCGCCACAAGATTACAAGGTACGGAGATTTGTTCAGCATTGAAAATTTTAACGTTTCTTTTGGGTACTCTGTTTGTCAATCTTGTTTAGCATTAGGATTTTTCGTTTTCACTGCATTTGTTTTTTGACTATCTGTTTCGTTACCAAAAAAATTAATGTTTGCTTTTTAAATTTCGTCTTCTTCAATAATGATTTATGTTAAATAAACATTTGATTATTTTCCTTGTCTTTTCTTATTATGTTAAGCAATTAAGCTGAGGATTATGGAAATCACCCTACAATGTTAAATGCTTATGTCTGGTTTAAAAAAAAATGTAGTACAGTGGTAAAGATTTAAAATTTTGTCATTTGGGACCTATTAGAGACCCTAAGTCTATGCAGAAACAACAAGACATCTATGTGGTTATGTTGAATTGACTTCCTTGTCTTAAAATCAAGAGTATATACTGTATACTCAATTTCCATTTATATTTCTATATAAAAGATGAAAGTGAAACTTTATCTCGTTTGTTTTCTTGTTTTGATCAGCAACTACATGAATATTTAACGATTATCTTCTCTTTCTTTCAGGGGTGAAGATGACTATATGCCGGGAAGCATAACTGAGATTGAGCTCCATAATTTTATGACCTTTGATGACTTAAAATGCAAACCGGGGTCTCGTCTAAACCTTGTAATTGGACCAAATGGATCCGGAAAGAGCTCTCTCGTGTGTGCAATAGCACTGGGTCTGGGTGGTGAGCCTCAGGTTAGTTAATATCTGGTAACAGATGTTATTACATTTCATAAGTTTTTGTAAGAGTATATAAAGATGGGGAATTTGGTAAGTGCAGTTACTTGGGAGGGCAACCAGTGTTGGAGCATATGTGAAGCGTGGGGAGGCATCCGGTTATATTAAAATTACCTTGAGAGGGAATTCTAAAGAGGAGCATATTGTTATTATGCGTAAGATTGATACACATAATAAATCTGAATGGCTATACAATGGTAAGAAGTTTAATACATGGAATAATTCTCAAAATCGATTCTAGTCTTCAACCATTTTGTCTACAATTTTTCTTGAACCAACACATAGTGATGTCTCAAGGCTGAAACCTGAGGTAGTTTCTTTTTTTTCTTTTTTTGAGCAAGAAAACTGAGGTAGTTTCTAGTCATGAAGAAAAATGTTAGCATACTTGTTACTAGTAACCCCATAAAGTATCATGAATAAGAATAACCTAAATTTTCCCAGAAAAGGAGGATCATTTGTGCCATAGGCTTGTTTCACCCCACTCCCTCCTTTATAGAATTATGATTTTATAATTATTGCTATGACTTGGGTTTTAGTAGTTTCTGTAATCTATCTTATACGTTAATTTCCATTTCAAAATTTGTGTTTCCATACTGTGTCTTTACATAGCATTCCTTTTACCTGATGTTACATGTGCTTGTTTTTTCCATTTTTCTGAGTTTTTATTTAAAGTTTCTTGCCATTATCATGCAATAAAGTAGGAAATTGGATGATATGCCTTGATCTAGAAAGAAGAAAGTACAAAATTGGTCCAGCTCTCTCTCTCTCTCTCTCTCTCTATATATATATATATATATATATATATATATATATATATCTCATCCTATATTATTGAGGAAACAAGCTATCTGTTGAAATAAAACCTCCGCTTACTAGATCTTGTTCTTTAATGTATCCAACGGCAATAGACTAAACTCGCAAGTACTGGAAAACTTAGAAAACACACAAGAATTATACTGGTTCGGCAGAACTTTTGCCTACGTCCAGTTGTGATTTCTAGAGAAATCACTGCCTCTTTGATTAATAATAGAGATTACAGAACTTTTGCAAACCCTAGAACTAATCCCTCTCTTCTTGCCTTGGCTGTCACAGTTTTCTCTCTTAAAGATTTAAGCCTTGCTGCACCCTATTTATAGGCATAGGGTGCTGATTACATATCCTTTTCAGATTATAATTCTGATTCTAAGTGGGATAAGAAAATAGACTTCTTTACAATTCCAAATAGACTTGTAGGATTTCTAATCTAAATTGAATTAGGAAACTAAGATTCTTTCCTAGTCCTTTTAGGAGAAGAATTGGTGCACCTTTTTTTTCCTAAAACAATCCTAAACAGAAAAGGACACTAATTGACGAGCCAAAACATAACACTATCTACCCATATTAAGAGGCGTTGTTTATCCATTGTTTTTATTGAGAAGACACAGGGATAATCTGAAGTCTTTGACTACTGTTTTATCATTCTTTGTATTTCAGGAAAAGTGGTGCCTAAAAAAGATGTAGCTGAAATCATTCAAAGGTTTAATATTCAAGTCAACAATTTAACTCAAGTGAGTTTTTCTAAAATTACAATCTCAGCATTGCATGTATGAATTTTGTAATCTTTTATGTGTGAATGCAATTTTACTTTTGATATACATACAAATACATGTTTTTGTTGGTTAAATTCCTTTAGAAGCTGCTGGACTTTTGTACATTAGTGTGTCAAATTTTTTAGCTTGATAATTATTCTTTGTTGCCTTTGATTTTCAGAGACAGAATATAAATTTATCATAAGGCACCATTTTGAAGGTTATATTTGGGGAACTGTTGCACACTCCAAAAAGTCATATTGCACTCCTCATAGTTCACTCACTCATTCATTAAGTTTATATAAAAAGAGTGCAAGATGACTTTTTTGGATTATGAATAACAGTTCCTCATACCTTGTATAGAGTAGCCCCTTCTTATGCAAATTTCTTGGTACAGTAGAGATGCAATGTATATGTTGGACGAATAATTACTTAGGAAGGATAGCAATAGATGGTAGAAACTTCTATATTTGATATCCTCAAAAGATTGATGCTTTATTTATTTATTTGTTTGGTTCCTTGGTCTTTAAAATTATGGGAATGATGCAAAGTTTATTCTTAAAAGAGTTGAGAAGATGTGGAGTGTTTGCTTATATTAATATAAAGTCGCACTGATTTAGTCTAATTACTCAACTATCAGGCAGAGGACCACTTAAAAGAGACCTCATCTTTAAGTTTATCGTCATCCCATTGTTTGTGTTTCACAGTTCTAGTTACATTAAGAGTTTCTTTTGTCTTGTGTCCTGTTAGCAAATGCCACTCCTTTAATTTTGTTTGGAGCGTGTGCTTACTTGTAATGGTTATACTTGGGGATTTTTTTATTTTCCATCTTCATTGAAGATTCTCAATCATTCGAAATTTTTCTGGTTAATTTCTGTTGAAAAGAATGGGTAAAAATGTATTGAAGTAATAAAGGTTGCCTAGGGATGTAAATATAATGATTATCTTATTGTTGAGTTGTTTGCTGCTACATCATTCTGTTGATTAGATTTCCTGTTATTTGTCTTCTTTCAGATGTTTTGGTTTTAATGTGTATTTATGATACTTTTTAATCTGTTGCTAACAAGTTTGTAGCTAAATTCTGAATTTTGGCCAGTGCTTTTGTACTTTTCTTCTCTTTGACCATTTTTCCTCCTCTTTATCTTTTTTTTTTGGTTGGGTGGGTGTAGTTTTTACCACAAGACCGCGTCTGTGAGTTTGCCAAATTAACTCCAGTACAACTTCTAGAAGAGACTGAAAAGGCTGTAGGTGATGCTCAACTGCCGATCCAACATCGTGCACTTATTGAGCAAAGCAAGAAATGGAAGAGAATAGAGCAAGTGAGTCTCTAATTTTCGCTGTAATACAATTTTATAAAACTTTATCCTGTTATTTAGACATGACTTTTCTGATTAGGCTGTAGAAAAAAAATGGAGAAACTTTGAATCAGATGAAGGCACTCAATGCTGAACAAGAGAAAGATGTTGAGCATGTCCGCCAAAGAGAAGAACTTCTTGCAAAGGTTTGCCTTTTGGTTTTGTTGATCATCATACATGCACTCAATGGCAATTTTATTTTCTGATAAGTTACAAACTCTTATAAAAAAGATTTGTCAAACTTACAAAATGCAGTGGACAAATCCACTAAGGGCCAGTACAAATACACATTCTAATTCACCATCCAGAAAACAGGACTGACCTCAAAAACTGTAACAGCTAAAGAAAAGTAACTTAATAAGTTACCGATTTAAAAACAAGCACAGAAAGATAAATCTAGCACATTCCTGGCTGGTTGCTGCTACCCCATAAGAGCATAATAAATGGAAAGGTTGATCCTTAAATGCAGGTTAAACGGACACCCAATGTATCCCATAAACTCTCCTCCCATCCCCCTTAGTTCTAAAAAATCTGTCCTTCCTAACCCGCGTCCCCACCCACCACCGTCCCCCCAACAAAAAGAAAAGAAAAGACAAAAAACCTTCCTCACAAACTCAACCAAAATTGAGTTTTCTTTGGTGATGTCATCTATAGGCTGAGACCATGAGAAAGAAATTGCCATGGCTAAAGTATGACATGAAGAAGGCTGAATACATGGAAGCTATGAAGCAGGAAAAGGATGCAACAAAGAAGTTGGATAAAGCTGCAAGAACTCTAAATGATCTTAGAGAACCTATTGAGTATGGTGACTTCATTTAGTTGATTATAGTCATGCATATTATGTTCAAATGCACTAGTTAAGTTAGATTTTCAGCTTTCTGATGCATTGAAACAACATATTTTGTTTTTGTTTTAGAGTCATTTATTGATTTATTGAGGTTTGTGTTACAGATTTTTGTGATACTTGACATACTTAAGCTTGCCATACATTTTTTGAAGTACTAAAAATCCTGTTATTTGATTATATGCTCTTTGTGAGATGTAGTGGTGTACTCAGTTCCTACTTGAGTACTAGTGCTTAATCTTATAACTTTTTTCACAATGTAAAGTTAGTTTTTAATATTTTCTTTACTCTTTTGGGTTTGGGTGTGTGGACAACTTTTTAATTTTTGGTTTTTGTATGGGAGAGTCCCGAGTTTCATCCCATATGCTAGATCTTGATTTTAGCTTTTTGAATATGGATATTAGAATGATGTACTCTTATCTTTTTTTGACATTGCCCCTCCAATGAGGAGCTCATGTTTAACACTATTAGCAGCTCAAAAATCTTACTCTCTCAGAACAAATATGATGCTGGAGCATCTACAAGGCTTTTCAAGGCTGATTGGGCTCGCTAGCCAACTAGGCTAGGGTCCTAGTTAACTTGGTGATGCAGGATGCGTAGGACCTAAATTTATTAGTTTCTTAATGTATTTGTTAGTTTCCTAGATTCTCTAGTTTTCCAAATTCTAGTAGGATTTCTACTTTTCCAGATTTCTAGTTTTAAGTTTCCTATTTTATTTGGGTTAGGATTTCTGTTTAAGAAACTAGAGAATCTAGGAAACTAACAAATACATTAAGAAACTAATAAATTTAGGTCCTACGCATCCTGCATCACTTGGAGACTAGTTATTTTATTATCTTCTTATTTTTCATCTTTGATTTTATGTTGTATATTACTTGAGTAGTTCTAATTGGGCTAGGATGTATATAAAGGGCTAGAATACCAGGGCTGTTGTAACCTAGTATAAATAGTCTATCAAGATTTTTGTATTCAGTTTTTATCAATATAATCCCAGAAAATCAGATTATAGAGTTTCTCTTGGATTTCTTTCACTGGAACTCAATTAACTCTGTTCCGAATTCGATTGTGTTGCTTTATCTCCCTAGATTTCTGTTGTTTATCGCCTGGAACTGTGATTTGGCACAATTAGCCTTGACAGCAGCTTATCGCTACTGCCCTGCACCAAAATGGTTATGTAACAATGTGCCTTCCCATTTTGTTAGGTGTTCTTTTATGTGGATTTTAAATTTCTGTTATTTTATATTTTCTTCTCTCTCTCTCTCTCTCTCTCCCACATGTAGATCCTACAGGCGTATCCTTGTTTTTAATTTCTTCATTTTTGGTCATTTAATTCTTACAAGACAATCTTTTGTTATCTCGACCACTAAGTTGTGCTTGCCAGTTTTAATTGATATGAACTATGATGGTATTTTTAACCTGTGGAAAATGTTGAGTTTAAGTTGTTCCTCCCTTAATTTTCTTCTGCAAGGACATGGGGGTGTGCACACTTGATCATACATACAGCCCATATCATTGCAATGACCTTGTTCCTATTTTAGGTGCTGGTATACTTATTATTTTATTGGTTGCAGGAAACAAAAGCAAGAGAGAGCGACATTGGAATTTAAGAGTAAGAAAGTAGGCAAAATGATTACTGAGAATGCAAACAAACGCATGAAAATTTTGGAGAAAGAAAACCGTTTGGTATGTTAAAACGCTACTGGATTCCCTTTATTGGTGTTTTAGGCTTCTCTAGTAAGTAGAATGATAATTGAATTTCTCTTGTTCTCCAATTTTTGTCTCATATTGGTAGGGGGTGCTAGTACAAGAAAAATACAAAGAAATGGAAGACTTGAGGAAGCAAGAAGAATCTCGTCAACAAAGAATCTTAAAAGCAAAAGAGGATCTAGCTGCTGCTGAGCTAGAACTTGAAAATCTGACTCCGTATGAACCTCCTACGGATGAAATTGTAAGTTTCGAATTGAATGTCAAAATGTCAATATTTTCAGGCAGTCCTTGGTATGTATGACTAATATACATGGATCAATTTTCACCGGTTAACACAAATGAAACTGGTTTTAGGTGAACCAGTTTTAAGCAGTTGTGATTCCCTTTTTTTGGGGTATCAAGTTTTCTTGGTGCAAATAGTATCTAGTTTACAATGTAGCACACTTATTACTTCAGAACAATCATTTAACATCTATTTTATTTTATTTAAAAATTTTAAACTAACATGCTGGACTGTTTTTGTGGGGTTATTAAACTTTTGATTTGCTTGAGTTCTTCCCTCCTGTGACTGAGTTAATATTCCTGATCAGATGAGATTACGTGCTCAAATCGTGGAGTTAGAAGTTTCTGCAAATGAAAAGAGGAATCAGAAATCAGAGAAGGAAAAACTTTTAAATCAAAAGAAACTTCATCTAATCAACTGCTCGGACAAGTAAAATCTGCCTCAAGGTTAAATGATGTACAATTGCCTTTATACTGTTACTGTTCCTTTGAATATCTTTTACTGTACCGTTTTCAGGCTGAAGGAGATGGAAAATAAAAATAGTAAACTCTTACGGGCTCTACGAAATTCAGGAGCAGATAAGATATTTGATGCTTATAATTGGCTGCAAGAACACCATCATGAATTCAATAAGGAGGTATATGGCCCAGTGTTGCTTGAGGTATGTATTTAAAACATAAGAATGTTGTGTTTACTGATGAATGTGATTTAACAAATTACGGATAATGCTCTTCTGGGTGCAAATTCAGGTTAATGTGTCAGATCGGCTTCACGCTGACTACTTAGATGGTCATGTTCCTTATTACATCTGGAAGGTAATTATATTTCTGTTATTTTAGATTCGCTATTTTATATTTTGCCTAACTTTTTTTTTTAATAGAAACTTCATATATTCAAATAGGAACAGGGAACGTACAAGTGGATAAGAAATCCACAAGGCCTAGAACAACACAAACAAGAGCTTTAAAAGAAAAACAGACAGCGAACAGCAAAACACAGAAAAAACAGAGAACAAAAGAAGCCCTAGATTCAAATCACATAATAGCTGCTTTTAAGTCTCTCACGATGGAAGCATACGCCACATCCTTAAAGACAGGAGTCACAGAGGCCCACAAAGCTGCCCAAAACTTTACTCTGTCCCATAACTCGGTCGTCCCCACCCCCTTGTAAACATCGAAAATTCTTCTATTACGCTCCATCCAAATATTCCATAGCATTGCCTGCACCAGGCAATCCCAAAGGATTTTGGCTTTCTTCCCTTTCCCCAGCGCATCAAAATTGGTTGAAAGCAAAGCCAAACAATCTTTAGGAATGCACCAAGCCATGTTAATTTCCTGCCTAACATTTTCATAACAAAAATGTTTTGCCTAACATCAAATCTCAGGCTTCTGGACTCCTAGATAATTAAGCATTTTCATGTTTGTTTGGTATAAGGTTTATACCAGGTATCTGACCAACGTTTTTGTTTTGTAAATCTGGAGACCTCAAGTGCTCGAGAAGGGTACACTGTACACAAGGGAAAGTAGATGAAGGGACTTAGAAGGAACACGATACAATAGCTGGAAAGTTTTGTATACAATTTTAAAAAATTTGAGGGGAAGATGCTAATCTAACTTAAATAATGCATAGTTTTAGGATCTATTGACATGCCATACTCACCTGATGAGACCTCGTAGATGAGTCTGGATGCATTTGTGCTAAAACCTTTTCCCCAACACTTCTTGTAATGAGGAATTAAACCTTAACTTTGCACTGCTCAGACCTATGATTCCATTATCGACCAAAAAAAAGACCTATGAAGCCATAGATTAACTTTATACATGAACTAACTCCTTCCCTAAGTTTGGGCAGCGGTATCTCCTATCAGAATTTAGTCAATTCTTTGTACTTTTTTACTCTCTCTCTCTCTCTCTCTCTCTCTCTCTCTCTCTCTCTATATATATATATATATATATATATATATATATATATGTATGTATATATCCCCCCGTGTGTGTGTTTCTGTATACATTGGTGGATGTGCATCCTGCTCCTAGCCGTTTATGGCTGGATTTCACCTTTTATGTGCCAGTAACTTGTGCAATTGTAATTCGGATAAGCCTTTGATACTTGGTGGTGCTATGTTTTTTTGATAAAATAGTACCTCATATTACTTAAACACTTATTTATTCATTGGCTTGAAAATCCTTATTTGTTGATCTTATTTTTCTTGTTTCGTAGTCTTTCATAACTCAAGATTCTCGTGATCGTGACTTTTTGGTAAAAAATCTGAAGCCATTTGATGTTCCGGTTTTAAATTATGTGGGAAATGGAGGTTGTCAAGTAGAAGCCTTTCAAATTTCTGAGGAGGTATGTGCCGCTGGTGCCGTATTTCATATAATATTTGAACTAGTCTTAGTATTTTATTTTATTTTTGTTTTCTTCTATTCTCTTAAGCAGATGAGTGCACTGGGAATCTATTCACGGCTTGACCAAGTTTTTGGTGCTCCTACTGCTGTGAAGGAGGTTTTGACTAGCCAATTTGGTTTGGATAGATCGGTATGCATCCCAAGTTTACTCTTTCCTTGTATATTGGCAAAAAAGTTATAAAATCTACAAATAATATGTTAAACATACGAGCAATTGGTCATTTTACCTAGGATGGAAGTTTTGGACACAACCTTGTAACACGAGTCGAACCTGACACGAAGTTAATGGGTTTGGGTTGACCCTTACTTGACACAAATGCCTATATGGCATGATTGGGTAACACAAATAGTAAACAGGTTGGGTTAGTGTCAGGAGATCGAATTTGTCATGATAAGCCTGTTTTACTAGTATTAAATGAAAGAATTACTATCTTTTATTATTTCTTAGTATGTGTTGTATGGGTCGTTTTATATCGGATAATTTCTATTGGTTTATTACTAGGGTTAATTTCAGTTTGGTACCTGAAGTTGTACCCTTAAGGCATGTTTGTCCACGTACTTTCAATTTTAAAAATGCAGTATCCCGGTATTGAAAATTTGTTGCAATGTGGTTCTGTCGTTAAATTGACTGTTAAAAAAATTTGTTAAGTGCTAATGTGGCGCATGTGGGCCCACTTTTTTGTTTAATTGAAATAAAATATTATTAAAAAACTATAATTAAATTTAATAAATAATTATTCAATATTAAAAAACTAAAAAAAGCCAATGAAAAAAAAACTTCATCGCACTCACTTTCTCTCTCTCTGCAACTTTCTCTGGGCAAAAATGTCGCTCAAACTCCATTGCCACTGCCTAACTCCTCCCCCACGTCCAAATCCACCGTCCTCTCTCCTTCACTAAGCCCACTACCCAAATCCTCCCCCTTGCGACACTGCCCAACTCCTCCACCAAATCCACCATTCTGTCTTACACCGAGTCTGAAGCGGCCATGGAAACAGATCGGGATGGCTAGCCAGCTCTAGTCAACTGCCGCCACGCTCCTCACTCTCCTCGACGACCATCGCCGAACCGTAGCATCGGCCCCAATCTCACTGCCTTGGACTCGTGCCCCAGACCTCTCAAAATCCTCGAGCTCGGCTCCGGAATTGGCCTCGGCAAAATCGCCGCAGCCGTCATGCTGGGCCTTGGTGAAAGAGAGAGAGAGAGAGAGAACGATGGATTTGGGCGTGGGGAGGAGCTGGGCAGCGGCAATGGAGTTTGAGTGATTGAATTTTTTCCACAGAGAGAGAAAGAGAGTGATAGTTTTTTTTTTTTTGGCTTTTTCGGTTTTTTAGTATTTAATAATTATTTATTAAATTTAATTATAGTTTTTAAATAATATTTTATTTCAATTAAACAAAAAAGGGAGGTTTTGTTTTTAGCCAACCCAAACTTTCATAATTTGGAAAAGACCATTGCAGTTGTTTTGTTTCAATCCAAAACAACTGAATTCATTGGCCTTTTCCTTAGAAAAAAATTCTCATTTGGCCTTTTCCTAAATGATTTTACTTTCTTTGACTAAAACCTAATAAATCTAACAAAAAAGTGGGTTCCACATGCGCCACGTCATCACTTAACAGATTTTTTAACAGTCAATTTAACGACAGAACCACATTGCAACAAATTTTCAACACCGGGGCACTGCATTGTTAAAATTGAAAGTCCATGGACAAACATGCCTTAAGGGTACAACTTCAGGGTACCAAACTGAAATTAACCCTTATTACTATCAGGATTAATTGGGTTTTATTCTATAACTTATGTATAAGTGATTGGTTTGGTTAGAAATTGAGGTAACTTTTAAGTTTTTAATTCATAATATATGTGGGTTAATATGAACACAACATAATTAATAAACGGGTGGGTTAATGTTGAGTAATTTGAGACGATTAATTAAACAGGTTGCATTAGGATTTACTGGTAGTCTACTACATGAACATGAAATGACACAGCACCTTAACACCAATTACGACCCCTAAGGTCAACCCTATGAGGTTAGAAAGTTGAAATTGTCAGTTAGTACTTAGTATTTTGACTTAACTTGTATGTCTATATATATATATACACACACATATTTTCTGATACAGAAGTATGTATGTATTTGTGTTTCTTTCCTTTTTTTTTTCTCAGTATATTGGGTCCAAGGAAACTGATCAGAAGGCTGATAAGGTTTCAAAGTTGGGGATATTAGATTTTTGGACTCCAGAGAACCACTATCGGTGGTCGATATCTATATATGGTGGTCATGTTTCTGGAAGTGTAGAACCAGTGAAACGTTCTCAATTATTTTTGTGTGGTATCTTTCTACTAACCTTTTTTTTTAATCTATTAACACAATCCAAAAATTTCACTGGTAAAAACTTTGAGGTCTCAATTCTCACTTACAGGTTTGGAGATTGGGGAAGTTGAGTCACTGAAATCCAAAAGAATGGAGCTTCAAGAATATGTTACTGCTTTACAGGAAAGTGTTAGATCACTTCAGATTGAGGAAAGACAAGCAGAAGAGGAAGCAGCTAAACTTCAGAAACAGAGGGTATGTTGAAATGAGTGCAACAGATGACATTAATGTTATTATTTATAACCTATACAATAATACTGCCTATAATTTAATCTTTCTTGTACAAGCGTTTTTGTTTATTTTTTTGGGGGGTGGGGGTGGGGAGGTGGGGAACATCTCGGTATAGTCTTCAATCTTTTATTAACTGGGTTCGGTTAGACATGCAATTCCTTCACTTATGCAGAATATCATAATATATTTTTTTAGGAGGGGATTATCAGAATTGTACAGGATGAAAAGAAAAAACGGCGCGAAATGGAAAACCGTATTGGTAAGTATAATGATTTAGAAATTTGCTATTTGAGAAGCTTTATAATTCATTTCTTTTGTTTATTTTACATATGGAACGTACTCTGGTGATTTTAGTACAAAGGAGAAGGAAATTAGAATCTATGGAGAAAGAGGATGACCTGGATACTGTTATGGCAAAGCTCAATGAACAAGCTGCAAAACATAACATTGACCGATTCCATTCTGTGATGGAAATTAAGGTCAGGTTTTGGTCAAACTTTCATTATGATATTCTGATGGCAACAAGATTTAAATCTAAATTAAGCCATACACTAAATGTTTGGCACAGAAATACAGGTTTCAGGATTTGGTTACTTCATTCTTTTAACTTTTCTGTCTATTTTTCAGAGTCTACTTGCTGAGGCTGTTTCTTTAAAACAGAGTTTTGCTGAAAAACACATGAGGGTCATTGAGTTTGATGCAAAGGTAATTTCTATGATGGTCCAGAACATGCTGTTTCGAGCCCTTACCCGTTTCCTACATGCTGCGTTTACCTACCAAATTTACAAATAAGTTTACTGAAAGTTCCATTGATAGGTTGTGAAATATGATTTTTTTTCTGACAGTTTTTTTTTCCTCTCTTTACACTTTAACAACTGAAGGAACTATTATCTATTTGTGCAGTAGATTTGCGTTATTTTCTGTTTCCTGAGAAATAGATTTTGTCATATGTTGGCTTACTAGTCCGTTTTTATCTCAGCTTTTGTAAGAGAAACTGTCAAATTTTTATGGATATCCTTTGCATCCAGAAATATACTAATAGCTGCTGCCAGTTCATAGTTGGGCTTGCTTTACCATGTTGACAACTTTGAATACTTTTCTTCTGGGTTAATTTGCTTTAGATACCTGTATTTTGTTCTTTCATATGGCAGGAAAGGGGTATGTGTGGTTTAATTGCTGATGATGATTTGGGGTGAGTGCAAAAATGTTGTTTGGATCCTTGACAAATTTAGGAAGGATATATGAGATCCAAGGAAGTGGGCTTTGGCATGAATTTCGATAGGATATATTTTTCCGGATTTCTTTTATGAGTTTTGAAAGTTGTGGTAAGGTAGACACCATCTTTGTAGTTTTCTTCTGTCATGTTGGCGTGGATCCTCTTGTACAGGGGCGGAGTTGTGTTAAGGCCTGGAGTGGCCTTGGCCCCCCCAATTTATTTGGCAACAAATGCAAAGAAAAATTGCTATACTTAAGCCTATGGCCCCTCACCACAAATCAATACTTATCAAAATTGTGTTTCAATATGAATATAATAGTAAAATCATATTACACTTATGAAAGAAAACCACGCGCTTTTGTAGGCAATAGTTTACTCAATAGGCCAAAAAAATTATACAACTAAACTTTTTGTGTTTAACATTTTGGCCCCCTCAAATATAAAATCCTAACTCCGCCCCTGCTCTTGTAGTGTTCCAACGAAACAAGGTTTCTTGCTCATTTTGTTCAAGCAATCTGTTACACAATGTTTCTTAAACTCAAGATATTTAAATCTCGTTCAGTAACGTTTTCGGAGAATGTTTTCTTAGAATATTTTCAGAGAATGAAAACAAGAAAACGAATTTGCATTTTCAGGAAATGAAAATGCGTCTTGTAGATTAATTAGAAAACATTTTCAAAAAACAAAAACAATGAAAACGTGTCTGGTAGTACAATTTGAAATAATAATATGTGAGTTATTTTTATGAAAACATTTCCCATGAGAATGAAAACAACTTTTTTCTGTTTTCTACAAGTACACATGAACTTGTTTTCATTTTACGAAAACATTCTCAATGTTTTCTGTTTTTGCTTCATTTTTTTTTTGAATAGAGACAATTGTATTGATAATCAAAAGGACAAGATGTCCTTGATCATACAACAAAAGAGAAAACAGAAACACAACACAACAGAAAAAAGAAAGAAAAAAGCTAGACACCAGAACCCACGTAGGAAACTGAGCTAAAAAACTATAAAAACCTCATCTTAAAACAGCCGCCATATCTCTCATAATTATGGAATAATGGTAGTCTTTGAACTGGTCGGAGACAGAAGCCCACAGAGCCGCCCAAAATTTAGCCCTATCCCATAACTCCTCAGGACTAACACCTAAGTACCCCTTAAAGATTCTCCTATTGCGTTCCAACCAAATATTCCACAAAATAGCTTGAAAAAGGCAATCTCGTAGTATTCGAGCTCTCTTCCCCCTTCCCGACACCACCAACTTGAAACTTAGGAGCTGAACACACCCTTTAGGGATCACCCATTCCGCTCCTAAAGTGCACAGCATCTTCCACCATAATTTTAATGAATATGGGCAGTGAATGAATAAGTGATCAGTGTTTTCTGCGTTCTCCTTGCAGAGAACGCACCAAGAAGGAGATAGACACAGATTTGGATGCCTCCTTTGGATAAAATCGCAAGTATTAACCTTGCCATTCGCGACTAGCCACGCAAAAACCTGGATTTTCGGGGGAGTCTTCGCCTTCTCTAAAAATGAAAACAACCCCTTAAAACGTTACCGAACAGGGCCTTATATTGCATGGCTATTTAAATGCAAGGTAAATTAGTCTCTCCATCTTTCTCCACAAGTAGGCATGTGAAGTCTATTAAAATTCAATCATAAAACTAAAGTGAATGTATTTTTTTAATGTTTTACTTTTTTTTATAGGTAGGATGTAACAATGAGTGGATTTGTTTTTCCCTTCTTGAAGTTTTAGGCCCGAGTAGTTCAAATATTTGTTTTTTCATGCAAAGAAAGTTTCCTCGTATTGTTCTAATGAATTATTTCTTTGCTTGATTAAATATCTTTAGATGTCATGTTTCGGTTGTAAGGTTATTATTATAGAATATTGCATTATACATATATTTCAGTCTAATTACTTGATATGTGCTTGTTTCTCATTTGTTAGATTAAAGAAATGGAGGTCAATATCAAGCAGCATGACAAAGTTGCTCTTCAAGCAGCCCTGCATCTTGAGGAGTGTGAGTAGCTTTTCATTTTTCTTTGAGACTCGTCCATTGCTAGAACTTGGTTTAAACTGTTTGATCTGTGCATAAACTTTAGTTTTACTTTTGTTATTGTGTTGTACAAGTAATTTACTGTAGTTCTTTTGTCTTAAAAATAGTCAGAATATTAAATTGGTCACCTAAAAGTCCAAACCTTGGTCCTTACACACGAATGACATAAAAAACATAATTTAGGAAATGCTGCTTATTACCATTTTGCTTCTTGTCCAGGTAAGAAGGCAGCAGAGGATTTCCGACAGCAACTTGAAGTTGCCAAGCAGAATGCAGAGTTAATTGCCAGGATCACTCCAGAACTCGAGAAAGCATTTCTTGAGGTCATATAATGAGTTAACTAGACATGAAAGATAACTTCTGTTTGAATGCCTTGTAATATATGAGTTAATTGATGTAACAAAAATAAATCAATCAATTGCAAGAACTTCTGTGGCAGCCCGGGGGGGTGTTGTTACTAAAAACCCCGAACTTTTATGTCAGGTGCTCAGTCATTACCTGTTTTGTGGCATCCAATGCTGAGAAATTCCAGTAGGTCATTCTTCAGGATATTGAAATATATCAGAATGACAACATATACGTCTGTGTATATATGTTTATTGTGAAATTACATATGGAGTAGGAATTTATGCCAGGTGCTCAGTCATTACCTGTTTTGTGGCATCCAATGCTGAGAAATTCCAGTAGGTCATTCTTCAGGATATTGAAATATATCAGAATGACAACATATACGTCTGTGTATATATGTTTATTGTGAAATTACATATGGAGTAGGAATTTATGCTAGGTGCTAGTCATTACCTGTTTTGTGGCATCCAATGCTGAGAAATTCCAGTAGGTCATTCTTCAGGATATTGAAATATATCAGAATGACAACATATACGTCTGTGTATATATGTTTATTGTGAAATTACATATGGAGTAGGAAGCCATTATTTGGATCTGTAAAAGTTGTATGAAAGCAAGGTGGAATTTGGACAGGGGCCTCAACGTTTGCACTTCATTTTATGCTTATAGTATTTATGTTCCTTGCATATGAGCATGGGCCTAATGGGCAACCCATGTAAAACATCTTGTCTTCTGTCTTCTTTCATCTCTCCCCTCTTTCCAGGTTTATTATGTTATTCAAATTTAACTATTTATTGCTTCTAATCGTATGAGTAATGTGGCATAATATCTTATATGTTTATGTCTAGATGCCTACTACAATTGAAGAATTGGAGGCGGCTATACAGGAAAATATTTCTCAAGCTAATTCTATTCTTTTCTTAAATCACAATATACTGAAAGAATATGAAGACCGCCAGCGCCAGGTAATTTTCTGCCATCTTTGCTAGTTTTTCCTTTTCTTTTCTTGTTTCTTCTTAACTTCCTCACCGGAAATTGCAATTATATTGCAGATAGAAGATAAGGCAAAAAAGTTGGAAGCAGATAAAGCGGAGCTTAGGAGATGTATAGCTGAAGTAGATAATCTTAAGGTGAGTGGAGCCTTTTTTGTGTGTCAAATCAGAGGTTAGTGAAGCTTGGGTGTTACCTTAATGAGTGTTTTGTGAAGTTTCTGTTGGTCTCCTAGATGAACACCTGACAATAAATTTTGACCATTTGATCTCACGCTGTAAGCACTCTACCCAGAGTCACCACAATGTACTGCTCCTTAATGAATAATAATCTCTAGTCAATTGATCCAATCCAGAATATCCTTGTAAACATCCCTTATTGCCACTTCTGAAAGGAAATATGATGGATGCTAATCATATAAAAAGATAATTGAAATATTCTTTCACATTTAAACTTCTCAAGAAGCAGTCCATAACGTTTGTTTACACTACACCTACTGTTCATGTTTATGGCTAAGTTTTTTTTGAATAGAAACGATTGTATTAAGAAAGGATCAAAATACAAAAGTGGATGAGAAATCCACAGCAGAAAGAGAAGAAGACGAAAAGAAAGGACAAAACCAAGCCCACAAGCCCAAAGGAAAACCCAGAAAAGAACCCTAAGCTAAAAACCCGGGCAAGAACAAGCCCTTGACCCTAGACGAACGCAAAAAAGCCCTCAACAATTTGGTCGAATTGGAACACCGACACCGGTTTTCTAACGATTTTTCTCTCTAACTTCCTTCCTGCACCTTACTAGCGAGCCTAAACCACCATTTTTCCCAAAAATGAGGGACTTTGAGAGGAACCACGGAAATTCCCATTTTTGAAAGGAAGCCACTGTTCTTAGCCTTAAAAGTCTTTTTGTCGGGCACAAAAGGAAGCTCCTTCCTTACGCAATAAGTATGCAGATGAGAGCTCTTCTCTCCGGCCTTAACATTTGTGGCGACAGAACAAACAGAGGGATTGGAGCCCAAAAGACCCAAATCAGGCTCTTGGATCTTCAGCTCCTTCTCCCGAATTATCATGGTTGACCGTCACTTGAGCCGGAAAAGATTCATCAAAAAGCTTCTCGAGCATCCCATCTTCGCATAAAGAGATATCCAACGCCTCCCCACGTCTTGCTGCGAAGAGTCGGCATCGTCAAAGTCCAGGGCTGACCCATCCCCTCTAAGAACATCATCCCCGACGCTGTCCCAAAAGTATCGGACTCGTCGCCGAAAACGCTTGAAAACCCAACTCGGAATCGATCCCATCCGTGTTGTTAGGTTCAACATCATCATCCGAAGAGCAAGTTGAAACGGCGGCCTCTTTAGCTTTGTAAGCACCGAAGCACTTGGGGTCCAAGCGGCGCAGATGGAAGCTCCTTGACGATTACCAAACTTAGAAAAGAAAGCGGAGGCGAGAGGAAGAGGTTTTTGCTAATGCAGGGCCTGGAAAAACTAGGCCCAACATCACTGTGGCGAGAAGGTTTAGAGCTTGGTAAGAAAAGACTAGAAACAGGCCCAGCTCCCAAAATGGACCCGACTTGCCGGGGTCGGTCATAGACAACTTGGGCCCAACATCGACAGCCCAACCTCCAAAATAGGCCCCGATCATGCCAGGGTCACTTTTGTCCAGCTTGGGCCCGACAGAATTAAAGTCCAGCTCTTGCTTCTTTTTTGATGAAGAAAGTCCAGCACATTTTCAACCCTAATGTCACACCAAAAATCCTCCACCCGATAAAGAGAATTACTCACCTCGGGAGCAGCTCCCCCAACAAGAAAACATCATCCCCAAACGCATGATTCGAAGGAACTTTTCCTTTTGCCAACGTGGGGAACACACCTGCCATCCTCGAGCCTCACCCCTCCATGCTGCTGCGCACCCAATCCGAGGCAAAAATCCCCCATTACGATGAGTAGATCCCTCGCCTACGCGACCGTTGAGAAAAGGCCTAAACTGCCCCTCGTTCTGCAGATTAGCTGAGACACCCTCCTTGGCGGTCGTCGGCATCTTTCGACCATCGGAAGAGGTGATAATCGAAACTTCCAATCGAGAGAGGTCTGATAGCAGGGGAAATTGGGGATATAGTGACGAACACCGCATCGTCTCCCTCGAAACCTTCACAAATTGGGGAGGAAACCAGAAACGTTTTCCTTGACTTTGATCTTTGCCTCATGCAAGTACAGCAAACATTCAGTCTTCTGATGGACTTGGAGAAGCCCGCCACACGCTTCTCCCACTTGGGAAAAGAATTTCGAGTCCACCAGTTTAAGGGCAAACCGGAAACGGCCACCCACCCTCCATAACTAACCACCTTCGCATCATTCAAACCCCAACTTTGTTCCCAGTTTGAAACAGAGACCTCAATAAGACCACCGTTCAAACTATTGCGCACCCGTAACATTTCCAGCATCTCCTCTCTGTTTTCGCATTCCATGAAAGCTTTATTAGGTTGGAAAGGAAAAATCAGAACCACTTTGCCCAGTGAGTCTGATAAAGCCCCAGAGATCTCCTTCCACGAATGATGAACTTGCTTCCTTTCGATCACCACAGTCAAACTCCAGTTGCGGCTCACTCCTCCCAGGGAGCACAAACTACCCTTCTTAACTTCATTACTACCCTTGACAGCATCCCTGAAGGAAAGCGAGGAGGAATAGGATCTTCCACCGTCAAGCCCGGTACCAGACCCACACCTCTCCCCATTGAGATTCAAAAAAATTCCGAGACTATCCTCCATAGCCCTCCATCCACTTGCATTCTGGCCTTGAGGGATAACCAGGGATCTCACAACACCATGAGTGCATTTAGATAAACGCAAAAACCAGCCCTTACTGTTACGGTGTCTTTCTACCCAAGATAGGAACGAATCTCCCTTGAACTGCCTGAAAAATTGAGCCTCGCTACCCCCAAAGCATCGTGCAGTTGGTTTCAAGCCACACCACACATTCCACCTCAAGGGAAATTTGATAAGACTTACCTCTACACTTCTCAGTAATGAGGATAGCTCCCCCTTGAGATAGATTGTCCTTCCTCACACTGAAGGACTTAGACTCGATCCGGAATACCCTAGGCTGATTCATCTTCAGTTCCCATTAGAGGTGAGGAACCAGGACAAAGTAGTGAGAGGTGGAAGGAATGAAAGAGGATTTCAAATGTGTTAGCAAAAAGTAAAAGTTTCAAACCTTAGTTTATGTTTATGGCTAAGTGGGTATCACATTCGCGTTCTTCTTCTACATACCATAACAATCTGTCCTTTGAGTAACGTAGAATTCACCTAAGTTCTGGTCTTTGATGTTAGCTTGTATGCAGTTTACATTCTCCATTGAAATTGCGGTTCTTTTGTGCTGCCACAATTTATTAGTTGCAACAAACAACAAATTCCGAAGGCATTGAACAAATTTTCACATTTCCAGTCCTCACTTGTATTACCTAGATGGTCAAGTTGAATAACTTTTTAGATCAACAGTGGTGATGAAGGGTTTTAAATCTAAACATCAGTGTCAAAGTACTTTTGTATTCTTTTTTCCCCCCTTTATTTCTCTGTTTCTTGTTGAATGTTTCTGTGCATATTTTTAATGTGGATATTTTTTTTAGTGTCCTAATTTTAAATTATTTGTAGGAAACTTGGCTTCCAACATTAAGAAACCTTGTTGCTCAGATAAATGAGACTTTCAGTTGGAACTTCCAAGAAATGGCTGTTGCAGGGGAAGTTTCATTGGGTACCTCAGTATTACAATTTCTAGAAAATGTCTTCTTTTTTTGTGGAAGAAAATGTCTTATTATTTGTTTCACATCCCCCTTTTATTTAATGTTTCTTCTCAGATGAGCATGAAATGGACTTCGATCAATTTGGGATACTTATAAAAGTAAAATTCAGGTGACCTGCTTATATACTCTCATGGTGCTACTAGACATTTAAATTTGGGATACTTATAAAAGTAAAATTCAGGTGACCTGCTTATATACTCTCATGGTGCTACTAGACATTTAAATTTGGAAGTTTAATTTATGAGAGTTATTTTTTTTATTTACTTAAATATAGAGAAGTGAAACCCCCCTTTTGAAAAATTTGTGAAGTTTGATGTTGGTGTCCGAAACTTAGCATCAGTTCAGTTATGAATTACTTTTTCGAGAAAAAAAAACTAAATCTGAAACTTTTTTGTTAGAATTTGGAAAGTGGATAGTTTAGATAGTGTTTGAAGGATATATAAAAACTTAACCTTTAGGCACCAACTGAGCTCGTTAGAGGTATTCAAGTGCCACTAACTGCCTGCTTTTCTTTTCCAATCCAGTTAATTTGATACATATAGTATAGGTATCCTGCTTAAATGAAATTCTACCATAGGAAATAATAGCTGGATTTTAAATTTTCTGCTATTCCACTAAGATGCTATGAATTCACAGCTTTTGATTTGTTATGTGAAATTCTGGTTAATACATATCTACTGCTCACAAATTTGTTTTGACCTTATGGTCATCAGACAAGCAGGGCAGCTACAAGTTCTCAGTGCCCACCATCAATCTGGAGGGGTATTACACTAACTATATTCTTGAGTTCTTGATTCAAATACAACTGTTTTACCTTATTGTGCCTCAAACTTCCCATTTTGTAGGAGCGTTCAGTTTCAACTATACTTTATCTTGTTTCTCTTCAAGACCTTACAAATTGCCCATTTAGGGTGGTTGATGAGATAAATCAAGGTTGGTTGCACAACAGATTGCTTTTTACTTTTTCTTTCCTCACATCAAGTTCCATCTATCTCAGAAAAAATCATTGCGGCATTTAATATTTTCTCAGGGATGGATCCTATAAATGAGAGAAAGATGTTCCAGCAATTAGTAAGAGCAGCATCCCAACCAAATACACCACAGTAAGAGCACCTTGCATAATTTGCGATAGTTATCTGTCTATTTTTTTGGTGCCTGCAAGTTATCTCTATTTTGATTTGTTTTAGAAGGTTCACAATAACAAAATGAGAATAAGAATGAAACTTCTTGTACAAGTATTGGGTGCTATAATCACCAACCTTTTGTATGTAATAGTGCTCTGTTGTAGTCTGTCTCAGTGTGTACATGACATTTAGCTGCTCCTTAAATGGTGTTGCTGTTTGCACCAGAATGCTGAGGGATAACCTAATCATTTACATGGTACATAATTTAGGTTAACAACACAGTTTCTGCTTCTAATGTGAGCGAAAGAATTGCAAGATTGTGTAAGCAATGACGCAATTGAGAATATATGACTGTTGCCGTATAATTTGGAGTTGACAAAGCACATTCTGCTTCTCGTATGCCTGACTTCCCAATTGTAAAAAGTGATTTAAGTTTTGGTTTCTGTCCCATGTTGTTCAGGTGCTTCTTGCTTACCCCAAAGTTGCTACCAGATCTGGATTACAGTGAAGCATGCAGCATTTTGAACATAATGAATTCAGTCAGTATAATCTATTATCAACTACTCACCAAAAATTCTTTCTTTTTTGTGAATTCAGTCTGGAGCCAGGGTGATTGCTGGGGAAATGTCATAGGCTTATTAGGAAAAAGCCAATGCTGAAAATAACAATTACCTTTTGAAATGGTGACCAATCAGGAACTGTTTTTTTTGAAATGATCATCCCTGTGTAATTTTTTTTTACCCTTTTGTACAGATGATTTTCACAAATGTTTTATCATGGTTACTTGGATGAGGCTCTAGGGCTGTTCATAGGAAGTGCCTTGTATTTGTTCAGCAAGGATTAGATTTAGGCATAAGCAAAACCAAAAAAGCATTATATTTTGGAGGCGTGATGGTTCGTTTATGCTTCTATCGATGGTCAATGAATATCCAGTATCTTGTTTGTGTAACATAAATAAACGTTTGATATTTCAAGCCTCATGATGTTTCCATTTCATTACTTCTATATAACTTGCATGGTTATCCGTTGGGGTAACAAGCTTTCCCCATTTCTATCACACTGGTATTGTTTGAAGAGGCCGAGCTGTGATTTGGAAGAGAATAATCCTGTGTTGAAATTCAAGTTAATGTCTGTAAAAATAAACTCACTAAAATCAAGGCAGTTGGTGTAAAAATATACTCATTTAAATTTCTATTTTTTGAGAATTTGTAGAAATACTCTCTCTCTCTCTCTCTCTCTCTCCACGCGGAGTTCAGGTCGCAAGTAATTTGCTGTAGAATTGGTGGCTGCCATGGGCAAACGCCAGGTAAAAGAAACTTTTGTTCATTTATTTATTAATTAATCAAGGTAGAACTGGTGGCTAAAAGAGGTAGAAATCCCAACAGTTTTACCGTTACTTGGTTAACAGAAGGGCCTACAGCTTGAGCAAGAGAAACACTAATCTTGGTTAACAGAAAATTACCTTGTTTACTAATCTTGTTTTACTATGATATAATGTAATTATTTACTGCAATTTGCAAAAATTAAAAGTACAAGGACCATAGTTGCACTTGAATCTTGATCCACTATTAAAGGGGGTGATGTACACGTTAAACAAAAGAGTAAATTGGAGCATTAGTCCCTCAATTAAAAGATTTTTTCCACTTTTATTTTTACTTTTAATAAAAGCGATATTTGAGGAGTGGAAAATCAAACCTAGGATCTTGAACGAATAAGTAAATGCCCTTAATCACTGCAAACCTCTTTTCCTTGAATTAGATTCTTTATTCAAAAGTGCACGAACTTTTAAATTCTTTAATCCGTCTATGTGCTTGACATGCCGAAACTGATCTCCTTTTTCAACAAATTAATATAAGGCGAAAACAGCACTGTGTAGCGGGCAAATTGGAGAACACCCCCTTTCTTCCAACCATGAAGAATTTCCGTAGCCCAAGAACCGAGCAAACACGACAGTAAAATCTCCCTCATTGATTAAAAAAAAAAAATCAAAAGTGATGAGTTGATAATATTGATCACAAAATTAGTACATGGCCTTTGTCACTCTCACTCAGGGTAACGAGACTGTAATATGCTCTCTTTATGGGACAGTCTCAACCAAGATACAACATCAAGGTCACCCTCTCTCTCTCTCTCTCTCTCTTCATCCCCTTACTCTCCTACCATCTTTAGTAACTACATTCGCAAAGTTTTGACAGTGGCATCTAAGAGGCTGAATGAACAATTTAAAGACAACATGTACAGGTGTTAGTATTCTTCAATTTGTTGGAAGCTTGAAATCGAGCATCTCCCTTATATTTAACCGAATCGAAGGACCCATTGATGAGCATATATGTGCACTTTTCCAGTAAACACCTTTCGCACCTGGTGGCTTATTTGTTTCTACCGATTTCTGTCAGGTAAAGCATAAGTAAAATTAAATTTCATAGCAAGTGGATGCAATTCCAACAGAAATGGATATTGGGAAATTAAGGAGAACATACCACTGCGGCAAGCAAGTTTACGAGAAGGTCTTCTTCAGGAAAGTCAGCTTTTCCAAAACGTAAATGAACTATACCAGTTTTATCTGCTCTGTATTCAACTTTCCCCTGCTTGAATTCTGCTATGGCCTGAAACAGAGAATATGAGTAAGGCCATTTTATACAGTAGCTAGGAACCAGTTAAATGTTCAGGGTAAGAAAGAATATCCACACAAGTGCAGAAAGAAAACTTAAACATTGAAATCCAAATCATACCTGAGGTATATTAGGCGTGACAGTACCAGCTTTTGGATTTGGCATGAGCCCTCGTGGTCCTAGAATCTTTCCTAGGCTAGCGACCTTTGACAAACATCAAAGACAATAAAATGTAACTGAATATCATAATTTCCAGCCATTATCAAGCACTGATACAGCATATACAAAATAGAAAGTAAAAAATTGTGAAAGTTAAGCACGTTGAAGACACCAAGCTGGTAGAATCAATTAAAGCAGACCAAACCAGCTAGTCCAACAGAAGTCACCTTTTTCCCTCCACAAGAACAAGTCACAAGGAAAAGCGGGCAGCGCATATTGTTTTTCCTTTCTTACTTTTAATTATTTAGTTTTGTGGTATGGGTGTCTGATTATGAGACGTATTTTGATGCAAATTTTTTATTCTTAATTTCACTTATGAATAACATGAGCTTTACTACATCAATACAAATTACCATTATGACAGGCATTGTATTATTGTCCTTAAATGCATAAGCAACAAGTGAGAGCATTGTATGCTACAAATGTACAAGGCATTGTGGGGTTTGGGGTGGGGGTAGGTGGCGGGGGACATCACAGGATTTTGCACAAAAATATACTGAATAAAACCAAACAATATTCATCAGCATTTCATCATTCACAGCAGGATTTAGATTTCAACTGACTAGTACTTCTCATTTCAATCATAAACCTTAATTTTGTTGACCAAAAATCAAAAAAAAGACCATAGTATTTTAGCTTTTACCCGACATCCAGATGCCTACTGTACTGTATAAAAATGAAAATGATTACCATACTTCATTGTCAAATAGAAATTGTTATATATATAGAGACTATATATATATTGATTAGACAAAATAATGAAGGCAACACCTTGGGCATCATATCTGGTGAAGCAATTAACTTGTCAAATTCCATGAATCCTTCTTTTATCTGTTGTATCAAATCATCTCCACCAACCAAATCTGCTCCAGCATTTTTTGCTTCATCAAACCTTTCACCTGTAGATATTAAAGATTATAACCTGTGACATGAAATACTATGAAAACCAAAAACCTTTAGTTTTAAAATTATTGCAACTCACAGGAGCCCCGAGTGCACCTGCACACATGGATGCTTGTGATATAAAATGAGTTTGAGGGGCTTAAGGAATAAGAATATTTTTGCACAATATGACAGGAAAAATATGAGAACCCGAACATTTTAGACTTTTGGATAAGTATAAGGCGTACATAATCCTGGTATCATTAAAAAACTACAGCACACAGGTCTATTGAGGTTAATCTATGCCAGCTAATAATGAAATACCTAAGGTGCAATTTTGTAGATATAACACATATTTTTCATACCGGATTAAATCTACAGAAACCATATATCTGTATTTATATAAAATTAAATACAAACAAGCCAACGTGAAAAATCAACAGGCAACAAAACTGGAGCTAATTATAAGCTAAAGCAAGAAAGTGCAACATCTCCAACATCCTCAGTAACTACTTCCATTTTTTTCTTAAAAGAGTTAAGCAAAATTTTACAATTCCTAAGAGTAAATTTAACCTCTTTTGGACCAAATGACTAAGAGATTGCCATGTCATCAGGGATAAAAAAAAAAGAATACAATAAAAAGACTTGCAAGAAAAAATATTATGAATAGGCTTTACAAGAGAAATGATATGCTCCAATCCAATTTGAATTTCGAAAAGGAGTGTGATACACTAGTTAGAAACCGACAGGTATAGGAAATTCACCAAGATTTGTGGCAGAAAAAGTCACATCAATCATTTCAAGACCAGATCATTGAAGAAATGGGAATACTATACCCCCTCCAACTAATTCATTTGCATAAAGTCCCCTTCACAGAAGATGAAAACCATTTAGAGATGCCTAGATTCAGCCAAGCAAGCATTTCTTCTGTTCTTTTCAACCAAGGTAAAAGCGTAATGAGAATAAAACCCCACTCAGTAAAGGTGTTACTTGTTCTTGCCTCGTAGGGTTAATTGACAGAACAATTTACCTATAGAGAATTCAGATAGCAGTTTCAAGAATAATAGACCTAGCTAATACATGCTAATGCGGAAATTGTTTGCACAGTTATGCTCCTCTACTTTTCATTCTCTAGGTTGAAATTTCCAACTTGTATCCTCAGTAAGTTCAAATAAGTGGTTTACATAACACATCTCCTTAACTCATACTAAATGACAAATAATTTACTTTTTATCCATTAAGCACAACAGTACAAAGAGTAATTGAGAGAGTAACTACCTTGAGTAAGAACAGCCACTTTAACAGTCTGGCCAGTTCCCTTGGGCAGGTTTACCTAGGACAAGAATTCCAGAACACATGAAAGAATAAAATGTACTGCTAAGCAGTTGATATGCCTAAACATATTTCTGACTAACAAGATCAGAAAACTCACAGTTGCCCTTAGCTGTTGGTCATTATATTTTGGGTCAATATTGAGGCGGAAATGAGCTTCAGCAGTTTCTACAAATTTTGTATTGGTCATTTCTTTCAGTAAAGCTATTGCTGGTTGCAGCTCATACTCTTTTTTGGTTTCCCTCAATTTCTGAATTTCCAAGAATCTTTTGGACCTTGTCTGACATTGTGAACAGAAGACAATTGAGCGTTTGAATCACTACTGACATCTTGGAAGAATGTAAAAACAGGACATTGCACGAATATAAATCAACTAAAACCAAATTACAAAAAATAACTTTAGGGGTTTCTTCAATCTTTAGAATTATACTAACAACAGAAAAACCATCAAACTTGAAGAATGTATGTATTATATTTGTAGAACCAGTGTCTTTTTCAAGACAATAACGTGACCTTACTTTACTCAATCAATCCTTTTAGAATCTGAAGAAGCATAACTTAAAATTAGTTGGTGACTATATTTCCTTAAAGAATTCAACGAAAGGTTTTTCTGACACAATTTTTGAAGTGATAAGAAACAAAAAAACCCATTAATCCCATTTCTAGATTAATCGATATTCTTCAACAACAAAAATTAAAGGTAAAAGAACAATACAAGAATCACTGGGCATACTTTGTTTCGATAAAAATGCAATAACTTCTGAAATTTAAATCCTAGAGCCTTAATGAAGACACACGAACGAGATAACCAAAAAAGAAAACAAATTTCGCCACAAAAAATTGGGAAAACCAAGCTAGCAGAAGATAATGACGAAAAGACTTACTCTGTCCCTCTTTAAAAGCAATGCAGCCTTCCCTTTCTTGGGGTTTGGAACAGCAACAGTAACAGAACTATCGCCTTTTACTTCTTCATCCTCATCCACATCCTCAGCCACCTCCGCCTCAGCAGTCAAAGCAGCCGTAGCGACAGGGTAAGGCTCAGACTTGGCTTCCTTTAACAAACTCAAATTGACACACTTGCTTGGTCTTCTCTCTCTAGGCCTCAAAACCAGTGGGCAGAGACAACAAGTTTTAAAGAGCGGGTTGGGCTTGAAGGAGACGAGCGAGGGAGTGAAGTCTTGTGGGTGCACAGAGGAGGAGGCATACGTTAGCATGAGGGATGAGGGTGTGGTACTAGTAGCCATTGTTGTAGCTCTCTGTCTCTGCAAATGAAGCCTTCGGAAAATTGCTATCTATCCATATAAGTTCGAGATAAGAGGTGGCTTTATTGTCTACTGTTGGATGCTAGACCATAGTTCCCATCTGCAATAGTAAATTAAAACATGAATAAAATTGTTCCATTATTTTTTCAAAAAGTAATTTAACAAAATTGGTTTTCTTTTCTGACTGACCAAAGATTTCTATTTTTTTTTTCTTATTTTGCAGACATGGACTTAGCTAAAAAAAGAAGAGATATTTAGTTAAGAGTGCTGCTAAACGAACTGTAAAATTAACTAAGTACATCCTAATATTTTAATCAAAATTTACAATTAACTAAGTACACCATATTTAACTACCAAAAATACTCATGATACACCCTAATACACTTTATTAGACAACACCCTAACCAATCCTAAGGAGTTAATTCTGAGTAGTTAATTCAACAAATGAAACAGACCCAGTTCATAATTGGCCAAGAAATTGACAAATTCCTTATAATCTTTGGAAAAAACGAATCAGACCCAAAATCAAAATACACAGAGATAGCACAGGAAACAGAAAGAGACTGCTTACGCTTATACCTGAGATCCAAGAAAAGAATATGAGGTGAGCCCAAGAGTAAGATAAAAGAGGCCAAGAAATCACACCTTCTTATGCTTCTTTTTGGTTCTTCTACAAACCTTCAAAAAAGACCAAGATTACTCCTGTAGTATCACTGGAATTCCCTTTTTTGAATATCAATAATTATATTGCTTGAATTCATTGGCTATCATAATCAGCCAATAAATAAAAAAGTAGCCATCCAGATTAATAGATCAGTGGATCTGGGGATGAAGTGATCAAACCATTGAAGTTTACAACAATAAAGGGTATTGCAAAATAATGGGTTTGATTATCAGATTTTCTCTTTCTCTGTTCCTATTTGTGACTCTTGCATACTTGAATACTTCCAATCCAATCTCATTCCCCTATGTCCTCCTTCCTATTTTCCTTTCTTCCCATCTCCCTTCAACTAGTGGAAGAAAAGAAAGTGCCAAATTGTGTTCATTTCTTAGACTGTTGAGGTTGGTATCAACCCCAAGGTATCTAATTTAGAGAAGAAATAGGTTGTATTGGAGTTGTTGGAAGTTGGTGTTTGTGGTGCAAACAGTAACATAATTTGTCATCAGATTCATCATAGGGTGAGGAGGTAGGGTGTCAGGGACTCTAGGAGGTAGGGTGTCTGGGAGGCGAAATTGCCTAATGAGCGAGGAGTCCAGTGTGCTTATCAGAGGAGCGGGAAGTCACGTAATGATTCCCACAAAAGGCGCTAAATTGTTGATGTCCAAAAATGGATACAACTTCTAAGGGGATTGATCTTCAGATATCATGCCTTAGAGATTCTTCGGCAGTTGTTGATACCAAATATCCATAGGGCCTACCAAAAAGAGCCCAAGAAATAAAGGCACAAATTTCTTGAGTAGGTAATGAGACCCAAAACCAACATTTACCTCACCCATGTTTAAGGAGGCCTAAGAAGGGTAATAGAAGCCGACCAAGCCCAGTTAAAGCCAACGCGGCCAAAAACCCAGCACATATAACCCTGGCACCTCTCCTTAAAGGCCAGCGTACAAGAATTGAAGCGCCTAGAAAAGCCCACCAAATCTTCCACTAATGTACGCTTTCCCAAAAGAGAGAAACACATATCAAACCACCACCGATCGCCCACTTAGAAGATGCCACGACATTGGCGACTCCTCAATCTCACATCGAAAAAAGGACAATAGAAAGGTCCAACTTTCCCTATATAAAACGGAGTACTTTCTGCCTAAAAAACGGTAATATGAGTCTCCTTCATACTTGATTATAGTACTTTTGGATAAACTTCGTTGTGGGAAAAGACTGACTTAGGCATCGGAGGGTGGTTGGTGGACCCACCACCACTTCTTCAGTGACCTTTTCATGTTTTTCTTTCAAGAAGAGCAACCAGCAATCGTCTTTCTTGACCACTCCAAGAAGGGGCAAAAATATACATAAGTGCAGCCTCAAAACCCAGTCTATCCTTAAGGAAGGGTTGACTCAGTTCGACTCACTCTTATTGGTTGACTCGGTTAGACATTGGTACTGGTGTGATACCTGCTGAAGGCACTCCAATGCTTAAATTAACTTAAATTTGGTATTTGAGACAATTTTAGGTGAGTAATGACTGGGGTAAAAATTGGTTACTGCATGTATTTGAAATAATGCTTTATTTTTTTTATAAGCAAAAGGGTGTGTGATGTTTGCACATTTCTTCGATGTGAGACTCTTGTCAATCACTGTTGTGGTGACACGTGTTCTGAAGTCAACGTGGCAACCTCATCGATTGTCAAAGGCATGTCTATCTGCGTATATTGTCGACGTGTAGACTGCTGAGTAGTTAGGGGACAACCACTCGTGTCTTGGTTGATTCGTGCTACTGATCGATGGGGGGCAAATTATCTCATTCCGATTGGTAGGTTCTTCTACCAGTCAGCTGAATAGAGGGTTTGTATTGTGACCCTTGTTGGGAGCCAGTCCTTCGACACAGTTGTTATGGTAAAACCATCGACATGTGTGGTTTTCAGTACCCTGCCCATTACTGAATGCACTCGATTGACTACGGTATAAACACATGTTATCAAGACTGTACATTTTATTGACAATTGCTGATGTAGAACAGATGATGGAAGCAATCGAAGAGGAGCTGGAGTGACACGAGTGCAATAGCAAATCGGGTAAGCTGCATATTTGGGCTCCAAGCTCTGAATCTGGCTCATGACCCATCGATTTGAAGGGAACGACATCACGATTAAAATTCATCGCTTCTCCATGACGTATGGGCTTTTTCAGGCATCTGAGATTGTTTAGTAGCCCGAAATCCAGTTTTAAAGTTTTTACAGTTTTTGGAAACTTTGTTGTTCCTAGGGTTTCTAGGAGTATTTAAGCATACTTTACCTGTGGTTAGAGTTATGTTTTGTTATTCCAATTTATTAAATAAACATTGAGGTTTCCTTATATCTTCCTGGTGTATTCAAGAGTTACATGTGAAAAGCAGTGTCAATTGATTCCATGCCAAAACCTTAGGGCCACTAATTAAAAGATTAAAAAACAATTTACAAGGGAAAGAACCAGACTTTTCCAAACATAGTTTTCTGGCATCCTCTCTTTGAGGAAATAATCTCACATCCTCCAACAAACACAACAAATTAGATACCTCATCCAACTCGATCTCTCTAAGATTTCTCCTAAATCCGAAGTCCCAACTGTAAGGTAAAAAAAAGTCAGAATTCTTGCAATGGACAAGCCATGGTGACTAGGCAGCCTGAATAATCTAGGAAATCTATCGGTTGTTGAGATTAATTTTGAAAATTTCACCCCTCTGCACAACAGAACGTTTTTCCAACTTTAAAGACGCTTCTCCATCTTCTCAATCACAAGAGAACAGAATCCTCAAATTTACATATGAAAACATTCTTATGAATCACCCCATCCTCCCCCAACCCACCCATTTCCTCCAAAATGTCCAGATTTTTTAAGTTAGCTTCCATTTCCTTTTTTTTTCAGCTTCCAACTTCCCAAATTCTCTCATGCTCCAGTCTTTACCTTTCAAACCCTTCAACTTCCTCATCAACCTAAACCCTTCCACCTCCCTTCACCAATCCTTAATAAAAGAATAAAATTTGGGTTGATGTAACCACATATTTTCAAACCTGAAGGGAGCATGTGCCCATTTCACCACAGAAGTATCCAACATTATAGGGTAGTGATCATAAGCCGTTCTCACTAACGCCAATTGTCTGACATGAGGGAACAACTCCTCCCAACCAAAGGAAAAGAGAAATCTATCCAATCTACAGGAAACAACTGCAACTCTTAATTAGACCAAGTGAAAACAGCGTTTTGGAGTAGTGGATCCGATAAATTAAAGTTTGGGATAAACTCATTTGGAATCTTCATGCTTCTAGTCCTCCTTCCCTAATTTGATCTCTGAGTAATAAATCTTACGACATTGAGATCACCCTCAAGACACCAGTAATCACCACAAAGCCCAAATCGTCCAACCAATTCCTCTAAGAAACTATCTCTTTCTCTATCTCTACAAGGACTGTAAACCCCAGAAAGCCACTAGTCTGATCTGTTTACTCCTTTTATTTTGTCTTTGTTGTTGTTTTGTGATGTGGCTTTCTTAGACATTGTTTGTTCGTTGTGTTTCTTATTAATAAAATGGTATAAAAGAAAAAGTAAAAACATGGTACACTTACTCCAATTTGTTGACTCCCTTTGGAGGTGCAATTGTTTCTTAACTTGGTCCTAAGGCGTGGGAGGAAGCAAAGGCACTACTTTTCGCTCGAGTTCTAGTATAAGTATCTAGCATCCTTAGGGGGTATGGTTTAGCCAATCAATTGTCACGCTGCGTTACTTTGCATCAGAGCAGGTATGGATGGCCCGGTGAACAACCCAGATAGAGGTGATAGGACCCATGGCACAAGGGAAGTTGTTACTCGTTCGACGTTTATTGTTGGACATGGGAAACTAAAACCCTCCACGACCTAATAGAGGTGCCCGCATATAACTTCCTATTGTTGAGAGACGTCCTCTCCTTGAAGATGATGAGGAGATTCCTACTTGCCGAATATGAGCAGCACCTGCATCGGCTGTACCATAATTGCCACTAAGGCAATCAGACCATTTCTGAATATACGAAGGAATTTTTGCGTTTGGCTGAGCGCAATAATTTGGAGGAAACAGATGGTTAGATGGTCTCTAGGTATATCATTGGGTTGAGAAGTTCTTTGCATGAGAAAATTGGGCTTCAGCTTTGTGGACAATTCATGAGGCACAAAATATGGAATTGAAAGCCGAACTATTGGAGAAAGATAAGCGTACTGGGTCGAGCACTAGTGGTATCAAGAAGAGCAATTATGAATCCTCTACTTCATCCATGGAGAAAAACAAGGGTGTACAGCAGGTTCCTGCGGAGAGTGATAAGCAAAAGAATTTTACCCTACGTGATGAAGGTAGTAGTAGAATTTGGGAAAGAGATCGCAACAAGAGGAGCAATCCTTATGCTAGGCTGACGAATGATATTTGTTACAGGTGTTCCAAACCAGTACATCGCTCCAATAAGTGCATAACCCGTAACAAACAGGTCAATCTAGCTGAGGCGGCTGAAGACGGAAACGAGGAGGGTAATGTTGATGCAGATTACAAATAAGCAGAATTTGTGGATGAGGATGGTGATGAGATGGTCAATTTAGTGTTTCAGAACAGGAGAGGGGAAACACAACAAGATTTTTTGTTCACTTTGAACCATTGATAATCGAGTGTGCAGTGTGATCGTGGATAGTGGCAGTTGCAAGAATCTTGTGCCCAAGAAATTGGTCGATTATTTACAACTCCCAACACAGATGCGTGAGTCTCTGTATGCATTGAGGTGGGTAAAGAAATGACCCATGGTTCAGGTGACAAAAGTATGCAAGGTTCCCATCTCCATTGGCAAGTATTACAAATAGGAAGTTTCATGTGACATGATCTATATGGATGCTAGTCATGTATTACTAGGGCGTCCTTGGCAGTATGATGCAGATGCTACACATAAAGGATGTGATAATGTGTATTTGTTCAATTGGGGTTCCCATAAGATTGCTATGGCTCCTGTTAGTGAAGCACGCCAAAAATGGATCACTTATGACCATGAGTTTTATCCAGTAGTTCGAGCCCTGAAACAATGGGAACATTATCTAGTGTAGCGAGAGTTTGTGCTTTACACTGACCACTAAGAACTGAAATTTATCAACAGCCAGAATAGTGTGAACAAGATGCATGTCAGGTGGGCTACTTTTCTCCAGAAATTTCCATTTGTTATTGAACATAAATCTGGAGTTCTTAACAGTGTAGCAGATGCACTGAGTCATCGAGCAACTTTGCTTGTTACTTTGGCTCAGGAAATTGTGGGTTTCGAATTTCTAAAGGAACTGTATGAGACTGATGAGGATTTTAACGAAATTTGGGCTAAGTTTGTTCGCAATGAACCGATGACAAATTATCATGTTAATAAGGAGTATTTATTTAAAGGCACTCGATTGTGCATTCCTACTTATTCTTTAAGGGAGAAACTGATTCGGGACTTGCATGGGGGTGGACTGAGGGGCCATCTGGGCTGTGATAAAACCATTGTCAGTATGGAGGAACATTATTTTTTGCCACACTTGAAGCAACATGTCAGCACCATTGTGCGGAAGTGCTACAGTAGTCAGGTATCTAAAGGGCAGTCCCAAAATACTAGTCTTTATATGCCTTTCTCTGTCCCTGATGATATTTGGCAAGACTTATCTATGGATTTTGTTCTAGGACTCCCTCGTACACAACGAGGAGTCGATTCTGTTTTTGTTGTGGTTAACAGGTGTTCCAAGATGGGGCATTTAATTGCTTGCAAGAAGACTGCAAACGCTTCCAACATAGCCAAACTGTTTTTCAGGGAAGTTGTGCGGTTGCATGGTGTTCCTAAATCTATTACGTCATACCGTGACACCAAATTCCTTGGTCACTTTTGGATAACCTTGTGGAGGATGTTTGGTATAGACTTGAATTGTAGAAGGACCGCTCATCCGCATACGGATGGTCAAACTGAGGTTACCAACAGAACCCTCGGAAACACGGTTAGGAGCATTTGCGGAGATATGCCGAAGCAATGGGATGTTGCACTGCCACAGGTGGAGTTCGCTTATAACAGTGCTGTTTATTCTTCCACAGGAAAATCACCCTTTGCCATTGTTTACACTTCTGTGCCTAGGCATGTGGTTGACCTGGTCAAGCTTCCAAGAGCCTAGAAGACTAGTGTAGCTGCTGAAAATATGGTTGAACAGGTTTAGACGGTGAGGGAAAAAGTGAAGAAAAATCTAGAGAGTACCAACGCCAAATTTAAGGCCACTGCTGACAAGCGTCGCTGTGTGAAGTTGTTTCAGGAAAGAGACTCCCTGATGGTTTACTTGAGGAGAAAATGTTTCCCAGTTGGTACCTATAGCAAACTGAAACCTCGAAAGTATGACCCCTATAAAGTTCTGAAGAAAATAAATGACAATGCCCGTGTTGTGGATCTCCCTTCTTCCATGGGTATATTGAGCACTTTCAATGTTGCGGATCTACATGAGTTCCATGATGATGAGTCAATTTATCCTGATGATAACTCCGAGTCTAGTTCTTCGGAAGTGGAACAGACTGATGTAGAACAGATGATGGAAGCAATTAAAGAGGAGGTGGAGTGAAGCGTGCGAATGGGCAAATCGGGTAAGCTGCAGATTTGGGCTCCGAGCTTAGAATTGGGCCTATGACTCGTTGATTTGAAGGGAACGGTGTTATGAGTAAAACTCATTGCTTTGCCATGACATATGGGCTTTTTCGGGAATCCGAGATCGTTTAGTAGCCTGAAATCCAGTTTTAAAGTTTTTACAATTTTTGGAAACTTTGTTATTTTCCTATTTTAATTCCTTTGTTATCCCTAGGGTTTCTAGGAGTATTTAAGCATACTTTATCCGTGGTTAGTGTTATGTTTTATTATTCTAGTTTATCAAATAAACCTTGAGAAATTCTTATATCTTCTTGGTGGATTCCAGAATTATATGTTTTAGGGTAAGGTTTAGCCAATCAATTGTCATGTTGCAACAATTGCCACTTTAAAACAAAAAACAAAAAAACAATATGCCACCTCAATACACATTAGTGGCAATGTGGCGCCTATAGCCAATTATGGAAAAAGAAAAAAAAAAAAAAAAAACCTTTTAAAAAGGTCATGCATCAGTGCATATACCTCATTTTGTTGATGGTGTTTTAGTCAAAGCCTAAAAACATTGAACTAATTATAAGAGAATTCTTGAGAGAGTTAGCTGAGGCTGCTACATTGCAACAAATGTTTAATTGAAAACACATTGAACTTGAAATTTTAAAATTCCAAATTTAATACTTATTCTTATTTTCTTATTTAAAGAATAAGCCGTAAACTTTCAAGAGAAATGCTAACGGGATTTACTCAAAAGAGAATTTTTACATGGACTTGCTAATTTGACCCGGTTTACACAATAAATATGGGATGACAACAACTCCAATGTGTGATTCTCTTTTGAGCAAGATGGTTTATCATTTGGAACTTTCAATTATTAGACCATACTTTTGCTATAGCACCCTTTTAAAAAAATTATAATTTCATTCCCTTATTAGAGCATCCACAATGGGCTCTCTAAACTACCTCCTTATATAAATTTTAGGGAGGAATTGAAAAAATACAATTCCAACCATGCTCCCTATCTACCTCCTAAAATAGGGAGACCTCTAGGAGCTCCTAAATCTGAGGAGAGAGAAAGGACTCCTAGTGGCTCCCTATAATTTAATACTGCTTTATTTAATGAGTATTTCAAACCTTTAATTAATGCTAACTATTTTTTATATTATTTTTTAATAGAGATTGACCAATTAAGAAAGAGTTATAACATTTATGACTCCCTAAACTAAAGAGCATGATTAGAGTTTAAATTTTATAAAGAGCTCCTAAAATAACTTTTACATATTTTTAGCTAAAATTTAACTAAAAAATAGAGAGCATGATTGTGGATGCTCTTAGGTTGTTTTGGTCCACAAAAAATGTCTTCAGATATTCATCCAAACAAAAACAAAAAACACGAAGAAGACCAAGACCAGTTGGACAGAGAGAGAGAGAGAGAGCATATGTGAGGACAGGAAGACGCAGGAAGAGTCTGTTAAAGCGCGTGTGATCGATCATCTACTCCATTCTTCCTCTCCCAACCAAAATCACACCAACCCAATTCTCTGAATTAAATTCTCACTCTCCCCCTTCTCTTCTAACTTCAACTTTCCCTCTCTGCTTCTTGAAAGAGAGAGAGAGGGAGAAACTGAAAGAAAGCAAGCAAGTACCAACGATGGCAGCAGTCACCAGCTTCTCCAACTTCTCCAACTTCTCCACTACCCACACTCTCTTTCTCCCTTCACCAAACAACCCTCAGCATTTCTCTATACCCCCAAAAAGCCACACTCTCACTCTCATTTCCCGCAGTAAAGTCACCACAACTCCCTCAGTCTCATTCACCACCTCCCGCCTCACCCGCTTCTCCTTCATCGCTAGCTCATCCGCTGCATACGGCGGTGGTCCCCCTGCTGGCGGCGGGGTAGGCGGCGGAGGTAACGACAATAACAATCAGGACAACGATGGCGGTGATGACGGCGGTGAGGACCGGGAGCGGAACAAGGTGGAGGCCGTGGCGGCAATAGCGGAGGCGGGGCGGTCGTCGGAGAGCCTGCCCAAGGACTTGGCGGCGGCGATAGAGGCGGGCCGTGTGCCGGGGTCTATTGTGAGGAGGTTCTTTGAGCTGGAGAAGTCGGTGGTGTTCAGGTGGCTGCTTGGGTTTGATGGGTTTAAGGAGCGGTTGCTTGCGGATGACTTGTTCTTGACTAAGGTTGCTATAGAGTGTGGTGTTGGAATATTCACCAAGGTCTGTGCTTCTTCTAATTTGCTAACTTCTAATCTGATAAAGTTATAGAAAAGGTGAAATCTTGACCGTTGATCCATACTTTGGCATCTACAATTCTTATTTGGCGCCTCAATGGAAATGGTGTCTCTGTTATGCATTGGATTTTTATTTTTTTTTTGTGAAACATTGGATATCTTTTAGCTTTTGAATATCGAATGCAAATCAGAGTATCTGCTATGTATAGGTAGTTGTAAGCTGAGCTCTTTCCATGTTGCTCATTTTTCAGACTGCTGCAGAGTTGGAGCGGCGCCGCGAAAATTTTACCAAAGAGCTGGATTTTGTTTTTGCGGATGTGGTAATCCTCTCATATAAATAAGATCTTTGATTTTGTTGTGCTGCAGAATGGAAAACTGTTGCCTTCAAACTAAGTAATTTTCATCAGCTTCATAGATGAGCAGCTCATACAAGTGATGTTTGTATAATTGGGCTGAGCGACAGTGTAACAGTAAGAAACACTGTCGGAATCTAGGATATGTCATATGATATAAATATTAAAATTAAATAAGTTAAACTCGGAAAATCTGCCTTTCAGTTGAGTTTTGGGTTGTGAATTGGAATGGATGCAGAAAACTATCTTTGGGCACATTGAGCTCAATGCCAACTCTTGGTAGCAACCTTATGTGCAATTTGTGCGCTTTCAATTACAGAATCACTAAATGGTATTCGTGTCTTCGGTCAGTTTCCTTTGAATAGGAGTTGCTTGATTGTAGGATCCTTTCACTCGTGTTTTTCTTTCCTTACATCCTTGCAACTTGATTCTAGGTGTCCTTATATATTCCTTTTATTTATTTTTGGTTGGCATTTCTGCTATCTGTGGTCTAAAACTTAGCCTGCTCTGCGGGAACTTCAGTTAATTGACTGGTTATAATTGTTTGCTTCAATTGGAAATTGGACTTACCTCCACAGATAGAATTTGTTAATGGGGTTGCAATGACAATATCAACTGTGTTTCTGAAGTAGAGTTATAAATTGCAGGGTTACTTATCATTTAATTGCATTTTACTAGTAGCGCCTGGTGCAATGTACATCATTTAAATTCGTTTACTCATTTGATTACATCCCCATACTTTCAGAAGGCTTATTAATCTCAAAGGAAAGTTCCTTTTCTAGTCGTAAGCTTTCATATATGTTAGGCTTGGTGTTGCTTGGATTGCAAAAGATATGAAGCACTTCTTCAACTTTGTAACTGGAAGTTTTCCTCAATTTTGATGATAGCTGATGTGTTTCGTTTACCATTCCATGCTATCTATTTCTGCTTTCTGGTTTCTATTGGTTGCACCTTTTTGCAGCCTTACTGCTAATATACTTGTTTTTAAATCTCAGGTGATGGCCATTATAGCCGATTTTATGCTTGTTTGGCTTCCTGCTCCTACTGTTTCACTTCGACCTCCTCTTACTGTCAGTGCGGGGCGTCTTGCTAAGTTCTTCTATGGGTGTCCTGATAATGCTTTTCAGGTTAGTGCTTGCTTCATTATTTTTGGCCTTTTAAGTTGCCACTTTGTCATATGACTATAACAAGCTAGTCATCACTCCTGTCTGCAGGTAGCTTTGGCTGGAACATCTTACTCACTCTTACAGAGAATAGGTGCAATAGTGGTATGTGCTATCTAACAGTTTAGCAGTCATGTTCATGTCTAATAGTGGTACGTGCATTGGAATTTATAGTATTTTGATATTTTATTCAGAGAAATGGAGCTAAACTATTTGCAGTCGGGACTGGTGCATCTCTGGTGAGTGAAATTTTCAGCAATAACCAAATACTTTCCATACCTATTTAACCCTCTAACTAACTCATTATATTATAGAGAATGTATGCCCTAAACCCTTTAATTTAACGTTGCATCAACCATTACAGCATTGATGAACAATTCTATACAGGCCTGGGTCTATATATTCTTGTCATATTATTGGGTCTCCAATACTAACCCTAAAGTATCTTCTGCATGTTGTATTGGAACACTTATACAACATGCATCATAAGCAAGGCTGGATTTTCCTTTTACTTAGCCACAAAAAAAAAAAAAATTAGAATATTGTATTTAAAGCCCTGAAGCATCATGCTATGCAGGAAAAACTATATCAACTTTTGCTCAGCCACATAAACTAACTCTACTAGCAAATTGTATTGAACACGTAGGATACTTATGAAGTAAATGTCTATCAAAATGATTCTTTACTGAGCGTTATAATCCTTGACTGTTTCTAATTTAATGATAGTGTACCTTTGGTTGTTTGAGCTTGGCTTATCTAAAATTCAACCTATGCATTTTGGCAAAAAGAAACTACACCATTGGTAGAGCTCCATTGATTTGAATTTTGTATCAACATTCAACAATAATAGAGATGTAAATTTTTATCTCCAAATAATATACAAAGGCACAAGCTTCTCCAACCAGTCTTATAAATGAATTCTGAGGCTCTAGTGTGCTTTATGGCCATTGAAAGTACATTTCATTTTCAATTTCTGTCTACAATATTATATGCATTTAGTGAAAGAAATGGGAGTATTGGTACATTACTAGATTGTTTTTGTCTCGTGTTATAACTTTTTCATTGCAGAATGCACTATGAAATCTGCTTCCCACTCATGTAATGGCTATACAAGTGTCATGATGTTATGTGGTTCCCAGTTTGTTATATGGTTGACAGTTTCATGATTACAATTTTTCAATTTCTTTTAGGTTGGTACGGGTGTAACAAATGCATTGATTAATGCACGAAAAGCTATCGATAAATCTTTTGCTGGTGAAGCAGAGGATGTTCCCATATTATCAACTAGTGTAGCCTATGGAGTTTATATGGCAGTTTCTAGCAATCTAAGGTACACAGGTTTTCTGCAGATTTAAGTAATCTATTTATTATTTACTCTAACCTTCATGATCTGTCAGCATAGACCATTAACGAACTTTTCAAGACTGACTGAAGAAACTTGGTATTTTAAAGAGTAACTATCATATCCATGGAGAATAGTATCTATCCAAAAAAACCATTTGTGGCATTTCCGGATGGAACTGGGCCTTTCTAGTTATCGAGAAGCTTTTTATCCTAAGAGCACATGGGGAAAAGAGAAACAAGCTCATCTAACTATTTGAATCCATATATAGTCTCCAAGAACATGTTGAGAGAAGAAACCCTTTATAAAATTCATACACCAGTTATTCCTGTGGACACATGCCACCATAAAAATGTCTTAAAAAGAAACTCTTTAACCTCTCAAAATAGAACAGTTATTTATGTGAAAGGACACATGCTTACCATTATTCCAACAATGGATACAAGATGTGCTGCAGCAAAGTAAGGATCTGCAGAAGTCACCTTGAAGAAGGAAATCTTTTGTTTACCATTATTTAGCTTTATGCACATAATTCTATGTTTTTCGATTGAGGGGAAAAAAAAGCCAATGCTGTGATATATGTTGGCCTTTAGAAAATTCTATATATCAATTGTCTACCGTATGGAAATTCCTTTGTAGGCAAGATAATTGATGTTGGTTGGATAGGGGGGATTAAAAAATATGCATCCCATCTTTAAGAGAAGGACTAAGAGATATCCATTTAATCATTGCTCATAAATAGTTGAGGCTAGTCAGAAATGATAATAATTTATTTTTGTTACTATTGGAAACATGCATAATGATATACCTTTTGTTTTAAAGGTACCAAGTTCTCGCTGGAGTAATCGAACAACGAATTCTAGAACCCTTGCTACACCAACACAAGATTATACTGAGTGCAATTTGCTTTGCTGTTCGAACAGGCAACACATTCTTGGGGTCCTTGATGTAAGATCTAAGTTCTCCTTGAATCCCATTATGTTAGTTGGTTGTGTTTTCCTCTTCAATTCTCATGATTCTTTATATTGTGGAACAGGTGGGTTGATTATGCACGGTGGGTTGGAATTCAAAAGATACGAGATTAGAGCATTGGGTAGATTACATGATTGTTGTAAGTAATTTTATTTTTGTGTGGATATTGATTTTGTTTATGGAATTACAGTGCGGAAACCTTCTGAGTCTTGATAAAAATGCAAGAGATGGACATTTATAAAATAAACTAGCAACCAAGAGATATCGGCCATATATGCTTCATCATGGTGGGGTGGACAATCAGACCAGGCATGGTCTTTGCCAATTAACCCACACCGATAGCGGGGACGAGAAATCATTTGAAATCCGTTTGTTTTCTTCATTTTCTTTTTGTTTAAATCTTGACATATATGAATTATAATAGATTAGACAAATAATTGGACTCTTAGATTCGTCCATCATATATACAATCTTCTATTGATGAACTGTTTACAAATGCCTAGTGAGTTGACATGACCCAATAAAACAATCCTTCTTGCTCTGATAGGCAGAATATTTAAAGCAAATGGTGGTCCAAAGAATATTGACGAAATTCTATCATAAATATCTTTCTTTGAGTCCTTTTTGCACCGCTGTCACCTACTGCTATGCTACAAAGGAAGAGGATTCTGCTCTTGAAATTTTGAGCTTGGGCCTATTTGGAGATGACTCCCATTGCTGCTGAAAGTAGCAATGGATGGTTTCAACTACCATTGTAGGCGTTACACTCAAATCAATATCAAGGAGCAAGCAAAACATCTGGAGAGAAAAAGAGCATGAGCCATACGAGTTTACTATTCTGGCACAACATCCGCTTCCGTAATCTGTATATAGCACCCAAATATTGAAAGCGTTCCTGCCAATGCAGAAGCACATTCTTTAAACAGAACACGGCAACCTCACTTGTATTTTTCAGCATGATTCAAAAGATAATTTGGTAAATCATCAAAATAAAGATGAAGCTTAGTTGCACATATAATATCTCAGTGCACATATAATATTTCTTTCACCCCTCTCACACTGGACCAGACATCATGGGAGGTTGGGGAATCCCCAGTCAGGATGGGAGACGGTCATCTTGAAGTGATGTGAATTTGTTGATCTAATCTGGCTTAAATGCACTTCCTGTATTTATTCTTATAGATGAGAAACTAAGTTCTGAAATACCAAAATCGCAACTGAAAATCATATTTCAATGTGTCATGGTCATGCCTTATTGAAAATGAAGATTGTAGTGATTGAAGAAGTCAAGAGTGTACAATAGCATAAAGAAAGAACCAGAACCAGCAAATAAGTAAATTACTCATTTTTTTTGAAATGAAGCTAAGGTAAACTACTCGCAATAATATGACAGAAAAGGAGTCTCACCATAAAGAATACAGGGAAAGTGTTGATAATGTTTGAAATTAGAAGTATCTAGGGAGAGTGAGAGTCGGAGTTGGCCAAGTCCATGTGTGGGAGTGGGTTCTCATAATCTTCAAACCGTCTTCTAATTACTTACAAGTATGCAGGGGATGTGGGATATTTTGGGCAGGTATCGTCCTTTACTACCAGGCTGGCATTTGTGGTTTAGCAGAGGACACCGAATGATAAAAAGTTCCCTCAGTGAAAAAGGCAACCCCTCCTCTGGAATGGATGCGAGTTTTGGACAATTCCAGAGAGAAAGAGATTCGAGAGAGGTGAGGAATTGAAAGCCGTTGCTCAGTTTCTTCAAATTTGGGAAACAATCAATTTGGAGGTGAGTGAGAGATTTGGGGAGCAGCTTCTCCCTCTCTATCTCCCTGTAACTGTCGGGTGGAAATGACACCACACTTGGGTCTTCACCAGTGATGGACAAGTCTGTAAGAGAGGTGAGTCTGGGCAACAACTCCCAGAGCGGCTTAAAGCTCTTGATCCTTGCAATTGAAAGTGATGTTAGGTTGGAGGGAATGGAAGTGAAATCTAAACATTCACGCATGTAATCAATCCCCAATGTCTCAAGAGAGTTGAGATTGCACATGTCTGGTAACACCTCCAATTTGTCGCAATCTGTTATCCTGATATGTCTCAGGTTGGAGGCTATTGTTGGCGATCGCAACCCCACACTCAGTCTCGGGATGGAAATAATACTTTTACAGCCATCAATAGATAACAATCGAAGATTGGTGAGGTAGCATAGGCCCTCCGGTATGGATATCAGATTTGGGCAAAACTCGATGTAAATATATTCAAGACAATTAGTGTTGTCGTGGGAGAACCCATCGGATGTTATTAACTGCAGCTTACCACAATTGCATATGTGAAGGTCTTTAAGCAACCTGGGAAACAATTGGCCTCTCAATGATAACGACGTTAGAGATCCACAATTGATTATGAATAAGTGCTCAAGAGAAATAAGAGAAGAAGAAGCAGACAAAGAACCAATAGGAACAACCTCATCCTCCTTCTCAACTAATGATTTCAAGCTTTCACACTCTGCTATATTTATTCGTCTCAGATTTGGGGGAATCTGGTATTTTGCAAAATACACCAACGAATCGCAATTTGCAATCCTTAAGACTTCAAGGGAAGGAGGCAGACCAACATCTGGAAAAGATACCAAACTTGAACATCCAAATATTCCAAGCTCTTGAAGAGCTGTTAGGTGATGCAACCCTTTAGGTACCTTCGAAAGACTTTCACACCTGTTTATTTCCAGAACTCGAAGCTTGCAAGTCAACATTCGCAATTGCAACAACTCCTCTGCTTCTTTTCCTAGCTTTTCAATCTTCAAATCTGTAACCTTCCTTAATCCTTTGGTGAATTCCCCTGTTTGAAACCTCAGCTCTGAAATATTTGAAAGTTGCAAGGACTCTAATAACTCAAACTCAACCCCACTTGTATGCACCAACCCTTTGCAACCGTCGATGTTTAGTGTACCAACTTGTTTATAGTTGGAAATTGAAATCACCAACTCCTCACATTCAAAAATGGCAAGCTTTGCTAATGAATCAAGGTTCTCGGGCAACTTACCCTCCAGCTGAGGGCATTTTCTAATTGAAAGCAATTTCAAGCAAGGGAAAACACCAATTCCCTGATCCCCTACAAAAGGAACCCATTTCTTCCAGTGTTGCATATCCTCAAACTCAAGAGTCTCTAGTACTGGAAAAGGCAAGTTACCCTCCCCATAAAACTCAGGACCAACACTTTCCACTGCAGCCATTCCTGTAATATAAAGTTCTTTGAGCAAAGGCAGTTGCCCAAGTGGTGGCAAGATTTGACATTTTTTACAATTGTCTAAGCGTACATGCACCATAGTGGAGAATAAACGATCTCCAATCCATGTTGAAAATTCTAATCCAGCATAACCCCTGATGATGAGTTTTTCAAGCTTTCTATGAGGTTCTAATCTGTCAAGCACGCCTAATTGTGTTTCTTGTGTGGCACTCGACCATTCTAGCACCAATTCATCTACTCTCTCCTTCGATTTTAAGTCGGCCTTCCGTGCATCCTCAGCATCGATCACATTCTCCAACCTTGAGAGCGATAATGTCCCTCGGAGATGGGATAGGGATCCTATCTCTCTTATCCCTGATTCATCACTACCTTTACCCACCACAAAATTAGGCAAAGATTGTAGATTCTTCAATCGACCTAGTTGTGGAGGCATTGGTTCCAATGAACTTGAAGCTACACTAGAGTTGTTGAGATGACGCAGATTCACTAGATTCCTCATGTTTCTAGGCAGTGCCTTCAAATAGACACAGCCTTCCAATATCAATGTCTGTAAGTTGTAAAGAGTGGTTGTTGATTCAGGCAAACTTGTTATCAGCGTGTGAGAAAGATCAAGATACCGCAGATACTTCAAATTACCAATTGAATCTGGCAGCTCATGAGTTATTTTATAGCCATTCAAAGAAAGCACCCGTAAGTATTGCATCTGAGGTAATAAATCAAAAATTACCTTACGAGCCAGATGTCGACTCCACCAAGTATTTGATAGTGAAAGTGGCAGGAATGTTCGCAAACGTTTAACTTCGCGAAAGGCCTCAAACTTTTGAACTCCATCAAAGAAACCAATTATAAAAGACGAATGACGAAAGCATACAGATTGGAAGTTATCACCTTTCTTGTCCTCCAATCTAAAACAAGTATTTCCTGCTGCCCATTGTGCCAAATCAGTAACAAGGTCATGCATTACATATCGTGAATTGTTTTCACTTGCCTTTTGAAATAATGACCTACATAATAGCTCTTGAAAATAGTCGTGGCCTAAATCCTCCATTTGTCTATTGGCTTCTGGTTGTTGTTGAATCAAACCCTCTGCCATCCATAAAAGGATCAATTGCTTCTCCCCAAATTCATAGTCATTTGGAAATATTGAGCAATAGGCAAAACACCTCTTCAAGTTGGAAGGAAGATAGTGATAACTCAACTTTAATACCGGAAGAATGTCACTGTCACCTGATAAATTCCACAATTTGTCGTTCAATATTTCTTCCCATTTGTTTATTTCTTCCTTACGTAAAAGCCCACCAAGAGTTCTTGCAGCTAAGGGCAATCCACTGCATTTTTCAGCAATTTTTTTCTGAAGCAACCCAAAATTTGGTGGTCTATCATTGTTAATGTTCACAAATGCATGCTGCTCAAATATTTCCAAACAATTATCATCTGACACATACTCCAAGTCATGAACTTCGGTGGCTCCCATAATCTTTGCAACGTTTTGGTCACGTGTTGTCACAATTATCTTACTTCCTTGTGCTCCAACACTAAAAGGGGATTGAAGTCTTGTCCACAGATCATATAAATCACGGTCACTTTTGTTCCAAATATCATCTAAAACAATTAAAAACTTTTTGCCTCTTAAGTGCTCATTCAAATCATGCTGCATTTTACTGAACTCCTCTACTTTAACGGGTTTGGATGTGACTGATTCAAGAATTGCCTTCGTCACTCTTACAACGTCGAAGTCATCGGACACAGACACCCACACCTTCGGCTCGAACTCCTTCATGACATCACTGTTGTTGTTGAATGCAAATTGAGCAAGTGTTGTCTTCCCAAGGCCAGGCATGCCAACAATGGCAACAACATGAAAGTTGACATTACTATGTTTATCTCTCGACAACATGTCTAATATTTTTGCTTTATCTCCATCTCTTCCAACAATGGTTAGTCCACCTAGCACACCTGAAGTTGGTGGCCTTGACCGTGCTTTACTAGACGTCCCGATGCCCTTTAAACCAAACTTATCTTTCCGTTCAGAGATCTCTTGCAACCTCTCTGTAATCTTCTTTATTTCAGAGTTTGTATCGGAATTGAGTTTCAGTTTAGAGAATGAACTCCACACCTTTTTCCTTGTGCTGGCTTGATCACGTCCCTCTATCTGGCGCATCAATATTTTAGTAGCAAATTTGTCCAGCACGTCTTCTACATCATAAGCCAAGTCTCTGAGGTCATCCAGCCACAATTTCACACCATGCTCTGTCAGTTGCTTCTCTTCCGCATCATTCAGCACCGCTACGATTGCAAACAAATTGTCACTCCATGTCTTCAGCTTTTTGTTGACGCCCTTTACGAGACCAAAGTAGTTGAGGATCTCGCGAGGCGCCAACCTGTCGAGCAGCAACTGAAGGAACGCCCCAAGAAAAATCTCTCCCACTGCCATACTTGTTGAGAATTAAGACTGAAGAGACACACACAAGCAGCCAAAGAAGTAAGGAAGTTTTCTTCAACAATATCAACATGCACAAATTACGTGAAAAAAAATAGGGGTTCTTAGATCTAAGTCCAAAATGTTTGGTTGCCATTAGGTCTAGTCCTCGTCTTTTTGCGTTTTGATTTAGGTCCTTTGACTTTTATTCTTCAATTTTTGTACCAATTTTGCCCTTTAAACTAAAAATGGAAATAAATTTAAAAAAAATGATTTCATGCATCTTTTCCTCCTCATTCAAATTTTGACTTCTATTTTTTTTTCCCATCATAAACCACCTGTGACAATAAAAATAAGTCATCAATAAACAATATACCTATCTATGCGGAATACACAATTTTTTCTTTAATTTGTAACCTAACCCAAAGGTAAAAAAACAAAAAACATGTTATATATTATCTTACTAATAGGTACAACACATAAGATATAAAATGACAAAGACATGCATGTATGTAGATATATAAACTTACCTATCCTTACTGATAGGTACCTATTGGAATTTGGGTAGGTAAGTTAATATAGAAAACACAAAAATCGACCAAATAACCCATGCCATTGCCTAATATTCAGGTACATTAAGCACAAAAATTTTGATGACTATATAACTAAGGTGCATATAGAAAAGCCATAAAATGTGTTACCTATAACTTAGGTAGATAAAAAAGACAAAGGCTAAGGCGTCATACCTATACATTAGATACGTAGAGAGGCAAACAAAGATAAGAAAGAAATGCACCATGTGAGAGACCCACATGCTCAAGCTAAATACCCAAAACCCAAATCACCATACCTTGCACCTTATGAAGAGGTAAAAACCACCATGAGAGGAACCTTCGTCATCTTCTATGCAAAGAACATGTATGTGCATTGGTCACTGAGTTTAAAGCTCAACTTTCAATTTGAGCATTTCTCTGCAATGTCCAAAAGTAGATTTCTCACATATGCGGTTGATGACTTCTTTGTCATTAGAGGTTCAAAAGAGGAATTGGAAAACCTGCATTTTCTCAATTCTTTTTGGTTGAGAAGTATGGAAAACCTGCATTTTCTTAGGATCTGTTGTTGGTTCGTCATTTTTGCTTAATTAAGCAAAAATTTCTCTATAATATGTGGTGATGGGTTTGCTTAATCAAGTAAAAACACATAAAAGTCAATCCTTAAATGATCAATCACAAGAAATATGGAATCTTGTAATTATTATCATATAATCAGCCTATTACGTACCTTATTTATGTCCCTAAATTAAAACCATAATAAAATTTTGTAGTTATTATCAACCAAATCAATTTCTTACCCGTTTTATATCTCATGGGCATATATGGGAACAATAAAATAATTTTAAAACGAAAAAATTAATGTTTAAATCAGAAAATCTAAAAAAGGAATATAATCCTATGTGGCACCAAAGTCAAAGGACTTATATCAATGACAACAAATGTGTGGACTAAACCCAACTCTTGGTCGAATTTTTGGATCTCTATCAACTTTTCTCAAAAAAATAATACTAGTTTTAGCTGGGGGAACAAGAATAACGCAGGAAGCCAAATATAAAACAAAATGAAATAATTACTAGATATTTCAGTTCAGAATAAGCACTTACATGGAAATTTTGAGATCTGATTTTGCTTGAGATCCACAAATCCAGACTGAACAAATTAAGATGCACAACTGCAGAAATTAAGTGAAAAATTAGTTTTACTTAGGATGTGTGAGTCTCATTGACGAATGTATGTATGGCATATAAAAACATAAATATAAAAGATTGAAATAATTATTAAGCTTGCAAGAAGCACTTACATGGAAGTTCAAATCCGATTCTGCTTGTGAGCAACAAATCTGGACTGAAGAAGTAGAACAACAGAGCTTGGTCTTCCTATAGTTTTGTTCCACTCTACTTTTGGTGGGGTCGTTTTGTTTTTGTCTTCGAGCGGAGAAATGTTTACTACCAAATACTTTTTTTTATAACAAAAAAACAAATGCTTGTGTAACGTAGTGTCCCACACGGTTTCTTTGACACGTTTACTTTTCTGTCCTTACGTGAAGATGGTATCAAAACAGATTCATAAATATATTATTTAAAGCTTTATTTTGTTGGGACAATTACCCTTGCAAGTTGCTTTCATTTTATATTTATAATATGTTGGAAATATTAATAATTATGTGCTGTTGACCAAGGAATAAAATATCCATAATATCCTCGATATTTCTACGAAATTTCGGTATTTTGGGACTACCGATATTTCCGATACCATCGATATTTTAGATATCCATGAACCAAAATATCGATAATATTGACGACATGGACCGAAATATCGATAATATCCCGATATTTTCATCGATATTTCCGTATTTTTGGACTACCGATATTTCCGATATCATCGATATTTTATTCCTTGCTGTTGACTTAGGACCGATATGTAATTTTATGTTTTAATAATATAATAATACATATAGATAACCTCTAAATAACTCTAGTCATGAGTTTCACATAAATGGTGAGAAACTGTTTATGACATCTAAAAAACTTTTTGTGACATTTAATATGTGCAATAATCTTTTTTTTTTTAAGACTGGCATCTAGAAAAATGTAATGCACTAAATAAAAAATAAAAACTTTTTAAGTCACATGTAGTGCACGTATTAAATCATATCGCCTAGTATCGTATCATCTTTGTACATGAAATCATGTTGCATTTTTTACTTATTCTTTAGAAAGTTAAAATGCTATAAATTTTCAAAATACAAAATTTAATAAGTCCACATCATCATAATTGTACTAAACCAAAATCACAAATGGTTATTTTTTTAATTTTTAATTTCAGAGTTATTAGATAGATATGATGATGTGGACTTATTAAAATTCATTAGATTAATCTAATGGTTAACATTATCTTAAATGTGTGTAAATGCACGGATGCTAAATGCAGAGGCTCATAATCCTTGCTAGACCATCATCCACAAGCTTGAGATTTGATAAGGAGTCTATCAATGATTCAGAAAAATCCAAAGACCAAATTGGATACGATAACAAAAAGCATTGCCTGCATGACAAATCCTGTACCACAACAACTCACACAGCTTAATTCAATTTAACTCAAGAATAGGAATTACCTAAAGAATTTTCTATTTGCTTTTGTGTATCAATGCTCTCCTCAATTTCTTTTAAGCTATGTTAGACTTCTTCCACACTCATCTTATTTTCCTTTATTGCTTGAGCTCCAATTTGGATGGCTTCAGAAACCTGCCAACAAGCCAAATTGGATCAGCTTACTGAAGATTTCCACAGTTCAATTTTTTTTTTCTTCATTTATTTAAAAGCTAATATAAAAGATTATCTTCACTCCTAAAATTACCTTCTTTGTGGATTCTCTTTCTGTACGAACTGTTGGTGAAGGAGGTGAGGTGAGGCTCTAATTTATTTATTTATTTATTTATTTATTTTTTCAGTTTTATTAAATTTTTGGCTTCAATTTTTTTGTTTAATTTTTTTTTCTTTGTCCCTTCGTATTAGAGCTCATCGTTTTGGTTGGACTATATATAAAGGCACAAGCTTTTCCAGCCAGTCTTATAAATTTATTCCGCCACTCTGAGGCTCTCTAGTGTGCTTTATTGCCATTGAAAGTACATTTCATTTTAAACTCTACAATATTATATGCATTTAGTGAGAGAAATGGGAGTATTATTAGTACATTACTAGATTGTTTGTCTCTTGTGTCATAAGTTTTGCATTGCAGAATGTACATATAATTATGTCTTAAAAAAATCAGAATAACTTTAACCTCTCAAATCATAACACATGCTTTATGTGAAAGGGGACATGCCGTGCTACCACTATTCCAACAATGGATACAAACTGTGCTTGTGCAGCAAAGTAAGGACCTGCATGAGACACCTTGAAGAAGAAAATCATTTTGTTTACCATTTAATTAGTTTTATGTACCAAATTCTATGTTTTTCAATTGAGGAGAAAAATGATATATGTTTCCCTTTAGAAAATTATATCTATTGTCTTCAGTATGGAGATTCCTTTTAAGGGAAGATACGAGATTAGAGCATAAGGTAGAAGAACACAGTTCATGATTGTTGTAAGTAAATTTATTTTAAATCTGAATTTGAAATTTGTGTGATGTTGTAATATCAAGCATAGTTGTGGTCAAACTCTATGAAAAAATTAGATGAAAATAATTGTTACTGTTTGTATTACTAAGGGAGAGGGGCTTGATCTTTTGTGCTATGCTTTGGACATACCAGCTGATCAGTGTGGGGAACGGCTCTTAGTTGTTTGTAGCAAGATGGATACGCTTTGTACCACCATCCACTACATGTATCAAAACGTGTAATGGTTGCTCTACATATAACAAAAGTATCATACAACATGTTTAAGGAAGTTAGTTAATTTTATGAAAACAATCATGAGATGTAAAATGGTAGGAAAAAAAATGAAATAAGTCTTGTGTCTAATAATTTATAAGGTTGTGTATTGAATTGGAAGCAATGGAAACCTAGAAGGAGGAGGTTGATGTTTTTACCTTATACATGTCTGGATCAAGAACATTCAATTCTGCCACAGATAATCTTTCAGAATTGTCTAATTGTTGTGGTGCTAGTTGTGGCATTGTAGAAGGTGGCAACATTCTGATAGGTTTGTAAACTTACTGAAGCTGCATTGGTTTTGTGTTTTTTTATATAAGAAAGAGATTATTAGTTTAGGTTAAACGACAAATGCACTTCCATATTAGAAAAGAATGGCAAAATATCATACAATGTTTTGTATGATTCCAATTCTGATATATCTGAATTGATGAAAAGCAAAGTTGAAACGGTGCTATTCAAAACAGTTTGTCCTGTATATTGATAAATAGGAGATTAGATTTGCTTTTGGTGAAGATATTTGAGCATGAGTAATAGAAAGAATGAGAAATAAATTGCATACCATGAAATTCTTAACTTTGAGGCTTGTAAAAACCACAAATATATGTGGCACTAATTGCTGTAAAGCTTTTACATCGAAAGTCTTTATTGTGTTGCTCCACAAAGTGACTCTAATTTTCTCGCTCCTATAGCAATAGAGATATATATAAAAAATTAATAAGAGGCCTAATTGTTTGACAATTGATCGATATTTTGTTAACATTTTTACCAGAAGGAAATTCAAGGCAACACAGTAACACACTTTTAGAACCAAAGAGATCAAGAGAGCCAGAACCAAGACATAACATTGCTAATGCAGGAAGTTTTAGAAATTATTGTACAATAATTAATGCAGCAAGTTTTGAAGTCTTCGAGTGGAGAAATGTTTACTACCAAATACTTTTTTTTTTATAACAAAAAAACAAATGCTTAACGTAGGGTCCCACACGGTTTCTTTGACACGTTTACTTTTCTGTTCTTACGCGAAGATGGTATCAAAACAGATTCATCAATATATTATTTAAAGCTTTATTTTGTTGGGACAATTATCCTTGCAAGTTGCCTTCATTTTATATTTATATATGTTGGAAACATTAATAATTATGTGCTGTTTACTTAGGACCGATATGTAATTTTATGTTTTAATAATATAATGCATATAGATAACCTCTAAATAACTCTAGTCATATACAGATGAGTTTCACAGAAACAAACTGTTTATGAAATCTAAAAAACTTTTTGTGAAATTTAATATGTGGAATAAAAAAAGCTTTTAAGACCAGCATCTAGAAAAATATAATGCACCAAATAAAAAATAAAAACTTTTTAAGTCACGTGTAGTGCACATGTTAAATCATATCATCTAGTATCGTATCATCTTTGTACATGAAATCATGTTGCATTTTTTACTTATTCTTTAGAAACTTAAAATGCTATAAATTCTCAAAATACAAAATTTAGGGCAATCAGTCTTTTTTTATGAAGATGAAGAGATCGAGAGAGCCAGAACCAAGACATAATAAATATGAAGATGGATGAAACTTATGTGGGAGAAACTAATTATGGGTTTGAGAATTTTGAGTATAAGATGTTATGATGAGAAGATATCTCTTTCTTTTTTTAATTTTTTTTTTTCTTTCGGGTCAATGGAAATGGAAAAGACTCTAAAACAAAGTCTGCGGTACAAAACACAAAAGAGAAGAAAATAGTGTTCGTTGTCTGATAGATGAGGAAAACGCAATGCAAATTCCCCAAGACTTATGATCCTGCCGACACCAAAGTTACAGAAATTGCTGTGTTTGATTTTTGGATTTCTTTAACTGCTGCCACCAGCACGTTACATAGAAAAAGTAGAAAGTTTTTTTTTTTTTTTTGGGTCAAAAGGAAAAGTGGAAGCTGACAATTGAGTTTTGAACAGTGTGTCTAGTCTATTCTAATGGCCCAGCTCCAGCTCATGCTGCGTCCTTCTTTTGGTGGTCTTCCTATAGTTTTGTTCCACTTTACTTTTGGTGGGCTCATTTTGATGAGAGTGGGACTTTTTGGTTGATATTTTTTAATTTTCTTTTCTGCTTGTATTGTATTAGGCAACGTTCAAAATTAACAACGTTTTAATATATCATTCTGATCAATTTGAAGATTAAGAGCAAGATTTTCATGACCGTGGAAGATTTTTATTAGCTTGCAATTATTAACTAAGGGTCTGTTCGAGCTTGCTATTGAAATGATTACAAGCTAAAAACGCTTATAATTGCGTTTGACAAAAAAATTATGCTTAAAATGAAATTTCTTATGAACAAAATGAGTAAAAATACTTCTTATAAGAAACAATACCAAAGGAGATAATAATGTGAAACAAAAAAAGGAGACAATAATGTGAAAAAAATAGTATATATATCAATCCCTTTTGATCGAGGAATCTTTCAAATAAATTTATATATATATATATATATATATATATATATATATATATATATATATATTTCTGGTTTGCTTAGGCCATCTTGAGCTAAATGAAGTCCAAGCTATAAATTTAGCTCTCCAAAGTTTAAATTTAAAAATATATATATATGGTGTAGGGTTAAATTTTTCCATCTCCAATTTATGCGGTATATTTTAGGGACCTTTCATATTTTATTATTTTGAGAAAAACTATAAGACAACACTCATACATTCCACAACTATGTATTGTTTAATTTAATTAAACTACTATTTGCAGACAATATTCCATATTCGACACGCCAGTACATCGATAAGCATTTAACAAGATTTCTGATAAGATTTTATGTCCACGTGGCACGTCTTATCCTGAATGAATCTTAATAAATTTTCGGATATGGTTAATTCCCTATTTACTCTTTCTTAGTTTCCAATTAAAAAATATAAAAAGAGGAAACATGGGAAACATTAAATAAAGGAAACACAGGTCTACATCAGGTTAATAAACAAGTTATTTCACATTAAAATAAAAAAAAAAGAAAGAGGAAAAATGAGACAACATTAACTTAAAAAAATTATTTTAAAAAAAACATTAACTTAACTTGAATCTAAAGAATTTGTTGGATTGGAGTGGAAGAATGGATCGGACGCCTCATATTGTGCCACGTGGCTTATAGCCGTGGGGGGAAGCAGCGCAAACAAAATTAAAATTTTTTTTGTCGTTTTGGGTCAATGGAAAAGACTCAGAAACAAAGTCTGCGCTACAAGACAAAAACGAGAAGAAAATAATAGATAAGGAAAACGCATTGCAAATTCCCCAAAACTTTTTACCATGCCGACACAAAAGTTACAGAAATTACTGTGTTTGATTATTTGCATTCTGGATCACTACCATCACTACTCACACAGTCGTGCTTTCCATTGTCTAATTATGTAGTCATAAAGGCTGTGATATTAATGTCCACCCTTACTTACTTGTGGAATAAATTAACAAAATTTTGTTTGATACGCAAATATAAGTTAGGCCAATGGGTCACAGTAATGTGGCCGCTCCCTTGTACCCAAGTTCGATCCTCCTTTCTTTATATGAGGTTAGTTTAGAATATCACTTTGTAAAAAACAAAAACAAAAAAGGTAAGATATTTACGATCAATTTGGAGATTAGGAGCAATATTTTTGAGGGATGGAGATTTTTATTAGCTTAAATATGAAAGAGATTTTACGAGCAATGATGGTCCTTTTCCAACACGCTAGACAGCCATAGGAAGTTTCCTACATTGAAAAAACAAAAAGAAAAAACAAGGTAGAAAACTGATAACTGAGTTTTTCAATCAAGTCTAGTGCTAGTCTAATGGCCCTGCTCCAGCTGCTTCTTTCTGACTTTGTTTGATAATGAAATGATCTTTTTTCAACTCATTCACACTTGCTTTTGTCCAACCACGTTATGAATTCACCAATAAAATTTATTGACGAAATGTATGGGAGATATTTCAACATGTTTGAGCCTGGTTCTGTTTACAGCGAAAATTTATAGCAACGGTGTCATACATGGACCTTTGATATGAACTTTTATAGTAGTCACATAATTATTTTATTAAACTTATGTTACTATTCGGATGACTTATGTGACTAATATGAAGGTTCATATCTATGATCTATATATGACATTCTCATCATAAAACAACTCTTTGTTTATATATCCAGAATTAAATATCCTCTTTGGGCTTGATTTTTACATCAAGAACTAAAGTCGTAGTGGGCCAATGTTATAGCCTTAGGAATGATCTTTCTTTACTCAGCATTATAATCCTTGACTGGTTCTAATTTAATGATAGTGTACCATTGCCAAATAATATATAAAGGCACAAGCTTTTCCACCAGTCTTATAAATTTATTCTGCCACTCTAAGGCTCTGGTGCGCTTTATTGCCATTGAAAGTACACTAGCAAAAGGGCCCGTGCAGTGCTGCGGATTGTGAAATTAAGTAAAATGTGTACAAAATTGTGAAAATATGCAGGGAAAATGAGACTGTTTATATATACAGTGAGATTTAAATAGTGGCATTATGCTTTGCTTAGCAAGTATAAGTGACAAAAAATAAACTAATAACATGTTTTATGGGCTGCTTTCTTTGGTCCTCCTCCTATCCTATCCTGTCCAGTACTATATAAATCAGAAAGTTGGCCAGGTATGTATGGCGGCCATCTTCCAAAGACCAAGCAAAAGGAAAGGAGCATGGCCAGCTATGGTGGGATGTGGTTGTCCAGTCAAGTTGATGTGAATGTGAGTTTGAGGGAACACAAGAAAAAAATGTCAATAAATCAAAATGAAGAAACATTAACCTGAAAGTTATCTTCGCTTCTTTGCTTCAGTGATTGCTTATACGTCAGAGAGGTGAGAGACGATTGAATCTGTTGAGATAAAATTCCAAAGTTTCAATAAGACATGTAGATTTGAAAAACTTTTTAATTTTCATAAGTCATACCTGAAGCAATTGGATGACTGCCTAACTGTGATTCATACTGAAAAATAAAATAAACAGTAATTAGAATGAAGTACAACAACCACATAATTACATAGCCTCAAAATACAACCAACCAACCAACTTGAAGCAAATCCTTAAATTTCAGGATTCTAACAGTGTAACTACAAAAGAATTCTAACATTACACATCATGAACCATAAAACTTAAATTGAATCCATACAACCAAAAACTAATATGAAGTACACAGTGAAATCCAAGTACAAAGGAAAACACGATAAGACATTCATGAAACCCATACCTAAAATCAGAGCGTTACCTAAGAAAAAAAATCTCCCAAATGGATAGAATGTTTAGTTTGAACTGAAGCTGATCAAGGTCAGCATTCCGCAAAGCAGGCCGCCGTGTGAACATCTTGGATATGTCAGTATCACTTCAACCCCAGTTCTTAAGAATTTCATGACCATGGAAGATTTTTATTAGCTTGCAATTATTAACTAAGGGTCTGTTCGAGCTTGCTATTGAAATGATTACAAGCTAAAAATGCTTATAATTGCGTTTGACAAAAAAATTATGCTTAAAACAAAATTTCTTATGAACAAAATGAGTAAAAATACTTCTTATAAGAAACAGTACCAAAGGAGATAATAATGTGAAACAAAAAAAAGGAGACAATAATGTGAAAAAAAAGAGTATATATATCAGTCCCTTTTGATTGAGAAATCCTTCAAATAAATATATATAATTCTGGTTTGCTTAGGTCATCTCAGGTTATAGAAATTTAAATGTAGTCAAGCTATAAATTTAGCCCTCCAAAGTTTAAATTTAAAATATATATATATATATATATATATATATATATATATATATATATATATATATATATATATATAGTGTAGGGTTAAATTTTTCCATCTCCAACTACGCAGAAATTTATATTTTAGGGCGCTTTCATATTTTATTATTTTGAGAAAAACTATAGTACAACACTCATACATTCAACAACTATTTATTGTTTAATTTAATTAAACTACTATTTAGAGACAATATTCCATATTTGACACGTGTACATTGATAAGCATTTAACAAAATTTCTGATAAGATTTTATGTCCACGTGGCACATCTTAACCTGAATGAATCTTAATAAATTTTCGGATATGGTTAATTACCTATTTACTCATTCTTAGTTTCCAATTAAAAAATGGGAAACGTTAAAAAGAGGAAACATGGGAAACATTAAATAAAGGAAACACAGGTCTACATCAGGTTAAAAAAGAGGAAACATGAGACTACATTAACTAAAAAATTATTTTAAAAAAAACATTAACTTAACATGAATCTAAATAATTTGTTGGATTGGAGTGGAAGAATAGATCGGACGCCTCATGTTGTGCCACGTGGCTTATAGCCATGGGGGAAGCAGCGCAAACAAAATTAAATTTTTTTTTTTGTCATTTTGGGTCAATGGAAAAGACTCCGAAACAAAGTCTGCGCTACAAGACAAAAACGAGAAGAAAATAATAGATAAGGAAAACGCATTGCAAATTCCCCAAAACTTTTTACCATGCCGACACAAAAGTTACAGAAATTACTGTGTTTGATTATTTGCATTCTGGATCACTACCATCACTACTCACACAGTCGTGCTTTCCATTGTCTAATTATGTAGTCATAAAGGCTGTGATATTAATGTCCACCCTTAATTACTTGTGGAATAAATTAACAAAATTTTGTTTGATACGCAAATATAGGTTAGGCTAATCGGTCACAGTAATGTGCCCGCTCCCTTGTACCCAAGTTCGATCCTCCTTTCTTTACATTAGGTTAGTTTAGAATATCACTTTGTAAAAAAAAAAAAAAGGTTAGATATTTATGATCAATTTGGAGATTAGGAGCAATATTTTTATGAGGGATGGAGATTTTTATTAGCTTAAATATGAAAGAGATTTTACGAGCAATGATGGTCCTTTTCCAACACGCTAGACAGCCATAGGAAGTTTCCTACATTGAAAAAACAAAAAGAAAAAACAAGGTAGAAAACTGATAACTGAGTTTTTCAATCAAGTCTAGTGCTAGTCTAATGGCCCTGCTCCAGCTGCTTCTTTCTGACTTTGTTTGATAATGAAATGATCTTTTTTCAACTCATTCACACTTGCTTTTGTCCAACCACGTTATGAATTCACCAATAAAATTTATTGACAAAATGTATGGGCGATATATCAACATGTTTGAGCCTGGTTTTGTTTACAGCGAAATTTTATAGCAAGGGTGTCATACATGGACCTTTGATATGAACTTTTATAGTAGTCACATAATTATTTCATTAAACTTAAGTAAAGTTACTATTCGGATGACTTATATGACTAATATGAAAGTCCATATCTATGATCTATATATGACATTCTCATCATAAAACAACTCTTTGTTTATATATCCAGAATTAAATATCCTCTTTGGGCTTGATTTTTACATCAAGAACTAAAGTCGTAGTGGGCCAATGTTATAGCCTTAGGAATGATCTTTCTTTACTCTGCATTATAATCCTTGACTGGTTCTAATTTAATGATAGTGTACCATTGCCAAATAATATATAAAGGCACAAGCTTTTCCACCAGTCTTATAAATTTATTCTGCCAAAGGCTCTGGTGCGCTTTATTGCCATTGAAAGTACACTAGCAAAAGGGCCCGTGCAGTGCTGCGGATTGTGAAATTACGTAAAATGTGTATAAAATTGTGAAAATATGCAGGGAAAATGAGACTCTTTATATATACAGTGAGATTTAAATAGTGACATTATGCTTTGCTTAGCAAGTATAAGTGACAAAAAATAAACTAATAACATGTTTTATGGGCTGCTTTCTTTGGTCCTCCTCCTATCCTATCCTGTCCAGTACTATATAAATCAGAAAGTTGGCCAGGTATGTATGGCGGCCATCTTCCAAAGACCAAGCAAAAGGAAAGGAGCATGGCCAGCTATGGTGGGATGTGGTTGTCCAGTCAAGTTGATGTGAATGTGAGTTTGAACATTTTTCCATTTTTTTGCCACCAAACACCAAATTCTCACATGGCTCATGTTCCCTACCCATATTGATATTGATCTTCATCATTTATTAACCACCACGGTATATAACAAATTTCCCCATTTAACCCAAATAAGAGTGGACATGATATCCATACTACATGAACACAAACACTTCATAATTTTGAAGATTAAACTCATAGTTTTCAACAAACAGGTACTGACTAAGAAGAAAACAAATATACAAACATGAAAATGCGAAATAATGAGCAAACAAACATTACAAAAACAAAGAAATCAGTACCCAAAAAAATAGTAAGAGAATAAGGCATAGAGAGGCAATCATAAATTATACCTTTAAAGCGAAGAATGGTTGGACAATTTGGGCGAACGACCGCTTCTCGTATTTGGATTTCGTATCCAATCTCTCCTGAAACAATCAAAATTTCATGGAAACCTAAGATTAAATCAAGGGGAAAAAACAGAAAGAAAGAGAGCAGAAAACACGTAGTAGTAGAGCCAAGTCGAATTTTGTGAAGGAATTTTGAGGGAACACAAAAGAAAAAAATGTCAATAAATCAAAATGAAGAAACATTAACCTGAAAGTTATCTTCGCTTCTTTGCTTCAGTGATTGCTTATACGTCAGAGAGGTGAGAGACGATTGAATCTGTTGAGATAAAATTCCAAAGTTTCAATAAGACATGTAGATTGAAAAACTTTTTAATTTTCATGAGTCATACCTGAAGCAATTGGATGACTGCCTAACTGTGATTCATACTGAAAAATAAATAAACAGTAATTAGAATGAAGTACAACAACCACATAATTACATAGCCTCAAAATACAACCAACCAACCAACTTGAAGCAAATCCTTAAATTTCAGGATTCTAACAGTGTAACTACAAAAGAATTCCAACATTACACATCATGAACCATAAAACTTAAATTGAATCCATACAACCAAAAACTAATATGAAGTACACAGTGAAATCCAAGTACAAAGGAAAACACGATAAGACATTCATGAAACCCATACCTAAAATCAGAGCGTTACCTAAGAAAAAAAAGGAAGTGCAGGGTGTCTTGCAAGTCATGTTTATGCTTTAAAAAATCATAAACTAAAGTGAAACAATATGGGGATGCGAAAAAAACAAATGCAATTTAGGTAAGCGAAAGCAGAGATGGAGAGAAAAGGAAATTTGTTAATTTGTTTTAGTTTGCTAACAATATCCAGAAGACACACAACTCAATTAATAAAATTTCAGATGGCAGTTTAACTATTGAGCTTAAATATTCAAGGAGAATAAGCACGTAAAATAATAATGAAAAAAAAACTCTTGAGGAGCATGCCACTGATTTGTGACATGAATATAAGAAAGAATCAACATCTTCATAAAGACATTTAGAAATCCAAAATGGTTGAAACTGCAAAATGAAGATATAGTTATTTTTCTTCAAAAATCCCAACTTCAGTGGTATAAAAAGAAATAATTTATTCCACCCTTAATCCTCATATCAGAACAATCATTTGGTAAGCATCATTAGAAAAAAGGGAAATGCCAAGCCAACAAAATTTGCAGACACAGCCGTAGGATCATGGATGAACACCTAAACACTTGAAGCTATTCCAATAACAGTAAGATCCTTAATGATTGCAAAACCTTGTCCCATTTTTTTAAAACCATGAATCTTACTTATTTTATGCAGTTTGACATTTAATGAACTCAAATGGAATGTCTTGCTGTGAACTCCAAATAACTGAGCAATATAACTTGAATGCCTTCATTGAAAGAGATTCTTAAAAGAAGGAAATGCCAAGCCATCAAAAATTGAACTTAAAATGCATGTTCTAAGTAGTTAGCAGGAAGACCCAAAAACAACCAAAGTAATGTGAACTTTCAACTTTAGCAAGTAAAATGGAGAAGATTGAAGGATTACGAGCCACAACAACTGCACATCTCATATAAAAAATTAGAAAATCAGAATAGATGAAAACCATTTGGTGAACCAAAAACAAAGGAAAACCCCTACATCTATTAGCTGGAGCAAATCTTATTTGAGGGATCCCTCAATGGAAGCTCTCTGTATATATATATATATATATATACATATAGAGAGAGAGAGAGATGAGAGAAATATCTTCGTCGCCTCGAGATCTACATTATTACAGGGGTTTCAGATTAACAAAGTCATGGCATGGGGAGCCAAAGATATCATAGAGAGAATCTAGTGCTTCACGCAGAAAAGCGATCATCCAAAGAAAAAGAAAAAGTAAAAGATAAAAGAAGATACCTCAGTTCTAATGAACCAAAACGAAAAACATAGAAAGTGAGTTTTAGCAACCATACCTCACTTCTTAGCGCCGATTTCGCTGCAAGGGTTGAAATAGAGTATACATGTCAGCCAACAATACATTGAACCAAAAAAAGGAATGTAATCCTTAAAGCCTCATTATTCCTCTGTTTAAGACCCTGATGATCAATTATCTTTTATGGTCAGGCTGAGCATGAGGCAATTCTCAAAAACAGGGAAAATCCAAATTCCTCACTCACATGGGACGAATATAAATCGATGACTTTTACTCTTCCGGTTAGTTCCCAAATCTCAACAAACATTTCATTCTTCCTTGCACAACAGCTTTGAAAAAGACTTATAATTTGCTGGTCTTTGGAAAACATATAGGTTATCAATGAAATTCTTAGGTTGGGAAATGTTGCCCCTGGCTTATTACGTAGAGCTTTGAAAGATATCCCAGTAAAGGGTAAGTCCTCAATTACATCAACATAGTACTTTCTGAGGTAAAGCCTAGGTAAGTTTCTAACACTGCTAAAAAAATCAACCTTTCACAGGAATATATAAATTAGTAAGCACAGCAATCGTCCAAACTGTAAGGCCCAATTTCAAATTATAATTGTTTCACCTATTCATACTGTTTTTATGATCTTCACTTTGAGTTGGAGAATTGACGACAGTGATTTGAACAATAAAAACCAAATGTCAACCAACTTGAATGTGATAACTGGTAAGCCCCAATCAATTTCAAATTTTTATAACATAATTTCAACCCACGTCGCGGAAAAACCCTAACATTCATAAACTAAACGAATCTCACTATGGACCCCATCTGAGCTCTAAACAATCAAATCGTCGATCTGCTATAAGTAATGAATATGATTCAAGGAATTAATTTCAAGAAAAATTTTACCAAAAAAAGGTTCTTCTTAATGATTCAGAAATTTTTTGAGTAACAAATTGTGAAATTTATACAGAGCCCAGTTTCCACAGATCTAATAATGAAATTAAACTAAAATAATTTCAAAGGGAAAGTTGGAGAAGGAAGGAAGCTTAGGGAAGGTGGAGCTCACACACTACCATCGTGACCGACGATGGCCGCAGAGGTCAGATGGTGCCCGTTGATTTTTTTTGTCAAATTATCGTCTACGGTCTGAGCCCTCTCTGATTTATGGTTCAAGGGAACAGAAAACTACAATTACAACCAAATAACTTATAACCCAAATCAAACATGACAATTTGAAGGGAAAAAAAAAACTACTTTTGACTAACCTCAAATCAATTTGTTTCGTCATCAGAATCGACTACAGGCACGGAATTCCATGGCATGAGCTTGAAAGTAGAGGAAGACGAAGAGACAGAGACCATGCGTGAGATTTTTAGGGTTCGAAGAGGTTGATACACGTATATGATCAAATCAAGTGTTAAGGTTGGGCTCGATGGTCTCTGAGGCTTATTGTTCTCAGAGAGCCAGAAACTGAGAGACTGAGAGAGAAGAAGAGGTTTAGTGGAGAGCGAACGAAACGTTCGCAGCCAAAGAAGAATGGGCAAGAGGGGAAAAGAAGAAAGGGTTTAGTGAAGGGCATTTTCGTCAGTTCACTGTTCAAGGAAAAGTGCTTCCGAAACTGAGTTAGTATATATAAAATATAATTTCATATTAAACACTACAATATTATATGCATTCAGTGAGGGAAATGGAAGTATTATTAGTAGATTACTAGATTGTCTTTTGTGTAATAAGTTTTGCATTGCAGAATGTACATATAAATTAAAAAAATTGAGTAGATTTAACCTCTCAAATCATAACACGTGATTTATGTGAAAGGGCCTTGTGCAGCAAAGTAAGGACCTGCATAAGACACCTTAAAGTAAATGGTTGTCCAAAAACTGGTAAGGGATATATGTCAAGATTGTCTTTCTTTCACATGCCAGGATGCAACTGCAAAAACAAGAGATATCTGCTCTTAAAACTGACCCTGTAACTAACTCATTATATCTAAAAGCAAGTATACTTTAATTTAACGTTGCATCAACCATTACAACATTGATGAACAATTCTATACAGGCCTGGCTTGTTTATATTCTTGTCATATGATTGTTTTTGTCTCGTGTTAAAAGTTTTTCATTGTAGAATGCAAAGATGAAATCTGCTTCCCACTCATTGTAATGGCTACACAGGTGTCATGATGTTATGTGGTTCCCAGTTTGTTATATGGTTGACAGTTTCGGTAGGCTAGTAGCCGATTGGTTTCATATGACTGATTACAAATTTTCAATTTCTTTTAGGTTGGTACGGGTGTAACAAATGCAATGATTAATGCAGGAAAAGCTATCGATAATTCGTTTGCCAGTGAAGCAAAGGATGTTCCCATATTATCAACTAGTGTAGCCTATGGAGTTTATATGGCAGTTTCTAGCAATCTAAGGTACACAGGTTTTCTGCAAATTTAAGTAATCTATTTATTATTTACTCTGAACTTCATGAACTGTCAGCATAGACCATTAACAAACTTTTCAAGACTGACCGAAGAAACTTGGTATTTTAAAGAGTAACTATCATATCCATGGAGAATAGTATCTATCCAAAAAAAAAAACCATTTGTGGCATTTCTGGATGGAACTGGGCCTTTCTAGTTATCTAGAAGCTTTTTATCCTCAAAGCACATGGGGAAAAGAGAAACAAGCTCTTCTAACTATTTGAATCCATATATAGTCTCCAAGAACATGTTGACAGAAGAAACCCTTTATAAAATTCATACACCGATTATTCATGTGGAAAGACACGTGCCACCATAAACATGTCTTAAAAAGAAACTCTTTAACCTCTCAAAATACAACAGTTATTTATGGGAAAGGACACATGCTTACCATTATTCCAACAATGGATACAAGATGTGCTGCAGCAGAGTAAGGATCTGCAGAAGACACCTTGCAGAAGGAAATCTTCTGTTTACCATTATTTAGCTTTATGTACATAATTCTATGTTTTTCGATTGAGGGAAAAAAAAGAAGCCAATTCTATGATATATGTTGGCCTTTAGAAAATTCTATATATCAATTGTCTACCGTACCGAAATTCCCTTTTAGGCAAGATAATTGATGTTGGTTGGATAGGGGGGATTAAAGAAACATGCATCCCATCTTTAAGAGAAGGACTAAGAGATATCCTGATTATTTCATTGACTTGTTATTTTATTTGGCAATGACACCACTATTTAATCATTGCTCATAAATAGTTGAGGCTAGTCAGAAATGATAATGATTTATTTTTGTTACTATTGGAAACATGCATAATGATATACCTTTTGTTTTAAAGGTACCAAGTTCTCGCTGGAGTAATCGAACAACGAATTCTAGATCCCTTGCTACACCAACACAAGATTATACTGAGTGCAATTTGCTTTGCTGTTCGAACAGGCAACACATTCTTGGGGTCCTTGATGTAAGATCTGAGTTCTCCTTGAATCTCATTATGTTGGTTGTGTTTTCACTTCTCATGATTCTTTATATTGTGGAACAGGTGGGTTGATTATGCACGGTGGGTTGGAATTCAAAAGATACGAGATTAGAGCATAGGGTAGATTACATAATTGTTGTAAGTAATTTTATTTTTGTATGGATAATGATTTTGTTTATGGAATTACAGTGCTGTAACCTTCTGAGTCTTGATGATAAAAATGCAAGAGATGGACATTAATAAAATAAACTAGCAACCAAGAGATATTGGCTATATATGCTTCCATCATGGTGGGGTGGACACTCAGACCAGGCATGGTCTTTGCCAATTAACCCACACCGATAGCAGGGACGAGAAATCATTTGAAATACTTTTGTTTTCTTTATTTTCTTTTTGTTTAAATCTTGACATGTATGAATTATAATAGACTATAGACAAATAATTGAACTCTTAGATTCATCCATCATATATACAATCTCCTATTGATGAACTGTTTACAAATGCCTAATGAGTTGACATGACCCAATAAAACAATCCTTCTTGCTCTGATAGGCAGAATATTTAAAGCAAATGGTTGTCCAAAGAACTGACGAAACTCTATCATAAATATCTTTCTTTGAGTCCTTTTTGCACCACTGTCACCTACTGCTGCAAAGGAAGAGGATTCTGCTCTTGAGATTTTGAGCTTGGGCCTATTTGGAGATAACTCCCATTGCTGCTGAAAGTAGCAATGGATGGTTTCAACTCTTTCTGCAAAGAGGACAATACCATTGTAGGCGTCACACTCGAATCAATATCAAGGAGCAAGCAAAACATCTGGAGAGAAAAAGAGCATGGGCCATACGAATTTACTATTCCCCTGCTGAGGTTTCTTGCAAAACATCCGCTTCCGTAATCTGTATATAGCATCCGAATATTGAAACCGTTCCTGCCAATGCAGAAGCACATTCTTTAAACAGAACACGGCAGCATGATTCAAAAGATAATTTGGTAAATCATCAAAATTAAGATGAAGCTTAGTTGCACATATAATATCTCAGTGCAAATCAAGAATTTGTCACAAGTATCTGGCAGGTTCAGTCGATATCTCTGTTTAAAAGAACAAAGATCAACACTTGGTTACTTGATGTCCTTTAAAAACTGAAGTCGTCCCAACCAAAAAAACAGCTAGCTCTACAAGTCCTTTAAAAGAGTTGTGGTCAAACTCTATGAAAAAATTAGATGAAAATAATTGTTACTGTTTGTATTACCAAGGGAGAGGGGCTCTACAAGTCCTCTAAAGATTGTAAAGAGGTCAGGGTTCAAATCTTCAGTTAAGATTAAGTAAACCTACTAACTTGAATAAAAGGCAGAGATATGAAAAACATAAACATTGTAGCCAAGCAAACAAAAGAAAGAAAAATATGGGTAAAAGTTTTCTCAGTAGGGAGATGGCAAAATATTACAAGGCAAACCAAATGGCAAAATATTAAACATCTGAAACTTGCAACAGAAAGGTAGTGATTTACCATCTTCAGTTGATGACGACCTTGTTGCTATCCACTCCTTTCACAGCTCTACACCCTGGAGCTCCGGAAGCAAGAGAGGCAGTCCCTTCTTTCAACCCTCTCACACTGGACCAGACATCATGCGAGGACTGGGTCCAGGAGAAATATGTGCCAACCCATTTTATCGAGGCCTTAAAAAGATTAAATCGGAATCCCCAGTCAGGATGGGAGACGGTCATCTTGAAGTGATGTGAATTTGTTGATCTAATCTGGCTGAAATGCACTTCCTGTATTTATTCTTATGGATGAGAAACTAAGTTCTGAAATACCAAAATCGCAATTGAAAATCATATTTCAATGTGTCATGGTCATGCCTTATTGAAAATGAAGATTGTAGTGATTGAAGAAGTCAAGAGTGTACAATAGCATAAAGAAAGAACCAGAACCAGCAAATCAGTAAATTACTCATTTTTTTGAAATGAAACTACTCGCAATAATATGACAGAGAAGGAGTCCCACCAAAAAGAGTACAGGGGAAGTGTTGATAATGTTTGAAATTTGAAGTACCTGAGGAGAGTGAGAGTCGGAGTTGACCAAGTCCATGTGTGGGAGTGGGGAAGTGTTGATAATCTTCAAACCGTCTTCTAATCACTTATAAGTATGCAGGGGATGTGGGATATTTTGGGCGGGTATCGTCCTTTACTACCAGGCTGGCATTTGTCGTTTAGCAGAGGACACTGAATGATATAAAGTAGCCTCAGTGAAAAAGGCAACCCCTCCTCTGGAATGGATGCGAGTTTTGGACAATCCCGGAGATGAAGAGATTCGAGAGAGGTGAGGAATTGAAAGCCGTTGCTCAGTTTCTTCAAATTTGGGAAACCATCAATTTGGAGGTGAGTGAGAGATTTGGGGAGCAGCTTCTCCCTCTCTATCTCCCTGTAACTGTCGGGTGGAAATGACACCACACTTGGGTCTTCACCAGTGATGGACAAGTATGTAAGAGAGGTGAGTCTGGGCAACAACTCCCAGAGCGACTTACAACTCTTGATCCTTAAAATTGAAAGTGATGTTAGGTTGGAGGGAATGGAAGTGAAATCTAAACCTTCACGCATGTAATCAATCTCCAATGTCTTAAGAGAGTTGAGATTGCACATGTCTGGTAACACCTCCAATTTGTCGCAATTTGTTATCTCGATATGTCTCAGGTTGGAGGCTATTGTTGGCGATGGCAACCCCACACTCAGTCTCGGGATGGAAATAATACTTTCACAGCCATAAATAGATAAAAATCGAAGATTGGTGAGGTAGCATAGACCCTCCGGTATGGATATCAGATTTGGGCAAAACGCGATGCGAATATTTTCAAGACAATTAGTGTTGTCGTGGGAGAACCCATCGGCTGTTATTAACTGCAGCTTACCACAATTGTATATGTCAAGATCTTTAAGCAACCTGGGAAACAATTGGCCTCTCAATGATAACGACGTCAGAGATTTCAAGCTTTTACACTTTTCTATATCTATTCGTCTTAGATTTGGGGGAATGTAGTATTTTGCAAAATACACCAACGAATCGCACTTTTCAATCCTTAAGACTTCAAGGGAAGGAGGCAGACCAACATCTGGAAAAGAAACCAGACTTGAACATCCAAATATTCGAAGCTTTTGAAGAGCTGTTAGGTGATGCAACCCTTTAGGTACCTTCGAAAGACTCTCACACTTGTTTATTTCCAGAACTCGAAGCTTGCAAGTCAACATTCGCAATTGCAACAACTCCTCTGCTTCTTTTCCTAGCTTTTCAATCTTCAAATCTTTAACCTTCCTTAATCCTTTGGTGAATTCCCCTGTTTGAAACCTCAGCTCTGAAATATTTGAAAGTTGCAAGGACTCTAATAACTCAAACTCAACCCCACTTGTATGCACCAACCCTTTGCAACCGTCGATGTTTAGTGTACCAACTTGTTTATAGTTGGAAATTGAAATCACCAACTCCTCACATTCAAAAATGGCAAGCTTTGCTAATGAATCAAGGTTCTCGGGCAACTTACCCTCCAGCTGAGGGCATTTTCTAATTGAAAGCAATTTCAAGCAAGGGAAAACAACAATTCCCTGATCCCCTACAAAAGGAACCCATTTCTTCCAGTGTTGCATATCCTCAAACTCAAGAGTCTCTAGTACTGGAAAAGGCAAGCTACCCTCCCCATAAAACTCAGGACCAACACTTTCCACTGCAGCCATTCCTGTAATATAAAGTTCTTTGAGCAAAGGCAGTTGCCCAAGTGGTGGCAAGATTTGACAATTTTTACATTTGTCTAAGCGTACATGCACCATACTGGAGAATAAACGATCTCCAATCCATGTTGAAAATTCTAATCCAGCATAACCCCTGATGATGAGTTTTTCAAGCTTTCTATGAGGTTCTAATCTGTCAAGCACGCCTAATTGTGTTTCTTGTGTGGCACTCGACCATTCTAGCACCAATTCATCGGACATATACTCCAACTTATGAACTGCGGTGGCTCCCATAATCTTTGCAACATTTTGGTCACGTGTTGTCACAATTATCTTACTTCCTTGTGCTCCAACACTAAAAGGGGATTGAGCAAGTGTTGTCTTCCCAAGGCCAGGCATGCCAACAATGGCAACAACATGAAAGTTGACATTACTATGCTCATCTCTCGACAACATGTCTAATATTTTTGCTTTATCTCCATCTCTTCCAACAATGGTTAGTCCACCTAGCACACCTGAAGTTGGTGGCCTTGACCATGCTTTACTAGACGTCCCGGTGCCCTTTAAACCAAACTTATCTTTCCGTTCAGAGATCTCTTGCAACCGCTCTGTAATCTTCTTTATTTCGGAGTTCATATTGAAATTGAGTTTCAGTTTAGAGAATGCACTCCGCACCTTTTTACATGTGCTGGCTTGATCACGTCCCTCTATCTGGCGCATCAATATTTTAGTAGCAAATTTGTCCAGCACGTCTTCTACATCATAAGCCAAGTCTCTGAGGTCATCCAGCCACAATTTCACACCATGCTCTGTCAGTTGCTTCTCTTCCGCATCATTCAGCACCGCTACGATTGCAAACAAATTGTCACTCCATGTCTTCAGCTTTTTGTTGACGCCCTTTACGAGACCAAAGTAGTTGAGGATTTCGCGAGGCGCCAATCTGTCGAGCAGCAACTGAAGGAACGCCCCAAGAAAAATCTCTCCCACTGCCATACTTGTTGAGAATTAAGACTGAAGAGACACACACACAAGCAGCCAAAGAAGTAAGGAAGTTTTCTTCAACAATATCAACATGCACAACTGCACAAATTACGTGAAAAAAAATAATACTAGTTTTAGCTGGGGGAACAAGAATAACGCAGGAAGCCAAATATAAAACAAAATGAAATAATTACTAGATATTTCAGTTCAGAATAAGCACTTACATGGAAATTTTGATATCTGATTTTGCTTGAGATCCACAAATCCAGACTGAACAAATTAAGATGCACAACTGCAGAAATTAAGTGAAAAATTAGTTTTACTTAGGATGTGCAAGTCTCATTGATGAATGTATTTATGGCATATAAAAACATAAATATAAAAGATTGAAATAATTATTATGCTTGCAAGAAGCACTTACATGGAAGTTCAAATCTGATTCTGCTTGTAAGCAACAAATTTGGACTGAAGAAGTAGAACAACAGAGCTTGAGTCTTCCTATAGTTTTGTTCGACTCCACCTTTGGTGGGGTCGTTTTGTTTTTGTTTGTTTTGTGGAAAAGTCACTCTGATCGAAAAGATTCCTTTAACTGCTGCCACCAGCACGTTACATAGAAAAGTAGAAGCTGATAATTGATTTTTGAATCAACAGTGTGTCGTCTATTCTAATGGGCCAGCTCCAGCTCATGCTGATAATTGAGTTTTGAATCAATAGTGTCTAGTCTATTCTGTGTAATTTCACCAACAAGTTTTGAATCAACAGCTCCAGCTCCAGCTCATGCTGATAATTGGTTCTCCCTCATTCTCATCTCGTGGAAGTTCAAACGGGCCCGTTTTCCTAAAGTTTAAATCATGTCCCGTTTTCCTAAAGTTTTAAATTATGGCAATGATGACAACATCTTTGGTTGCTAGAATTGATTAGAGAGAGAGTGTTCAAAGTTTAACTATAAACAAACCCAAAACTACTAGATTAGTCGGTATTTAAAATTGAATGAGATCAAATCTAAGCTAGGTCAACAAAAATTTTAATTTAGTATGTAAACGGGACATGATTTAAACGGGCCCGTATTCTGATAATTGAGCCAAGTGCATGAATTTCCTAATAATTAATAACATTTTAGTCCACCAAGTCTCCTCCAAAGCACGTATGGAGAACACAAATAAGTAAAAGCAGGTAAATAGATGCTTTGTTATATATATGGGGTCTCCAATGTTAATATTAGTAGCCGTTTGGTGTGAATATGACTTATTACAATTTCTGGGTACGGAGAAGCTTTTCATCATATATGCCATAGTCTCCAACAACAGTTATTTATGTGATGTGATGCGTCACATACCATACCATCATAAAACATGCCCTATTTTATGGTTTAAAGCGCAACAGTTGTATTAGAAGTAAGATAAATACATTAATGGCTATAAATTCACATTTGATTAGTTTGGATATTTATGAGAAAGTGATATTCTAAACTAACCAAATGTAATTGGGTGCAAAGCTAAACTAACCTTAGAGCATCACCAGTGGGGGGTGTATTTTCGGGAGTATAAAGTCACTTTTACATTCCCTTTATACCTCCGGAGAGTGTAAATATGACTTTTGCTCTAATAGGGAAAATATAAATCCAAAAATGTATATTTAATTTTTTTGTCTTAATTCGTTTTTGTGTTTATTTTTGTTGTGTGTTAACTTTATAAAATTAATTTTGTGTGGGTTAGGTTTATTTTATTTTTTCAAGCAAATAGACCTAAAAATATTTAAATTCAAAGAATATATAATTTCATCCAACCATTGGATCGTAAAAATGTCTCAGCCATGCATTTCTAGCCTTTACTTTTGTCTCTTGCTTTGATTTTTAATAAACAAAACCACTCCATGCATTTCAGCCAATTCCAACAGCTACAACACTCAACATCCAAAGGGGCCCACCGCTAGTATTTAATCTTTAATCATCTCTTCTCTCTCCTCCTTTCTAATTGGTGGGGTCCATTCCAAAGGTGTAAAAACATATGTAAACATGGAACTTTTTTGGCATCTCCAGCGTCAAATGCAATTTTACAACCTTTTACATACCCTAATTGTAGGAGATTCCGACCAAAGAAAGATGTATATTTAGCGTACATCTAGATTTACATGTGACCACTGGTGATGCTCTTAGCAGACCCAAATAACAACTTTGCCAACAATGGCTATAAATTCCCTTACAATGGCTATAAATTTACAATTGGTTAGTTTAGATATTTATGACAAAGTGATATTCATGAGATAAATACATCAATGGCTATAATTTCATCATTCCCTTACATTTGGTTAGTTTAGATATTTATGACCCATTTGGAAATTAGGAGCAATATTTTCATGATCATGAGGGGTGGAGATTTTTATTAGCTTAAATATGAACGAGATTTTACAAGCACTGATGGTCCTTTTCCAACACGCTAGACAAAAATAAGAAAGAAAGAAAAAGTATAACTGAGTTTTCAATAGTCTAATGGCCCTGCTCCAGTTGCATATTTCTCACTCTGTTTGATTTGATAATGAAATGGTCTTTTTTCAACTCATTCACACTTGCTTTTGTCCAACCACGTTATGAATTCTCCAATAAATTTATTGCCTAAATGTATGGGCGATATATCAACTTGTTTGAGCCTGGTTTTCTTTAGCTTGAAATTCATGATGTGGACCTTTATATTAGTCACATGATTTCTTTTATTAAATTTAAGTAAAGTTACTATTCATGAGATCCACATCTAATTCATATATAAAGACCTCGATGTCTGATAACTCTTTATTTGCATATTCGGAATTAAATATCCTATATGTGCCTAATTTTTACATGAGTGCTGCTATTTCCACCCACCTGTCCTATTTTCCCACCCACCTTATCTTTTCACCCATAATATAAATTTGAAAAAACACAATCTTATCTTTCCAATTTAATTATTAATTAAGATTTTTTTTATTAAAAATACTGACCGAAATGTTCAATTATATACCAAAAATTAATTAATGCCTAACCTCACCCACCCCTTTCTCACCGTCTCGCGCCTACCTTCCTTCTTCCGTTGTTATGCGGAAAAGCTCTGTTAATATGAGGTAATGGCTTTCTTTTGGGTAGTGTTCTTTGTCTTCTTAATTTTTGGTTTTCAGTTTTATTGTCACTGAAATGGTGCATACTATTTGGGGTTTTCAGTAATGATATTATCATCATCAAGGTGTAAAAGATGAGACAATACAAAAAATAAAACCAGAGAACTTTAAACCATAATGAAGTTGAAAAAAGAAGAAGGAAAATGATATAAATTTTCCTACACATATGCTCTTTCTGATTTGTTGATTTCACCATCTGTTATGTGGCGTTGCTTCAACCAAGTTCTCCCTGGAAAGTGAAAGGAGAAGAAGCCAGAGCAACGATGAGTTATTTTCGGTATAATTCAACAGCATATTTAGACATAAATTAATTTCCACCGTTGGATTAGATCGAGCGGTAAGTGACCATTGTATTTCTTGGTCCCGAGGACCTTTTTCCCAAGTCCTTAGAAGTCATTTCACAAATGGATAAATTTATCTTTAAAAATGTGAAGATAAGGTAGGTGGGTAAATAAGACAGATGGGTGGAAATAGCAATATTCTTTTTACATACCTAGAATTAAAGTCCTGAGGAATAATATTACAAGGCAAACCCAGTGTGTAATTACATCACCCACACTATTTAACATGTCAGAATGATCTTTCTTTACTCAGCATTATAATCCTTGACTGGTTCTAATTTAATGATAGTGTACCATTGCCAAATAATATATAAAGGCACAGGCTTTTCCAACCAGTCTTATAAATTTATTCCGCCACTCTGAGGCTCTCTAGTGTGTTTTATTGTCTTTGAAAGTAATTTCATTTTAAACTCTACAATATTATATGTATTCAGTGAGAGAAATGGGAGTATTATTAGTAGATTACTAGATTGTTTGTCTCTTGTGTCATAAGTTTTGCATTGCAGAATGTACATATGAATATGTCTTAAAAAAATCAGAGTAGCTTTAACCTCTCAAATCATAACGCATGATTTATGTGAAAGGACACATGCCATGCTACCACTATTCCAACAGTGGATACAAGCTGTGCTTGTGCAGCAAAGTAAGGATCTGCATGAGACACCTTGAAGAAGAAAATCATTTTGTTTACCATTTAATTAGTTTTATGTACCAAATTCTATGTTTTTCAATTGAGGAGAAAAATGATATATGTTTCCCTTTAGAAAATTATATCTATTGTCTTCAGTATGGAGATTCCTTTTAAGGGAAGATACGAAATTAGAGCATAAGGTAGAAGAACATAGTTCATGATTGTTGTAAGTAATTTTATTTTAAATCTGAATTTGAAATTTGTGTGATGTTGTAATATCAAGCATAGTTGTGGTCAAACTCTATGAAAAAATTAGATGAAAATAATTGTTACTGTTTGTATTACTAAGGGAGAGGGGCTTGATCTTTTGTGCTGTGCTTTGGACATACCAGCTGATCAGTGTGGGGAACGGCTCTTAGTTGTTTGTAGCAAGATGGATACGCTTTGTACCACCATCCACTACATGTATCAAAACGTGTAATGGTTGCTCTACATATAACAAAAGTATCCTACAACATGTTTAAGGAAGTTAGTTAATTTTATGAAAACAATCATGAGATGTAAAATGGTAGGAAAAAAAATGAAATAAGTCTTGTGTCTAATAATTTATAAGGTTGTGTATTGAATTGGAAGCAATGGAAACCTAGAAGGAGGAGGTTGATGTTTTTACCTTATACATGTCTGGATCAAAAACATTCAATTCTGCCACAGATAATCTTTCAGGATTGTCTAATTGTTGTGGTGCTAGTTGTGGCATTGTAGAAGGTGGCAACATTCTGATAGGTTTGTAAACTTACTGAAGCTGCATTGGTTTTGTGTTTTTTATATAAGAAAGAGATTATTAGTTTAGGTTAAACGACAAATGCACTTCCATATTAGAAAAGAATGGCAAAATATCATACAATGTTTTGTATGATTCCAATTCTGATATATCTGAATTGATGAAAAGCAAAGTTGAAACGGTGCTATTCAAAACAGTTTGTCCTGTATATTGATAAATAGGAGATTAGATTTGCTTTTGGTGAATATATTTGAGCATGAGTAATAGAAAGAATGAGAAATAAATTGCATACCATGAAATTCTTAACTTTGAGGCTTGTAAAAACCACAAATATATGTGGCACTAACTGCTGTAAAGCTTTTACATCGAAAGTCTTTACTGTGTTGCTCCACAAAGTGACTCTAATTTTCTCGCTCCTATAGCAATAGAGATATATATAAAAAAATTAATAAGAGGCCTAATTGTTTGACAATTGATCGATATTTTGTTAACATTTTTACCAGAAGGAAAATTCAAGGCAACACAGTAACACACTTTTAGAACCAAAGAGATCAAGAGAGCCAGAACCAAGACATAACATTGCTAATGCAGGAAGTTTTAGAAATTATTGTACAATAATTAATGCAGCAAGTTTTGAAGTCTTCGAGTGGAGAAATGTTTACTACCAAATACTTTTTTTTTTTATAACAAAAAAACAAATGCTTGTGTAACGTAGGGTCCCACACGGTTTCTTTGACACGTTTACTTTTCTGTTCTTACGCGAAGATGGTATCAAAACAGATTCATCAATATATTATTTAAAGCTTTATTTTGTTGGGACAATTATCCTTGCAAGTTGCCTTCATTTTATATTTATATATGTTGGAAATATTAATAATTATGTGCTGTTTACTTAGGACCGATATGTAATTTTATGTTTTAATAATATAATGCATATAGATAACCTCTAAATAACTCTAGTCATATACAGATGAGTTTCACAGAAACAAACTGTTTATGAAATCTAAAAAACTTTTTATGACATTTAATATGTGCAATAAAAAAAGCTTTATGATAGGCTTATAGAAAAATGTAATGCACCAAATAAAAAATAAAAACTTTTTATGTCACGTGTAGTGCACGTGTTAAATCATATTATCTAGTATCGTTTCATCTTTGTACATAAAATCATGTTGTATTTTTCACTTATTCTTTAGAAACTTAAAATGCTATAAATTCTCAAAATACAAAATTTAGGGCAATCAGTCTTTTTTTATGAAGATGAAGAGATCGAGAGAGCCAGAACCAAGACATAATAAATATGAAGATGGATGAAACTTATGTGGGAGAAACTAATTATGGGTTTGAGAATTTTGAGTATAAGATGTTATGATGAGAAGATATCTCTTTCTTTAAAATTTGTTTTTTTCTTTCGGGTCAATGGAAATGGAAAAGACTCTAAAACAAAGTCTGCGGTACAAAACACAAAAGAGAAGAAAATAGTGTTCGTTGTCTGATAGATAAGGAAAACACAATGCAAATTCACCAAGACTTATTATCCTGCCGACACCAAAGTTACAGAAATTGCTGTGTTTGATTTTTGGATTTCTTTAACTGCTGCCACAAGCACGTTACATAGAAAAAGTAGAAAGCTTTTTTTTTTTTTTGGGTCAAAAGGAAAAGTAGAAGCTGACAATTGAGTTTTGAACAGTGTGTCTAGTCTATTCTAATGGCCCAGCTCCAGCTCATGCTGCGTCCTTCTTTTGGTGGTCTTCCTACAGTTTTGTTCCACTTTACTTTTGGTGGGCTCATTTTGATGAGAGTGGGACTTTTTGGTTGATATTTTTAATTTTCTTTTCTGCTTGTATTGTATTAGGCAACGTTTTAATATATCATTCTGATCAATTTGAAGATTAAGAGCAAGATTTTCATGACCATGGAAGATTTTTATTAGCTTGCAATTATTAACTAAGGGTATGTTCGAGCTTGCTATTGAAATGATTACAAGCTAAAAACGCTTATAATTGCGTTTGACAAAAAAATTATGCTTAAAACAAAATTTCTTATGAACAAAGAGTAAAAATACTTCTTATAACAAACAGTACCAAAGGAGATAATAATGTGAAACAAAAAAAGGAGACAATAATGTGAAAAATAATAATAGTATATATATCAGTCCCTTTTGATTGAGGAATCCTTCAAATAAATTTATATATATATATATATATATATATATATATATATATATATATAATTCTGGTTTCTTCAGTTATAGAAGTAAATGTAGTCTACGCTATAAATTTAGCCTCCAAAGTTTAAATTTAAAAAAAATATAGTATAGGGTTAAATTTTTCCATCTCCAGTAAATGCATTTATATTTTAGGCGCCTTTCATATTTTATTATTTTGAGAAAAACTTAAGACAACACTCATATATTCCACAACTATGTATTGTTTAATTTAATTAAACTACTATTTAGAGACAATATTCCATATTTGACACGTGTACATTGATAAGCATTTAACAACATTTCTGATAAGATTTTATGTCCACGTGGCACGTCTTATCCTGAATGAATCTTAATAAATTTTCGGATATGGTTAATTACCTATTTACTCATTCTTAGTTTCCAATTAAAAAATGGGAAACGTTAAAAAGAGGAAACATGGGAAACATTAAATAAAGGAAACACAGGTCTACATCAGGTTAATAAACAAGTTATTTCACATTAAAAAAAAAAGAAAAAAAGAGGAAACATGAGACTACATTAACTTAAAAAAATTATTTTTAAAAAACATTAACTTAACATGATAATAAGAAAATAATAGATAAGGAAAACGCATTGCAAATTCCCCAAAACTTTTTACCATGCCGACACAAAAGTTACAGAAATTACTGTGTTTGATTATTTGCATTCTGGATCACTACCATCACTACTCACACAGTCGTGCTTTCCATTGTCTAATTATGTAGTCATAAAGGCTGTGATATTAATGTCCACCCTTAATTACTTGTGGAATAAATTATGTAGTCTAATTATGTAGAAAACTGATAACTGAGTTTTTCAATCAGGTCTAGTGCTAGTCTGATGGCCCTGCTCCAGCTGCTTCTTTCTGACTTTGTTTGATAATGAAATGATCTTTTTTCAACTCATTCACACGTACTTTTGTCCAACCACGTTATGAATTCACCAATAAAATTTATTGACGAAATGTATGGGAGATATTTCAACACGTTTGAGCCTGGTTTTGTTTACAGCGAAATTTTATAGCAAGGGTGTTATACATGGACCTTTGATATGAACTTTTATAGTAGTCACATAATTATTTCATTAAATTTAAGTAAAGTTACTATTCAGATGACTTATGTGACTAATATGAAGGTCCATATCTATAATCTATATATGACATTCTTATCATAAAACAACTCTTTGTTTATATATCCAGAATTAAATATCCTCTTTGGGGTTGATTTTTACATCAAGAACTAAAGTCGTAGTGGGCCAATGTTATAGCCTTAGGAATGATCTTTCTTTACTCAGCATTATAATCCTTGACTGGTTCTAATTTAATGATAGTGTACCATTGCCAAATAATATATAAAGGCACAAGCTTTTCCACCAGTATTATAAATTTATTCTGCCACTCTAAGGCTCTGGTGCGCTTTATTGCCATTGAAAGTACACTAGCAAAAGGGCCCGTGCAGTGCTGCGGATTGTGAAATTACATAAAATGTGTATAAAATTGTGAAAATATGCAGGGAAAATGAGACTGTTTATATATACAGTGAGATTTAAATAGTGGCATTATGCTTTGCTTAGCAAGTATAAGTGACAAAAAATAAACTAATAACATGTTTTATGGGCTGCTTTCTTTGGTCCTCCTCCTATCCTATCCTGTCCAGTACTATACAAATCAGAAAGTTGGCCAGGTATGTATTGCGGCCATCTTCCAAAGACCAAGCAAAAGGAAAGGAGCATGGCCAGCTATGGTGGGATGTGGTTGTCCAGTCAAGTTGTTGTGAATGTGAGTTTGAACATTTTTCCATTTTTTTGCCACCAAACACCAAATTCTCACATGGCTCATGTTCCCTACCCATATTGATATTGATCTTCATCATTTATTAACCACCATGGTATATAACAAATTTCCCCATTTAACCCAAATAAGAGTGGACATGATATCAATACTACATGAACACAAACACTTTATAATTTTGAAGATTAAACTCATAGTTTTCAACAAACAGGTACTGACTAAGAAGAAAACAAATATACAAACATGAAAATGCGAAATAATGAACAAACAAACATTACAAAAACAAAGAAATCAGTACCCAAAAAAATAGTAAGAGAATAAGGCATAGAGAGGCAATCATAAATTATACCTTTAAAGCGAAGAATGGTTGGACAATTTGGGCGAACGACCGCTTCTCGTATTTGGATTTTGTATCCAATTTGGAAGAGTGAGAGTCGGAGTTGACCACGTCCATGTGTGGGTGTGGGTTCTCATCATCTTCAAACCGTCTTCTAATCCATTATATCTATGCAGGGGATGTGGGATATTTTGGGCAGGTATCGTCCTTTACTACCAGGCTGGCATTTATCTTTTAGCAGAGGACACCGAATGATTTGAAGTCGCCTCAGTGAAATAGGCAACCCCTCCTCTGGAATGGATGCGAGTTTTGGACAATTCCAGAGAGAAAGAAATTCGAGAGAGGTGAGGATTTGAAAGCCGTTGCTCAATTTCTTCATATTTAGGAAACCACTAATTGTGAGGTGAGTGAGAGATTTGGGGAGCAGCATCTCCATTTCCATCTCCCTGTAACTGTCGAGTGGAAATGACACCACACTTGGGTCTTCACCAAAGATGGACAAGTCTGTAAGAGAGGTGAGTCTGGGCAACAACTCCCAGAGCGGCTTACAACTCTTCATCCTTGCAATTGAAAGTGATGTTAGGTTGGAGGGGATGGAAGTGAAATCTAAACCTTCACGCATGTAATCAATCTCCAATGTCTTAAGAGAGTTGAGATTGCACATGTCTGGTAACTCCTCCAATTTGTCGCAATTTATTATCTCGATCTCTCTCAGGTTGGAGGCTATTGTTGGCGATCGAAACCCCACACTCAGTCTCGAGATGGAAATAATACTTTCACAGCCAAAAATAGATAAAAATCGAAGATTGGTGAGGTAGCATAGTCCCTCCGGTATGGATATCAGATTTGGGCAAAACCAGACGTTAAAAGATTCAAGACAGTTAGTGTTGTCGTGGGAGAACCCATCGGATGTTATTAACTGCAGCTTACCACAAAAGTATATCCAAAGGCATTTAAGCAACCTGGGAAACAATTGGCCTCTCAATGATAACGACGTTAGAGATTCACATCCCCATATCTCTAAGTGCTCAAGAGAAATAAGAGAAGAAGAAGCAGACGAAGAACCAATAGGAACAACCTCATCCTCCTTATCAACTAATGATTTCAAGCTTTTACACTCTTTTATATCTATTCGTCTTAGATTTGGGGGAATGTAGTATTTTGCAAAATACACCAACGAATTGCACTTTTCAATCCTTAAGACATCAAGGGAAGGAGGCAGACCAACATCTGGAAAAGAAACCAGACTTGAACATCCAATTATTCGAAGCTCTTGAAGAGCTGTTAGGTGATGCAACCCTTTAGGTACCTTCGAAAGACTTTCACACTTGTTTATTTCCAGAACTCGAAGCTTGCAAGTCAACATTCGCAATTGCAACAACTCCTCTGCTTCTTTTCCTAGCTTTTCAATCTTCAAATCTGTAACCTTCCTTAATCCTTTGGTGAATTCCCCTGTTTGAAACCTCAGCTCTGAAATATTTGAAAGTTGTAAGGACTCTAATAACTCAAACTCAACCCCACTTGTATGCACCAACCCTTTGCAACCGTCGATGTTTAGTGTACCAACTTGTTTATAGTTGGAAATTGAAATCACCAACTCCTCACATTCAAAAATGGCAAGCTTTGCTAATGAATCAAGGTTCTCGGGCAACTTACCCTCCAGCTGAGGGCATTTTCTAATTGAAAGCAATTTCAAGCAAGGGAAAACAACAATTCCCTGATCCCCTACAAAAGGAACCCATTTCTTCCAGTGTTGCATATCCTCAAACTCAAGAGTCTCTAGTACTGGAAAAGGCAAGTTACCCTCCCCGTAAAACTCAGGACCAACACTTTCCACTGCAGCCATTCCTGTAATATAAAGTTCTTTGAGCAAAGGCAGTTGCCCAAGTGGTGGCAAGATTTGACAATTTTTACAATTGTCTAAGCGTACATGCACCATAGTGGAGAATAAACGATCTCCAATCCATGTTGAAAATTCTAATCCAGCATAACCCCTGATGATGAGTTTTTCAAGAATTCTATGAGGTTCTAATCTGTCAAGCACGCCTAATTGTGTTTCTTGTGTGGCACTCGACCATTCTAGCACCAATTTATCTACTCTCTCCTTGGATTTTAAGTCGGCCTTCCGTGCATCCTCAGCATCGATCACATTCTCCAACCTCGAGAGCGATAATGTCCCTCGGAGATGGGATAGGAGTCCTATCTCTCTTATCCCTGATTCATCACTACCTTTACCCACCACAAAATTTGGCAAAGATTGTAGATTCGTCAATTGACCTAGTTGCGGAGGCATTGCATTTAGCAAACCTACATTTGAGTTGTTGAGATGACGCAGATTCACTAGATTCCTCATGTTTCTAGGCAGTGCCTTCAAATATGAACAACCTTCCAATATCAATGTCTGTAAGTTGTAAAGAGTGGTTGTTGATTCAGGCAAACTTGTTATCCTTGTGTGAGAAAGATCAAGATACCGCAGATACTTCAAATTACCAATTGAATCTGGCAGCTCATGAGTTATTTTATAGCCATTCAAAGAAAGCACCCGTAAGTATTGCATCTGAGGTAATAAATCAAAATTTACCTTACGAGCCAGATATCGACTCCACCCAGTATGTGATAGTGAAAATGGCAGGAATGTTCGCAAACGTTTAACTTCGCGAAAGGCCTCAAACTTTTGAACTCCATCAAATTCACCAATTATGAAAGACGAATGACGAAAGCATACAGATTGCAAGTTATCACCTTTCTTGTCCTCCAATCTAAAACAAGTATTTCCTGCTGCCCATTGTGCCAAATCAGTAACAAGGTCATGCATTACATATCGTGAATTGTTTTCACTTGCCTTTTGAAATAATGACCTACATAATAGCTCTTGAAAATAGTCGTGGCCTAAATCCTCCATTTGTCTATTGGCTTCTGGTTGTTGTTGAATCAAACCCTCTGCCATCCATAAAAGGATCAATTGCTTCTCCCCAAATTCATAGTCATTTGGAAATATTGAGCAATAGGCAAAACACCTCTTCAAGTTGGAAGGAAGATAGTGATAGCTCAACTTTAATACCGGAAGAATGTCACTCTTACCTGATAAATTCCACAATTTGTTGTTCAATATTTCTTCCCATTCGTTTATTTCTTTCTGACGTAAAAGCCCACCAAGAGTTCTTGCAGCTAAGGGCAATCCACGGCATTTTTCAGCAATTTTTTCTGAAGCAACTCAAAATTTGGTGGTCTATCATTGTTAATGTTCACAAATGCATGCTGCTCAAATATTTCCAAACAATTTTCATCGGACATATACTCCAACTTATGAACTGCGGTGGCTCTCGTAATCTTTGCAACATTTTGGTCACGTGTTGTCACAATTATCTTACTTCCTTGTGCTCCAACACTAAAAGGGGATTGAAGTCTTGTCCACAGATCACATAAATCACGGTCACTTTTGTCCCAAATATCATCTAAAACAATTAAAAACTTTTTATCTCTTAACTGCTCATTCAAATCATGCTGCATTTTACTGAACTCCTCTACTTTAACGGGTCCAGATGTGACTGATTCAAGAATTGCCTTCGTCACTCTTACAATGTCGAAGTCATCGGACACAGACACCCACACCTTCGGCTCGAACTCCTTCATGACATCACTGTTGTTGTTGAATGCAAATTGAGCAAGTGTTGTCTTCCCAAGGCCAGGCATGCCAACAATGGCAACAACATGAAAGTTGACATTACTATGCTCATCTCTCGACAACATGTCTAATATTTTTGCTTTATCTCCATCTCTTCCAACAATGGTCAGGCCACCTAGCACACCTGAAGTTGGTGGCCTTGACCATGCTTTACTAGACGTCCCGGTGCCCTTTAAACCAAACTTATCTTTCCGTTCAGAGATCTCTTGCAACCGCTCTGTAATCTTCTTTATTTCAGAGTTCATATCGAAATTGAGTTTCAGTTTAGAGAATGAACTCCGCACCTTTTTACTTGTGCTGGCTTGATCACGTCCCTCTATCTGGCGCTTCAATATTTTAGTAGCAAATTTGTCCAGCACGTCTTCTACATCATAAGCCAAGTCTCTGAGGTTATCCAGCCACAATTTCACACCATGCTCTGTCAGTTGCTTCTCTTCCGCATCATTCAGCACCGCTACGATTGCAAACAAATTGTCACTCCATGTCTTCAGCTTTTTGTCGACGCCCTTTACGAGACCAAAGTAGTTGAGGATCTCACGAGGCGCCAACCTGTCGAGCAGCAACTGAAGGAAGGCCCCAAGAAAAATCTCTCCCACTGCCATACTTGTTGAGAATTAAGACTGAAGAGACACACACAAGCAGCCAAAGAAGTAAGGAAGTTTTCTTCAACAATATCAACATGCACAAATTACGTGAAAAAAAAATACTAGTTTTAGCTGGGGGAACAAGAATAACGCAGGAAGCCAAATATAAAACAAAATGAAATAATTACTAGATATTTCAGTTCAGAATAAGCACTTACATGGAAATTTTGAGATCTGATTTTGCTTGAGATCCACAAATCCAGACTGAACAAATTAAGATGCACAACTGCAGAAATTAAGTGAAAAATTAGTTTTACTTAGGATGTGTAAAGTTGATGAATGTATGTATGGCATATAAAAACATAAATATAAAAGATTGAAATAATTATTATGCTTGCAAAAAGCACTTACATGGAAGTTCAAATCTGATTCTGCTTGTGAGCAACAAAACTGGACTGAAGAAGTAGAACAACAGAGCTTGAGTCTTCCTATAGTTTTGTTCCAGAACCAAGACGCAGTTACACGAATTACCACTTTTAAGGTGCCGCAATAAACAAGAAGGAAAATTCAAAGGCAATAATATTTGCTAATGCATCAAGTTTTGGAAATTCTTGTTCAATAATTAATGCATCTAGTTTTGAAGTCTTCGAGTGGAGAAATATTTACTACCAAATACTTTTTTTATAACAAAAAAACAAATGCTTGTGTAACGTAGGGTCCCACACGGTTTCTTTGACACGTTTACTTTTCTGTCCTTACGCGAAGGTGGTATCAAAACAGATTCATCAATATATTCTTTAAAGCTTTATTTTGTTGGGACAATTATCCTTGCAAGTTGCTTTCATTTTATATTTATAATATGTTGGAAATATTAATATTTATGTGCTGTTTACTTAGGACCGATATGTAATTTTATGTTTTAATAATCGGTGATTTTATTAGCACCCCATTATTTGCTCTTTACACTCCATTCTAATTTTAAACAAGAATAACCTATTTTACCCTTGTACATAATTACCGTTAAGGACAAAAAATATTTAAAATAAAAATAAAAATTGCTCACTACACCCCACATATGTTTCTGAAACCCTAGTTAGACCTTTTTTCTCAAACGCTCATGTTTATGCAATCATAACAAGGTTTATACACTTATATTGGTGAAAAAATATCTTGCTTTTATTCATGAAGGGTGAGACTGAAGTTAGAGAGGCTTCGAATAAGGTATGAGTTTATTTTTTGCCGTTTTTCAAGTTTAGGGTTTCATGTTGGTCGTTGGTTTCGTTTAGCAGACCAGTACCGAACCCGTCATAAAATTTCGGTAGGGTGACACCGAAATATTGAATATAATTCGGTGAATAACCATCGAAAGCTATCCTATAATTCGGTGGATACCCATCGAACCTTATTTAATATTTCAATGGTATACCAACAACAGTTACAATATGACTGATTACAATTTCTAGGTACGGAGAAGCTTTTCCTCATATATACTATAGTCTCCAACAACAGTTATTTTTGTGATGTGATGCGTCACATTCCACCATTTTTACAACTGCGGATGCCCTATTTTATGGTTTAAAGCACAACGGTTGTAGTAGAAGTAGAACTAAGATAAATACATCAATGGCTATAAATTCACATTTGGTTAGTTTAGATATTTATGACAAAGTGATATTCTAAACTAACCAAATGTAAATATTTGGGTGCAAGGGAATGATGATCGAACTTGGGTGCAACGCTAAACTAACCTTTGCAGACCCAAATAACAACTTTGCCAACAATGGCTATAAATCCCCTTAGGCCTTCTCCAATGCAAGGGGGCTACACCTAAAATTTGGGATTTTAGCCCAAAAACTCCCCCAACGCACGTATTGGAATAGGCTAAATTATTACCTCGCTGGTTTTTCAGGCGGAATTTGGGACCATTTAGCAGTCCAGGCAATAATTTTTGTGGGGCCCAAACTGAACGCACTTGAAGGAGCAGGCGCATCAAGGTAAAAAGTCGTCCACTTTTACTAATTAAAACTGGACATATGGCATGTGCTAGAGCATTGACCGTTTGCATCCAATGGTTGTATTCGAACTTGCTCCTTTTGGTTTTTTTAATTATTATTTTAAAGTGAAATAATTTTATGTTTGTTTTTTTACTATGCTCCCATGCTCATTTTCAAGTGAAATAATTTTATGGTTGTATTTGAACCGGCTCCTTGTGGTTCTTTTTACTTCGCTCCTGCACTCATTCTCATTTAAGTGAAATAATTTTATATTTTGGATTTTGGATTTTTTTCGGTTCATATCTTCAGAAATTTAATTCACGAAGGTTGAAACAAAAATAATGTCAAGAAAAATTAATGAGAAAAAAAATTAAGGGTTAATCTTTTTTTAAATAATTTAATAAAATTGCAGACTCAAATTATGAGTCTACATGGTTGGAGAAAAAAACTATTTGAGTCAGGGCAATACATGAATAGTTGTATTTTAAAGGGGAGAAATTTGGATTTAGCCCCATTTGGGTTGGAGATGGCCTTACAATGGCTATAAATTCACATTTGGTTGGTTTAGATATTTATGACAAAGTGATATTCATGAGATAAATACATCAATGGCTATAAATTCATCATTCCCTTACATTTGGTTAGTTTAGATACTTATGACCCATTTGGAAATTAGGAGCAATATTTTCATGAGGGATGGAGATTTTTATTAGCTTAAATATGAACGAGATTTTACAAGCACTGATGGTCCTTTTCCAACACGCTAGACAAAAAAAAAGAAAAAGAAAAAGTATAACTGAGTTTTCAATAGTCTAATGGCCCTGCTCCAGTTGCTTCTTTCTCACTCTATTTGATTTGATAATGAAATGGTCTTTTTTCAACTCATTCACACTTGCTTTTGTCCAACCACGTTATGAATTCACCAATAAATTTATTGCCTAAATGTATGGGCGATATATCAACTTGTTTGAGCCTAGTTTTCTTTAGCTCGAAATTCATGACGTGGATCTTTATATTACTCACATAATTTCTTTTATTAAATTTAAGTAAAGTTACTATTCAGAAGATCCACATCTATGATCCATATATAGCACCCTCAATGTAGAATAACTCTTTATTTACATATCCGGAATTAAATATCCTATATGTGCCTAATTTTTACATACCTAGAATTAAAGTCCTGAGGAATAATATTACAAGGCAAACCCAGTGTGTAATTACATCACCTACACTATTTAACATGTCAGAATGATCTTTCCTTACTCAGCATTATAATCCTTGACTGTTTCTAATTTAATGATTGTGTACCATTGCCAAATAATATATATAGGCACAGGCTTTTCCAACCAGTTATAAATTTATTCCGCCACTCTGAGGCTCTCTAGTGTGTTTTATTGTCTTTGAAAGTAATTTCATTTTAAACTCTACAATATTATATGCATTAAGTGAGAGAAATGGGAGTATTATTAGTACATTACTAGATTGTTTGTCTCTTGTGTCATAAGTTCTGCATTACAGAATGTACATATAAATGTCTTTAAAAAATCGGAACAGCTTTAAACTCTCAAATCATAACACATGATTTATGTGAAAGGGCACATGCCGTGCTACCACTATTCCAACAATGGATACAAACTGTGCTTGTGCAGCAAAGTAAGGACCTGCATGAGACACCTTGAAGAAGAAAATCATTTTGTTTACCATTTAATTAGTTTTATGTACCACATTCTATGTTTTTCAATTGAGGAGAAAAATGATATATGTTTTCCTTTAGAAAATTATATCTATTGTCTTCAGTATGGAGATTCCTTTTAAGGGAAGATACGAGATTAGAGCATAAGGTAGAAGAACACAGTTCATGATTGTTGTAAGTAATTTTATTTTAAATATGAATTTGAAATTTGTGTGATGTGGTAATATCAAGCATAGTTGTGGTCAAACTCTATGAAAAAATTAGATGAAAATAATTGTTATTGTTTGTATTACCAAGGGAGAGGGGCTTGATCTTTTGTGCTGTGCTTTGGACATACCAGCTGATCAGTGTGGGGAATGGCTCTTAGTTGTTTGTAGCAAGATGGATATGCTTTGTACCACCATCCACTACATGTATCAAAACGTGTAATGGTTGCTCTACATATAACAAAAGTATCCTACAACATGTTTAAGGAAATTAGTTAATTTTATGAAAACAATCATGAGATGTAAAATGGTAGGAAAAAAAATGAAATAAGTCTTGCGTCTAATAATTTATAAGGTTGTGTATTGAATTGGAAGCAATGGAAACCTAGAAGGAGGAGGTTGATGTTTTTACCTTATACATGTCTGGATCAAAAATTATTTTTTTTAAAAAAACATCATGGCGCACTTCTTGATTCCACAATAGGAGCCTTTAGTTTGGCCCTCCGGATCTCTTCTTTTGGGTTTTCACTCACAGCTTCTTAGGGCTCATCACTTGAGCTCCCAAAAGATCACATCCTTAGCTTGAGCATAACTTGTGTCATGATCTCGTTGCTTGCATTTACCCGGTCAATCTAGGGCCTCCAGCTGCTTTTGTATGTCTTGAGAGTAAAAATCTACCATCTTTGATAGCTTTTGATTCTCTTCATGCAATATTTCAAGCTGATGTCGATTCGCCTCCACTATCTTTGCCCTCTCCCTCTTCAAACTCCTTATCACACGCTGACAATCTTCAACCAAATTCCGCTCTGCAACCAACTGAGCTCTTAGCACCTCTACCTCATAGGATTTGTCCCACCATAATTGACCCATATCTTGTCCTACATCACAGAGAATTTAGAAAGACATTGAAGTCAAGAAAACAAAAGAAAGAAAATTATGGCTAAAAGTTTTCTCAGCAGAAAGATGACAAAATATTACAAGGCAAACCAAGTGAGAAATGAAGTACTTTCTTTTACTATATATTTCAAATGTTCTCCATTCAAATTTTGATCGCATGTTTGCAAGTGCCTATTAAGGAAGAGCCTTTTAAGTCTTCCCATTTCCTGGATTTAAAATATATCATATAGAGAAATAAAGATGGATTTACAATTTGCTCGATAAATCGTTGTCGTCCAGCATGGGGGAGTCCCGCTTCAAGCAATTGTAGATGAAAAAGACCCACATGGGAAACATACATTGTTGTAAAATCCAACTAAATTGAAGAAACAAGAATATCTGAAAATAATAAGACATTCTTATTTCACAATGCTAAAATATGAATATGGGTTTGAATACTTTAGGTTAAGTTTATTCTTCTCCATAAGGAGGTATATATAGGAATTTACATGTGGGCTTTACAAGGAAATAGAAACAGTAATCAATTAGGATAGTATCTCCTAATTATACAATGATTTGTCAACTATATAAAATAAGGAAAGTAAATCCCTTAATTAATCAAGGAAATAAATCTCCTTGATTAATTAGAGACTCACTTTAACACTCCTCCTCAAGTTGGTGCATATATGTCACCAATGCCCACCTTGGTAAGTGAGTCATAAAATACTCTTCCACAAACAGCTTTTGTTAAGATATCCGCCGATTGATCTTCCGATTTTACGAACGGTAGACAGATGATCTTTTTCTCAATTTTTTCCTTGATGAAATGTCTATCCACTTCAACATGTTTGGTTCGATCATGTTGAACTAGATTATGAGCAATATCAATAGCTGACTTGTTGTCACAATGCAACTCCATCGACTTTTCGGGTTTGAAGCCCAATTCTCACAAGAGTTTCGATCCACAATAATTCACAAACTCCTTGAGCCATTCCTCTATACTCTGCTTCTGCACTAGACCGAGAAACCACATTTTGTTTTTACTCCGCCAAGTGACTAGGTTACCTCCCACGAATGTAAAGTAACCGTAAGTAGAGCGTCTATCTCGTAATGGACCCACCAATCAAGATCTCAGATATCCAACAACTTCAATATCTCTATTTTTTGAGAACATTAATCCCTTCCCAGGGCTGACTTTAAGTATCTTAAGATTCGATCAACTGCATTCCTATGAGAAGTATTAGGTGAATGCATAAACCGACTAACCACACTCACAAAGATATGCAATATCCGGTCTTGTATGTGCCAGATATATCAGCCTTCCAACAAGGCGTTGATACTGCTCCTTATTGGTTGGTTCTTGGTCCATATCTTCACACAACTTGTGGTTCATCTCAATGGGTGTGTCACCGCTTACACCCAAGCATTCCTGTTTCAGTGAGTAGATCCATTACATACTTCCTTTGAGATAGAAATATACCAGTTTTTGACCTTGCTACTTCAATTCCAAGAAAGTACTTTAGATCACCTAAGTCATTCATCTCAAATTCCCGAGACAAATACTTTGCGGCTTGATTTGCTCTTCATGTCGTTCCAGTTTCGACTATATCATCTACATAAACAATCGGTGCGGTAAGTCTTCTTCCATCACGCTTCACGAACAGGTGTGATCCGAATTACTCTGTGTATATCCAAAATTCTTCATAGATTTAGTAAATCTGCCAAACCATGCTCGGGAGATTGCTTTAATCCATACAATGATTTTCTAAGCTTGCAAACATGATTCTTCTTGTCAAGAGCTGAATTACATCCTGGGGTAAGTCCATATATACTTCTTCTTCCAAGTCTCCATGTAAGAATGCATTTTTGACATCAAACTGATGTAATGGCCAATCAAGATTTGCTACTAGAGATAATAGGACTCTAATAGTGTTAATCTTGGCTACGGGGCAAAAGTCTCCGTAGTCTATCCCATATTTCGTGTGTACCCTTTCGCCACCAATCTAGCTTTATATCTTTCAATGGATCCATCTTCTTTGAGCTTCACAAAGTATAAATCCATCTGCATTCTACCTGTCTTCTTTCCATGAGGTAAGGGCACGAGTTCCCATGTGACATTCTTTTGGAGGACTCGCATCTCTTCATTCATGGCTTCTTTCCATTTTGGGTCTTCTAGTGCTTCAAGAATAATCGTTGGGGACAGGTATGTCAGCCAATTGCTTTACAAAGTGTACACGTGCCTCGATAATCAATTTGAGAGATATGTAATTGTTGATGGGATATTTCCCTTAGCTTTAAGATCTGCTTCATATTGTACTCGAGGTTTGCCACGGTTCTTCCTTTCTCGAAGTTGATATGCGTGCTCTGTGCCTTACGAAATCAAATCAACATGGGATATTTCATTAGTGTTATCGCTTCAGGGAAAGATGTTACCTGAATGACTTCCTCGGCAGTGATTGGTGTGGTATTGAAGTCAAGCGGGCAAAATCTCATGAAACGGTTCAATTTCCTCCTCCCGATTTTGACAGCGTGGAGACAACGGAACATTTTCTTACGGGGACCATCGTAGGATTCTGGCGACCGGTCATTTTGAAGTAGGTTCTCCAGGTTCGAAGAACTAAGAAGCGACGGCCGCAATCAATTGGCGACCGGTCGTTTTGAAGCGAGTTCTCTGCGACGGCCGTCGTTTTCCACTAGCGATCGGGTCGTTTTGAAGCGTAATTGTTTCCTGGGAAAAATCAAGAATTTGGGGAGTATTTGATTCTTGATTCTCCTCCTGTCGCTGAAAAATATGTGTCGTGTTCTCGAAACACAACATCCATGGAGGTATAGACCTTCGACTAGGAGGATGATAACACCGGTATCCTTTACGATGAGGTGCATAACCAATGAAAACACACTTTTCTACTCGAGGGTCCAATTTGCTTCGTTGGTGATCATGTAAGTGGACAAATACAACACAACCGAAAATTCGGGGTTCCAAGTTTGGGGTTTGAGGTGTTTGGATATGGTGGTGAAGTGTTTGAAGTGGTGTTTGGAAATTTAGAATAATCCGGAGGGAATCCGATTGATGATGTATGCCGCAGAGACGACGGCTTCTCCCCAAAAAGATCGAGGCATATTGGCACCAAAGAGAGAGGCACGAACTACTTCCAATAAATGTCTGTTCTTCCTTTCAGCAACTCTATTTTGTTGGGGAGTGTAGGGGCATGAGCGTTGATGTATGATGCCATGATCTTGTAAGAATTTGTTAAGATCATGGTTGAGAAATTCTCCGCCATTGTCGAACGGAGAACTTGGATCCGGCTCGAAGCGTGTTTCCACCATTTTATGAAATCATGAAATCTTAAACTGACTTCCCCTTTAGTTTTGAGAAGGGAAACCCAAGTCATGCGTGTGCAATCATCTATAAACGTGACGAACCATCGAGCTCCGGCCGGAGTGGTAACTTGAGCAGTCCCCAAACATCGAATGAATAAGAGAAAACGGAACCAAACTCTTATTTGAACTTAATGGGAACGGGACACGATGGCTCTTAGCCAATTCACACGTATCACACTGGAAGCTGGAAACATCTAGACTAGAAAATAATGATGGAAACAACTTCTTAAGATAACCGAATGAGGCATGCCCAAGACGTTTATGCCATAACCAAATTTTGTCTCTCTCCTCGTAACGAGCTCCGCTTGTTGTGAAAGCTTGACCAACCTTGGTCTCACTATCCGGCGCCCATCCAAGTAGTAGAGTTTGCCCCGCCGAGTACCACAACCAATCGTCTTTCCTGTGAGGATGTCTGAAAAACACAATGATTCGGCCAAAAATTTACAAGACAATTCAAAGTCGTAGTAATTTGGGCAACAGGACAAGAGATTATGGTGTAAAGACGGAACAATCAACACAGAATCCAATTTGAGAGAGTCGAGAGAGAGAGAGTGAGCCCTCCCCAATCACGGGGAGGGGTACCATTAGCATTAGACACCACCGATTGAGGAGATGGTGTATGAGTGGTAATTTGTCCAGGATCAAAGGTCATATGATCAGTGGCTCGGTGTCAATGATCCATGTGTGCTTTTTTGAGGACGTATGAAAAACAGAGCCTTTGGTGGAGACGATGGAAGCACGAGTCCTGGATGGCGGGTCGTGAGGATGGAACGCATGCTTCGTGAGTCTTCAAGGCGGAGAGAATCGTAGGGGGTCTTGACATCGCAGCGGAAGTAAAAGTTGATTTAAGAATTTGAGGAATTTAATTTGAGGACTTTTATGTAAGGATTTGATAAGAGGATTTGATTTGAGATATGTAAGATTTGTATTTGAGGAATTTGAATTTGATAAGGAATTTGATTTGAGAGGTATGTGTATAAGATTTGACGGTATGTGTTTAGGGATTTTGATAAGATGATTTGAGGAATTTAGATTTGAGGAATTTAGATTTGAGGGATTGGATTTGAGGAATTTAAATATGAGAAATTTGATTTTGGGATTTGGGATTTGAATATGAGAAATTTGATATGAGAATGTAGAGACAACCGAGGATCGATTGCTCACGATACCATGCTAAAATATGAATATGGGTTTGAATACTTTAGGTTAAGTTTATTCTTCTCCATAAGGAGGTATATATAGGAATTTACATGTGGGCTTTACAAGGAAATAGAAATGTAATCAATTAGGATAGTATCTCCTAATTATACAATGATTTGTCAACTATATAAAATAAGGAAAGTAAATCCCTTAATTAATCAAGGAAATAAATCTCCTTGATTAATTAGGAGACTCACTTTAACACACAATACCCATTAAAGGTTGATAGTGTTTGAAATTTGAAGTACACTGGGAGAGTTTCCTTTATCTCTATGTACGGAATGTGGGATATTTTGGGCAGTATTGTCCAAAGATAAAATATCTTTGCGACCCGGATCGACCCAAAATATCTCTCGACACCTGAGAGATATAAAATCGTGAAAGTGAAAGAGTCGGGGCCGTTGGAATAGATGCCACTTTGGACAATTCCAGAGTCGAAGAGATTGAAGAGAGGTGAGGAATTGAAAGCCCTTGCTGCTCGGTTTCTTCAGATTTGGGAAGCCCCAATTGAGAGATGAGTGAGAGATTCGGGAGCAGCATCTCCATATCCATCTCCATGTCTCCTCCGGGTGGAAAAGACACCACATATGGGTCTTCGCCATCGACCCACAATTCTGTAAGAGAGGTGAGCACGTGCAACAACTCCCACAACGGCTTACAATTCTTGATTCCGCGAATTCCAAGTGATGTTAGGTTGGGGGAAAGGAAGTGAAATTTAAACCTTCACCGTAATCAATATTCAATTTCTCAAGACAGTTGAGATTGCGCATGTCCTGTAACATCTCCAATTTGTTGCAATTTTTGATGTAGATTTACGAAGACAGTTGAGATTGCGCATGTCCGGTAACATCTCCAATTTGTTGCAATTTTTGATGTAGATTTCTCTCAGCCGGTGGGCGGCTGTTGTTGTTGGCGAAGACAAACCCTCACCACTCGGGCTCGGGATGGAAACCAGACTCCCACAATCATAAATACTTAAAGTTTGAAGATTGGTGAGGTGGCATAGGCCCTCCGTTAACGATTTCAAATTTGGGCAAAAACTGATGCTAATATATTCAAGACAATAATTAGTGTTGTCGTGGGCTAACCCATCGGACGTTATTAATCGCAGCTCTCCACAATGGGATATGTCAAGGATTTTAAGCGCCCGGGAAACAATCGGGCTCTCAATGATAACGACGTTAGAGATTCACATTCCCGTATTTCCAAGTGTCGAAAAGAAATATGAGAAGAAGAGGAAGACGAAGAACCCACCTCCTCCTCTACTAATGACTTCAAACTTTTACACCGCAAGTATCTTTATTCTTCTTAGATTTGGGGAATCTGGTATTTTGCTAAATACATCAACGAATCACACTCCTCAATCTTTATGACTTCAAGGGAAGGAGGAAAACCAACATCCGGAAAAGAAACCAGACTTGAGCATCCAACTATTTGAAGGTCTTGAAGAGCCGTTAGGTGATGCAACCCTTCCAGTACCTTCGAAAGACTTGCACACTTGTTTAATTCTAGATATTTAAGCTTGCAAGTCAATATTTCCAATTGCAGCAACTCCTCTGCTTCTTTTCCCAGCTTTTCAAGGAGGGAAGAGTTGCCTTCAATAACCAAACGATCAAGAGAAATCAAGTGTTGCAATACTCTATCCTCATTCTTCAGTGAAGATGTCAGCTCCTCACATCTGCCAATCCTCAATTTTGCCAAAATATGATAAGCTAGAATATGGGAGAATATGGGAGAAGATCATTTTCTGGTTTCAAGTGTTTCATTCATTGTTGTTATGATTTGATTACATGCAAGAAGACATATATATACAAGGTATAACACATGTGGAAAGAATGCAACTATCCTAAGGTCAAGCTCCCCAAATTATGGTAGGCTACCAACCTAGTCAAGCCCCCCAAAATATGGTAGGTGCCAAACATTGTAGGTGCCTAACATTACTAACCACATTAATTGACTATTTAGACAACATAATTAACACTCCCCCTCAAGTTGGTGCAAAGATATCACGCATGCCCAACTTGTCAAGAGAATCATTGAAAACTTTACTTGATACTGCCTTTGTTAGAATATCAGCAAGTTGGTTTTCTGAGTTTACGAACGGAAACTTAATCATACCCTTCTCCAGTTTTTCTTTGATGAAGTGTCGATCCACTTCCACATGTTTAGTACGGTCATGTTGTACTGGATTATGAGCTATCTCAATGGCAGCTTTGTTGTCACAATATAGGTTCGTGGCTCTCAATTGTCTTATTCCAAGATCCTTTAATAATCTCCGTAGCCATAACAATTCACATACTCCTTGAGCCATTCCCCTAAACTCAGCTTCAGCATTGGATCTAGCCACAACTTTTTGCTTCTTACTTCTCCAAGTGACTAAGTTGCCACCCACAAAAGTAAAATATCCTGAAGTAGATCGTCTATCTATGATAGATCCGGCCCAATCAGCATCAGTGTATCCTTCGAGATCCATGTGTGTGTGTTTGGAGAACATCAACCCTTTTCCAGGGGCAGTCTTCAAATATCGCAATATCCGTATTACTCCATTCATGTGTGCTTCACTTGGTTGATGCATGAACTGGCTTACCACACTCACAGCATAAGCTATGTCGGGGCGTGTGTGGGATAAATAAATCAATCTCCCAACTAACCTTTGATACCTTTCTTTATCAGTAGGAGCTTGATCTGGATACATCCCCAATTTGTGATTTTGTTCAATAGGTGTGTCACCGGCTTGCAATCCAAAGATTCCCTGCTTTCTCACAACAAATCTAACACATACTTTCTTTGGGATAGAAATATGCCATGTTTAGATCTAGCAACCTCTATGCCAAGAAAATATCGTAACTCACCCAGTTCCTTCATCTCAAATTCACTTGCAAGGAGCTTTTGTAGAGTCTGCATCTCTTCATTGTCATTACCGGTAACCACCATATAATCTACATAGATGATCAGGGCCGTAAGTTTCTCACCACGACGCTTTAAGAATAATGTGTGATCTGAGTTACTCTGAGTGTACCCAAAACGCTTCATGGAATCAGTAAATCTCCCAAACCAGGCTCGAGGTGATTGCTTTAGCCCATACAGAGATTTTCTCAGCTTGCATACGGTATTGGGACCGGATGTCATAGGAATCCCAGGTGGTGGTTCCATATATACTTCTTCTTGTAAGTCCCCGTGAAGAAATGCATTCTTTACATCATACTGTAGTAGTGGCCAGTCAAGATTTGCAGCCAAGGATATGAGAACACGTACAGTGTTGATCTTGGCAACCGGTGCAAATGTCTCCTGGTAGTCAATTCCATATGTTTGTGTATACCCCTTGGCCACTAATCGAGCTTTGTATCGGTCTATGGATCCATCAGCTTTGTATTTAACAGTGTATATCCACCGACATCCAACTGGTTTCTTCCCATGTGGTAAAGGAACCATTTCCCATGTAGAATTCTTTTTCAAAGCTTCCATTTCAATTCTCATTGCTTCAGTCCATCTGGAATCTGTCACAGCATCCTGCCACTTATTTGGAACACATACAGTAGATAATTGATTGACAAATGATGCATATGACTTTGACAATCTATGAGTGGACACATGGTTATTGATGGGATATTTAGATTTAGCATTAAGGTCTGGGCAATATTGAGGTTTAGGTTTTCCCCTAGTGGATCTAGGTGGAAGTGTATATGGTGCAATATTAGGTGGTTCAGTGATTACCTCAAGTACTTCTTCATCACTAGACGAATGATGCGATGGCAGGGCAGGAAGGGTTGTATTTTGTATTTGATCATCAGGGGCATCTGGATCACCTTCTGGTTCCATGGTCTCAAGGTCTTCACTGAGGTCAGGACTGAACAGAACAGAAATTTCTCCGGAATTTTCAAATCTGTGTAAAAGCGACCGGTCGTTGGATTCTTCGCGACCGGTGGCTTGGGACTCTGTGAAAAAACGACCGGTCGTAAGTGGGTCACGACCGGTCGCCTGGGGCACTTCGCAAGAGTTTTCGACTCTGTCTAAAAACGATCGGTCGCTAGGTTCTTCGCGACTAGTTGCCTGGGGCTTTTCTTCTGTTTTTGCAGTAATTTCTTCAGTCTTCTCTTCAAATGATGAGTCATTCTCTTCACTACCCCTCTCCCCCTGAAGAGAAGGGGTCTTGGAAACCACAAAGTAGGCCAAATCTTCATGAAAAGTGGCATCCATAGTAACAAAGAGCTTTTGAGTAGGAGGATGGTAACACTTGTAGCCTTTTTGATTCAAGCCATATCCAACGAACACACATCGAAGGGCACATGGATCCAACTTACTTCGTTGATGAGAAGGAACATGAGCATAGACAACACAACCGAACACTCGAGGAGGAAACTTGAGGACGGTAGGAAGAAAGATGTAACGAGCCAAGGTTTCTAGTGGAGTTTGGAAATCCAAAGCACTACTAGGAACCCGATTAATCACATAAACTGCAGAGAGAATAGCATGACCCCATAAGTAGTGAGGGACTGATTTATCAAGCATGTAAGCACGTGCAACCTCAAGTAATTGGCGATTCTTCCGTTCGGCGACACCGTTTTGTTGTGGAGTGAAGGGTGTGGAGGTTTGATGGATGATGCCTTGGTCCCGGAAGAATTGAGCCAAGACACCATTCACATATTCTCCACCATTGTCGGACCGAAACACTTTGATGGAAGTTTGGAACTGAGTAGTGATCATAGCATGAAATTCGCGGATTGTGGTGGTAACATCACTTTTATTGGCAAGCAAATATACCCATGTCATGCGGGTACAGTCATCTATAAATGTAACAAACCACCTCTTGCCAGTAGAAGAGACTTTAGCAGGACCCCAAACATCAGAGTGAATCAACTCAAAAGGAAATTCTGTTTTACTATCACTTGACGGAAATACAGTGCGATGACTTTTGGCCAACACACAGGTTTCACACTGAAACTGAGAATCAACTAATCCTCGGAATAAAGATGGAAACAACCGTCGAAGATAGCCAAACGATGGATGTCCTAAGCGATGATGCCATAGCCAAATCTGTTGTTGAGCACGTGAGTTTTGAACATGAGCAGCTCGTGGTGGTGATGAGACCGTCAAGGTATACAACCCCCCTCTCCGTTTACCATGCCCAATCGTCTCGTGAGTCGTAAGGTCCTGAAACTTACAATGAGTAGGATAGAATGTGGCATAACAATTATGTGAGTCAAGTAATTTTCCAACAGACAATAGATTGCATTTAAGAGAGGGAACAAGCAGTGTATGAGGTAAGGATAAAGAATGGGAAAGTGGTATAGTTCCTTCTCCAACGACATTAGAAGGAGCCCCATTGGCACTAGTGATGTAAGGGTAACGAGACTTAGGAGATAATGTGGAAAAACAATAGAGTCAAAAGTCATATGATCGGTGGCACCAGTATCTATGGGAGAAGATCATTTTCTGGTTTCAATTGTTTCATTCATTGTTGTTATGATTTGATTACATGCAAGAAGACATATATATACAAGGTATAACACATGTGGAAAGAATGCAACTATCCTAAGGTCAAGCTCCCCAAATTATGGTAGGCTACCAACCTAGTCAAGCCCCCAAAATATGGTAGGTGCCAAACATTGTAGGTGCCTAACATTACTAACCACATTAATTGACTATTTAGACAACATAATTAACAAATTTTGCAACCTTCCTTAATCCTTTGGTGAATTCCCCTGTTTGGAACCTCATCTCTGAAATATTTGAAAGTCCCAAGGATTTTAATAACTCGAACTCAACGCCATTTGTCTTCACCACCACTTTGCAACCGTCGATGTCTAATGCACCAATTTGTTTATAGTTGGAAATTGAAATCACCAATTCCTCACATTGAATAATTCTAAGTGCTGCTAATGAATCAAGGTTCTCGGGCACCTTACCCTCCAATTGAGGACAATTTCTGATTGAAAGCAATTTCAAGCAAGGGAAAACCTGATCTTGTGCGAAAGGAAGCCATTTCTTCCAGTGTTGCATATCCTCAAACTCAAGATCCTCTAGTACGGGAAAAGGCAAGCTACTCTCTCCATAAAACTCAGGACCAACACTTTCCACTGCAGTCATTCCTGTAATATAAAGCGTTTTGAGTGAAGGCAACTGTCCAAGTGGTGGCAAGATTTTACAGTTCTCACATTTGTTTAAGCTTACACGAACCATAGTAGAGAATAAACGATCTCCAATCCATGCTGAAAACTTTAGTCCAGCATAACCCTTGATGCCCAGAATTTTGAGCATTCTATAAGGTTCTAATCTGTCAAGCACACCTAATTGTGTTTCTTGTGTGTTATCCGACCATTCTAGCACCAATTCAGCAAGTCTCTCCTTGCATTTTAAGTTGGCCCTCCGTGCATCCTCAGCATCGATCACATTCTCTAATCTTGAGAGCCGCAATGTCCCTCGGAGATGGAATAGGGACCCTATCTCTCTTATACCCGATTGATCACTACCTTTACCCACAACAAAATTAGACAAAGATTGTAGAATTGTCAACCGACCTAGTTGCGGAGGCATTGCTTTCAGTGAATCTACGTATGAATTGTGGAGATGACGCAGATTCACTAGATTCCTCAAGTTTATGGGTAGAGCGTTCAAATCAAAACAACCGTCCAATATCAATGTCTGTAAGTTGTAAAGAGTGGTCGTTGATTCAGGCAAACTCCTTATCTCTGTGCAAGAAAGATCAAGATACCGTAGATACTTCAATTTACCAATTGAATTTGGCAGCTCAGTTACTCGATAGCTATTGAGAGAAAGCACCCGCAAGTATTGCAATTTTGGCAATAAATCAAAAGTAACCTTACGACTTAGATAATTTGAAGGATGATAATCCACAAGTGTTGAAAGTGGTAGGAAGGTTCGCAAATGTTTCACTTTAGAAAATGCCTCAAATCTTTTAAACACATCATACATACCAGAAATGTAGGACGCATGGCGGGCCTTCGTAAAACATCCATGTGGTACATGATCGCTATTCTGCTTATCCTCCAATCTAAAACAAACATCTCCTGCTGCCCACTGTGCCAAACCAACAACGAGGTCATGCATTACATATTTTGAATTGTTTTTGCTTGATTTTTGAAATAATGACCTCCATAAGAGCTCCTGAAAATAGTCAGTTCCTAAATCTTCCATTTGCTTATTATGTTCTGGTTGTGGTTGAATCAAACCCTCTGCCATCCACAGAAGAATCAATGCATGCTCACTAAATTCACAGCCACTTGGAAGTATCGAACAATAGGCAAAGCATCTTTTCAAATGTGAAGGAAGATAGTGATAGCTTAATCTTAATACCGGAAGTATGTCACGCTCATTTGATAGACTCCATAATTTGTTGTTCAATATTTCCTCCCATTCATTCATCTCTTTACGAAGTAAAAGGCCGCCAAGAGTCCTAGCAGCCAAAGGTAATCCACTGCATCGTGCAACAATTTTCTCCTTCAGTGACTCGAAATTTGGTGGTATATCTCTGTTAACATTTCTGAATGCATGCTGCTCAAATACTTCAAAACAAACGTCATTTGACATAGGCTCCAAATTATGAACTAGAGTGCCAGCTCCCATCATTTTCGAAACTTCTGCATCACGCGTTGTCACAATTATCTTGCTTCCTGCTGCTCCATCGCGAAAGGGGGACTGCAGTTTCATCCATAGACCATAGCTACATGTGCCCCAAACATCATCTAAAACAATTAAAAACTTCTTCCCAGCTAATTCCGTATGCAGATGCTGTTGAACCTGATTGAAATCTTCTATAGGATGGTGTTGGGATGTGACTGCTTCGAGAATTTGCTTTGTCACTCTCTCTAGGTTGAAGTCATCAGACACGCATACCCAAGCAGTTGGTTTAAATTGCTGGGTTGCATCAATTTCATTGAACACTTGCTGCACAAGTGTTGTCTTTCCGACTCCAGCCATACCAACAATGGCAACTACATCGAAATTGACGGCACCACGCTCTTGTTTCGACAGGAATTCCACGACCTGCCTTTTGTCTGTTAACGTGAGTCCTAATCAATCAAGGAGATTTATTTCCTTGATTGATTAAAGATTTACTTTCCTTATTTTTAGATAGTTGACAAATCATCGTATAATTAGGAGATATTCTCCTAATTGATTCGTATTTATTTCCTTGTAAAGCACTCATGTAAATCCCTATATATACCTCCTTATGGAGAAGAATAAACTCAACCTAAAGTATTCAAACCCATATTCATATTTTAGCATGGTATCGAGCAATCGATCCTCGGTTGTCTCTAAATTCTCATATCAAATTTCTCATATTCAAATCTCAAAACCCTAAATCAAATTCCTCATATTTAAATTCCTCAAATCCTCTTATCAAAATCCTTAAACACATACCCTCAAATCTTATCCACATACCGCTCAAATCAAATTCCTCACTCAAATCATATTCCTCAAATTTCCTCTAAATCTCAAATCAAATCTTATTTTCCGCTGCGATGTCAGGACCTCCTACGATTCGCTCCATCCTTGCAGACTCACGGAAGCATGCGACCAATCCTGCTCACCCGATTACCAGGACTCGTGCTTCTATCGTCACCACTCGAGGTTCTGTTTTTCATACGTCTTCTAAAAGCACACATGGATCATTGACACCGAGCCACCGATCACATGACCTTTGATCCTGGACAAATTGCTACTCATACACCGTCTCCTCAATCGGTGGTGTCTAATGCTAATGGTACCCCTCCCCTGTGATTGGGGAGGGTTCTCTCTCTCTCTCGACTCCCTCAAATTGGATTACGTGTTGATTGTTCCGTCCTTACACCATAATCTCTTGTCTGTTGCCCAAATTACTACGGCTTTGAATTGTCTTGTAAAATTTTGGCCAACTCATTGTGTTTTTCAAGGACATCCTCACGGGTAAGACGATTGGTTGTGGTACTCGGCGGAAAAACTCTACTACTTGGGTGGGCACGGATAGTGAGACCAAGGTTGGTCAAGCCTGCACAACAAGTGGAACTCGTTACGAGGGAGAGAGACAAAGTTTGGTTATGGCATAAACGTCTTGGGCATGCCTCATTCGGTTATCTTAAGAAGTTGTTCCCATCATTATTTTCCAATCTTGATGTTTCCAAACTTCGAGTGTGATACGTGTGAATTGGCTAAGAGCCATCGTGTCCCGTTTCCCTTAAGTTCAACTAAAAGTTTGGTCCCATTTTCTCTTATTCATTCGATGTTTGGGGCCTGCAAAAATTACCACTCCAGGAGGAGCTAGATGGTTTGTCACCTTTATAGATGATTGCACACGCATGACCTGGTTTCCCTTCTCAAAACTAAAGGGAAGTCGGTTCCAAGTTTCAACAGTTCCATCACATGGTGGAGACTCGATTCCATACCGAATTCAAATTATTCGTTCGACAATGGCGGAGAATTTCTCAACCATGATCTTAACCAGTTCTTACAAGCTCATGGTATCATACATCAACGCTCATGCCCCTACACTCCCCAACAAAATGGAGTGGCTGAAAGAAAGAACCGCCACTTATTGGAAGTAGTTCGTGCCTCTCTCTTTGGTGCCAATATGCCTCGACCTTTTTGGGGAGAAGCCGTCATCTCTGCAGCATATATCATCAATCGGATCCTCCAAGATCCTAAATTTCCAAACACCACTTCAAACACTTCACCACCATATCCAAACACCTCAAACCCCAAACCTGGAACCCCGGATTTTCGGGTGTGTTGTATTTGTTCACTTACATGATCATCAACGAAGCAAGTTGGACCCTCGAGCCGAAAAGTGTGTTTTCATTGGCTATGCCCCTCATCGAGAAAGTACGGTGTTATCATTCTCCCAAATCGAGAAAGTCTTTACCTCATTGGATGTTGTGTTCCTGAACATGACAAATATTTTTCAGATGCACGTAAAGAGAATCAAGAATCCAAAGACCCCTCAAATTTTCGATTTTTTCCTGAGGAAGCGACTGCGCTTCAAAACGACCGGTCGCTGAATCCGGCGACCGGCCGCCATCGAACTGCTTCAAAACGACCGGTCGCAAGAATCAAGCGACCTGTCGCAGCCTTCATTCGACAAACCCGGAGAACACCTTGAAAACGACCGGTCGCTGAAGCTAGCGGCCGTCGCCCGAGGAATCTACTCTGTTATCTCCATTTGTCAAAATCGGGAGGAGGAAATGGAAGCTGTTTCATGAGATTTTGCCCGCTCCAAATTGCACCACACCAATCACATGCTTGAGGATGTCATTCGGGTAACCTCTTTCCCGAACACGATAACACTAATGAAATATCCCATGATGATTTGATTTCGAAGGCACAAAGCCTACATATCAATTACCGTAAAGGAAAACCGTGGCAAACCTCGAGTACAATATGAAGCAGATCTTAAAGCAAAAGGGAAATACCCCATCAACAATTACATATCTCTCAGCAGATTATCAGAGGCACGTGTGCACTTTGTAAAGCAATTGGCTGACATATCTGTTCCCAATAGTGTTACCGAAGCACTAGAAGATCCAAAGTGGAAAGACGCCATGAATGAAGAGATGCGAGCCCTTCAAAAGAATGTCACATGGGAACTCATACCCTTACCTCATGGAAAGAAGACAGAGGGATGCGGATGGATTTATACTTGTGAAGCTTAAAGCGAGATGGATCCGTTGAAAGATTAAAAGCTAGACTGGTGGCGAAGGGGTATACAGAGATATGGGATAGACTACCAGGAGACCTTTGCCCCAGGTAGCCAAGATTAACACTATCGAGTTCTACTGTCTCTAGCTGCAAATCTCGATTGGCCATTACATCGCTTTGATGTAAAAAATGCATTCTTACATGGAGACTTGGAAGAAGAAGTTTATATGGACACCACCAGGATGTAACTTAGCTCATGACAAGAAGAATCATGTGTGCAAGCTCAGAAAGTCTTTATATGGATTGAAACAATCCCCCAGAGCATGGTTTGGCAGATTTACTAAATCTATGAAGAACTTTGGTTATACGCAGAGTAATTCAGATCACACCCTGTTCGTGAAGCGTGATGGAGGAAGACTTACTGCATTGATTGTTTATGTAGATGACATAGTCGTAACTGGAAACGACACAGAAGAGCAATTGAAACTGCAAAAGTATTTGTCTCATGAATTTGAGATGAAAGACTTAGGTGATCTCAAGTACTTTCTTGGAATAGAAGTAGCAAGGTCAAAAACCGGTATATTTCTATCTCAAAGGAAGTATGTAATGGATCTACTCACCGAAACAGGATGCTCGGGTGTAAGCCGGTGACACACCTATTGAGATGAACCATAAGTTGTGTGAAGACATGGACCAAGAACCAACCAATAAGGAACAGTATCAACGCCTTGTTGGAAGATTGATATACCTGGCACACACAAGACCGGATATTGCATATCTTTGTGAGTGTGGTTAGTCGGTTTATGCATTCACCTAGTGTCTCTCATAGGAATCTGTTGATCGAATCTTAAGATACTTAAAGTCAGCCCCTGGAAAGGGATTAATGTTCTCAAAACATGGAGATCTTGAAGTTGTTGGATATCTGAGATCTTTGGAAAATTTGGGTCCATTACTGAGATAGACGCTCTACTTCACGGTTACTTTACATTCGTGGGAGGTAACCTAGTCACTTGGCGGAGTAAAAAACAAAATGTGGTTTCTCGGTCTAGTGCGAAGAGTATAGAGGAATGGCTCATGGAGTGTGTGAATTATTGTGGATCGAAGACTCTTGTGAATTGGGCTTCAAACCTAAAGAACCGATGGAGTTGCATTGTGACAACAAATCAGCTATTGATATCGCCCATAATCCAGTTCAACATGATCGAACCAAACATGTTGAGGTGGATAGACATTTCATTAAAGAAAAATTGAGAAAAAGATCATCCGCCTACCGTTCGTGAAATCGGAAGATCAACTGCGGATGTCTTAACCAAAGTTGTTTGTGGAAGGGTATTTTATGACTCACTTACCAAGTTGGGCATTGGTGACGTATATGCACCAACTTGAGAAGGAGTGTTAACGTGAGTCCTAATCAATCAAGGAGATTTATTTCCTTGATTGATTAAGGATTTACTTTCCTTATTTTTAGATAGTTGACAAATCATCGTATAATTAGGAGATATTCTCCTAATTGATTACTGTATTTATTTCCTTGTAAAGCACTCATGTAAATCCCTATATATACCTCCTTATGGAGAAGAATAAACTCAACCTAAAGTATTCAAACCCATATTCATATTTTAGCATTGTCTTCCTCCCTTCCAATCATAGGTCCATCTGGTTGACTGGAACTGGGAGGTAAATTTTGACGTGCCTTAGTGGACGACGTCGTCCCAGTAATGATATTCAAACTAAGCTGGTCCTTTCGCTGAGATATCTCTTGTAAACGCTCAGTAATCTTCTGTATTTCTGAGTTCATTTTGTAGTTGAAAACACCATTAGGAACTGAGTTCCAGACCCTTCTTGCGGTGCCGGCATAATGTCCCAGTTCTATCTCCCGTTTGAGCACTTTAGTAGCATATTTGTCCAGTACGTCTTCCACGTCATAAGCTAAGTCCCTGAGATCATCCAGCCAAAGCTTCAGCGGCTTGCTCTCGGTGATTAGTTGCCTCTCCTCCGCCTCATTCAGAACCGCTCCAATTGCAGACAAGGTAGTAGTCCATTTCTGCAGCTTTTGGTCGACGCCCTTTATGAGTCCAAAGTACTTGACCACCTCACGATGCGCCAACTTGTCAACCAGCACTTGAAGGAATGGCACAAGATAAGCCTCTCCCATAGTTTCTTGAATTAGCAGGGAGAAGAAGCACTGAAAGAGTTCTGAACAGAAACAAGAAATCAAAGAAAACGTAAGGAGATGTCCAAGTCTCTGATTTATATATATGCACATACGATTTAAATCAAATGAAATGAAGTTGTTCACTTTTCTATTTTATTTATTTAGTTTTCGTTTGGAAAAATCACAGAAATACTAGGTGCTCCTTTTTCATTTTATTTATTTATTTTGGCTACAACAATTCTGGTTCTCTTTTTTCTTTTCCTTTTGTTAGAAAGATGGTTTCAATTCCTAAAATAAAATGAAAAATATAAAGGGTAATTCAATTTACATAGGAAGAGAATTGATCAACATGCTGATTTGCTTTTCACAATTTCTAAGAGCTGTTAATCTTGCGCCCGAGATCTTGTATTCGGATCTCCCTTTTTAAATATCGCTTGTATAAACAAAAAATACAGAATAGTGTAACTAAGCAAACCCAAATAAAACAACTTTGCCAGTGTGGCTTAGCAGCCAAAGGCCGCCAAGAGTCCTAGCAGCCAAAGGTAATCCACTGCATCGTGCAACAATTTTCTCCTTCAGTGACTCGAAATTTGGTGGTATATCTCTGTTAACATTTCTGAATGCATGCTGCTCAAATACTTCAAAACAAACGTCATTTGACATAGGCTCCAAATTATATATATACTAAAACCCAATGCAACTAATCACTGTAGCTAAGCACAGTGAATTTACGAAAATGCCTTCATTTTTAACTGTTCAACCAGCTTCTTTTACCCCTGCACAGTAAAATCGCGGTTTTGCCCTTGGCTGACTGTTTCGTTTTTCCCTGTTTTGCCCCTTCTCTCCTTCAGATCGAACTATGCTTCTGTTTCTTCTTGAGAGGCGCCTGGTTCGATTTCAACCGGCTGGTTCGACAGCTTCAGGGGCAAAGATGGGAGAGCAGGGTTGGTTCTTCGATGTTTGCATCTGGAGGCTTCGACTTCTTTACAGAACCATCTGCCCAGACCATCAGTTTTCCATTGTTCACCCGCTTCCTTGCCGCCTTCTTTTTCGATTCGAAAATCCATCTCCATCTAAACTCATCTCCGTCTGCTACTAACCTCGCCTTAGCCTCTGATCTCTTCCAAGTCGAATACGCGCTCTAAGCTGTGCGCAAGGGTAACGCCGCCGTCGGCGTACGTGGCACCGACACCATCGTTCTCGGCGTCGAAAAGAAGTCCACTGCCAAGCTCCAGGACTCCAGGTCCATCTCTCTCTCTCAAACAATGTTTTTCTGTGCTTTGATCTAACAGATTGAAAATGAGGTTGGGTTTAGGGTTAGGGTTTTATATGACATCGATTTCTAATTTTGCTTTCAATTTCTGCAATCGGTTGATTGATGCATCTGCATTTGTAACTTTGGAACGAAATTGAACTAAGGAAATGTAAGATGTTAATTGGGTCCTTGCTATAAACAAACAAGATGTTAATTTTACTTTGGAAATCCCAGTGTGAAAAAAAGATAGTTTATTTATTCGTACACAGCAGATATAAAATAATTCTAATGATGTTGATGACTGATGGAGAGAGAAAAACAGAGGAGAATAGTATCTGTATAGAGTTGTTTTTTCATTGAAATTATGATTTGGATATGTGGTAGGATTGATTTTTGATTGAATTGAAGAACTGAGTATGTGTTGTATTAAAAATTTCATTATGGTTATGAACCAGACATCTTCAAACTTTAGTAATTTTTTTTTAAAGAAAATTTATGAATTAATTCTTATATACTACCATGGCTGAATGTTGAGAATGGTATCTGTATAGAGTACTTTTTCCCATTGAAATTATGATTTGGATATGTGGTAAGATTGATTTTTGATTTAATTGATGAACTGAGTATGTGTACTATCATGGCTGAATGTTAAACAATTTACTATGTTTCATACATTGGGATTGCCCCGTTTTATCATATGGTTGTGTTTATGTATTGTAGTGTTTATCTTGCAACTGAGGGTTGCTTTGAATATGGTTATTCTCTTAATTTGATTTGGTAAGTTTGAGTAGTTTAGAAGAAACCATGACAGAATTTTGTATGCACTCTTCTAAAATCTTAGTGCACTATAAAAGGTGACACAAGTTATTTCAGTTAATTGTTGAGTATTCTGAGAAAGATAGATAGATAGATAATTAGATAGATAGTTCTTTTCGCAATGGCTGATGTTGAAAGTTTTGAGAAACTCAAAGCTACCCAGCAATTGTTAAAGGCTAGCCTAAAGAAATCTACAGCTCTTTCTTCAGCTATTGATGAAACTGGGTCTAGGATTTTGAAAATGTCTTTTGACATGTTGAACTAGACTCGATAAGGGTCATTTAAGAACGGATTTTTTTGTAAACTGGTGTTGTATATAACTTGGTTGATTATATAAACTCGAATCATGTGCTGGTATTTGCGTGAGTAAAATTTAATGACATTATCCTGTTGCCTGCATATTGTTTGCCTTTTGTATTATTGGTATGGCATTGTCATCTTTCATATATAAACAACACCAGAATGAGATCCCATACCAGAATGAGATAATTGTGTAATAATTACTGAAGTTGTAGTATCAGACCAAAAGTAAAACAGAATTTGTAATACATCATACATTTCTGTATGTTCATTTTACTGAATTACATATCTTTGAAGAAAATTATTTCTGGATCACTTTAGGCCAGGTAAAACAAAAGGGAGAATAGTGGAGAGAAGAAAGGATGCTTTTATTTTCATAGGTTTGGAAAGATGGAGAAAATCAGTAGTTTTTCATTTTCTATGAGCCGACTTTCTCTCAGCTGTCACCTATTTTGTAGAGTAGCTGAGAAGGAAATCTAGAGTTATTCAATCTCCTCTTCTTCTTTTTTTCTTTTTTTCCTCTTTAGATATAAGGACATCATAATGAAAATTTATTATGTAAAACATTTCTCATCCACCCTCCCTAACAAGGACAAGTTAGGTTAAGGAAAATCAAAAGAGGGGCAGCTCTATTCGTACAAGACATGAAAGAGAAGGGTTAAAAGAAACTGAAATAAGGAATTCAACATGGTTGAATGAATCCCATGGAAGGAAACTACATACACATTACAGAACTTCAGTATTATACGAAGTTGTCCCTCACACCAGCCTACAGACATTTAATAGTTTTCGAGAATTTATATCTATGCATCGTGAGGTTGAAGTCATCAGACACGCATACCCAAGCAGTTGGTTTAAATTGCTGGGTTGCATCAATTTCATTGAACACTTGCTGCACAAGTGTTGTCTTTCCGACTCCAGCCATACCAACAATGGCAACTACATCGAAATTGACGGCACCACGCTCTTGTTTCGACAGGAATTCCACGACCTGCCTTTTGTCTTCCTCCCTTCCAATCATAGGTCCATCTGGTTGACTGGAACTGGGAGGTAAATTTTGACGTGCCTTAGTGGACGACGTGGTCCCAGTAATGATATTCAAACTAAGCTGGTCCTTTCGCTGAGATATCTCTTGTAAACGATCAGTAATCTTCTGTATTTCTGAGTTCATTTTGTAGTTGAAAACACCATTAGGAACTGAGTTCGAGACCCTTCTTGCGGTGCCGGCATAATGTCCCAGCTCTATCTCCCGTTTGAGCACTTTAGGAGCATATTTGTCCAGTATGTCTTCCACGTCATAAGCTAAGTCCCTGAGATCATCCAGCCAAAGCTTCAGCGGCTTGCTCTCGGTGATTAGTTGCCTCTCCTCCGCCTCATTCAGAACCGCTCCAATTGCAGACAAGGTAGCAGTCCATTTCTGCAGCTTTTGGTCGACGCCCTTTATGAGTCAAAAGTACTTGACCACCTCACGATGCGCCAACTTGTCAACCAGCACTTGAAGGAATGCCACAAGATAAGCCTCTCCCATAGTTTCTTGAATTAGCAGGGAGAAGAAGCACTGAAAGAGTTCTGAACAGAAACAAGCAATCAAAGAAAACGTAAGGAGATGTCCAAGTCTCTGATTTATATATATGCACATACGATTTAAATCAAATGAAATGAAGTTGTTCACTTTTCTATTTTATTTATTTAGTTTTCGTTTGGAAAAATCACAGAAATACTAGGTGCTCCTTTTTCATTTTATTTATTTATTTTGGCTACAACAATTCTGGTTCTCTTTTTTTCTTTTCCTTTTGTTAGAAAGATGGTTTCAATTCCTAAAATAAAATGAAAAATATAAAGGGTAATTCAATTTACATAGGAAGAGAATTGATCAACATGCTGATTTGCTTTTCACAATTTCTAAGAGCAGTTAATCTTGCACTCGAGATCCTATATTCGGATCTCCCTCTTTAAATATCGCTTGTATTAAAAAAAAAACGGAATAATGTAACTAAGCAAAACCCAAATAAAACAACTTTGCCAGTGTGGCTTGGGGCTTTATATTGCCACCGTCGATGACAGGGAGCCTTTTTTTATTTAATAAAAATCATAAATCGGTTTTGAAAAAAATAATAAAAATTCCATGAAAATCTCTGTTGTCGTATCTTACCAAATAGATGAAGAAAACAGGAATTCTGAGCAGATAAAATAAAATACAAGAAACAAAAAACGAAAGGCACCAAACGGAATAAATTAGAAGTACCTGCAGTTGAAGTATATATCAGCAGCAGATTTCTTCACGAATTACCAAATACCGAAGGTGTCGCAATGCACAAGAAGGAAAATTCAAAGGTAATACACAGTAACACACTTTTAGAACCAAAGAGATCAAGAGAGCCAGAACCAAGACATAATATATATGAAGAGGTATGGATGGAACTTATGGGTTTGAGAATTTTGAGTATGAGATGTTACGATGAAAAGACATCTCTTTTTTTTTTCTTTTGGGTCAATGGAAAAGACTCTGAACCAAAGTCTGCGCTACAAAACAAAAGAAGAAGATAAAGTTCGTCATCTGATGGATAAGGAAAACGAAATACAAATTCCCCAAGGCCTTTTATCCTGCCGCACCAAAGTTACAGAAATTTCTGTGTTTGATTATTTGCATTATGGATCACTACCATAACGATTCACACAGTCGTGCTTTCCATTGTCTAATTATATAGTCACCCTTAATTTACTTATAAGAAAATTTTGTTAGATATGCAAACGTGGGTTAAGCTAGTTGGCCACGACAGTGTGTTTGTTTCTTGCACCTAAGTTTGATCCCCCTTCTCGTTAGGTTAGTTTAGAATATTGCTTATTAGATAATTATGATGAATTTGGAGATTTAGGAGCAATATTTTATGAGCATTGATGGTCCTTTTTCAACACGGTAGGAAGTTGCCTACATTAAAAAAAAAAGATGAAAAAAAAAGTGCTGCTAAACGAGCCCTAAAATTAACTGAGTACACTCTACTACCAAACTATTTATTGAATTATTAATTTATCCTAATATAAAATGACCAAAAAGGATATATTAAATTGTGAAACAAATATAATTTTAATAAGTACCCCAACTCACCATATTCAACCATAATCAAATATAGATAAGTTTTCGTATTGTTTGGTACCCTACCCACAGCGAACAACGCAGCGATATAAATACACACCTCACAGTATCCTCAGAAATGTGAGGTGTGTATTTAATATGTGTATATATATACACACACCTCACAGCATCCTCATGTATCAAGGGAAAACAATCCAACACGGGGATTGTTTGACTAAACCACATGGAAGAATCCTCAATAGACCATGTGGCTAGGGAACGAGCCGTCCAACCGGAAGACTAAGCTCACCAGCCCGCACAAAGAATCCTCAATACTCTTGCGTCTGTGAATAGTCTTGCGCGCAGATCGCCCGACAGGGGCCTACGGTAATGACCCGCCAAGGGTGCCGGGGTTCCGATATATACAAGCATCCAAGTATCCATATACATTGTTTCCAAGTATCAGTATCCAAGGGGAGATACATATGATAGTGCACATCATGTACCGGGGGAAAACAATCCAACACAGGGATTGTTTGGCTGAACCACACGGAGGAATCCTCAACAACCATGTGGCCAGGGACGAGCCGTCCAACCGGGGGACTGGGCTCACAGCAGAATCCTCAATACTCGTGCGCTGTGAAAAGTCTTACGTGCGTAGACTACCCCGCTAAGGGTTTACGGCCCGTCAAGGGTGCTCGGGTTCCAACATATCCAAATCATAACCACAGTTTCCAAGTATCCATCATCCAACAATTCTAGTATTAGTATCCAAGGGGGGTACATGAGATGGTGTGCCATCGCCAAGATCCAAAATCCACTTTCATAAACTAATATATATGATAAAAGATGATATTCTCAAAATCCAATTTCCAAATATTCAAAGGTATCCCAAACCCATAATAATAATAATAGTAATGACAATAATAATAATAATAATAATAATAATAGTAATGAATAATAATAATAATAATAATAATAATGATGATGATGATGATGATGATGTCCACCCTTAATTTACTTGTGGAAGAAATTAAGAAAATTTTGTTAGATATGCAAACGTGGGTAGAGAGCCATAGGAAGTTGCCAACATTTAAAAAAAGAAAAAGAAAACTGATAACTGAGTTTTTGTAGGGGTCTTTTTCTTCCGGCAGCTTGACGAACGGGCTTTCCGGCAGCTTGACGAGTTGGCTGCTATGAAGTGCAAAAACGATGAAATTTCCCCTTTTGCCTGAGTTCAAGAACTAGGCCCCAAGAGTGCTTCGAAAGGTTTGAGAAGCCTTAGGAAGCCCTTTGGTTCCTTTCACCAACAAAGAAGACAGTAAATATAGATTAATAGCATGGCTTGGCATGAGAAGCTTGTGGCATGGGAGCTGAGCATTCATAAGTTTAGCATGAGAGAGAGAGAGAGAGAGAGAGAGAGAGAGAGAGAGAAAGAGCTTGGATTTCTTGTGGGAACTAAGGCTTAGGGCAAGAAGAATGAAGGGTTTGATGGGGCTTTGGCTAAGGAAGAGGGAGAGCTATGGAAACTAAGCATGGGGTATCTTGAGTAAATCTCAAGCTGCTTGATGAAGCTTGCTTATGGTCTGGAGATTGTTGTCGTTGCTTGCTAGAAGGGAGAATGTGAGGAGATTGAGGGATAGGGCTTGAAACTATGGAGTTTCAAATGTGAGAGATGTGCTTGCTCTCTGGGTGTGGGTTGCTTGGCTCTGGATAGGATGTTATGTTGGGTAGAAGGAGCTCCTTTTATAGGCACTTCAACCCTTTAAATTTATCAAGCCTCCTTCCTCCTTTTCCTTCACTTTCTCCCATTCACTCTTATTTGGTGAAATCTCCATAATCAGAGCACCTAGGTAACAACTCCTTTGGGGTTCCAAGGTTTCTACGCAGCTGGACCTCTCCATGTGGGTGAGGCGCCACCTGCTTTCCTTCTTGGTTTTCCTATTAGAGCTTGCAGAGGAAAGAAACAGGGGCAAAGGCGTTAGTACACTGGGTATTCCTCCTGCACCCATGGATTCCTGTTGGTTTTTGTGATGGCTTGTCTTTGACTTGGTTTTGATTTGGTTGGGGCATTTTCAAGGGTACTAGATATTTTCCACATGTTGGATATTTTATAAGGTGTTGGGCTAGGCTGTTTCTCTAAGGTATTGGGTCATTGTCGTTTGCTTTGGTTTTGTCAGGCTGCTGGGAGCAGCCTGCGTGGACTTGCTTTGGGTTTTGGCAAGCTGCTGGAAGCAGCCTATGTCTGCTTGGATTGGCTTTGATTTTGACAAGGTGCTGGAGGCTTTTATGATATTTTCCAAGTTGTTTGGGCCACTCCTAAGGTGATAGGCTAATTCACTAAGTTGTTGGGTTATTTTCTCTCTTTCATGCTTACCCACATATTTGGGCTCAAGAAATGGGCTTGAGTTTTGGGGCCCCCAAGCAGCCCAAAACTTCCACTTCTTGGCTCATCAATGGGCCTCGTGAATGCTCGTAACCATCCATACCACAACCCGCTCAGCAAGCCCCAGACATTCGCGTGGCTTGGGCCCACTTAAGCTTGTAGCGTGGCTAGGTGTAAAATAATGATCTTCCGCTTGGCATGGCGTGCTCGAATTTTATCGCCTTTGGAAAGGGATATAATGCTTGACGGGATAATTAGCATGGGCTTTGTAGAGCTAGCATGTTTTAAAGGCTTGTTATAACTTTTTGCGGATTGCGTGCTTACGTGGCATGGCATGTAGCATATATCAAGCGTGTACGACGAATTCTCGCGCGTCTCAACTGGGCCTTTCTTTCTGGGTTAAATGCCATATTGGGCCAAAAATGCACTTGGGCCTACCCCTTGATTTTTTGGGCCTCAACAGTTTTCAATCAAGTCTAGTGTTAGTCTAATGGTCCAGCTGCAGCTGCTTCTTTCTGACTCTGTTTGATAATGAAATGGTCTTTTTTCAACTCATTCACACTTGCTTTTGTCCAACCCCGTTATGAATTCAGCCATAAAATTTATTGCTGAGTATATGAACCCTTTCTTTGGACGACAACGACCATGAAATTGCAAAAGACCTTAAATTAGTTCGTTCAGGATGCCACTGTAACATGATGGACTTGTGCAATTTTGGTTCATCGAAGTAATTGAGAACTCTGATTTTGTTGAATGCCCAAATACTCTTGAATAATGAAATTGTTCACAAACAATTACACACTCTCTTTGATATTGAAGTTAGATAAATACTTTAAAATGTAGGTTGACTAAGTGTAGTAGTGGCATAGACATTTGAGTTAATTTTGTATTTTTTATATAGTTTTCCGTAAAATACATGTTATTTTAAGTAATTAAGAAAAATTAAAAACTAAAATGTAATAATTTTTTCTTAAGACTTCATTTCAAATTTGCTAGTAAATCTTTTAAATTTATAGAATGCATATAAGCTGGCCAACAGGTCTAGCCCAATGAAAAATGTCATTGACTTGCAGATTAGTAATCTCAAGTTCGAATCCCGATGACACCTTAGGGCCCGTTTGGTACACCATATTAGACTATGGATATGAGTAAATAGTTCATGTCAAGTGTTTGGTGTCAACTTGTATTATTTAATTACCTGACTATTTTAAACTGGTTGGGTTTTTAATACTCTCCTTACCTGACTATTTTAAACTGGTTGGGTTTTCTGGTTATATGAAAAAAAATCTTGTCAAAAACAATTCAAAAATAAATCTTGTCATCTGAATCTTATCAAAAAAATTTCGTGTAATTTCAATTTCATTTTCCACTTAAATTATCGAAGAATTTTTTTGTAAAAAAATAGTTTGATCCGATGTTTTCCGGAATCGCACCAAACATAGTATAGTTTAGTCGGACTATTTATCCGGAACAGCACCAAACTCCTTAAAATATTATGGATAAACAATCAATACTCTCCGGAACATATTAATACTATTCGACAAAAATTAGTCAGTACAATCCGACGTACCAAACAAGCCCTTAGTAGTTTATGTGTGTAAGAAATCACCTCCCCTTGTAGTGGGTTTGGTTTTAGATTCGGACAAGAGAAAGTTGTAAGTATTTAGCAAACTTGTGTCTATTACACACATAATCCTATATGTTAGCAAACTCATTTCATGTTGAGAAACAAATTATCAAGTACTATTATGTATCTTGATTGAAAAGTTATCAAACATCTAATAGTAATTGAGTGTTACTAACTATTTTACTTTGGCTGCCTAAATGTTTTAGCATTACGGGCAACACTTTAATGGGCTTAGCGAAGGCACCTCTCAAAAATGGAAATTAAAGGCTATTCTAAGAATCTGATCCAAATTCTACAATGTCAAACTTCAGTTCCTCGAGATTGAATTCCGGTATTTAATGACCCGTTTGATAACCATTTTCAATTTTAATTTTTAGTGTTTATTTTTTGTGCTAGAGTGTAGAGTGAAAAGAGGGAGAATGGAAGTGAGAACAAGAATAAAGATGAGATTAAGAGGGAAGATGATAGGGGAGGATGGGAGGGAAGAGTAACAAAAGTAAAAACTGATATATATTTGAAATTGTTATAAATCCATGGAATGTGGATGACCACCATAACATCCATTACCTCCACCCCTTATTACTTTGTAACCTATGCCCTTATTATTGTAATTAGTAGCTATAAATTGTGAGTTAAATACCTCTATTGTAAGCCTATAAATAGGCACTTATCAAAGATGAATAAGATAAGTTGATACATGTTCATAGAATAAATTCTCTGTTTTTCCCTTCCTCTTATTTCTCTATACAATTTTCCCTAGTTTCACAGCACGTTATCAGCACGACATTGCTCTTGGTATGTTTTCTTTCTCTGAATTTTCTTTTCTTCTTATATGAGCTAGAGTCATCACATGGTATAGAGTTTCTTTGTACTCACCATCAGACTTCATCATGCTCGTTTAAGAAAAAAAATCTTATTTTTATTACACATGAATATAATGCCATGTTTTTTTATACTTGTTTATTTATTTAATTTTAAGCATTATCTTAATGAATTACAGCTTGTTATGATGAGTTTGTATTATACAAAAGATCAGGGCCCGAAGTTCCTCGATCTTCATCACATAACTGGATTAAGACCTGGAGTTTTTTTATTGAATCAGAACCTGAAGTTCTTTGATTCCAAACAATTGAGCGCGTGAAGTTCCGCGAATTTAAAAAGCATATTAGGACATGAAACTCCTTGATTTTGTATTAATCAAAATCAAAATTCCATGAGGCCTACATATGTCAAGAACCCGAACCAGAAGTTTCGAGTGCATATGCATTGATTTGAATATGAAGTTCAAAGCACAACTATTAATTCAATTTATTTAGATTTACGTATTTGAACCTGAAGTTTCGAATATATGTTGATAAGAACCTGAAGTTCTATATCCATGAGATGAATTATCAAAAACTCAAATTTTATGATTTCATGGAAAAGTGCCCTAATTTGAGGCACATTGAATTGGTTGGAAATCCGATTCTTAAACTTGTAGTTTTATCTACATATTGAATCCACATTAATATGGGATTATCTTGGAATTTCATAGTCTTTAATCAATTTATTTTATTCCTTGTTTATACCACTTTACTCATTTATTATTATTATTATTATTTAGATTTTATTTAGTTTTATTTCTGTTGGGTTATTAGCTAATTTCTTTTTACATGCAATGTTGTATTATCGCCTCAATATTGACAGCCAGAGGCGTCTATTGGACAAACTTTCTACTTTCTTTTGTGGGTTGTATTACACAACCATTAAAGTAGTTGAAGATTATGATGTCATGAACCAGAAGTTCATTGACCGGATAACTTTTATGTTGTGGCATGACTGTCTTGGCAATCCATGGTTCACAATGATGCAAAAGATTTTTATAAATTCGTAAGGACATCGTTTAAAGACTCAAAATATTGTATTGTCCAACGAATATAGCATGCTCACAAAGAAAAGCTGTCATAAGGCCATCTCAGTCAAAAATTGAGTTTGACCCCTATTTCTTTAAATAATTCAAGGGGATTGTGAGCCTATACAACATTTAATTATGGACCACTTCAGCCTAACATATGGTCACATTTTGCCTATTGTCAAGACGCTTACGAGCACAACTCCCGCATTATCAAATCCAGTCAATTTGACTTGATAATGATGGTGAGTTTATTTTCCTAAATTTTGAGACAATTTTCCGCCGTTAGGGGAGAAATGGCGCTTCTTGAAGAACGTCGTGAAATAGTATTGAATTAATCCGCTTTTGTCTCATCAAGATAATGCATATATAAGTTATACATATGCTAACATGGATTGATATTCTCGTATCACAATCCATTAACATGACAATAAGTGACTATATATAATGCATGCCTAAAGCATGACAGAAATATAGGTTCTAAAGACTTCTCCCGAAGTAAAGATTATTTGAAAAATTCAAGCCCTATAAAAAATAAAGCTCTATAGGAGGTTATGATCCACATTTTCTAAATCATTCATCTTAAAAGAGATGCTTGTCCCATAAGTGACAACATAAGCCCCTGAAGAGGCATTGGTACCCCAAAGCAATAAGATGCTTATAATTTATGCATGCACATGAGAATTGTGGGTTCACAAATCGATGATACATTTGGTTTATTAGTAGCTACTAGAATCATCAAGGGCTATGATTATATTAAATCACATTTCATGAATGTCGACAAGTTAAGTAATTGGCCAAAATGGAAATAGGCAATTCCATTTATCACTAAATATGAAGTGTGGGATATTGAACCTATAGCTCAAACACTAAATTACAAATGTTAAGTATGAAGGTTACGGATTGGTGTTTGTGAAGTGAAATAAGATCACTAATGTGACATAAGGTTTCCTGGTAGAGACATGATTTTAGTCTCCTATCTCATCATAGATGTATCCACATTTCTATAAGTACAGTTGTTATTTTAACGTGAAACTTATAGCATGTGTTAAATGCATATTTATTAAGACTGTATGGTACATGGAGATCCTCAAAACTCATGAAATATTTGAGATATATTGCATGAAGCAACCCCTTGAAAGATATAAAGTACCACGATATTCTTGATTAAGAGTTAACACTAAGAGTTTGAGTATTTTGAATTCAAATTTGATATTGTTGTAACATATTCTAACTATTAGATTAGTTGTTGATGCTACTAAAGAGTTCAATCATTTGAAAAGTGAAAAACAAGTCGAATAGTGTGATAAATGATCATGTGTGAAGACAATGTTGCTTGCATTGCTCAAATCAGAGAAGGGTTCATCAAGACATAGTTTCAGAAAAAAGCCAAGAGATTGGAGTTAAACAAATTCGTTCACAAGATAATCTGGCGAACCTTTTTACCAAAGTTTTTTCTGAAGCCTAAATTCCAGAAATTAATGAAAATCAAGGGAATATATTAATAAGGGGGAGATATCAATCAGGGGGAGCATCCCAATTCTACTACATACAGGACATATGCGCGTTGTACTCTTTTTCCTTTCGACTAGGTTTTTTGTCCCACTGGGTTTTTCCTAGCAAGGTTTTAATGAGGCAACATATGCTTGTCCAACACCATATCAATGATCCAGAAGAAAGTTGCACTCTTTTTCCCTTCTCTTCGGTTTTGTCCCACTGGGTTTTCCAATAAAGGTTTTTAATGAGGCAACAATGTTATTGTATGGTGGACATCCAAGGGGGAGTGTTATAAATCCATGGAATGTGGATGACCACCATAACATCCATTACCTCCACCCCTTATTACTTTGTAACCTATGCCATTATTATTGTAATTAGTAGATATAAATTGTGGGTTAAATACCTCTATTGTAAGCCTATAAATAGGCACTTATCAAAGATGAATAAGATAAGTTGATACATGTTCATAGAATAAATTCTCTGTTTTTCCCTTCCTCTTATTTCTCTATACAATTTCCCCTAGTTTCACAACAGAAATTGTTTTCACTTTCAAGTTTTTTTTTTTTTTCACTTTTGTTACTCCTCCCTCCCATTCTCCCTTACTATTCTCTCTCTCAATCTCAACCTCACTCCCATTCTCACTCTCATTTTCCTCTATACTCTAGCACAAAAATAAAAACTAAAAACTAAAATTGAAATGGTTATAAAACGGGGCCTAAGAAATTAAGTCCATTTTTTCAACTTTTAATCTGTTAGAATGACACATAATTTTCGAGAAATCATTATGGTAGCAGACGTTTTGGCAAATTTAAGACATACTCTTCGTCATATTTGTATTTGGGTACTTCCCTTATCCTATGTCATATTGATTAAAATTTTAAAGCTCGTTTGATAATCATTTCAGTTTTAGTTTTTAGTTTTCATTTTTTGTGCTAGAGTATAAAGAAAATGAGAGTTAGGTTGAGATTGAGAGAGAGAATGAGAGGGGACGATGGGAGAGAAAAGTAACAAAAATGAAAACAATTTCAACTATATTTCAGTTTTTAATTTTTGTTTTCACTTTTGTTACTACTTCCTCTCATCCTCCCATCTCATCTTCTCTCTCAATCTCGTTTTCACTATCATTTTCCTCTATCTCTAGCACAAAAATGAAAACTAAAAACTAAAAATATAAAAAATAAAAAAAAAAGGTTATCAAACGGACCCTTAGTTTTTTGGTTTTAATATCTGTTGGGACTCTTTTTTTTTTTGTAATTTACTTTGTATTTCTAATAATAATAATTAAAAAAATGAGTCATCATCTCTTAGTCGCTAATGACCAAGAAATCATCATCATTCAGATTTAAATCCAATGGCGATAGAGTTTCTTAAAAGGAGTCTGCAAAAGTAAGTGGTATTGGATTTGAATCCGAGGATGGGCTGATTATGGATTCCTTAATCATTAGGTGGCCAGAAATCAGGACTCTAAAAAATAGAACGTGGGGTGCCTAGAGAATTTCTCATTCGGACACCACTTACTATGTACGGACAAAAAGGGCCCAAAAGCCCTCGGCGTTGAAAACCAACACGAAACTGAGCGCACTTACTTGCCTGCCCCTTCGTTTCTCTCTCTCGTAATTTCATATCGCCGACTGTACCCAGCTGAACGCAAATCACCACAATCATCACCAGCAGCAGAAAGAGAAGAGACGATGTTCTGGGACGTGTCGAGCTGCAACACCTACAACTATGGCGACGCCCTCTACTGGGACGCCTGTTTGCTCTGTTTGGTTTGAGTGAAATTTTTAGAAAAAGATAGAAAATAATTTTTTGATTTGGGATGTTGGGTTTTTTGGATAATTGGTGGTCTTATATTTTTCATTGACAACCGGGCCCTTTTCGGTTGCTTCTGTTAGAGCAACTTCAGTGGTTTTGAACATTCATCATTTCATTTTAGCTACTTTTTGGTAATTTTGACCTGTGTTTGAATTATGGAGAAGTTGTGGCAAAATCAAAGAACTTGGGTTTTAGGGTTATTGCTGGTTTAGTGGTTGGACCTTGTTCTACTCCAATTTCACCCCTGTTATTTCTGGGCAGTTGTGCTTGAGCTTGTATTCTCCAAATTAAGGTTCTCTCTTATTTCTGGGCCCTAATTAGACAAATAACAATATATCATTTGCTCGCACAGCCATAAATAGATAACAATCGAAGATTGGTGAGGTAGCATAGGCCCTCCGGTATGGATATCAGATTTGGGCAAAACCCGATGCGAATATTTTCAAGACAATTAGTGTTGTCGTGGGAGAACCCATCGGATGTTATTAACTGCAGCTTACCACAAGTGTCTATGTAAAGGTGTTTAAGCAACCTGGGAAACAATTGACCTCTCAATGATAACGACGTTAGAGATTCACATCCCGATATCTGTAAGTGCTCAAGAGAAATAAGAGAAGAAGAAGCTGACGAAGAACCAATAGGAACAACCTCATCCTCCTTCTCAACTAATGATTTCAAGCTTTTACACTCTTTTATATCTATTCGTCTTAGATTTAAGGGAATCTGGTATTTTGCAAAATACACCAACGAATCGCACTTTCTAATCCTTAAGACTTCAAGGGAAGGAGGCAGACCAACATCTGGAAAAGAAACCAGACTTGAACATCCAAATATTCCAAGGTCTTGAAGAGCTGTTAGGTGATGCAACCCTTTAGGTACCTTCGAAAGACTTCCACACTCGTTTATTGTCAGAACTCGAAGCTTGCAAGTCAACATTCGCAATTGCAACAACTCCTCTGCTTCTTTTCCTAGCTTTTCAATCTTCAAATCTGTAACCTTCCTTAATCCTTTGGTGAATTCCCCTGTTTGAAACCTCAGCTCTGAAATATTTGAAAGTTGCAAGGACTCTAATAACTCAAACTCAACCCCACTTGTATGCACCAACCCTTTGCAACCGTCGATGTTTAGTGTACCAACTTGTTTATAGTTGGAAATTGAAATCACCAACTCCTCACATTCAAAAATGGCAAGCGTTGCTAATGAATCAAGGTTCTCGGGCAACTTACCCTCCAGCTGAGGGCATCTTCTAATTGAAAGCAATTTCAAGCAAGGGAAAACACCAATTCCCTGATCCCCTACAAAAGGAACCCATTTCTTCCAGTGTTGCATATCCTCAAACTCAAGAGTCTCTAGTACTGGAAAAGGCAAGTTACCCTCCCCATAAAACTCAGGACCAACACTTTCCACTGCAGCCATTCCTGTAATATAAAGTTCTTTGAGCAAAGGCAGTTGCCCAAGCGGTGGCAAGATTTGACAATTTATACATTTGTCTAAACGTACATGCACCATAGTGGAGAATAAACGATCTCCAATCCATGTTGAAAATTGTAATCCAGCATAACCCCTGATGATGAGTTTTTCAAGCATTCTATGAGGTTCTAATCTGTCAAGCACACCTAATTGCGTTTCTTGTGTGGCCCACGACCATTCTAGCACCAATTCATCTACTCTCTCCTTGGATTTTAAGTCGGCCTTCCGTGCATCCTCAGCATCGATCACATTCTCCAACCTTGAGAGCGATAATGTCCCTCGGAGATGGGATAGGGATCCTATCTCTCTTATCCCTGATTCATCACTACCTTTACCCACCACAAAATTAGGCAAAGATTGTAGATTCTTCAATCGACCTAGTTGTGGAGGCATTGGTTCCAATGAACTTGAAGCTACACCAGAGTTGTTGAGATGACGCAGATTCACTAGATTCCTCGTGTTTCTAGGCAGTGCCTTCAAACGTGAACAACCTTCCAATATCAATGTCTGTAAGTTGTAAAGAGTGGTTGTTGATTCTGGCAAACTTGTTATCAGTGTATGAGAAAGATCAAGATACCGCAGATACTTCCAATTACCAATTGAATTTGGCAGCTCATGATTTATTTCATAGCCATTCAAAGAAAGCACCCGTAAGTATTGCATCTGAGGTAATAAATCAAAAATTACCTTACGAGCCAGATGTCGACTCCACCAAGTATATGATAGTGAAAATGGCAGGAATGTTCGCAAACGTTTAACTTCGCGAAAGGCCTCAAACTTTTGAACTCCATCAAAGCGACCAATTATAAAAGACGAATGACGAAAGCATACAGATTGCAAGTTATCACCTTTCTTGTCCTCCAATCTAAAACAAGTATTTCCTGCTGCCCATTGTGCCAAATCAGTAACAAGGTCATGCATTACATATCGTGAATTGTTTTCACTTGCCTTTTGAAATAATGACCTACATAATAGCTCTTGAAAATAGTCGTGGCCTAAATCCTCCATTTGTCTGTTGGCTTCTGGTTGTTGTTGAATCAAACCCTCTGCCATCCATAAAAGGATCAATTGCTTCTCCCCAAATTCATAGTCATTTGGAAATATTGAGCAATAGGCAAAACACCTCTTCAAGTTGGAAGGAAGATAGTGATAGCTCAACTTTAATACCGGAAGAATGTCACTCTTACCTGATAAATTCCACAATTTGTTGTTCAATATTTCTTCCCATTCGTTTATTTCTTTCTGACGTAAAAGCCCACCAAGAGTTCTTGCAGCTAAGGGCAATCCACGGCATTTTTCAGCAATTTTTTTCTGAAGCAACTCAAAATTTGGTGGTCTATCATTGTTAATGTTCACAAATGCATGCTGCTCAAATATTTCCAAACAATTTTCATCGGACATATACTCCAACTTATGAACTGCGGTGGCTCTCGTAATCTTTGCAACATTTTGGTCACGTGTTGTCACAATTATCTTACTTCCTTGTGCTCCAACACTAAAAGGGGATTGAAGTCTTGTCCACAGATCACATAAATCACGGTCACTTTTGTCCCAAATATCATCTAAAACAATTAAAAACTTTTTATCTCTTAACTGCTCATTCAAATCATGCTGCATTTTACTGAACTCCTCTACTTTAACGGGTCCAGATGTGACTGATTCAAGAATTGCCTTCGTCACTCTTACAACGTCGAAGTCATCGGACACAGACACCCACACCTTCGGCTCGAACTCCTTCATGACAGCACTGTTGTTGTTGAATGCAAATTGAGCAAGTGTTGTCTTCCCAAGGCCAGGCATGCCAACAATGGCAACAACATGAAAGTTGACATTACTATGCTCATCTCTCGACAACATGTCTAATATTTTTGCTTTATCTCCATCTCTTCCAACAATGGTTAGGCCACCTAGCACACCTGAAGTTGGTGGCCTTGACCATGCTTTACTAGACGTCCCGGTGCCCTTTAAACCAAACTTATCTTTCCGTTCATAGATCTCTTGCAACCGCTCTGTAATCTTCTTTATTTCGGAGTTCATATTGAAATTGAGTTTCAGTTTAGAGAATGCACTCCGCACCTTTTTACTTGTGCTGGCTTGATCATGTCCCTCTATCTGGCGCTTCAATATTTTAGTAGCAAATTTGTCCAGCACGTCTTCTACATCATAAGCCAAGTCTCTGAGGTTATCCAGCCACAATTTCACACCATGCTCTGTCAGTTGCTTCTCTTCCGCATCATTCAGCACCGCTACGATTGCAAACAAATTGTCACTCCATGTCTTCAGCTTTTTGTCGACGCCCTTTACGAGACCAAAGTAGTTGAGGATCTCACGAGGCGCCAACCTGTCGAGCAGCAACTGAAGGAAGGCCCCAAGAAAAATCTCTCCCACTGCCATACTTGTTGAGAATTAAGACTGAAGAGACACACACAAGCAGCCAAAGAAGTAAGGAAGTTTTCTTCAACAATATCAACATGCACAAATTACGTGAAAAAAATACTAGTTTTAGCTGGGGAACAAGAATAACGCAGGAAGCCAAATATAAAACAAAATGAAATAATTACTAGATATTTCAGTTCAGAATAAGCACTTACATGGAAATTTTGAGATCTGATTTTGCTTGAGATCCACAAATCCAGACTGAACAAATTAAGATGCACAACTGCAGAAATTAAGTGAAAAATTAGTTTTACTTAGGATGTGCAAGTCTCATTGATGAATGTATTTATGGCATATAAAAACATAAATATAAAAGATTGAAATAATTATTATGCTTGCAAGAAGCACTTACATGGAAGTTCAAATCTGATTCTGCTTGTAAGCAACAAATTTGGACTGAAGAAGTAGAACAACAGAGCTTGAGTCTTCCTATAGTTTTGTTCCACTCTACCTTCGGTGGGGTCGTTTTGTTTTTGCTTGTTCTGTTCTATTTCGATCGAAGTGACTTTTTGGTTGATATTTTTCATTTTTCTTTTCTACTTTTGGTGGGGTCGTTTTGTTTTTGTTTGTTTTGTTGAAAAGTCACTCTGATCGAAAAGATTCCTTTAACTGCTGCCACCAGCACGTTACATAGAAAAGTAGAAGCTGATAATTGAGTTTTGAATCAATAGTGTTTCTAGTCTATTCTAATGGCCCAGCTCCAGCTCATGCTGATAATTGAGTTTTGAATCAATAGTGTCTAGTCTATTCTGTGTAATTTCACCAATAAATTTTGATGAGGTTGGTCATATTGGTTCTCCCTCATCCTCATCTCGTGGAAGTTCAAACGGGCCCTATGAGCCAAGTGCATGAATTTCCTAATAATTAATAACATTTTAGTCACATACCATAGTCTCCTCCAAAGCACGGAGAAGCTTTTCATCATATATGCCATAGTCTCCAACAATAGTTATTTATGTGATGTGATGCGTCACATACCATACCACCATAAAACATGCCCTATTTTATGGTTTAAAGCGCAACAGTTGTATTAGAAGTAAGATAAATACATTAATGGCTATAAATTCACATTTGATTAGTTTGGATATTTATGAGAAAGTGATATTCTAAACTAACCAAATGTAGTTGGGTGCAAAGCTAAACTAACCTTAGAGCATCACCAGTTGGGGGTTTATTTTCGAGAGCATAAAGCCACTTTTACATGCCCTTTATACCTCCGGAGGATGTAAATGTGACTTTTGCTCTAATAGGGAAAATGTAAATCCAAATATGTATATTTAATTTTTTTGTCTTAATTCGTTTTTGTGTTAACTTTATAAAATTAATTTTGTGTGGGTTATGTTTATTTTATTTTTCAAGCAAATAGACCTAAAAATATTTAAATTCAGAGAATATATAATTTCATTCAACAAGAACCGTTGGATCGTAAAAATGTCTCAGCCATGCATTTCTAGCCTTTACTTTTGTCTCTTGCTTTGATTTTTAATAAACAAAACCACTCCATGCATTTCAGCCAATTCCAACAGCTACAACACTCAACATCCAAAGGGGCCCACCGCTAGTATTTAATCTTTAATCATCTCTTCTCTCTTCTCCTTTCTAATTGGTGGGGTCCATTCCAAAGGTCTAAAAACTAGACCTGGCATTTGTGTCGTGTTGGCAGTGTTCGTGTCGTGTTCGTGTCAACCCGCTTTTCTTAACGGGTTAACACGACACGACACGATAAGAAAACGGGTTGGGAATGCCCAACACGAACACGACCCGTTACAATTCGCGAATTACACGACACGACACGATTCACACGATAAGAAAAATAAACAGTTTTTTAAAATAAATTTTAAAATCTTAAAATAAAATATCTCCAAACAATACATTATACATGCCCAAAAAAAAATCCAAAGAAAAGCTAAAAACATATTAAACCTTTACACCAAACTTGAGATAACAAAAATATCTCCAAACAATACATTAAACATGCCCAAAAATATCTGCATTTTAGCATTCAAAGCTGCTTGTTCGGATGCAGCCTTTTGTCGCTGGAGGAGTTCAAGTTCTTTCTGCAATGCCTCCATTGTTTGGAGCTTCTGTCGAAGATCTGCAAGTTCAACCTGCAGGTTCAAAGAGTAATTAGCAGAAAACCCAGATTATGGCCAATGTTTCGAGGCAGCCTGATTGTATCACAAACAATCAGGCTGCTTGCTAAGGTCAGCTTAAATGAATATTCATAAGGTTAAACCCTTCCTCCTGAACCTCAATTTTTTCACACAGATCATCCCAGAAACTATTATAAGGTCAACAAAAGTTTGAACTGGCAAAGGAAACATCTAGATCAACCGAGAAACAAGTGATAAGATCCTACCTCAAGTTTGAAACATCTTGACTGCTCAGATGCAAGTTGGCCACGTACAGATTGAAGCTCCTACAAAGTCAGTACAAGGAAATCAATGGCAATTCCTAAGAAAGGAAAATACACAAGAATTATGTGTACCCTTGAAAATTTTGATAATCACCACCAACAGTGGACAATAAAAAATCTCCATTTAATCTCCAGCGTGAAGAGAAGCCAACCAGAAATTAGCACCATTCACAATCACAAAGGATCGGATTCTAGTCATAATTTCCTTGTGAACACAAAGTTGCAAAAAGCAACAAAAATATATCTAGCTCTTTTCTATGTATATCATGCATGTATGTAATAATAGTTACCTTGTACAGGCCAGTGTTTCGAGTCTCTGCTTCTGCTAACTCTTGCTTTAATTGGAGAGTTTGTACTTTCTCCTTGCTTAGTGATGATTCTAATTCTTCTTTCTCTGCTTTGAGGGTTGCTAAAAGATGTTCATTGGTACTCTTGCCTCTTGCTTTCTGCATAAGAGTGTGTGAATAAAAAAACATTAAAACTCAGTATTGTGGCCAAAAAAACATGAAAAATCAGAGATGCAGAGTAATACAAGATCAATAAACTTTATCGGACACTGGCAACTACTGGACCATTCCATCCATACATTCCAAATATATGAAAGACATGAGTGATAGTTTTATTGAAAAACAAGAAACATAAACCATTAACAAAATTTGCCAAATATTTCAAACAACCAAAAAATAAAAAATTAATGTTGCTTGTGCTTCTGAAGTTGCCAGTTATATCTTACATGGCATCAATCTCATCCCAGGTCATTGTTTCTAGGTCAAGAATATGCAGGTCATTCAAGAGAGTTCTCTTTGCATCTTGTCCCCCAAAAATCACCAAGCCACCTCCAACAAGGGACACAGATTGACCCCGCGTGATGCCTGTAAAACATGAATAGGAAAGGACATTGATTTCCAAATTCCAAGCCCACCATTGTGCTTTACAATGAGATTTTATACACAAAAAATATAAATATAAATACCGGTGGTTTTCCATAAGTCTTTAAGAATGACCACGTGCAAGTTTGTAGATCAAATGCCTTCACTGCCATGCCAAAACAGGGAGAAAAGAAAAAAGAAAGTTTAAGAAAAGGACCATTTAACATTTACCAGATTTATTAACAAACTTATAAACAATCAATTCATCAACAAACTTATACCAGATTTATTACTACAATTTACAATACCTCTTAGGCTGCTTAGCCACATTCTCTGCCGCCCCTGCGTTCCTCATCAGGACCATTTAACATTTATGCTTTGCATAAAACACAAAAACAAGCAATATGAATAAGCCATTATACATAACATTAAGCCAAGATAAATTAGATCTGCATGTAGCTTTCTAAATTTGATTGTGGGTTTTACTTACACTTACATTACACTATACAAAAAAGAACATAAAGAGTCAGATTAGATGCTCTGTGGTGAAGGAGAAGTTTCTGTTTCACAACAGAAAATTAAAGCAAAAGCCATAGCAGTTTTTTTTCTTCTTCTTCAAAAGCAGGGGAATAAGCCAAATGAACTCTTTCCAAAGCTAAAAGGTCAAACCCAGAAGCATTTTGTTTTCCAAAACAAAAACATGGGCACAGCACAAAGAAATCAAAAACCCATAAATGAAATGAGGAAATTATTATCATGAAAAACGAAAACTCATTGTAGTTAGTTACCTGAGAAGCCACGCGAGCGCATTGTTGCCATACTTGAAGAGAATATGAGGAAGCCCGTGTTGGAAGAAGATGAGAAGATGAGAAGAGAAGGGAAAAAAAGATCGCAAGAAGAAGAGAAAAGAAGATGAGGTTTTGAGAGAGAGAGAGAGAGAGAGAGAGAGAGAGAGAGAGAGAGTGAACTGAAGGAAGGAGGCTGGCGGCTGAAAATGATGAAGAATGAAGAGAGATAGCTAGGGTTGGTAAGTAAGGTTAGAATATAAAATTACAAAAATACCCCCGCTTAACGGGTTGATTCGTGTTTTCGCGAATTAACACGAAACGACACGATAACAATTCGTGCTAACGGGTCAACACGATAGCAACACGACCGATAACACGAACCCGAAAACTGAAATTTTTTGCGAATTAGGTGTCGTGTTATCGGTCGTGTATGATATTGTCGGTCTACTAAGCAGATGTAAACATGAAATTTTTGGCATCTCCGGCGTCAAATGCAATTTTACAACCTTTTACATACCCTCATTGTAGGAGATTCCGACCAAGAAAGATGTATATTTAGCATATATCTGGATTTATATGTGACCACCGGTGATGCTCTTAGCAGACCCAAATAACAACTTTGCCAACAATGGCTATAAATTCCCTTACAATGGGTATAAATTTACAATTGGTTAGTTTAGATATTTATGACAAAGTAATAATCATGAGATAAATACATCAATGGCTATAAATTCATCATTCCCTTACATTTGGTTAGTTTAGATATTTATGACCCATTTGGAAATTAGGAGCAATATTTTCATGATCATGAGGGATGGAGATTTTTATTAGCTTAAATATGAACGATATTTTACAAGCACTGATGGTCCTTTTCCAACACGCTAGACAAAAAAAAAAAAAAAAAGAAAGAAAAAGTATAACTGAGTTTTCAATAGTCTAATGGCCCTGCTCCAGTTGCTTCTTTCTCACTCTGTTTGATTTGATAATGAAATGGTCTTTTTTCAACTCATTCACCCTTGCTTTTGTCCAACCACGTTATGAATTCTCCAATAAATTTATTGCCTAAATGTATGGGCGATATATCAACTTGTTTGAGCCTGGTTTTCTTTAGCTCGAAATTCATGATGTAGACGTTTATATTAGCCACATGATTTCTTTTATTAAATTTAAGTAAAGTTACTATTCAGGAGATCCACACCTATGGTCCATATATAGCACCCTCAATGTAGAATAACTCTTTATTTACATATTCGGAATTAAATATCCTATATGTGCCTAATTTTTACATGAGTGCTGCTATTTCCACCCACCTGTCCTATTTTCCCACCCACCTTATCTTTTCACCCATAATATAAATTTGAAAAAATACAATCTTATCTTTCCACCCACTATTATTCCTAAAATACCCTTTAATTATTAATTATGATATTTTTTATTTTTTATTAAAAATACTGACCGAAATGTTCAATTATATGCCAAAAATTAATTAATGCCTAACCTCACCCACCCCTTTCTCACCGTCTCGCGCCTACCTTCCTTCTTCCATTGTTATGCGGAAAAGCTCTGTTAATATGAGGTAATGGCTTTCTTTTGGGTAGTGTTCTTTGTCTTCTTAATTTTTGGTTTTCAGTTTTATTGTCACTGAAATGGTGCATACTATTTGGGGTTTTCAGTAATGATATTATCATCATCAAGGTGTAAAAGATGGGACAATACAAAAAATAAAACAGAGAACTTTAAACCATAATGAAGTCGAAAAAGAAGAAGGAAAATCATATAAATTTTCCTACACATACTTTGTAAGATAGAGGACAAAAACCCAAAGGAAATCAAAAAAATCAAAACTGGAAATTTTCCTACACATATGCTCTTTCTGATTTGTTGATTTCACCATCTGTTATGTGGCGTTGCTTCAACCAAGTTCTCCCTGGAAAGTGAAAGGAGCAGAAGCCAGAGCAACGATGAGTTATTTTCGGTATAATTCAAAGACATATTTAGACATTAATTAATTTCCACCATTGGATTAGATCTAGCGGTAAGTGACCATTGTATTTCTTGGTCCTGATGACCTTTTTCCCCAAGTCCTTAGAAGTCATTTTACAAATGAATAAATTTATCTTTAAAAATGTGAAGATAAGGTAGTTGGGGAAATAAGACAGATGAGTGGAAATAGTAACACACTTTTTACATACCTAGAATTAAAGTCCTGAGGAATAATATTACAAGGCAAACCCATTGTGTAATTGCATCACCTACACTATTTAACATGTCAGAATGATCTTTCTTTACTAAGCATTATAATCCTTGACTGTTTCTAATTTAATGATAGTGTACCATTGCCAAATAATATATAAAGGCACAAGCTTTTCCAACCAGTCTTATAAATTTATTCTGCCACTCTGAGGGTCTCTAGTGTGCTTTATTGCCATTGAAAGTACATTTCATTTTAAACTCTACAATATTATATGCATTCAGTGAGAGAAATGGGAGTATTATTAGTACATTACTAGATTGTTTGTCTCTTGTGTCATAAGTTTTGCATTGCAGAATGTACATATAAATATGTCTTAAAAAATCGGAATAACTTTAACCTCTCAAATCATAACACATAATTTATGTGAAAGGGGACATGCCGTGCTACCACTATTCCAACAATGGATACAAAGCGTGCTTGTGCAGCAAAGTAAGGACTGCATGAGACACCTTGAAGAAGAAAATCATTTTGTTTACCATTTAATTAGTTTTATGTACCAAATTCTATGTTTTTCAATTGAGGAGAAAAATGATATATGTTTCCCTTTAGAAAATTATATCTATTGTCTTCAGTATGGAGATTCCTTTTAAGGGAAGATACGAGATTAGAGCATAAGGTAGAAGAGCACAGTTCATGATTGTTGTAAGTAATTTTATTTTAAATTTGAATTTGAAATTTTTGTGATGTTGTAATATCAAGCATAGTTGTGGTCAAACTCTATAAAAAAAAATTAGATGAAAATAATTGTTACTGTTTGTATTACTAAGGGAGAGGGGCTTGATCTTTTGTGCTGTGCTTTGGACATACCAGCTGATCAGTGTGGGGAATGGCTCTCAATTCTTTGTAGCAAGATGGATACACTTTGTACCACCATCCACTACGTGTATCAAAACGTGTAATGGTTGCTCTACATATAACAAAAGTATCCAACAACATATTTAAGGAAATTAGTTAATTTTATGAAAACAATCATGAGATGTAAAATGGTAGGAAAAAAAATGAAATAAGTATTGCGTCTAATAATTTATAAGGTTGTGTATTGAATTGGAAGCAATGGAAACCTAGGAGTAGGTTGATGTTTTTACCTTATACATGTCTGGATCAAAAAATATTTTTTTTAAAAAAAACATCATAGCGCACTTCCTGATTCCACAATAGGAGCCTTTAGTTTGGCCCTCCGGATCTCTTCTTTTGGGTTTTCACTCACAGCTTCTTAGGGCTCATCACTTGAGCTCCCAAAAGATCACACCATTAGCTTGAGCATAACTTGTGTCGTGATCTTGTTGCTTGCATTTACCCAGTCAATCCAGGGCCTCCAGCTGCTTTTGCATGTCTTGGGAGTAAAAATCTACCATCTTTGATAGCTTTTGATTCTCTTCCTGCAATATTTCAAGCTGATGTCGATTCGCCTCCCCTATCTTTGCCCTCTCCCTCTTCAAACTCCGTATGACACGCTGACAATCTTCAACCAAATTCTGCTCTGCAACCAACTAAGCTCTTAGCACCTCTACCTCATAGGATTTGTCCCACCATAATTGACCCATATCTTGTCCTACATCACAGAGAATTTAGAAAGACATTGAAGTCAAGCAAACAAAAGAAAGAAAATTATGGCTTTGTTTTCTCAGCAGAAAGATGACAAAATGTTACAAGGCAAACCAAGTGAGAAATGAAGTACTTTCTTTTACTATATATTTCAAATGTTCTCCATTCAAATTTTGATCGCATGTTTGCAAGTGCCTATTAAGGAAGAGCCTTTTAAGTCTTCCCATTTCCTGGATTTAAAATATATCATAAAGTGAAATAAAGATGGATTTACCATTTGCTCGATAAATCGTTGTCGTCCAGCATGGGGGAGTCCCGCTTCAAGCAATTGTAGATGAAAAAGACCCACCTGGGAAACATACATTGTTGTAAAATCCAACTAAATTGAAGAAAACAAGAATATCTGAAAAATAATAAGACATTCTTATTTGAAATTTGAAGTACCTGGGGAGAGTTTCCTTTATCTCTATGTACGGAATGTGGGATATTTTGGGCCAGTATCGTCCAAAGATAAAATATCTTTGCGACCCAGATGCGACCCAAAATATCTCTGGACACCCAGAGATATAAAATCGTGAAAGTGAAAGAGTCGGGGCCGTTGGAATAGATGCCAGCTTTGGACAATTCCAGAGTCGAAGAGATTGAAGAGAGGTGAGGAATTGAAAGCCCTTGCTGCTCAGTTTCTTCAGATTTGGGAAGCCCCCAATTGAGAGATGAGTGAGAGATTCGGGGAGCAGCATCTCCATATCCATCTCCATGTCTCCTCCGGGTGGAAAAGACACCACATATGGGTCTTCGCCATCGACCCACAATTCTGTAAGAGAGGTGAGCCTGTGCAACAACTCCCACAACGGCTTACAATTCTTGATTCCGCGAATTCCAAGTGATGTTAGGTTGGGGGGAAAGGAAGTGAAATTTAAACCTTCACCGTAATCAATATTCAATTTCTGAAGACAGTTGAGATTGTGCATGTCCGGTAACATCTCCAATTTGTTGCAATTTTTGATGTAGATTTCTCTCAGGCTGGAGGCGGCTGTTGTTGTTGGCGAAGACAAACCCTCACCACTCAGGCTCGGGATGGAAACCAGACTCCCACAATCATAAATACTTAAAGTTTGAAGATTGGTGAGGTGGCATAGGCCCTCCGTTAACGATTTCAAATTTGGGCAAAAACTGATGCTAATATATTCAAGACAATAATTAGTGTTGTCGTGGGCTAACCCATCGGACGTTATTAACTGTAGCTCTCCACAATGGGATATGTCAAGGATTTTAAGCGCCCTGGGAAACAACTGGGCTCTCAATGATAACGACGTTAGAGATTCACATTCCCGTATTTCCAAGTGTCGAAGAGAAATATGAGAAGAAGAGGAAGACGAAGAACCCACCTCCTCCTCTACTAATGACTTCAAACTTTTACACCGCAGTATCTTTATTCTTCTTAGATTTGGGGGAATCTGGTATTTTGCTAAATACAGCAACGAATCACACTCCTCAATCTTTATGACTTCAAGGGAAGGAGGAAAACCAACATCTGGAAAAGAAACCAGACTTGAGCATCCAACTATTTGAAGGTCTTGAAGAGCCGTTAGGTGATGCAACCCTTCTGGTACCTTCGAAAGACTTGCACACTTGTTTAATTCTAGATATTTAAGCTTGCAAGTCAATATTTCCAATTGCAGCAACTCCTCTGCTTCTTTTCCCAGCTTTTCAAGGAGGGAAGAGTTGCCTTCAATAACCAAACGATCAAGAGAAATCAAGTGTTGCAATACTCTATCCTCATTCTTCAGTGAAGATGTCAGCTCCTCACATCTGCCAATCCTCAATTTTGCAACCTTCCTTAATCCTTTGGTGAATTCCCCTGTTTGGAACCTCATCTCTAAAATATTTGAAAGTCCCAAGGATTTTAATAACTCGAACTCAACGCCATTTGTCTTCACCACCACTTTGCAACCGTCGATGTCTAATGCACCAATTTGTTTATAGTTGGAAATTGAAATCACCAATTCCTCACATTGAATAATTCTAAGTGCTGCTAATGAATCAAGGTTCTCGGGCACCTTACCCTCCAATTGAGGACAATTTCTGATTGAAAGCAATTTCAAGCAAGGGAAAACCTGATCTTGTGCGAAAGGAAACCATTTCTTCCAGTGTTGCATATCCTCAAACTCAAGATCCTCTAGTACGGGAAAAGGCAAGCTACTCTCTCCATAAAACTCAGGACCAACACTTTCCACTGCAGTCATTCCTGTAATATAAAGCGTTTTGAGTGAGGGCAACTGTCCAAGTGGTGGCAAGATTTTACAGTTCTCACATTTGTTTAAGCTTACACGAACCATAGTAGAGAATAAACGATCTCCAATCCATGCTGAAAACTTTAGTCCAGCATAACCCTTGATGCCCAGAATTTTGAGCATTCTATAAGGTTCTAATCTGTCAAGCACACCTAATTGTGTTTCTTGTGTGTTATCCGACCATTCTAGCACCAATTCAGCAAGTCTCTCCTTGCATTTTAAGTTGGCCCTCCGTGCATCCTCAGCATCGATCACATTCTCTAATCTTGAGAGCCGCAATGTCCCTCGGAGATGGAATAGGGACCCTATCTCTCTTATACCCGATTGATCACTACCTTTACCCACAACAAAATTAGACAAAGATTGTAGATTTGTCAACCGACCTAGTTGCGGAGGCATTGCTTTCAGTGAATCTACGTATGAATTGTGGAGATGACGCAGATTCACTAGATTCCTCAAGTTTATGGGTAGAGCGTTCAAATCAAAACAACCGTCCAATATCAATGTCTGTAAGTTGTAAAGAGTGGTCGTTGATTCAGGCAAACTCCTTATCTCTGTGCAAGAAAGATCAAGATACCGTAGATACTTCAATTTACCAATTGAATTTGGCAGCTCAGTTACTCGATAGCTATTGAGAGAAAGCACCCGCAAGTATTGCAATTTTGGCAATAAATCAAAAGTAACCTTACGACTTAGATAATTTGAAGGATGATAATCCACAAGTGTTGAAAGTGGTAGGAAGGTTCGCAAATGTTTCACTTTAGAAAATGCCTCAAATCTTTTAAACACATCATACATACCAGAAATGTAGGACGCATGGCGGGCCTTCGTAAAACATCCATGTGGTACATGATCGCTATTCTGCTTATCCTCCAATCTAAAACAAACATCTCCTGCTGCCCACTGTGCCAAACCAACAACGAGGTCATGCATTACATATTTTGAATTGTTTTTGCTTGATTTCTGAAATAATGACCTCCATAAGAGCTCCTGAAAATAGTCAGTTCCTAAATCTTCCATTTGCTTATTATGTTCTGGTTGTGGTTGAATCAAACCCTCTGCCATCCACAGAAGAATCAATGCATGCTCACTAAATTCACAGCCACTTGGAAGTATCGAACAATAGGCAAAGCATCTTTTCAAATGTGAAGGAAGATAGTGATAGCTTAATCTTAATACCGGAAGTATGTCACGCTCATTTGATAGACTCCATAATTTGTTGTTCAATATTTCCTCCCATTCATTCATCTCTTTACGAAGTAAAAGGCCGCCAAGAGTCCTAGCAGCCAAAGGTAATCCACTGCATCGTGCAACAATTTTCTCCTTCAGTGACTCGAAATTTGGTGGTATATCTCTGTTAACATTTCTGAATGCATGCTGCTCAAATACTTCAAAACAAACGTCATTTGACATAGGCTCCAAATTATGAACTAGAGTGCCAGCTCCCATCATTTTCGAAACTTCTGCATCACGCGTTGTCACAATTATCTTGCTTCCTGCTGCTCCATCGCGAAAGGGGGACTGCAGTTTCATCCATAGACCATAGCTACATGTGCCCCAAACATCATCTAAAACAATTAAAAACTTCTTCCCAGCTAATTCCATCTGCAGATACTGTTGAACCTGATTGAAATCTTCTGTAGGATAGTGTTGGGATGTGACTGCTTCGAGAATTTGCTTTGTCACTCTTTCTAGGTTGAAGTCATCAGAGACGCATACCCAAGCAGTTGGTTTAAATTGCTGGGTTGCATCAATTTCATTGAACACTTGTGCAGCAAGTGTTGTCTTTCCGACTCCAGCCATACCAACAATGGCAACTACATCGAAATTGACGGCATCATGCTCTTGTTTCGACAGAAATTCCACGACCCGCCTTTTGTCTTCCTTCCTTCCAATCACAGGTCCATCTGGTTGACTGGAACTGGGAGGTAAATTTTGACGTGCCTTAGTGGACGACGTCGTCCCAGTAATGATATTCAAACTAAGCTGGTCCTTTCGCTGAGATATCTCTTGCAAACGCTCAGTAATCTTCTGTATTTCTGAGTTCATTTTGTAGTTGAAAACACCATTAGGAACTGAGTTCCAGACCCTTCTTGCGGTGCCGGCATAATGTCCCAGCTCTATCTCCCGTTTGAGCATTTTAGTAGCATATTTGTCCAATACGTCTTCCAAGTCATAAGCTAAGTCCCTGAGATCATCCAGCCAAAGCTTCAGCGGCTTGCTCTCCATGATTAGTTGCCTCTCCTCCGCCTCATTCAGAACCGCTCCAATTGCAGACAAGGTGGCAGTCCATTTCTGCAGCTTTTGGTCGACGCCCTTTATGAGTCCAAAGTACTTGAACACCTCACGATGCGCCAACTTGTCAACCAGCACTTGAAGGAATGCCACAAGATAAGCCTCTCCCATAGTTTCTTGAATTAGCAGGGAGAAGAAGCACTTAAAGAGTTCTGAATAGAAAGAAGCAATCAAAGAAAACGTAAGGAGATGTCCAAGTCTCTGATTTATATTCATGCACAGACGATTTAAATAAAATGAAATGAAGTTGTTCACTTTTCTATTTTATTTATTTAGTTTTCGTTTGGAAAAATCACAGAAGTACTAGGTGCTCCTTTTTCATTTTATTTATTTATTTTGGCTACAACAATTCTGGTTCTCTTTTTTTCTTTTCCTTTTGTTAGATAGACGGTTTCAATTCCTAAAATAAAATGAAAAATATAAAGGGTAATTCAATTTACATAGGAAGAGAATTGATCAACGTGCTGATTTGCTTTTCACAATTTCTAAGAGCTGTTAATCTTGCGCCCGAGATCCTGTATTCGGATCTCCCTCTTTAAATATCCCTTGTATAAAAAAAAATACAGAATAGTGTAACTAAGCAAACCCAAATAAAACAACTTTGCCAGTGTGGCTTGGGGCTTTATATTGCCACCGTCGATGACAGGGAGCCTTATTTTATTTAATAAAAGTCATAAATCGGTTTTGAAAAAAAGAATAAAATTCCATGAAAATCTCTGTTGTCGTATCTTACCAAATAGATGAAGAAAACAGGAATTCTGAGCAGATAAAATAAAATACAAGAAACAAAAAACGAAAGGCACCAAACGGAATAAATTAGAAGTACCTGCAGTTTAAGTATATATCAGCAGCAGATTTCTTCACGAATTACCAAATACCGAAGGTGTCGCAATGCACAAGAAGGAAAATTCAAAGGCAATACACAGTAACACACTTTTAGAACCAAAGAGATCAAGAGAGCCAGAACCAAGACATAATATATATGAAGAGGGATGGATGGAACTTATGGGTTTGAGAATTTTGAGTATGAGATGTTACGATGAAAAGATATCTCTTTTTTGTTCTTTTGGCTCAGTGGAAAAGACTCTGAAACCAAGTCTGCGCTACAAAACAAAAGAAGAAGATAAAGTTAGTCATCCGATGGATAAGGAAAACGAAATGCAAATTCCCCAAGACCTTGTATCCTGCCACACCAAAGTTACAGAAATTTCTGTGTTTGATTATTTGCATTCTGGATCACTACCATAACGATTCACACAGTCGTGCTTTCCATTGTCTAATTATATAGTCATAAAGGCTATTACATTAATGTCCACCCTTAATTTACTTATAAGAAAATTTTGTTAGATATACAAACGTGGGTTAAGCTAGTTGGCCACGGCTGTGTGTTTGTTCCTTGCACCTAAGTTTGATCCCCCTTCTCGTTAGGTTAGTTTAGAATATTGCTTTGTCAAAAAAAAAAAAGGTTAGATATTTATGATGAATTTGGAGATTTAGGAGAAATATTTTATGAGCATTGATGGTCCTTTTTCAACACGGTAGAGAGCCATAGGAAGTTGTCTACATTACAAAAAAAAAAAAGTGCTTTTGCAAGACTGTGACTACACCTCTTGTAGCAACCGAGAAATTGACTAAAGATGATGGAAGTGGAGCCACAAGTGAAGAGCAGTACAGAAGTATTGTAGGAAGCCTCCTGTATTTAACTGCCACCAGACCAGATATCATGTATGCTTCTAGTCTACTTGCTAGATTCATGCATTGCCCTACAATCAAGCATTATGGAACTGCTAAACGTGTGCTCAGGTATATCAAGGGGACTTTAAACTATGGGCTAGAGTATGTGAAGGGCAAGAAAGCAATGTTGATTGGCTTCTATGACAATGACTGGAGTGGATCAGTTGATGACATCAAAAGTACATCGGGCTATGCATTCTCATTTGGCAGTGGTGTTTTCTCTTGGGCTTCAGTCAAGCAAAATTGTGTGGCATTGTCTACTGCTGAAGCAGAGTACATAAGTGCATTTGAAGCTACTGCACAAGCTATTTGGCTTAGCTTTGTACTAGAAGATTTCGGAGAACTCCAAACTGAAGCAACTCCATTACAGTGTGACAATACATCTGCAATTGCAATCACCAAGAACCCTGTGTTTCATTAGAAGACAAAGGACATTGATAGGAGGTATCATTTCATTAAAGATGCACTACAAGATGGCATTATTGATTTGGTTTACTGTCCTACAAATGAACAACTAGCTGACATCTTCACAAAGCCATTGGCAAAGGATCGATTCAATTATCTCAGGAGTATGCTAGGAGTATCAGCTCAAGACTTAAAGGGGAGTGTTGATTTATAAGTTCTTAAGCTGTAATAGAAGTTAGTTAGAAATAGTTTTACTTTCTTTTATTTACCATAGCCAAGTGTAAGAATCCTATTTGATATCTAAGTGAATGGCTGAGATCACCTTGTGATGTAAGGGATCCAACTAATGACCCTAACGGTTTTATATTCCTCACACCAAGAGCGTGAGGTAGTGATGTAAGTGAAACAGAGAGAAGAAGCAAATATTTGAGAAGAAACAGAGTGCAGAGGAAACATTCCTTCTGTCCGATTTTCAGAGCATTTGTCATTTGTCATTTTCTCTCTTTCATGTCCCTCAGCTCGATCTGGATAAAGAATCCATTTGATTTCTCATCCAACCTACACGATTTACCAGAAAACACTGAAAATACTAACATTTAAGACTCAATTGACAGCTGCAATTTTTTATATTCCTCCATTTGTTGGTAACTGTGCACCCTTAGATGTGGCTTTATATTGGAAACATGCACAATGATAAACCTTTAGTTTCAAAGGCACCAAGTTCTCGCTGGAGTAATCGAACAACGAATTCTAGAACCCTTACTACACCAACACAAGATTATCCCTAGTGGCTTTGTTGTTCGAACTGGCAACACATTCTTGGGGTCCTTGATGTAAGATCTGAGTTCTCCTTGAATCCCATTATGTTAGTTGGTTGTGTTTTCCTCTTCAATTCTCATGATTCCTTATATTGTGGAATAGGTGGGTTGATTATGCACGGTGGGTTGGAATTCAAAAGATACAAGATTAAAGCATAGGGTAGATTACATGATTGTTGTAAGTAATTTTATTTTTGTGTGGATATTGATTTTGTTTATGGAATTACAGTGCGGTAACCTTCTGAGTCTTGATGATAAAAATGCACGAGATGGACATTTATAAAATAAACTAGCAACCAAGAGATATCGGCTATATATGCTTCCATCATGGTGGGGTAGACAATCAGACCAGGCATGGTCTTTGCCAATTAATCCACACCGATAGCAGGGACGAGAAATCATTTGAAATCCATTTGTTTTCTTAATTTTCTTTTTGTTTAAATATTGACATATATGAATTATAATAGACTAGACAAATAATTGAACTCTTAGATTCATCCATCATATATACAATCTCCTATCGATGAACTGTTTACAAATGCCTAGTGAGTTGACATGACCCAATAAAACAATCCTTCTTGATCTGATAGGCAGAATATTTAAAGCAAATGGTTGTCCAAAGAACTGACGAAATTGTTGAAGTTTTGGATTACTAAGGGAGCAGAGAGAGTACAGAGAGAATAAGCTCAGAGAAGAATAGAAAGTTCCCCATTGCAAACGTGAGTTAGGCCAGTTGGCCACGGTAGTGTGCCTACTCTCTTCCACCTAAGTTTAGTGTGTCTGCTCTCTTGCACTAAGTTCGATCTCCCTTCTCATACATTAGGTTAGTATAGAATATTGCTTTGTTAAAAAAAAAAAGGTTAGATATTTATGATCAATTTGGAGATTTAGGAGCAATATTTTATGAGCATTGAAGGTCCTTTTTCAACACGGTAGAGAGCCACAGGAAGTTGCCTAAATTAAAAAAAGAAGAAAAAAAACTGATAACTGAGTGTTCAATCAAGTCTAGTGTTAGTCTAATGGCCCAGCTGCAGCAGCTTCTTTCTCACTCTGTTTGATAATGAAATGGTCTTTTTTCAACTCATTCACACTTGCTTTTGTCCAACCCCGTTATAAATTCAACAATAAAATTTATTGCTGAGTATATGAACCCTTTCTTTGGACGACAACGACCATGAAATTACAAAAGACCTTAAATTAGTTCGTTCATGATGACACTGTAACATGATAGACTTGTGCAATTTTGGTTCATCGAAGTAATTGAGAACTCTGATTTTGTTGAATGCCCAAATACTTTCGAATAATGAAATTGTACACAAACAGTTACACACTCTCTTTGATATTGAAGTTAGATAAATACTTTAAAATGTAGGTTTTGACTAAGTGTAGCAGTGGCATAGACATTTGAGTTTATTTCGTATTTTTTATATATTTTCCGTAAAATACATGTTATTTTAAGTAATTACGAAAAATTAAAATCTAAAATGTAATATTTTTTTTCTTCTTAATAATAAAGCAAGACCCTTCATTTCAAATTTGCTAGTAAATCTTTAAAATTTATAGAATGCATATGAGCTGTCCAAGAGGTCTAGCCCAATGAAAAATGTCATTGACTTGCAAATTAGTGATCTCAAGTTCGAATCTTTATGACACCTTAGTAGTTTATGTGTGTGAGGAATCACCTCCAACTTGTAGTGGGTTTGGTTTTAGATTCGGACAAGAGAAAGTTGCAAGTATTTAGCAAACTTGTGTCTATTATTACACACATAATCCTATATGTTAGCAAACTCATTTTATGTTGAAAAACAAATTATCAAGTACTATTATGTATCTTGATTGAAAAGTTATCAAACATCTAATAGTAATTGAGTGTTACTAACTTATTTTTATAGAAATATTTTACTTTGTCTACCTAAATGTTTTAGCATTGCGGGCAACACTTTAATGGGCTTAGCGACGGCACCTCTCAAAAATGGAAATTAAAGGCTATTCTAAAAATCTTATCCAAATTCTACAATGTCAAACTTTAGTTCCCTCAAGCTTGCATTCAAGTATTTAATGACCCGTTTGATAACCATTTTCAATTTTAATTTGTTGTGTTTATTTTTTGTGCTAGAGTGTAGAGTGAAAAGAGGGAGAATGGAAGTGAGAACAAGAATAAAGATGATATTAAGAGGGAAGATGAGAGGGGAGAATGGGAGGGATGAGTAACAAAAGTAAAAACTAAAACTAAAAACTGAAATCTATTTGAAATTGTTTTCACTTTCAAGTTTTTTTTTTTCACTTTTGTTATTCCTCCCTCCCATCCTCCCCTACCACTCTCTCTCAATCTCAATCTCAACCTCACTCCCATTCTCACTCTCATTTTCCTCTATATTCTAGCACAAAAATGAAAACTAAAAACTAAAATTGGAATGGTTGTCAAACGGGGCCTAAGAAATTAAGTTCATTTTTTCAACTTTTAAGCAGTTAGAATCACACATAATTTTAGAGAAATCATTATGGTAGCAGACGTTCTGTCAAATTTAAGACATACTCTTTGTCCTATTTGTATTTGGGTACTTCCCTTATCCTGTGTCATATTGATTAAAATTTGAAGGCTCGTTTGATAACCATTTCAGTTTTAGTTTTTAGTTTTCATTTTTTGTGCTAGAGTATAAAAGAAAATGAGAGTTAGGATGAGATTGAGAGAGAGGATGAGAGGGGACGATGGGAGAGAAAAGTAACAAAAGTGAAAACAAAACTTGAAAGTGAAAATAATTTCAAATATATTTCAGTTTTTAATTTTTGTTTTCACTTTTGTTACTACTTCCTCTCATCCTCCACTCTCATCATCTCTCTCAATCCCATCTTCACTTTCATTTTCCTCTATACTCTAGCACACAAAAAGAAAACTAAAACTAAAATAAAAATGATTATCAAACGCACCCTTAGTTTTTTGGTTTTAATAAACATTGGTAGTTTTTTTTTTTTTTTTGTAATTTACTTTGTATTTCTAATAATAATAACTAATAAAAATTAGAACATTTGGGTGCCTAGAGAATTTCTCATTCGGACACCAATTACTATGTACGGACATAAAAGGGCCCAAAAGCCCTCGGCCTTGAAAACCAACACGAAACTGATCGCACTTACTTGCCTGCCCCTTCAGCTCTCTCTCTCTCTCTCTCTCGTAATTTCATATCGCCGACTGTACCCAGCCGAACGCAAATCACCACAATCATCACCAGCAGCAGAAAGAGAAGAGACGATGTTCAGGGACATGTCGAGCTGCAACACCTACAACTATGGCGACGCCCTCTACTGGGACGCCCGCTACGTCGAAGAAGGAGGCTCCTTCGACTGGTACCAGCGCTACTCTTCTCTCCGCCCTTTTGTCCGAAACTACATACCAACCTCCTCTCGGGTTCTCATGGTCGGCTGTGGCAATGCTGGTAATTTCCCCTCTTTCTCCGTTGCTCTTTTCTTCATTGTTTGTTTGGAAAGCTATTCCCTTTTGAGAGTTTTAATCCGCAGGTTCTAGAGCTTCTTTCTTTCTCTGCATTAGTACTCTGTTTGCTCTGTTTGGTTTGAGATAAATTCTTAGAAAAAATATAGAAAATAAGTTTTTTGATTTGGGATGTTGGGTTTTTTGGATAATCGGTGTTCTTATATTTTTCATTGATAACCGGGCCCTTTTCGGTTTCTTCTGTTAGAGTATAATTGGTTCCCAAAACTTCAGTGGTTTTGAACATTCATCATTTCATTTTAGCTACTTTTTGGTAATTTTGACCTGTGTTTGAATTATGGAGAAGTTGTGGCAAAATCAAAGAAATTGGGTTTTAGGGTTATTGCTGGTTTAGTGGTTGGACCTTGTTCTACTCCAATTTCACCCCTGTTATTTCTGGGCAGTTGTGCTTGAGCTTGAATTCCCCAAATTAAGGCTCTCTCTTACTCCTGCCCGCATTCTCTCTGATAGTTCCATCTGTTTTAGTATATGGATACATGAATCACCAGAGGGGATGCATTCTGTCCAGGCCCTAGAATGAAACTACTAGTAACAATTTATCATTTTCTCTCACGCTAATTAGACAATTGATGTCGAAAGTAATAATGTACCTGATGCAATAATTAGGGTGCTTTGGGGTCCCTAAACATGGCATTGCCCTTGCCATCTATAGACGTAGAACTGTTGATGTAAAAATGATTCATTTTCTAATCAGGAAGTCCTAACATCTATAATTTCATTGGATTTAGATATTTACTATCTACTTGTTGAGTGAAATTCTGATGGAAAAATCTTCTCCCGTAGTTATGTCTGAGGACATGGTTGCGGATGGATATGAAGACATAATGAACATTGACATTTCATCAGTGGCCATTGACATGATGAAAAGAAAATATGAGCACATACCTCAGCTGAAATGTATCCTTTTGAAAACTTACTTCATTAAAATTACCAGTACAATTTCGTACTGCATTATCTTTAGTAAATATTGCAGACTCTAGGCGTGTTTCCTATACAATTAGATATGCAAATGGATGTTAGGGATATGAGTGTCTTCCCAGATGAATCATTTGAAGGTGTCATTGATAAAGGTATGTATCATTGCTTTGTTTTAGTAATTTAGAATACACAATACTGTAGACTAATTTTTTCTTTTTTTGTCTTAATAAAACTGTGTTGCTGTCACCACTTTTTGCACCTGTGGTCTGTCAAAGGAACTCTTGATTCACTGATGGTATGATGTCTGTTGTGATGTTCATATGACTCCTCTTAGTCATTACTTAAACACACTCTAATTCTCGCATTTGTTCTTATATTTCTAGTGTGGCAATGATGCTCCAATTAGTGCTGCTCAAATGCTAGGGGAAGTGAATAGGTTGTAGACTATAAGACTCAGTTGACAGCTGCAATTTTTTATATTACTGGATCAGTACATGATTTTTTTCTATTTAAAATTTATTCATTATTGTTTACTTTTATATTCCGTCACTAATCACAGTTGTTATTTTGCTTGTAGGCTTCTTAAACCTGGAGGGATCTATTTGTTGGTAACTGTGCACCCTTAGATGTGGCTTTATATTTTACATTGTTCTTTCTTTTATTGAAATCTCAAAATACATAATCTGTTCTTAAACTGCCACATAGCAGATAACCTATGGTGATCCTACAGTAAGGATGCCTCATTTGATCCGGCCAGTGTACAATTGGAAAGTTAATTTGTACATTATACGTAAGTTTAGTTTTCATATCATATTAGTTCGTCCATTTTCCTGTTCAAATATCTATGATTTTTCAATTCATTTTACAGAAGTGATTTTGCTTCCACCTTGTTATTTGATTCACACATAAAATATTTTGAAGTTGTTGATTTTAGTCCATTCTAAACTACGTTTCTACCCACCTTCGGGGGATCTTGTTTTGGATAATCAACAGAGACGATGATGCTATGATTTTGCTTGCTCCTGTTTCTTGTACGTTTTCTTTTAATTCATTAATTGTTGTTACAATTGATGATTGAGGCGCCTTATTTGTTTTGTTATCCGTTTGACTATCTTTTCACAGCCAGACCAGGATTCCAAAGGCCTGAAGGTTGTAGTTCATCAATAAAGTCATATTTGGAACCTATTCCTATCACCGAGAAGGGCTTACTTCCAGCTGAATTTGTTTTGGAAGATCCAGATTGTCACTTTATATATGTGTGTAAAAAGGATGATATGGAGCTAAGTAGTGCAACAACTTATGGATTGATAGTTGATCTCTTACAGTAATTACTTGCAGTGAAGCACCGATGAAGGTATAATGGTCATCCTTGGGTGTCTGACAGTTAAAGGATTCTGTTCAATGTATCTGCCTAGATTTTAGGGATGAAAATCAAAAACAAAAAAACCCAATAAAATAAAATCCTCCTGAGAAACCATAGACACATTATCCCCATCTTTGATTTCTTTTATTGTATCAGTAAGTAGCTACCAAAACAATTACAAAAATAAAGCCGTGATATTAAGTTCATGGAACATTCTTGCTCAACTCCCTTGTACAAGTATGTGAAGGTTGGTTTGGGTTGGTTTGGCATCCTGGTTGCTAGAATGCATCGTTGTGTCGATCCTCCAGTTTGTTCAAGTTTACATCCAGTTTTTTTTTTTAATTATTTCAATCGTGGACTTGCATGTATATCAATCAGGATGCTCGGAATGAAGGGCATAGGAGATTGAAACATTAGCTTGTATACTCCAATGAAGGTGGTTGCCCCTGCACGTATTTGTGTTTGTTGGTTTGATACATGTTTTTGTGAATGGAGAAAACGTTGGCATTGGATAGGGGAGGGCTATGATGCCAGCCAGCATCAAGCCCAAACGTATTGTCTGAAACGGAGGTTACAAAGCACAGACTTTGTTTTTTGTTGTTGATAAAAAGCGATAGAAGTTTATCAATTCAAATGGACAAAAAGAGTACAAAGGAAAAGACTTTACATCATTTCAAATGGACAAAAAGAGTACAAAGGAAAAGACTGTAAAGGGAGTCATCCCAGTAGCAGGATGATGACATGGGCAAAATGGTCCCAGTGACATGAGTCAGCCCAAAAAACTGATATGGAGAGAATCACTCCCAAAAAACTTTTCTAAAACCCTTATTTACCTCTATAGTTGTCTTGAATCTAGTTCAATTACATCAAGGATAAAACCGGCCGCAAACCGACAACTCATGGAGTTTTTGGATTTATGAAAGAAAAATAACACAGATAGCTCATAGAGTTTTTGAACTTTATTTAACGAACTAAACCAAAATTAAAAAGCCGAAATGTCAGCAAAGCAAAAGGGAAACCAAGCACCACTAATCCTCCTTAGAGACATGACATAGAGAGTGTCACCTAGTTACTCCAAGGCGTGCCACCTAGTTATTTCAAGGCCTCAACACAGCAATGAGCAGTGGATCTACCATGATCAAGTCGCAATACCTCAAAGAACAGCCTCGCAAGAGGAAGCACAACCAAAGCCAGTCCAGATATGAAACAATAGATTTGCCAAAGGAAGTGTAGATCAACATAGATCCACCAAAAATCATATAACACTGAGAATCCGACGGGATCCTCTGAAGCTCTCTCTCTCTCTTAGCGGTTTTTTTCTTTTTTCAACTAACAACTTAAATGAGAAATATGATTGCTATTTATGTCTTGATGATTGTTCGTCTGGAAATGCTTGCTATTTTTGGTACGAACAATGATTAAATGAGAAATTGCTTCTTTGAAAAAAGAAAAAAGAAAAAGCGAGAGACTATATGTATATGAAGTAGGTGGCTAGCAAAGCGGGAAGAGAAGGAAGAAATGGAAAGTAAGCCAACTTGATAGCTAGAATCTTTTCTTCTGAAGTTTATGTCTCAGATCATTTTAACCCAACCACTTTATAAACCCAGCTTTTTCTATGAAACAATTTGAATAAGATTGTCTGAATTTTTTTTGGCCATGAACTTTTATTTCTTTTATATTTTGTAATCATTTGCATTTTAATATGCAATTGTTTTACAAATTTGTCATCTTAACATGATATAGTTGTGTTGAAAGTTTTTCTTAAATGAGGGTAATTTTGGGTTGTTTGAAAATTTAACCATAATGGCCGTTTGTTGTTTGGAAGCTTTGGTTTTAAGTTAACTCAATAAATACTTTAATAATGTGGAAGATAATAACATAAGGGATATGAATGAACTGATTGGAAGATAAATAATATAGACAGAGCAGTGATCTAGATCTATTATAAATGTTCTTAATAACTATAAACTCCCACTAATAAACCACATTATTTTGAATTTTCAGATTTATTACAAATTGATTAAAGCAATGAGTGTAAGATTAATGTTAATTATATGATGATTGACAGCAAATGTTGTCATATTAATACTAGTTAATAAACTATAGATAAATACAAAAAGTAAATGTGAATTTATTGGGGGAAGGTCTCAGACTTGATATATTATTAGGCAATATCATCATCACCACTCTTCTCTTAATATTTTGAATACAATTGATAGTCTAAATTATAAGAAAAACTTGGTTATAATAGGGATAAGACTATTTTGCTATCCTCGGCTAATAATGTTATGTCATGTGAAAAAGTTATTATGTGTGTCATAGAGTTATTGGCCAGAGATAGCATTGTTGTTGTCCCTGTTTCATGCAAGTGTTTCTCCTAAACTACAAAGGGAAGGGACTTTCTCATACACACACACTAAAAGTCAATGACGTTTTTCATTTGGCCTAGTTGGCCGCTTTAGACCTAGTCATCAAATATTTGTTCTTAGACCTTCAAGTCTAAGTGGCTAAATTTGGTAATTCCTTCCTATGCGTGAGTGTCCATAATCAGATATTAGAGGATTTTTTTTACTCGGTAATCGCCATCTTAAGTGATGAACCTCAAGCCAGGAATTAAATTAAGACCTATCAAAGTTGGATACTAAAATAGTTTTTAAAAAATTATTATTGGCTCACCAAAGTGGTCATCATGCACTCTTCCTAATTAAAAAAAATAAAAATGAAAGACATTCTTGATAACTATTCTTTAAATGGTAAAAATAATTTCCATTATGTATATGTGCAAGTTTACTTTGAGGGTGAGGAACCAATCCAAATTCAATATCTTTCTTTCTTAAAAATGTGGGTCACTATGAATCATGGCTTAGAAGAGCCATTTCACCTGCATTCCATAAGACATAAATGGTGCACCCTTCCTCAAGTAAATTTACATCCATACCCTATCTACCTACATACAAATATGGAATAGTTTTTGACAACCCTTCTCTAGGCCTAACCTATATATAGCAATAAAATCACTTTAATTATGGGAAAAAAAAAAATCTTTTGCAGCCCAAATGAGTCGTGAGACCCTTCCCAATTTACTCATGACAGCAAAGAGGAGTCAATAGTCCTGACATTCCTTCCAAAAACAGCAAAAGTGCTTTTACAAATTAGGCAATGCCCTTGTCTAAAATTGGCAGTGGCTGTACTAAATGTAACCAGAAACTTCTTAATGTGGCAAATTGAAAAAAGAGAGAATTAGATGCCCAAGGGCAAGTGGGTTTCACAACAGACCCATTACAAAAATTGCCAATGGGACTCTAAATGTGGAAGCAGAAAAGAACACAAAATAAGCCTACTGCCTGCCCCTCGCTCTCTAATTTTGGCCACTTTATTTTCTATACCTAGCAGCAATATTAAACTACCATATTTATAGCACATAGATAATCATCAGAAAAAGGAAAAAGGAAAAAGGAAATAGAAAAATAAAAAATAATAATTTTGAAATGTAAAAGTGACAAAAGCCAGACTGACTAAAAGAAACTCAAATACAATTAAAAAAAGGAAGGAAAAGTGGGTCCCACAAAGAGAACCATTAACACCCAAAACACTCCAAATGTGGCAAAACAGAGTCATGCAACCACTCTAAATAGTAAACAGAGCCATGCAAACTTGCCGTTTCCAAGCTTTCGCCATTTGGGGCAAAAACGCTTTCTTTTCTCTCACACACGCCCCTTTATCTTCTCCCCAATCTAATTTTGGCAACCCATCTCTTTCCCAAGGACCCTCAGAACGGCTAGAGAGGGAAAGAGCACTCTTTAGAGAGAGAGAGAGAGAGAGAGAGAGAGAGAGAGAGAGAGAGAGAGAGAAACCGAGACAGAGAAAACCCAGAAAGACTTTGAATTGGAATTTAAGTTTTTCGGCTGTGGTTGGTTGGTTGGTTGGTTTCTTTGTGGGTTTTGAGCATTTGGGTAGTTTGGGTTTGGGGTTTTGAGAGATGGGTAGGGGGAAGATTGAGATCAAGAGGATTGAGAATGCTAATAGCAGACAAGTCACATTCTCAAAGAGACGTGCTGGGTTGCTCAAAAAGGCTCAAGAATTGGCTATTCTTTGTGATGCTGAGGTTGCTGCTATCATCTTCTCTAATACTGGAAAGCTTTTTGAGTTTTCCAGTGCTGGGTATGTATCTGAATTTTTATACTTCTTTCTTTTGGGGACAAATTACCAATTTTTTTTTCTTCTGAAATTTTGAGGTTCATGCATGTGTTTCTTTTGATTTTCTGTGTTGGTTTATTGATAAAGCTTTTGTATTTAGTTGGTTCACCTAATTTCCTCATGACTGCATACTTTTTAGGAATTTATCTGGGGTTTTGGGTTTTCCCTTTTTTATTTGGCTTCAAAAAATTTCAATGTCTATTACATTTTTTTCTTCATTTTTTTATTGTTTTTATTTTATTTTACAAACTAGTGGATGCTCATGTTTCCGTTTCCTCTTATTCTTTTTTAGGTATGTACTTCATTTTCCTTTTTTTCTTTTTTATATAAAATGTTCTCCACATTGTGTTCCAATTTGTTTATTGTTATAATTGTTAAGTTGGGGGCGATTTCACCTAAGATGTGGTCTTCTCATGAGTAACTTTTGAAGTAATTATGCAAATAGTTGAGTTTCTTGATAACATTTTCATGTTTGGAAGTATTATTTTAAGTGGTTTTTTTTCCAACTTTTATGATGTTGGATCGATTTCTTTTTCGACTCCTTAAGTATTTCTGATGCTTAATTGACTCTGAAATGAACCTTGGTAAGCTACTAGTGTTGCTGGTGCTTAATTCAGAACCAGTTGGTCAGTCAGAACTATCAGAAGGCCAATTTCAGCTTCCATTACTGATAACTCTGGTCGCTCTAGTACTCAAACCCTTAGCAGAATCATAAACACTCCACTGCATTTAAAAGGAAATGCCATTTCTTGGAACTGCCCTGTTTGGTTGTCGCTCCTTTGTGCATCTTGTTAAGCTGGACAGTGGTGGATTGTAAGGATTGGAATATTCAGATGCTCTTTTCTCTTGTCCAAGGCAAGGTCAGCTAGATTGTTCCATAATGGGATATTAGAATGACTTATGAAGTCTTGGCGTGGTGGAAATACCTGAAAGCCAGTGGGCATGGGGTTTTATCAAAAGGCTTGAATTTAGTTGTCTTGTGTCCTTCTTTATACCAATTGATGACTCCGTATTAAGCAGAAGGCAAATGCCAATTGGTGTCATTCCTCTCTAGAATCCATAGTTCAAATTTTTCCTCCTCCAAATGTAGGAATTGACCAAAAAAGAATACATGATCCGTTGTTTCAATTTGTCTATATTCTCTAATGACCTGCTAACTTTGCAGAAGCAAGTCTCCTCTCTCTCTCTCTCTCTCTCTGTTTGACAGTCCTTAATTGTATAGAAGGTGATCACTTGAATGAAAGTTAATAGTCCTCATGTGTAATTACATTTTGGAAATTTTCTATCTCACTCTTGTAAGCCTTTGCTCTTTCGCTGGAGATGACCTACACTCTTTATCAAAGGTGCTATCAATTCATCAGGAATGTGCTGACATTCAATAGCTTTTTTCTCCAAACATGAATTAAAGACTCAACTAACTTTTGTTAACTGATTGGATTACAATATGGATATTGTTTCTGGTTTCTATGGAGCCATTTTTGTCTTTCTATTATATTTTAGTTTTTTTGGCAAAAGCATTTTGGATATTGCATCTAGCTTGAGAAGAAGCATTAACTCAGTGATTTATTACCCGTTCCTTGGACAAAAAACTTAGAAGTATTGCTGCAAATGAAGTGATAAAGCAAGTTGAAATTAAATTTTCCCTGCTGAGTGGAACACTGCTGATGTTGATCTGTTCGTACTTTTGTAGTATGAAGCGAACTCTTTCAAGGTATAACAAGTGCTTAGATTCTTCAGAGGATGCAGCAGAAGAATGCAAGGCAGAGGTATTCTGCTCAACAAGTTTATATACTTGACACTTGTTGATCTTTTATGTTGTAACACAAATTTTAAGATGGACAAGTTTGTTAATTTGTTGGTTCTTCCTCCTGTTGCATGTCAGTCTTACCTGTATGGAACTTTGACGAAGCGAAATAAATGTTAGTGAATATGTTTCATATGTTCAAAATTGTTCTTTTCCCTAGGTAAATTATGCTAACCTCCCTTGGAGCAAGGACCTCCCCTAATATTTCCAGAAGTTATTCTGACCTTCGTGGATTGTATTGGAGATATAACGCTATGAAAGGTTTTAAGAATTGTCCGGTTGCTGGCAATGACATTTAGTTTTGTATAGGTATTAGAAATAGTGATGCTGATCATATGAGTTTTAAATATAGTGACATATATAAAGAGTGAAGCAACATAGTTACTGTAATTTCATAAAATGACAGAAGGATGTAAATAGTGTATGTGTAATACCCTGTTTTTGCAGTAGTTGTGAAAACAATGAAGTATATTAGAAAAAGATTATTGACGCACAATGTTCATTTTATAAAGTTTTGGTCTGCATGAGAAGATTTTTGTTTAGACTTAAGTCTGAGCAGTACCTAGGACAGTTTTAATTGCTTCCTTGAGAACCTGCTCCGTTTGTCATACTTTGTCTTTTTTTTTTCTTTCCACAATCATAGTTTTGTAGACTCAGCATTCTATTGATAATTCTAACTCTTTCTTTTCAGAAGCAAGACTCCAAGGAGCTGGATGTTCTAAAGGATGAATTTGCAAAGCTACAAAAGAAACAAGTGTATGTATTTACTCAATTCTTACATTTTTGGAATACTGTGAGATCCTTACACGTAATAATAATATTTTTTCTGATTGTGTAGAAGGCTATTGGGTAAGGACTTGACTGGTTTGAGCTTGAAAGAATTGCAGCAACTAGAACAGCAATTAAATGAAGGATTATTGTCAGTGAAGGAGAGGAAGGTTCTATTATATTTTCCTTTTTAATTTTTTTTTCCTTTCAGTTATTCAGTAGAGATGTCAGATTATGTTACAGATTGTAACATGTACTAATTCCTGCAATCTGAAAGGCCTGAATATATATTCTACTATTTCAGGAGCAATTACTATTGGAGCAACTAGAGCAATCAAGAGTACAGGTACATGGAAGCACTACCCAATTTTTTAGTCTTATTTAAAGTTAAAGCTGTAGTAGTAGCACTGCGTAGTTTATGCTGAAGTATCACTTTCTAAAGAACTAAAGAAGAAAATTCATTTCTGCAAACATACGAAAGCTGCAATTTTTCTTGAAGTTTACTAAAGATACTAAAGAAAAAAGAAAAGGAGAAAGGGATATGACAATGAAAAGTGACAGGAAAAGGAAGAAGGTGACTAATCTATAATGTAAAGTTTTTCCTTATATACTTATGTTCTGATTTTAAAAGCTTGGCTTTATGTTCTAAGTTGCACAATGACCTTGCTTCTACACTGGTATGTATATAAAAGACTAAGTTAATTTATTTATTATCATCAAAACGGACAATTTTACCTGGTATTTAATTTTCAGCTATTTGTTTCCTCCAGGAACAGCGTGCTATACTTGAGAATGAAATGTTGCGCAGACAGGTAAACAACATTCTTCCTGCTAATGAAAATTTGATCAGTTTCTGACATTTACTTCCCTGTGAGTGATTTGTATCGTATGTAATGTATTGTAGGTTGAGGAGCTTCGGTGTTTATTTCCACAAACTGACCAAGCAATCCCATCTTATCTGGAATATTATCCTGTGGAAAAAGAGAAATCCCCTGTAAACCATGGTGTCAAAAGCCCAGATTTGGTCAGCAATTTTGCATTTGAGAATGGAGATTCTGACATCACCTTGCATTTAGGGTACTATTCTTTCCTTGTTAACAAAATAACCTTAAAATAAACTGCAAAACTGTTGTTGCTTATTGTTTCTTATGCATCCTAGGCTACTTAATAGATTTAGATCATATTTCCTAGTTGCCTAGCCCATTGCTCAGCAGTGGCGGAGCACAGAAAATTTTTAGGGGGAGATAGAGGGAAGCAAAGTAAAGTGTTAAAAGTTCATTACTGGTGAAATAAGTATATAGTACTTGTCCATACTGCAAGTAAAATTGATTACTACTAGAAAACTAATGTAAACAACTCAAATGTTAATGTCAATATGGTCAAACTATAGTATCTTTTAGATGTGCTTGATGTTCTTTCAAAGAGTAGAACTCATCTATGATAAACAGTCATATTGTTCGGCGACTACAGCCTTTTCACAGAGTGGACTAATCTGGCTCCCACAGGAGGGATTCTGTTACTTCTTTTGCGACTACAGCCTTTTCACAGGACTTTACAGGGCTCCCTAGCTATAGGTTCACTTGCTTTTGCGGCCTTTTATTTTGCTATGATCTTATTTAGCTTCTCTTAGAGGGGTTTTGTCCTTTTTGTTCCTCTTTCTTCATGTATCCTTTATCTATTTCAACAAATTTCTTTGTATCGTCGAGGTTTTATATAAATAAAAAATATAAGCAAATAAATATGCCCAACTACAATCTAGACTTAAAGGCCTCAAATAAATTTTGGGGATGGATTGTGGTTAGGATGGGCCAGCCAAAATATACCCCAGCCCTGTTAAGAACACTTTAAATTTATTTGCTCCTATGATTTCTTGTTTTGCAGTTGATGTTAAACAAGTTCCCAAGTGAAAATTAACATTGTTATCTTATTCTGTTGGTTGTACATCTACTGTCTTTTTGCCAGGCTGCCAAGTGATGTTTATGGCAAGAGGAAGGCTCCAGAAAGAGAAGCTCACTCCAATGACTCAGGGAGCCAATTAGCCCAGTAATTGTTTCTGAGGTTCTCTTTGCCATAGAATCAACAGATGCTAGAGATGAATTTCATACAGTTGAAAGTGTAGCTTATTAGCTTTCGTCGAAAGGTCAGTAACTTGTAAAAGAGAAGGTAGAATCCGTAGGTGACCCGAAAATCATCAATGTGGAGACATAGAAGTTCCTTTCTTGGAAGGTTTAGCTGATGGAGAGGAAGCTGCTCTAGTTAGTTATACTAGTTTCCTTTGTAATTTGCTTTGAGGACAGAAAATTTAAATAAAAAAAATGATAATGTAATCTGTTTTGGATATTTGCAAATTGTAGCTCTCCTTGGTCGGATTTTAGAGTACCTAGAGTACTTTTGGAAGTTGGTTAAATCTCAGCCATTGTTTTGAAAGTGAAAGGTTCAAATTATGCAGCAAGGTTAAGTCTTTTCATTTATTTTTGCTATATACAAAACAAACTATGGGTTTTCAAATTGTTTTTATGTGGAAAAAGAATACATAATTACAATCATAAAAAAAGTAAAATCAATAAACATACAACAATATTCTGTACAGACTAAATTATACAATTGTTCTCTACTGCTTTTGCTGTCCAAGGCCATTGAGCAATTGATTTCTCCCAGTCAAAACCTTATTGAAGAGACCATCCACCTCTTTCCCAAAACCCTCCACCAACTTCTCAAACACCTCTAATCTTCTCTTTAATTCCTCAGCTGCTTCATCACAGCTGTTTCCAGTTCCAATAGCAGCAAGAAGGCCAGCCACTGCATCATCAAGCTCTTTCACCTCTTTCAACACACCATTTCTCTCCACAATTACTTCACTTGCTCTCAAATCCAATCCAGGAAGCCATGAATCAACAAACCTTCCACCTGAACTTCTCATCTCCAAGTATGGCTTGGCTTCCCCAACTAAGCCAGACATCAAAATCCCACATACCCAAAATACCATACCCTGCATAACCACCAAAGCTTGATCAATAACAGCTTGCTTGCTAATATTGGGACACCTTGGTTTCCCAATCTCTTCATTTCCTTGGAATCTGAGTTCCTTGTTCAAACCCTTTGGTTGAATTGGCTTCAGATGCTTCAAAGCCAAAGAAGGTGATGAATTTTCCACTAGGGTCAAAGCATGAGCTAGTGAAAGCCTAGCCTTCCCAAGATGAGACAAAGAGGAACTAATGGAATTGCAAAGCTCCAACAAATTCAAACTGTATTTGAGATACTCATCCACAGAAGCAGCTTCCCATTTGCTCACAGGATAGTCTATGGCCACAACTAGCTTGGCAAAAGCATGGTTGATGATGGGTAGGAGCTCAAAACACTGTTGAATCCATGAAAAAGATGGGATTTCTAAGCCAGATTTTGAACTTAAAGACAATTTGTTCAAGCAATTTGAAACATGGGATTTGAAAGCCTCCAGAGATGCTGATAAGGCTTGTGATTGGTGGTTGTGGTTGTGGTGATGGAAATTCTCCAGTTTGGAGTAAAATTTATCAAACTTTTGCACCAAAAGAATCATTGCTAATGCAATACAATGAGGAGCTTTGGAATTGGAAGTTTGTTTTGTGGTCTGTTTTGGAGACTTTTGCTTTATGTACAAGTTTGGTTTGGTTTGAAAAAGTCCACATGACGTGTTAGCGTTGGCTTAACAGATAGACACAGAGAGTAGCAAAACCAGGTGCGTGTGCAAGACAAAAGCAATGCAACCCTCCACCATGCCCAATTGAAAATTAAAAAACAGGGGGAAATGTCGGCGGTCAAATGTGCTTATCTAATTGTGTACTTTCCTTGGTGCTTGATATACAAGATTTGTGGGCAATTGGGTCCTACAACTGCAAGCTACGTCAACAAGGATGAACAAATGCAGTTCAAATTCTCTGCTTTTATTTTATGCATTGTTGCATTATCCATGACTAAAATTAAATGGTTTTTTTTTTCTTAATATTTTGACAAATGATAGGATATTTACAAGATACTTGTATAACGGTCGTTATCCAACTAACTGGAGTCGAACGATAGGCAAATACACCCATAATAAAGCTAGACTTCAACTAGGTATCGAAATCATCACAAATACTTATCTTCTTCACCATCCATGTGAGAGAACCTGATATCTCTTCCAACTAACTAAAGACAAATACCACTAGACTAGTTGACGTGTGATTCTATGTTTTTCTCTTAACTTTTATTTAAGAGTTAATTACCTAAAATCTCCTACACTTCACCAATTTGAAATGACCCCTAAATTTAAGGGTTTTATATAATAAACCCTTTCTTTAAGTATTATCTTTTCCACATAAACTCTAAAGTAAACTCAAGAGACATAAATATCTGGAAATGACATCATTTTTGGACACAGATTCAGTATTAGCACAGACAAAATTAGCAAGAATCCTATGCTTATTTTCCACTTTTTCGTTTAAGATGGAAAGAGAATTTTTAGTCTTGCAATATGATAAGGTTTTGGATACCCTAAATGCCTTAGAAAAGTGCTTTTGGCATCCCTGTCTCAAATCATGATCAGCAAATTCACACCGTCATTGTCTTTTTTATTTTCAAAACTACGTACGGTACGTGGTGTTGTTTGTAAAAACAAAAACATTGGCCATGAAACGGTACGACTTTATACTACTATAGTTGTTCTAAAAACTATTAGATATTTATTCAAAAACTCATTTTTGCATGACATATTATATAAAAACTATATAAAGCCTATTTGGAGATAAAAACTCAAAACTAGCCGTTTGTTATTTTCTAATTAGTTATTAGTGTGTTAAAATTTTATAAGAACCAATTAGAAAATAACAAGTGGCTAATTTTGGGACTTTCACTCCAAATAGACTCTATAAGAACTTTTGTATATTATGTCATGCTAAAATGGGTTTATTAGTGAAACCTCTTTTAATGTCTTTGCCTTTTGTTTTTTTGGTTCAAAATAACGTGTTTGCTTTGTTGTACAGGTCGTTTCTGTTTTTCCTCGTCTATCTTTTGTTGCACACTAGCTGGTGATTTAAACGTTTTAAACAACATAGTTGCTGGCTTTTCTTTTAATTATCTAGTTTTTATTTCATTCAAGCTAAGTATATACGCGTTTTGAAGACAACAATTTAAATTCAGGGTCATGTTTGTAGGTGGAGCTAGGTCATGTTTCTAGGTTTGTTACCCCAAGTTGATATCCTGCTTGGGGCCATCCTTTTTTTTTCCCCATTTTCCGGTTTTGGCTAGATGCACGATTTTGTTACTACCTAGGAAAAGTTTTGGGCGTAGATGATATACACCATGAGAAAAATACAAAGAAAATACATATATGTATTATTTGATAAAATTTTAAAAAATAATATGGTGAAAAATTCAGCCATTATATATTTTAATAATATTTGTTTACAATTTATAGTTTATAGTCCTTTATTTTAATAATACATGAAAATACGTGTATAATATGTGAATATTAGATGTACTATTAAAATATATATGAAAATACATATATACATATATAATACACGTATTTGATGCAACTAAGCAGGAGCGGAGCCACATATAAGTCCTCAGTGGCCGTGGCCCCTCCAAGCTCCATGAAAAAACCAATAACTCTTAATCACATGCTGCTATATCAGTTGAAATATAAGTCTATAAAACCTTGAAACTACAGTACTGGCCCCCCCAAAGAGAAGCTACTAGCTTCGCCACTGCAACTAAGATAATACATTACATGAGTCAACGGGGTCTAGCCAAGTGAAAAATGACATTGACTTACAGACTAATGTTTTTTGGTTCGAACACCCATAACACCTTGACAGTGTGTGTAAAAATAAACTACATGATTTGTGGATGTAGTGTTGGTCAGATTGGAAACAAATGTAGTCAACTATAGAAACATTATAGTGAACTACGTACACCTATAAAAACACGTGCGGGCTACAAACTCTCGAGGAGTTTCCAGAATCCATCCAGGCCATATGTAATTAAAATTGTCAACAACACGGTTTTGTATTGTTTCTGATCGCTGCACTCACTAGAGGAATAGGAGCGTGTAGACGTGCACTCTTACGACATCCATCACTAACGTAGCTTGTACTAGCGGTCTCCTCAAATTGCAATTTCAGACTAGTCAAAATGCATTTTATCTTATATTTTGATATTTTTCGGAACTTTTTATTTTATTTTATAAAAAGATTAATTATTTTATTACTCATCTAAATCAACTGTCTGCCACTATTTGTAAGGGCCAATCCCAAATTGTATTTCTACTAGCACCAATCCCGTTCCTTTTTACATTAATTGGGTCCAAGTTGAGTTCTAAAATTAAATGACTTGAAAAAAACACCCAAACAATGAACAAATATTATAACTAAACCTAATCCCTGTCATACCCCAAAAGATCTAGATTACATTTCTAATCATATCCAAACAGTATGTATTATAATCAAACCAAACAAGTCAACGGGTCGAGTGAAAAATGACTTTGACTTACAGATCAGTGATCTCATATTCAAATCCTCATAACATCTTAAAAGTGTATGAGAGAAACCCTCCTCTTGTAATTCAAACTATCACTTGTATTAAAAATAAAAAATAAAAATAAAATAAAAAAGTTGTGTATTATAACAGGAAAATGCAACTTGCAAAAATAGCGTGTCATAGTCCTAAAAACTACGTAAGAAAGAAGCATATGTTTCGTTAATTTTTTTTATAAATTATTTGGGGAAGGGGAAGGATGCCCACTTTTTTTTTTACTTCAATATCCCACAATTAAAGCTAATGGTTTCAAATGAGTATAATGAACCAAATCAAAAGCACAACTCAGGCATTCAAGTCAAGTCCTTGCAAGTCCTACACAACAAATGATAAAGCTAAAATCCATTTTTCCTGTAAAATTTTATGAACAGAAATTCAAATATGTAAGCGACCAATTGACATTACAAACAAATGAAGGAATCTACTAGTGCCTGACCGCCCCAGCGCACCCCTATTCAATAATTGAGAAGTCGAAGTACTACCCAATGACCATCAACTTCTTAGTGGCTTGGCCTTTCGTATGTGGCCCATACTATTAACAAGATCTTTCCGGGTGCATACAGGGAACATGTTGATGTTCTTGAGCACTTTCAACCGCCATAATACATATGGGAAACTCAGCTGATCACGAGAAGTGAAACGAACCACCTCATTGAACCAGAGGCACATGAACATATTAGTCAATGGTGTATGCTCCCTCACAATAACAGATGCTTCGGCTAAAGCTGCACAGGTCATCAATATATGATTCAACATAGGAACAAAATGCGGTACATTGAGATCATAGGCTTCTACATGCCGTAGATATGGAGTTTTTCATATTTAAGAATGGTTATTTCTTAACTCAAGTATCTAAACAAGACTTGCGGCAGCAGACTGCAGGCAAGGGCTCATAACCCACTTTCACAGATTGGGCAAATATGAATCAGAAGTGGACTGATGTTGAGGATGGCAGACTGGCATCAATTTATGACTATGATGAGTAGAGGCAAGGTCAAAAACAAAATTTAAAAACAGAACTGATAACAGAAATTAAATAATTACGTTGATTTGAAAGTTCGATTTTTACTTCTCAAAGTCAACATTTTAAGACATTCACACTCAATAAAACCCAACAGCAAGTAAACTTTTTATGCATAATTAAGGTAGGCAGTAGGCTAAACTACACCTATTTCAAAATAATAAAGTCAACAAAGAAGCAAAAGAGCTTAGGATTTGCTACAATTATGAAGCATCATAAATATCAATATTTCATTAGAGACATGATGTCTGAGCAAGACAAGGGAATGAGAAGCATACCCTTCTTTCCGTTGAACCTCTTGTCTTCTGGTAAGCCATCATGGCGGTACTGACTCAACTGCACCTCAACTTCTTCTGGTTTGGCCTTGTTTTTCTTGACAACGGCCTTTGCCTCATCATAAATGCTACTGCGAGCTCCATGTTCTGAGATCGCGAGTACAGAATTTGAATGCCAAAGAAGGGCTTCGAGCACACCTAAAGGGTCTCTCCTAAATTGGGATTTTGAATCTACCCAAATGGAATACTTTGCATGAGGAAAAAGACGATGGGCCAACATCTAATACCAGGAAAAATACATCAAGTCTCAGATAGATATTCACACACACCTATATGTGATATTAGACTAGTACTTGTAGTAAGAATTCAAGGATATTTGACATTCAGCTTAAACTGATTGTACTATGAAGAACTGATCAGCGTCTCTTTAATTAATATTCTTCTGCTTAAATTAACATAATTGACTCGACTTCACTAATGCACAGAACACAGAACAAAGCTAGCAATTACAGAAAAAAGGTCACACGTGAAAAGAGCATGAATAATGAAAAACACAATTTTTTGCCAAAAACAAAAAAGAAAATGACACATGAAAAGAGATAGTAGCATGATCAGGATATATTGTGTTAAATAGAACCAAAAGCAAACTGAACGATAATAGAGTGAAAAGATAATAATATAGGCAAACTCTAAAAGTTGTTACCTTTGGGATTTTTCCATTTAACCTTTGGTCCGCAAAGGGAAGATCCCTAACAACCACAATGCGCCATTTTCCAATAAATCCATAGCCATCAATTCTATGTTCAGCTGATTCCTGTGTACTTAGAGTAACTTCATCCCAAAATGCGACATAGCAAACCTGCATTCATTCAGTACCTTATAAAAACAGAGAACTTCTATAGCAATCAGTAATATTTTACTGAAAAGGGAAGAAGAAAAAAACCTTTCGAAGTGATGCCTCTGACATTCCAATCGGCTGATATAGATCATCTCCACCACCAAATGCACATGTGGACACTACAACCTTGCAACTTTGCATGTAGTCTTTATCTTCATTTGAGATCTTTAACCCTCCATTTTCACTGTAGAAACCACAGTTCATACTAACAGTTTCATTTACCTGTGAGCAACAAATTTCTAAAATATGAACACTGCTTGATGGTACAAAATATTATCTTGTTGTTTAAAATCAGGCCTCGACATGCTTCAAAATGAAAATAGCACTACATCAAAATCCAAAGAAATAAGTTGCCTTGTTGTGAACCTTTATCCTTAAGATGACAATGACCAAATATACTACTAAACCAGTTCAAGGATTAGAAATAAAGATGCAGCTTATAACCTTAAATGTTTTCGATCTTTGATCTAGAGTTTGACTTCCAGTAAATAAATTAAATCTTGTGGCCTCTGTGTGCTCTTGAGACAGAGTGCTGTTCCCTCCTAAGAATGGAGTATCGTTCTCTGATATGTATAACACTTTACTAACAGGACTATTGGCCTCTTCACGCACAGGAATTTCCAGATGCTCAAGTTCTTCAGGAGATAGGATCTTCAAGCAACCTAATATTATCCACAAATTTGCATCACATATCGAACTGCTTGAATATTCCAATTTTAGCTAAATTAAATTTCCACCACAGTAAAATACACAACCCAATTATCAGTTCCACTAAAACACAGCCTCTCCCAATCCTAAACTGATGTTGGTATTAAGTAAGTGATGATAATTGACAATCAAATTAATCTGAAAGGCACCATTCTAGCTTACACTAACTGAAACTTGCAACTTCAGTAGGAAAACAGAGAAACTAACTTATAACAGTATGCAGATTGCAGAATCGTTCATCATATTCTAAAAGAACCCAAATTTTTAAAAAAATTCTTTACTTGTTCCTAGCACAATTTCGTTTAAGCATCTTACAATTGAAAAACGAAAATAATTATTAAAAAAACAAAAGACTAAGGACTTACGTTGCCTAACGCCTCCGACAACCCGAGTCGTTGCGTCAAGCCGATTCAAATTCCCGTCCGATTTCTTCTCCAAACTCGGGTTCGTGACGTTACTGATTTCCGAGTCCACCAAGGTCGACTTTTCTGATGCACCGAGTACTGTGTTGGCCACCGAACTCGGCTTCCTCCCGATCCTCGATGCCTCGTAGAGGAGCAAGCCAAGGGCTGGGAGAAAGATTAGAAGAGCCCAGTATCTGACGAGCTTCCGAACGACTCGGTGCAAGAACTCGTTCTTGAGTCGGTGGCCGGGTTTCTTGCGCTTCCTTCGAACTCGGACTCGCATCCTGCCGGGTTCGTCCGGTTCGTCATCGGAGACTGAGATTGATATGCTGTTGTTGTTGAACATTTGACAATGGCGTTGATTGCGAGAATTGTGCAAGTAAAGATTGGAATTGGAAATGAAATTTGGGGAAATTAGGGATTTTCAGATTGAACTGATTCAATTTTTGAGCTTCCTTTATTCTCCTGTGTAGTTTCAGCGTTGGAAAGTTGAGCCGACGGGATTGGGTTGGAGATACAGTTTAGAAGCATAGTCTAAAATATTCATAATATCCCGATATTTTCATTCAAATTTTCGTGTTTTTGGACTATCGATATTTTCGATACCATCGATATTTTAGACCTCAGCTCATGAAAAATCCGAGACCCAATCTTCAAATGATTTTGCTTATGGAAACGTCAACGAATCTCGGATCCATATAAGTGGCATGTTAACAATTACATGCAAAATTATTTTGGGGATTTATCATTGAACACTTACTCTACACATAGAGATGACGAAGATAGTGAAAATTTTGAACCTCATATGAATTCCATGTGGTATTAATTAACTCATGTATCTTATGTAAAGTGTAAAATATTATAGTAAATCATTATATATAAATAATTATGGTGTGTTTAATTTTCTTTCATTAATTACTACATATTTTCTACACTCACAGTGTTTGTCAACTCGCTATATAATCAACTTAAATAAGTTAAACCCATCATACAATGCATTTCGTCCCAATTTTTTGTGATAAACTAATAGATAATTGAGTAAATGAACATCCTACAAAGTTTCAATAAAAATTTCCAAGTTTTTCTTACAATTTCCGTGATTTTTATTCAATTTGTATCAATATCGATAATATCCCGAAATTTTCATCGAAATTTTCGTGTTTTTGAACTACCGATATTTCCGATACTATTGATATTTTAGACCTTGGATAGGAGAAGGGATCAATTAATTTTGAGTAAACTAGATAAAAGTACCCATTTCCACTCTCCAAAATACAACTATTTATGTATTGTCCAAACTCAAATAATTTTTTCCTCCAATCAAAAATGGTTAATCTCTAATCGTTAATTTTCTTGATATTATTTTTGTTTCAACATTCGTGATTTAATTTTCTGAACATTTTAACCTAAAAATTCCAAATTCCAAGACATTTTATAATTTCATAATCAATAGAATCATCTACCTACAAGGCTACACCTACATCATACCTACACCAAGGGAAACACTGTATATTTGAACACAAATACTTTTGCACGGTTATATTTCATCACCTCCACAATAGGCCTCAAAACCAACCCACATTACCTATAAACATGGTATCAAATCACAACAGGTATAAAAATTATATCATCATGAATCTATAAAGCAAGAAGAAGAAGGGAAAAAGGAAAGGTGGAAAAAAAAGAGTGGTGCTAAACGAACCCTAAAATTAACTGAGTACACCCTATGATTTAAATACACTCTAAAATTTTAATAAAAATATAAAATTAACTAAGTACACCCTATTTAACTACCAAAATACCCATGATACATCCTAATACACTCTATCACACAACACCCTAATTAACTGAGTACACCCTATGCAATTTTCTCACTTATTGGAGCAGAGAAGTTTGAAATTAAAATTAATTTCATTTATGAGATATTTTACAGAGACTTCACATAGTTGACCCCTAGAATGGTTGAGAAGTGGTCGTACCATATGAACTCAATCAACAAGAGAGCAGACTCTCAATGGTCCTTTGCACAACTTGGTTTTTCAGTTTTTAGTCAACCCAAGCCATCAGGTTTTTTCTCTGTCTTTCTTCTTTATCCTTCATAATTGTGAAGTTATACATCTTCACCTCTGGGTATTGTGTTGTGCAGCAGAGAGCTGCAGTTCCTGTTACAAGTTTGAATAAACAACCGAGAGTTGCAGAGACTTTTATTGCCGCAACTCCATTTAGCAGGCAGTGAAGGGCATTTGGGCAGCCAATGCCAAGTCCTCCTTGAAACCTTGAAATACAGAACCTCAGGCTATGTGTAGCAGCAAACACAGATGAAGCCCCAATGCCAAAAGCAATAGAGATGCTCGTAGTTATGGAAGTAAACCGACATCAATTTTCTACACATCATTTGATTATGGTTGAATATAATGTCCTTTTTGGTCATTTTTATATCAGGGTAAATTAGTAATTCAATAAATACTTTTGTAGTAGGGTGTACTCAGTTAATTTTAGGGTTTATTTAGCAGCACTCAAAAAAAAATGAAGAATACGAAAAAATGTTTGCATAAGTAAACAAATACATCTAAAGCATAGAGTCCAATAAAGTAGCACATTATAAGATAATGGAATTTCTTAAAAATGATCAGAAAATCAAATTGGAAGAAAACCTAAGCGGTGAGAACAACGGCCCCACCAGCCTCCTTGATGTTCTTCTCCGCGGTCTTAGAAATCAGCTTGGCCTTCACAACCAACGGCTGATAGCTAGGCAACACGCTCTTCACAATCAACGAAATTAACATTAAATCAGATAATAATTGAGGAGTTCCCAATATAAAAGTCATTGAGTGTAAAATAGGCATAACAAATATTTGAAAATGAGGAACAAAAAAGATTGTGTGACTGTCATCCGCTTACTATGGTAAGTTTGCTCACGTGATACATAGTAATGCACATATGATCTTTAAGAGAATAACTAAAAATAGACGGTTTCAATCATTATAGAATTTTATAAAAGCATAGCTGCCCGACTATACACTATAAATAGAAATTTTCAACAGTATAGCTGTGCGGCTATACTCTGTAAATAAAAATTTTCAAACTTATAGACGAGCGGCTATACTCTGTATATAGAATGTTTCAAAATTATAGCCGCACAATTGTACTCTATAAATAGAATTTTAAACAGTATAGCCGTGCGGCTGTATTCTGTAGATATAAATTTTAAGAGTATAGCCGTTTGGCTATACGCTGTAAATAGAAATTTTCAAAAGTATAGCCGGACGACTATACTTTGTAAATAGAATTTTTCAACATTATAGCCGCCTGGCTATACGCTGTAAATAGAATTTTCAAAAGTATAGTGGTCTGCCCTTGCAGGTGCACAAGAATGATGTAGTATAGCGTTTGACAAGTCCAAGTATATCGTTCCCATGAGGATTCCAAATTAATCTAATATTTGAACACCTAAATTAAATCTAACTGATACGCAAGTGAATTTGTAGAGATTGTTGTTGTGAAAGTTTATGAAACAAACAAGATGAATGTAACAACCCGATCCTAATTTAAGATTAAAATATTAAAATATTAAAGAAAAGGACGATTATACCCTGATTAAATTAATGGAATTAAAAGTTGACTTTATTTTCGGGAAAGAATTTGGTGGAATGGGGTGCACCGTTGCGTCCGGCTCGTCGAAACGAGTCCGTGGACGTGCGGAACACCAGATTCTGAGCTCGAACGAACGCTTAAAGGTCAAAAATATCCTAGGGGCAATTTTGTAATTTCGAAAAAAGGGATAACAAAATTAAAACACGCTGGCCAATTGGCCAGCGCGTGTTTCAGCATCACCATCAACCTCTCATCCCTTCGATCTTCAGCCCAGCCAACCGAACCAGGCTTCGACCAGGCATCGTCCGGCCGGCGCATCACCTCAAACCCCTCCCAACTTCTCCTTTCCTCTTCCCCGACTCAACCCTAGCCAGTTCCCGCCTCAGAAACGACCAGAGAAGACGCGCGATCGGAGCAGATTTCGCCGGATTTTCAGACTGAAAATTCGGCTATTTTCGTGAGTCCCAACTTCGAATTTGGTAAGATTTCTACTCCTTTCAACCAGTTCTAACTGTTTTTAAGCTTGATTTGGATTGATTTGGAGTGTTGGGAAGGATTAGAAACCTAGGGTTTCTGTGATCGGATTCCTTGAATTTCCGACGGGTTTTTGGCCGGTTCTCGCGTCCTACAGCCTCATCTCGCCACCCTGAGTCGATTGGTATCTGGATTGCAGGCTAATTCGAGAATTTTCCATTGTTGGAAAATTCTCTCAAGCCACCCAACCTGGCCGCGCGTGTGGCGGCGCGTGGGCCAGGTGGTGGAGGCTCTTTTTCGTGCCAAAACACTCCCCGCAACCTCCCGAGTACTTTGGTATGCTAGAACAAATTTTCGGAAATCGTTTGAGTGTAACACCGATTTTACCGGTTAGGTTTATTGAAGTTTAACTCGGGTTCGATAGGTTCGAACCGTCGGATCGTAACGAAACTTTGAGGGAGTGTTATTGGCAATCTTAGAAACCTTTAGAAATTTACGGAACGTAATTTGGAGGTCGGAAACCTATTGAACGAACGAATCGAACTTAATAAAGGATTTAATCGAATATTTAATTCCGGGGATTATTAAGTTAAGTAAACGGCTTAAATTAGAATCAAATGGGTCCGGGAAACCTTTCTAATCACAATTGAACACTTATAGGCCCGGGAACCCTTTTTATCCAAAGTTTGAACATTTTGAGCCCGGGGGTCGGTTTATTTAATAAATTACTTTGCCGAGCTATTTTTAAGTACTAAATGGTTTGAATTGTAAATAGGTACTCCAGCTCCGCCGAAATTACGGGAAGGACCTTTGAAGAGCCAAGCGAGCCCGGACAATTTGTGAGTGGACTTTTACTTCTAAAATTTGTTTTATACAATAAAGATTTATTAAACGTTTATTCTGGATTTGATTATTAATAAAGTTAATTAGAAATGCTCAATTGAACTTAACTAATTTTCGTAAATATCCATATATATGCTTTTCATTCCGAGCCTATGATAGGTATTGAAATTAAATCGGGAATGATATTTATATAGCAATGTTTATTTAAATGTTTATTCCTGAATTATTATGGTGATGAGTTTCAACTCTACTTATAAGTTTTATAATTGAATTAAATTGATTTCCTTGAATATCTATTTATGAATTCTATTCCGAACTTATGATTGATTTTCGGGGAATAAGGTTTATAAAAGTGATTTGAGGATTTGAACGGCTCAGAAAGTTAGAATTGGATTGAAATTTATGATTTTTGGGTTTATGGTTTTGGAAAGACTTGAGGTTTTATATTCGTGGTTTTAATGATGATTTTAAGGAAGGTTTTCAAACCCTAGGTACCCTATTGTTGTTTCGGATGACATGTTGCCTACGATATAATTTGGTTATTGGTGATTTTCCCGGTCTACGGACCAATGCTGCCTTCGGATTAAGTCTGCGCGCATGACTATACGCCCCACGAGTCTCGGGGACGCCCGGACCGTGAGGAGCGAGGACGTGGCTCGGATCGACTTTGTGTCACCGAGTCTTACGAGGACGTGGCTCCGATCGACTTTGTGTCCCGAGTCTTACGAGGATATGGAATTGACGGATAAATATTGGAATTGACGGAAAATTGAGGAAGGGTACACCTAGGTGGAAATCTAAAAGTTTTATTCGGAAATTCTTATTTTAATTAATTGTTTGCTGGATTAAAACGTTTGGTTATAAACGGAGGAATTCTATGCTTTGAAGTTTATATAAAGATTGATTTGGATATTCTTATTTCAATGGCTTTTTATTGAATGAAATTGGTTTCTGTTATGAAACGAGAATTTCTAGTTTCGTAAAGTATATATATATATTATATATTTATATTGCGCATGCTGGTTCTTTTTAGTACAATTTATTATAATTGTTTTTTTTAAAATGTTTTAACAGGGGGTTAGTATGTTCTTATACTATTTTCACAAACTTTCTTTTTGGGTCCACTCACCTTTTCCAATGTTTAGCGCCCCCAGGCTGTAGATCGGATATGAGCACCACCACCGGCCTTCTGCACCACCACCACCTTCCGAGACTTTTGTGTAGGAACCCAACCCGAAGAACTTTGTAAATTAAATTAGTTTAGAGGCTCTGACAATTGCCCTGAATTTCTGTAGGCCTGAGGCCATTTCTTACTGTTTTTTTTTCGTGTGTGAGCTTACCTTGTGCGTGCTGAACGTTTGGGTCTTCAATGAGACTTTTATTGCAGGTGTTTAAATTTGGGAATAAGCAAATTATAGGGGAGACTCTGCCGAATTTTCGGCAGAAGTCGACTCTCAAAAAGGAAGTTTTTATTTTGAATTCTGGTTTAAAATGGCAAATTGGTCCATTGTGCCCGGCACCTGACAGGTGTCGGACAAGCACAGGGCTTGGCACGAATTCCAAAGTGGAATTTGGGTCAGGTGCTGTCAATGAAGGTCTAGGGTTTCGGAATCAACCACAAGCAATTCAAGTTAGGTTTCAATGCATTCAACAGATTCTTTCGATTCTTTAGATGATAATTCCCGTATCTAAGTCCTTTTCAGGCACTTAGACCAAAGTTTTCCTTAAGTGTAAGATTCTTTTCTGGTTCAGACAAAGATCATATACCCAATCCTACAATCTATCCTGGTTAAGGCATAAATTTAACAAGTTGGATTCATTACATTCTAGAAAACAAGGGAACCAAGCAAATCATTATTCTTCATCAAGCAATAATGTAATTTACCACACCTAATCACAAGAAGCTAATTGAATTATATTGCTACTTCTGCCTCAAATTCATCTTCCAATTTACTAGATGCAAAGCCCTAAGGTGATCAATCAAAGAACTTAAACAAATAGCAACAATTAAAATAGTGATTAAGCATTCATCTGAAAGAAACTTAGAATCCATTAAATAACATTAAAAATCATAACTATCCATGCTCGGGCGTCATCCTCGCCCTAGAGAATAATTTAGTTACGCATGTTCAAAGAAAACATAATTGAAAAACTAGAAAACATAAAATAAAACTTATGTATTATGACGATGCTCGAGAACTTGACGATGGCAGCGGCTCTTTGACACTCCTTCCAACTCCAGCATGCTAGAATTCTATTTTTCTGATCTTCTTTAAATAAGGAACAAATCCTCTTTTGACTCGGTAATTCTGCTTTCCTAGTTTGGCTCCAATTAACTTTGATGAGTTGGCATCCAAAATCCTACCAAATATAGGATCAGACTTCAGAAAATTACCCCACATCCTTGTAAATACTTCCCAATGAAATTGACATAAAATGGACTCCAAGGATTAAACTTAAAAGGATTATTTTTGCAAAACCCGTTGAACACATTATACCCGAACTGTCTGTACTAAAATGGCCACAACTCTCTCCACACTCGTCCGAATCACGAACCGTAAAATTCTACGGAAAGCTAACATTCGTATATTTCCAACGATATAAGGCTCAACATCTGGTTCGCTCTGAGGAAGTACAGTATATTCTGTCAAGTTGACTGATCTGCACAGGACATTCTTGTGAAACATCTTTTAATCCCAAAAATGCTCATTTTGCTTGCTTTTCCATCTTTACTCTTCAAACCTAGTAAAACACAAAACTAAATAAAAATGGACTAAACTCACTCAAGAACATAGAAAAAATCTAAGAGAAAGATAATAAAAATGTACGAAAGAATGATTATATCATATAGCCGCTCGGATATACCCTATAAATATCATAATGTGGATTTCTATTTTTTAATTACTTTAATTAGTAGTTATGTTTTAATTATTATTTTTCTAGTGAATAATTAGTATTTAAATATTTTATGTATAAAAAAATTAAATACTATTTATCACGTAATTTAATTGGTGAAGTTAATTAAAATATTTAATACTAATTATTCACTAAAGACATAATAATTAAAACATAATTGCTAGTGAAAGTAATTAAATAAGGCTAAGATATTATTTAATTACTAAAAAGAAAATTTTAAAAAAAAATTCTATTGAACTAAAGATACTAAGTTTATATTTATTTTTTAAAGAAATCTATTCCGACGAAATTTGGTCGGCACAGTTCTATCCTAGCGAAACTTTGCCGGATTAGTCCTCTCCCAAAGACAATTTGTCAGCAGAGGTAAATTTCGTCAGGAGAGATCTAATCCGGCAAATATAAATCCATATTTTCACTGTTGGTGCAATGTGGCAATATCTTTAAAGCATAGAATTTTTCAAAAGTATAGCCGCGCGGGTATAATCAATAAATAGAATTTTATAAAAGTATAGCCGTGCGGCTATACTCTTTAAATATAATTTTATAAAATTTTCAAAAACAGTATAGCCGCTCGGCTATACTCTATAAATAGAAAATTTTAAAACTATAGCCGCTTGGCTATACTCCTATAAATAGAATTTTTCTAAAGTATAGCCGTGCGGCTATACGTTGTAAATAAAAATTTTCAACACAAGAACGCGTTGTTCAGCATAGAGGCATGTCATGAGCATCCGCGAACTCCGACGAGAGTAGATTAAGTATCTGTTCGGGACTAGGTCCAAGGACCAACGTTCACGCAAGGCTCGGGGCACATTCCGAAATCTATGCTTGCTTGGGCCCACAAGGATGTGTTCAATCAAGGCTAGGCCCACAATGAGATTAGCCCATGGCCCTTTTCATGGAGAACACGAAGGAAGACGCTCACCGGCCCGCACCGAAAGAACTTATTTTACTCAAACCAAGACGATACAATATTATGTCTTTTTTCCTGGTATAGATTCATCAATATCAATCAATTCTTTCACATCAAATTAATGTAACTCCTAACTAAGCTTTTAAACTCGAAAACTAATCTTGATCTGATATCGTGTTGATAGAGAATCTTCTTCACTTATGCAGCACCTTGACACTCTCTTTCTAGATGGGTGAGAAATTGATTGAGTTTATCTTGACTGTAAGAGAAGGGACCTGTATTTGTATGCATCACTCGAGCGCCTTGCCCATCAAAAAACACACGAGTGTTCAATTTGCATTAAATTAGGTTGTTTCAATCCATATAGAATAAGGAATTCTACTAGCTCTTGTGTTTCAATTAGAATAGATTTGTACAAGAAATAATCGGATAAGCTTGAGCTTCACTTCTTGATCAAGCAAACTTCTAGAGTCCACGTATGGTTAGAAGACCGCACTTTATGGATCAAGACAATGAATTGTCTTACAATTAAGAGTTATGGACAAACATACGTAGAGAATACTTCAATTATTTGGACACTACAAAATTGATTGAGCTCTATTTTTAGCTGATTTGGCAAGATATATTTTGGTCGATTCTTGCCAGGAATTTTGAGGTGCCAAAACGATGTGTAACGAATTGGAGTTACAATAAAGTTTAGCCATCCCTCACCAACTCTTTTTTGTTTTTCCTATAAAAACAAACTCTGTTTTGCTTTTGTTTTGAATTTTCAATCATGCCAATTCTACAAGCATCAAAGCAATCCATGATTTCATGAAACTTTTTGTGTATTTCCTCAGTTCTAGCCAGAAGAGTTCGTGGCAGTACTTCTGAAAAGTAGAATATATGTTTGCTTCCTAGAGCTTTTATCAATAGTACTTTTGGGAGAATTATATGTTTCAGTATTATGCGTTGCAAACTAATTTTTATTTATTTTTAATTAAAGATGCAAAACGAGAGAATAATTTTCGCATATATTGTACATTGTAATAAAATTATGGAATATCTTATCACAAACTAATTGTGACTGACTTACTAGCAAGCACCCGAGACCTTAGAAAAAAGAAGGCATAATTACACTATCTAATTGTCAAATGCTACAATCATTCAACAAAATCACGGGAGAACTAGATCAAACAAGAAAAAGGATAATCCCAACAAATTGCATAAGAAAAAAAATCCCTAAAATTTAACACCCAAACCCTAAATCATAATACTTAACAATAACAATTAAAATTTGAAATTGAATAAAAAGAAAGAGAGAAACTAACTAAAATTGAAGAACCCACTAAAGAGAGGTTGATAGAATTTTGGAGGAGGAGAGCTACTTCTTCTAAGCTCACGAAGTTCAATTTATGGAGTTATGGGCGGCTAGAAAAGAAAAAGAAAAAATAGTGATGGTTTAGACGTGGGCTTATTTCTACATGGACATGTGGGCTTAATTCTACATAGAGGGGTGGGCTATTATTTGATTTACCTAGGTTGGGCTTGTACCACTAAGCCTATTCTCCAAAGGTAGCACTGGGATGAAGCCCTTATGTAAATCCGCCCTTGGCTACAGTACTCGTCCGTCAAGATTAATTTGTGATCTCAATCTAATAATTGTGACTGACTTACTAAGTACGGTTTAGAGCAAGCACTTAGAGCATCTCAAATAACCTTTTCAAAGGCTTTGGGACATTAAAATAGGTGAGTCATATCAAAAAAACCTTATCCAACAGCCTTGTCAAACCCACTCACCAAATCTGGGACTCCTCCATCACTCTTCAACGCAATTATTAAGCTTTGGAACAACATAAGCTGTCTTGGAATGGTAAAAGACTATATGGGGCTGAGTGAACAATAATAAATTATTATTTAAATATTGATTTGGTATTATTAAACCGAATTAAACAATAGTGTTTGATTAAAAAATTATTAGGGTTTAGACAATAAAAGTGAAAATATATAGAAAAAGGCCAAAGCACAAGGCAAATTGTGGATTGGATTTTGCCTTGTGATTTTGCCTTTTCCTAAATATTTTCACTTTCATTGGCTAAAAACGATAGATCCCTTGATTAAAAACAAAAAGAAAAGTCAAACATTGAATTAATTTAATTGATGATGTTGATGGGGTACAAAATAGTAAAGTAGCAAACTGTATCATTCAAATTGCCACGTAGGTCAACAAACCACAATTTGAAAGGTTTAGTTTGAGGAGACTATTAAAAATGTTCTTATTAATTACCTCAGTATTCTATTCGAATCCCCTTTCTCCAATATCGATGTACGGAAGAAAGACAAAAAAAGTTACCACATTTTTATTGGAAAAGAAATACGAAGAAGTACCCCAACTATAATTTTCTAAACCGAAATTAGCTCAAATTGATTGAACAATCCGTGCCAGAAGCTCGTTTTGACTGAATCAATTTGACAAACCGTCCAAGCAAAATGCCAAAAGTATGTTTATTGAAGGAAGGAATCCCCAACCACCCAGTCTATACTATACGTCATATGAATGTTATCCATATCCCTTCTATATTCACTATGATAGCGAAAGACGCACTACAAGCACATACCACTCCTTGCATGTGGACATTCAAGTATCAATCATTGCACCACAGCCCCAACCACAGTTATCATCTCACCTCTTGTCTTCTTTCAATTTTTTTCTTCCAAGAACAAGTACAAGGAAAAACAAGTAATGGAAGTGATAAAAAATTAGTATGTTTATTTACAAGTAATAGAAATGATAAGAAAGTGAATTATTTTCATTCCTGAGTTTCTATGCATTTACTTACACATGAGAAATTATTTAATACGAAAGTTTTACTTAAAAATCCTTAATCAAATACTCAAAGGAATGGAATCGGATCCCTCCTAATTGATTTTATTCTTATTCCTTGTTTATCTTATTATGTTTCTTCTTATTGTGATTGCTTATAAGTAAACATGTCATGGGTCTTTCTAAAAACATTAAATGGGAGCCACCACCTCCAACTTTAAAGTTAGTTTTGATGGCCAACGTGGTCTAGTTTAGTGGAAAAAAGGCCTTGACTTGCAGACTAGTGGTCATATGTTCGAATCTCCATGATATCTTGGCAGGGCTGGCTTTGAGATTTTAAGGATCCTATACAAAATTAGTAATATGACCTCTAGAACAAAGTCTTGAACAAAAATATATAAAAAGAATTGGGGCATACATATTGATAGCAAATTTAAAATTACTCATCAATATCTATATATTTTTTAATATAAATATTATAAAGAATTATCAAACAAATAATTCAACAAAATAATTCAACAAGGATCAACTTAAAAGAAGCAAGGGACATAATTTCCTTTTGGATATGGATATGTCATATATTGAGTTTGTTTTAATGCGAATATCATATATTAAGATAGAACAAATATATGACACATAATAATAAAATAATATATATTGTAAAACAAGAAGAAGAAAAAATTGGGGCCATGTGCAAGGCCCACCTTGCACACCCCAAAAGCCGTCTCTTCATTTTGATAGTGTGTGTGTGAGAACCTCATTCTATAGTTTAGACTATCGTTTGTATTTTTTTTTTAAGTTTTGATGGTTCAGTACCTCTATAAAACCTTCAACTAGTTTTGTTATTCGTAATAATGATGGAACAATAAAGGTACGAACAATATTCCAATTGGTTTCTCTTCAGCTTTGAAAGATGGGGATGGTTCTGAAACATGGTCTTATTCATGCCAAAAGATTTGAATTTTCTCCTCTTATTACTGAAGGCGATTCTCAGGTCCTACTTGGAGTGTTACAAGACTGGCAATTTTCCCCATGGAGATTATTTTTTATTTTCTCAAACATTATGAGACTTACATATAGCTCGAGTTTGGTCCGATTCGTCATGTCTATCGAGAGGCAAATCTTGTTGTAGATGAAGTTGCTAAGAAAGGGTATAATAGAGATAATATTTGCATTTGATATTGTAATTTTCTTAAAATTATGGCCTTAAAATCATTGTTCCCTAGAAAGAATATATGAATTCGATGGGGATCCTTGTATCATAAAAAAATGATAATTAAGATTCTTAATGATACAATATAATAAATGGTAATTCTTTGGCAATGCCATACTTGATGTCTAAGTTGAAATCCTCTTCTCACCTGTCAAAATTTCACATTGTAACTTGTGACAAATATGACAAATTAAATGAAAATAGATGTTGTAAAGTACTCATTAGTGTAGTGGTTTAGAGCAATTGCGTCTCTAGGCAAGATCCTGGATTTGAGTCCTAGCATTAGTGTAGTCACGGGCGGAACTAGGTAGAGGGCTACCATGGGCTCTAGCCTAGGAAGCCTTTTTATAAAATTAAAATATATTACATGTATTTTAATGTTATTCATCCCATAAAAACTTAGTAGCCCACTCAAATGTAGCCTTGTAACCCATTGTCCACTCAATTTTGTAGGCCTATAATCATTTTATATATTTAATTTGTTTGCTCAATTAAGAAACATAATCTCTTAATAAACACTCGTGATTTTAACTCTCAACCTTTTACTATTTTATCCCAATGTATACTTTTATTTCTAGAAAAACTATAAAAACAGTAAGTACCCAAACAAAACTTGGTCCTTAGATTTTAAGCTAATAACTTTAGCTAGCTCACCCATTGAAAAATTCATGATTCCGCCCTTGAGTGTAGTGTGTGTGAGTTTAGTATATTATCATCCCTCTCAATAAAAAATGTCCTAAAAAAATATTAAAATGTTCCTGAAAAGTTTAAGTGCTGCTCACACTTGTTGTTTTGGATGATATAATGAATGCTTGTGGAAAGTATACTTCCTAAATTCTGTTACAAATGATACAAAGTTCTTTTGCCTTTTGCCTTTTGGCCGCGGATTCTTTCACGCGAGGAAATTTTAGATCAAAAAGAACGCATTGACTTTTACAACTTTCGATCTACAACTGCTTGGGGTCACTTCGCATATTCTCTCTTAACTTAACCATTGGAGAGAAACAGAGTTATCCCCGTTACTAGTAAGTTGTTTTTATAACCATTGGGAAATGAAGCTAGAGAACTTTTATGGTCTCCATTTCAAGCCCCACGGAGAAGGAATTAACTTCTTGTTGTCATCATCTTGAAGTGGACAAATTTTCAGGAGCGATGCAAATCATGACCAAAAATATGTTATAATAAATTTTGTAAAGAAGGCGGATTTCCTTAGAAGCCGGCCCTGCACTAGCTAAGGTTTGTTACTCATTTCCTTTGTCAGGTTCGATCATTTCATTTTATATAAATTAAAGTGCATGTGTTAGTAAATGACCAAAGCACTCCCTAAAAGACAACTCACATGGCATAACATGACTGGTGACTAAGAACATACAAACTCTTCACAACCATCGGGCCCCTCTCTCTTGTCATATAAAACTGAGTGACCTCTCATAGCCTTTCGTGGAGATTTCTTAGAACAATCATTCCTTCTTTGCATCTCCAAGGCCTCTGATCTCCTTTATTCATATATCTCTTTTTCTCTCCTTAATTCATATGACTGTCAAAATGCAAAACAAGCCTTGTTTACTTCTTTTCTTAGTTCTCATTCTTTCTTGCTTCATAGCTCAAATCCTTGGGAACAAGCAATCACAAGCACTTGCTCAGCTTTACAAGTCCAAGTTGAAGGAAGGCGCGGGCATCGACACGAGCCAATTCGAGGCAATTCTTCACGCCAATGGAGCCAAAATTCATCCTCAGGAGGGGTTGAAGGAGAAGGACAGGATTGATAGCTTGCCTGGACAACCCCATGTGAATTTCTCTCAGTACGGTGGGTATGTTACAGTGGATAAAGAAGCAGGTCGTGCACTCTTTTACTATTTTGTTGAAGCGGAGAAGGCTAAGGATTCCTCACGTCTTCTTCTATGGCTCAATGGAGGTAAATTACTTCCCTACTCTTGCAATGTAGTCAACGTCACCAGCTCAATGATGCTGGTATAATTTGTCATTGCTAGGAAAACTATGTGTGGTTGATTGTGATCTCCTCTTTGTCCGTGCATACATTCTTTCCTTTAATTCTATTGTTTTTAGTTTTTTGGGTATTTAAAGGGATGAAAATACATCCCTTTAAAATGCCAACAAAATAAATGAAAATTTCACGATTCTAGTTTGGTACTAGCCACTCTAACCACTCTTTGTAGTGTACCACACCTTTGCATGATGGTTGCTAGTTTTCTTTGGCTGGAGGTGACTATTAAAAGAAGAATATTTTACACGCAATATTATATTCATCAATTATTGATAGTACCCAAAATAATAGTTCTTATTAACCAAAAGGTTAATAATCTATTAGTTGCTTCTCTTGTAAATTTATGTCAATTATTATATAATGACTTTGGTCTCACAGCCACCGCGTTGTGATCATGACTCAAACACACATGGATCACTGTTAATCGTTGATATGTGCGAAATTTACGCTAGAATTTGCACACATCAATCGCTGACAATGATTCATGGACGATGGAAAAACTGCCCTCCTTCATATTTTCTTTAAACAATAATTAATTACCATTACTCATTATTTTAAATTTGTTATTGTTAGAAACATTTCAACTTTCATTCACCTTCCCCAGGTGGCTTCCTGCCGCCCTCTTTAATTTGCGGAATGGCTGGGATAACAAATCCCAGAATTCACTCTTGTGGAGGATATCCCGGCGCTCAATCTGTAGCTGTATATTTTTCAGCAGGGAAATATACAAAAATTTAAAATTCAACGTTGAGAAAGTTCTTGGTTGATTACATGCAGCTCAATTATTTATCATTAATATAATGAATCTAGTTTTTTTTGGTACAGAGAGAGACTGTGAAGACTATAACTTCTTCTTGCATTAAGCTCTGTGAATTGGATCCAGTGAAATTATCTATTAGTTTGATGGCAATTTAATAATTATATTACCTGTATGTCTATAATTTAAACCTTGCAATGACTTAATGTCTTCACAGGACCTGGTTGTTCTTCTCTTGGCTACGGAGCAATGCTAGAGCTTGGACCGTTCCGAATCCACAGCGATGGAAAAACACTTTACAGAAACAGATTTTCATGGAACTATGGTAAATCTAACACGATTAAAAAGGACTAAAGTATGATTTTCAATGCTTAAAGAAATTGATCTTTTTTTGTTTTTTTTCAGCTGCTAATGTTTTGTTCCTTGAGTCCCCTGCCGGGGTGGGATTTTCTTACTCAAATAAAACATCTGATTATGATGCCAGCGGGGATAGAAGAACAGCTGCAGATAATTATGTGTTTTTGGTGAATTGGTTGGAGAGATTTCCAGAATACAAGGACAGAGAGTTTTATATTTCTGGTGAAAGCTATGCAGGGCATTATGTACCTCAACTTGCACATACTATTCTTTACCATAATAAGAGGGCTAACAAGACAATTATCAACCTCAAGGGCATAATAGTAACTCTCTCTCTCTCTCTCTTGTGAAGTAAAAATCTATTGCTAATAATTGGCATTTAGACTCTCTTTGGTAGTATGTTCTTGGATTCTTGGTAGTTAGTGAAAGTTGTAATTGTAAAGGTCTTGGGAAAATGCTTTGCATTGGTCACTCTAGCTAGTGGCCAAATGCCCACATTTGGTGGAGCAAAATACTTTCCTATTTGTCATCATATGTCTCTTTTACTCTTAGTTTCTCATGATTCTTGGTCTATTCATCATCATTTTTGTTTTTGATTCCTGTGGGTGCACATGCTGTGGGCTGGCCCTTTGGTGCCTTTGGTTCGGGCCATGTGATCATGCCCATTGCCTACCTTTTGTGGGTAAAAAATTTGCTTATTGTATATTGTAATGAAAGCATCAAGTGGAATAAGGTTGAGTATAATTCCATAAATTGGGTAAAGAAACAAAAAAGTTCTATATGTTGGGAGGTGTGTGTCGGGCTCGTACAATATTGGGTAAGAAATCCACTATTGTTTATGGGTGTCTAGATTATTCTCGAAATGAAACTCGCATGTCTAATCTCGCCGATTTTGAGAACGTTAAGAAATGAGGGTTATTTTATGTCATTTTCTTTTATTTCCATGTTTGGTTTGTGTAGTGTTAAGAATAAAATGTTGTTATGTTTTCCGATAATATCCTCTTTTTTTTTACTTTAAATAGTTACCCTTCTTGGGTAAGTAAAAATTTATTTGGCGCACGATGCAGATTGGAAATGCAGTGATTAACGATGAAACTGATTCACGAGGAATGTACGACTACTTAGCAAGCCACGCCCTCATTTCGGATCAAACTGCAAACAAAATCAACAAATATTGTGATTTTTCACCCAATGCCACAACGCAGCCTAAGGAGTGCAGTGATGCCGCTGATGCTGCCACTAAGGATATCTATTACATTGACATTTACAACATCTATGCCTCCTCATGCGTTTCCTCCAACCTCACTGCAAAACCCAAAAAGGCTTCAGTAAGTTAAAAACAACGCCCTCAATTATATTGCATGTAGATATTTAATATCTGCTGTTTTCAAAACATTTTGTTGTGTTGAACTGCCGAGCTGCAGATATTCGAATTCGACCCGTGCAGCGAGTACTATGCTTATGCTTATTTGAACCGGCCAGACGTTCAACAAGCTCTCCATGCTAATGTCACTAAACTCACACATGACTGGGAACCATGCAGTGATGTTATCCAAAACTGGGGCGACAGTCCATCGACCGTACTGCCCCTTTTAAAAGAGTTCCTGGCTAATGATGTTCGAGTGTGGATTTTTAGGTGAAATTTTGATACTCTTCTTCTTCTTCGTCATCTTAAACTTGCAATTTGCTTTTCTGGAGTTTCAATATTTGAAATCTAAAACTAATACCAGCTCATTCTTATGGAAATAATGAGTGCAGTGGAGACATAGATGGAAGGGTACCAGTCACTTCAACAAAATATTCTATTGAAAAGCTGAATCTTCCAGTAAAGACTGAATGGCATGCTTGGTTTCTTGGTGGAGAGGTAGCTTCTCATTTCTCCATCTTTTTTGTCTTGGGATTTTCAAAACCACGTCTTTGAAAGTCCTTGGCGTTAATTATTTTGGATGTTTTATTTATATATATATTTGTCTTGTGCAACAGGTTGGTGGTTACACACAAGTGTATGAGGGAGAGCTAACATTTGCTACAGTGAGAGAGGCAGGGCATCAAGTGCCAAGCTATCAGCCTGCAAGAGGACTTTCCCTCATCAAGCACTTCCTTGATGGCACACCACTCCCTGATACTACAAGATATACCTAATTTCTTTAAATGTTTCTAGCTATCAGAATGTCATTACCTTGTTATTAATTTTTTAGTCCACACAAGGTCACTTGATTTCTCGCTCTTCTAGTTGTAATTTATTTTCATTGATTAATAAAAGTTCATAACAATTGCTTTTTCAATTGAACCCCTACCCCCCCTAAAGATTGCCTTGTAAGCTGTATGAAGGGAATGAGAGCATAAACACTGCAAAGTTCTAGTAGAACTTCTTGCGTATTGTTTTTCTAAACCAAAATACCACAAAGTAAAAATCAAGAAATAAGCTTCTAAATTACAGATTTTACACATCAAATTATAACTGTTGTATATATAAAACCCTTCATCCTCCTTCAATATTCAATTCAATTAATAAACACAACATTAAATTATTTACACACAAAGAGAAAGAGAGAAAGAAAAGGAGAGTGAAATGGCGGGGAAGAAAAAAGAAGAAAGGGAATAGAGAGAGAGACAGTAAAGAGTTGAGAAGGGGTCTGGAAACATAGTCTAAAATATCGATAATATCAACGAAATATTGGAGATACTATTGTTTTTTCGAGTCACAAATATTTCAGAATGTATCCATATACATATTGTATAAATATCGATGTCAATAATTTCGCTCACACTTCAACGATATTTTTTCAAAGTATCGCTATATATAATATCGAAAATATTGATGTAATGGAAAAATGGAAAAAACATAGCACACAAGTAAAGGGGATTCGAACCCCTGCCATTTCACTCCTCCAATGCCTTAACCACCATGTTGCTTATGTTTTTGTGATAATACGCAAAGGGGAACTCTATGTGGTACTTGTGGAAACCAATTTATTCCCTTAATAATTTCCTAGGTCAAATGATTCCTTCCATTTGGGGATTATTTGATTTAGGGATTTATTCGATTAATTGACTTAATTGGGAGTTACCAAACCTAATTGGGAGTTACCTAAACTAATTGGGAGGTTATTTGATTCTTGCCTTAATTAGGGATTTGATTTAAATCCCTAATCACACCAACCTCACCAACCACACCAACCTCACCAACCTCACCAACCTCACCAACCTCATCAAGGCCCTCTATAAATAGATGGCTACGCACAAGGGTGAAGGTACGTCTAAATTTCTCTCTGAAACTCCCTAGCCACCATAATTCTTTCTCTCTCACACACGGCTCCGGCCACCCGGTTCACACCATACATACAACTCCGTACCCTATTGTTAGCTATTGTTTTCCTACAAACACTCGACCTAACTTAGGCATCGGAGGGCCTTTGGCCAACACCCCCCGGGTGTGGTCCTCTTATTCCAATTTATTTTGCAGGGAGAAAGAGACAACGAAGAGGAAGGAGGAATCTTAGACGAATATTCTTTGGGGACGAAAAACGCTCCCACAGTACTAAGTCACTTATGTATCTTACCATGCAATGTATAAAGTGTAAAATATTGTAATAAATCATTATATATAAATGATTATGGTGTGTTTAATATTCTTTCATTAATTACTATATATTTCTACACTCACAGTGTTTGTCAGCTCACTATATAATCAACTAAAATAAGTTAAACCCATAATACAATACATTTCCTTCCAAATTTTTGTGATAAATTAATAGATAATTGACTAAATAAACATCCTCCAAAGTTTCAATAAAATTTTTCAAGTTTTTCTTACAATTTCCCTGGTTTTTATTCAATTTTTATCGATATCGATAATATCTCGATATTTCCATAGAAATTTCCATGTTTTTGGACTACCGATATTTCTAATACCATCGGTATTTTAGACTTTGTCTGGAACCTTTTAGTGCCTACATGGCTCTACCATAATTGCATATTGTAGCTTTTCTAGACGTGTGCATAACTAATTCGAGATACTCTCTTTTATTTGTTCCAAGTGTTGATCATGCATGTTTGACATAAACTTCTTTTACAAATTAGGCTTGATTATTTCTTTGGTTACACAATGTTTGATAGGGAGGACTAGACTAGATTAGACTAGACTGGACTAGACTAGATTAGCAGAATGCCTACATTTCATGTGCATCCAAGACATAATATGGATATGTTGCCTAACTCGGAGGAAGAATGGAGACTATCTATAAGAGGTTGATGACTAAAACTTATAAGAGTTTTTCATCCCTCCTTTGTGAGACCTTTTCACCTCTCATTTGTGATAGTTTTTTTTTTTAATTTGTATTGTTATGGCTTGGTATTTTCAAGCTTTATCTCCTTTTGGTTGTTCTGAGTTTGCACTCTTAGTTGGAATGCCTATAGTTTCTTTGAGCCTGCGTGATCGTTAGTGGAGGAACCCCAGATTGTCTTATTTTTTATGTTAGATCACTCTGTTATTGTAATGGCCCTTTATGACTAATGATTTTTTGGCTGAATTATGAATATATACAATCCCATAATATCTCAACCAAAAAAAAAGATAAGGGCATGAGTGTGGTAATTGGAGCATAGCTACTTTTGATTATGATTGAGTCTATACTTTGGTGTAATGATTGTTGATATGATTTTCAGTTTCACATGGCTATGTTTATCTCAAGGAAACGATTTGACGGATTTGGATACTTCACCTATTCTGAGACTAAACCCAACTTCTCTTGCGTTTTGATTGTAAAAATCATATGCATCCCCTATTGAACCAAATGCATGTCTAACTTTGGGTTTACATGTCACGCCTCAAATATCCAAGAAAAAAGTAAAACCAATAGAAATAAAATTCGTCTCAACAGCTAGCTGATGCTGTCACCAAACTTTAAGGCAAAGATGCTTTCACAAGTATAATACACAAGTTGGGAGTTCTTGACATCCACTCACCAACTTGAGGAGGAGTGTTGAGAATCATATATTTCCCTACACTTTAGGGAATGTACATTGTAAAATAGGACTGTTATTTATATTAATTAGTTGTATATTTCCTTACCTAAATAGGTTAGCTTAACGTGTAGAATAATCCTTGTGTTCTTGTGTAAAGTCAGCTTCAATGCTTAATGAAAATCATTCTGGTCCAATATCTTTCCATACCAATTTTACAGGAGATGTAATCCCATTGATTCCAAGTTTTGAAAGTAAATGGTTTTTTTCCTGGTCCCATACTTGTTCCTCCCTTAAGAATATAAGTGAATGATGATTTTTTTATAATGGAAATTTCCATCATCTTCTGCTAATGTAATCGGGCCCCTTATAAATTGGTCATCTGGCCTTCATCAACACCTGCACAATCTTTGCTTCAATTACTAAATAGCTTCCAATAATTCTATTTCAAACACTTTAAGCCCTATGGGTTTCATATTGTCATAGATTCAAAACCAGGATGTGATGGCATGGCACCCTAAAACGCTGCCGGATAAGTGAAGTGGGATCGGACGGAAAATAAAAAATGATGATTAGAAATAAAAGAAATAAAGTGAAATAAATCAAAATTGATTGCATTTCATGTAAAAAGTAACTTCCACGGTCCACCACTACTATTTTAGTCAACTTATGCCAAGTTTGCTGTGGTATTCACAAAAATATGAGGTCATATAATGAGAAAAAATTAGCAACCGAAATTGGAAAAGCTCCAAAGTTTACATAAGCCCATGACAAATGCCAATGTTTAATGTAGGTACCAAAAAGGTATTTGAACCGAAGGAAATTTCTTGCAAAGTTACAAGCTAAGCATCAATGGATATAGAACAACAAAGAATGAAACAATCGGTTTTTGAGAAACTTCCACCCAGATCAGATAAGTGGATGAGATGTGAGAGACAAAAAGAACAAAGTTGGTGGGTTCTCTCTCACTGTCTCACTGTACTCACACTCCTACCAAAATTAGCGCTCGTTTGGGAATGCTTATGTAGGAAGTACTCTTTTTTATAAGTACTTCTAATAAAAGAACGTCAAAATTTTTATTGAAAATCCCAGTGCTTCTCCTCTTGGAAGTGATTCCTAAAGAAGCACTTCAAAAGCACTGTCAAAATTGTTTTTTTGCTATAAGAAAGCTCTTTTAACCTTTTCAAAAACACTCCTAAACATGTACTTATACAAACAGATAAAATTATAAAATAAAATAAAAAAGAGGTGGCACATAATTGTCAAAAAAATATATATTTATATGGTGGTAAATGCACACATGCCTAATAATCCAAATGGTATTTTTGCAAATTTCTCATTTAAATATGAATGCAGGTATATATTTACATCAAATATGGCTCTTACTAGAACGAAATAAATTGAAAATGATGGAAATTTGGGATGAAATGTAGAAGAACAAATATTAGAAAAATATTATTTTATCTAATAACGCAACTTGCAAAAAAAAAATTTGAAGAAATATTCACGATATTATAGAGATTCATTGCAATATGGTAAATTAGTTTGAATTATAAATTTTATTAGAAATTTATGAAAAAAAAACTCCATAATGAAGTAAATATATACTATATATGTATCCTTATTTTCATGTTGTTACTTTTTTATTAAGAGCACACGATGTGTGATATGCCTTAACAATACTCAAATTTATACTTTATTAATGAACATGCTTACGACCTATACACAAAGCTAGCTTTCAATAGAAAGGCATTATAATAATTAATATTATATATATATATATATATATATATAAATTCTCTTATGCGGACGTCCGGATGTTATTACTATGGGGACACCATGTATTTTCTACTACCTCTCCTTGCTTTCCTCCTTGTTTACAATGACATTTGTACAATAATAACGTGTGAACATCTGGACAAAAGTGAAAACAAAAACTAAAAACTGAAATTTATTTCAAATTGTTTTCACTTTCAAGTTTTTGTTTTCACTTTTGTTTCTCCTTCCTCTCATCCTCCCCTCACATCCTCTCTCTCTCTCAATCTCATCCTCACTCCTATTCTCCCTCTTTTTCCTTTATACTCTAGCACAAAAAATGAAAATGAAAAACTAAAATTGAATGGTTATCAAATGGCCCCTTAACCTAACAAAATGTTGGATGAAAAATGGGAAGATAATAATTCCCAATGTCAAACCTCAAATCCCCATTTTGCAATTTTTAGAATAAAATAAAGAAATAACATATTTAGTTTTAAAATATTATTAATGACAGGACCCGACCCAAATTCCACTTTGGAATTCGTGTCGAACCCTGTGCGTGTCCGACACCTGTCGAGTGCCCAGCACAAATGACCAACTTGCCCTTTTAAAACAAAACTCAAAAGAAAAACTCTTTTCAAGGTTTGACTTATGCCTAAAATTCGGCAGAGTCTCCCCTGTAATTTGCTCATTTCCCAAATTTATTTCCACCTGTAAAACACAGTTTAAAGCTTCTCAATCGTTCAACAATCTTCCTTGCCATTTATAATACTCAAAAACAATCCTAACCAATCATTCAGCTAAAAGCAATTCATTAATTACTATCATAACATGCACAACTTTATTATCAACAACATTATATGAAGAAATCTATTAATTAGGATTCATCATCCAACAAACCACATAATTCAAAAGTCAAACGAGCCTTGGCCCGCACATAAGTTTGAATAGAACTTAACTAAAATATTAAATAGGTTACGAATCCAACTCTATACTCAATTTTTGAAACATTCTCTTCTGTGACTGCACCTAGACTAGTCTAGGTTGCCTACGTACCTTGTTGAGGGATCAAGCCACACGTAGTTCTTCATTCAAGAAAACCAAATTCAAACCATACAATACATGAAGTTATATTCGTATTCCTTTTTCTTATATCAAACTTTCAAACTGTAAATAATTTACCATCACTCATTCAAATACATATATAACCAACCATTTATACCTTTAAGTCATACCTGTAATTGTCCGCATAAAACATATCATGTGGTCACCTAGCAAGGGGTATATTACTTCCGAAGGCAACTGGGGAGAGGAAAACTGGCTAGCCACCTCTGTAGTAAAATCGGGCAAGTGGCAAGGGATCCTGGCCAACTCTGTGCAGAAATTAGAAGCAGGGTGACGAACAATATCCTTTTATATCTTCGCAGAACTCAGGGACACAAAGTCAACCCGAGAACGCAGTCCATCAATTCCATAATTATATCATTAACCCCCACATTATACCGTCAATTCCAAGTACCACACATGATGCAGGAGCATCTACGAAGCTCTTGAAGATTACTTAGGCCAGTCAGTCAATTGGGCTAGGGTTCTATTTACTTTAAATTATTAGTTACTTCTTTTGTTTTCCTATTCTTACTAGGATTTGGTTTAATTTCCTGTTTAGGTTTTTAATTTCCTATGTCAATTAGGTTTTTGTATTCTAGTATAAATAGGCTAGTTAGAGACTCTTGTATTTAGTTTTGTTGATGAATATAATTTCAGACTTTAGTCTATAGAGTTTATATTGGGATTTTGCCCTAGAACTCAATTATCTTCGTTCCAACTTCAATTCTACAGCTTTATCCCTCTATTCTCTGTATTTTGGGTATGTTTGGGTCACTGGACAGCAGCTTATAACCGCCACCCTGCATCAAATTGGTATTAGAGCCTAGGTTAATCCTTGTTCCACACCATGGTTGGACGTGCTCAAGGTTGCGGACGAGGGAACCAAGCCCAACAAACAGAGATGGCTGAGATGTGGCGTATGATGGAAGAGTTGTCGAGAGCGGTGCAAGCCCTCCAACGACAGGAATGCGCGGGTGCCTATATGGAGATTCCGGAACGCAACCGCGAACCCTTAGACATACTAGAAGGTGGTCGTAAGGATGACTTTGAAGAAAAGGTAAACCCTTTTCATGAAGTTGGAAACCATGATGATGGTGATAGAGGCGGATTGGAAGGAGTGGTTCGCTCTAGTTCTTCTGTTTGTTCCCTAGATTTAGATATTCCTCCCATATTTGATCGTTGTTTAGAAGATGATTGTGAAATTTGTTTTGGGGTGGAGAAAATTTTTGTTAAAGTATTTAGTGAGAGTAAAGAGAAAGTATCATATGAAAATTTGTTGAAGCAAGGGGGTCTTGAAGGCATCGTTGAAGATGATAAAGAAACACTAAATTTTCGTGACCAAGTGGATGGTTTAGAAACTGATAATTCTGAGTATGTTGATTTTCTTGGGGTTGATGCTTTTAATTTGCAAATTGCCAAGAACTTCGTTGATCGTGTCAATCTAACGGCTTTTGGATTGAAAAGTTTTTGGGCTGTGAGATTGTATACAGTAGATGTTAGTATGAAAAGTGTTTTGTCATTTCCTAGACTCTAGCATAGGTTGGAAATTAGTGAGTGAATATTGTCTACTGGAAGTTTTGGCGCAACACATTCAATATCGGATCTTCGAAGCATGCCTTGATTGATATGAGAAACTGATTTCAGGTAAATCATGACATAAGTATGCATTCATTATAGGAGTCCTAGTTGGAGTTGTTTTCACTATGTTAATCCTATTTTTAATAGGATTAGATTTTATCTCTTGAGATTACTTTCCTAGTTGGACTCTATTTTGATTTAAGTTAAAATATTTTCTTTTACTATTATGACTTGCACGTTGGAATCATCTCCCACTTGATTGGGATTTAACAAAGTCATTTGTTTTAATAGATATTGCTTTTCTATTAAAGATTGGCTGGTTGGCGTCTTCACTAAGAATCCAGAGTTAATCAAAACTGATATTCATATTTGAATAATATTAGTATTAGTGGACTCCTGTTTTTGAACGGCATAAGTGTTAATATTAGTTTCTGGCTTCATAATATTAGTTCTCGAATCAAAATTAATATTGATAATTGAATAGTAGTGTGTCTTTTGGTTTGGCGTCTTGGTCAGCAAACCACATTGGATTAGGTTGAAGAGTCATAATGGAATTGAATCAATGGTCTCTTGGGTTTCTTTCTTCGAAGAGAAAAACCTACCTTGAATAAAACGTAGGCTTTTTCTTTTCAGACTTTGGGCTTTTCGACATATTGGATTTTGAGCATAGAGAATTTTCAAGAAATGCTGATGTGCATAAATCTGAGATAGATCATCAAGTGTTCCATGTTTACTTGGTGATTTATCAAACACTTTTATCATTCATACTGCATTCATTTGCATTGTTCGGTGACTCATACGGTTGAGGGCATCAAGACCGTGGTGGCGGTTTTACTCCGGCGAGCTTGAAGCAATCGTGGCTAGTATTGCGTTCAACATAAGGAGTGTCGAAGATCATCCCGTGACAGAAGTTGGGTTACGAAGAAGTCGGTAAACATTATCTAGAAGGTGTCTAGGATAAGTGTGTGAGTACTTCTTGTAATCATCGTTCTATAGTGGATTTGAGTTGGACTGAGGAGTCCCGTGGATTTTCCCCAAAGGTGGGGTTTTACCACGTAAAATAATTCTCTACGTGTTCATTTATTTTACGTTCAGCATGTTTCAGGATTGATAAGCCATATCAATCCTGCTACCAAAGTTTATTTTTTTTGTTTATTTATTATAATCTTTAATTGGCCTAATCAACCCCCTCTAGGCATTTTTAGTCATCCTACAGGTAATTTCAGTAGATAACTTGAATTGTTCTAGAAGGATTAAATATTCTAAGTATCTATTTCTTTGGAGTGGGAAGGTTCAATGTCAAGGCCAAAGTTTTATAGACAGTTTATGTAAAAGGAGGTTGTGTTTGGACAGCTTTAAGCAAAAGGTTGGAATTTGAGGACGAATTCTTCAAAATCCGGTGGAATTGATGCAAGAAAATAAACATAAATTCAAGAGTGGTTCGATATTCAAAATATCGCTTTGTTTGGAAAGGACGAATTCAGTTTCAAGCTTCTCATGGAGAATATTTAAAATACCTCTTTGTGTGGAAAAGAAGAATTCAGTTTCAAGTTTCTCATGAAGTCTTCGTTGATAACAGTTTAGACTCGAGGACGAGTCTCTTCCAACCTAGGGAGTTTGATGCAGAAGCATCTTTGAAGCTCTCGAAGATTACTTAGGCCCGTCAGTCAATTGGGCTAAGGTTCTATTTACTTTAAATTATTAGTTACTTCTTTTGTTTTCCTATTCTTACTAGGATTTGGTTTAATTTCCTGTTTAGGTTTTTAATTTCCTATGTCAATTAGGTTTTCTGTATTCTAGTATAAATAGGCTAGTTAGAGACTCTTGTATTTAGTTTTGTTGATGAATATAATTTTAGACTTTAGTCTATAGAGTTTATATTGGGATTTTGCCCTAGAACTCAATTATCTTCGTTCCAACTTCAATTCTACAGCTTTATCCCTCTATTCTCTGTATTTTGGGTATGTTTGGGTCACTGGATAACAGCTTATAGCCGCCGCCCTGCATCAACACATGTGGCCACATGTTTGATACATCCTCACAAGTCTCAGGAACACAAAGTCAAGCCGAGCCGCATTCCTCGCAGAACTCAGGGCACATACGTCAACCTGAGCCGCATTCCTCGCTCCTCACGGCAATTGTCGTATGCGCACAGACTCAAACCGAAGGCAACAAAATGTCCGTAGTATTTTTATCCGAAGGCAACAATTTATTCGAAGGCAGCCATTTATTCCGAAGGCAACTACCAGGGTACCAATGGTGGTTTAAAAACCTTTCCTGAAAAGTTGTAACTTTGTTCTCTAAACCTTCCCTCGAATTCAATTCTCAAAACACTCATAACTTTCCGAGCTAACCTCGCTTAACAGCAGATATAAAATATTTAGAAATAAACTTCAATTCACAAACTCAAGCTCGGAGAGTAAAAACCACAATATTAAAATCATAAATCTCATTTCCAAAACAACTACATGCTCGGAACATAATTTATAAACAAGTATTTATAAACATTTAAGCTCAACCTCATGCTTGAAAACGTAAATCACAATAATTCGTTCAAGATCATTTAATAAAACTTTACTGCATAAAATCCATTTATAAAACAAAAGTCCACTCACAAAGCGTAAACATATACATAGTATAAACTACAAATACTCTCACAACTGTATAGGTATAGACTATAAGGTTTTTAAGTATAATTATAATAATAATAGGAGTAATAGTATTCATAATAATACTCTTAAACACATTAATCTCAATTATTCTAATAACCCCTGAAATTCTCATGTACTATTATCACAACCAAGCCCAATTCGCTAATATACTCAATAACCTTTATGAACCAAAATTTATAACTCCAAACCATTTATAATTCTATCAATACATTCTCAAGGATTCAACTTATAATAATCATTCTATATAACGTAAATATATATATATATATATATATATATATATATATATATATATATATATATATATATAGAATAATACTCGTACTTCCTTTTGGGAAACCAACATAAAACAATAACTAATTCATTCATAAGCCTGTAATAAATTATCTCATCACAAACCAAAATCCCTTAAAAATCTATGTTTATTCACAACTTTCCCAAATCTTTTCTACCGTTCAATAACCACTTAAATTCATTAGTTTGGATTAAAACTATATATATATATATATATATATATATATATATAAGAAAATAAGCATATAATCCTATGGTCCTACCTTTGATTAAATCCTCTCCCAAGGATCACCCTCACCCACTGAAAAGTGGTGAAAGAGACCACATAAAATCAATAAAAAGTCCCCAGAGGTTCAAGTCAAATTGAAATGATTAGCAACATATAATTCTGGGATGTAAAACACTTGACACACAGACCAAAATAAATCCTAAATGACAACCAATACCAATGTGAACTTGTTTGAAACATTGAAGCATTGAATCACCATTAATTCTAAAAAGAAACCTTAGACAGATGTAGCTAATTTCTTTGTAATGATCATGTCTACTACTGTCATTCAACCAACTAAAAACAGATGAAAAAGCGAAATTCATGGGCTTCATGTGTTTTAAGGCCTCCTGTAAGCAATTACATCATCTAATGACTCAAATATGAACCTTAAGTAACAATCATTTCATAAGTCCCACTTTGTATCATAATTCCAAATACTTAGCTAATTAATATAATTGCAGCAATGCATTACCTTTATCTTCTTCCATCTCTTATCTCCCTTACTTAATATGAATACCCCCTCTCTAATTAATTGCAGAGGTATACCTAGTCTCTCAAATACTTTCACATGTTTTTCTTTTGCTCTTTTAAATTAAGCGGGTGGCCTATTCTTTCATGTAAGATTGTAATACTTAAATAAGGTTGCTTCTAGTTATTTGAGATGGTAGTTTTAACAAATGACATAATAGATGAACATAAGGCTAAAATATGCACACACTCAACAATGGGTGAAGCAGATAAAGTAAGATTGGATGATTACATTTCATAAGCATGTCATATGTGTTAGATTATTAGGTTCAATGATTCAATAGGCATAATTAGATATATAGTATAATCACATGTACATATATGAACAAACAAACAAAATTAGCCACCCAAAGAAGCCATCAACAAATACCAAGAGAATCAACAAAAATCAAGCATCTAACTCACATATTAAATATTTTAAACTCAAGATCTGAAAATAAAATAGTATAAAGTTCACAAACCTCAAACTCAAATTGCCCAAACCCTAGGTACTGAAATTCCTAGCTTCCTTTGAATCCTAGATGCCCAAAATTGAGAGAAATCACCCTTTGTAGGCCTAAATCAATTAATATTATTGATTGAATGTGGAGGAGAAGGGAGAAGAAGATTGAATGTTGAGTAGAGAAGGGAGAAGAAGGAAAAATGGAGGAGGAAAATTACAAACAAGAAGAAGAAAAAAATAAAAAGAAACAGCCCGATTACTATAGCGGCACTGTTGCACGCTGATTTTATTTATTTATTTTTTTCGGTTTTAGACTTTTTCTTTCTCGTTATAACTTGGATTGAGCGCACAACATATCCACGAACTCGTATCGATGAGCCCGACGCAACGGTGCCACTCAATTCTCCAAATTCTTCTCCAAACTTAAAATGACCTTTTTGCCCTTCACTTATCCAATAAAATATTAAATTTCCATTTTAATTAATTAATTTCTATTATTTTATTCTTAATGATTTATTTTATTTTATTTAGTTTATTTTAATTTATTTACTTTAATTAATGTTTGGCTCAATTCCCCAAGTTTCTTTCCTAATAAAAAGTCAATTTTAAACCCATTAAAATACTTTCGGGCAAAAATGTCTTTTACTTGAATAATTTAATAATTAAGTATTAATTTAGGAACGAGATGTTACAATTAATAATAATAATGTCAAACAAAGTAGGACAAATTTTCATTTATGAATTTTTCTCCAATATTGAGGTATTTATAAAAAGTACAGCCCTTAATAAAATAGGAAATAAATCTCAATTATAATAGGACTAGACAAATATTTAAGTAACCAAAAACCTAAAATAATAAGGAACCAAAATCTAAACTAAATAAGGACTCACCAACAAATAATCCTAGAGTTGTAGTTTTTATAATATTTTGTTTAGCACTTGTAATTTCAATTTTATGTCTTTTATGGATACAGTGAGTGTTAACAATTAAAGACAAATGAACTAATGTAATCACTACAGTCTTACTCATGACACACAAATTAGCATTAGGCGGCCATCTCTAATCCAAGGGAGCCAAACCCAGATTTTGGTTTTTCAGCTCAACAATCCTCCCCAACCCATGTATTTTAGGGTTCCATAATATATGTTGTAATTATAAGAACCGGTCACATTTGGCTTCCTCTTTCAACCCGCTCAAACAACCTGAAGCAGAGAGAAAATGCTATTTCATTATGTGTGCCAAAATCTCTACTAGTTTCAACTTCAAACCAATTGGGTCAATACACTGAACTCTCAATTAGGTAGGGAACTTTTACGGGCCTACTTGTTTTGGTTTTCTTTCTAGATTGAATATTTAGTTTTGGCATTTTTTTTTGTGCACAAGTGATATTAGGGGATGAGATATTTGACGTCAAGTGCAAAATAATTGTTTTTAATCTTTTAAGCTGCAAGTCTTTTCTGGTTGTTTATAAATTGTTTGCGATCCCAACATTGAGATTAAAAGGAGTTTTTCTATTTAAATCCCACACTTTTCTTTGTTCACCCCAATACTTACATCAATAAGCTCTTAAGTTTTATTATTATTTAAAAAGACAAAAAAAATCATCCAACTTAATACTTAACCCTAATACATCTATACACACACCCCACCACTCTTCTTCTTCAAATTAAGCAAGTAATTTCTGTTGCGGTTAAATAAAGAGCCATATAAGGATAGCCAACAACTCTTTGTTACCAAAAACAGAGCCCATCGCTATGTTATTTCCCCAAAAAATATTAGTCGCGGCTCTTCTTTCTGAGCACAATCCATCTCCTGCTTGTGCTGTGCATGGCTATACTACCAACAGTTGAATGATCTTCATGTAAAAATTACTTGTTCATTTCCTCAAACTGATCTGAAAATCCACAGTAAACATGTTATTGGCAGAGATTCAAAGTCTTTACCATGTTATGTGCGCCAAGAATGATGAATGTTGGTCTGTGTAGGGGTCCAAATCTGTAAACATTTGATTAGACATAATCATTCCAACCTCCAAGCATTTGATTGGTATAGTCTATCATATCGAGATCGCATTGACAATTGGAAAGAGATTGTCGGTTCATTTGATAGTGGGCTGTGGAATGTGAGGTTGATGAGTTTTTTTATTTTTATTTTTATTTTTCTATTGGGTGTGTATTTAAAGATAGTTTGGGAAGATAGTGTGGTTTTAGAAATTGTGAAAACTTGAATTAGAAGTTGGGGTGAACTTAGAATATGGGGTGAACAAAAAGAAGTGCGGGGTTTAAATAGAAAACTCAATTAAAAACTTAGTGCCTATTTGGCATTGCTTATTTGGAGTTATAAATGATTATTTTGAAATTTTTGAAAGCTCAACATGTTTGGTAAAAGATAATAAAATCATTTATTTTGAATAATTGCTGTGAGAGAAAGCAATTAAGGAAAGTAAGTGATGAGTTGTTTTTATTTTTTGATTATGCGGGAATCAGTTTTGAAGAAGTGCTGAGTTTAATGAAACTTTCAAAATTCCAAAAATAACCTCGCCTTTTTTGGTACCAACCGCACTTCTAACAAAAAGTTTACTAAACGTCAAACAATTTTCTTTCAGAGCTGATTTCTCTCACAATAAAACCAACATTGATTTCCTAATTATTTTTACAGCAATGCCAAACTCACCCTTAACATTTTGCTCAAAAATATCATATGGATGCATTTTCAATTAAATTAATTGATTATCACACAACCTACTCAAAGACATTAATTGAATCCTATTTCAAACTAGCGAGAATAACCAGAGAGTCAGAGAGCTTCTCGTTCTTTTTTTCGCCGGAAGAAAAATATAGACCTAAAACTCGACAACTTTTACCAGCAGATAGACAGAGACTCACAAAAAATAATATTCCATCAGGCGTTGAACCCGGAAGTTTACCACCACATATGGATCTCTCTCTCGCCGGCGACAAGAAGAGGTCGTGCAGAAGCTCAAGAGCAAGAGCTCCGACCACAGTCGCCTCTTTCCAGCACGACATCATTTGCATCATCTTCTCTTTCCTCGACTGCTTCGACCTCGCAAGTTGTTCCGTCGTATGCAAATCCTGGTACGCTCTCCCACTCTCTCTTTCAACTATTTGTTCTTCTTGTTCTTCCGGAATTTCGAAGGTGAATTTGCAATGGGTTTTTGTTCAATGCAGGAGTGCGATTATCAACAAGTCCAAGTTGCTCCAATTGTTTTACCGCAAGCAATGGCAGACGGGTCTTTTGGGTTCCAGCAATAGGTCTAAAGAATGTCCTGAGGAATCTTGGAAGGCTTATTTGGAGGAGATGGCTGTGGAGCGTCATAGACTGGCATTACAGGAAGGTCGAATTCGTGTTGATCACTTGAGGGGTCACTCTGTTGGGTACTGCCTTTGTCCTTACAATTCAATTTTACCTCTCTTTTTTCCTTTACTTTTATAGTTTTATTGTTGGGTATAATGGAATTGTTGTGATTCTTCATTCATGTAAAGTTTTTTTGAATAATTGTGTGTCTTTACATTTTACATGATTCGACCAAAAAAGAATTACAATACATGAAGGTTTTAGATGTGTCAATAACCAAAACAATCTAGCAGTTAATCAAGGGGTCGTGCATCGAAGAATTTGGAGCTTAACAACTCGGACCATTGCTTGTGAAGACCTTTAGTGAAGAAATCAGTTGTCTCATTAACTGAGAGGGGCAAACAAATATGAACCCTAATGCTTGTTAAACCTCAGGAGATGATATTTCACGCCTCATATTTCAATTTTAATCACAATTAAGACTGTAATTTCTGTATTTGGTATTACAAGATTCTGAAGCTGAGGCATCAAACAAATTCTCAAGTTACATGTCTGGTTTAGTTGGCTATGAGTGTAAGTGGGTTCATAGATTGATGAGGGAGGGGATTTGTCTTACTGCATGTGTGAAGCCTAGGCCTGCTGCTCTCTACGGGGATGTATCATTTTTATAACCTTGCTTTCTATTAGGGGTGAACAGTGTCGAACGAAGATGGGGTTGCTTCTTACTGGCGTTGGTGATAAGGTAGTTTCCCTTGTACAGAGCTTACAAAGCTAGCTTTTATGTATAAATTTATTTTAAGTTCCATAACTTATAATTATATAAATGCACAAACTTCTGATCCACAGAAGAACTAAGAAGGGAACATTATATTATTTTAAGCTCCATAACTTATAAGTTCCTACACTACTAGTCCTCCCTTTATTTTTTAATGGTGATATTTCAACTGTATACTGTCTGATGTGTTCTTGACGCAAGAAATAAGTTACCTTACGAATTATTATTAGCTTTTGAATATGCGTGTGGACTTGTTACAATAGGATGTAAATCATATGTATTGGTATCTGGCCAACATATGTATCATTTGTAGAAGTATCCCCTACTTAGCTGGTGAATCTGGCTTAAGGTCATATTAAAAAATGCCATATCTAAACTAAATGAGTTTGGCTGTGAAATAATTTTTCTGTTTGAGGGCAATAGTATTATTGAATCAATGGTCCTTTTTTGTCAGTTCAAACTAGCTCAACTTGCATGTATAGACTTTTCCACTTTATACCCACCCTCACTGCTTTGCCACCTAAGCCAAGGCCTCTTTTATATTTCTAGCCTTTTCTGTTGTCTCTATCATACCTTTCAATAGGTTACGTCTTTGTGAGCAACTTTGGCCTTTGCTTGTTCTGCTCGGTGGCTTTCTCCATTTGATAGCTTGTAGTACTAGACTCCAGAACCTACACAATTGTCAATAGTTTTGTGGTTATCCTTTCACGAGCTTTATTTTCAATGTAATTCTTCTGACTTTTTGGCATGGCATTGATGCTAGGTTATGCGTCTTTGGTCATTGGAGAGCTATAAATGTGTAGGGGAATATCCCATTCCAGACAAAGTCCGTTTAGTTGACTTTGATTTTGATGAGAGCAAGGTCAGTTGAACTATTAATTTTTGGTTTTTCATTTAAGCAAGATGTACTGAAATTCTATCAACCATGTTATAGACCAAATATCAGTCCAAAAAAATGTATGACAGTGACTGTTGTTGTTTGCTAGATCACACATTCTTGTAGGATTGGAATGCCATGTATGCATCTTCATTTTATAGATCAACATACAAGTGCAAGTGTAGCATTAACATCGATTATGTGACAGAATATGTGTTTGTAAAATATGCTATTGAGCTTACTACATTCTTCTAGCTTCCTTGGAAATAATTCCCTTTTTTTTTTACCGTCTCTAGTTTAGATTGATATGGATGATTCGTCATGGTAATATTGACCTCTCATCTTCAATGTGAATAGCTAATGCATCCAATTAATTATACTTATTGAAAGCATGTTGTTTTCTTTTATTAAGGGAATTTTCTGATATCTATACAACCCTCTTACTTTTCTGTAGATTGTTGGCTTGGTTGGCACTCGTATATGCATATGGAGGCAGAATGGGATAAGTAGAATATTTCCCTCGCATGAGGGAACCTTTTCGAAGGGTTTATGCATGCGGTATGTGGACAAAACAATAATACTTTCATTAGTTTTAGTTGTAAATGTAAGTGGTAAATGCATTGCTTCATCAGCAGCAATATGCATGATAAAGACTAAGAACCTAAACTTGGAGATTTATTTTTTACTTTCTTTCATCAAATGGTAGAGCATTTGATTGTCTGAATATTTTACTTTTGAGCTTCTATTCCCAAATTTTGATTGATTATATTATGTTTTAGGTTACAAGTATTGCCACTATTATTGTTATAGACTCGAATGCTATACAAGATGCTTTACTTGCTGAAGGTCCTTCAAATTATTGTGAAAATTCTCTGTACTTGATTATTTCTGTTTTGTATATATATATTTGAAAGTTTGCTTTTGGTGTGTACAAATATTACATTCTTCTCTGAATGCAGTTACTGCGATCCTGAGGCTGTGGTCGGCTGTGAGGATGGGACAGTTCGTGTATTTGACATGTACAGTAGAACATGTTCTCAAATCATTAGGTATGCACTGCAAGAAATACATTTTCTTAATGGTGTTTATACTTGTTTTTTCCTGTAAAAAATAGAGCTAATGAATAAGTCTTAAGAAGACCGTTTGACTTGTAGACTTGCATTTTCAAGCGAGAGATAGATTCTTGCCTGTAAAGGGGCCAAGGGGATATATAGTTTAGATTAAACTTCCTGTCTGGCTTAAATTCTCTGTATTGTTGTAATATGCATTTATATTGCTCAATGGTTTATGGACTTCATGTTATTTTATTTTGTTTCCTGATTGTAGGGCACATGAAGGGCCAGTAAAATGCTTATGTTTGAGTGATGATCAGTTGATACTTAGTGGTTCTTCTCTTGGCGGTGTCACATTATCTGCACTTTCATCTGGCGAGCGGGTAGCGAAGTTACGATCACAAGATTCCTCAGGTTACATTTTATGCCTGCTCTACCAAGAACTTTTGGAGTACAATCGGATTCTAACCATTGTTATCTTATATCTGCTGTTTTCTGAAATATTTGCTTCTTTTATGCCCATAACATGGACAGTAATTTTGTCTTCTGTCTGGAGTTGATTTTTTGTTTTGTTAGAGAGAGAGAGAGAGAGAGAGAGAGAGAGAGTTGAAATTCGAACTTATTAACTGACTACAAATGAATAGAGTACTCTCTGTTTTCTTTTTTGTGAGTACTTGTGGGCTGCAAATGGGATCAACTAGAAGCCATAATTGTACTCTCTAACATTTGTTTGTGCTTGATAACTGCTGGATGTAGTCTTAGTTGTACCCTTATGTTCTTGTTGAATGAATTGTATTCATGTGAAAGAGAAATGAAAGAGATCCCATTGCAGTTGTTTGGAAATGTTGGCTCTGTTGGGACATATAATAAATGCTAAGTAATATATTTATGGGTTTTATTAATCCTGTTTCATGGAGTGGTAAGTTTTATTCATGAGAGCATAAATCTAGTTTAAACTTTTCATGGCAGGCATAAAGACTTTATGTTTCAACCCATGCTCTCACCAAATATTTGCTGGAACCGCTACTGGATATGGATTTTGTTGGGACCTAAGGTATGGAATATGACTTCATATGTTATTTAAAGAATCTCAACTAACCTGGGTAAACCTATTTCATACTTTAGCTTTCTAATTTCTGATGAAATCTATGTTATCTGTTTCCATATTTCCACATCATTACAATTTTAAATACTAGGTTTGCATTACTTTAAATCTCTGAAAAGAAAAGTCAAGCCTAATAGCTTCTTACAGAACAACATTTGTAATAGAATTGTAGGAGGTAACTTTCAATTTGTGATGTTCATGTACCTCTCATGAATCGTGTTCAGCTTTTGTCAATGTGGTCGGTATTGCCCATCCATTGTAATCAGCTTCTCAATAGGGACCAATTCATTCATTTTATGGTTTTCGAATCTTCACTTTCTTTACAGTCATTTAGGGTTCTCTTGGAGTGAACTACTCCTAATAGAATCCATAATTTTTATATGATTGTTTTGAAATCATACAAGTAGTATACAAAACCTCAAAAATGGGTCAGCCTGACTCTTTCTGTCCTAGTTGGTGCCACCTCCACCCTTGGATCTCACTCCTTTGACAGTAACAGATGATGTAATCCAGTTGTAGTTGATTGACCATGTTCTTCCGTTATGTAATTCAGGATGGGACTTTTGTGGAAGACACGAGTGAGTCAAAATAGTGTATATTCAATGCAACACCAGAGAAATGATGCATCAACTTTGGCTGTTGGTGGAATAGACGGTGTGCTACGTCTACTGAATCAGAACACAGGTGAAGTAATTTCAAGATGCATCTTGGACGGCTATTTATCACCAAGTTCACAAAACACACTTGGGGCTACACAAAGAACGAGGGGAAGAAGGCTTTCAGAAGATACCGCCATTGACAGCATTCTCAGAAGCAGTCGACCTCCCATTACGTGTTTGGCTGTAGGGATGAAGAAGGTTATCACCACACACAACAGCAAGTACATCAGAATCTGGAAATTTGACTGAGGCTGAGAGGCAACTCTTTTTCCTTAGGTGTTGATCTTGATTCTTGACTGAGGCCACTCTGTTTTTGCTAGGATATGATGATATTCAAGATAAATGTGCATATATAAAGTTCATGTATGAATATCAATCATTTCATTCAAATACACTCAGTTTCCAGTTGTTTATGGTTTATGGTCAAGACCTCATTTCCCTGTTTTCTTTTCACAGATTTATACTTTAGCTTCAGGTTCTTGGACAAACTACAACACTTTATTCTTGAAAAATGCAAACCTGTTTTCAATATAGTTCTTGAGAAAAATAGTTGGTCCAATTTACCTACAGTTACAGAATTGAACAAGTAACAGAAAACGTCTAAATTAAACATGGAAGTTGCTTATTTGGCCCTCTTGTTTCTGATAGCCGAACTGGTAAATATTAAAATTAAAAATATGTATTTAAAAATAGAGGAATTCCATCATAGCTTAATCATGCATATTTCCCTTTTTGGGGCTTCTTGGTTTTGTTTCCCTTTTTAGGTTTGGTGCTTTTACTGTCTTGTAAATGTGTTTGTTGTATTGTACTGTTGGAATTTATATAATGAAATTTGCAATCAACAGGGTTTAGTTCAATGGAAAAGAGTCTTGACTTGCAGAGAATATGTCTCAGGTTCAAACCCTATAGCATCTTAGTTGTGTTTGTGAGAAACCTCTAGTTTAGACTATCGTTTGTATTTTAAAAAAATAAAATTTGCAAGTTAATAATAAATAAATAAAGTCCATTAACCCCAAAGTTTGTTTTTGTGACAATGGTAGAATTTGTTTTCTTTTCTGGAAAATTAGAGACTTTAAGCCCATGTGTAATTTGACTAAGCCCAAGATTGAGCCCAAGCCTTCACACCCACCCGAAGCCAATCTCATTAAAAATTCAGAATCAGAACCCTTATTTCTTTGACCTCACTCTCTGATTTTCTTCTTCCCCAAAATCAAATCAAACTAAAAACCCTATCCTAGAAACCTAGACCATCCCCCAAAAATGGTCTGCATACGCAAGGCCACCATAGACGACCTCCTGGCCATGCAAGCCTGCAACCTCTTCTGCCTCCCAGAGAACTACCAGATGAAATACTACCTCTACCACATCCTCTCATGGCCTCAGCTCCTATACGTCGCCGAAGACTACAACGGTCGCATCGTCGGCTACGTCCTAGCCAAGATGGAAGAGGAGAGCAACGAGTGCCATGGCCACATCACCTCGCTCGCCGTGCTCCGAACCCACCGCAAACTCGGCCTCGCCACTAAGCTCATGAGCGCGGCCCAGAACGCCATGGAACAGGTGTTTGCAGCTGAGTACGTCTCGCTTCATGTGAGGAAGAGCAATCGGGCGGCTTTCAATTTGTATACGGAGACTTTGGGGTATAAGATTCATGATGTTGAAGCTAAGTACTATGCCGATGGGGAAGATGCGTATGATATGAGGAAGGAGCTGAAGGGGAAGAAGGTACATGGACATAGTCATGGACATGGTCATGGGCATGGGCATGGGCATGCGCATCATCATCACCATCATCACCATCATGAACATGGTGGTGGGTGTTGTTCGGGGGAGGCAGCGAAACCGGAAAAGACAGAGGCGAAAAAGGTGGAGAGAGGGAATGCGAAGGCGGAGGCAAGAGCGGGATGAGAGTGAGAGAGGTAAATTGGGAACTGGGGAAAGTGTATTTTCTGTTGTTTTACTTAATCTATGGTTTTGATGCTTACTGCAACTTGGAAAATGCATTTGAGAGTTCAGAACTTATATGGAATTTGTATTAAGGTGTTGACGTTTAAATACATACTCTGATTTGAGTGGTTTATGTTGTCATATTTTGTTTATTTGCTGTTTATTGTGTCAGGGTCTTTTGTTTATGTGTCTCCAATTTTTTTGATGTTGTCCGCTAATAGTTATTCTGAGAATCTAGTTTATGAATGCATTACTGATTCAGAAACATGATTGTGCATTGATAAGAGATTTATATTGTTGATGTGTGTTTCTTCTGTTTGATGATGGGTGGCTGATGCTCCTTAACATTTAGTACTGATTTTATTTTGGTCAATAGTACTGAATTATATTAGAAGCAGAGTTTACAAATAATACTGAAATAGAATAGGAGAGGTGGCTAGGTTTGTTTTATTTGCTTGGTAATTCAACAAGTCACACTCCCACGAGATTACAGGCTTGTTCTTAAATGGGGAGGAGCTGTCTTTATGCCCGAAGGCAATTTTCTGGCTGGATTATCGGCAACTCTTTTTTTATATGTATATATGTCAAGTAGGAATGTGCAAGTGACTACTTTGTCATAAGAGAAGCACATCGTTGTATACAAGAGAGGTTTATTTGATGCACGTGTCAACATCAGACATAGGCATTAATGATATATTGAGAATGACTAACAGTAGCATTTTTAAGGTATCTCTGAAATTAAGTTGGATGATTTAAGTTAACCTATTTAGTCTGCCTGTTTGATTGGAGATCATTTTTTTTTCTCGTTGCCAGTGCTTTTAATCATAAGTAGTTAGAAATGAAAGTTTCTCTGTTTTTGGCAATTGTTCTTTGTGGCAGCATCTTGCTCTTTTTCAGGCACCTAATTCTTTTGTTTGTTTAATGTTTAGAATTTTAAGCTGCTTTGAAACATGAGCTGTACTGGGAAAATGTTGAATAGCGAGGCTCATCTTTATGTTCAGTAGTCAATAACTCAAGTGTATTAGCATGCTGGTGCACAACGGGTATTGAATTTCTTTAGGCATTCCAAGGTGTTCAATGACCATGGATCCAGCAAAGTATAGGCAAAAAAAGTTACAACATTTATAGTACATTAATGATAGAAAATTACAAGGAAATGGAATGGAAGCTTTTATCCTTGCGCTGAACAAAGCTTTGATATGCAATAGTGTGGCAAGAATGGGCAACCAATAAGAAGTTGCTAATCAATTTCTTACACTATTTGCGGTTTCTTAGGAGTTTTAGTTGCCATGCTAAGACATCAAGTTCACTTCTTGAAAAAGAGAACATGCAGAAAACAATATGATGTTGTAGTGTGAAAAGTCAGCCTTAGTGATGTAAGTTGGGTCAAGTTATCTGTGTGAAGGTTTGGATATCGTGATTAGGAATTAGGGCTCGTTTGGTACACCGTATTAGACTCTGGATAGGAGTAAATAGTCCATATCATGTGTTTGGTGTCAACTTGTATTATTTGATTACCTAACTATTTTAACGGGTTGGACTTTTAATACTCTCCTTACCCGACTAACTAATACAACTCACACACCCCGGTTTAGATAATACACGCTTAATTATACAGCTAGAGAAAAAGAACACACACATTCACGTGAAAAATCCAACGACGCTATTTTAATATTCTTCTCCCTAGGGTTCTTCTCTGCTATCTTCTCCAAGGTTATTATCTTCACTCATCACTCGTCTCTCTCTCTCTCTGTCTCTCTCTCTCTCTCCCCCAATATGCTTCTTCTGTCTTTTTCTGTCTTCATCTTCTCTTTCTTTATATATTTCCTCTTTTATTAAATTTTTGTGGAAATTAGGTTATGAGTTTTTCCTTTTTGACTTTTTTCTTTATGTATTGGAACAATATGCGGCTGTGTATCCAACTCAATAATCAAATAATCATCATACGCTGTGTATCCAACTCAATACATGTTGTTGAGTTTTTCTTGCGTTTTTTCTTTATATATTTCATCTTCTCCAGGTATCCTACTCAATAATCAAATTATCATCCCAATTCAGCGATTAGAACAATACATGCGGCTATATTTTTCTTGATGTATTTTTTTTCTTTCTACTTTTGGTGCTTTGTTGGTTTGTTTTATGGTTATATGAAAAAAATCTTGGCAAAAACAATTGAAAAAACAAATAGTCATATGAATCTTATATAAAAAATTTCGTGTCATTTGAATTTCAATTTCCACTTAAATTATCAAAGAATCTTTTGTAAAAAATAGTCGATCCGATGTTATCAAAGACCAAATACAATATAGTTTAGTGACTATTTATTCTAACAAGACCAAACGCCTTATAATATTATGGATAAACAACAAGATCTATAAGACGATTAATACTATCCGACAGAATTTAGTCAAGATAATCCGACGTACCAAGCAGCGCATTTGGTTTAACTAGCATTGTAGGTTTCTTTCTTTGATTCTATATTGTTTTTTTCTTTTATTAAATTATATGGTTATGAAGATTTTCATCTACCTTTCAGTTTAACTTATCGGCGCTTTAATCTAAAGTCTAAATAGCTTGTCGGTTGCAGAATTTGTTATATACTAGCAAACTGATTAAGAAAACCATACTTCTTAATTTTCAGCCTTGCCCTGGCCTTAAATTTCTCTACTACTTGCCATTTGATTCCTACCCCTACTTTCTTTTCGCGATAGGTGTGCTATGCATATGTAGAATTATGTATACAGCCATGTGATATATTCATTGAGAGTGGCCTCTCCCACTTGGACTGCTTTTTCTGTGTTTGTCCGTCCATTTGAATTCTACCCAGTCTGCATGTTTTTTAAGAGCACAGGTTAACTTGGTATAGTATAAGACCAGAAGTTGTATGAGAATGGGATGCCATTTTGTTTGGTGGATGGCAGCCTCCTTTGCCATTCTGGAGTATACAACTGCCAACCCCCACCCCTTTTTTTTTTTTTTTTTTTCTCCCAGACATGTTTCTGCTGGAACAATTGTATAAACAGGCATTTGTAATCTTCTTGCTCCAGACTTAAGGCTAGAGCAAAGCAGTAGAAGGTCGAAAACCCCACCTTGTTCGGCCCCTTCTGATGTAGTGATGTGCTTTTTTTTTTCTTTTCTGAAGACTGCTAGGGATGAGTACACCGGGTAGCTTTACGTTTCATGTGCAGCGACATCTGTGTGATTCAACTGGACATGTGCTATATAAGCCAGGACAATTGTCAACCTAGTTAGTATATTTGCGTATAGTACGTGTATTATACATGTGTGTACATATTTTTAAAACATACCTTGTGTTTTCTGTACACTTAGCAAAGATATGATAAACACGCTTTTTAACATCAATTGTACTGTACAAGTGTGCGTATTCTTCATGTTTAATGTATTTCTTTTGCAACTTTTGGATAATACATACACAATCCATGTGTTGTATATATTTTTGACATATTTTTTAAAAATTATACAAGGCATTAAAAATATTACATAATTAATATTAAAATACTCAGAAATGGCGGAATTTTTCATCATGTGTTCTTTTAAATTTTGGTCAATATATGTATCAAAACCGCTTATGATATAGCCTGGTAGAAAAACTTTATAGTGTTTATGGATATAATCCAATTTCACTTGAGATTTCACAGGCTTGAAAATAAGAATTTGAAATAACATATGAAGTTAGGAGTTTGGAAGGATTCTAAGTTTTATTTTTATTTTTCACGTATGCCTCTCCTGTCTCCTGAACTAAAATTGTTGGTATAAAATATTTCATCCAAACAGTTAGATTTGAAATCTATAAATTTTAAATGCATAGGTTAAAATGAAAAGATTTCAATCTAAATCCAAATCCAAATCCTTGGACCCATACAAGGAAGCTTTTTTTTCTTTTTTTCTTTTTTTCTTTTTTTTGGGGTCGAATGATGAATTTCATTCCGAAAACTCACCCAAAAAGAGGATGGCATAAATACAACAAAACCAAGCAACCCAGTAAGGAAGCTGAAACATACAAATTAATCTGCAATATTAGATAAACACGGGCAACAATACTATCCCAAATAATAATATCAAGAAGCTTCTTATTCTAAGTTGGCGTTTAAAACTCAAACTCTGTATAATGCCCTGCTTGTCGTCCCCTTGACATTTTTGACACAAGCAAAGGCTACGGAGGCTATATGGTGCTTTTAAGTTTTACACTAATGGAAAAGTGGTTGTGGTTGGTTGACTACGCCTACGCAATTACACCAAATTATAAGTAAAAAAATGCTTTATGCCAAAAACAAATATTACAAGTTACAACTACGTACAAGCTCACAAAGATAAAGTTGAAAATGACTCAATCTATTTCTTTTTTTCTTTTTCTTTTTTGAGATAAAGCCTCCACAGCACAAGGACTCATTTATTGAAGTCAAGAAATACAAGTGGGGGCATGAAGCCTGACTCAGATCAATAGAAACAACTAACAGGACTTCCTGAATAAAATCAGGAGCACCTCTAATCAAGCCAAATAAATCCCCTTAAACAAACCGATCTTTGCCAATGTGTGTGCCACATTATTGACTTCTCTTGGAACAAATTGAAATAAATAATCAGGAACATGCTGTAGAAGACATCGAACATCATCAAAAATTTGTCCCAACGACAAATCATTGCCTGCATGTTGTAAGGCTGTTATTCTTTTTTTTAGTATAAGCGATAGTCTAAATTATATGGGAGGGGGCTTCTCACATACATAATCAAGATGTCATGGGATTTGAATTTGAGACCACTAATCTACAAATCAAAACCCTTTTTCATTTGGCGAAATCTTGTTGACGTAAGGATGACATTCTAAACAAGTGGTTTAGTTACAACTGCATGCAATGCCAAATGGCAAAATATTTATTGCTTTGTACAAATTCTCTACTTTACGATATATATGTCACTCGTGATAATATAATAAGTTTAGTTTATGAATCATTTTCTTTATGATGGAAAAGAAAAAAGGTAACGAACAAAGGTAGATTGGACCTACCTACCTTACAAGCAAACAAATGAGGAATTTTTTTATTGCTAAAAAGGAGTAGGAATCTTTTATCTTATTTATTAGCAATTGTTATAAGGTTAGAGGGAAATTATATTAATGAGTTGGTTTCTTTTTCATGAAACCAAAAATGAACAGCTAAATTATATTCTTAATATCTGGAATCAACAGCTATAAAGCTTCTTTTTTTCTTAGAAAAGGCTATAAAGCTTGATAAACAAATAATTTAGTGCCAACGGGTCTAGCTTATTGAAAAAGTCTTAATTTACAAATCATTAGTCTCAAATTCAACCATAACACTTTAGTAGTGCCCTTATAATTTAAAGTATCGCTTGTATTCAAAAAACTAAAAACAAAAAGTTAATGTTTTACGCTTTCAACTTTAGCATTGTTTTTTTTTTTTTTTTTTGGGGTTTGAACTTCAACAATATTTTAAATCATGGCTCTTCCCCACAGGCTACAATGCTTGCCACCAAAACCAGACAATCAATTTTTTGGTTGGTTTATATTCAAAAGAACTTTTACTACTAAAAGAACACGGTGATCAGCTCAAGAATCATGATTTTGTATGAAATCCAATCATAAGATTTTTGACTGGCACTCCAATTACTATGGCTCCTCCAATCATTCCATTTGAAATTCATACTAGAATTCCTCTTTATAATAAATATACATATATTTTTTTTTACATTATCCAGATTTTCTCGATTGTCGATAGAAAACTAAAAAGAAAACTGTTCAAAAATATAATTTATTTATTAATAATTCTACAGTCACCAATTTGTTTATAAATTTATTAATACAAATATATGTAACACATGACATGACAACCTACGTCCTCCTCTGTTATTTTTTTTTCTTTTCAATTACATATTTTGTTCCCAAAAAATAATCACCCAGCGAAAAAATAGAAATAGATTACCTGTTTGCATAGTTCATCATTCATTGCCTCATTCGGGCATCGAAAAGAAAAATAATAATAAAAACACTATATAGATAGGCCAGCCAATACACATTAAACAATCCTAGCCAACCTAAAGCAGTGTGTCAGTATCATCAACAATGTGCATTAATTTAATTAAGCTGAACATAACTTTCCGTATTTACCATAAACAAAAGAAACTCGAGGGCATATCTACAAGATTAAGATCAGAGAGAATTAAATAATGAATAATTACAGAAAAATAATGGCCGGTCTTCTTGAAGAGGATGAAGATAATAAAATAACGGTGGGGCATTTTTAGCATATGGTATATGCCAAAAGTATATATATTATTCAAAAGGACAAGGAGCAAGAAACACTTTCTTTGAAGCCTTGTTGGATGGAATCTCAGTGCCTCCACGTTCCTTCCAACAGTACATCCAATAATGCTTCAACTCTCCCATTCAAATAACCTTTGATCACCACCAGCACCATCACTCACTCTTGCAATTGTAGGTCATTTTAACTTTGACCTCATTTGTGGCTGATTCCTCGACTCCCCGAAAAATATTGTATGTGCCAGTTATACATACATACTTGCTTTCCATTGACATGCACGCGATGGACCACACATACATGTTACAAGAGGTAGTAAATATATAACTTGCATGTGCAAAAATCTGTCCAAACTATATACGATGCCCTCATAATATCGTACAATTAGGGTAAATCAGGGCCGGAACTATGTTGGGGAGTGCCAAACACCTCACACTTCTATGTGAGAGCGCAAATGGCGGTGCTGCAGTGCGAGGAGATAATGGCAGTGTCACTATGTTTTACCTTGCTGCAAACCGGTGGGGTACTCGAGGTGTGAGGATGGCTACATCTCGACCAGATTTCATCAAAGCCAGACGATCCTTAATTGTGTTGTCAAACAATCTGTTGTCTGGGTTCTCTGCATAGCAAACAAAGTAACTACCTACACAAGCATGTGGTAGTGCCATGGCTATCCTGGTCTGAAAAAGCAAAAATTAATAAACATTGATTAGGTTAGGTTAATTGAAGAGCAAAGCAATAAAGATTAAATAATTGACAAGTTGATCACATGGTTTATATGCATAAAATAAATAAAAGAGCATGAATATAGACTGGTCAAATAGGGGCCACCAACCATAAGGTATCCAATGTAGAATGCAAGGAGGGAAATGGTGGCTGTGAAACCTTGGTGCACTGTGGCGGTCCAAGCAGCCACAACTATGACACACATAGAGCCACTACAGACGCCGGTTAAGAAGCAGATTGAGCTGGTAATATCCGAATCAACAATTTGTTCCATTTCTTGTCTTTCAAAGAGCTGCCAAGTGTCTTGTGATGCCTTCACAAAACCCTTCCCATATGCTGCTATCTGATAGTAATTGGTTGAAATTAAGATAACTGAGTTTAACTTCTATTAATTTAGTGCTAAACCATTGACCATTTAGACAATGACTGCATTATAAGTAATTCAAAATATCAGACATGATCACAAGTGAGTCGACAAGATAGTAGTAACGTAACAACCAACTTGAGAAAGATTGCCTAATATGCCTAAAAAAATGTTGTAGATAAAACTTTGGGCGAAAATTAACTTGATGTTGAATATAAAAGTATATGCTGATGCTTTGAATCATTTTGAAAACTAAATAACCAATCATGATCTTACATGACATTTGCGAATGACTTAAAATCTACTTTAAACCAATAGATTGCATGTACACTTCTGACATAGAAGTCACTGTGTTATAGAAATATTGATCAGATGGCTAAACAAATATATTTTGCAATGCCAAAGAAATCCCTTCTGGTTGAAAAAGAAGCCAGGAACCAATGTTATAGTGCTTTGTTCTGCTTTGTATGATATGCAAATAGAATTGAAGAAAATTAATCTCAAACTCAATTCATAATGGCTTCTGAATAAAGGTACCTGTACAAAGGCCCAGCCATTGCCATATCTGAAGATGGACTCCATGACTCTGAGACAGCAATGTGCACAAGAAAACATGAACTCATCTTCTCCCTCAAGTAAATTTAAGGCTCGAGCAACAATTCTCAGGGCTTCAATTGAAGGCACAAAGACAGATCCAAAGCATGCACTTCCAAGACTTTTACTTAAGGCTCTTTGAAAGCAAAATTTAGTGTTAGATTGCATTCCTCTGAGATAATACAGAGAAATAACCCTACTCACTGTTATATTTGCCACATTCCTCATTACTTCGGCTGTCCAAGCCAAGCTCAATACCAGCAAAACTATCATCAGTGGGGTCAAATAGAAATTCAGAGCTCCAATTACTGCTAGATTCCATAGGGACATCCACAAAAATCCAACCCCAAGCATCCAATAAGTGGGTTGATTCAAATCAGGGAACTTTGATACTGGTTCGAGCGATTTGATCATTATCTTGCTACAAAATCCAATCCGCTGCGTGATCCAACAAGCGTATAAGCCATTGCCTATTGCAAAAGCAATAAAACAGACCCCAACGCCATCAGTGGCAGGCTTTTGGAAGCAAATTAGTAGAATTCCAGCAGACAGAGACATGAGAAAAGTGGTCCATAATATGAAATGAACAAAAAATTTAGGCCACACCCTCACTGCCTTTTGCCATGCAAATGCAAGGGTAATGCTTAAAAGAGATGCAGCTTCAACTTGTGGTACAAAAAACTTTAAAACTCTTTTCTCCGCTCTCTTAACTCTGTTGTCAGATGCTTCTATCAGCCCCTGAACTCCCTTGAATATAAGAAAACCAACAAGCCCAATAGCTGCAACCATGTGTAGAAGGAACAGGAACAGAGATATCTTGTTGGTGTATTTTCTTGAATTCAGTGTTGTAATAGATGGCTGGTGAAAATTTTGACAGAAAACCCAACAACATATCAGACTGATGATTTACAAATTCTTACACAAACTTTGCATATACAGTTTCTATCAATGAATTAATGCCATAGAAAGAGACTCAAAAAGGACTCCATTTCACATTGGAATAAAAGGGGGAAAAGAGGAACTTAAAAAGTTAAAAACAAAATTTGGTACAAGTAACTCCCAGATAAAGCATCTGTATCATTTCAAACTGATGAAAGAACTTTAGGAAAAAAAAATTTATAAAGGTATTCCAAGAAAAAAAAACAAAAAAACTGGGATATCTTTGTTTAATCTTCCGTAAACATCACTTAATTGACTTGAAAATCACAAACTGAGGAAAGTTAAGCTACCCCATATGTTTAATTTTGTGAAAACAAAAACAAAAAAACTTACTTGTGGGGTTGGTGTAGAACGAGGCTGAGAATGCGGGGGAGTATGAGAGAAGTGAGGAGGAGATGGAGTAGAACCACCTCTGATATTATTACTTCCATGAGAGAACCGAGAAGGAGGTGGAGTTGCAGCTCTGGTGTTACTATTGATGACGATTCTCAAAGGGTTTGTAGGATTTAGCCTATGCATCATTGACATATGAACATCTCTCTGATTATGGTCATCATTGGTGTTGCTCTCTGCAGCCACCGCCTGTTCTTCAAATTCAAAACCCACCTCCTCACCTTTCTCAACATCTCTCTCTTCCCCCTCTTCGTTATTCTTCCCATTTTCCTCTCTCACCTCAACATCTTTACTTTCTCTCTCCACCACCTGCATATCACACCATAGTTCAGACCTTTTTGGCATTTATATGACCAACAACAACAAAACAAGAAAATCAAAATGGGAAAATTAACAACATATTAAAATTTGTTGAATGGTAAAGATGGTTGTTTTACAGGCTCTGCAGCACCCATATAGGCGGTGATGACGTGGCACCGGCGGCTGTGGAAGTGGCGGTGATGTTGCTGTCTGGAATGTTTGTGTGTTTTGTACGTATTTGTGTGTCTATCTCTCCATCCATCTATCTACGGTGGTGGATGCTGATGTATATTGGCTCCTCTCTTTTGGACAAAATTAATTACCTCAGAGTATCAGAGTTGCTGGGACCCACTGTTCATAGTCAAGATCAACGCACCAAAGTGGCGCGTGGGAGATGTTGACCAATGGGAGGAGGCTAGGTGGGTTCATGTCAGATTGAGGATGAAGCACGTTGAAACAGAGCCTTCCTACAGTTGGTGGGTATCTTTGTAATTTGCATTGGTTGTTCAGAGTATGGACGGTTGGATTTTGTTGTGGGTGAAGTATTGGACGGCTGAGATGGATGCCTGGTGGGCCATCATGGGTGAGGTAAGTAAAAATCAAATTTATGAGAGTGAGAGAAACGGTAGCATAATAAGCATTTGACTTTTATACAGAGAAAAGGAGAGAGAGAGAGAGAGAGAGAGAGAGAGGCGTATGCAACAAGGGAACAAAAGAAAACCCACCGTATCATCCTAGCCTTGTAATTTCCAGAACGTGCAAGAAACAAACTAGAAACTGCTGTTACTGCTTCTGTTACTTTGATTGATTAGAGGAACCCTTGTTTGGCATCCATAATTTCTCACGTTTTCCAATTGGAGCAAGTCGAAGTCAACATAACAGCTGCTATGTATTATATATAGTTGCGTCCATAAATTCATCGCTGAAGTGTCTTAACACAATCTGTTAATCTTTTAATTATGATCAAAGAAATAAACAAACATAGTCCACTTTTAATTTGTAACTTCAGTAAGATAAATTATGAAATGACTCAACACCAAAACAATTATGCGGTATAATTTATTTCTTCATACGCTAGCTCGAGGTGACCAAAAAAGTAGATATTTATTCGAAATGTTATTTTAGCAAGACATATTATATAAAAATTCATATAGAGTCTATCTGTAAAGAAAAATTCAAAATTAATCATTTGTTATTTTCTAATTAGTTCTTAATGTGTTAAAATTTTATAAGAATTAATTTAAAAATAATAAATGGCTAATTTTAAATTTTTTACTCCAAATAAGTTTTGTAAGGACTTTTTGTATATTATATCATATTAAAATGAATTTATTAAAGAAATTCTCGATGATTTAGATGAGTCAAGATGATAGAAAAAAACATATTTTTTCTCTATTTGAAAAGTTTCTGACATTAAAAAAAATATTTATTTCTGCACAACGATTTTTTTTAGTCGGTTATCATAAAAAGGGGAATGCTAGCAACCTTCTCTCTAACCTTCTCTTTTGGATTTTTCTCTCTTCATGACACATGTCAATTTCTATACTTAAAATAATGTTATTATATTAGACAACCTTTATATCAAAATCTTCAATTTTTTAAATGTAAAAAAAAAAAAATCCATCTGTAAATAGTGATGGCATGTCACATTTGACCAGGAGGAAAAGTTGAAAAGTATTATGACAAACGGTCAGTGAAATTGGAGAATTACTTGGACCCCTAGCTCCACGTGGATGTGACAGGTCAAGCGGTGGGCCGATTCTGCTGACTACGTTGGAATTAGAGCTTTTTTATTCCTTTTTTTAATAATTTGACAGTCAAGGCAGGCCCTACCTAGAAGCATTATTTGTTGTGCCTGCTTTGGTTTGGATAAAACGTGGCTAAGACAAGTGGGCCTTGACCATCAGATTTGATGACTCAGATCCACCTTAACTTCTCTTATTTATGCGTATGCGTCACTGTTTTTATATTCAAAAACAGAAAATGACAAACTCTTATTTATGCGTATGCGTCACTGTTTTTATATTCAAAAACAGAAAATGACAAAGATATAAATTAGACAAAAAGTCACTTTTGATCCTTATAGTTTAGCACTTGTATCACTTTGGTCCCTATCGTTCCAATTTGATAAATTTTGCCCCTGTAATTTCAATTTGAAATAAGGACAATCTTCAATTTCTGTCAAATTTTTTAACTTCTGTTAGTTAGAAAGAGGTAGTTCGGTAAAAAAATTAATTTATTTTAAAATAAATATTAAAAACAAATAAATAAATAAATAAAAATCTTCAAATTGAAAAAAATAACGACAAACCCAGCCAAAAGCCAATTCCACACCATTGCAACCTCCCCACACACCAAAAACTTAAAACAAAAATAATAATAACAAGAACAAATATATCTTAAAGAATAAAATAACAAAAAATTCAAAAAAAACTAGAACAAGAACAGTCGAACCAAACCCAGAAAAAGCCACCCCCATCTCATCTTCCCCAACCCCCATCCCAACCTCCCTCCCCCATACCCACCTCCGATGCTCAGCGGCAGTGAAACCCATGCACCGTGTCCCACCCGATGACTGCCACAGCGACTGCGACTCCTCGTCCTCCGTCGTTGATGACATCGATGATTGCGTCATGACGTCGTCGTTTCGGAGAGTCTCTACTGTTCGATCTCAACCTGTCGCCGCCCCCGATGATGGAGGACCTCCATTTAATCCACCGCTTTATGCCTCTAATTACCGTATGGATCTCAATAATGGTCCCCCTTTTTCCTTTTTTTTTTTTTCTGCCCTTATTTTCTAAGGAAGATCACACAAAAAAAGAAGGAAATCTGGTACTTGGTGGTTGAGAAGAAGAATTTGAGTTTTTTCTTTTTTGTTTCTTCTTGTTTTTTTTTAATTCTACCTTGTTAGAATATTACGGTGTAGAAATAGCATCTGGGTTTTCTTCTTCAACTTGATGGGTTTTGGAGGAATATTCTCTGTATTGTGGAAGGTAATATTAGATCTTGTTTACCCAACAGCAGGGGTGTATTCAATTGAGATTTTAAAAGACTATTTATGGATAAATAAGTTCAGTGGATTTTAAAAAACTATTTAGGAATGTAATGACTTATAAGATTTTATTAAAGATTTTTTAATCAAGATTTTTTACTTATTGGATTTATATCATAAGAATTTATAAGATTTAAAATGACCACATAGATTTTTTACTTTTATGATGCTAACCAACCAACTTTTAGTCAGATGATAAGCAATGGTTGTCTAGTTCAATGACATATTCTTTTCTTGGGTCATTCCCATCCAAGTCACCCTCAATTGCCTCTTACAGATATAAATATCTAATTTAACAATGAAACATAAGCAAAATTCGGTCATCATGGAACAATGACCTGAAATGGAAATTATAGGCCAAAAACATTGAGTGCCATGTAGAAAATTGAGAAACCATACTTCAATATGTTTTGATTTCTGGCATGAAAAGAAAATGGAGTGTCTTGGCCATGTGGGTTTGAACGGTTGAAGATCATTTGAAGTAGACGATTCCCTCTTTCATACTCTCTGAGTTCTTTTGAAGACCATCTATTATTGAACTGGGGGCATTCGAGAAGTTCATATTTTTGTTCAGCATCAGCACTGAAACAAAAAGGCAAATAGCTATCTAGCCAATACACACTTCATGCCTATACATGATTTCATCAAGGCATCATTAACGCTTTATTTTGAAAGAAAGAAATCTCAGGGGTACAAGTTTTTCCTGCTAGAACTTGTTCTGAAGCTTGTGAATATATGAGATATAATGATTCAGGCCTTCTCAAGGCTTGAATTCCATTCTCTGTTTAAAGATTGCATAAGTTATTTTTCTTATCAGAAAAGAATCTCAATGATTTTCTATTATATTATAATTCAACTTGTTTTGTTTGTTCTAATTTTGTATTACATCATGAATATAGCTTCTTTGATGCATTTTCACATCATTTGTCTTTTTTAATAAGAAATAATATTAAAAAAATATTGAAAGATCAAGAACAAAAAACAAAAAAACTCTCTATGCTCCATGTCTTCTATCTTGGCACCCCACAACTCTCTCACTCTTTTTTCTCTCTCTTCCCCCAGCCCGACACCCACAAGTCTCTACCAAACTCACATGCTTAAGAAGTGCCTCCAATCCTCGAAGTTTTTGAAATCTTCCCAAACCTATATGCTTTCATGTGGGGTGTGCTTAAGAAGTGCCTTGTGTGGAATCACTACTTTCAAGAAGCCATTTCACTATATCACAAAATGTTGCACTATATATCCAGCACGAACAGGTTTATATTTCCTTCCATTTTGAAAGTTGGTTCGAGATGTCTTGGTGTTGGAGGGAAGGTCCATGGGAGGATAATAAAATGTGGGTTTGACTCTAAAGCGGTGATTGAGACCTCATTATATACAGTACATCACATGTCAAAATCCTTTGTTTGTATCAAAATCTATTTTAACCGTATAAACTAGAATCAGCTGCGCCCTTTGGGGCATTCTGTCGAACAGATGCTGGGTGTGACGACCCTGACCCAATTTTTATATAAAAATGAATTAATTAAATTAGTTAATTAATTTGGATAATTAAAATGAATTTAAAAGGAATTAAAGTAATAATAAAGGAATTAATTGAAATTAAGTAATTAAAGGGGCATTTTGGTCCACTTTATTTTCGGGACGGAATTTGGCGAAACGAGTTGCGTCATTGCGTTCGGCTCATCGAAACGAGTCCGTTGACGGGCAGAACGTTTCGATACGAGTTTCGCATTGTTCGGAGGACGTAAGCGTCATTTCAAATTTTGGGAAAAAAATATGATATAGCCACCTGGGCCAATCAGATTCCAGATTCTCTCTCTCTCCTCTCTCTCTCTCTCTCTCTCTCTCTCTCTCTCTCTCTCTCTCTCTCTCTCTCTCTCTCTCTCTCCTCCGACCTCTCTCCCTCGCGCGATCGAAGCTTCAGCCGGCCACTGTGTTTGGCCGGCAAATCCTCATCCGGCCGCCACTTGGGCTGGGACCGGTCCCAAAATGACCGGCCAACCAGCGCCTTCTAACCCCACCGCAGCCCAGCCTGGGTTGCCTCCGTCTGCCGCCGGAAAAGCCAGAAAACTGGCCGGTTTACCTCGAATTTTCAGGCGATCGTGGAGGCGTTTCCGGCCACCAAAATTGTCGTGCCAGGTACGTTTCTTCACCCTCTCCTCGTGATCTAACTATCTGTGGGGTTGGTTACCATCAATTTGTAGCCTAGAGAGTCCGATCTAAACCTAGGTTTTTGGCCGGATTTTGAATTGGTTTTCCGGCCAGTTCACGGCCGGTCCTTGGCCGGTTCAGGGTAGTTTTGGACTCCTGAAGTGGTGGTGAGTCGTTTGGTGTATGGGTTGCTGCTCAATTCAATGATTTCCGGGTGGCCGGAATTGATCAAGACACCCACCACGCTCTGCCGGCGCGTGGTGGCGGTGTGGTGGCGGTTCTTGGGTCCATAATGATCCTCGTATCGCTGTGAGTGCGTGGGAGTTGATGGATCTCAATTCGGAGATCGTTTGGCCATCGAACGAATCTCGCCTATTGCGCGATTCTTGGGTTCGATAGAATTGAACGGTTGGATCGCGTCCATTTTTGGATATGTTGATCTAGATAATTCTAGGATCGTGTAGGATTTGACGGATTGTGATTCGGAGTCCCGGATACCCCGGATCGATGACTTGAAGTTAGAATTAAACCGTAATCGTCCGATCGTGCGATCGTGAGCAATCCGACCGTTCGATCGAGACCAAACTTTGAGGACACGTTGTTTAGGTCGTGTTGAACCTCTAGGAACTTTCGGATCTAAGTTTGGAGGTCATGGGACCCACTGGCCCGGTTTGACCTATTCGGGTCGGTTTGACCAAGTTTGACAAGGGTTGACCGAGTGTCTCCCGAGGTCTGTTTGTCATGTAGTTGACTTTGTTGGAATTCTAGGAAGGTCTGCATCGTTTTGGAGGTCTTGGGCTCCGCGGGCCCGGGTTGACCGAAATGGGGTGTTTGACCGCCGGTTGACCGTGAGTCTTCCGGGGCGGTCCCACTAGTTGAAAGAGGTAGTTTGACCTTGGAATCCTTCATAGGACGTACGTACACGTTAAGTTGGGTTGTGTTAGGGTTTAAGTTTACGATTCTCGTACGGTTCACGGTACTAATCCAATCCTCGTATCTATCGCTTTAGGTGCGTTGACTCTTCTACGCCGCAAGCGGGACCCTTTGAGGGTTGTGCAGCATAGGACCAACGGTGAGTGGACTTTATTTTCAAAGGTGCATGACTTGAATGAATTGCATGAAGTGCATGAAATGAGATTTATTAATAGTTTTAAATCTTGAATGTGATGAATGTTTTAAGTCTTGTTGACTTTGGTTTAATTACATTAAAAAGGAATTGCATTGATGTATATGCATGATTTTGGGTTGCCGGTTTGTTTGTGGGGCCCTGATGGCTATTTTATTATGATTTATACCTTTGGGTATTGAACGGGACGTGGTGAACGCCCGGTTGTTTTCATATTGGATTTTAATTAGATAAATGAGCTATATTAAGCTTGAAACGGTTATATTATATTTTAATTATATAATTGAATATTTGGACGTTAGTATAGTCCGTTTGATTTCATACTCGGTTTATGATTTATAATACATATACTTTGATTATATATATATATATAAATATATATATATAGCTACTTTGAGTAAGGACTTGAATAGTGGAAAATGATTATTTAACTATATATATATATATATATATATATATATATATGTACTTTGGTTATATATATATATATATATTGATATATCTTTACTTTGATTATATATATATATGTATATCTACTTTAAGAAAAGGATCACCATACTTTGGTTGTATATATATATATATACCTTGATTATATATATATACATATGTTTATCTACTTTAAAAAAAAGGGTTATCAATACTTGATTTATATATATATATATTGATATATATATATATATATATGTTTTTATACCTTAGATTTGACGTCTTAGAGACTGTAGATTTTATTATGATTTTGTATGCTTGGATTTAGCATTGATTGAGATTTAAATATGGTTTTTCACTGAAAATGATGTTTGATTTAATATAAATCTGTTATGCGGTCGTTTGACCCTTGTGATTATTTTGAATATATAAATATATGTTTTGGACAGTGATGTCCTGATTTTGAGTATATATATGGGTTATATGCTTGTTGGACTTGTATATGTCCTGATGTCTGTTGTTTTGGGGTTGGGTACATTGTGTTTGTATATTTATATATTGTTATCGCGTGGCGATTGATTTGAGTGCTGTTAGCACCTTGTATTGTACCTCCCCCTGTTATGATACTGATGATACGGTTACCTGGTTTGGTATGATACGATCCGGTGCATACCTTAACGGGGTGTAGCTGTAGACCCTTGATTGGGTAGTCTGTGCGCGTAGGACAGATTTATTTCGGAGTTATGGTTGGTAAGTTTTTACCATATAGTCCTGTGAGTTTAGTCCCACTTTGGACGGCTCAACCCTGGGCCCGGTGTCTTGATGAGACTGTACCGGTGTCCAGTCAAATGATCCCCTGTTGGATTGTTTTTCCCCTGGTACTTGTGTTGGTGTGAGTTACTATACCTATACGCGTGTGTTAGTACATTCGTATTCATATTTCTTTTAGTGAGGATCGTTCCTCGTTTGTCGTGCTTGTGAGCACGTGATTGTGAAAGTGGGGATGTTTGGGAAACTGTTTACCTGTTTTGGTTGTAGTACTTGATTAGATTTCAGTACTTGTTAGGTTTTACTTGTTGGATTGTAAATCCTGTTATATATATATATTTATATATATGATTTGAACTGCATTTGAGTTCTGTAGTGTTGTCAAGTTTGATTCGATTGTTTTAAGCGAGTTGTTCAACATTTTAATGTTTGTTTTACCTTATGTGGATTTTATTCAATCTTTATGCTTTTACGTTAATAAATCCTTTTGTTTATGTTTTATAAACTTGTGAGGGATTTGTTTTGGGAGGTTATGCCTCGGGAAATGTAAAATGTTAGTTTATTCAGAAAAAGGGTTTTTAAACTGGGTTACTTTCACGTACTTTGAGAGAGTACGGTTTTCAAATCAATCAAGTATAAAAATAGTTTAATATGCATGTTTGGCATGGTTTTAAATGGTGGGGTTAATACTTTGTTTTTAAGTATGAAAAACCTTGTTTTTGTCCACTCACACTCTTTCTGTTTTGCGCCCCCCAGACCGTAGTTGCTTCGACACCGTTCGGCTGTGCGCTTCTCTTCTCGAGCTTCGTTGGAAGGGTAGGATTGTCATCCTTGAACCCTAAACTTGTAATCTGTTATTCTTTTCTGTTGTTGAATTCTTTAACTCTTAGATTGCTCTGTATCACCCTTTAGGGTTGAATTAGTTTGGCAGGAGGCCTGTGATGTATATGTTGTATGCATGCTGGCGCTTGGGTTGCTTATCTGTTGCTTGTTTGACAGGTTGAAGTTTTGGGCTAGTCCTTGTTTTAGGGGAGACTCTGCCCATTTTTCGGCAGAAGTCTTGGCCCATTGTAGGTTTAAATCTCGGGAAGAGGGTAATTGTTTAGGATGTGGGCCCGACATGGGTTGATGTGGGCCCATCAACAGGGTCCGGCTCGGGTTCCGGGGTGGAATCTGGGTCGGGTCCTGTCACTGGGCAATTTTCGCCCATTCATCCAGCTTTGTAGAACAGATATGTGTTGCTCCACATATGTTACAAGCTTGTTTGTTTCAATTCTATGAGAAACAACAAAAAATTTATACTGTTTAAATTGTGGGGGTTGAAGATGATGGATAATTCACAAGATCTATGCAGCACAGAAGGAGATAGGGATGGAAGGAGGGGCGTGGCTTATACCCCAACAGCAGGTAGTTCTTTGTATTGGTGGTTTGGTTGTCATGTTGTGAGAAAAGGTGAGGAAAGAACATTACTTATATCCAGTGCTTATACCCAGTGGTCTTCGTTGTGGTTTGGTTGCCATGGCTTATACCCAATGCACAATTGCTTGGGTGGAGATCAAGGTGAGGAACGAATGAGAAAAAAAAAAATCTCATGTGAAAAGTCTAATGGGTTAGGCTGGGATTTGAGATAAGTCTTGGTATTTATACATTTCACTAAAAAAATCTCACACAATCCTAAATTTTAAAAAATCCTGCGAAATTAGCAAGTTTTTGAATATCATAAGACTTTTTGTAACTTGTTTATAGTTTTAATTGAATACCACTAGATTTCGCGACTCTCTCTTAAAAATCATAATAGTCTTAATGGAATACCACAAGACTTTTTAGATTATTTAAAAATGTTAATTGAATATCACAAGACTTATTTATCCCAAAATAGTCTTTTAAAATCTCAATTGAATACACCCCCTAGATCTGATCTGGGTTTTTGGTCTCTTGATCGGAATTGGGTTTGGCTGGGTTTGTTATTTTTTTTTTCAATTTGAAGATTTTTATTTATTTATTTGTCTTTAATATTTATTTTTAAAGTGAATTAATTTTTTTTATAATTTGTTGACCAAATTACCCCTCCACAACTAACAAAAGTTAAAAAAATTGACAGAAATTAAGGATTGTCCTTGAATTGCTTCAAATTGAAACTACATGGACAAAATTGATCAAATTGAAACCACAGGGATCAAAGTGGTAAAAGTGTTAAACTATAGGGACCAAAAGTGACTTTTTACCTAAAAATTAGGAGTGGGCATTTGTATCGGAAAATCGGAGCACCAAACTAGATTGGGAGAAAAAAAAAATAGGTTGACCAAAAAAGTCAACAAACAGGATCGGAATCAGACTGAACTGGTTCCAACTGTTTCGATTTTGATTTCACACCACACCAGAACCGGATCGATTTTTAAAAAAATCTAATGCTATATTTTAATTTATAATTAATATTTTTCCAAGTTCAACTTCAAAACATTTCCCATTATATGAATTGGATCATTTGTTAATTTTCAAACCCAAAAAATAACTTATTTATTATAATTTGTATTTTTTTAATATAAAAAATAAAAAATAAAAAAACCAGTTTAAAATCGGAACTGGTCGGTTTTTCCAAAAACAAATCACTTAAACCGGCTCGGATGAATAGTATCGATTTCGATTTCGATGTGAGCTCAAAATCGGACCGAATCGGACTGCGCCACCCCTAATAAAAATGTAAAGTTTGGAGCACATTGAAGCTGTGTTTCTTTCTTGTTTGGTGAACACTGCCGATTTTACAGTGTTAAATGGAGTATGTTGTTAATATAAATAAATGAAAAAACAAAAAAGAGAGTCACTTGAAATTCTTTTTATTTTATTTTTATAATTGGAGAAATTTCACTTTATTACTCTGATGTTTACTGAGTTTCAGCCTTTAGTACCCGAAGTATTTTTTCATCTATATCTCATACCGAATGTTTATTTTCGCAACACTTTCATACACACCGTCAATCTTATCCGTTAAGAGGTCTGTTAACACTACCCAAAAAAAAAAAGTTGCAACAGTTACAATTATTTGGTGACATTTACTGGGGTAACTAAAGGCTTTATTCACCAAAAAGGCATTTTCGCAATGTTTTTAATCATTTTGATCCTAGAAATATGCTATTAATGTGGTTGAGGAGAGGTGAGGGATTTGTATTCTCGTGTTCTTGAATCGCAAGTTCGGAAATTTAAAACATTGGACCGAACTGGCTCAACTTGTCCGATTTGGCCTGTTTTCGATGCAAATGCCCAGCCCCAAGAGTGCCTTATTCGCGTAGCTTTTTTATTGTAATATTCAAAATGTGACCATGTAAAAAGAGCAAGTGTTGTGCCATTTCAAGGTATTTTTTTCAAGCTTTATATACAAAATGAAATTTAGATTGATAGGCATGTTGAATTTTGAATCTTTTATGGAACTTAAGTTGACGCAGAAACAGATCCAGAGCAACATGATCAAATCTGAGTTGGGTTTGGAAGATGATATAGGAATTAGGCAAACAGGTGACAGGTCAAACACATTATATGATCAAATTTTTTTTCTTTCTTGTGTGGTATTTGGGTTAGTTATGCCTTTGCCAATTTGCTCCGACATACATGCAATCCTGTGTACTTCTGCATTTATGTCAAACAAATGGTTTTGTTTTCTTTACAAGAAAAAATGGAGTCATCACGAAGTAGAGGTCCTGGACAGAATAAAAGATACTCAGTGTGCAGCTTGGTTTGCTTAATGAATAATACTTGTCACACACTTGCGAAGGATCAGATCATATACCAATATTTAGGATTTTTAGCCGTTTTGCTGCCGCAATTATTAGGCAATTCGAATTAACTCCATAAATTATTTTGTTTGCCGATTTAGTCCTTCTACTCGTTTAAAATAGCCATTATGAGACTTACCATTTCTTGAGATTTCATTCATATTTCTGTCTAAATAGTGATCTGGGTGCATGTGATTTGTTTGTTGAAGGCATTATAGTCCTTCTAAGTGCTGACTTTCTATTTCCATTTATTGTTTAAAATAAACAATAAAACAAATTCTTCAATCACCCTCGTCTCCAACCCGCCCTTTCCTCCTCTTCTGGCGAAAACAAACCGTCAACAGCCACAGGCACAGCCACCTCTCCTTCTCCCACCTGCAACCACCCCCCACCTCCTATCCCAGCACCAATTTAATTTTCACACCCCAACCCCTACTCCTCCTTTGCCTGCGAATACCCCACAACCAAAATACCTCCATTGCTCCCTCTGCTCAAGCTCTGTCACCCAAAAAATGAACAACGAGAGGAGAGGACATAAAGAGGAAGAATATAAAAAAATTTGGTCCAAGAAGGAAGAAGATAATTGGTAGATAATTTTTTTTCCTTAGTCCATTGTTGCTGGATGATACGCTGGGAATTGCTAAATCGGGGCTGAATCCTGATTAGTTAAGTATGTTGTTTTGGGGTTTTACCCCATGTTCTTCATATAAAAAAATTGGCAGAGAAAAAGAAGAAGGAAAAAAAAGAGGGCGCGAGGAGGGAGAGAAACCCATATTGCAGGGAGGGGAGGGTGGGGCTAGAACCAAGACATGAAGATTGGGGGTGATAGGGGTGGGTGTGGTGAGAAATTGCAGGGACGATAAAGAAGGGAGGGTGGGGGTCTTCCAAATGGGGAGTGTTGGCTCTTTTTTTTTTTTGGTCAGGAAGATCAACCTCCCATGCAAAGCACATGGGAAAGTCCAGAGAAACAGGAGCCAAACATAAATGGAAAAAGCGCTGCGCTGGCCCAAGGCCATCAGGGAGCAGAAGCACCTCCCAGTAAAGCAAACCGCAATAAAACTACAAAGACAGCTCGGAAACGTAAAAGAGATTATGGGGGAGGACATGGGAGTCCATCTTTGGAGAGCACCAGAACCAAAGAGGGAGGGGACGAAGTTCAAGGGGCAAAACAACACTTTACCCCAATATTTATAATTGATACAATTGATACGAAAGGTAACAATCCAAAACCCAAAACTTTAAGCCTTAATGACATGCTACAAACTATATAACGAGTTGAAGCGGTAAGTACTAATAAAATCCCACGTAGGCCTTGCTAAGAAGAAAAATCTTACAAGACCCCAACACAACACAACAAAATTCTCAGCAATGGTTTGTTTTAAAGTGTTTCCAGACAACCTATCACTCTCGACACTCATAATTCTACAAGATCGGCAACTACTGTTGCTTTGCATTACTACCAGACTCTTGAGGTGTTTTGACAATGCTTAATTGGCCACCTTCCTTGTTTGCAGCAGTGGCGGCCTTCACCTCATTGCACTGGTTTATGAACTTTGTTATCTCCTGATACATCAAATACAAAGGTAAGAAGCCATGAGAAAGATCAAAGTCAGAAAGATCAATCGGTGTTCATATATTACTTATTAGGAATGGGTATTGGAATTATTCCAATTCCTAGCTTCCCCTACGTTTACTAACACATAAAGAATAAAAAATTATGTCCTAAGCCAATAACTTGAAAACCAAGAATTAGATTGATTGGGGGAGTAGTTGATCCTATTCTCATTCCTCTGTTCCCTTTCTTAATTTCTCCAATTCATGACTTCCCCGTTCCTAATAAGTAATCATGTCCTTAAATATGAAAGGAATCAGGAGCAAAAGTTGTACATAAAGTTATAGGTTTTGGTCCTTAACATAGACTTGAGTTTCCACATCCTATAATCCAAAAACACATAAATGTTGGTGGAGTTTATTAACACATCCAATGAAGCTTTTCAATGAGAGAAATATTTAGATCAGTGAAGTTAAATAAATTAATAGGAAGTATTGACTCAGTAATCAATATACTATCTAGCTACTAGCACCTACTTCCAAGTTTGTAACAAGGTGACTAAAACTCCCCACTTCTCACACTAAGGTCTTCTCATCTCTAAGAACGTAAAATCTCCTACCAACAAATTTTGGACACTTGATAATTATTACCATAGATAGGAAACAAAACAACGTAAGCACAAATACTAATAACTTGAACTTGACAAAAATCTAATGCATTATAACAAACCCAAAAACAGCACCACAGTTTATAGGGAAAAGATCTATTAGCTACTCTCGAAATCATATAAGAAGCAGCAGACTATTTACTTCAAACCCACAACAGGGAATCCATAGTCAAAGTTATATAGTCCGCACTTGTTTTTCCAACTTATCATACCCTTGTGCAAAAGAAATTACCCAAATAAGACCAAAACAAAAGGTACAAAAGGAAATGAAACAAAACAGAGTAAGCCTATGGAAATATCTGTGGAAGAGCATTTGATTGCCAGCAATATAAACTGAAAGAAAGGACATCACCTGTAAATTAATTGTACTTAGAGCCACTACATAATCAAATGAACCCAAAGAAATACTTTAAGGTCTACTCATATTCATCAAACTCTCAATTCAGTCAATTAAACTGCATCAGTAGAATTTTGAGCAAGGCCACTGCCTAAAATATCAATCTTGAGTACCCAATTAAACCAATTTCTGTTAATTCATTAAAATCGAAAACATAATAAAGAGAAGGAAAAAAAAATTGGGAAAAGGGCTAAAAAAACTCTCAATTTGCCAGTTTCATGGTTACAAACAATTAGGGTTCACTGAAACCAGCACAAAAATGATAATTCGGGACTGCAAGTAATCCATTACTAACTAAATCAAATATTACAAAACCAGAATGAGAGCGAGAGAGAGAGAGAGAGAAAAGAGAACATACACGATCGGCATCCATATCACTGCTGATTTTAGAAGGTTTGATTACTCGCTTCCCTTTGCGAGTTTGAGTGATTTTTCCATGGCGGTTGGGAGGTATCGTTTTCTTCTTCTGCTGGCCTTTGAATAGCTTCCCTTTCTGCGTCATCGCTCTTTTCTCTGTCTTACTTCTGTTCAGCCTTCTCTCTCTTTTCTAGGGTTTTGGGGGTTTTTAGGTTTGGGTAAATTCTATAGGCTAAATTATTGAAATGCCCCCTGTAATTCAATTTCAGTCTCATTTCCCCCCCTGAAACTCTAAGGCCCCGTTTGGTTCATGGGAAAGGAAGTTTGGGGATGGGAAATCAATTGCTTTCCCATGTTTGGTAAGTCCAGGCATGAGAAATGGTTGCTTGTCACATGGGAAAATAGGGGGGAAAGTGAACCCCTCCTCTCAACTTGGGTTTTGTTTTCCTTTCTCATGGGAAAGTATGAGAAAATGAGCCAACATTCAATGCACATTTTTCATGACTATTTTGTCCCCATTAACAATTTAGAATTACAATGTATCATTAAATGCATTCTTTTTTATTTGATTTAATATGGGTATAATTGGAAAATTATACAAACTTTGTTTTCCATTCCTACTCAAAATAAACATGGGAAAGGAAACAAAGTGAAATCTCCCGGTTACTTTCCCGGCATTACCAAACGTAGAAAATGAATCTTCCATTTCCCATCCCTTGGGAAATGACATGAGAAGTGATTTCCCATCAAATCCGTTCCGTGAACCAAACGGGGCCTAAGTGTCTCACTTTCCCCTCTGAAACTCTATTTAGTGTCTCATTTTCCCCCCTGAAACTCTAAGTGTCTCATTTTCCCCCTTGAAACTCTATTTAGTATCTCACTTTCTCCCCTGAAACTCTATGTAGTGTCTCACTTTGCCTGGATTCCATCCAGCCTTAACCGAAGTCGTCAAACTTGACGCCCATGTACCGTTTTTCATCTCATCTGATATGCATATTTTGTTATATGTTTATTCTTTTATATGCATATTTAGATAGGTAAACAAATTTTAGAAAGAAAAAAAAAATAGAAACAGAAGAAAAATGTTTAAGCTTGTTACAACAAAAAGTATGTCAATATTAAAATACCATTGGATTAACCATTCCCAAAAAACTGCAAATTATATAACACACAAATGCCATTGTACTCAACCATTCCCAAAAAACTGCAGATTACATAACACACAAATGTCATTGTGCTCAACCATTCCCAAAACGCTTGCAGATTACAAACCTCCCTCCTCCCCTTGGTTACAGTTAAGATTGCTAAACCTACATTACATAGCCAACTCTAAACCTGATGATGATTATCCCTTAAACCACCAACCATCATGGAAATCAACATTATCCAAGAAAGAAACAGAAAACCCCACAACAATTTCTCTCTACCTCGAAGCTTGGCTAGATCTTGTTCTAGTCTTCCCTTATTCTTCAGCAACCTAGGTATTATATCTTTTGAACGAGAACACATCTCTGGATCAAACCACTCAAAGAAGCGATAACCTTTATTCCTTCCCTAGCGACGTCTGAACTTGGCAAAGCTTCCTACAATGGCAATGCTTTCGTTCTCGACCCTCCATGGACACAAGAACTCAGAAAAACGGCACATGAGCGTCAAATTTGATGACTTCGGTTAAGGCTGGATGGAATCCAGGCAAAGTGAGACACTAAATAGAGGTTCAAGGGGGAAAGTGAGACAGAAAATGAGTTACAGGGGGCATTCAATAATTTATCCAATTATATATGCACCCAATCACATGTTCAGCACGCCCAACAAAAATCAAAGGAAAATCTTAAATTCCCAATTTACCCCTATTTGCAATTTCATGTAGGGGTGGTTGCGGTTCGGTTACCGCAATTTTTCAATGAAACCGCGAACCGACCGACATATTGCGGTATTGTAAAAAAACAAACCGTGAACCGACCGACATATTGCAGTATACCGCAATTATCGGTTTATTGCGGTCGGTATGTCGGTATACCGCTATTATCAATATAGGGAACTTTACAAATTTAATCGGCTAATCCACTAATAAAATCTAATCTTTTACAAACTTTTCTTTTAGGCATATAAGTAAAAAAACTTATCTTTTGCATACTTTTCTCGGCCTAGTTTTGAAACCTTTTAATTTTAAGTATTTTGAACTTTACACATTTAAGAAAATAAACTCACAACTCAAAGAAAGATTTAAACCGAAGCAAATAAAGTTTAAATTTAGCTACGATCCAAAAGAAAAATGCAATGCAAGACATTAAGAACTCAAGGGTTGGTGGATAGTGGATTTGAAGGACTCTGTTGTGATGTATGGTCATCTACAAATAAAACAACACAAGTTTAGTAAATATGAACTAAGAAAATTAAAATAAAATGAGCATATAAAAAAAATATTATAAGAAGCATAATGAACATGAAAATAATAAACCAATTAATAACAAGTTATAACATATTCCATTTCCTTGTAGAATTCAAACTCATCATTAGAGAGAGATAAGATAATTAATTATCATGCTATTAAATATTAAATAAAACAATTATTTATATATAGTTACGGTATTGCGATATACCGCGGTATTTGGTAATTCGAAACAGCGAACCGATCGACATATTGCGGTTAAAATGCGGTCGGTTTACCTCGAAGTTGGTTTAGATGTGGTTAAAATGCGGTCGGTAAATGCGATTTTGCGGTATTTCGATTAAAAATGCCAGCCCTAGTTTCATGCATATAAAAAATAATTCTTAAAAAACTTTAAACAAATTATGCAGATATATCAAACGGATGATTAACCTTTTTTTTTTTGGAATTTCTACTTTTGGATGAAAGAGGCAAATATTTTCTTTTTAGTATTTCTATGGTTTGATAAATAAAAAAGACAATCTTTGGCAAATATGATAATAAGATAACATTTGTTTGTTACGAACACAAATATAACACAAATAATAAATGAGTAGAATTAACGTCAAAAACTAATAACATGTATGGACAAAAGAGGGAACTTGGGCAAACTATGGGGCAAAAAGTGTAATTTGGCATCAAGAAAATAATAAAATTATAAACAAGAAGAAGAAAAGTCACTGCCAAAAAAAAGGTCACAGACGATGTGGCACGTTCAAAAGTAGGACTTCGTAACGGAAAAGGAAGAAAAATGAAAGAGAGCGAGGAGATATATAAACTGTTCAAATCATCGCACGGTCAAAAATGGGACTTCGTAACGGATCCGCATTGCAGGACTCCATAATGGAGAAGCACCCGAAGTCCCATTACCTTCCCCAAAGGAGGGTTTCCAAGACACTTTCCTCTCTTGAATCTCTTGATATTCAGAAGGTGCCCTAATCTAGCATTCATTCTAAAGGAGGGTTTGCCTAGGTCACTTCCATGTTGTGTTATCAAAAGAATTTCGCAGTCTTACATATTTGCCTGCCTGATAAGAATAATACGTTAAAAATTTACTACTATTTGACAATATGAAGCTAGCTAGTAATATTTGAATTCAGATTCAAATGATTTTTTTGTAGAGATTATATTTCAAGGAATATTTAAAAGATAGACGGTCATATTATTAAAATACAATGCTAATGGACCCTACTTGAGCAAAAAAACTTACATAAAACGGCGATATTATTATTTTGCTATCCCCAGCCAATAACACAATGACATGTGGAAAAGTTATCCTACATGTCATTGCGTTATTGGACAGGGATAGCACTTGCTATCCCCGTTGCATGAGAGTTTTTCTCCTACTTGAGGGGCAACTTGTCCCTCCCTGGGGAGAGTAGATATGAAGCACTACTAGTACCCTTGAATCCTTCGACCAAAAAAAAGAAAGAAGAGCTATTTAGTTAAATATCCATTCTTAGCACTAATAATATAGATAAACCCTACACCATTTAATTTCAATAAACAAACCCAAAAAATGATAGCTAATCCTATTGAATTTAATTTTGATTATTAAATTACTTTAATGCCATATTGAGTGTTTTGAGTTTTTTTTAATGAAGTTTTGGGGTTAGGCTTGTTTTAAGAAAATAATAGCATACAAGTGAAGGAATGTTTTAAGAAAAAACAACGAATGCAGGAATGTTTTGACTGCCATACAAGTTTTCCATATTATTTTGATCAATTCTCCTGCAGGCTGCGACAGTTGGACTGATACCTATCTAGAAACAAGTTTTCCATGCCAAAGGAAAAAAAAAAAAAAAAACAATCATAGTGAATAAAATACAAGTTTTCCATTTTCTTTCTTTTAGGAATGCTCACATCCGGTTTTTTTTATTTTATATTTTATTTCAGGGAAGAAATGTGAAGTTTTCCATTACAAAACAAAAACAAAAACTTCTGTCGCCTGAGAAATTCGAACTCTCGCGGTGAAACTCCATGTACTTAGCAGGCACACGCCTTAACCACTCGGCCAAAGCGACTCTGCTGTTCACTTTCTTTCTGTAACTAATTTAGACTAAAAAGTTGGGGGCTTTACTGCAAACATAAACACACCTGGCCCTTGTTTATTATGCAAGTGAATGCCATTTAAAAACCCTATCTTTTTTATTTGTTTATTTTTCTGATAAATTTTTTTAAAAAATAAATAAATAGTATAGCCGAACGGCCATACTCTGTTTTTTTAATAAGAAATAGTATAGCCGAACGGCTATACTCGGTTTTTCAAATATTTTAAATGAAATAGTATAGCCGTGCGGCTATACTAGCTTTGACCCTAATTTTTTAATAGGAAATAGTACAGCCGAACGGCTATACTTGGTTTTTTTAATTTTTTTTAAAAATAAATAGTACAATACTCGTATTGAACATTTTACGTATGTATTTTTCATAGTTAATACAACTAGTTTTTACAAAATTTTCAATAATACCCACAAAATTCATGCATTATTGAATACAAATAATACATATTTAAATATTTAAATAAATTATATTAAAATATTATATAGTGGCCGAAATTTTAAGTTGTGATTTTCGAAAATTTTGACAAATAATTAATATCTATAAAGTATAAACTAATGCAACTAGGTGGGTCCTTTTTTCTTTCTATTTTTTTTGAAGAAATAGTATAGCCGCACGGCTATACTCTGTTTTTTAATTTTTAATAAAAAGAAATAGTATAGCCGCGTGGCTATACTCGGTTTTTCAAATGTTTTAAGAGAAATGGTATAGCCGTTCGGCTATACTCGCTTTATCCCTAATTTTTTAAAACAAAATAGTACAGCCGCATGGCTATACTCGGGTTTTTTTAATTTTTTTGAAAATGAAATAGTACAATACTTGTATTGAACATGGACGTACATATTTTTCATCTGTAATACAAGTATTTTTACAAAATTTTCTATAATACACACAAAATTCAAGTATTACTGAATAAAAATAATATATATTAAAATACTAAAATAAATTATATTAAAATATTATATTGTGGCCAAACTTTTAAGTCTTAATTTGTCAAAATTTTGACGAATAATTAATATCTATAAAGTATAAACTAATACTCTAGGAGGGTCCTTTTTGCTTGTATTTTCAGAAAGAAATAGTATAGCTGCACGGCTATACTCGATATTTTCAAATATTTTAAATGAAATAGTATAGCCGTTCGGCTATACTCGCTTTGTCTCTAATTTTTTAATAAGAAATAGGACAACCGCAAAGCTATATTTGGTTTTTTATATTTTTTTTTCAAAAGAAATAGTACAATATTCGTGTTGGACATGTACGTACGTATTTTTCATATTTAATACAACTATTTTGTACAAAATTTTCAATAATACCCACAAAATTCATGTATTATTGAATACAAATAATATATATTTAAAAAATTTATATTAAAATATTATATAGTGGCTGAAATTTTAAGTTGTAATTTTCCAAAATTTTGATGAATTAATATCTACAAATTATAAGCTAATTCAACTTGGAGGGTCCTTTTTTTTAAAGAAAGGAATAGTATAGCCGCACGGCTATACTCTATTTTTTAATAAGAAATAGTATAGCCGCACGGCTATACTCGGTTTTTCAAATATTTTAAATGCGCCGTGCGGCTATACTCGCTTTTCCTAATTTTTTAATAAGAAATAGTACAGCCGAACGGCTATACCCGATTTTTTTAATTCTTTTTTAAAATTCAATAGTAGAATACTCGTGTTGGACATGTAAGTATGTATTTTTCATATTTAATACAAGTATTTTAAAAAAAATCAATATTACACACGGAATTCAAGTATTATTGAATAAAAATAATATATATTAAAATGTTTAAATAAATTACATTAAAATATTATAAGTGGCCGAAATTTTAATTTGTGATTTTCCAAAATTTTGACGAATAATTAATATCTATAAAGTACAAACTAATTCAACTAGGTGGGTCCTTTTTTCTTTTTTCTTTTCAAGAAATAGTATAGCCGAACGGCTATACTCTATTTTTTAATTTGTTTTAAAATAAATCGTATAGCCGCGCGGCTATACTCTGTTTTTTTTCAAATGGCTATACTCTGTTTTTTCAAATGTTTTACAAGTAATGGTATACCATTCGGCTATACTCACTTTGTCCCTAATTTTTTAATACAAAATAGTACAGCCTCCCTACTATACTTGGTTTTTTTAATTTTTTTGAAAATGAAATAGTACAATACTCGTATTGAACATGGATGTACGTATTTTTCATATTTAATACAATTATTTTTTACAAAATTTTCAATAATACACACAAAATTCAATTATTATTGAATAAAAATAATATATATATTAAAATATTAAAATATTATATGGTGGCCAAACTTTTAAGTCTTAATTTGCCAAAATTTTGATGAATAATTAATATATATAAAGTGTAAACTAATACACTAGGAGGGTCCTTTTTGCTTGTATTTTTAGAAAGAAATAGTATAGCAAAAAGGCTATACTCTGTTTTTTTAATTTTTTTTACGAAGAAATAGTATAGCCGCACGGCTATACGCTTTGTTCAAATATTTTAAATGAAATAGTATAGCCGTGCGGCTATACTTCCTTTTCCCTTAATTTGTTAATAAGAAATAATACAGCTGCACGGCTATACTCGATTTTTTTATTTTTTATTTTAAAAAGGAAACAATACAATACTCATATTGGACATGTACATATGTATTTTTCATATTTAATACAAGTATTTAAAAAAATTCAAGTATTATTGAATAAAAATATTATATATTAAAATATTATATAGTGGCTGAAATTTTAAGTTGTAATTTGCCAAAATTAGGACGAATAATTAATATCTACAAATTATAAGCTAATGCAACTTGGAGGTCCTTTTTTATTTGTTTATAGAAAGAAATAGTATAGCTGCACAGCTATACTCTTTTTAAAAAATATGAAATAGTATAGCCGCACGGACCCCTGCCCATAAAGATCTCATTGCTCAGGCTCACAATGGTCGTTGATGAAGTCAGGGCAGGGGGAGGTTGTGGGAGAGATGGAAAAGAAGGGGATGGGTCGAGAGAGACTGAGAAGAAAATATTTTTTTAAATTAAAATTTCCATTTTTATTTTTTTAATTAAATAGTAATTACATTATTATTTTTATTAATATTAATATTAATATTTTATTTCATTTAAGTATATAAAAAAGTGGCCCACGCCATGACACGTCATTATTTGTGACAAAAATAGCCCAGTCACGTCATCAAAGTTGACTGAGTTATGAATGGAGATAACGATAGGGAGCAAAGTGGAACACCAAACTCTGGTCAAAGGGGCAATGTAGGTCACTTCGACTTTCGGGTGGCAATGTAGGATTTGACCAAAGTTTCAGGGGACATTACAGTAAATAAGTCCAAATTTATATAAAAAATCTTCAAATAAATTATTAGTCTGTTTAGTTGATATATATCTCGAATCATTTGATAGAATTTTCTAAGAAAGCTTGACGACTTCAAACAGAAAAACTACTATTTTAGAAGTTTTTGTTTTGGAAATATATATGATGAGATCAGTACGCAAAAAGACAAAAGGATTCATGGTGAATCTTTTTCTTATCCTTGTACTGAAAACTTTTCATTGCATCCAATAACCTAAAGAGTTGAAATAAAAGAAGGAAAATATTTATAAATTAAAAATTAAAATAAATAAATCCAAGTTAGAGTTGCCAGTAGCCAGTTGCCTGCCACCAGTCAAAACCCCAGACGTCTCCTACAGGCAATCACACGTAAACCCCTTTGCATGCAGCCATTCGCCATGTGTCGAAATTGGGGCAACTGCCATTAATGCCCTACAGATTTCTGCATAACAAAATAAAACAGCATCACAAAATCACAGCCGTTAGCCATAGCAGAGAAGAAAAGAACTAACAAACTAAGTGAGAGAAAATGTCACAAGTGGAGGCGAGGAAGGTAGAGAAACCAAATGCGAAAGAGAGAAGCAAACACGAAGAAGAACAACTTCCTCTAGTGGCATTGAACCACGTGTCGAGGCTGTGTAGAAATGTGGAGGAGTCGGTGGATTTCTACACCAAAGTTTTGGGGTTCGTTAAGATTGAGAGGCCGCCAGCTTTCGACTTTGATGGTGCTTGGCTGTTTAATTATGGAATTGGGATTCACCTGGTGTCAGGGGCGGATCCAAATAGGGGCTAGAGGGGTTAATTGACCCTGCAAGCCCGGAATCCATCATTGGAGACGAAGATGTTGACTCCCGGAAATTGCCCACAAACTGCTTGATAGAATGCTCCAAATGGCGCATCACACCAGCACGACACATCAGGCAGATTACCTTATTTTCACTTTCAACATTTAAGTAAATGTCTTTGTCCTTTTACTTTAATTTATTTTTATATTACTCCATTTACTTAAGTTTCCAATGTAAATAAGGAAGTACCCCTCATTTGGATTCAAATAAAAATATTAGAAAATCAAATTCTTACCAAATCAAAATATGAAAAATCGGTTTTAGTGCAAAATACGATTTAGGCTAAAAATGATGGCTCATTAAGCTAATATATACTTCATACTAAAATCCCATAAAATCAAGTTTTCTTATTTGATGTGTAAGGAATAAAAGCCGCCAAAAATTATCTTGAGAAAATAATTATTCCGAAAAACCATTTTTCATACTTAGCCAAGATTTTTACACAAAACAATTTTTCATGTATGATATGAATGCATAAAGAGACCTAAGGTCAATTTAGGTAAAATCCTTAGATGTTCAATCAACAAAGAGTTTTACAAGAATAACCTAACTCTTACGTATTGAAGAAATATTTGATTGAATAAGCTCCCCCTAAAACAGTACTCATAAGGGTCCAAAGTTTGATAGTTAGAACCCAAAAGAAATGCAGATAAATCCCAAAATAAAAAAGATGACGGACCTCAGAAATGACGTAAATGCCCAAAACTGAGCAGGGATTGCGCTAATATATGTCAGTTCTTATGTCAAATAGGACGAGACGCCTTGGCAGGCGAAGAGGATTGCGCTAATTTTTTTGGTTTATTATCACATTCTTAAAGATATTTCTGGTGTATTGCAATGTGTGTCTATTTTTTGAAGTTGATGCAGTTCTCTTTGATAATGAACACGAGTATTTTGTATGGTTTTATCTATTAACTATGAATTAGAGTATTATCATTTCATTTCGATGGGTCTATTTTGTATAGAAATTTTTTGAACCTTTTACACATTGACCCTTGGAATGAAAATTCCTGAATCCGCCACTGCTTGGTGCAGTCAGAGGATGAGGAGAGGCTATCCAATTGGATCCCGTGGACAACCACATCTCATTCCAAGTTAGTTTTATTTTATTTTATTTTATGAATGTTTCACCATTCTCTGCCTTTTGCTTTATATATATAGATTACAGTTGTCATACTAGTAAGAAGGCTACCATGGGCTCCAGCCCAAGTAGCCTTTTTTTAAACTTAAAATAGACTATATGTATTCTAATGTGATTTACCCCATAAAAGCTTAGTATTCAACCAAATGTAACTTAGTAACCCATTGTCCACTCAACTTTATATGCCTATAATTATCTTGGATTAATTTGTTTGCTCAATTAAGAGACATAATCCCTTACTAAACATTCACAACTTTAACTCTCTACATTTTCATATGCAATAGCAAAATATTTCAATTCTCTTAAAAATCGTAGGCACAACATGAATAGGTACAATTTCAATGCTGTTGTTGAACATATTTTCATTTTGTTAATGTGCTTTTTGGTTGCATCTAATATGTATTTGTTTTATGTTAAAAGCTTATTGGAAATTAGTCAAATGAGCTATGAACTAACGTGATTTATATGATTTAATGTATACTTTTATTTTTAGAAAGACTATAGAATTGTAAGTACAAAAAAAAGAAATAATCAATAGACTTTAAGGTAATAATTTTAGCTAGCCTGTCCCATTATCCTGTTTTGGGGTCTCGTTCTTGGGGCCTGAATTGGAGGTTTGAGTTTTATTCATTGTGGACTCAAAACAACCAGTCACTATTTTCAAAAATCAAGAACATAAAAAGATATCTTAATAAGAAAACCAAGAAGGGAGAAGAATTGTTTGGTTGCTGGGAAATTATTCCAATTAAAGCTTCAACCTTGATAACCAATCCACGATTAGCAAATTCAAGCTTCGAGCCTCCAACCATAAAGAATTTTAACGCAAAGGAGTAGCAAGGTCTCTTTCACCAAATGAAGCTCCACCACGTCCAAGTAATGCTAGAGCTTCTCCCGATTCGGAGATGTTTGTGAATGGGAAGACCGATCGGAATATGGCACTGTCTTCTAGGGAAAAAAATTCAATTTCCAAGTTCTACATAAAATTGAAAATTGAAAACTGAAATCAATTACCTAATAACTTTTAAACAGTTCTCAAATTTGTTTTTAAAGTAAAAAATATTGTTACCAAACAAGTTTTCTGTTTTTTATTTCTTAAAAATTAAAACTAAAAACTGAAATGGATCCTAAAATATTGGGAAAGATTAGAGAGTTTGGAAGGCTTACACAAAAATTGAAAAAATAGTTCAAATTATTTTGGAGAAAAAGAATAAAACAACTTCTTCATGCTTCCCTAGACCAGTGCTTATGTGGTTCTGTTTGGGCTTCGGCCCCCACATTTACCCAACCAAAAAACAAAGCCAATTTCATGCTTCTAAAATTAGTTGGATCATACGGCTGGATCACGAATTGGATTAGAGGAAGGAAAGAGAACATGACAACCAAGGGCGGAACCATGAATTTTTCAACGGGTACAACATGGAGGATGCTTGGGTTGTGCTCTGGACGCTCTCGCTGGTTCGGAAGAGATGCAAGATTTGACAAAACCGCCCCTCAATAGATAACATAAGTTAAGAATAATTTAACAGAAATTGGGATTGTCCTTGAATTGCTTCAAATTGAAACCACAAGGGCAAAAATGACCAAATTGAAACTACAAGGACCTTAGTGATAAAAGTGGTAAATCAAGGGGACCAAAAATGACTTTTTGCCTAAATAGTATGTTAGTTTTAAGCATGTGTCGAGCGCATGATGATGCTCTTTAGGTTATTTCTTCACTTTTTTTTTTGATGAAACAAGGGGGTAAAACCCCAAAACAAACTACAACAACCGAATAGAACAGGGTCTGGAAACCCCTAACAGATCATCCGCCAAAGCCTCCGCAAGCCATTGAATGCCTAAGTCCATATTATAACTGCCATTCGCAAGCCTATCTACCACATAATTTCTTTCTTTGTACACATGCTGGATAGCACAAGTACTGATCTTCTTCATTAAATCCCAGCAGCTATATAACAGACCAGCAAGAGGATAAGTACCAGCTGTCGCAGGATTCATAATAAGGGCCACAACCAGCGCAGAGTCCATTTCAATCAAAATATTTGAAATTTTGAGGTTCACAGTGAGCTGCAAACCAAAGAATAGACCCCATAACTCCGCTTCCATAATATGACCTTTTCCCAAATTTACCGAGAACCCACCAATCCATTCTCCAGTAGAGTTTCGAATCACTCCTCCAGCACCAATATCACTTGTAACTGTCTTGCGCGTACCATCAACATTTAATTTAAAATCACCATTCCTTGGAGGATCCCAAGCAAGAGCCACCTGTATTTGAGGAAATTTAAATTTCCCATTGTTCACAGCAGAGAGCCAATCCTTCACAACCAAATAAATAGTTCGCCTAGGATTATGAGGAAACCCCCCATCTTCAGTAAAGATATGGTGGTTACGCCACTTCCAAATGAACCAGCAAGTAAATTTAAAAATAGTGTGCCAAGGAACTCCTTCTCCCCAAGTGGTCTTAGAGCAAAGGTTGCCTACACACTAGGTTTTAATAGGAGCATTAGCAAGGGGGAACACTGAGGTAGGAACTCTAATAGTTTTCCAAACCTCTTGAGCTATGGGGCATTCTCTCAAGAGGTGGATTATAGATTCAGAAGGCCAATCACATATCTTGCAAGAGGAATCTGTAGTAAATTGTCTTCTGGCTCTTTGCTCATTAGTTAATATTTTCCCATGTAGTATCAGCCAAAAGAAAATTTTAAGTTTTGGAGGTACATGCAGCTTCCACAAAATGTCCAAACCAGGGTCAGATCTTTCACCATCACGAAACAACAGATCATAAGCTGATTTCACTGAGAAAACTCCATTGGAAGCAGCACTCCAAATCTGAGTATCCTGTAAATCACTTCCTGCACCAATAGGGAAGTTTATAATCTTGTGGATAACGTCTTCATTTACAACAGTCCTCAATTTATCAATATCCCACCAATTGTTTTTAAAGAAGTTGTCCATAGTACAATTATGGTCAACGACATTGAGAGCTCCTGCATGATGTAGCAACGGTCCCTCAGGGAGCCATTGGTCCTTCCAAAACTGAACGGAGTTACCATTCCCAATTCTCCAATTCATGCCTTGCTTAAGTAGATTCACACCATACAATATACCTTTCCAGGTTGGAGAACCATTTTTCCTACTCTCCAGAGAGGGATCAAGAATGGATTTGCCCTTCAGATACTTAGCTTCAAAGATCTTGGTCCATAACCCCTGAGCTTTACCATGAATTCTCCATCCAAACTTAGCAAGTAAGGCTTGGTTCATATTAACAAATTTCTTAAAACCTAAACCTCCCTTAGCCTTGGGACGACAAACCAAATCCCACTGACAAAGATGAACTTTATTTTTGGTGGCAGATCCTCCCCAAAAGAAATTCCTATTGAGTTTGTCCAAATCTGCGCAAGTGCTCATGGGCACTTTAGCTGTTTGCATTGCAAAGACAGGTATAGCAGTTGTGACAGCTTGAATTAAGGTGGCACGGCTAGCGTAAGAGAGGAGCTTACTCTTCCACAAGGCCAACCTCTTGTGCACATTGTCAACAATACCATTAAAAGTCTGTTTCGTGACTCTAGAATGTAACAATGGCATGCCCAAATACTTGCCTAAATTCTCAGTCAAGGGGGAACCACAAATGTTACTAATCCCACTAGCAACATCGTGATTAGTGTTCGGAGAACAGAAAATGGCTGATTTCTCATAGTTGACAGATTGTCCAGAAGCTTGACACAACAAATCTAAACAACCCTTCATAATGCGAGCTTGCGATGTGCTAGCTTCAGCGAATAAAACCAAATCATCGGCAAAGAATAAGTGAGAGACTGTGGGTCCAGATTGGGACGTCTTCACAGGTTTCCATCTTTTTTTATCTACAGACTCAAGGATTATATGAGATAACTTCTCAATGCATAGAACAAACAAATACGGAGAGAGGGGATCTCCTTGCCTTATGCCATTGCTAGGTTGGAAAGCTGCAGTAAGTTCCCCATTAATACAGACTTGGTATCTAACAGAGTTAACACAAGCTATAATCAGTTTAATGCAAGGGGAAGGCAGACTTAATTCCTCCAGCACATTCTCAATAAAATGCCAATTCAAGCGATCATAAGCCTTAGATAGGTCAACCTTCCAGGCAATTGAGCCTTTCTTACCTTTAGAGGTCCTGAATTTATGCATCAACTCCTAGGCAATTAAGATGTTATCAGTTATATGTCTCACAGGCACAAAACTCACCTGGTTTGGGCTGATCCATTGTGTCATCAAGGGCCTTAACCTGCTTACAATAATCTTTGAGATAATTTTATACAACGTACAACATAAACTTATAGGCCTAAATTGAACCATGGAGTGAGGATTGTCCACTTTAGGCACAAGAGTAATCAAAGTTTAGTTTAAGCCCTCAGGAATAGAACCATCTTGAAGGCTTTTCTGCACCATATCTATAATATCAGTAGCACAAATATCCCAATTATTTTCATAGAAGCTTGCAGGAAAACAATCAACCCCTGGGGCTTTCAAACTACCAATGCCAAATAAGTTACCTTTGATGTCTTCGGCATCAGTACTCCTTAGTAAACCTTGCAAATCCAAAGGGTTGATTCTAGGGAATAACTTTGGGAGATTAATAGCCACAAACAGAGAGGAAGAGTGAGAGAACAAATTTGAAAAATAGCCAACAGCCAAAGCTTTTAAACCTGCAGCATCTTCTACCCAAATGCCTTCCTCATTTTTAAGCCTTTCAATTTTGTTTCTTCTCCTTCGAATAATAGTAGATATGTGGAAAAATTTAGTGTTTCTATCACCCTCTTGTAACCACTCAATTCTTGATTTTTGTTGCCAGAAAAGAGCCTCTTGCTCAAGCAACCCATTAAACTCATCAATTAGGGAGAGTTCAAGTTGACTCAGAAAGGGTTGGGGACCCCTACATAAGGCTTTTTGAATTCCAGCAAGCCTTGCTAAAAGCCTAGCCTTCCTTTTCTTAAGATGACCAAAGGTAGTATTATTCCACTGCTGGAGGTGACTAACCAAAGCATAAGACTTTTCTAGGGCAGAACCAATTAAAGTCTCCCACTTCCAAGCAAGAATGTCTTTAAAGCCCTCATGCTTTAGCCACATAGCTTCGAAGCAGAAGGGTCTGCAATGCAGATTAGAGTGAAAGCGAGATTGGAGACTGATTTTAATAGGGCAATGGTCAGATTTTGTTCTAGGTAGATGCCTAACATTTGCCTCAGCAAAATGGCTTCTCCAGTCCATATTACAAATAGCCCCATCAAGTCGTTCAAACACTCTCCCATTCGTCCAAGTGAACTTTGGTCCAGCAAAACCCAAATCAATCATATCATTGTCTGCAAACCATCTCTTAAAACCCTTTAGTCTCCAAGACTGACCACCACTAAGTTTGTCTTCCATTTGCAGCATATCATTGAAGTCCCCAGCGAGTAGCCAAGGCATGTTGTGACAACCAGCAACAAAATTCAAATAGTCCCACAACCTGTCCCTCATAGAGCTGCAAGGTTTGGCATAAATAGCTGTAAACATCCAAGGAGTTTGTCCGGGCCAAGAGATACAAGCTGTAATGGCCTGATCCGACGTGCCCAGAACTTCCACTTTAACATTGTCCCCATGCCAAAGTAGCCATAAGCCACCAGAGAAACCAACAGAATCTACAATTTTATAGCAAGAAAAACCAAGGGAACTCACCACATTCAAGGCTTTCTTCCCACTGATACGAGGCTCACATATGAACAAAATATCCATGTCATGAGTACGGTTCAACTCCATTACATTAGTTCGAAATTTGGTGCAAGCAGCACTTCTCACATTCCAACAGACAATATCCATAAAATTCAAGAGAAATAGGCATAAAAAACCTTAGAGGCTAAACCCCCTTTTAAAGATCAGAGCATACCTCCAATGTTTGTGGAGGTAGTTCCTGACATATCCCCAATTGGAGACCTCACTTGAACTTCAGAAATATCCATTTCCTCACTAGGATAAACCACATCATGTGTAGCAGACGTGAGATGGTTCGTGTCAGTACCAGTGTCACAATCCTCCACCTGGTCATTCTCAATTTTAGTTATATTTGGGGTTTGGTGTCCAAATATATAAACCCCTTTCCCACTCAGTATATCTTTGGATGTGGTCCAATTGGTGTTAATTCCATTCAAAACCTCTGTGTTCCCAATCCTTTTCCCCCCAATTACCAACTTGTCGTTAGGAGTCTTGCCTCCAGTGCCTAGGCTCTGAGAAGCTGTTGTCTTTTGAGCAGTGGTGCTCCAATTCCCCTTCTCCTTTTGCATTGTATTCGAAATATTAGTTAAAACACTTTTGCTGCCATTCTTAGTATTCTTAGATTTTGTCCACACCTTCGTGCTCAAGCTTGCATCCCTTTTAGAAGGTTCACCTATGGCAAAGGTGCCTTGTTTGCCAACCAACTCATCTTGGCCAAAAGTTTCACTAACACTGTAGAGAGCATCAAACCTTGAGGCATGGGTTTTAATTCCAGGATTGTTATCCTCATGAGTCTTATTCATAGCTTTAGGCCTCCTCCTTGGAGGGACATTCATCCAAGGGCCTCTCAAATTTTCAGAAGATTCATCATTGTTCATTACTGTATCACTTCCCAATTCTTTCTCAGTAACTAAATTATGATCTTCTCCAGTTGTTGAAGTAGGAACCATATCCCTCTTGTCACAATCCTCTATTATATATCCATATCTTCCACACATATAGCAAATATCAGGGAGACCTTCATATTCTATATTGTACCACTCATGGTTGATCTTAACAAAAGCATCCAAAGGCTTTGTTAGGTCCAACTCAACACATAATCTTGCAAACTTGCCTTTGTTCTGAGACGTAGTCTGAGCATCAATCTTCAAGAGCTTACCCAACAAGTTAATAAATCCTTTTCAGTGCCCATACATCAAAACATTCTAAATGGATTCCAGACACCCGAATCCACGCAGCCATCCAAGGGCCTCCTGTGAGGACAAACTCGAGATCTTCCTCCAGCTCAAATTTCACAACATAGTAGTCATTCATTAGATCCACAAGTTTCAATCCCCCTTTCAGATTCCATTTTTGTTGCAATCGATCCTGAAGGTAGTTGAGTGTGTGGGAGCGACCCAAAAGCTTAACAATCAATGCGTTTTTCCACGGCTTGCACATCTGAGTCATAGCCTTTTCAGAGAACTGTATGCATGGTCCCCTATTCTCTCTAGAGATCACCACATCATCCTCATCATTCAAACCCTCATAGTCAGCATCCAAACAATCAATATTGATACCAATATTTTTCACCAAATGCACTTTATTCATAAGTTTATCCCGAAAACTTGTTGAAGCAAAATTAGATTGTAAACCAGGATTCGTCACAGGATTCAGAGTCGGATATGTACCAGACTCGTTCGCCATCATCGGAATCGGAATTGCATCGGGGTTTAGTCCACCATCGCGGTTTGCATCTGCTCGACTCCGCTTCGGCAGTCTGCAATCCCCCATGAGCACAACAGGTGAGCCCTCTTCCATGTTGGAAAAGGAAACAGGGGTTCCCAACCCACCGCGATCTGGAAACCACCGCGACGGTCGTTTCCCAAAACCTTAAACCCTTGAAGGCCGATAAAGAAAGAAGCCCGTGTAGCCAATAAACAAACTGGTTATTTCTTCACTTTGCTTAAAAGGAAAGAGAGAGGAAGTAAGGGAAAGAAAGAATGTAGAATTATATGACAAAATGACCCTAAAAATAACTCATTTAACAAAATTTGAAATTAACAGTAGGAGTATTAGAGAATTTTGAAAGTTAGATGTTAAAGTCGTATTGAAAATCTAACTTATTGAAAATGTAGGGGTAATTTGGGGACACGGACAATAGTTCAGTAGAGTGCTAAATTTTTCCTCCTTCTAAAATGAAAAAAATTACATGCCTGCGACTAATATGGGTGGGCGACATAAATTATGTTGCCTTACTAATTGATACACTATATTACTTGCAGTGTGAAGACATGCAAGCAATAGAGCGGAAACTAAAGGGCTTGAATATAAAGTACATTAAAAGATCAGTGAAGGATGATGAAAATAAAACAACAATTGACCAACTCTTCTTCAATGACCCAGATGGATTCATGATTGAGATGTGCAATTGTGAGAATCTGAAGCTTGTTCTTGCAGGTTCCTTGGGAAAAATAAAGCTTCCAGTTGATAGGCATACTCCTCCTATTGATCTCAACCAGAATGGCAAGGATGCTAATAAATAAGTTAATGTTTGGGTTAGGCTGCCAAATGTTAGAGAGTATGTTGAGGTTAGCTAGGTTTGCAATTAATTATTTTTCTTAAGAGTTTTTTTTATAATTTTTTTATGTAAGCTAGGCCATTGCTAAATATTTTTTGGTAATTATGTTTCCATGCGTGCATTAGAGTGGAACTTTAAAAGGTAAAGTGTTGTTTTGCCCCTTGAACTATGATGCGTTTGGAACTTACGCCTCATGAATTATTTCGTTTGCCGATTTAGCACTTGAACTCATTAACAATAGCCAATGTTGCACTCGCCGTTAGTTTTTTGAGGATTTCATCCACATTGTTGTCTAAATGGACATGTGAGGGGCATGTGCTTCGAATTTTGAGGACATTTTTGTCATTTCCATCACTTTCCAATCTCACCCACCCCCATCTTCTTCATACCCAGCCACCACTCCCCCTTTGGAAGACCCCACCCTCCCTTCTTCATCGTCCTTGTAATTTCTCACCACACCCCCTACCCCCAATCTTTATGCCTTAGTTCTAGCCCCACCCTCCTTGCAATATGGGTTTATTCTGCAAAAGAAAAAAATATATAATCATCCACCTCATTTTATGTGCAGAGAGGTTTGTAGAAGGAGGTATTGTAAAATTAAAATTTTAAAAAAAATTGAACATGGGTGGGCTAGAGTTGTGTGGGATAGGGTGGAAAAGGTGGAGGTGGTTGTGGGGTTTTCATCGGCGGAGGAGGAGTCGGGGTTGGGGTGCGAAAATTAAATTGGTGTTGGGGTAGGAGGTGGTTGCGGGTGGGAGAAGGAGAGGTGGCTGTGGGTGTTGACGGTTTGTTTTCACCAAAAGAGGAGGAACATGGCGGGTTGGGGATCAGGGTGATTGAAGAATTTTTTATATTGTTTATTTTAAAAAATAAATGGAAATACAAAGTCAACACCTAGAAGGACTATAATGCCCTCAACAAACGAATCACATGGCCCCCACATTACTATTTAGACAGAAATATAGATGAAATCTCTAGAAATCTAACTGCAAGTCCCACATTGACTATTTTAAACGAGTAGAAGGACTAAATCGGCAGACGAAATAATTCAAGGGGGTAAGTTTGAATTGCCTAATAGTTTAGGGGGCAAAACGGCTAAAAATAATTTTTTTAAAATAAATTTGTTTTTATTTTGAAGTTCTATTAGAGTAGTGAAGTGCAAATAGAATTTTTGTTGTTTGCGAAAGAGGAAATCATTGATAACAATTAAGAGGATACAATAATATCATCTTGTACAATTGGCTCCAGCCAAAGGGGAACCTCTTCAATCCAAGTTACTATAGTATTACAATTAAGTGCATGCCTTGTTAGAAGATGAGCTACTTGATTGCACCCCCTTGGACTAAAAGAAACTGTAACATCATAAAATTGTTGCAAACTCCTCTTAATATCATCAATGAGATGTCCATATGATGCCCATGACTCTTCCTCATCCTTCTTTAAGTCATTTACCACTCCTTGTGAATCAGACTCAATTAGTATAGAAGAAAAACTAGCGTTCCGAGCAAACTTCATCCCGAATTGAAGTGCCATGATCTCTGCATATTTAGGTGAGATGGCGGTGACAAGAGGAAGGGCCATAGCCGCCATCACTTCCCCTTTGTCATTTCTAACAATAGCACTTATTGCACCCACACTTGTTTCAGGAATATAAGCAGCATCTACATTCAGTTATATTTACCAGCAGGAGGGGGAAACCATTTGGTTGGCTTCTCAACATCTATTTTAGGTTCACATTTCACAAGATTTCCATATTCATAAGCCTAGTAAAGAGCTCTTTTGAAATCGCCTCATGTGTACAAGAACGACATTCAACAACCACTTTATTTCTGTTTTGCCATAAGCTCCATCATATATATAAAAAAAGGCGCATTTCATACCTTGAAAGATAAATAGTGGCAACTTCAAATGAATCCTCATAGTTGGAAAAGTGCACACCTATAAAAACCTCCATGAACTGCACTTTTTTCCAAACTTTTTGAGCACTAGGACAACTCCACAGTGCATGTCTTACACTCTCATAATTCACATTACAAATAGGGTAGGAGTCATTAGAGATTATTTTCCTTTTTAGCAGATTAGATTTACAAGGAAGATAATTTTTAATAGCTCTTCAATTAAAATATAAGAGTTTTGGTGGTACCTCTTGGGACCAAACTTTTCTCTAGAAAGCATTTCGTATTCTTGGTTCCAAAGAGAAGCCAACATCCCCACTACACTCCTTTTTTTTTTTTTGACATCTCCAGCCTATAACCACTTTTCACATAATAAATTCCATTAGTCGTATAATGCCAAATCCATCTATCTTTGTGATAATTAACACTCAAAGGGATAGAGGTAATGGCCTTAACATCTTCCGCATGAAAACAAAATTTAGTAAATCAACATTCCAACTCCCAATAGGAAAAATAAAAGCACTTACTTTAGTTTCTTAATCCAGCACTTGAGGGGGAAAAGGTTGGAAAGAAGTAGGTCTAGGAATCCATGCATCTCCATGGACTAGGGTATCTTGCCCATCTCCAATTCTTCCTTATCCCATTCAAGAGCAATTCACGACCCCAATCAAATATCTCCAAACATAAGAAGAAACTCTTCCTTTACCAGCTGCCAGGAAATTACAATTTGGAAAATATCGAGCTTTTAACACCTTGTGAATCATGGACTGTTCATTGGTAAGAAGTCTCCAACATTGCTTAGCCACAAGCGCTTTGTTAAAAAACTCTAGATCTTTAAAACCCAGTCCACCTTCATCCCTTGCAAAACACAAATGCTCCCACTTTGCCCAGCTAATACCTGTGCAATACTTTGAATTCTTCAACCAAAATTTAGAGATCATTGAATTCAATTCAGCACAAAATGTCACAAGAAGTTTAAAGACTACCATAGCATAATTTGGAATACTCTGAGCCACTGCTTTGATAAGGAGGACCTTTCCTGCTTTTGAAAGCAATTTCTCTTTCCAATCATTAAGCTTCTTTCGCAATCTTTCATTTATTCCGTTAAAACAATCTTTCTTTTTCTTACCAATCACTGTTGGCAATCCCAAATATTTCTCCTGAAACTCAACAATTGGGATCTTTAGAATGCTGCTAACCTCATTCCTTAAATGCACAGGAGTGTTCGGACTAAATGCAATTGCTGACTTCTCCAAATTTATTTTTTGCCCCGATGCTGCCTCATAAATCTCAAACACCCTGTTAAGGGTTCTGTAGGGCTGAGGTGTTGCTTCAAGAAAAAGTAGGCTATCATCTGCACACACAAAAAAAACAAATGAGAAATTAGAGGGGCCCCCTTTCACGCCTCAAAATCGAGACACGTGATAGCGGCACGTACTTTGAGGATCCCAAAAATATAAAACCCAAGTCCAAGGTTTATACTCCCAAGATTCCCAAAATACGCTAAGCCTTTTTAAATAAATTAAAACGGGTTGGATCAGAGTATTTAATAATAGCGGAAAAATAATTTATAATATCATATAGAATTTATTTGAGAGTTAAACCAACCACAGAGGTCATGGAATAGTATTAACAACCTCAGAAATTGTTTTACAAATCAATAATGAAAATATACCAACCATCTAGAATTCAGATTTTGTACATATGTGGTGAAACATGATCAGCTGTGATGAATAAAGTTCACAACTTGACAACAACGTAAGACACGAGCCAAATGCTGACAAGTGAAGAGGTCACACCCAGATGTCAACCACGAAAGGAATCTACAACAAAAGTAGGTGTGAGCATCACATACGTTCATTTGTACCGTAAGAGGCTCCCGGCCAGGTTTAAAAGTAAATAATGAAAATAATAATAATATATTGAGCTCTTGATTTGATATAAAAACTAGTGAAAGAATATGCACAAACACAAACCGTATCCATTTATTGTGAATCCAAAACCAATTGGCATATTCAAGCAATTTTCGTAAACATTTTTCAGAACGTTCCTGTATCTGTTTGTCTGAAAATCAATCCTTTAAGGCCAACTATCCCTACCAGAAATTATAATTAAATCCAACTCCTCTGGTACGGTAGCGAGAGTGTCCATTTCAACCGGTTACACCTCATCGACTATAGCTTACGCTAGGGTATTGGTAAAGTCTGCCCACGTAACCCCTCATGAGTTTCAGGGAATCGAAACTCAAGGAAGTCGCTATACCCCTTTCACCCTCAGGTCATCGAGGATAATGCCCGCATGTGTATACCCTCAAAACTTTGGAAAACCAAAGCCAAGCATTCATTAAACCAAGCATACATGTCAATCATAAACAATGCAGTTTTTGCACACAACAATATATATTATGTCATGCATACATAAAATACAATTCCGAGAGTGGGTCCTCCTATCTGGAATCCAAAGTTGATGCCTGACTTGCATTCTGCACATTTGAACTCAAATTTGTTCTTTCTTGGGCAACTGATTCATAGTCCAATCATTTAAAAAATGTTACTATTTGTTCCAAAAGAATAATCCAATTTACTTTTAAGGCCTCAATTTTCCAAAATTATAAATTTGGCCCTGAACTTTCACTAATTACATTTTGGCCCTTAATTGTTGATAATTACACTTTGGCCCCTTAACTTTCAATAATTACACTTAACCCTCATGTTTTGATAAATTACAAAATGACCCCAAAACTACAAAAATAATTTGCATTTGGTCCCTGATGCAAAACGAATGTATTTTCAAGCCAATTTTCATGATTTTCCAAGTTCAAAACAACTTCCATACCACATAATCAACAAGAACTCTTGTAATTTCCATTACAACTCTTCTATTTCACTTAATACCATATCAAACTCAATAATTATCAAATTTGAAATTTATCCAAAATTTTAGAAAATTAAACCAACTCAAACTTATATCTTAAATGATATATTATCCTTAATTAAGCTTCCCACAACCACAATCTACTCAAAATTCATATTAAAATATGATATTGAAGCTTAATTCACCATAATCCAAAATAGTAGAAATTTCAAAAGCTGCATAAAAGCCCTTAAAATTTACCTTAAATTGTAGAGCTCATTCTCACGATCACGTAGGCAAAAACAGTTTATCAATATGAGCTCTAGAGAGAAAGTTATGAATTTAAGAAGAGAGAAAATAAAAAATTTCTTCAGAAACAAAATGAAGAAGACGAAGACCAGACACGGAAGAAGAAAGGAAAAAAGAATAAGTGTTGGAAAAATCATATGTGAACAGTACCCAATAGTATAGTGAACAGTGACAAACCGTGTGAACAGTACTTGTATTATTTTTAATTCAGTTGCCACATGTCACCTCCTCACGAGTTCACCTTCAATAATTCATTAAAAATTCATTCGGACTACGAAAAATTCTCCGAAAATTACCACACCATCGTAGCGATATAAACTATTTTTCTATAACATCAAATTACCAAAATTCCAACTTCAAAGTATCAATAAATCCTCCCTTGAATAAACCAATAGTTATTTCACGAAAATCCAAATGACCACAAATTGGACTGTGAAATTTTTATTGTGAGCTTAACAAAATATTTGGAAATTTTCGGGGCATCACGTCCCCTGCGCTTTCTTGCTGAAATTATTGCATCACTAATATTTTGGGAAATAAGAGTTAAAAGAATTGGCTTGTGATCAGAAACTGTACTATTAAGATGATGAACCTTTGTCTGGTGCCACAAGTGCCTGAACTCTGTATTTGCAACTACTCGATCAAGTCTTTCCCAAAGAACACTCCCATTATCATTCTTCCTACTCCAACTGAAAGGAAGGCCTTCAAAACCGATATCACTCAGATTACAGTCATCTAGAGACTTTTGGAAGTTTTCCATTTGGTACATTGGTCTCCTTCTAACCCCATTTGAATCTCTTTCAGAGAGCAACTCATTAAAATCACCCAAGCATAACCAAAGGCTTGTACAAGAACCTGCCAACCTTCTAAGCAATTCCCAAGAGAAAATTCTTAAGGATGTTTCAGGTTTGCCATAAAATCCAGTCACTTTGAATGGTTGTATGGGATGAGTATTCACCCAATAGTCTATATGGCCAGTTGATGCAGACAACACACTCACTTGTACTTCTTTCCTCCACAGCATTGCAAGACCCCCACCCTTTCCAATTCTCTCTACTTCAAAAAAATTATAGTTTCCCCATTTCATCGCATTTTCTTTCAATTGCACACTAGTACATTTGGTTTCCATAAGGAAAACTACATGGGGATTTTTCTCTCTCAATAAATCATTGAGAGCTCTGAATGTCCGAGGATTCCCCAAACCTCGAACATTCCAACTTAAGATATTAATTGCTCGTGGTGGGCCAACATCTCTAGGCCCACCACGGATTCATACAGGACAATCTCAATGTTTTTTCCATCATCAAATTTTCTGTGCTTTGAAGCTTCCCCTTCCATAACTGGTTCCCCTCTCCGTTTCTCACCAAGTAGCATATTGGAAGTTGTCTGATCATGGGAGGATTTACTTGAATCACCCTCTCTTGCTAACCTTTTTCAGCTTTTCTCTGTTTTGGCCTGCACACCTTTTGGCTCTTTGCCAACCTGATTGTCTCTTTGTGAATCAAGACCAACTCCAGACTGAACTACCACCTCAAAATCGCCAAATAATGCTTTATCAACTTCAGAGTGGGATATGGCACAAATCTCTTGCTTTTTCTCTCCCACTTGACAATTGGGTTCTACGCTTCTTGTGGAAATAGAGGAGGTTGAACAATCCCCCTCATTAGTTTTCTTTGCCTCTGTCAAAGCATTGTTTCCCTCTTCCTCCTTGTTCTTCCAATTTCTATCCCTTTGTTATGACCCTCTGGAAATTCGTTGGGAACTCAATGAGTTTGAGTCGAGTGTCCCCTTTATTTTCTTTTGGAACCTTCTCTGGACAATTCTTTCACTTGTAATCTTCTTGCATTCATTGATTGTAATTCTGAAGAACTAGCCTGAACCTTGTTACTAACTTTAAGGCTCCTCATTTGTTTTTTCGTTGTTGGAGAGCTGATAGATTCTGATAACTCTTTTGGGACATTTTTCTGCTTTCCGTCATCAAAATTTATGTTATTTCCTCTATTTTCTTCCTCCTCTTCTGAACTGGAATTATAAGACTGGCTATTTGAGGATTGGGCATGACCATAGCCTCTTGGAGTAAGGAATCTTCCATATGGCTGTTCTTTAGCCCTTTTCTGTTGCTTTGGCACATGATTGCAATCTTAAAGTAAGTGACCAATTCTTCCACATCCAAAGCAGAAGTTGGGTAACTTTTCATAAACAAATTCAACTAGATTAGTACTACCTCCAGGGAAGGTTATCCTCAGTCCCCTCCATAGAGGTTTAGTAATATCTATTCGAACTCTAATCCTCATAAAGCCTCCCACCAGTTCACCCCCTTCACATTGAGATATGTCTATACATTTGCCAATTCTATCTCCAATTGACCTAGCAAGCTTCTCAGTCATTTTTAAGAGGGGAACATTTCGGATTTGAACCCAGAAATCATCAAATTTTAAATTCATCTTAAAGGGTGCCATAGTACCATCTTGCTCCTATAACAAAACAAAGCTTTTTATCAAATTTCTGAGGGGCAAACTTTATAATATTTTGTTTATCTTTCATACGTCCAAATGTAAATAAGAAGTGGTTACCTGGGAGTTCTTTGATATTTACTTCACCAACTAGGTCCCAAATCTCCAACATCCTATTCTTAAATGACTTCTTGTGAACCGATTTTGGTGAGTATAACTTTGCCGCTAAACTTCTCTCTAGGATATCTTGAGCTACACCATCATCTTCTTCTTCAATCAGTAATGGATCAGCTTCCTCTGCTGTCAAAGTAAGTATTTTGTCAAAGCTTGTTTGAACTTCCTCCATTTGAAATTGCACCTATTCTTGAAGCTTTGGGTTTTCCACCTTGAAGGAGAATGATTGATTCTGCACCTTGGTTTGTCCCTAGTTAATAAACTAGGATTAGATATTGTGAAAAACACAAGAGTAGGCCAGATCTTGTGAAGAAACACAAGGGAAAGACCCAAATCCTAGTAGCCACCAGGTAAACTAGCTCTCACTTCAAAAGGGGGAGAGAGAAAACCCAAAGTGCAAATAGAACTTCGTGGACAAGCTTGATCTCAAAAGTTGAGCTGAGCATGGTTTGGTTTGGTTCGGGTTTCACCCAAAATCGTACGCCGAACCGTAGCCTTCGGTGGAGAGATCTACGGCACTGGAGCCAAACCATCAACTCCGGTTAATCGGTCAAACGGTTTGGTTTTCTAGGTTTTGGTGTTTAACCGGTGGCTGCGAATGAACTAAGATGGAGGTTGCGAAAGAACTGAGATGGAGGCTACTGGATCCGGGCTCGACGACTTCGCAGCTTGCCCCTCCACCTCCACGGCTCCAGCTTATTTATTCCCTTTGTAAAAATGGTTGGTAGCCTGGTACAGTTTTGGATTACCATACAATTAGAAAGAAATGAATAAGAGAGAGGGAGGAAGAAGAAGAAGAAGAAAAAGTTGTGACAAAAAGAAACAGAGGGAGGAAGAAGAAAGAAGAGAGAGAATAAAAAAGAAGGAAGTAGTCGTCCAAAAAGAGAGAGACAGAAAAAGTGGTGTGGAAAACAAAAAGAGATTCTAACATTTTTTATAATATTTATTCTACTAGAAAGTGGTTAAATAAAATTGTTATATCAACTATCACAAAGAAACTTGCTTGCTCTAGTGGATAATGGTTTAGGCAAAAACAAAGGAGGAAGGGGTTCGAACCCCACCTTGTTCAATTATTTTTGTAATATTGGCTGTGAACAGTGACCGGTTCGGTTCGGGTAAACCGGTCACTTTGAAAACTTCAAACCACAAACTGAACCGGATTGACCGGTTTGGTCTAATTTGAAACTGAAAATAAATTAAAATAATTAAAAAAACTCAACCAAACCAACCCGATCGGTTTGGTTCGGCCGGTTTCTCGGGTTATCGGTTTGATTGCCCACCCCTACTCAAAAGATTCTTATTACAATGTGGTTTTTTGATTTCTTATCCTACAATTAAGTTTAACTTTAGATTGATTTATTTGCAACAAATGTAGTCCTCAATGCGCAAGAGTTTGTAGCTTAAGTGGTTAAAAGCAACACCTGAAGTTATGTATTCAAATTGCCCGTCCCTTAATTGTGTTGAGAAATAAGATAGTTTTCAATGCGAGTTGAGTCTCAAAATCAGCAAAGATAGTCCTCAATGCAAATTGAGTCTTGAAATCATGGCCCAAGGCCCGCATCCCTCATAAGTTTTATCACATGTCCCATTCATGTTAAGCTCTAAATATAGTTGCTATACATCGGACTTTTGGACATAATCACAGAACCATACACGAAATAAGAAAATTGCAGGATACGAAATAAACAAATTAATTTAAAATTTTCATTTATTTAATTTTTATTTCTTTAACATTCTTAAAAATTATTTTATTGTTAATTTTAAGCAAGGACGAAACTACATTATGGCTAGAGTGGGCTCTAGCCTAGTGCAAAGTTTGGGAAAAAAGAAATTTAATACTAATTTTTAGGCACTACACCTCATTTTACAAAAATTAGCCTAATCCACCCAAGCAAAAATTAGCATGTCCTATCCAAACAGATTTACAGTTAGTTTCAAGTTTTCTTTTATAAAAAAATAAATGAAATGTTATTTAGATCTTTACCCATATAAGTAATAATAGCCCACCCCTATAGAAATTTATGGTTCCGTCCTTGATTTTAAGTGATTTTGTAAAAGGGAAAATTTATTTCAAGAAGAATAATTGGAGTCTGGATGTTTAGAGCAAATTCTAGGGTGTAGAATGAACCCCTCAAAGAAATAACAAATCTTGATGTTGGCCCAATGACTTCTGTCAACTAGCCCTTAGGCCACTTCCAGCAGTGAAACCCTTGCCATGGCAAGGGGGAGCTAGGGCAGCTACTATTCACGTGAATAGTGGCTGCCCTTGCAAAAAGCAATGTGTGCTTCCAGCAGTTGCCATTGCAAAGGGCAAACACTATTCATTTTTTTGTTTATTTTATTTTTTTACATGAGATTAATTTTAGTTGTATGTATGAAATTAATAATAATAAAATTGATAGGTATGTATTAAAAAATATTTCTAAAATTTTCAGATTTTTTCAAATATTTTTTACATCGCTGACGTCACTTTACCTTGGCAGCAGCCCAGGTAAGAAGAGCCCGAAGTCCAGCCCAGGCTGGTGGGCCCAGCACCTTGCTCGGGCAAGTGTCTACTGTTGGAACTTGATTTTGGGCTCTTCCCCCCATCCCCCCCAGCCCGAGCCCTAGGGGGCTGCTGGAAGTGGCCTTAGGAGGCCCTTGGTCCATAATTTAAAACAAAAAACAAAAAAAGAGAAAACAAGTTTCAAAGAAATAGGGGAAATCCAGAGTAACACGTGCCGACATCTCATTGGTTTGACATACTGAAAACAGAGTCATTTATTTGGCCATCCTCTACAACCGCATATACACCTCACCTCCTAAACCACGCTCCTCCCAATTGTACACAAAACGCTCCCAAACGCGGCAAACCACAATGTACAACCCATTAACACCACAAAATACAAAACCAGGCTTACTAGACCTGACCGCAGAGGATGAAGAAACCCAAACCCGCTACACTACCATCTCGTAACGCCAACGATTGCCAAATATCAAACACAAAACACACTCACGCACTCTCCCTCACAATTCAGAGAGAGAGAAGTCACAACAACACAGAAGAAAGAAGCCAGTGTCATCTTTCACTTTCGTTCTCGTATAAAAATTCACACACAGATCACATTCGAAACCAAACCCTAAATTCGAAAGAGGGAAACACAGAACGAGAATAAAATTCTTCTAATTCCCAATAAAATCCCCAAATTCTCTCAGATCCGGTGCCCCCTTTTCTCTCAATCCCCCAATTCTTCCGTTTCCGATAAAGATTGAGTTGGGGTTGGGGTTGGGGTTGAGGTCAATTCAATTTTCGAGCTATGGCGTGTATAAAAGGGGTGAATCGATCGGCATCGGTGGCGCTTGCGCCCGACGCGCCGTACATGGCGGCGGGGACGATGGCGGGAGCAGTGGATCTGTCGTTCAGCTCTTCCGCCAACATTGAGATCTTCAAGCTTGATTTTCAGTCCGACGATCGTGATCTCCCTGTAGTGGGTGAGTCCACGAGCTCTGAGAAATTCAACAGGTTGTCGTGGGCCAGGCCTACTGGATCGGGGTCTCAGGAGTTCGGGCTAGGGCTCATTGCTGGTGGACTTGTCGATGGGACTATTGATATCTGGAACCCACAAACTCTGATTCGGTAATTCTCTTTGAATTTGGCGTTTCTTTTTGGTTTGGATTGGAATTGAATTGAATTGAATTACGTTTGTGGACGTTCTTGGATGTTCGGAAAATGCGGGGAAGTCGATAATTTGTAAATTCTATAGTTTATGGGTGTTTGACTCTGATCTGAGTAATAGTCTGATTGGGGTGACGGGAGATTGGGGTTAAAGAGACTGGAAATTGAGGTTTACTGTTGTATGGTGATTGAATCTCATTTGGATTTGGTTTCTTGGAGTGAAATGATAGTTTCGGCTAATGGGAATCCAAATGTAGATAAATATGAAATGGGATTTTCATGATTTCTATGAAGGGTAACTTTTGCAGAGTTGATTTCTATAAATAAGGTGGAAGGAAATAAAGGATATATGAGAGTCATGGTTTCTGACTTCTGAGAAACCAAACGGATTACATTAATTGTACGTTATGATACTCTGTTCTAATTCACACTTTAGGTAAAATTTGGTTCCCTGTATACAGTATGCTTGGCTTCTAGGGAGGACAAATGGGTTTAATAAACTTGAAATAACCAAATTGAGGTGCTGGTTAAATACTTCGATTTGATTATTTCCTCAATAAAATAAGTGAAAATTTTAAGGTCTTGGCAACAAATTGGTTGCCATTAAGATAGATCCGGAATGATGTCTCGTGTCTACTCCACTGATGATAAATCAATATTTCTTTGAAGTGTGGTGGTTCATTGAAGGTTTTTCAAGATTCTAGAAGGAAGTAGTTTCTAAGATAATATTGTTGAAGCAAACAGATCCTTATGGATAAGAACCAAAACCCAAATGATTTTATGCATATTTCTTTTATAATTTCATTTATTTGTAGAGCAGCCCTTGAATTTTAATAGGATGTGCATGGAAGTGATTAATATGGGATATAAATATGATTATTGCTTGGGCATAGAAGACCTCATGCTTTTGAGTATTTTCAGTTATTTTTTTATTTGTGTGTAGTCTTTAGCAGTGTATATTTACTAGAATAATTTGTTTTTTGACTCAAAACTCCTGTTACTTTTAGTTGTTTTTTGAATATCACACATAAGAAAATATTAATGGTTATTTCTGCCACCTAGTTTTGTGAAACATTTTCTTTTATATTTGAGAAAGTATTTTTGGTTTTCTTCAGAAAGGCCTTAGTTTTTATTATTTCTTATCCGTAGTCCTGAGGCAGGTGTAAGTGCTTCGGTTGGGCATCTCACAAGACATAAAGGGCCTGTAAGTTTTCTTCTTTTTCAGCATGCATCTCTTTTTGCTGGTTCTTTCAATGCTTGGAATCTGATGATTGGGTAGGATATTTTCTCAAACTCTAAAGTTTTAGTTTTGTTATTTAATTCCAGGTTCTTGGTCTTGAATTTAATGCAATTGCACCAAATTTACTTGCATCTGGGGCTGATGATGGTGAAATTTGCATCTGGGACTTGGCCAATCCTGCAGAGCCATCTCATTTTCCACCTCTCAAGGTTTGTGGTTATTAGTTGTTTTAAGTTAATTGGAAGTAGATTGCATACGTTTCCCACTTGTCCGTGTTGTATGGTTTATCCTCAATTTTTGTTGTAATTAATTCTATTTGGCCATTCAGTTTTCTAGTTCATCCCGGCTTTAGAACCTTTAGTTTAATTGCCATACTTCAATTTTACAGTCTACATGAAATGCAGTTCTATATACTTTTAACTACTGCTTTTGACTTTTGACTTGTACACATGTATGTACATTTAATATATCTGTGATTTGGTATAAAAAAGTAATAAAAATACTAGTTTTTACAATTTACATGACAAAGAATGAGATGCAAGTTGGATGTAGATGCAATATACAATCATAATAAGCAAAGAGAAGCGGACAATTGGAAAGGATGCTAGTCCTTTTCTTCAAATTATTCTCATAACTTATGGAGGCATATCTCTATTGTGACTGCATTCCTCAGGTTATAACAGAAGTCTGTAATTCGAACCTCTTCTGTCCATCTCTGCTTGAAATGAATTTTTCTTTCGGATTTTCTCTAGTCATGAATATATTAAATCTAGATGGACTTCATCTGATCCAAATTGTGAAATCCTTATGCAGGGTAGTGGTTCTGCTGCCCAGGGTGAGGTTTCATTTTTATCTTGGAATAGCAAGGTCCAACATATATTAGCATCCACTTCATATAATGGTTCAACTGGTGAGGAATATTCTTTACTCTTGAAGTTATCTTTCTCGAGTCATTTTATCTAATTTGAGAGTTCAATATTTTATATTTTTCAGTTATTTGGGACCTAAAAAAGCAAAAGCCAGTAATAAGGTACTTTGTTTGTTTTCTACTGTGAACTAGTATTTTAAAATCTCAGTGATTATCTGGAATGCACACTTCTATACCTAACTTGACCTCCATCGACTGGCAGTTTTACAGATTCAGTTAGAAGACGGTGCTCTGTTTTGCAGTGGAATCCTGATGTTGCCACTCAGCTTGTTGTTGCATCAGATGAAGATGGTTCACCTGCTCTGAGGGTAATTACTTTGCAGATGATATTTTATTTCTTTTGTGGTCAAATGTGTTAACTTCTCAGTTCATGCAGCTCTGGGATATGCGTAATGTTATGTCACCAGTTAAAGAGTTTGTGGGGCATACAAAAGGTAACACCACAAGCAAAATGATTTATCTATACCTGTTATTCATGATTATTTCTTTCTTTTTGTTTGGCAGTAGTTCATGTTTTAAGGATTTTATAATTTATTTTTACAGGATTCATGTTATATAATTGGAATTTCTGATTTACTGTGGTTTAATAAACCATTTTTTAAACCCTAGTGCTAATTTTCTTTGTTGTTGAAGTTTGAATTACTTGACAGAGGAACAGATATCAGAGGTGAACTGTTAAAATCATTCTTTGCAACTTGATATGCTCTGAGATATTCAGCCCTTTTCGTTGGGGTCTGGAATTAAAGTGCATTAAAAAATGAAAAGACAAATGAGGCTATTATGATCCTGGAAGGAATTATGAAACTGAGGGCTTGTCAGATTCATTCATTTATTGAAGCCTCAGTATGCTATTTGAATTATCTTTTCCAATTGCCATAGTACATGGATTGCCCCATTTTGGTTATTGTTTGTCATTTTTTTTGTGAAAGTGTGGGCGGGAGAAAGCACCAAGATCTTCAGAGTGCAACTGAGATACCACCTACATGTGTAAATATACTTGCTTAGTGGCTTTTTTGGTTACAGCTTAGAGAATTTGTTAAATGATGTAATTACAAGAATTATGGGGGATGCGATTTCCTGTGTGTGTATTTTTATATCATGTATTTTTATAGCTTTTGTTTCTATTTCTGCTTTTAGGAATTTTTGTGTCCAACACATGATGTTTGTAGTTGAACATGCACTCAGTTTGCAGTGATTATTATTGTTGGATACTTTTTCACTAATATTATTACGACTGGAAGTTAATTGTAAATTCTTATGATTATTGGACGTCCACATCTTACCCCAGGTGTAATTGCAATGTCTTGGTGCCCCAATGACAGCTCTTATCTGCTTACATGTGCCAAGGATAATCGAACTATTTGCTGGGACACAGTTTCTGCAGAGGTATGGTCGTTAGCTGTTCTTCAACGAGGCCAATAATTTTTGTACTGCACCTTGTCTACACTTTATTTTTTTCCTCTCCCGTTGGTTTCAATTTAATTTGCACTACCATTTTCTGACTGCTGTTTTTTCTTCTAAATTGGTCCAGATTGTCTGTGAAGTGCCAGGAGGCACCAACTGGAATTTTGATGTACATTGGTATCCAAAAGTACCTGGAGTGATATCGGCATCTTCATTTGATGGAAAAATTGGAATTTACAATATTGAGGTATGCTTGGGTTCTTATCATATACCAGAAATATTTTACCTTATGAGTAGTGCGGGGGACGTCATGGAAAGTAGATTACTAAATTCCAAATGTGAAATGTTGAACAATATTTGGTGAATGGTTAATGGTACAATTAATGATTGATGGTTATTGCATATGTGCAACAAGATTTTATGGTTAACAACCATTACTGCATCATCACTCCGAAAAAAAAATTTGTTTGCAGCATTAGGTACATGTACTCCTGTTATTTTACAATTTGTTTTAAGTAAATTGGAGGTATAATCTGCACAAATATGCATGTGTGCGTGCCTGTATCTATGCTATGCAGTGTACTTAATCATGTTAAATTTTTTTTTTTTTTCCTTTTACAGGGTTGCAGTAGATATGGAGTTGGGGAGAGTGATTTTGGTGGCGGTAATGCACAATTAGGAACCATTGCATTGACAAGTTATTTATTTATTTTTGCCACTAACAACAGTATTTTGTTTTATTTTATTTTATAAATCAAGCACTAACAACAGTACTTGATTAGTTGTTGTTTGTCTTTCTTACTTTGTTTCTTTGCCTGCAATCACTTTTTCGTGCAGCAATAATTAATATTGATTCTTTGATGTTTGGGGTCCGAATAGGTTTTCTTTGTACAAATAGGAGAATCCTTAGTTTTTGAAATAGTTAAGATTAGAGGCGTTGTGTTTAGGTTAGAGATTTTCTCCTTCCTCCACTCAGATTTCTTTTTGCTGGGCTCTAAGCTTTTGTGCATTTTTTTATTTTTTATTTTTTTTGTTACAGTTTTTTCTAGATGGTAGGTTAAGTCAGAAAATGAATGCAGAAGGGGTGTGTTTGAAAACCCTTCCTAGTTTTTTTCTAGATTGCATCATTGTATTAGCTCCAGGTTTCTGAAAACCCTTCCTTCAAGTTGTAAGAATTTGAATGGAATCATTATCTAAGATATATAATTCTTTTGAATCACTTAAGAGGATACAAACTTTAGTTGTTATTCCAATAAACCAATAATAACTTGTACTACTTTCGATTCTTGCCTTCTTTCCTTTGGAGGGCGTGGGAGTTTTCCTAGTTTTCCTCTTTCTTACTTGCATTAATTGCCAATTTGGGAATATTTCTTTTAAATAAAAATTGCTAATTTTGGAGAGATGTGCGTTATTGGAAAAATTCATGTTTTATCCTCTCTATGCAGGACTGCTGAGAGCTCCGAAATGGTATAAGCGGCCAGTTGGTGCATCTTTTGGCTTTGGAGGCAAAATTGTGTCCTTTCAGCATAGTTCATCTGTTGCAGGTGCTTCGTCTGGTGTTTTGGAGGTATGCTTTGTTGGCATGCTCCCTGTGTCTTCTGTTATGATGCATTTTATAATTCATTTTCCTTCTTCATGTACAGGTTTATGTACACAGCTTGGTTACTGAGCATAGTTTGGTGAATCGCTCATCTGAATTTGAAGCTGCAATACAAAATGGGGAAAAGTCTTTACTTCGGGCTTTATGTGAGAAGAAATCGCAGGAGTCTGAGTATGTTATTTACAACAAGAAATAGTTTTTTTTATGAGCTTTGAGATAGTTAACATCTCTTGAAATTGATTCTATTTTATCCTGGTTAACATTCTCTGTTGCTTCTGTTTGGATGATTTTTTTGACAGATCTGAGGATGACCAGGAAACGTGGGGCTTATTAAGGGTTATGCTTGAAGATGATGGGACTGCAAGGACAAAGCTGATCACTCATCTTGGGTTCAGTATACCCGAGGAAACAAACGAAAGTGTTCCAGATGATCTATCACAGGAAGTCAATGGGCTTGGGCTTGAGGATACTACATCTGATAAAGTGGGCCTGGGGAGTGATAAGGAAGCCACCATCTTTCCTACTGATAATGGAGAAGATTTCTTTAACAATCTTCCTAGCCCAAAAGCTGATACTCCTGTGTCAACCTCGGGTGACAAATTTTCTGAGGGGGATACAGTTCCTGTTGTAGATGAAATGCAGCAAGAGCCTGATGGACTGGAGGAGAGTGCTGACCCATCATTTGATGAATCTGTTCAACATGCTTTAGTTGTCGGAGATTATAAGGGCGCTGTTGCAAAATGCATTTCAGCAAATAAAATGGCTGATGCTCTAGTTATTGCTCATGCTGGTGGTGCTTCGTTGTGGGAGAGCACACGGGATCAATACCTTAAAATGAGCCATTCACCTTACCTTAAGGTATGTAAAGTCCACTTGTTTCCAGTGAAGCACTTCTTGTTTCATATTTGATAATATATGAATCTGGATGAAAAGATGTTAAAGATTTATTATAATATGTCTTATGATTTTGCCATAATTATGTTGAAATTGAAGGGTTGTAACCTGGCTCGTTCCTACTTTCAGATTGTTTCTGCGATGGTGAGCAATGATCTGTTGAGCCTTGTTAACACCAGACCCCTAAAATTCTGGAAAGAAACACTTGCTCTTCTCTGTAGTGTAAGTTTCCCAACTCCTGAGATCAAAATAATAAGGCCATGACACTTTGTGTCATTGATTAAATTTTTTTGTTAAATAGATTCTCGTAAATTGTGCATTATAAATGGCTGAGTTGAAGTTGCAAAAAATTTACAGCATTTGTACCGTAGTAGTGTGTTTGGCTATTTTACACATTAATCATCGTAAACTGCACTCTTAATATCTGTATTATGAGACAAATATCGTGAGCAAGTTAACTTTGAAACTGCTGCATCTTTGAATTGATTTTTGTGATCCTTTTTTGCACGAATCAACAGTTTGCATCAAGAGATGAATGGACTGTGCTTTGTGATACACTTGCTTCCAAACTCATAGTAGCTGGCAATACCCTGGCGGCAACTATTTGTTATATATGTGCTGGAAATATTGATAAAACCGTCGAGATTTGGTCGAGGTGTTTGACTACCGAGCACGAGGGAAGATCGTACGTTGACCTTCTTCAGGTAATCTTTTCAAAGTGGATTTGAATCATGTTCCTCTTGGCCATGAGGTTAACAAAGTCTTGTTATTTTGTTTAGGAATTAATGGAGAAGACAATTGTCCTTGCCCTGGCTTCTGGGCAAAAGCGATTTAGTGCATCTTTGTGCAAACTTGTTGAGAAATACGCAGAAATTTTAGCTAGTCAAGGTCTTTTAACAACAGCAATGGAGTACCTAAAACTCTTGGGTTCTGATGAATTGTCACCTGAACTGGTTATCTTAAGGGATCGTATTGCTCTTTCTACAGAACCTGGTATGTGCTGTTCGAAAAGTTAGTGATGTGGTGTTTTAATATTGTATTTTTTTATGCTGGAAATTGCAATATTTCCTCAAACTTTTGTTGACATATGATCAGCTGCCATCAATTTTGACTAATGGTAGTGGCAATTAATCTTATCACAGGTGGACAAAAGTGTTATTGTTTCAATATGCATAAAACTTAGTGGTTAAATCTGTTAAAATGCACCCGTTACTTGTTACCCGCATTATTTATTTTCACTCCATGTTATTTGTTGCGTTATTGCTGCAGAGAATGTTTCCAAGAATGCAGCATATGGAAACCAACCGGCAGCAAGTGGGCCTGTATATGGCGCTGATCAATCTAATTTTGGTGTGGTTGGGACCTCTCCTCCATATTATCAGGTGTTCATAAAGTTACTTTTCACAGTGATTTTATTTTCATATGATTTGTTGTTTGTTGCCAAATCTGCTCTCGATATGGATTGATTTTTGCTCTTAAAATGGTTAGGAAACAGTGCCATCACATTTGCAACCGGGTGTTCCCGGAAGTCAATATGGAGAAAGTTATCAGGAACCTGTTAATTCCTCGTACGGAAGAGGATATGGCGCTCCTGCCCCATATCAGGCAGCATCCCAGCCCCATATGTTTCTTCCTTCCCAGGCACCTCAGGTTCCACAGGTACTTTTTTGTGTGAGGGTCTCTTTGTATCAAGAGTTATTAATTTGGTTGTAAAATATAGCATTTGTTCAGTTTTTGTTATTAAGAAGTCACTGGTCACTTCCTACATTTAATGTATATGGATCTGGTTCATTTGACTTTTGCATGGGGTTTGCTTGTAGGAGAAATTTTCTGTGCCTCCTGCTTCCTCTCAGCCTGCAGTGAGGCCTTTCATTCCTTCAACTCCTCCTGTGCTGAAAAATGTGGAGCAATATCAGCAGCCAACATTGGGTTCTCAGTTGTATCCTGTCAGTAGATCTGCATTTGATGTGAAATCAAGTATCAGAAACGATTTTGCATGACTGTTATCCTAAGGTTTTCCTTGTTTGTGTTTCAGGGAACCACCATCCCTTCTTTCCAACCTATGCAACCGGGGCCTGGTTCAGCTGCTCCTCTGACATCACAAGTGGCTCCAGTTCCTGGAAATAAGCCACATGTTGTAGCTCCCTCCCCTCCACCAAGGGGATTTATGCCAGTTACTAATTCGGGAGTTGTTCAAGGGCCTCATCCGGGTTCACTGCAGCCACCTAGTCCTACTCACCAAGCTCCGGCTCGAGCTTCCGTCTCTGCAGCAGCTCCACCACCCACCATACAGACAGTTGATACATCCAATGTTCCTGGTAATTGTAGTTTTCATTTATGTTGTGAAAGTTTTCTACTTCCCTCCATACAGACAGTTGATCCTTCCCTCTGTTTATTTACTGTGAAAGTTTTCTACTTGGTGGCTGTTCTTTTTTCCACATTTAATTTCCAACCTGTGGTTGTGTAACAATCTTGTTTTATTTGTGGATAATGCACTACAGTCCAACAAAAATCCGTTATCACAACATTAACAAGACTTTTCAATGAGACATCTGAAGCGTTGGGAGGTTCTCGTGCAAATCCTGGCAAGAAGCGTGAAATAGAAGACAATTCGAGGAAGATAGGTGCATTATTTGCTAAACTCAACAGTGGGGACATATCTAGAAATGCTGCTGATAAGCTTGTTCAGCTATGCCAGGCATTGGATAATGGTGATTTCGGTACTGCCCTGCAAATCCAGGTACATTTTTGGAAACTTTAGGCTCCTAATGTATTTTGGCACACCATGAATGGCTGAGCTTTACTATTGGTTTCTTTTGTTTATGCCTGCTATCAGGTGCTTCTTACCACTAGTGAATGGGATGAGTGCAACTTCTGGCTTGCAACCCTTAAGCGGATGATCAAGACAAGGCAAAATGTGAGACTAAGCTAAGAAGGCTGATTCCCAAGAGTCTGATTGTTTGGTTCCGGAATTTTTTCATTCTGGTTATGCTTGGCACACGGGACCGTTTGTTTTTATGCATACAAGAAAGGCATCTCTAGATTTTGGCTCAAGGGTTTTGACTAGCTGTCAATTAACATTGGAAGGAAATTAGTGGGTTTGAAAGCAGTTAGTGAAATAGTCTTTGCACATTAATGGACTTCTTGTTGACTCTTTCCATTTTATTTTTGTAGTACTTATAGATAGCATTGATTTTTGTTTTTTTGTTTTATATAAATTCATAGAATGTTTACCGAGCTGCTTCAAGCTTTCTCTGGTGATCTGGTATCATTTTTGCCAGGGGCATGAAATTGTACCACCTTTGTGTTTTCATTGCATGAACACAAAATTAGACTGATGACTTCAGTTTTGTCGAAAATGATTGACCTGACTCTGTATCAAATTTGTTTTTTGGGTCCGAAAGTTGTGTATCAGTTTATAAAGAAACCTTTTGCTGTGAATTGTGGTTGCCCAAATGATTTATAACGGGTTAGGCCTGTTATTCGTGGCAGTGGAATTGTAATATATTGTCATGTTTTCTTCCATGATTATTTTGTGGTTTCACTTTGTACCATATGCTTTGTAAATTTGAAAAGAAAAGTGTGATCACTTTCACAAGGCCAAAGTCAAAGAAAAGGAGATGCACCTTTAGTAAGTAATCTTTTTGTTTGATCTCTGTTATATTCTATTTTCACGTAAAAAATTTAGAGTAAATGATAAAAAGGTCCCTTTTCCAGCCTTGAAATGTTTGATTGATTCAGCCATATTCATCCAACGGCGGATAATGCCTATGTACTTAGTAAATAGGTGTACCCAATGTACTTGGTAAATAGGTGTACCTAAGAAAATTCACACCGCGTGTACTTTTTTCTTTTTTTTGGAATTGAAGTGAATCTGCAAGACAAAACCAAAACATAAGAATCTGTGAATGTAATTTGGTAATTGGGATTTCGGTTTTTTATGGAATAGTATTATTGAATACCAAATGATTTTTTTGCTGTTCTACAAGGCATGAGAGCTACAGGGAGCTGAGTTTTTGCGGACAACGAGGTCAGGGTGATTCTGTTTTTTTATTCTTTTGAATATTTGCTTTTTAAATTAAAGGGGTAGAATTGGAATTTCCTGATAAGTTTGTATGAATTGGGGTGTGTAAAAATATTTTATGGGTATCTATAGAAATATCTGCAAAAAAATAGTTAACGGAATGGATGGAGGTAGCAAATTCACGCCAAAATTGAAGTCTTGTGATTTAGTTTTTTTTTTTTAAAGGAAAAAAAAAATACATATTCTCAGTTTTTCAACGAGACATTTTCCTCCAATAAAAAGTAGTGTACTTTTAGCCCTTCCAAAATATGGTTGAATGAATGATGTGTTGAATTGCTACGGGCAGTCCAAGAATGCACATATCCCATAGAATACATCATCTTCATTTTCTATCAAGATTATTATTTTTTTTTTAAATTTAACTTACAACAGAATTTTAAGCTAACTTCTATCAATGTCATTTGGTTGGTTTGTCAAGATTTGACCTTTTTCCCCATCTTGGTAGAAGAACAATCCTTGATGATGGTATCCCTTCACCCTCTCCAAAAGTAGCATTTCTTCTCATGATTTTGTTTTCAAAGAAGGAAAAAGAACTAAATTGTAATAATCACTAGGCCCATGTAATGATTTTGTAATTTTCTTTTTTACACATTGAATTCATGGATATATTTTTGTTTGAACACATGGAGAAATTAACTAATAAAACATCCTAGTGAATTTTACATCAATTGTAAAATTTATAAACCCAAGTTTTTGGAAATTAATCAAATGGTCTCATCAAGGCCAAAAGATTGTCACATGTTAGGTTACAAGATCAAGGCTTATACAATTATAGAGTCAAACAGTTAAAGTCCGTTTTATAACCATTTCGGTTTTCAAGTTTAAAAAGGAGAAAAGAGAGAACAAAATACTGGTTTGATAATTCTTTTAATTATTTTTCAATTTAAAAAATTGATTATTGTTTTAATTTTCCTTCTTATTCAAATATCAGAATTTCAAAGGAGAGGCCGAGAGGCACATGCAATATAAAAAAAAAAGTGAGCTGTAAAGCCTTGACATATGGAAAGGAATATAGTTGCTTCTACTTGATGCTAAGAGCTAAAGACACAATTCCTCTTCTAGGTCTTTTTGAGTTTTTTTTTTCAAACCATGTTTTTTTTTTCAAACCATGTTTTTTCTTTTTTGAGTTAGAATCCTTCCTAGTGGTCTTGAATTTGTCTGTACTTAAACTGTTTTTTTATTCATTCCAAATAGGAAACAAACAATAGCCATGCCACAACCACCGAAAAAACTTGCTTGCACCGGGGATAGGACAACAGTTCTATCCCTCTCCAATCATAGCCCGCCACGTGTTCATATTTTGTTAGAAAATGAACACATGGCAGGCTGTGATTGGAGGAGGATAGGACTGTTGTCCTATCCCCGGTGCAAGCAAGTGTTTCTCCACAACCACAGTCTAAAGAATTAAAAAGTGTGATTAATAAAGAGAATGTTTAGCTGCAGCAATAAGTTAACTTGGTGTCCGTGCAGTTGTTGTTGCAGTCCTTTTCTTGAACTGCTGAGTGCTCCCGGAAAATGCGTCAATCAAGGATCAACGTTTGAATTAGTTTATATTAAGCCTTAGATGAAAGGGTATGTGAGTCCATTTTGAACACATAATTTTTATTTTCTGTTTCATCAATTGGGGATCGGAGTTTTGAACTTGAAGCTTCTTTTTAATATTTGAAAGAGAAATACCGTTAAATTAAGAGCTAGTTAGTAATTCATTTGAAAGAAAATAGATTTTATAGATTGATCGTAGCTAAACCAATAATATATGAGTAATGCTAAGTGATGAGTTTATGACGATAATAATTAATGTAACAAGTGGACTCCAATTATCACATGATATAAAGATTACAGATGAGATTTACCTGACCAATCTAGTACATTTTCATGATGGAGAAACAAAGCAACAGTGCGATACTGTAAGAGAGTCAAACAAGAATTCAAAGTGATGATCTAAGTTCATACTTCCAATATATTCCTAATAAAAGATAATTTTGCATTGTCGACATACTTTCAAACCCATCTACAAGCCACTAATTGACTAATAAGCTGTTTCAATATATGATCATGAATATAAGCAGAGGTAACTTACTCGATGAAAATATGATCTCTTATCAGAAGAGTGACCATGTCGATTTAACAGATATAAATGCGTTCGATTTAATGAATATAAACACGTTTTGATGTGATACGTATTTGCGTAAATAAAAAATCCGACTTCATTATGGTTTCAATTGGGTGTTTACTTTAGGTCAAAGATTAAGAAAAGTTTGGAAAATAGTGATTGGAAATGTTAATGATTTAGTTAGTTTGAGATTGCAATGATGTGTGAACAAATCAATGGAATGAGGGAAATTTTAAAACTGCAAGATTGGTTGTTAAAGATGTCCATTATATACGACAAGCTTTCAACTTTATATATTTGTTAAATTTTTTATTGGTACAAGAAAAGTACATTTCATCTAAGCCAACCTCTATTTTTGTCCCTTTTACTTATGCTTTCTTTTAGAGAGTGCTCTTGTATTAAATACTTTTTGTTAGAAACACAGAAATTTTTGAGTTAAAAATCCAAGTACATCCTGTATATTGATACCATTTCCTGAGGAAGGATTTGCTTAGTATTCTTCATTTCATTACAGAACCAAGAAGCAGACTTCATGTAAATATATAGATGATCATATCTTCCAAAATCTACAATCAACCACAAGAAGCTATTTGGCAGAAGCCTCACAAATATGCTGCTGCAGCTTTTGCTTGTCGAACAGTAGACTTTCCGAAACATCTTGACATATGAGAATGTAGGCGACATTTCTCAGAAGTACCCAAAACAGATTGCAAGTTCTTCTGTGCAGCATAAACAAGAAAGTACAAACTTTGACGCCCTATGCAACCGGCTACAAGAAATCTTCGAACTCATGCTAAAATCTTGTCCTAGTTTTTTATCCTTCATTCTATTTCAAAAATAATGTTTACTTGGCAAATTCTAATGATCTCTGAAATTGTGGAGATAGAACTTAAGTGTTGTGTTCCACTTGAAATTTCTGGTGTAAAAAATGCAGAAATGCAAGGAAAAGAAGTATTACTGTATGTATTTAAGTGGCCAATATGAACTTCGAAGTATAAAATCAACTCAGTATCCAACTGGTGGGAATGAAATCATCATTAAGTACTTAGTAAGAGGCATTCGTATCATAGATCATCATTAAACAACTTAAAAAGATGAAAAACAAAAACGATCAACAACTTAAAATTGGAACATCAGAAATGTGCCCTTTACTGTCATGTAATTAACAGCTCATGAACAAATTAATGAATACACAAGAGGTCAGGCAATAAAACCCAGAATAAATGAGATACCAACAAATCTACATCAATGTAAAATTTGCAAGCAAGAAAGCTTACATGGCCTCCAATCCATTCTATTCACTTCAAATAATATTTATGCAGCCAGCAGTATACCACCAGCTGGATGGGAACTACCACTCACATGAGGCATTGCATCATCTCTCCTTGAACATATAAATGATCTTTTCCCAAATGAAGGATTTCGGATCAAATCAGGGACTTCTTTCCCATGACCAGGAGTTGATTGAGCAATCCTTCTACCAACATATCTTTCACTACCAAATCTAGAAACCCGATTCCCTGATTTTAAATTGGGCTCATTTCCATCTGCATTACCCCGAAATTCAGACACTCCATCAGTATCTGCCATAAGCTCCATCAGGTTGCTACTAAATCCCAAATCAGAGTAAACTCTGCGGGAATTCCTCAGGGCTTGCCTAGTCAACTTAGCATCCAAGGCTTCCAAATTATCTTCACCAACACCCTCTAGCTTTGAACGGAAATGGGCATTCCTTGATTCAACCGGTTGTCCCATAGTCTCTACCATTGTACACGGATTATTAAAACCATTCCATGAATGCAGGGGGGCCAACTTACTCAACCCAGTAAGCCAAACCACCACATCTTTCATCGACGGCCTACGCTCCCTACAAGACCTCACACACTTGGCTGCAATGACAGCCAACTGCTTCCTCACAATAGGGTCTTTAGGAGGTTCAATTCTTGGATCATAAACAGTTATCAGCTTCCCTCTCTTTATAAGTGGAATCGCCCAATCGACAATACAAGGTGGAGAATACGCAACATCAATGGCTTTCCTACCACTTAGAATCTCCAACAACAAAATCCCAAAGCTAAAAACATCAGTTTTAGTACTCAAATTGTCAGGGGTCACATAGCAAGGGTCCAAGTACCCAATAGTCCCCGCCGGCGGGGTTGACCGGAGTCTATAGTCATCAAAATGGCAGTACCTTAGAGCCAGCCCAAAATCACCCAGCCGGGCATTGTAACTACGATCAATTAAAACATTAGCAGACTTAATATCTCTATGAATTACAGGCGGGTTTGATGAATGCAAAGTGTCAATGGCCTTAGCAGTTTGCAAAGCTAATCTAATTCTACGACCCCAATTGGGAGGCCTAGCACTAGAATGCAAAACATCATAGAGCGTACCGTTGCTCATGAACTCCACCACCAAAAGCCTGTCCTTTGAATCATTTGAAAAACCCAAAAGATTGACCAACCTTGGGCTCTGAATCTTGGACAAGATCTCGATCTCGTTGTCGACCTCGTTGGTGGTCTCTGGCCCAGAACATGAGGTGGGTCGGAGAGTTTGGATGTGAGCTCTGGAGGGTCGCTTAACAGCAACAAGACGGCCACGGAGTACAGCTTTGTAGACATAGCCATGGCTGCCTTTGCCTAAAAGCTTTTGGTCGGAGAAGCCATTGGTGGCAGCCTCAATATCACTGTAGTCAAAGTGTTGGATCTTGATGGGTTTTTCTGGGTTCGTGATGGTGGTGGTTTTGGATGATGAGGTTTGGGAATTGGAGACGGAGATGGCTGATTCAGCTTTGCAAGAAAGGTACCCCATATAATCTAATCAAGGCTTCAACTTTGCTTTTGGGTTTTGGAGTCTGGAGTTTTTGGAGTTCTGGATTGGAAGAGAGTTTGGTGTGGTGGTTTTTTGATAATATATGTACGACGTGATCATACAAACGAATTGCTATCAAAATTGGTCGAGGTTGGGTTTTCTTGGTGTCGTCTTCTACGACTGTTTGTGCGGTGTCTGTATTGTATACAAGGGATACGTCTAGAGAGAGAAAAAAGGGAGAGAGAGAGAGAGAGAGAGAGAGAGAGTGGGGTTTCTTTTCTGGGTTATTTGTCTTGGGAGCCCACCATTGTAAATTGTAATTGGAATCCAAGAAGATACGTACACATCACATTATGAACACACCAATATATACACCGAATATGTATATTTATAAGTTATAAAGGTCAACTTATACTCTTATTGACTATTTCCATCTTATTCTATTTGAATTAAATTGACTATCAGAACAATAATTAACGGTTGGGATATGGAGAAAATCTTAACCTTATGAACATAGTGAGAGGGATTCGACCAAAAAAAAAGAATATAGTGAGAGGGGAAAATGGTGTCCATACAAGTCACTCATTGGCTTGTAAAAAAATGGCGATTAACTTAAAATAGTTCGACAAAAAGAACTCTAAAATATTCTAAATCAAAATAGTTAACGGTTGGTATACTTAGAGTATTGCTAAACGAACTCTAAAATTAACTGAGTACACAAATTAATATTTAAATTAAAATGTAAAATTAACTCAGTATATCCTATTTAACTATCAAAAATATCCCTAGCATACCTTAATACACTCTGAAGCCTTGGTGGCCTCCTCTCTAAGCATCCTTACAAGGAAAGCTCAACCGAATTGATGCACAATCAACTGGGAGCAATGCAGACTTGCCACCAACTCATCTAATTTCTGATTCATACCAAGGTTTTGTTGCCACCCGAATAAATAGTCTGCGAGGTCCAGGGCCATCCACTCATGACTCATGCTTATCTATTTTGGAAGCTAAAGAAACTTGTCATGCATTTCCTTTTCAAAAGTTCTCCTGGAAAAGACGTTCTGGGACTTGGTGGAAGTTGTAGTGGAGGTTTCAGCCAGAAATGCTGCTTCCAAAGTATTCAAGTTCCCTAATGCAGCCAAGGTTTGCTGAATTCTATACATGCATCTCATTATGTTATTGCAATTGAGTGGTATGTTGTTTAAATTTGGATTCATATTTCAAAATCAATTGGCTTCATCAAATTCCGAAAAGAAAAATGATACAATATAGATATGTTTTTTACCTTTTGAAAAATGTAGATATTTTTCACTTACATTTGATTAGGGTTAAATATAGTGAGTATGGTGTATTTATTAAAATTATATTTGTTTCATAATTCAACATATTTTTTGGTAATTTTATATTAGGATAAATTAGTAATTTAATAAATAATTTGATAGTAGGATATACTAAATTAATTTGGGAGTTCGTTTAACATCACTTCTATTATGTTTATAACATGATTTGAACGACAAAATTGACCATTCCATATCACAAGTTATTATATTTTACAGTAGTCTTTTTATTTATTATTTTTTTAATCAAACAGAAGAAACTTTATTGCCAATCAAAGAAAACCAGTACAGCAGAAAAAGTGGAAACAAACAAGGTGCTCTTAGGGTGACTTCATTAATACATTGCCTCCCTAACTATTTTTCCAGACAATTTAGCCCTCTAATTAAATCGTTTCGTCAATTTACCTTACACTGTCAGTTTTTAGCATATTCCATCCAAATTTCTGTTAAAAATAAAAATAAAAATAAAAGAGAAATAATAAAAATAATAATAATTAAAATTTTAAAAACATTTATAAAACAAACACCCCACTGCAGCCCCACCCCACCTGCTACAACTCACCTGTTCATCCTCCACCCACCCATCCCTTTAATGGCGCGTTTACTAACCTGTAATCGGAATGAGAATAAGGAATCCAATTCCGATTACGGATTATACCCGTGTTTACTAAAATCGGGAGGAATCAAAAGTGCGTGGGGCCCACACGAAAAATGGAATTCAATTCCAAGATTTGGATGATTTGGATTCCCTACATTGATGAGGTATTTGGATTCCGGGTTTATGGAGTAATCGGAATGCTAATTTTTTTCCCCTTATGCTCTCACTTACTTTCATTATTTCCAAGATTATCCTTAACCCTAGAAATAAAAAATAAATCATTTTAAGTGTTAAGGATTAACTAATAGAAATACTTACATTTATATAAAATAAAAAATAAACCTTAATAGAAATACTTACATTTTAAAAAAATACTTAATAGAAATACTTAAATTTATTTATAGAAACAAAAAAATCAAAATCATTTTAGTGTGTCTATGAAATAAAAAAGCAATTTAATTTTTTCTTACTATTATATACTATATCAAATTTTATTAAGAAAAGTATATAAAATATTTGATTTGGGACAAGAGCATTTTAGTAATCATACTGATTTATATTCCAATTTTGCTGAATTAATAAACAACTTTATGGAATTCTATTCCGATTCTAGAAAGTTATAGTAAACATGTAATAACCCGATCCTAAATTAATATTTAACTATTAAATAATCCAAGTAAAAGACAATTTCACCTCGAGAATATTTTAATGGGACTTTAAACGAAGAAAGTACAATTTGTGTAAGTAAAAAAGAAAAAGAAAAGAAAGAAAAGAAAAGAAAAACAAAACAAAACAAAACAAAAAAAAAAAAAAAAAAAAGGTTGAATTAAAAACTAAAAGCAGGGATCGGCCAAAACCCCCCTGTTTTTTCTCTCACGGCCCGACTCCCCCTCAACCCCCATAACCACCACAACTCAGCCACCCAGCCCAGGACCACCACCCACGTGACGGCTCGACTCCGACGCACTCTAGCCCCCAGCCGTACGTCACCCACCGTAAACCATTTGGAAAAGCCACGGTTTGGCAGTTTATGTAAAATTTCGGCCCTCCGTTCTCTCCTCCTCCGCCACCCGATCGGGACGAGTGAGGTATTTTTCCACCTATTTTCTATGCTCTAGGCGATGGTTGGGTGAGCTTTGATCGAATCGCATGACATAGGTTGGTTATAATTATTGTTAAAAGTTTTGACAGAATTTGAGGTTAGGGTTTTAACCCACTTAGGAGTCCGAATTAGGCTTTCCATAGTTGAAGAAAGTGTTCGGAGGTCGAGAACTTGTGGTAGCGAGGAAGGATAGCTCCGGTTTGAAGTTTGACCGAAAGTCAAATTTTATCGCCTTTTTTGCACTTGGGCCATGGTGCGTATTCCCAAGTACTGGCCCACTTTTAATTGTCAAACTTCATTCCTAAATTACCCTTACGTTGTCACGAGCACATAGGCATACACGAATTCAATTTGGAGTTCGTATGACAATGAATCGAGCAGTTTACGCCTGTGCAGCGTTATCAGGGTTCAATGTGTTAGGATCGTTGGATTAGTCCCAAATTCTTAGTATGTTGATCTAGAAAATTCCAGGATCGTGTAGGATTTAACTTATCGTAAATCGAGTCCGGATACTCCTAAAATACCAACCCTAGGTTTAGGATTTGAGAAAATCGTTCGACCGTTTGATCAAGACCAAACCTTCGGGATAAGCTTTATAAACTTCATTGAAGTCTTTGAAACTCTGGGATCATCTATTGGAGGTCACAAACCCTACGGGTGACGGATTGGATTAACTTAATATTTTAATTAGATAATTCATTCCGGGGATTATTAAATTGATTTAACAGGCGAACGGAGTTAAATGGGCCTAGAGACACTTTCTACCTAGTAAGAGCACTTTAAGGTGCAGGTCGGGTTTCTATTGAAATAATTATGCTGAGTTATTTAATTTATTAAATGGTTTTATCGAATACTCGTAAATAAACTTTTATGATTTATGTGTTACAAGAATGGAACCAAACTTAATTGGTCTTATTTCAAATATTGTTATGAATATTGGTCTAAGCTTAGAATTGGTTTGGAATTGAGATTTGTGTTTTAATATTGTGGAACTTGAATTATTTGGAAAGATGAGGTTTTATTTATGTTTAATGGTGGATATTGTTTTGGAGTTGATATAAATATATATAGTTATATTGTGATATTGAATGGATGTGTTTGGCTGAATCTTATTAAAGAGTTGGGGTACTAAGGATATGAGATAATTTAGGGTTATTATTGATTTTATTATTATTACATTAGTTATTATTTATTAAATAGATGGGTTAGGACTTCCTTTTCAAAAGGGGACTTTGTTCTTGGTTTAAGATTGTAACTTGGAAAGTACGAGAAAATGGATTTGTGGAAAAAAAGGGTATTTTGTGAAAAGCTTTGGAAATATGGTTTTCAAACCACCACAGGAGTACCCTTGGTTGCCTTCGGTATGGTTACCCTATTATAATCGCCCACGAGTCTCGGGGGACGCCCGAACCGTGTGGAGCGAGGATCCCAGCGTTTGGGCTGATCACCCGTTCTTGCCAGGGACGGCTCGGAGTTGACTTTGTGACCACGAATCTTGCGAGGGACGCTTGGCTCGGACAGACTTCATGTCGCGAGTCTTGCGAGGAAATGGAATTGACGGAAAATCAAAGAGATATGCACCTGGTGATTTCGTGGTCCCCGAGTGTCGCGAGGATGTAAGCGGTACATGGTATATGGAATTGACGGATTGATACACAGAAATTGTGGGATAACGAGTCTCGGGCTGACTTTGTGTTCTAGGAGTTCTGCAGTATGTGACATGTATGATACTAGGCATTGACGGGACATGATTGGGGGTACACACGGTGAGGAGTATTTTGAGATTTAAGATGTTTTTAAGCAAATTAATGATTTGATCTTGGATACTTATTGGAGGGAGCTTTATTATATTTTCATATTTATGGGGCAAAGAATGAGAGTTTTCAAAGTAAATGGTATTATACTATTTATAATCGTTACTTGAATCGGGAGATCATTGTGAAAACACTTGGGTTCATTTTGGTTTTAAGCGATTGATTATAGTCGGGATAATTTAATAATTGAAAATATGTGGGAATATTAATTCAAGTACTTTATGGTTCAAACTTTAGTCTTTTAAGAGCTACGTGTGGCTTGATCCTCCTAGAGAGTCACGTAGGCAGCCTAGACTAATCTAGGTGCGACCACGGCGAGGATACTATGGAATTTGGTTATGAGCTTGAATTGAAATCTATTGAACATGTTAATTGAATGAAATCTGAACGGATGTGCGGACTCAATGCTTGATTTATATTTGAGATTTGAAGCTTGTTGAGAATGAACTTCAAGTATTGAATTTTCTTATGAAATGCTTTTGTTATTGATGATGTGTGTGTGAATTAATGACTACTAAAATGAATGTAGCTGAATGTTTGGCTACGATTTGTCTTGGTAACATTTGATGGCTAGAAAGGTTGTTGTTAAGCCCAAATTGATATTTATATGCTGGAATTGATGATTTCAAGGAATGAAAATGTTAGGTTTGATTTGATGTTAATGCTTACGTTTGGTTTTATTGTTGGGCGAATACTTTTAGTTCAAATATTTTTAGTTGTGTGAAACTCTCTTTTATGCATCTTTGGAAGTTTGGGAATTAAGAATTTGTGTTTTGTTCGGTGTAAAATTTTTGGGAAACAAGCTAATTACGGGAGAGCTCTGCCGAATTTTGGCAGAAGTCAAACCTTCAAAAGTTGTTTTTCTTGAGTTGGGTTTTAAAAAGGGCAATTTGGTCAAGTGTGCCCGACACCCGACAGGTGTCGGGACACGCACGAGGCTACTCGATTTCAAAGTGGAATTTGGGTGGTCATCAAAACAACTTCAACATGAATTTGATTACGATTCCGCCTCATTTCAATTTCTCCTCAATTCAATTCATCATCAATTCAATTCCTCTCAATTTGATTACGGATTAGTAAACGAGCCACAAGATAGGGCAAAAGAGGCATGGCTTGTTCTTGAGGACGCAATTGGTGCAGAGCTTACGATAAATTCCTATGTGGTGGACGTAGTGGAGGAACCATCGCTCTATGGAGCCGCAGATGCCGCAAAGTCGCTTCTCGAGCTCGGGTTTGTCTTGCTTCATTGCCATTGAACTCGCATTTGATTGTGAGATGGGATTGTTGGGTAACTGTAACCCTAGGAGGAGGAGAAAGAAGAAGAAGATGGAATTTAGGGTTTTTTTTGGGTGTGAATCGAGGCTATGAGAAGACGAGGTTCATATCTGATGATTGAATATTTTTTATTAAACAATAAAACATTATAAAAATATTATTTATTGTTGAGGCATATGTTAGTCATGTGATATTTTTGACGGATATGGATGAAATTGGCCAAAAACTAACGACATTGGCTAAATTGACAGTTAAATTTAGTATGAGGGCTAAATTGGCTGAAAAAATAATTGAGTGTGTTGATTTCGACAAGCGTGATAGTTCATGCTGGTATTCGGCAGAAAACCGTTAATCTAATTTACGAGGAAGGGAGATTTGAATTTTGGTGTAAGGGGGTAGGCTTACTGCCCTGACCAACTTGCTTAACCAATGTCTACAAAGGCATATGCAGAAAATGATGAAACTTTCAAAATATGATAAATTACCCATGGTTAATGAATTTATTTTTTTGATCGAATGGTTAATGAATTTATTAAGAACTACAATTTTTTTATTAAAAACATAATTAAAATTTTTCATTAAATAAAGATAGTACAATAAATTAATATCGCATAGGCTACTTACTGTTAAACACAGAAAAAAAAAAGTTCAATCTTATCTTATGGATATTTTCCTTTTCTTTTGTTTTCGTACTTCTAGTCTAGGCAAATGAACCGATCAACAAGTTATGTTTTGAAAAGAAAAAGTCAGAAAAATAAAATAAAAAGGAAAGTTGAACCAAGAAATAAGTTGGACATAAAACATGAAAATGACTTAAATAAGACATCACGTTCCCTCCGCTTTCTCACTACCGCGTGCGTATAAGAAAACTCCCATATGTTTCCTCACTACCAAAACATATTCGTTGTACACTAATTAAAGAGACAATAAATCCTAAGTGCAAGTCTAAATTCTCAAGTCCAAGTCAAGACTTAAATCCCAAGGCCAAGTCAAGACTCCAAGGCCAAGTCTAAATTCTCAAGTCCAAGTTAGGACTTAATTCTCAAGTCCAAGTCAGGACTTAAATCCCACGGCCAAGTCTAAATTCTCAAGTCCAAGTCAAGACTTAAATCCCAAGTCCAAGTTAAGACTCCAAGTCCAAGTTGAGGCCTAAATCTCAAGTGCAAGTCAGGTGCCAAGTCCGGGTTGGAAACTAAAGACTAGACTGGGTTGGAAACCAAAATCCAAACTCACTAAACATCCTCAAGTCCAGGTTCAATCCATGATGTTAGGATTAGAAGTTCCAGCAGAAGTCTCCTTGCAAGTGGTGGAATCCTAGGATGAAAAGATTAAGTGTCAACCTACTAAGACTTATTGCATCCCAGATCAAGAGAAGAGTTTCAGAATCCCAATGCCATTTCATTAACCAACCAAATAGGCTGACGGTGGTTGTGAGGTTTTTATTAAATGCCTCGAGCTCTGGAAGACATTAATGTTGGAAGGATTTTCAAGGAAGAGTTAGTTGTGGCCATTTAATGGCCAAACCTGTAAGTTGAAGGAAACTCTATAAATAGGTCGCCAGAAGAAGATAAGGGACCTCCTGTAAGACCCGTGAGCTTTGGGAAGCAAGCAAGAACGGTGAGCAATCCCACATCGCTCGTGGAGGGAAAGGTGAAGTGCCTTATATGTGTGGGCATGTATCTTCCTAGCACGAGGCCTTTTGGGAGCTCACTGGCTTCAGATTTCTTGGAACTCCGAAGTTAAGCGAGTTGGGGCTAGAGCAATCCCAGGATGGGTGACCCACTGGGAAGTTGCTCGTGAGTTCCCAGAAACAAAACCGTGAGGGCCAGAGAGGGAGGGCCCAAAGCGGACAATATCGTGCTAGAGGAGTCGGGTCGTGACACCTCCGACTCAACACACAAAACCTATCTTTATCTTTCGAGCACTTTAGATTATCCAAGTTCTTCATTTTCCTAGTGTAAGCTTACTTTCTTGCAATTTAATTTCAACTGTCTTTATATTCAAGTTTAATTCAAGTCTTTATCGCTTTAATCTATTTTATCGCATTTACATGTCTGTCATTTCATTTATTGCATTTACATTCATTGCACTTATCACAAAAATCCTAAAAATAGTCATACAAAGCTCAAATCATGATTTACCCCAATTCCAGGAGCATTTGGAGGCATTTGCTTCAGAGCAATCTCTACCTCATCTTTGTTGTAAGGCTTAACAAGGAAAGGCTTCATTTGATCAGGCATTTTTGGACTAACCATGTCAGCGATCACCTCAATGTTATAACCTCCTGTTTTCGCAAAGAGAGACTGAAAATAGCAACTGAAATTTTTTGTTACCAATCTCCTATTCATACACCATTTCCCTTTTGAATTATACAACCCTGCTATGAAATTATTCTTTGTTCTCTCCCTTGCCTTTTCATGGAAATAACTAGTATTTTTATCTCATTCTTTCAACCACTCCACCATTGAACGTTGTTGCCACATAATTTCTTATTTTTCCAGCAGGTCGTCAATCTTTTTTTTCAAGAAAAGCCTTCCTCTGACTTTGTTGTTCTGAAGGGTTAATGCATTGCAAAAGTGCCAGCTCTTCTTTACACTCCTTTCATTGAGTCCTAACACTACCAAAGACATCATTTTCCCAATTTTTAAAAGAAATAGCACACCTTTTGAGCTTTTCTTTAACGGAAAGGTGTTCATCTGCATTATACTCCCAGGCTCCCTTCACAACATCTTCAAATCCCTCTTCTTTCATCCACATCATTTCAAAATGAAATCTACGCTTTCTTGCTGAAATTATTGCATCACCAATATTTTGGGAAATAAGAGTTAAAAGAATTGGCTTGTGATAAGAAACTGTACTATTAAGATGATGAACATTTGTTTGGTGCCAGAAGTGCCTGAACTCTGTATTTGCAACTACTCGATCAAGTATTTCCCATAGAACACTCCCATTACCATTCTTCCTACTCCAAGTGAAATGAAAGCCTTCAAAACAGATATCACTCAGATTTCAGTCATCTAGAGACTTTTGGAATTTTTCTGTTTGCAAGAGATTCAAATGGGGTTATAAGGAGACCAACGTATATTTGCTCGTGTTAGGCATTGCATTTGTTCATTTTGCACTTATTTTGCCACAACAAGCTTAAGACATCATTGCACCACACTGCTAACCTATTCTTTTGGCTTTGGGCTTGACATGTTGAACTAAGGTCAAATTTAGTTGGAGCAATTTGGTGCTTATAAAGATCGAAAAACACAATAAACTTGATGGATATATATTTTTTTGAAAGAGAATAGGGTCAATATATTATTGAAGAGGAGGTAATCAGTACAAAAAAGAGACTAAGATTTAGAGGATTAAGTGAGCATCTCTACACATAAGGGTTTGGTCATCGGAATGGACGTCCCTTAGTATTATTAGTATTATGCATAGCGCATCTCCCTCAAAGGAACATTTTATATTTTAATAAAGGTAGGCATGTGCAACCTATAACCTACCCTTCTTCCACATAGTGATTAAAGGGAACCTTACCCCTGATAGGCCCCCGTCCCACTAAAGCCAAAGTCACAAAAATTACATATTACAATCCTCAAAAAAGACATCAATAATAAAATTCGGAGGTGCTTCAAACCAAGTCCAAAATTGCCAATATTTAGAGCAAATTTCGCATTTCTGTGAGTCACTCTATTAGCTGTGTGAGTTGCGACGGATAAGGGTGTTGGATAAAATATCTCCGGGCTTTAAATAGATTATCAATCATGGAAGACTTGTAATTTCCATTAAGAAACAATGAAATCGTACATGTATATCACGTCAGTTATTGTTTCGACCACATGTCCATTAAAACAATATATTGTTTGTTTTATAGCTGTGCTTCATTTTTATCCGTTGAAATACAATTAGGAAAATTTAAAATATTTTTTGAACCCTAAACCCTATAAAAAAACTAAATATATAACGAGTAATGCTACACTTACTATAGTTTTAAACCATAATTATGAGAAATTTTTGTATGTTCCGGTATAACAGATGCAATGACGGAGTCATGAATTGATGTTAGAGGGTTCTCTTGCAAAATATAAAAATAAAGGGAATGAGAGCATAAACACTGCAAAGTTCTCGTAGAGCTTCTTGCGCATTATTTTTTGAACCAATATCCCCTAAAGTAAATATATATAAAAAATAAGCTTTTAAATTACATATTTTACACATCAAGTTCGATTGTTTATATATAAAATCCTTGTATCCACTTTCAATATTCAATTCAATTCATAAACACAACATTAAATTATTCACACACAAAGAGAAATAAGAAGAAGAAGAAGAAGAAGAAGAAGAAGAAGAAGAAGAAGAGAAGAAGGGTTTAGGAGTTGAGAATGGGCCTGGGACCCCTTTGGTCCTTACGTGGCTCCGTCATTGACTGGTGTACCATTCAATGTACATAGAACATGTGGAAATATTTTACTACACAATTATATACTACATGATGTAGCATATCCACATAAACTGCCACGTCAATAAATGTGATGAAATGTATTTAATATATTATTATTAAATAATATAATATATCTATACATATAAACGTAGAAGACCTTAAAAGTGAAAGATTCAAAAACTCCGAAAGTAACCTTAAAGTAATTACAATGCTAAAGTGCAATCAATGATTTAATACATTAAGGGTAAATTGGTAATAGAACAATTAAACATAATTTAAATATTAGAAAATAAAAATCACCGAGAAACCACCGAAAGCAGCTCTTATCAGTTTCTTCCATGTTCTCTCTTTGGCAGTTGGGGCGGAATCATGAATTTTTCAACGGGTGGGCTAGCTAAAGTTATTACCTTAAAATCTAATGATTGTTTTTTTATTTCCAGTTTCTATAGTCTTTTTAGAAATAAAAGTATACATTAAATCATATAAATCACGCTAGTTCATAATTTCATTGACTAATTTTCAGTACACTTTTTCTTTTTATACAAGCAATATTTGTGGAGAGGGGAATCGGACCTAGGATCTCGAGTGCATGGCTAAATGCTAATTTCCAATAAGGTTTAACATAAAACAAATACATATTAATGAAACCAAAAAACACATGTTATAAAATGAAAAATATGTTCGACAACATAATTGAAAGTGTAACTATTTTAATATGTATTTTTATTAATGTCTTGCAACTAAACCCATAAAGAATTAGACTTTTTTGAACTAGTAATAGGTTAATATATATTGAGCTATGTTTAAAACAAGTCAAATATATAAATTTGATTTTTTTAATCCCAAAACTCCCCCTAGGCTACAGCCCACCCACCGTAGTCATTAAGGTGCAAACTATTGCTCATCTCTAATTATGATCGAGGCCATAATCATTGACTTGTAGCGGAGCTAGAAACTTTTGCACATGGCGTGCTAAAGCTTATAAAGTGTTTCTTTGTATTTTATTGAACGCCTTATTCACATGGGATACTGCATATTCATTTCATATTAATGGAAGAATAAAAAAAATTAAGGGTCAATAGACCTCCTTCGCCCTCATTGGGGCAGAGTTGCTGTCATATTAATAATATTAGCGGAAGATCTTGAGAATTGGTTGTTTTTGTGAGATTGTTCAAGTTTATCTTTCGCAAAAGCCTATATTTGTTAAGTCAAAACACCCTTGTTACGAATTTTTCATCAAGAACACAAGATCAGAAAAAGAAAAAGAAAAAGAAAGAAGAGCAAATGGAGGGCGAGATGAGCAACTTCTTCAAGGTATGGCTCTCAGTCTATCTTTGTCTATGTTACTGCTATGCCACTGCCAAGTTAGTCCCCAAAGGTTGCACAAGACTCCTTTGTTTGCTTCCAATTGTGTGTCTCTTTCTCTACCTTCCTCTCTTCATCTCCTCCATACATCTTGTGGGCGTTACATCGTTTTTCATTTCTTGGCTTGCCAACTTCAAGCTCTTGCTCTTGGCTTATGGTAAAGGACCTTTGTCTTCTGACCCATCAATCTCTCTTGGTCGCTTTGTTGCTGTTGCTTGCCTTCCCATCAAGATCCAACAAAACAACTCACCACCAAATTCATTAAGCAAACACAAAAACACCCAAAATGATTCAATCCCATCTCTACCAAATCAAAATAACCAATTCAAAGAAAACTCCTCTCCAGCAAAATCACACCGAAATACCCAAAATGAAAATAGCCAGCAACAACACAAAGAAAACCCACCTGCAAATCACCAAAATGGTCCCCAAAAATCACATATTGATGGCCAATTCAAACAAAACCCACATCCATCTCCACCAAAATCACATATTAATGGCCAAAACAAAGAAAACCCAATTCTCCAAAAGCCAAAACAAGGCCATAGAGTCCCTCTAAATTATGTAACAAAGGGTCTGCTTTTTGGCATTTTGTTGCGTGCCTATGATTACAGTGACCAAATCCATCCAAAGGCCCTGTTGCTTCTCTATTCTTTGCACATATACTTGCTCCTCGAACTCATCCTAGCCGTCGCTGCAACCCTGGCTCGAGCCCTCCTAGCCATCGAGCTGGAGCCACAGTTCAATGAGCCCTACCTCTCCACCTCACTCCAAGACTTCTGGGGCAGACGATGGAACCTCATGGTCACCAGCATCCTACGACCCACCGTTTACGAGCCCACCCTCGACATCTCCCGACGCGTCGTTGATCGCAAGTGGGCACCGCTGCCCGCAGTGCTCGCAACGTTTGTGGTATCAGCTTTGATGCACGAAATCGTGTTTTATCACATGGGGAGGATGCGGCCCACGGGGGGGGTCACGTGCTTTTTCCTACTGCATGGGATTTGTTTGACGGTTGAGATTGCTTTGAAGAAGGTGTGGTCGGCCGGCAGGTGGCGGTTGCCGAGGTTGGTCTCTGGATTGTTGACCGTTGGATTCGTGATGGGGACCTGCTTTTGGCTGTTTCTTCCGCAGTTCTTTCGGTTTGGGGCTCATGTCAAAGCGTTTGAGGAGTATGCTGCATTAGGTGAACTTTTCAGGGATCTCATTAGCCCATTTGTCTCTCGGGTCGGGTAGGCTTAGCAGGCTAACGGGACCCGATTGAAATAGATGACAGTTTGACACTTGCCATTCTTACCCACATCTTTGTTGTAAAATGATTTTAGATACAGTTTTTCTTTTCTCATTTTGAATTTATATTTGTGAGATATATATTTTTTTTGTGCGCCAAAGTTAGGAAGAGAAGAGGGAAAATTCACACACATGAGTATGAGGATTTTAATTCATGACCACTTGAGAGCACACCAAAGGCCTGGGCCAATCCAACTAACACTCATTGAATATAAAACGGACGGATTGGGATAGCCCAAGCCTGAAATTTTGGGTCAGGTCAAATTTGTTGAGCTCTTTGAATATACAAATTGTATAAAACAATGTTCATTTGCCTTAGAAAGCAATATTTGGAATAATGTATTAGCATATATAGTTATGCAAGTCTGAGTAATAATATTAGTTCACCACGTGATAAACTTCAACCGAATGTCTAAAAACCAAGATAACTTATACACTATATCTAGTATACTGTATTACATGACATGTTGATGTGGTGTATCCAACTCACTTGAGGTATGATACGTGCGTGAACAAATATTTCGGCGACTAATAAGAAGGTGATACATGGAAAAAAAAGGATATTTCTTAGGTCAAATAATTACCATAATTAAATCCAATTTAATTAAAGAATTATCTTTGATTTAAGATAGAAATATCTCCATAAATCAAGGAATCAATTTCCAGCAAATCTCTTTGATTAATTCCTATAATTTTTTTGGGCAAGAATAATCCTAATTAAATAAGGATTATTGTTCAAAACCTAACCAAGCAAGGAGTCTATAAAATACATGGCTACACAACACACATGAGGTAATTCAAAACTCACACTTAAAACCCTAGCCGAATCCTCTCTCTCTCTCTCTCTCTCTCTCTCTCTCTCTCTCTCTCTCTCTCTCTCTCTCTCTCATGCCGCTCTTGGCTCTCTCTCCCTCACGGCTCCGGCTACCCTCACATACTGCTATGGTCACCTGTTCTCTCGTACCATAGAGAAAACTCCAACCTTCCTGTTAAGGAGATGAAAATTATAGGTTATGACCCTAATGTCATTAGTTGATCAAGGGATAACAAAATTATACGTCCTTCATTTAATTTTTTTTATACGTCCAATTTGTTTTTACTTTAACATCAACATAGTTCAACGATCAATTTTAATTTCATTTACTATCTTTAGTGCCAGTTTGGCATTGCTTATTTGGGGTGATAAGTGATTTTTAAAAAATTTTGGGAAGCCCAACCTGCTTGGTAAACTATAAGAAAATCACTTATTGTTAAAAATTGCTGAGAGAGAAAGCTATAAGGGAAAGCTAATGAGGTGCTTTCATTTTCGATTATGTAGGAATCCGCCAAGAGGCGCTGAGTTTAATGATTATGCGGAAATTATTTTTTGAATATACGGGAATTAGTACCAATAACACTTTTAACAAAAAGCTTACCAAACGCCAAACTGCTTTCTCACAAAGAATCACAATGATTATTTTCACAAAGACAACAATGCCAAACTGGCCATTAGTATTCGTCCAACTTGGCAAGGCCCAAAATATTTTAAAATAATAAAGAAAACAATGGTAAGCCAAGAGAAAATTGAATATAACAAATTCAACAAAACTATCATAAGATCATGAAAATAAGTTTGTGGGCTAACGACAAAAGACACCTTGTAGGTTTGGGGTAGTTCACAATATGGACCCCCAGGGTATCAATTTTATCAATTTACACCCTTACATTTGCAACATCGTCCAATTTCATCTTTCCGTTAAGTTGACCGTGTGGTCAATCATTAAATGCTGACGTGTCTACTGTGAGACCCACCTACTAACCAACCAGTTTCTAAAAAATTTATATAAAATAATAAAATAACATAAATTTTAAAAAATCAACTTAAAAATCACAGCCCCTCCCTAGCCTAACAAACCCAGCGCCCCCTGTTCACCCCCTCTATCGCCATTTTCCTCTTCGAAGAAACCCTTTTCGGCATAAGGCAACTCCAAGGTGTGAGTTACTCTGTAACATTGTAACTTCTTCTTCATTGATTTCAATACCTCTCTCTGCCGCAAATGGGCAGCTTTCTTCACAAACTCAACAAAAACACACCATCCCTACGAACAGTAACATCACACTCAAAACCCATCTTTTTCCCAAGACCACACCTTCTGAGCAATCCTAATGACAAGGACTATTAGAACAACTCCACCCATTTGCCATTTGCCATGGCAAGGGGGAAGGGGGTGGTGAGAGCTAGGGCAGCTACTATTTACGTGAATAGTGACTGCTTTTGTAAAAGGCAAGATTCGTTTCCACCCGTTGCCATAGAAAAGGGCAAATACTATTTACTTTTATTTTTTTACATGGGATTAATTTTAGTTGTATGTATGAAATTAATAATAATAAAATTGATAGGTATGTATTAAAAAATATTTCTGAATTTTTAGGATTTTTTTTCAAAATTTTTAAATATTTTTTACGTAATTGACGTCAAGAAAATATCATTGTCGTCACATCGCTTGCAGCAGCCAGGCAAGAAGAGCCTGAGGGCCAGCCCAGTTCGCGTGGGACCAGCCTTTTACTCGGGCTGCGAAGCCCCGCTGGAAGTTGAATTTTGGGCTGAGGGGCATGGGGCCCGCCTGCCTGCCTGAGCCCAGGCAGTCCACTGGAATTGCTCTTAGTAACCACATATATTACCCTTGAGGATCACAATTATTCAAATATGAGTCATGATATTAGTTCAACACATGACAAACATAAACCAAAATCTCTAAACCAAGAGAACTTATTGGGTGTATTAAATACAACACACGACATGTTGATGTGGTGAATTCGATTCATGTAAATTATGACAGTTTATGTAATAAAAATTTTGCGCGTGCAACAATTTGAATGAATTATATTTACCAAATTATCATATCATCTTGTGTATCGAATACTCAAAATCGAAAGGTACACTGCATTGGCATGTCCCACCAATTTTTAAATAAAACTTGTTAAAATGGTGTGAATCATTTGATTAATCACCATAAGTCCTACCACATAACATTTGATTAATCACCGCACATGGAAGTCCACTTGAAGTTTTATAAACCAATTATCTTACACTCCTTTGAAAATGGAGCTAGGTATTATGCTGCTGATGCCTTCGCTACCAAAAGTTATGAGTTTAATCATTGTCTCCATGTTTTTGAAGAAACTCATGCCTTTCTTAGTGCCATATTAGATACTGATGCTCGAGGTGTTGCTAGGCCTAGCTTAGTATCTGTTTAGTTTTTGCTGTTTTGTGGCATTAGCTCCCCACTGTACGCAAAAAAAAAGGAACTAGGTGGGCGGAGTTGGTTGGAGCCGTCGGTGGCGCATTGGGGTACAGAAAAGTGATTTTTTTCTTCGTTTTTTCAATTTTAATTGTTTTAAAAGATATACAAAAAAAAATTATAATGATTTTTCCATTTTGTAAAATACTCTTGAAAATGAAAAGACTAAAATACCCTTAAAATGGATGGAAAATTGGATGGTGTTAAAATCAGATGACAAATCATGAATTTTGAAAAATTAATGTGACATTTTTCTTAAAGTTTTCTTTTAAAGTGACAAATTGAAATTAAAGTATAAATTCGAATGAGATTTCTATAAAAATACTCTATAATTAAATAACATGAGCATATTGCACAGCAAGAGCACCACTAGGCAATCAATGTGTATTTTTTAAGATGTTCTGACGTTAATTTAATATAAAAATATATGTAATTTAGTTTTCCTCCATGTTCGTATCTACAATCTGAAGATATTCTTCATGAACAGTTGTACCTTTTGCTCTCCTCAATATTCTCTTCCCGGCCTTCTTCATCCTTTACAATTACTATAAGTTCTAAAATTTTCCAGCTTAAACACAAAGATTAACAAGAAAGTTGAAACAAGGTGAGGAAGAAAATGGAGGGTGAGTTTGGAAGCTTCATTAAGGTATGGACTTCAGTATTTGTATGTATATTCTACTGCTATTCAATTGGTAAAATAGTCCCAAAAGGTACAACCAGACTTCTCTGTGCTCTCCCAGTTGTGTGCCTCTTCTTCTACCTTCCTCTCAACTTCTCCTCCATCCATCTTGGAGGCGGCACAGGCTTTTTCATTTCATGGCTTGGAAGCTTCAAGATTCTACTTTTTGCCTTTGGCAAAGGCCCTTTAGCTTCAGACCCATCAATCTCCATTGGACGTTTCTTGGCCATTGCTTGCCTTCCAATTGAGATCCAAGAAAACCCATCTCCTTCAAAATCCCATCTAAATTGCCAAAACCGAAAAAACCCAACTCAAAATCCCCAAATTGAAACCAACCCATCTCCCAAGAACACCATACAAGGACACAATTTTCCCCTAAATCAAGTAATTAAGGGCTTTCTTTTGGGCATTCTAATTGGTGTCCTTAATTACAATCAGCAAATCCACCCAAAGCTCATCTTAGTCCTTCATTGCTTGTACATATACCTTCTTCTAGAAACCCAACTCATCATTGTAGCAGCCCTCGCTTGGGGCCTTCTGGGTTTAGACCTCAAGCCCCATTTCAACGAGCCTTACCTCTCCACCTCTCTGCAAAACTTCTGGGGCAGAAGATGGAACCCACCCTCAATTTCTCCACGTGCGTCATTGGCCGCAGGTGGGCCTCACTACCCGCTGTCTTTGCAAGCTTCCTTGTCTCCGGGCTTATGCACGAGCTCATTTTCTACCACATGGGGCGTGTGAGGCCCACGTGGGAGGTCACGTGGTTCTTCGTTTTGCACGGGTTGTGTTTGATGGTGGAGATCGTTTTGAAGAAGGCGTTGAAGGGCAGGTGTCGGTTGCCGAGGCTGATCTCTGTGGTTTCGACCGTTGGATTTGTGGTAGCTACCTGCTTCTGGCTATTTTTTCCCCAGTTTCTTCGATGCAAGGCTGATGTCAGAATGCTTCAAGAATACCGAGCTTTTGTCGTGTTCCTGAAGAATGTCGTCGGTTTATTTTCATACAAGTGATATTGGAGAAATGAGGGAATCGAACCTAACACCGAGCTTTTGTTGTGTTCTTGAAGAATGTCGTCGGTTTTAATATTACATATTATTCCGGTGAAAATAATGATCGGTTTATTTCGTTTCATTTAGTTTCGAATCCCTTTTTTCCGTTTTAATACTACATATTATTCCGTTCTATCTTTTTATAACTTTTTGTGTAGTTGGAAAATGTTACTTTTAAAAGAAGGGGATCTTTCACTATGTTAAAAGTCGTTAGTGGTCATGAAGGAGCTCAATCCACTAGAAACGAATGAAATTAAACATGACAAATATTATTTTCTTATTACAAGACTCAACATTTCCAAATACCGTAATTGGAATAGTTTATAAACCATCTATAGAATGACTTTAGGATTGAAATTCTCAAAAAATTCATTCTCCAAAACAAACAATATCTAATAGTATTTGTAAAACTCAAATTTGATGTAGCAACTCCCGTAAACAGCACGTCCATCTTTCACTTCATAACTCCGCTGTCTAAGTTCACTTATTGCATGCACCATCAATACACTTCTTAGAATTCGCTTGAGCAAGGTCCCTGGTACATTTGACTGAGGCATAAATAACTTTATTGTTTAATACTTGCTTCCCTCGAGCATATAACGGACCTTGAAAAGCTTTAGAATTTATAGCTCCTTGATCGAGTGGGCAAAGCTTGCGAAGCTCTAAACTTGTTGTATTAAGACAGCTTTCAAACAAGCAAGTTTAGTACTTTTTCGAATAATTTTGCAACAATGTGCTAGCACATGTATAGAAGTATTTTGTTATGTTATGAATGCACCACTCACGATTTCATTACTTGGGGATCTTGAAAATGAAAATTCTTTAGATATTACATGTTTTAATAACGTATTCAAGTTTTCTTTATAAGAACCACTGGCTAGAAACTGTACATGATTAAAGCATTTATACTCCAAAACACGAGGTTCAAGACGTCTAACGTTCCCAAAGGTTTTTTTTTGTGAAAAAGAGAGAAAGACAAGACTCAAAAGAATGAATAGCTTTGAATAAAGCATGCTCAAGGGATTGGAACTAAGATTAAATTCAATTCTTATAAGAGCATCCACAATCATACTCTCTATTTTTTTTGTTAAATTTTAACTAAATATATATAAAAATTTATTTTATGAGCACTCTATAAAATTTAAACTCCAATCATACTCTTTAGTTTAGGGAGTCATAAATGCTATAACTCTTTTTTAATTAGTCCATCTCTATTACAAAATAATATAAAAAATAATTAGCATTAATTAAAGGTTTGAAATATTCATTATATAAAGCAGAATTAAAGTATAGGGAGTCACTAAAAGTCCTTTCTCTCTTTTCAGATTTAGGAGCTCCTAGAGGTATTCCTATTTTAGGAGGTGAATATGGAGCATGATTGGAGTTGTATTTTTACAATTCCTCTCTAAAATGCCTAAAGATGTGGTTTAGAGAGCCCATTGTGGATGCTCTAATCAACGTCAATATAAACGACAATCACCATTATCCATATTCAATTTATAGATTAATGAGTTCTTTAATGCACTCTATCCTAGTAGTAGTAATATATATGTTATAACATAATCATAAGCTATTTTTTCAAAGTAAAAAATAAGTCTTAGTGCAAACCTGCAATGTAGTTTGTGCTATTATGAGAACAAGTAACTAAATAAAGTCAAAAACAATATCCATTATTTAGTCAAAAACAATATCCATTCATGAAGCAATTGTATAATTCTCATTAACTTCAAAAATCATACAAATACCCAAAGTCCTTTATTGGGCCTCTCTTAGCCCAATCATGTTTATTCCTTGGAACAAATCAAAGTGCGCCACGTGTGGCAACACCTGGCTCTTTATCAAAGTATAAATGTGTTCCAAAATTTAATTAACACTGGTTTGTAATTTATAATTTTGCAGAGTAAGAATAAACTTGGTATCTTGAGCAATTTAATCATTATCTGTATTTCAAATCATTTAATTTGGTAATTGATTTCTTACTATTTGTATCGGACACGTTGTGTCTAATGAGCTTTTAGTTTTCTGGTTGACCAATCGTTGGTCAACATTTGTTACTTGGAATTGACTCTGTCCGATGGGCACTGGACCTTAAGACACGGTCGATTGGTTTGGTCAATGCTTGACCATTAAGATGGGTCTGGTTTGTTGGGCCCTAAATAGCCAAGAAATTGGGCCATGCTATTTTTGGTCCAAGCAATTAAAAGATAATACATTTGAATTGCCCTCACCTGGTAGAAATGAGTTTGCTCATCGACTCTGATTTTGAACGAACCTTGGGCTACGATACAATGTTCTCATATATATGTATACAACAATCTCAGACTAGCAACAGTTCGTTCCTTAAAAGTATGATTGATCTTTTTGAGTTCTACAACATTTCTAGTTATAAACAAATTAATTACAATGCGATTTAATTATCAAATCACAAAGGGCTCAGTTTCCAATCAATTTCCAAATGAGTGCAATCCAGCAAAACTTTAACTCTATTTAGAGCTGCTTGCCTGTGTTGCAGCAATGGCAGTGACAAATCCTTTACTTGCTCCACCTCGTTGTCATTCTTTCTTTTCCTAGGCAAGCTTCTTGATAAACTTTTCCATTTGGATTCAATCTCACAAGCTACAAACAAAACAAAAAAATTTACAAAGAAAAATTACTTGGCTGTTAGAGTTGAAGATGTGGAGCTTGGCTTTCAGCCAGTCAAGTTTCGACCAAAAAAAGTCCATCACAAGCCAATATCTATGGACAAAAGGAGCAGGAGGCGAACACAATTATTAATCTGACCAGATCAAACTGTGGAGATGAGAGTTAAAATGTCCGTAACCATTTCCATTGCATACAGTTCAGTAAACCAGAGAATATGATATCTAATTTTCTAATTTAATCTTTTATAACAAATGCGCAGAAAACATATGGCATCAGTCATCAAAGAGAATCAACAAGAAGATCCTACTAGGATACAAGGGCACACAAAGCTCAAGCCACACACCCGTATTATCTTTATGAAGACTATTCTTATAATGAATTGAGAGTAAGAAATTTTACTGAACAAATCAAAATAGTCTGAAGAAATTTTCCCGTGAATGGCACTATTCCCAAAACCATCCCTCTAATAATCCAATCAAATTGTAAATTGTCAAACTTTCGTGTGAATGGCCACTTATATGAAATTAGAAACCTTATTGGTTCATAAATCAGAAGTGGTTTAGTTTCCTTTCCTTAGAAAGAAACTGCCATGAAAACCCTAAACCCATAAAAGAACTTTAGAATAGAGCTTATCCCACCACAAAACGACCAGGAAACAACATCAAGAAAAGAAGTTCCCAATCCTTTTACCCATCACCTCAAGTTAACAACTAACCAGAACTTCTTTATTCACATCCAAATAAAGAAAATCATTCAACAAAACTGACTGATCACCCTTGTGCTGACCACCATATAAAATTATGTATAATTTATATCGACACTTCAAAATATGTGTACCATGGTTTGCAGCAATAATTTTTTTTTTTCTTCAAAAGGAACTAAGTGAAGAGAATAAACAATGTACCAGGAGACAGGTAGCACAGTGCAGAGCAAAAAAGCAAAAGCAAGGTGCTGTTTAATACTGGTGTGATTTTTAATCTATGCTTCGGAAACTTGAACATCCCCAACCAGCAACAGCTGGAATAATGAAAATTGAGCCAGTATTTTTTTCGAAAGGCCTGAATTCAAGCAAAAAATGACTTTCTTAAATGGTAGCCACACAGGCTTCTGGAAGGGCTGGAATAACTCAGGGCCAGTGCCTGGTTATGACACTAATCACATTAGAATCACAAGCTCTTTAATCAAAAGTTAGAACAAAATACCTTCACTTCGGTCCTTGAAACCATGTATTAGGCACGCACAAATCCATGGTCTTCCAGCACAGGATGTTTTTGCACCCCCTTTTAGTTCACCGTTATGTTGTTTCAAACTGCAAACGAATTTAAGAAGAATAATAAGAAAAGAAGAACAATCAATTGGTGAACTATGAATGAATATGTGACATGACATAATAAAGTTGCTGTTCAACTCCAGCCTAACAAAAAATGCAAGCTACAAACAATAGGCCATACAACAACCTCCATCTCTGCTCCCCAATTCTGAGACGAAAGGCCAACAAAAAAAAAACAGACAAAAAAAAGGGAAAACCGCTTAAGTTTCTAACTCATGTAAACATCTAATTATCCCATAATCATAAAGACCCAGTTTATTCACAAATTTCTCAAAATTCTGGTCGAAGGAAAGGATAAATTTGAAAAACCCAGATAAAAATTTGTTCATAAATGTAGGAAATGAATCATGAAAATGAAAATTTGAAACCGAATCAACATACCGGCGAGAGAAATCAGTGGTGACACCAACGTAGGTCTTTATGGGGTTATTGGTGGAAAGGATGAGATACACAGACCATGACCTTGATTTTGATGGAGAGTTCGATGTTGCTTCTTCTGATTTGATTGGCAGCGATCGTGGCAAAGATGATATTTTTTGGGATTTAGGGTTTGAGTGCTTAACGGAAGGGAATGTCCTTGAGAGTCGTTGCATCATTTCAGGTGAACTTGTTTGACAAAAAAAAAATCTCAACTCGGCCTGTTTTTCAACTTTTCTATTTATATATAGGCTTTATGTCACAAAACGTCGCTAAAGTTTACGAAATTATCAGATTGCGTTCTTTATTGCTTTTTTGTGTCATTTGTGGTTCTAAAGGTTAATGTGTATACGAACAAATAGTCCCCTGCCATCAGGTTCTGTAGAAAAGTCGGTTAGTTTGCGTATATATAAAATAATTTGAAATTTGAAATTCATAAAATGCTTTATATATATATATATATATGCCACATCAGCAAATTAACGGAATTTTTTAAAAATTATTTAAAATTCATAAAATTTAAAAATGAAAACACCAACATTTTATGAATTTTAAATACATGTGGCACTATATTATTGGATATGTGAGCTCCACATATATGTCACATCAGCAAACTAAAAGAGTTTTTTTAATTTAGAAATGAAAAACCAAAATCTTAAATGAAAAAACCAAAATTTATGCACCAAGGTTTTTTTCATTTTTAAATTTTATGAAGGCTTTTTATCACTAAACCCTAAACCCTTGGTTTTTTCATTCAAAATGCATAAAATTTTGGTTTTTTTTTCATTTTTAAATTTTATGAATTTAAATGAAAAAATAAAATTTTTAGCAAGGTCCATTTGTGAGCACACATATTAACCTTAAGGACCACGAATGACAAAAAAAAGAAAAAAAGAAAGAAGAATGCAATCTGATAGTTTCATGAACCTCAAAGACGTTTTGTGATGTAAAGTCTTTTATGAATTTTAAAATTTAAATTATTTAAAAATATATATATGCCACGTCAGCAAATTAATGGAGTTTTTGACAGAACCTGACGGCATGGACCATTTGTGTGCGCACATACTAACCTTGAGGACCACGAATGACAGAAAAAAAAAAACAATAAAGATGCAATCTAATAGTTTCGTGAACCTTAGGGACGTTATGTGATATAAAACCTTTATATATCTTTGCGGATCTAAAGTGACCAATGATGTTGTATTTTTTTTTTTTGCTACACGTCTTATTTGGAGAAGGGTTTTTTTCTTTTCAACTTTTTATTTTATTTTATAAATTTTCAAGATGCCTTGGTCTTTTGGGGGAGAAACACTTACATTTTGCTATCCCCGGTCAATTACAGTATGCCACGCGCGATAACTTTTCCACGTGACAGATTGTGATTGGCCAGGGATAGCAAAAGAGTGTTATTCTCGTTTCATACAAGTTTTCCTGCTTTTGGAGGCAGTACACGTGCATATGTCCAGTTAGCTCAGTCAGCATATCTCCCAGCCTTCGTGGCTAGTCAACTCATCCTCCTTAATTTTCAAGCATGCATCGAGTTTTTTTTATGGGTGTTGTTAAAGAAACCCTAAAATTAACTGACTACACCTATTATCTAAATTCACCCTAATATTTAAATCAAAATGTAAAATTAACTAAGTACACCCTATTTAACTACTAAAAATATCTCTGGTACACCCTAATACACTATCACACAACACCAAACCCATTTGAGAGCGAAATAGCCTTTAATCTAGTGATAAAATGACAAGTCTTTGAAATTGGGTACAGAATTCCTAAAAATGAATTGGGGCAGATATTTAAATACGAGAGGAATCTATACAAGAACTTCATCATCATCTTCTACTTCAATTGCCTTAACGACCACTGTGTTTCCAAGCGGCAATACATACCCATATGGTAAAATTGTAAAATCTGGCGTGGCCTGCGGAGCAAGCAACAAGACTGATGTTTTGGGGTCTGGATGGGGAACTATGGCCATGGCAACATAGTGAGAGGTGGAGGTGTTAAATTAGATTCCAATGTTAATGTGGAGGTGTAAAATTGGATTCCAATGTTAATATGATGGGTGGGAGTAATGTTAATGGCAATTGAGACCAGCAGCATTTATAGATTAGTTTTTTAGTTAAATAGCCTGTTCTACACCTATTCTTATTACAAAACCCTATACCATTTAATCTTTATAAACATACCCAAAATAAACCCAAAAATTGACAGCTGTCAATTTTTTGAATTCAACAACTATGTTGGATTAGGGTTTTGCCCTTCTGCCCAAATTAAACCCAAGCTCTAGATTTGAGAGCTCAATCTCTCGCATCTTAGTCCAGATCCTACTACCTCTAAACTCCTCAACAGACCATTCGAGGCTGCCTCCTCATCTCTCTTTCTTCATCCCCCCATTATTTTAACAACAAACTTCTCTCTCTCATTTCCTCTCATTTGATTTCTCCTCTTCAGATCTCTCTCTCTCTCTCTCTCTCTCTCTCTCTCTCTCTCTCTCTCTCTCTCTCTCTCTCTCTCTCTCTCTCTCTCTCTCTCTCTCTCTCTCTCTTTCTCCCACCATTCCCATATCAAATTACGTCATTCAATCCAAGCCTATCAATCTCCGCTTCTGTGCCTCAGAAGAGAGGCCTTGGGCTTCTGTCTCTTAGCCACCTGATTCGCACCGAGTCCGAGTCTCTGCTCCTTTGTGCTTTGCAACCGTCTCGGCCTTGGCCTTGTCATCCACTAATGGAAGCCCTCCCAAATCCTTCGACTACGACTTGCTCATCATCGGAGCCGGCGTCGATGGCCACGGTGCTGCTCTTCATGCCGTTGAGAAGGTATAGACACTGTACACTCACACTCCTTTAGAATTTTATGAGTAAAGGATTTAGAAGGAAGAGACTGAAACTCGGGAGAGGAGAAAGAGGAGACTGAAACCGAATGAAGTTTGATGAAGGTGTCTTTGGAGAGTCGGGAAGTTGTGGATTTGCTGCTTGTTTTTCACTTTTCTATTTTTTTGATAAGATCTACCGCATCTGGGTTTATTAGAGAGAGTGACCACCCCCCATCTTCTTTCAATTAATAATATTAATATAATTATTATTAATTGTCTCAATTTCTCCTTATGATGCATGTTAGAACAACTCATTATTTAATTAAATAACAATATATATGGGGTAGGAGTATGAGTGCAGAACAAACACAAAGATGAGCATGAACATGATTCTTTCAGTAATTAATTAATTAATCTTTTTATTTCTTATATTAGCAGCATTATTAAGCCAATTAGCAAAATAAATCGAAATTTCTGCTTAATGTTCACTCATGTAAGCTTGTTACTTTTGATTTTATCAGTCAATGGATCAAAACAAAGCTCTTTGTCCGCTCTGGAATATATGCAACTATATTGCAAAAGTTTCTATGCAAGTCGATAATAGCAAGTTAGCATTTCATGCCCTGGAGTTTATGGCCAAATGGATTGCCAGTGGGTGAGCAAGCAAGACGTGTTGTTTTTCTTTCTGTAGATGAGAAAATACACAAAAGGGATAGAGGACTGCTTTGTTGTTGAGCTTATGTGTATAAACGAAGTTTAAGATTTATTTTTTGTGTCCTTTTTTTGTCGACAGAGGATCACATGTTTCAATCGTATTGCTTTTGCTTCAGCTTTTGAGCCTTACAATGCAACTCTCTTGCTTCACCAAATTGTCGAAATCGCGAGAAGAGTGTATGGTTTTGGATAACGAGGCTCTCTATGAAATTTGCTTATGAACACTAAAGCTCACCACTCCCAGCCAGAGTTTCTTCTTCTTTGCTTTTCTCGCCTGTTGAATTTTGAATATGGATTTCTTAGTTCAATTTAGAAATCAGGTTATTCTCTTATTGGCTCACGACTTCCGAAGTGGTATGAACAGTTATACTTGTTCATACCCCTCGCAACTAGTTGATTTCTATGACATAGTATTAAAAGATTTTCAAGAATAAAAGCATGCTCTATATTTTGTTCTATATATAGCTGCGCACTTGAAGTTTTTGATATGCAAAATGTGATTTTTACTAGGAAGATAGTTCTATGACATAGTATTAAGTGTACTTTTTTTTTCTTGTAGATGTATTTCTTTTTGCCTTTACGATTGTATCTGGTGAAACCGTAGCAAATTGGAGGTGGTTTCTGCAAAGGATATCAGATGTCTTGCTGGGCTTTTTTGGGTTTTTTAATTTTTTGTATGAAATGGTATTAAAAATGTACTTCTATGACACGATATTAACAATGTAATTTTATGACACAATATTAACAATGTACTTTTATTACACGATATTAACAATGCACTTTTATGACACGATATTAACAATGCACTTTTATGGCACGATATTAACAATATACTTTTATGACTTGGTACTACTACTAACAATGTACTTCTATGAAATGGTATTAACAATGTACTTCTATGAAATGGTTTGTGGAGGTTCGATGGAGAATGAAGGGTCGTGGGTATAGACTGATTTTTGTGATTTTTAATTTTTTTTATTTTTAAGTTTGAGTTTTTTTAAAAAAAAAATAAAAATGAGCTGGGCTTGTTTTGAGTTTTTTTGTATTGGACTTGTTTTAAGTTAATCAATGGCAGAGATGTAATTTATAGGAAGTTCAACACTTAGGTATGTTTATAAAGTGAATTCCATATAAGGTTTTTATTATTATAATAATTTCATGTCCTACTTTGGGTATATTACAAAAGCTCCCTTTATAGATTCATCTCGTATATTTAAATATCTACCCAAAATCATTTTTAGGAATTATGTACCCAAATTCAAAGACTTACCATTTTACCAAACCCATTTGTTCCGTGAGGATTTTAATTTTTTTTCAACCTAAACCAAAAAAAAATCAAAGGTAATACCTTTTTTGATGACTCCTTCGACATGTTTGAAGCATCCATGAGACTTGTTTGCATCAATGAATTGCTAAATAATGATGAAACAAATTGTTGGAGTTAACACTAAGGTTTTTGGAAGTAGGGTTTTTCACTTACGTTTGATTATGGTTGAATATGGTGAGGAAGGCGTACTTATTAAAATTACATTTATTTCACAATTCAATATATCATTTTTGGTCATTTTATATAATGATAAATTAGTAATTCAATAAATAGTTTAGTAGTAGGATGTACTTAGTTAATTTTAGAGTTCGTTTAACAATACCCTTTTTTATTTATTCATAAACTCAACCATTATTGAAAAGCGTATTTAAAGAGAAATGGATTTCAAAAAAAAAAAAAGTTTTCCATAACTTTATTTTCGCTAACCTCAGTGAGTTATTTCATGTTTTATTGGCGACTCCTTGGTTTTTTGTTTTCATGGTATAGTAGATCTTGAGGTCTTTCGCAACACATTAAGGCATTCTCTTCCACTCGCTTCCATACACCTTTTATTTTCATAGGACTTCTATTTATTATCATGTTATGAACTTCTCCATGAAATTTGTAACAAACTAATAGATTATTACTCAGCTGGGTTGTTGGATTATGTCTATGTTGAGGATTTAATATGTTTGTGTTATTCTTACAGGTGGAAATTTGGGAATAATGTAAATTACAAGCGAGACTCAGCTGGATTTTCGTACTATTCAAGCCTCCTTGTTTCTCCAGAGCGAGATAAAGGTAGTAAGTTAATGGGAGTGTTGGACATGCTTAGGACTCCTCTCAGATTTTAAGGGGACAATTTGAGTGTGGGTGCAGTTGAGTTTTTGGGGCAAATTGAGACTAGTATCAAAGTTAAAATAACATATCAATAATTAAGCATGTTTATAAAATAGTTTCAAAATTGCTAACATGAATATTGTTTATTGCAATACGGTTATTATTGAAAAATTAAACATATTTTAATTTATATTATTGCACAAATCAAACATGATAAATAGAATTGAAATTACTTTCTAATTACAAGAATCAACATTTCCAAACACCGTAATAGGACTAGTTTATAACCATCCCTAGAATGAGTTTATGATTAAAATTCTCATAAATCCGTTTTCCAAAACAAACAACAACCCCCCTTAACAGCACGCCCACATTTCGCTTCATAACTCCGGTGTCTAAAATCGCTTATTGCACCATCAACACACTTCTTACAATTTGTATTTTAGAAAGGTCTCTATTACATTCGACTGAGGAATAAATAGATTTATTGTTTAATAATTGCTTCCCCAAGTATACAACAAACCTTAAAAAACTTTAGAACTTAATCGGGTGAACAAGTCAAGAAGTGTATCTTTCATCAACTCAAGATCATCTTTGAATTCAGAACTTTCCTCATAAAACTCATTATCCAGGTCAACTTTGCCAATGAAATTCACATATGAGTATTTTAAAAGGCATCCCACTAACCAAATCATAGCTCCTTGGTTCAGTGGGCAAAGCTTGTGAAGCTCTATACCGGCTGTATTGAGATAGCTATCGCATGATGCAAAAGTCGTATTCTTTCAAACTGTTTTCCAACAATGTGCTAGTGCATATATAGAAGTATTTTGTTCTGGTATGCAAAGCCGGTGCTGGGTTTTTTAAGGCCCATGACAAATTTTCTCAAGTGTGCCCCTTTATACAAATTAAACACACAAAAAAATATCAACTAATTAATTTTATTAAAATTATAAGAATTTACAAAAGATAAGGAAAAACACTTTGGGGACTCATTAAAATCTTGTTTGGGGAAAACCCAATCGGACAAAACCCCAAATGAAGGAAAAAGAGTACCCTGCATTGTAAACATTGCATTAAAAAAACAAAAACTACATATTTGAGTCTACATGCTTCCTCCCCAATCTCTGTAAGCATTTCTTGATTTGATCAATCTTCTTTTCATCCTCCACAATTGAAGATGAACAACCAATTCAATTGGAAGAATTAGCTGAAAATGAGAATGATGTGAACGAAGAAATTGGTGATCTAAATGAAAATGAAAATATTGATGAACCCTTTCATGATGAAAATAAAAATATTGATGAACTTTGCCATGAAAATGAATGTCCCAAAACAAGATTTGATTTGAACAGTTATGATCTATGAGTTTGGGATAATCTTGATGCAAAAATGAGAGATTTACTTGTAGAAAAGGGTCCCATAAGAGAAACTAATCTCAAATTTCCCATGGATATGAACACAATAGACATTTTCCCTCAAATTATTATCTTCGTACGTTACCAAATGGGGAAATTAAGGATCGAAAATGACTAGTGTACTCAAAGGAGTTGGATAAAGTGTTTTGTTTATGTTGTAAGTTGTTTAAAACAATGAATTCTAGAAGTCAATTAACTAGTGAAGGAACTAGAGATTTGAAACATATTGGTAAGAAGCTTAAACAACATGAAAGCAATATTGAATACCTCACTAACTTGAGGTCTTGTATTGAATTGCAAATCAAATTGAAAACAAATCAAACAATTGATAAAGAATTACAAGAGCTAATCAAGAAAGATACACTACACTGGAAAAATGTTATTGTAAGAATCATCATTGTTGTGAAATGTCTTGCTATACATAATTTGGCTTTTCGTGAAACAAATGAAAAAATTTATGAAGATGGTAATGGTAACTTTTTAGGCCTACTTGAAATGATTGGAGAGTTTGATCCAGTAATGCAACACCATTTTCGACTTATTCAAGATAAGAAGATTCATTATCATTATTTTAGCCATAAAATTCAAAATGAGTTGATAGCTATTTTAGCATCAAATGTTAAATATGCAATCATTGAAAAATAAAAATGGCTAAGTATTTTTCATTCATTCTTGATTGTACTCATGATGCAAGTCACAAAGAACAAATGACTTTAATATTGAGGTGAGTAGATGTTTTAAGTACTCCAATAAATATAGAAGAGTACTTTTTAGAGTTTCTAAATGTAGAAGATACATCTGGATTATGAATTTTTAATGAATTGCAAAATGTAATTGAGTCCCTTACACTTAATATTGATCATGTGAGGGGACAAGGTTATGATAATGGCTCTAATATGAAAGGGAAAAATCTAGGTGTACAAAAAAGATTACTTGATATAAATCCTAGAGCATTTTACATGTCATGTGGTTCTCATTGTCTCAACTTAATAGTTTGTAACATGGCCAACTCACGTGTTAAAGCAAAAAAAAATTTATGGAGCATGTCAATGCATATATACGGTATTCTCTAATTTAACAAAGCGATGGAATGTGTTACTTGATTACATAGATGGTTTGACTTTGAAATCATTGTCAACGACATGTTGGGAAAGTCACATTGAAAGTGTCAAATCAATAAAATCTCAAGCTTCCCAAATCAGAGAAGCTTTATTTAAATTAATAGAAATTAGTGAAGATGCCAAATTGAGTAGGGATGCTCAAAGTTTAGCATCAAGAGAGCTTTCAAGTTTTGAATTTATATTAAGTTTGGTTATTTGGCATGACATTTTACATAAGATTAACTTAGTTAGTAAAAAGTTACAATCTGAAGACATGCGTCTTGATGATGTTGTAAGACAATTAGAATGACTTGTTTTATTTTTTGAAAACTATAGAATAAATGGGTTTATTTATGCCATGATTGATGTTAAAGAAATTTCCCTTGATATGGGAATTGCGCTTGTATTTCCAAAAAAGGGTCAAGTTTGTAGAAAAAGGCATTTTGATGAGATTTCCAATAGTGATAGAGAACAACAATCAGCTGAAGAATCATTTAGAATTGATTATTTTCTTGTCATAGTGGATATGCTCTTGGTGAATTGAAGAGTAGGTTTGAACAATTGCATTGTTTTGAATCTATTTTGGGGTTCTTATTTGATGCTGCAAAGTTGAATTCGTTTGATGATAATGAATTGAAAAGTTTTTGTGTGAATCTTGAAAATGCTTTAAAACATGGTGATGTTTATGATGTTGATGCAAGAGACCTATTTTCAGAATTACAGGTTTTGCAAGTGATGTTACCAAAAGAAACATATGAAGGAGATAAACCATGGACATCCATTAAAATTCTTGAGTTTGTAAAGAGTGTGGATATGTTTCCTAATGTAATGGTTGCTTATAGAATATTATTTACTATACCTGTGACTGTGGTATCTGCTGAAAGAAGTTGTTCTAAATTAAAATGATTGAAATCTTACTTGTGGACCACCATGACTCAAGATAGGCTAAATGGATTAGTGATATTATGCATTGAAAATGATATGTTAGAAAACATTAAATATGATAGTATAATTGATGATTTTGCATCTAAAAGTGCAACAAGAAGACATTTTAAATGATGTTTTGTGGTTGAGATTTCATTGCTATTTTATTTTGTAGGTACATGTGATGATTGTTTGCTTTGATTAATTGTGGAGGATGAAAAGAAGATTGATCAAATCAAGAAATGCCTACAGAGATTGGGGAGGAAGCATGTAGACTCAAATATGTAGTTTTTGTTTTTTAATGCAATGTTTACAATGTGGGGTACTCTTTTTCCTTCGTTTGAGCTTTTGTCTCATTGAGTTTTTCCCAAATAAGGTTTTAATGAGGCCCCAATGTATTCTTCCTCATCTTTTGTAAATTCTTATAATTTTAATAAAATTAATTGGTTGATAATTTTTTGTGTTTCATTTGTATAAAAGGGCACACTTGAGAAAATTTGCCCTGGGCCGTAGAAAACCCAAGACTGGCTCTGGCAACAAGTCGGTTAAATAAACCAACTAATAAGTGGATCTTACCCGTGTCTGAAGACTTAACATGTCATTTTACCGACTTAACAAAGTAAGACATGGAATGTGAGGTGAATTGAATTTTAGGGGGCAAATTGAGACTATTATCAAAGTTTGAGAGCCATATCAATAATTAAGCCTATATATAAAATATTTTCGAAATTGCTAGCATGAATACTCTTGATTGCAATAAATATGGTATGATTGAAAAATTAAATATATTTTAATTTCCATTAACGCACAAATCGAACATGTGAACAATAATGGAAATTGTTTTATTATTACAAGAATAAACATTTCCAAACTCCGTAATCGGAATAGTTTGCAACTAACCCCAGAATAAGCTTAAGATTGAAATTCTCACAGAATCCATCCTCCAAAACAAACAATATCTAATAAAACTTGTAAAACTCAAATATGATGTAGCAACTCCCATAAGTAGCTCGTCCACCTCTCACTTTATAACTCCATTCTCTAAGTTCGCTTATTGTATTATCAAGACACTTCTTACAATTTGCATTAAAAAGGTTCCTAGTACATTCGACCGACGCATAAAGTGTTTTATCTTTTAATACTTGCCTCCCCGAGCATACAATGGTTCTGTAAAAGCTTTAGAAGTTAACCGAGTGAACATGCCGTTGAGTGTATATTTAATCAACCTGGGATCATCATTGAATTTGGGACCTATATCATAAAATCAGTTATCCATGTCAATTTTGCCAATGAAATTTGCATCGGAGTATTTTAAAAGGCAACCTACTATCCAAATTAGCGCTCCTTTATTGAGTGGGCAACTGAAGCAAAGCTCTAGACCTGCTGTATTGAGACAATGTTTGCATGATGCAAGGTCCTTATTCTTTCGAGTAGTGTTCCAACATTGCGCTAGCGCATATATAGAAGTATTTTGTTTTGTTATGGATTTAAATGCGCCACTCATGGCACTATTACTTTGAGATCTTGAATATGAAACTTCTTTAGATATATCTTGTTTTAGTAATGTATTCAAGTTTTCTTCATAAATATGATGTTAGGATCTGTCAAGTGGATGGGTTAAATATGTTTGTAGTCACTGGATTTTACATGAAATTTCAATTTGGTCACACATAAAAAAATTTAGCCATAAACCATGCAAATGCTATGCTCTTGCACATGCAGCCTATAGGCTAAAAATTTATAGTAGGTGTGGCTTCAGTTAAGATTTAACTAATTCATATTAATCAAACAGTCATTTGGCATAAAAACAACAAAGAGAATAAAAAAAGAAATCATATCATAACAAAATAAGGTTATATAGCTCAACAATAGTTTAAAAAAAAAGGCAAATCCATCTCTTTAAAAAGTTCAAATCATAATCGTACTCTCACATCCACAAAAATTCAAATCCATAACTATGCCAATAAATGGATTTGAAGACCCAAAAAATAATTGCAAGAGCATAGCATTTGCATGGCTTTTGTCTTCTTTTTTTTCTTAATGACCAAATGAAATTTCTTTTAATGTGATTAAAATGGTATTTAACTCAGCCACTTAACAAAATTATATTACAATATTCTCATAATAAAGCATGATGGATATGGATATTATTACCACCACAATATAATTTCATTGGCTTACCACAATGCCTTATTCAAAGTGAATAAGTTACCAACATTAATGGGTATGGGAAGAAATGAAATAGTTTAAAGAATGGGAATTGGATCAACTAGGAGGGGTAGTTGATCTAATTCTCATTCCTTGGGGTATTTGATTAAGGATTTTTTGATGGGACCCGCGTATTTTAATGATTTCTTATGTGTAAGTAAGTGGAAGTCATGAATGGAAATTATTCCCTTTCTTCTCATTCCTATTACTTGTAAACATAGGATCATACTGAGTAATTCATGTTCAGTCAATCATTAAGTCCAACACATATACCACGTACTTGGTGTACGGGATTTTATTTTCTTCTACAATGAGTAGTTTGGAAGTGACAAATGCCCAACTCTTTGCTTTAGGTATTATTCATTGAGACAAAGTGACTGCAACCATTGAAGGAACGCATGACAATTATATACGTAGACGATGTCTTATTAACAAAAGAATATATGACAGTTCAAAATCTACATTATCTTTGAAGAAAGGCTTCTTCAGTACATTTTCATGATTTGCACTCTAATTTCCTAAAGCGCGATATGATATAAGAACTGATAAAATCCCAAACCGAAAACTTGGATGCGAAGAATTGTACATTTACTACCTTTCTCGCTCCGTCTCTGACAAACTCCAAGTCCCTGGCAATGTTGTTCTGCATACCTTCTGGGGCATCCAGCAAAGGCAATGCTACTAAGCCCCGAGTCTCCAGGTTTTCAATCCACCCACGTAATAAGTAATTCACAACCTGTATGACAATGATAATGATTGTTAGTCTTCTAATAACAAAGCGCACGCAGGAAATCAGAAACCTAATAGAAACTTGCTATATACAACAGGAACCTAAGTACATTCTATTTCTTGTGTCCTCCAGCTTTTCCTAGAACTTCAGAAGGAAAGAACAGACCTTTCTGTCTCACCCAAAAACACAACTGGAATTATTTCTGCACAGCCATTCGTGTTCATATATTTGATTTAAACAGAAAATAAGAACTCAAACATTAGGCCGCCCACTTGAGCTATATCATGATTGCAGCTTCTCTTTTCTTCAAAAGTTGGAAGAACAAAATATGTTTACTCCATGTTCACTACTACAAAATTGTTAAAAGACAACACTTAATACACAACGGTTCTTATAAAACCGTTGTGATGTTTTCTTCCTCAACGTTGAGTGAAGAAGAGATGACTAAAAAGGAAATTAAATTATCATTTCATTGGTCAACTCAATTTAAATCTTTTTTCCTTTGGAGCATTTGGAACCCTAATATTCATTCACATTGATTTTTCAACAAAACAAACAATGTCAAATGACTGAACTGGAAAAAGTAGAATGTATGCAACTCACTTCCATCCTGATGAACTAAACAATCAATATGAAATGGCTGAACTGTAGAGCAAAACAAGAAATAAGGTCTAGTTCATTTATTTCTTTTCGTAAATTTTGAACAGCTATAAATATCCAAATTAGAACATATATAAGAAACTACTAGTTAGGCTACTAGTTAGGCTAACTATTCTTGCAATACCGACTATTCAACGGGTTCTGTGCTAATTAGTGAAAGGGTGCTTGCCTCAGGAACTTCATCATGAGGACAGTGGCCAGCTGGACTGATCTCATAATATGGAGCTTCAGGCACCTGCTGCTTCACCTGAAGGCCCCATAAAGGTTTCACCCAGGGATCTTCTTTTCCATACATAAGACAAATTGGTACATTGTTCATGTGACATCTACAACAAAAGTTGCACTGAAGCTTCTCAATTAACTTGGACCAGAAAAAGGAAGGCAGATACAAAATTGTCTTCATGAATATAATCCCTTAATATTTCCTACCTGGATAAAGCATCCCTAAATGATAGTTGTCCTTGAGGAGCCAACATAATTGAGGCAAAAGATGCAGCAGCAGCTGGATGCTCTGATGTCTCAAGTATACGAGAAAATACTTTGTCGACATTTGTTGAATGATCTGCATAAACTTGTTTAAGTACCTCCGCTATACTCCTAGGATCACTTATTTTCTGCCAACTGAAAGCAAGGAAACAAACTGAAACAGTTTTAACTCAATCAACAGTAAATATGGAAAGAGAAATTGCAGCAGCCATATCCAAAGCTCCTAACTACATTACTAAATTACAATCTGAAACGTAAAATATATCCATAAGGATAATGCTTACACTATTTCTGTGAGCTTTCTCACAGTGGGAGGTAAAGGAAAGGATCCTGCCAATGGGAATATTTTTGCTAATCTTGGAGACCTTGTGGGATTAGGTAGAAATCCCCAGAAAGGAGTTGCATTTAACAATGTGACACCTTTCACCAAATGAGGGTTACATGCGGCAAAATATAAAGCAACAAATCCTCCTAGTGAGTTCCCTGCAATATAAACAGGTTCACCGATCACCTGCATGGAAAGATGGTTGCATTTATATTGCTCATTAGTGTCAAGGATGTGGACGGAGAAAGCTACTCATCATAAAGAAATAAATTAAAATTACATGTTGTTTCCTTGCAAACAATGCCCCTTGATAACAATCTTCATGCAAGAAACAAAATGCAACAACAATAAGCAATGCCTGAGAACAATTCGTGTTACACATAATGTAGAAATCGTGTATAAAACTTCAATCTTTCTTGTTCGTGCTTAACAGTATTCCATACATCTTTAATCTCTAAATCCAACTTTAGGTATATCACTAACAGGGTGAATAGACACATCCTAATGGGACCTAAGATCACATAGAAAGATGTTAACAAATTACAATAACTATATTATACAGTACCAAGCAGATTATTAGCATAGAGGCTTACTTCTGTCTAACACTAGAACTCGCATAAGAATGGACAATAAGACAACTATTCCAACTATTCCAACTTGCACATCATAGCCATGCTCCAACCTCTATCAAAATCACATTTTCTTGCAGAAAAACAAAGTAAAACACTGGTTTAAGTCCCTTCTCGACTTATCCCAATATGCAGACCTGCCATCTCATTACTTGTAGTAACTTCTTCACTTGCAATAAAGCATTGAGGTAAATCCAAAACTCATCATTTCATATGATAAAATCAGAATATATACACTAAGAAAGAATATTATTTGTTTCAAAAGAGCTTTCCACCAAGAAAGTATATCAGTGGATGAACTGCATTTGTCATAATGCTGATTTCTGTGACGCATAAAGAAGGAAAACGATATAAGGAGTCAAAATGGCTGGAGTAAAATGCATGAATGATTTAAATTTCTACCTAAATGCTGATTATCCATATGATAATACAAATTGTGGGAAAAGGAGGGTCAGCATGGCTAGAACTATATGAAAGTGTGCGATAGTGGAATCTAAGTGCCATACTTGATAGTTTGTTGCCCGGAGATTCAAGAACATATTAACTTTTAGGAAGAATATTATGATAACACGAGCTATCATAAGAAATTCGACAGGATCTAGAAATCGATAAGATCTGCCATAACTGCAAGGTGTTATTTTGGCACCATATCACTGGAAAACAAAGTAGAAGTCATAGCGATCTCATACCAAATGAACCACTTATTTTGCTCAAATTAGCACAACAACAATGCAAAGTGAAGAAAGGAAACACATAGATCAAGTTATCCAAACTGCATCCCAAACTTTAACACGTGGAGGTAGGCAGAGTATCCACCAAAATGAACATATAAAACATGATTCTCTGTGCTTTCATCAGATAATGGAACAAGGAAAAAGTTATGTGCTATAGTGTACCTCTTCTATGAAGCAACGAACTTGATCTTGCCATAAATCAATAGAGTAGACGAGCTCGCTTGCCCATGGTTCAGATTTCTCTCCAAAACCCCACAACAAATCTTTCTTGTCCGACACACCTTCTTCCTCATTACGAGGGGCAGGGTCTTCAAATGGCAATGACCTACCCTGTCCGAGGAAATCAATTGCCCATACTCTAAAATCACGCCCCAAATCCTTCAGTTGCTTCTCATAGTGAAAGGAACCAACCCCAAAACCAGGCAGAAACAGCACTGGAGGGGAGCCTAAGTTTTCACATCCAGCTTTCTCATAATGCACATTGAATTTGGGCTTCCATTCCCAAAAGCAACTAATTACTGGGGCACCCGATTCGCCTTTGGATTCATCTGGTAGACCAGGAATCAAAACCTTAGTTACTGGTTCCCCTGTTTCTGAAATACTTGCATCCTCTTCCCCTCCAATTACATAGCCATCAGAGCTTCCATTTGATAAAATTGAACCAACATGTTTGAAGTTTTCACTGGTATTTAATGACCTAAAACCTCCTTTGTGATTTAGTTGCTTCAAGAAAGGCTGATCTAAACTGTAACAGCTCAAAAACTTCCTTCTGACATCGAATTTAGCACCGAAAATTCTGTTTTTTCTAAAACCTGGGAGACTGAATTGATGTGAACTTGAGCTTTTCACAATCAATTTCCACCTTAAATTAACAGCATCACAGCATGGTGCAGAACTGTATGAGAGTACTTCCATACCCACAAACTGAATCCTGCAATGATCAATCAAAACAATGATTCAACAACAATTTGACTTTACCCTTTATTGCATGAGACTAATTGAGAAAATGAAAAAGAATAATTTGCAAATCACACGTTGTATGTAGCTTTCATGCTTCCAACTTTTCCCCACACAAAAAAGAAAAAAGAAAAAAAGAAACACAAACTGATATGAACAGAACTGAATATCAATTACCAATCGTGAACTTCAGTTAACACCCAAAAACTGGAAAAAGATTAAACAAAATTAGCAACCAGTAGCTTTCATGCACAACTCATAAAGAAACACAAAGATTCATGGCAAAAGAAGAACTACAGAAAAACTGATTTCTTTATTGTTTTGGGTTACCTCTAAAGTGAGCAGCAAAGTGTCATTAGAGTTGCGATGCTTTGTGGAATGCTCAGTCTTCTCCCAAGTATTTAGGAGATGCTTGCAAAATCTAGAGAGAGAGAGAGAGAGAGAGAGAGAGTTGGGCAGTTGCTTACACGCTTCTTCTTGCTTTAATCACCAAGGAAAAAAAGGAACTTTTAAATTTGTGTTTTATATCTTTTTGCTAAATATCAATCAACCGACCAAAAACACGACAAAAGATTAGTTCAGGCTTGCACGCTATCAAGTTCTTGTACCTGCTGATGTAAATGCTTGTACCTAGCGTTTTGCTATTTTTTTTATATGAGTTTTTCTATTTAAACCCACATTTTTCTTTGTTCACTCATATTCTAAGTTCACCTCAACTTCTAATTAAAATTCTCACAATTTCTAAGAAAACCCCACTATCTTCCCAAATTATCCCTAAATATACACCTAGCAGAAAAATAAAATAAAATAAAATATGTAAGACCCGTGTCTTGGGAAGCAAGAATGGAGAGCAATCCCACATCGCTCGGGTAGGGAATGGTGAAGTGTCTTATATGTGTGGGCACTTCTCTTCCTAACAAGATGCTTTTGGGAGCTCACTGGCTTTGAATTCATTGGGAACTCCGAAGTTAAGCGAGTTAGGGCTAGAGCAATTCCAAGATGAGTGACCCACTGGGAAGTAGCTCGTGAGTTCCCAGAAACAAAACCGTGAAGTTGGGGCCCAAGCGAACAATATCGTGCTAGAAGAGTCGAGTCGTGACAAAATAACTCATCAACCTCACACCCCACACCCTTCTATCTTACCCCTCACCACTCTGAGTTCACCTCAACCTCATAGCATACTCAATAATTCTAGGAAGAGTCCCAAACCAAGAAATAATCTCACATTACATACCTCAATTGACGACCCACAAACCACTATTTGCATATTGTATTTAGGATTTATGAAGAGAATATAAGAGTGTAGTATGTTTCTTAGATTGAAAGAGAAAAGTAGTATGGTAATAGAGGAGTTTGTGTTTTTCTAAAACTTAATATAAAGAGTGATGGAGTGTGTGTATAAATATACTAGGGTTAGAGTTAAGTATTAAGTTAGATGACATTTTTTGTCTTTTTCACAATAATAAAACTTAAGAACTTAATGATTTAAGTATTGAGGTGAAAAAAAAAATATGGGATTTAAATAGAAAAACTCTATTTTATTTATTTTACGTTTCTCACCTCATTTGGTGGTTCTCATTTTAGAATGATAATTTCTAGTCCCAGTTATTTGGTCTAGAAATTATCAAAGAGCTGCACTTTTCCAAAGACAAGGGTGTGCGGAAAGACTCCGAGAACTTGTTTGTCCTTTTCCAAAGAGCTGCATTCACCACATGGAAGTGAAAAGCTAACGCCAATGTCATTCGCTCAACTAGATTCTTCCGAGATATGCTTGTCTGGAACCGAGATTAGATTCTATCTGATGCACTTGGGCGGCAGCCTCAATCAGTTATGTTTCAGTGGAGAAATTATAGAATCTATCAGTAGTATGATCGCAGACATCTCAGACGCGTGTTGTAATATTAGTGGATATTTATAGATATTATTCACAAAGGGGGAAAATAAACCCTAAAAAGGAGAAAATAAGCGCGTCGTCACCGCGTATTATAACAGCGTACGCGAGATGTCTGCGCGCCATCTACGATAAGATTCTATAATTTTTCGTTTCAGTGGCCCACAGTGGAAGGTTATTTCAGAAGATCCAAGGTTTAATTGCTTGTATGATGAATTGGCACATGGAACCGTAAACACGTGTCCCGGTGTAGCACAGATGGGACCAGTCACTTGCAGTGGAGTGGAAACAGAAATAAGCAACCTCTTTACGGAAATGGGATGGAGCTGTCCTGCTCTGTATTGCTTCTCACGTTAATGCTTGAAAATCGCGTGTTCAACGTTGTCTCCATGTTGGACTAAGAAAACGAAACGATTGCAATTATTTTTTGAAATTATTATTCAAGAAAATATGACATATTATATATCAAGTACTATCTCCCATAAGGGAAATTTATAATAAACCCTATTTCTAGCATTGATTATATATAAATATTAAAATCTATAAATTGAAGAATAAAATTGGGTATAGTATATCAATATGAGGTTACCACAATGTTCGTGGCCAGGCTGGCCCTGAGGCAGGGCGAGAAGGGATACTACCTTGGGCCCCATCTCAAGGAGGGCTCCAAAATATTTATTTATTTTATTGTTCTTTTAAAAGTTTGCTTCTAAAATAGTTTCTTAATATGAGGTACAGTAGTGGCGGATCCGTAACTCTCGAGTCGTAGGGTCATAGTGTAAAAATGTCGAAATATTTTTAGGATAAACTTAGGCATTTTTAAGGACAAATGAGTCATTTCCTATGCAATTATTTAAAACTAATGTAAAACTAATAATAAATTTAAAAACAAATACATACAAACACACACATGGCGCACTAGAAACCATCTGTCTAATACCCTAAAGAATAAGGGTTTTTGAAGACTTTATTATCATGGCGCGTTTCTTGATTCCACAGTAGGAGACTTTATTTGTCTCTTCTTGATAATCTTTGGGATTTCATTGTGCATATTCTTTGTTTGCAGTAGAACCGGTTGAAAATTGGAGTGTGGAAACACAACATTTTCATGTGTTATTTCTTGGTTTGAAGAAGAAGCAATGGATAAAAAAGAAAAAAAGAAAGAAGGAAAAGAAAGAAAGAAAAAGAAAAAGAAAAATACAACAATATCAATTAAAAATAAATAAATAAGAGTTTTATGTCTATAACTAATTGACTATAGTATATATAGTATAGCAATTAACATAAATAAAATGCATGTCAATTACACAATTAGTCTTATCAAAATTCTTATCAAATATGAACAAAATCCATGTCAATTACACAATTAATCTAACCAAAATTAATACCAATTAATCTAACCAAAAGTACATGTGATTTGGAAGTCATGATATAAAAGTAGAAGTGATTACAAATTTAGGATAATTTTCGATGGATTTTAGAGCACATATGACTTTTTAATGAATTTATGAAGTTAGTCTAATTAAAAAATTGACATGTGGCGCCTTACTAATGGGTCATTTCAAAAAGGAATTAAAATGAGAAACGCTGGATTACAACCCAAACAAGCTGTGTCTTTATTCTTCTTCTTCGCAGGCTCTGCAACTTCAATTCTAAATGCTCTTAAAAACTTCTAAAATTCATAACTTTGGTTGTGGGGCTCCGATTGACGAATCGTTTTCTCCTACATGATCATGAGATCTAGCCCAACAATCTAAGGTAATATTCAGGGACTCACACAACAGCAAACAAAACAACCTCTGTGGCCCTTCCTCGCTGTGGCCTTCCATCGAGCACCTTGCGTGCATCTCTTGGGGTCATCGTTCTAGTCGCCATGGGGTCTGCTCAGACTCCACAGGCTGTCCATAGCCATTTTTTCAGCCAGTTCGTGGGGTCAAGCGACCCCTCTTGTCCCTTAATCCATCCGCCACTGTACAGTAGTATACTAGTATATATAAAGGTCTAGAGTATATATAAGAAGCTAACATCAAGATTTCTGAAGTTCCATCTTGCGTTAAGAAATAAGACTTTTTTTTGTTTTAAATGATGAATGGTGAGTTGATGTTCTGATTATAAATGTATCAAATGGACTATCTTTGGAAGAAAAAAAAAAGACGACTATAAATGACTTTGGAAGGAGTAATTTGTGGTTGATATAATTAACATATCTTTCTTCCTTTGGTGCATTCTACTACTTAAAATGTCATATTTTTCTTCCAATCTCTTTCTCTTTTTTTTTTCATTCTATTCAATCATTGCTTTATATATAAAATTTTTGAATTTTTCCACAAGTAAAATGAATTTTTTTTAAGGCTTAATTTTTGTTACTAGTTGTAAAAGGCCTACATTCTATATACACACGCAAAAACAAATATTTTTACTTGTAAGTAATCTTACATTTATAGGACCTACCTTTTGATTTTGCCCTGGGCCACCAAAATCTCAAGGCCTACCCTAATCGTGGCCCTACTCCTCCCCTCCTGCTTGGCACCCAGAATTGAAACCCCAAGTTGTCTTTGATCCCATCCCCAAATTGTAAGTTATAGTAACTGTATGTAAAAGAAAAGGGAATTGTGTGTAGTATAGTTTTTTTTTGTCACTTGAAATTTCATTCATAGAGAGAAATCAGATACAAAGCCCAAAAAAGGCAAGTCACAGCAAAAGACAAAAGCCGAAAAATGGCCCACACCAAAACAAAGCCCCAAACCAGCACACCCTAACAGCAGAGAGAAACCACAACCGTCGTCATCTACTCCACATCTGAGCGGATAGGAGAAACAACCAAGGGAATCTGCAGCAAGGAGGCCAAAGAAACAAACCACACCATCACAACACCACAAACAGGAGCCAAATAAACCAAAGCAAGAAACTGAATGTTAGGTTAAACAAGAGGATCTCCTAATTAACCGAATGTTGCTCATACTTTAACATCGTATTTCTGAGTGCTTAATTCGGACAAAAGATCCCTAAATTAATCAACTTACTGCTACACTTTGTGTACTTCAGTTTGCGAACGGTGCAACTAATTTTTTAATTTATTTATACAATTGATATTGGAGGAAGAGAGAATCGAACATAGGACCTTGGTGCAAAGGTAGATGCTCTTAACCACTTGAGCTACAAACCCTTTGTGTAAAGGTGCAATTTGATCGATGATATGATGGATTAATTGAGAAAAGTGCAGATTATCAAAAGTAAATAACAGAAATAAACAAGCCAACTGGGAACCAAAAAATTAACAAATTAATATGCATGAACAGTCAAAGAAATTAAATCATTAAACAAAATTTTTTCTTAAATATATAACAACCATCTCTTATTAGAATGATGAACTTTAAAGGAACATCAAGAATATTTCATCCATCAGTAGGCACTTCAAATCGACAAACAGGACAATAGTGACTTTGTTTGAGCCATGTCACTATGCACTTTTCATGAAACAAATGTGAGCAAGGCATGCAAGCGATTTCTGATCCTCCATTAAACTCTTCCATGCAAACGGTGCAACTATCACTTTCACTTGCACAAATTTGCCTTCTTTTTCTCTCTCGACGTCCCTCTTCCTCATCCTCCTCCTCCTCCTCGTCCCCATCACCCACTCTAACCCTCTTTAGAACCTTCTCAATCGCTGAATCGCTCACCGGGACCATGCCCTCGTTAATACCATTGCTCATTAATATTCTTTCTATTAGTTGCATACAGGGCTCATAACGATGCTTGAGGTGGACTTTTTTCATGTGAACGCACAACCCCAATACCTTACGACCCATGTTGCTAACCCTATTGCCAATTATGAGACCCTGTTCTATAATCTGCTCCACAATATGTCTATTAATCGCATCCCTTCTATTGATTCCAACTACCTCCAGCATGCTACAAAGAATCCAGTGCGCCTCGCTGTAATTCTTTAACATGTCCATGTCGAATCTGCGGTTTGCTGCCTTTGTTTTCGCAAATTCTATGACGGTGGTTTCAATGTTTAAGGAACGATTAACGTATTTGTAGTGCGATTGATGCACAAGCTTAACATGAAACTGAACTGGCTGTACTGGACGGTGTTTGGCTAAAGGTTAGTCAGCTAGGAAGGTTGTTAGCTGACGTGTCATTATGGTTAGTTTGTTAGTGTAATCCATGTGATTACAATGATTGTTAATACAGCTGTAGTATAAAGTCTGTATTCCCATGTGTATTGGATTCATTCAGTAAGAAATACAGAAATCAGAAATAGTATTCTCCTATGTTTCTCTCTCTTTGAACATTCTAGAATTCTTCTCATCTTCTTTGTTCAAGTCTGTTAGCATGGTATCAGAGCCAGGTTCGATCCTAATCTCTGTAGTTTCTCTGTTCTGTGATTGCTCTTCCTCTGCTTGCTCTTCCTTTATCTCGATTCTCCAGATTATCTCATTCTCTTTTCTGCAAATTCCCAATCTGAAACCTAATTTCTGCAAATTCCCAATCTAAAACCTAATTTCTCCTTTCGTGTGATCTTCTTAGCTTCAATCCCCTATTTTCCAGATTCTATACTTCCTTCGATTTCTCTGCAACAATGACGACTTCTTCTCTGAAAATTGACGGTCTTCTTGGCATGGTGACTCTTCGTCTCAAAGAAGACAATTTCTTGAAGTGGCGATATCAATTGGAATCTGTCCTTGAAGGTCATGATCTCTTTGGCTATTTCGATGGATCTGTGATTCCTCCACCAAAGTTCGCAATTCTAGACGAAGAAGGTGTTACTTCCGAAGTCACGACAGTGTATAAGGAATGGCTCAAGATTGACAAAGCCTTACTCAGTTTCTTGATCGCGACACTGTCCGATGATGCCATCGATTACGTAATCGGGAGCAAGACCTCTCGTGACGCCTGGTTAAGCCTTACAGATCGGTATGCCACTGTATCTAGAGCTCGAATCAATCAACTTAAGACTGAGCTCCAAACAGCTCAGAAAGGTGGAGACTCCATTGATAAATTCCTCCTTCGTCTCAAGCACATCAAGGATCAGTTGGCGATAGCTAGCGTTCAGGTCTCGGATGATGATCTCATGATTTCCGTGCTCAATGGCCTTCCTTCGGAGTATGACATGATAAAGACTGTCCTTGTGGCTCGTGAAACATCAATCTCTTTTAAGGATTTTCGTACTCAACTTCTCGTTGCAGAACAAGCTGCTGAGGCTCGAGTTTCATCTATTCATTCACCAATGGTGGCGATGATTAGTCAGACATCACCTGTTGTTCCTAATTCTGGTGCTGGTATTCTTCCTACACCTCCATCTGCATCTTTTTCCTCTCATCGTGGTCACTCTGGTCCTATTTCTCATACTAGCCGAGGCAATTTTTCTGGCAATCGTTCTTTTAATCGTGGTGGTGGTTTTCAAGCCTCGCGCTCCTTTTCTGCTGGATACTTTAAAACTGGAGTAGTTCCTGAATGTCAAATATGCCAAAAACGTGGACATACTGCGGTGAACTGTTACCAAAGGAACTCTTCCTCACAGCATTCTGCATCTTCCTCTGTTATTGAGTGCCAAATCTGTGGAAAACGTGGTCATGGCGCCCTTGATTGTTATCATCGCTCAAACTATGTCTACCAAGGCTCTGCTCCTCCTGCTACACTCACAGCCATGACAGCTCAAGCACCTTTCTCTAATGAGTCTGTCTGGATTGCTGACAGTGGGGCGAGTCATCACATGGTGCCAAGTGTTACTCATCTGGATTCTGCCACTCCATGTAGCACTACAGATCGCGTTACTGTTGGAAATGGGGCAGGTTTGCCTATTGAGCATATTGGCAATGCACATGTTTCTAGTGCATCTTCTACATTAAAACTGCCCACTGTGTTTCATGTCCCTCAACTCACTGTTAAACTCCTCTCTGTGCATCAACTATGCCGCGATAATAATTGTTCTATCCTATTTGATCAATCTGGTTTTTGCATACAGGACCTGTTCTCCAAGCGAGTGCTTCTCAAGGGCAGGAGCAGTAATGGTTTGTATCCAATTCCCAGTGCATCCCAGCTCTCTTCTCGATCTCAGGCCGTCGCATATCTTGGTCAGCGAATAAAGTCCTCTGTATGGCACAGTAGGTTAGGACATCCTACTAATGACATTGTTCATACTATGCTCAAGTATGCCAATTTACCTATTCCAGTAGATTCCCCAATGCATGTTTGTCCTCACTGTTTGAGTGGCAAAATGCACCAATTACCCTTCTCCTCTACCCATGTTAAGGCTTCTTTCCCTTTTCAGAGGGTTCATAGTGATGTATGGGGCCCTTCTCCATGTAAATCCATAGATGGTTATCAATATGTGGTGATTTTCATTGATGAATACACTGGTTTCACATGGTTATATCCGTTGTTTGCTAAATCTGAGGTCTTTACAAAGTTTACTCATCTCTATGCTTATGTTGAGAATCAGTTTTCTACCTCCATTAAGTGTTTGCAAAGTGATGGGGGGTGGGGAGTATATGAGTAATCAATTCAAGGATTTTCTCCTCACTCATGGGGTTATTCATCAAGTTTCATGTCCTCATACTCCTCAGCAAAATGGTCTAGCTGAGAGAAAGAATAGACATTTGGTGGAAACTATGATTACTTTGTTAGCTGCAGCTTGTCTTCCTCAGCAGTTTTGGTTTCATGCAATTGCACATGCAGTGTTTCTAATCAATCGAATGCCTAGTAAAGTTTTAGCTCATCAATCCCCATATTTTCGGCTTTTTCATACAATGCCAGAGATCCAGCATCTTAGAATATTTGGAACTGCTGTTTATCCTTGTCTGAGAGCTACAAATTCCCATAAACTTCAGCCTCGATCTACTTTATGTGTGTTTCTTGGATATATGATGGGGTATAAGGGCATTCTGTGTTACAATGTTCTTACTGGAAAGATGGTTATATCTAGAAATGTGGTTCATGATGAATATGTTTATCCTTTTCAAGATATCATGGCATCTAAGTCTGTTACTTGTTCAACATCAGTTGGTAATTCTTCTTCTGCACCAGTTCTAGTTCCCTCAGTCTTAGCTTCCCCAAATCTCCCTCTTCCCACTGAACCTGACATATCATCTCCCTTAAATCCTACTGAGACATCCTCTGCCCAGGTTTATTTGCCTGCTGTGTCTGAGCATCAGTTAGGGGTGTTATTACCACCAAGTTCAAGGTCTGCCTTTCCAAGTATGGATTCAAACTCTTCTTCATTTACTTCTTTACCTGCATCACACTCTCATCCTATGCAGACTAGATCTAAATCTGGTATCCAAACACAAAAATCCTTTTCAGACTATCATTGTTATAGCACTAGTTTGCCTGATGCTTTAGAGGAACCTACTAGTTATAGAGTAGCTTCTTCTTCCTCAGAATGGACTAAGGCCATGCAAGATGAAATCGATGCTCTCCATCTGCAAGGAACTTGGGAATTGGTGCTTCCACCAGTGAATAAGAATGTGGTAGGTAGTAAGTGGATCTACAAGATAAAGAGGAATTCAGATGGGACTGTCGCCAGGTACAAAGCAAGGTTGGTGGCTCAAGGGTTTAGCCAAGAGCCTGGATTTGACTACTCAGAAACTTTTAGTCCAGTAGTGCGCCACTCTACTGTCCGAATTATTTTTAGCTTAGCAGCCATGCATAGGTGGAAGTTAAGGCAATTAGACATTAAAAATGCCTTTCTTCATGGAGATTTGGATGAGGAAGTGTATATGAAACAACCACAAGGGTTTGAAGATCCTAAGCAGCCTCAGTCTGTTTGTAAATTAAGGAAATCTCTGTATGGGTTAAAACAAGCACCAAGAGCATGGAATGCTAAGTTCACAGGATACCTTCCAGCCCTTGGTTTCAAAATGTCTCAATCAGATCCGAGTTTGTTTGTTAAACACACTGGCTCAGATGTTCTAGCTTTACTTTTATATGTCGATGACATTATCTTAACTGGATCAAGTGATGCTCTCATTCAAGAGGTTATTGATGATCTGTCCTCAGTGTTTGAATTGAAAGATCTGGGCTTGTTGACTTACTTCTTAGGTCTACAAATTTCTTATCCCTACTCAGGAGGTATCTTTGTGAATCAGTATAAGTATGCCAAGGAGCTGTTAGCTAAAGTTGGTATGACTCAGTGTAAAGCTTGTTCCACTCCCTGTAAACCATATTCCCAGGTACTTAGCACAGAGGGGGAATTGCTAAAAGATCCAACGTTGTATCGCCGTTTAGTAGGAGCATTGCAGTATCTTACCTTTACAAGGCCTGATATTGCTTATGCCGTGAACTCTGTCTGCCAATACATGACAGCACCTACAGATTCTCACTTCTTTCAGGTTAAGCGTATCTTGAGATACCTACAAGGCACTTTGCAATATGGAATCAATTTTTCCCCTGGACCTATACAACTCAGTGCTTTTAGCGACGCAGATTGGGCGGGAGATATTTCTACACGCAGGTCAACTACTGGCTTTGTAGTGTTTCTTGGAAATAATCCAATTTCTTGGCAGTCCAAGAAGCAAGGCTCAGTCTCTCGCAGCTCTATGGAAGCCGAGTATCGAGCATTAGCCAATACAGCAGCTGATGTTGTTTGGATTCGTCAAGTATTGGCTGATATGTATGAGTTTCTGCCTGAGCCTCCTTTACTACACTGTGACAATCTCTGAGCCTTAGCTTTGAGCTCAAATCCAGTGTTTCACTCACGAATCAAACACTTAGATATTGATTTCCACTTCATCCGAGAACGTGTCCAGCGTAAAGATTTTCATGTGCAGTATATACCAACTGATGATCAAGTTGCTGATGTGTTCACCAAGGGATTACATGGTCCTATATTCTCAAAGCATTGTATCAATCTCAGACTGGGTCGCCCAGCTGAGATTGAGGGGGGATGTTTGGCTAAAGGTTAGTCAGCTAGGAAGGTTGTTAGCTGACGTGTCATTATGGTTAGTTTGTTAGTGTAATCCATGTGATTACAATGATTGTTAATACAGCTGTAGTATAAAGTCTGTATTCCCATGTGTATTGGATTCATTCAGTAAGAAATACAGAAATCAGAAATAGTATTCTCCTCTGTTTCTCTCTCTTTGAACATTCTAGAATTCTTCTCATCTTCTTTGTTCAAGTCTGTTAGCAGACGGCTCTGATTATGAACATGATTAAGGTTGTCGAATTGTGCCGTAATGTCTTGGATGCGAAAGCCAAAGCGTTGTTGGTCATGATGGATGGCAGGGAAGTCTTCCATGGAAATTAGTCAAGGCCGGAAACTGAGTTTCAGAATTGCGTTGGTTATTCTGAAGAAGTAATATATAGCGTCGATATAGTTCTAACAAACAAACACATATATTTATATAGGGATGGTGGGTTTCCATATTGGTTTAGGATTGAGTAACGAATGATCAACTGAGAGTTGACTTTCTTGGTTGAAAAGTTTCCCTTAATTTCTTAAGAGAAATAACTAAGTAGGAAAAAAAACTTACGAAAATGGGCCTTTAAATGAAATTGGTAAGCACAGGCCAATTACTTGTTACTCTTTTTGTTTTCGAGAAAAATTGTTCGTTACTTTTTTTTTGGATTTAAATACCTTTTTGGTTATTGAGTTTTACAAAAAATTTCAATTTCAATATAAAATATAGACTTATCAACTTTCCATGAGTATGCTTGGCTTGCTTATGGATTGTATCCTTGGTGATGCGTTTTTATAGTTTTATTTTTATTTTTTAAAAATTTGAGTGTACAGATTACTTTGGTTACGGAGAGTGTAACATTAGATGCATTCAACATTTGTATGCAGTTTGCGACATAAAGTGTTGTATTTTATATTTTCTTTTGGGGTTGTTATACTTGTAGACTTATTAGGCTGTTAAATGAAATGGGAAAGTCCATTGAGAAGACCTATAATCTTCTGGTTTGCTATCTTCTTGTTAAGGCCAGGGGCTGGCGTAGAACATGCTCTGAGTCTGGTTCATGAGCTCTCCACATGATTGTCCATTAGGATATCTACCAATCATCCATAACAAGTTGGAGAAACTTGGGGGTTAAGAATTTTGAAATTTCTTGGGAAAGCTTAATCGATTTGTGTTGGTGTCAAGGGTTAAAGAATTATATGTGATAAGCTTAATCGACATAATACCAACAGTTGAGCCAAATATCAAAAGATTCAATATCGTAATTAAATATATAGTAAATACATCCTTCTAATTCAACTTACCTTACCTGCAATCCTTCACTTTTTATTCCTATAAATAATACCCAATTTTTATAAGTAAAAACCCATGACTAGGATCCAACTCATCAAGTTACCTTATTAAGCTTAATATCCTATTTATTATAATTTTTTGATTGCCAAAATACCCCTATTTATATTTCAACTTGTAATGGGGTGGTGTTTTAATTTTTGTAGAGTGATGGGTATATGTCTAGGAAATAGAAAATGTAGGGACCTATATTGGACAAGCCCTTAAATATATGATAAGGAAGGTCCAAATATATCCATTTTATTCAATACAACTAAAGAGCACATATAATAACTAAATTATGTGATGTTCTCACGCAATGGTAGGATTTGAAGAACATTAACTTAGAACATGCATAATCATTGATGAAAGCGATGATATCTGATAAGAACCAAATTGGTATGTCATGGTATCTTGTAGATGTGCACTGCAACATATCATGTAGTCTTGTCCCCAACTTCTTGGCTTCTGATGATATTCTTTTCAAAGATTATGCAAAATAAAGAATAAAAAAATTATTATCTATGATTAAAATAGAAAATGCATGTAACGGATATTATGCAAGTGCTACTGGACAAATATTAATGGTTAAGTACTACTTTAAAAAATGATACCATCCTTAGAAGCATTTTAACGAGCCATATATAGAAGCATTTCAAATAAATCCAATTTTTATTTTATATTTTATATTTTATTAAATAGTTCATGAGAGTTTAGATTTAAGCATTTATTTATTTTATTTTTTATTAAATAGTTCATAAGAGTTTAGATTTAAGCTTTTATTATGATTAGAGATTATTTTGTATTATAGTCCATGATGGGCGTATATCGTAAAGTTGAGTACTATCATGGGAATGAGCCCAATTAAAAGCCTAATTCTTAAGCATATAAGTAAATTAGTGTAATTTTTATTCAGTTACATTTGTGTTATTAGGGTACGTAGTTTAATCTTCAAGAACATAGAACTTCGGAATTAGGGGTTTAATTATGGCTTCTCTGTGCCAATTAGAGTCAAAATTATGGTGTAGAAATTATTCTCTAATGCTTCAACAATAGCAAATCCTGAAAAGAAGTTTAAAAAAATTGGAGATGGACTAATGACATAAGAAAGATAAGGCAAAGAAAAATAAAAAGCAACCCCAATTTATGAAAATATATTAAGCTATATATATCTTCTACTGATTTTATAGTGACCGACCAGTGCTTGGTTGAATTGAAAACATACCTTCTTTTCTCTCCACGTGGACGCTTCATAGACACATGCGGCTGCTTATACATATAGGGACTCATGAGCAAACGGTTTTAATTTTGGACACTCTTTAACTTGGACTTTTTCCAAGGTTGGCCACTTTAAAGTATAAGCTTGAGAACAGAAAGATTCAAGTTTGGGTAAATCCTCAAGTTCGATGGAATTCACGTGCGGAAATATCAATTCATCCTCAATACTTTCTCCTTCTCCTTCTGCCTCTCCAACAATTTTCTCCATCGCACTACAATAAGAAACTTTTATTCTCTCAAGGCAGGTAAGAAGTTTGGCTATGTGCGGTGAAAACAAGTATCTCAAATTGTGACAGGAATGTACTCCCAGTAATCTCAGGTTTCCAAAGCCTGAGCTAACTTGTAAACCATTTTTCCATATGTGGCTCAGCATTGGTAACCACCCCAACTTCAATTCCCTCAGCTTATCAAATGCTTGAGAAGGGGTTTCCTGGACCAAAAATATCACTTCCAATAAATCGCACCCTTCTAAACGGAGATGTTCTAGATTGTAACTATCAGTTGAGGTATGAAGATTTGCTGGCGTAACCTGGCAAAAGGGTAGAAAAGTAATTGTATATTAATTTGTTAGTGTTTCAATCATATACATATGGGATATTATCACATTCTAGAAATCAAGAACGTTGTTTAAAAACGAAAATTGAATTGTTTATTGTTGAACTAAGCAAGTTACCGGTATTCATATAAAAAGAATTTACCAGTATTGTTTGTTGTTTAACTAAGCAGTTTAATCATTGTATATTATCACATTCTAGATATTAATAAGACTGTTTGCGAAAATAATGGTGATCATTTCCCAAATGAAAATGAACAAGTGTTGCCAAGCCCATTTAACTTATCTTATCTTTTTCTTTTTTTGATTTATAATTTTATCTTTTATCCTCAATGACATCTATACCTAAGACCAATTTTCACAAAATAGACACTAATATTGAGATGCATTGTTTAGAATAATGACGTATACCTCTCTATTTACAAGGCGGGGCAATATTTGAGTAAAGTTGCGAGTAGATGGACAACTTTGTACGCAGACTAGTGGCGCACATTCACATCCAGTTGATGATTCTTCTCTACCTCTTACATGATCATCACTCAAATTCTCTGCAACTGCTGCAGACAGCTTTTTGCTTACTGGGGCAAAACCCAATGTCTTTAATTTGGGACAATATCTCACCTCCATACTTCTCGTGGAGGAGGACCATGCAAAAGAATAAGCATCAGGGCAAAATCTCTCGAGGTTTGGCAAGTTGTATAGTATGAAGTTATTGATCAGTAGCTTGGGAAACAAAGTCATCGCGCCACTGCCACCTGTCTCGTTCCCTTCTTGATGGATATTGTCTTCTGTGGAAGCAGCTGCCAATACTATGGTTTCCATATTCTCACATCCACCTATTGCGACTTGTTGGAGATTCACAAGGAGCTTGTAAATTTCATAGGGGCATACATATTTCAAACTATCACAAGATCCAATTGTTAAAGATCTTACATTTTGAAAACCTTGGAATCCAGGTTGAACGTTCTTCCACAAATGTTCAATCTCATATAGAGCCCCCACTTGCAATGTCTGTAATTGAGAAATTGCTGAGCCATGCCCCTCTAAATCAAATACCACATTGACTACTGGTTCATTGTTTTCTTCTGACCCTTGCACTTCTAGTTCCTCTAGATTTGGTAACCATGAAATGCAATTTGAAGGAAATAGTGCATTACAACTTGCTCCCACTTGTGCTACTTTTGATTTAGATGAGGTCGACCCAGCAACTTGATTATCATTCCTAGTCTCTTTTATCTTGTTCACACTTTCATCATTGGGCTTTATAATCTGTACATTAATTAATTCTACATAAATAATGAACTTACCATGAGCCAAAAAGAAAGAAATACATAAGTAATGAACTTCCACCATTTGTCTAATTTCCAAATTGCCTTAATTATATTACCACATCCTCTGTCATAAATTTTGAGAAATCCTTTTCCTACCCACTATTTGCCTCAATTACTTTTTACCAATAAACATTTTTCCCACCACTCAAGATTACCAATAAACATTTGTCTTATTTCCAAATTGCCTTAAAATCACAATATTTTAATTGAGCTGTCAAATGATATCTGATTCAAGTGACTTTTTCAGAGATAATTTTTATTGAATATCTATAAAATAGTTGCAAAAATTTGAAATGCCTCTAAAATCTCCAACAGACCAAAAATGATTACGTTCAACCCAAATCAACTTCGAGAACTGGAACGACAGTATCAAGCACAACTAAAGCACCATATTCCAAAGAGTAACAAGTATACCATTCAAGCATCAAAAGTGTATACATACATACCTCATAGGTGGAGTCCCGTTGGTTTTCCGTGTAGAAACCACAGAGCTTTGGTAGATAATAAAGCTTCAAAACCGTTAATCTTGACAATTTTATCATGTGAGATGCATTATAATTTTCCATTCTCTCCTTTGATATGATCTCTTCCACTTTAGCACAATCTATAACATTTAAGCTTTGGAGTTGTACCAAGTTTTGAGTTACGGATAGTGAAAAGACATATTTTAACTCATGACATTTGTAAATTTCAATGGATCTTATGTTCATAAAGGAGTGCTTGTCAACATTCTTGAAGGTAGATGAATTTAAGTTAGGGAAGGCAGGATGTTGACGAGTCCAATCTGTTCCATTCATAAGATACTCTATGTTCTTGTCATACATGATTGATAAAACTTTCAAGTGCTGAAAGCCCTCTTGATCATTAGATTGCTTCAAAAGCATCAAACTCTTTAAATTGTACGTGTGGTGTAGGCTTAGGTCTTCAGATTGCTTCAAGAAGTATCTAATTGCTCCAATCTCCAAATATTCCTTTACATCACCACGAAGCATCAAACTATTTTCGAACAGATAACCAGGCATTCGATTCTTGAAACTCTCTTTTTCGTATGACCAACTAATATTGATAGATACATGAAATCTTATAGGCTGGCTTTTTAAAAGAAACTCATCATTCCGCAACATCTGAACATCAGGGATTTTTATGGCTACGACATTTAAATGATCAAACAGAGACATCACCTCATCAAGGCTTGCCATACTCGTTTCATCCTTGCTTCCTGTTGCTGGCCCCCAATTGAGAAAGCTTTCTGCCATGTACAACTCTTCTAATCTCCTCAAGTTGGATAAGACACCATGAGGAATTTCTTCAAGTCCTTTACAATCTGTTGCATCCAACATCCTTAACCGATGAAGAAGTCCTATTTCTCTAGGCAAGTTATTGATTTGAGAGCGAGCCAAGCTGAGGATCTCCAAATTCTCCAATTCTCCAATAACATGGGATATGTCTCCCAATTTGCAATCCTCTAGACACAAGGTATGAAGGTACTTGGGTTCTCCAAGCGGTAGAGATCTTTTCGAGGCCAAGTAACCTGACATATCCATCTCCAAGAAAGCTAAAACCTTGAGTTCTCTCAACCTTTTAAAGTGGTTGGAATATTCTGAACTACTGGAGGAATTTTTCAGCTGTAGAAGCTCAAGTTTTGGGCACTCCAAACCATCAGTAATATTTTCATCCAATTTAACATCAATTAACGAAATTGCACTGCAATGCTCTTGGTTTGTAACTTTTTGTACTCCTGGCCGTCCTCCACCAAACGATCTTACCATAAATCTGTGAGGATCTTCTGAGACAATTGATATGGCAACATCACGAACTACGTCATGTATTTTGATACATTCTTCCTTTTCACTATCCAGCAACAAAAATCTTCTTTTTAATTTTTCAACAAAAGAATGCACTTTGTTTCTTACATCTTCGACTGTGTTGGTGTTTCTAAAAGTTGCTCGACCCAACCCATACCTCACCAAATACTCAATCGGAACATCATAATCTTCTGGAAATAAGCAACAAAGTAAAAAGCATGACTTGACTTCATCACTATCCAATTTATCATAACTCAATTTTATGCAAGAATAAACCTCGGGTTCCATTCCATGGATGTTTTCAGGGAGGGAATTTTTCAGTTCTTGCAAGGCAGTATTCCATTCATGCTTGCCATTACTTGGTAGAAGAGCTTTCCCAACAGTTATGATAGCAATGGGTAAACCTTTGCATTCATCAACAATCAATTTTGCAACATGAGACAAATTAGGATTATTATCCAAGGATTCACCTACAGTCACCCTGAAAAGCTCCCATGCTTCTTCTTTATTTAAGGCTTGGACTCTGAAAATGTCATCTTTACAACCCATTACTTTACAAACTTCTTCATTTCGAGATGTCAACAAAATTTTGCACCCTTCATGAACTTGATTAGTTGTAGGTCCAACACCAAAAGGGATTCCTACATCCTGAAATTTAACCTCTGACCATACATCATCCAATATAATCAGGATTCTTTTACTCTGCTTGATTCTCTCATGTAGCTTTCTTGCTCTTATAGATTCAAGTGCCTCGTCGAATTTCATACCAAGTGGCTCTGCAATTTCAGCTTGAATTGTCCTAATGCTTACAGTTGCGGAGACAGTTGACATCACAACATCATCAAACAGCTGACTCGTTCCTTCTAATCTCTTGATGATTTCTCTCACCATTGTGGTTTTACCCACACCTCCCATCCCGCAAATCCCAATTATTCTTGTCTTTTCATTCCTCAAAGCACTAAGCACATCATTCATGACTGCTTTTCGGGATTCAAAACCCTTAAAACCTTCACTAGAGATTATTGACCCTAGCTGTTGCAGAGGTGCAGGATTGACAATAATATTACTCAGTCCTTCGTCTAATTTGAGATCAAGTACACGCTGAGCAATCTTCTTGGCTTTCCTACTAAGAGAATACCGTGATTTCAAACTTGGGCACAATCCATACAAACACCGCCTTTGCATATTGACTTCATTTTCCAGTTCTTTCACTTCACGAAATATTTTGCATACATCCTCTAGCCAGCGCTGAACTTGATCTTTAATGGTTGCACCATTCTTTTTGCAGCATCCACTGATCTTTGCACATCATTTTTCTTGTCATCAAGCTTTTTAAGCGCATCTGTTAGACTTTTTATGTTGGAATCGTAGTAAATTAGATAGCTGAGTTGTCTCCCAATTAGTGCCACTGGTTCTTCTACAATTTTAGATGCAATTAAAGTACCAATCTCTTCCATTTTCTGTTGCCTTTTTATATAAAGCCGCCAGAGACTAAGGAAATTCTCAAATCAAATGAAACTGTTGCAAGCGATTCCACACCTATAATTTTTATTATGAAAAAGTAAGGTAAACCAACCAAAACCCCACCAATCAAGTCTCATAACATTTTCAATAAAAAAGGTCTCGTAACATTAAAAAAAAATGTATTGTCATAGTTACAAGAACAAACAGTACACTTTGCACACTTAAAATTTTGGGTCGAATTCCAACTCATTACTTATAGATACTAGTCATTGATTTTAGGACATTCAGCCGTTTTACCTCCGAACTATGACCTCAGAAAATTAACCAGAACTAACTTATCAGCCAATTTAACACTTGAATTATATTAAAATGGCCAATTTAGTCCCTATCGTTAATTTTTTCACATTCCATCCATTTTTTCCATCCAAAAAGTTACGTGAGTTATTATTTGATTATTATTAATATTATAAAAACTAAAATACTTAGACAATAGAAAAATGAAAAAAAAAAAAAGGTGACTCTGTCTCTCCATCTCTCTCCTATGTTCCTTCCCAAGCAGCAAAAACTTTGAAACCCAGATGAAGCCACCACCCATCTCTCTCTCTCTCTCTCTCTCTCTCTCCCTCTCTCTTCTCTAGTTCAACAGTCAGTTTCGTCGGGTTCCAATATTTTCATTTCCATTTCATTCCAGCCTCTCTTCACTCCCTCTCCTTCTCTGTCTCTCTTTCTCCAAAGTAAAAATACACAAACACAACAACAAAAATGCTCTCATTGTTTTCCACACAAACCAAACCTTCTCATCTCCCTCCAAATCTCTACCTATCTTCTCACTCAATCTCTCACTCTCTTATCACACCTTCTTCCACTCGCAAACCCCAAAAAAACCAGACCTATCTTCATCTCCAACGCCTCAGAGTTTGAGCCATCGACGCAGCTCAGCCTTTTGACTACGAGACCCAAATCAAAACCCAGCAATCCAACACTCTCAATTATGAGGTAGGGTTGAGGCTGCTGATGGGTATTTTGGAGATCTGGGATTTGCTTAGTATCTTATGCCCTATCGGCCGATGGGTTGTGGCTAGGGCGATGAGGCTGGGATTGGTGGGTGGAGGAGGAAGAGGTTAGGGAGGGGCTGTTTTGCAGATTGAAGGTTCACGATGTCTAGTTTCTGGGTTTTGGGTGGCTGAGATGGGTTGTAGCTGGGATGGGTTATGGCTGGGGGATGAGGCTGGGATGGGTGGGAGGGATAGTGGGGTGGTTGGCAGGTGGTCAGCGGTGCCTAGTTTCTGGGTTTGGTTGGAATTTCTGGGTTTGGTTTGTTTGGAGTTTCTGGGTTCGATGGGAGAGAGAGAGAGAGAGAGAGAGAGAGAGAGAGAGATTAATTTTTAATTTTTAGGTTTTAGGTTTTAAAATTTTATTAAAATTTTAATCAATTTAAAATTTTAAAAATAATAATCCTATTTTTAATTTTGACAATTATAAATAACGTTATTTTATTATTATTTTGGTTTTATTTTATATTATTTTTTTATGTATTTGACTATTATTTTATTCAAAATTACAAATTTACCCTTATTACTAACGGAAAAATAGATGAAATTCGAAAAACTTAACGACAAGGGTTAAATTGGCAATTTTAATTAATATGGGGATTAAATTGGCTAATTTTTTAATTCGAGGAGTTAATTTCAACAAGAATCCTAGTTTGGGGGGGTGTACGACAATTTACCCTTGATTTTATTGTTATCCTTCCTCATGCCCGTGAGTTGTGGCCTAGTGGTTGGGGAACCTCCTGTTTGGGGTTCGAAACCCACTGAGGTATCTATCTAGCAATTATTGCTAGAGTTTCCTAGCCCGCCAAAGATTGTAGGGTTCGGCGAGTGGGCCCCAATTTGGGAGCTGAGTCAGCAAAGCTGAAAGTGGAATTCTGGGTTGTTAAAAAAAAGACCAAGGAAATTCTCAAACGAAAAATGCAAGCGGTTGAACACCTACAATTTTAATTATGAAAAAGTCAAAGGTAAACCAATCAAAAACCCAGCCAAACAAATCTCATAGCAATTCTAATTCATAATCTATAAACACTCTTCCTCCTCTCCCACCAAAAAACTTCTCAAGACACCTAACCATCACAGCCACAGCCACAGCCACAGCCACCGCCGGTATCTCTTTCTCTTTCTGTTTCTCAATTCCTACTTTGACAAACACGTTTGCCAAACACCCACCTTCCACTCCTTGATTTACTCAAGGTAATGGGATTCTTAGATCTCTCAATCATCTCATCATCAATGGATTCATATATGATATGATATGATATGATATGCAACCGACGAGATGCTCTGTTTCAATTTAATTTGAAATCCTCCCATCTAATTTCAGGTTGTTTCATTAGATTTGAAACTAAGCGTTTCTAGATATGCGACTAAACTTTAGTTTTTATGTCAATCACAGCAGGTTTGAAAAGATGATTATGAGTGACGAGGGTGGGGTGGTTTTCTGGGCTTAGGTTCTTGGGGTGTTTGGGTTGTTCTAGGATTTTTTTATTTTGTTTAATTTTTAGTCTGTATTTTGACCTTTGAATTAGAGTTAACACCGTTATATTTGGGGAGAGAGAGAGAGACCTATCTATCAATTATTGCTAGAGTTTCCTTGCCTGCCAAAAATTGTAGGGTTCAGCGGGTGGGCCCCAGTTTGAGAGCTGAGTCAGCAAAACTGAAAGTGGAGTTTTGGGTTGTCAAAAAAAAAAAATTTCCTTCCTCGTAGTGATGACCAATCTTTTAGGAATATTTATTTTTCTTAGGGCTTGTCCTACTATCATTCTTATTTGGATTTGGTTGGTTTATTATTTTTCAATTTTCATTAAGTCGGGCTAAAACTTGAGCTTAAGCTCACTTTAAAAATGAGTTTAGTCGTGTGAATCATAAGCGCTCAATCAATAGATGCTAAGTCAAGCCGAGCTCAAAGGGCCACCAATGATATTGTTCCACCATATATTGTGTTGGAAACACCCTATAAAATCTAATCATTTCATTGATATGAATTCATACAGTCCCCTTCTATTGAGGGATTCTTCAAATAATTTTATTTGAGTGACACCCTTTAGGGTCCCCTACACATTTTATTTTCAACGATCCAAACCATCTATTTTTTAAGTATACATTCATAGATCACCCTTGCAAAAAATTAGACAAATCGGAAACCGTTTCGACATCTAATTGTGTCTCTACAAAATCAATGAACACAGTCTTCAAGAAAGATTAAAATTTCAATTACTCAATTGGGTGGTCAAATGAACACAGTGCCAATAAAGTAATAAATGCAAAGTTGAGTGCATCTTAAATGAATTCTAAATCGTTAGATTGGAAAAAGATCTAAGGGTGAAGACGTATGTAAAAGTGTGGTTTTTTTATGTGTTCCAACATCTTGACCCATATATATATACTTATTAATTAAATTAAATGGCAAGATCAATATTCATAAAATTCCTATTAATAGTTATATGCTTAAACAATATTCGAATGAATATGAAATTGAGAGAAAATAAGGCCCCGTTGGTTTATGTTTTCAAATCCCCATTTTCATTTTCTGGAAGAGAAAACGTCTCAAAACGTGTTCGGTGATGCACTTAGCAAAATGCGGAAAACAATTTACGAAAATGTTTTCAGTATTTGCTCTTGAAGTTGAAAAACACCAAAAATACATTTCTGTGTTTCCGTTTTCCAATTAGAAAACACAGGAAAAAACATCTGCTTATTTTTCTGCCGAACATGAAAACAGAGGAATTCTTCTCTCTCTCCCTTCCCACATCGTCACCCTTCCTTAGCACAAGCAGATTTATTTTACACATATTCCAATTCGTATTTTTTAGTTCTTATTTATACATGCAGATTTAGAACTCCTTCTCTCTCTATTTCGTTCCTTTGCTTTTGCTTCTATGAAAATTATGCCTTCAACCTCCATAGAGACCACAATCATTGCCCAAAAATACAGAAGGTTTCATTAGAGAAGCACCAAAGATCTGGAAATTGACCCCATCAAAACTCGTGGGCCCATTAGGCGATGTGCAAGGAGAGGATACCATAGCTTTGATAATCAAGCTAAAAAGAATAAAATAAAAAGACGAGAGGTTTGCTGTAAGACATGAGAGTTGTTGAGAGAGAGAGAGAGGATAAGACGACAAACTGGGACTTTTTTTTATTAATTATTGTAAGATGAATACTGTTGGAATTTTAATTTTGAAGAGGGAAAATATGGGCTTTCATTTTTACACTTTTTTTCTTCTATATGAGACATTAACAAAAAATGCCTTGGAAAAATGGTTTACGTATTGATTAACATTTTTTTATTTCTCTGATTTATTCTCAACTTGTAATACCAGACACGTTTTCACTTTTTTTGTTTTATAAAACTGTTTTCCAATTAAGTTACCAGACGCATTCTTGAATCCTAAAAATGCAAATTCGTTTCCTCATTTTCATTTTCTGAAAATATTATCTGAAAACGTTACCAGACGGCCCCTAAACAAGTTGGATTCAGGAGAGCTTCCTCTCTCAACCTCATATTCTAAATAGTTCATAGTCATAGGATTGTTAATTGAGTATTGATAATCTGTAAAAACTATTGCATCCTATGTTTGGTTAATTAGGAGGATGATTGTCTTCAAGTCATTCATCTAAAGAAGTATGCATGTGCTCAATAGAGAGTGAGTTTACTTGTAATATTCTCAAAAATAGATTTTTGTTGTTATTAATATTCCAAAAAATCATGTTAATAAAGAGTGTGGGAATTTTATGAAGTTGGTTTGATGTGAAAATATTGAAATTAAGTGTGTTTAAACACAATTTGGAATTTTGGACAAAAATACCCTTTTATGATTTTTCAAAGGACGTTCAAGAACTTGAACTGAAAAATATTATAACTTTTGGATTGGAAAATAGAGCTCGATCTGATGAACGCATAGGCACAAATGGCTCGTGAATCTGAGTTATAACGAATGAGAAATTTGAGTTTGAAAATCTTGGATCTGTTTGAAAAGGCAAAATATGAACAGTGACCAAAAATCAAATTCTATAAATATCTGTGCCAGTGTGAAAATATCAAATTTCAAAAAAAAAAAAAAAAAGGAAATTTGTGGAGACGGCCATGACCCAGATTGCAAACCCCAACCCCGATTGCAACCAGAATGGTGGATCCAACCCGACCCGACGATACCAACAACCTATTGGACTGTCACAAGGTTTTGAAGCACACGACGGCGATCTTCCCAAGGTTCTAAAGCGCACGACGGCACCGTCCTGTTTCTGATATCAAAACCACCATTCCGCCCCTTCTGAAGTGCGGCATCCCTTGGAACTGAAACCCTTGATCCACTACTTTGATAGTGAAATTGAGCCTTTTTCACCGCAAATTGGACTGGGATATAAGTATTAACGTTACTCTACTCGTTGTTGTGAACATTTTGGTATATGTCTTGACCGGTGGTTTGTCTGTCACCGGAATAGTACCCAGAACCACCACGAGGTAGTGGTGCAAAGATGCGCGTGGTTGGAGTTCTGAGTCGGAGGTTTTGAGGTAGGTTGTAGTCTTTGATGTCTTGAGCGCGGTGGTGTACTCCGATTCACGAGATTCTGTCCAATTTTTTATATGTTGAAGCTGGTGTTGTAATAATAGACAGATCGGAGATCAGACATTCTAATCTTAAGTTATTGTGTTGAGTGTGATTGTGCGATCAAGAATGATCTGACCGTTGGATCGGGCCCAAATTGATGTAGGGTGATGTCGAGATTATTTAGAATCCATCGGTACAACCGGATGTGAAATCTGAAGATGTGGGCCCGAGGGGAATTTTTGGATGTTGATGTTGGCTCACTTAAAGATGCAGAAGGATTGAAGAAAACGGGGAGTCAAACGAGTCGAAGACGCTCGAGCGGCAGGTGCTCGAGCGGTAGAGAGAAGGTTTTCGTCTAGGTGTAGGCGCTCGAGCGCTAGGTTTGGGGTCCTTTAAGTTTCTTATTTATTGTATAATTGTACTAAAGCCCTATGACATATAAATAGGCACTTTAGCGCTAGGTTATTGTAACGTGAGAAAGCTAAGGCATCAAATTGGGTTTGAGCCAAGAGTGAGAGAAAAGAGAGCTAGGGTTTGTGAGAGATCAAAGGGGGTTATTCATTGTAACGAAAGGGGTTCTTTCATACAAGTGAATTTCTTGGGGATCACCAAGAGGACGTAGGCACAACGCTGAACCTCTATAAATTCTTGTGTTCTTTGTGTGCATGTTTACTTTTCGGCTTCTGTGTGCTTTATCTTTGTGTGGATTGTGTAGTCCATCAACGACAAGATCTTGGAGTGTTTCACACAAAAAGTGGTATCCTGCTTAGTTGCGGCGGGTATTAGTTTATGCCCAAGTGCTCTTACAACTTTAAGAGCGACAGTGTGTTGACGATTGTAGCCGATAAGGAGGAAGAAAGTTCCGGTACAAAATCACCACGTGTATCAATTACGAAGGTGGAGTACACACCTAATCTTTAAATAATAAAAATTTAAAACTAATTCAAGCCCATTAACTAGCAGTTAAAACTATTCCATTTTTCTTTCATACGTCTTCTTTTGTTTTTATATATAAATGTATATTTATTCTAATGCTTTGTTGTCAACGAAAGTGATTTTTATCAAACGAGCACTGTTTGATTTCTCCCTCACAGTAAAAAAACAAAAAACAAAAAAACAAAAGTCAACTGGCCAGTGCGTAAGCATGTGCCAAGAGGTAGTCGATAATTGAAATTTAAAATGTCTAAGAAAAACAAACCTGGAGTTAGCAGCAAATTAGCACGATCCGCTATCCAAACGCTCGATATTCCACTAAGGGCGGTGATACGGTGGGAACTTCTTTTTGCAAACCTCTATTTGAGAACACCGTTGGATCAAATCTAACGGCTGCTAAGAAGCAATTGTAATCGAACTCGTGTGAAACTGTTCCACTAGAACGACGCCTTCTCCCTCCAAAACAGATATGCATTGTGCTCTTGAAGACCACAATATCTCCTTCCAAAAAAGCTGTTCTCTCTCTCTCTCTCTCTCTCTCTCTCTCTCTCTCTCTCTCTCTCTCTCTCTCTGTCGAAGAACATGGTTTTCTTCTTTTTCTGGTTTGATATTCTATTTCAGAAAAGCAGTGAACATATCTACCCCTCCAAAACAATTGTTAATTTTTCTGGTTTGGTCATTCAAAGCATACAAAGAAAGGTATTATCCTGAAGAGCACATGTAGCACTTGTAATTATTTTATCTCGCTTTCATTTTTCTGGTTTGATGATTGTGTTCATTTTTCTGGTTTGATGAAGCATTGAGGACCTATCTGGTTACCATATAAGCTGGTGAGTGTGACACCTTGTTAGAATCGTTGAGCACGGTCGAAAATGACGTTGACTTCGAATACTTGAGGATTCGAGACCCTCTGGTTCTGAGTCGTCAACACTTGGGCAGAGACACCCACGAATTCATACCCTCGAGATGTCTTGCAGGGGGACATAGCAGGTACATGCTTAATATATGGTACTCAATTGTTTCGCATTTAAATTCATGGGTAGCTTAATATAGATGCAGCTCTGATTGGAGTGGAAGCAGGGTATGGAGGTGTACAGAGGCTCAAGAGCTCGATTGCCATTCACTTTACCATTGGCTGAGCTATGGGATACCAGTTAGATTAATAAAGAGATTTAAGCTCCTGCTGTTGTTATGAGTATTGAACAGAGTTGTTAATTTTATTCGGCACAGCCACCACCATGAATACTAGCTGCAGACTTTTGCATGTTATTCATTTATGTTGTCCTCTTTTTTCAACAGGAAGTAATTGACATGTTCAGTTCGAATCGTTGAGGAGAGGAAGGTCGAATTTTTTTTGGGGTAGATGTGTCGCTCTAAATCGACGACATTATCATATTTGTTGATATTTCGAAGCTCAAAATCAGTTATGAGGTAAGCGATATCATGTACTTGTGAATTCCAGTATTGGAAATTTTATAACTCAGTATATAGGCATGATTTGTAGTGAATTTGAGTAGGCTGTTTAATGTTTCACTAGTGACTCCAAATGGTTCATAGCCTATTTTGTTTCAGACTCCATTATTTACTAATGTTTGATAGTCTGTTTGATATTTGTTGAAAATTTGAAAATCAAAAATCACTTAGGAGGTAACTGATATCCTGTATTTGTTAATTTCAATATGCTTGAGGAAATGTTTGACCAAGTATATGGGCATAATTTACACTAGTTTGGATGTAGGTTGCTTAAGATTTCACTAGAGACTCCAAACAGCCTCGTAGGTGTAGCATTTATATTCACTAATGGGTTCATATATTATTTCGTTTCAGACTCCATTATTTACTAGTGTTGCGTAGTCTATTTGATATTTGTGGAAAATTTGAAGATCAAAATCACTTAGGAGGTAACTGATATCCTGTATTTGTTAATTTCAGTATCCTGGAGGAAATGTTTTGACCAAATATATGGGCATAATTTAAGCTATTTTGGATGTAGGTTGTTTAAGGTTTCACTAGAGACTCCAAAAGGAGTCATAGGTGTAGCACGTGTATTCACTAATGATTCATAGCTTATTTCGTTTCAGACTTCATTATTTACTAATGTTTGATAGTCTATTTGATATTTGTTGAAAATTTGATATTTTTGTGTTTATATTTTGCATATAGTATTGTGGTTAATATGTATTTGAATGCTCTTTGAATGCATGTGCCAATATTATGATGGTGATATAATTTTTAGGGTTAAATCCCAAGAATTGTGAAATGGAGTCTAAAACAAAGGTGACACCAGAAGTTAGTGTGGAGTTCAAACCAAAACTAGGACTTGAATTTGATTCCCTTGAGGATGCGTTGAAGATGTATAATCTGTATGCACTAAAAATAGGATTTGGTGTTCATTGTTCTACAACCGTCAAGTGTGACAGGGGAGATAGTAAGGAAAGAATTTGTATGTTATAAACAAGGGACAACCAATGTTAGTGGTAAGAAAAGAAGGCGAGGATGGGTTCTAATTGGTTGCTTGGCTAAACTTGTTGTTTTGTTGCCATCTTTGAAGAATAGTGATCATGATAGAAGAAGATGTCCAAGACTTGCGATCCCGTAAGCAAATATATCGTATATTTTAGTTGAAGATATTTCCTTTTAACGATTTGTCATTGTTTATGCATTTTTGTTTCGATGTTGCAGCTCTTCATCTCCTGAAGCAGAAATTGGTGCTCTAGTTCTTGAGAATATGCATCCCACTCGGAGGACATAGAACAGGAAGGTACTCAGCCAAGTATGATAGAGGCATTTATGAAGGAGTTTGATTTAATGCACTGACCCTGAGTTTGAGTATCTAGTGATACCTATTGGCGTTGTTGTTGAGTATCTAGTGATACCTTTTGGAGTATCTAGTGATACCTATTTTCAGGAGTTTGATTTAATGCACGGACAGAGTTTGAGTAGCTAGTGATTTCCGTTTGAGTAGCAAATGATACGTATTGGTGTTTTTTTTGAGTAGCTAGTGATATTTTTTGACGTAGCTAGTGATACTTATTGGAAGGAGTTTGATTTAATGAACGGACGCTGAGTTTAAGTAGTACCTGTTTGCGTTGGTTTTGAATGTGCGACAAGCGTTTGTGACACTCTTGTAATCTGTTCATGTCGAATACTGGAGGTTTTTTTTTTATTTGTTGAAAATTAGCGATAATGATACTGAAGGTTAAATCGACATATGACTTTACGTATGTGGAAGCCAAGCCATTATGCTTCAGTAAACTCCAAAAAGGTTATGGTGTGGTTGGGATCATGAATCCAACCATCGGTTGGTAAACTGGAACTGGAAAAAATGAAAATGCACGACACGTGTTGTTTTATCAAACAATTCGATTGAATATAAAAATTATGTTTTAGTAAAGTAATGTTGAAAATTAGCAATAATGATACTGAAGGTTAAATCGACATATGACATTACGTATATGGAAGCCGAGCCATTATGGTAATCAAGATGTTATCATGGTTACTTAAAATTGAAATTTAACATAACCACAAATAAATAAATATTTGACATATGACATTACGTATGTGGAAGTCGAGCCATTATGGTAATCAAGATGTTACCATGATTACTTAAAATTGAAATTTAACATAACCACAAATAAACAAATATTTGACATGTACAAATCTAATGTTTTACTAACTACTTTTTGAAACTTTGGATGATTCTATTATTTGTCCTGATTTTGGTCATACCTAATAATTTTATACTTTACTAAAATATTTGTTTTTTATTTATAGAAAACATTCACATACTAGTTATTGGTGGAGTAATAGAGAAAAAATATAAGTGAGATTAGTGGAAGAAAAACATGGAACAACTTTTTCTGTTTATTGTAATTTTGTTGTAATTTATATTGGTTTTTCAGTTAATTACATTCTCACTTTTTTTTTTGGGTGTGGAAATTAATTCTCACTTTAAGTTTTCATATACATAAACATCAACCCATAAGAGAAATTAATAAATAACAAAATTAGCCTACTATTCGTATACATTCAATCAACCCAAAAGAGAAATAAATTACCTTTTGTCCTTTTTTTATATAACCATGTTAAATAAAATATATATATAAACTTGCTTTTTGTCTTTTTTATGTAGCCTATGTGGGATGTCTGCTTTTTTGGTTTGTTTTTTCTCTTTCTTCCTTCACTGTAGAAAGAGTGAAATAATAAAAATGCATGGCATCACTTGTTGTTTTATCCAACAATTCCATTGAATATAAAAATTTTGTGTTAGTAAAGTAATATTGAAGCCATCCGCGTGTAAGGTCTCAATGAACTACAACCAAAACATCAAGTGTGACAAGGGAGATAGTAAGGAAAGAATTTGTATGTTGTACGGTGTGCTGTATTATTATAATCCAAATAATCTTAGTTGACAATGATATGGTTAGTTGACAACAACAATCTTGATTTGGATATGGACATAATAGTTATATTTAGCGACACCTACCATACTTAATTAGCAAACAGCCGGTATATAAATTGCATTAGTTTTCTCCTCAAGGTGAAAGTGGGTTCTTTCCATGAATAAATTTCGAGCTTTTGGGTATTGTTTTAGTGATTGGTTATTATTAATCAATTTTTTTATTTTTATATATACATAATACGACAATGATGAGTTTTCAATTTTCAATTTTCAATTTTGTTGGTCTTTTATTTCTAAAATAAATGATATGATAGCCAATGGGGATATTTTTAATGAGCCTTGGAACTTTTAACATGTAAGATTATATAATTTAATTGGATAACAATCATTAGTCATTAACATAAAGTTTCTCTAACAGCATAGTATTGATTATAATTTTTTACTTATTCTACAATGGGAAATTGACCTTCCAACTTTTTCAAAAATGTAACGACGACACCTTTTTCCTAAAAATATAATGGCATTATTGAGAGGACATATTTCTTGTCGGAAATATTCAAACCATGGGATACACAGTATTGGTGCTGAGAAATACATACATTTTTTTTTTGTATTTTCCCATTTTAAAAATATTTTAAATGATTTTACAACAAAAAATGATTAAAATATAACAAATATGACACGTGTTAGCGCAAGGAGAGCCTAGTATTCCATCCACTTCCACGTGTCAGCAAGGGACGCAGTCACTTGGCATCTCATCCAATTAACTATTTCTTTTTACCTCAAAATTGATTTAAAAATCGATTATAATTCAAAAAATTCCCAACAAATAATGTATGGATCGGTATGACATTTCCTTCTAAAGAGCACCATGTGAGCATTTCTCATGTGTGGCCTTATAAGATGGTAACACGTGTCATGTTTTTGTAATTTATTGTGTTTTATCTTAAACAATTCTTAACAAATTATATAAAAATCAGAAAAATATACCAAAAATTGCTACAAATTTCTTATGACATAGCATTCGATTATGGAAATCTAAAATCATGATTTCATATATTTAAATTAATGAGAATCATTTGATCAAAGAAACAAGAGTGTATGTGATAGAATGTTTTGATTTATATCTATGAACAAAGTTGAGTTTTTATTATTGATTTGTATTTTTATAATTTAGAATTAGCATTTTGGAGCTTTAAGGAGAAGAGAATATCACAAGATGTTCATATGAATTTTTTGTATATTTTTGTATTTTTAATTTATTTATTATGAATTTTAGAAATTAAATTGTAGAGAAATAATATGAAATATAATAGATTGACACGTGGCAGAGTCTTGGACATTGATTTCTATGACATGGCATGTGCGTCATAGACATTGATTTCCCCTCCCTTTTTTTTCCCTGGCGCTATTTTTTTGGGCGAAATTCTAATTTCGCGCTACCCCTCTTGTTCCCTCATCCTAAAAAAATTCACGCTTCTTTTCTCTTTTCAGCCCCAAATTGAAATCACTTCCCTCCTCGTCTCTTCTTACATCTTTTCCAGACCCAAACCCTAAAACTCCCACACCCAATCTCTGCTGTACCTCTCCCTCTCCCACGCCCTCTCTTTCTCCTCATATATATATATATATATATATATATATATATATATATATATATATATATATCTCTCTCTCTCTCTGTGGCTACATGGTCTCCAAGAAGAAGTATGACTGCTTTGTAAGTATCCATTTCAAGAATTCAATCTCTTATTTCGTATTTGGGTTTCAAGTTTTATTTTTATTTTTGCAGAATCTAGGTTGGTTTGTCTCCTCTCTCCCTCTTCGTTCGGTAACCCTCTCGTTCTTGGTTTGTATCAATTCCTAAACGCCAATTTGTTTTTTTCTTTAAATATGTTTCCTGATTAATTTTTCTGTATTTGTTCTGAAAAAATGGGTATATTGTTGTTGGTTCATTGTATCTAGTTCATGGGTTTGATAAATTTTCAACCATCCTAAGCAGGGTAATTGTACAGATTGATGGTAGAAAAAGTAGCAGATCTTGATAGTCCTTGAAAGTTTGTGAATCTCCTTTGTTTGATTGTGTTGTGATATTTTTTTTCCCGGATAGGATGTGCTGTGATTCTATGGTGGCGGTATTATATGAGGAGAGGGACTTGCAAATTTGGAACTTCTTGTAAGTTTCACCATCCTAAGCAGGGAGGAAGCTGTAGTTGCCCTGCAAATTTGGTAACTATTATAAAACATGTTTTTTATTTTCCAATGGCTTCTGTGTATTATGTAGGCATGAGAATCTTGGCTATAGGATGACTCTTGGGGATGGAATTGATGATATGTTTATTTTTTTTAAATGAAGTGAAAAGATCGGTTATACCTGTGGAAACAAGATCAGTCATTGTTTCTTCAAGAAATGGTAATTTGTTTATTGGCAGCATGAATGCAGTTTATTAAGATAATTTTTTTTTTTGGAAGAGGATTTCCATTAAGAGATTTTTTAAAATGGTTTTTGTTGTTGATGCTGGGACATCGGAGGTTTGCAACCACTTTCAGAAATTAAAATCATTTCCTTGTTCAATTTTATTCGAACTCATCGTTTCATTTGCTTGTGTTATGTTGTTGGCTCATCTGTTTTGTTTTTTTGTTTTTTGTTAAATTTGCTAAACAGAGTATCAGAAGAAAGGTTTCTTGTTTCAATTATATGTCCTTTGGTTTCAATTAATAAAGTATCGACCGGCATTACGATGTGTCGATACTTGCTTCCATTATGGTTCATTAAGCTCCAATCTTGGTTATGAAAATTTGAATCTAAAAGTTGATGCACAGGTGGTAGAGGATTTGCCTCCATTTTTAAGCTTGTGGAAAAAAAAATGCATTTCTTTAATGTAATACGATACCCAAAAAATGGAGACACCAAAGCGGATGGAGACATTCATTCCATGCTACGTTGGGAATTCACACCTAAAACAATAGTTGGGAATCACGCTCTCACAAGGTGTCCATATTCATAGGGAAAATTTTATAATTTTATAATAAAATGTGTTCCATATTAAACAATGTTATGAGTCTAATTTTTCTGTTACCAAATCCCTTGTGTCCTATGTTTCCGCCATATATTTTTTGACACGTGTAATATGACATATTATTGTGTTGAAATATTGTTAACAATGTTAAATTTATATTTAGTCATATTACGCGTGTTAAAAAATATATAGAGGAAACATGGGAGAACATGCGATTTGGTAACAGGAAAATTGATCTCCAATGTTATCTATAAACTTTGTTATATTATCTAGAAACCCGATGACAACCAAATTTTTGTGGGAACTTGTGTTCCACACAATAGTATTGATATAGTTGAGATAAGTACACCAGCCATTTCACTTCATATATGAAGTATTCCTCCTTGCAAATACGTACGAATTTGTATACTCCTTGTTTTTATTCATTATAAAAAAATTTCAATTAATAGGAAGACCTTATCCTCATATCCAGCAACACAGGTCAGCAAGGGATGCCGCCACCTGTCATCTCCTCCAATTATTTATTTGTTCACACTTAAAAATTTATTTTAAAATCAATAATAATTCAAACAAATTCCCAAAAAATGGTGGTGGTCTCGGTTACCATATTTTCTACGATCGCGTACTTCAAATTTCATATTTGCATTTAAAAAAAATTAGGGGCTCATTCACATTTAGGAATGAGCCCCTAATTGTATTTTCTTGGACTATCTCCTCAATTCTTTTATAAACAGAACGTATCTGCTCAAATTTTTTGTTGAATTCTTGTCGGTGGGGATAAATGGATATATGTATATTGTAATCAAGAATGCATATGTAGTTCATCGAGACCTTACACGTGGATGGCTTCAATATTACTTTACTAACATATAATTTTTATATTCAATGGAATTGTTGAATAAAACAAGTGGTGCCAGCATTTTTATTCTTTCACTCTTTCTACAGTGAAGGAAGAAAGAGAAAAACACAAACCAAAAAAGCAGACAGTTTTTTTATTTATTAATTTCTCTTTTGGGTTGATGTTTATGTATATGAAAACTTAAAGCGAGACTGTAATTAACTAAAAACACCAATATAAATTACAAGAAATAGAAAAAGTTATTCCATGTTTTGCTTCCACTAATCTCACTTCTATTTTTTCTCTATTAGTCCACCAATAACTAGTATGTGAATAATTTATATAAATAAAATATAAATATTTTAGTAAAATATAAAATTATTAGGTATGATCAAAATCAGGAAAAATAATAGTATCATCTAAAGTTTCAAAAAGTAGTTAGTAAAACATTAGATTTGTACATGTCAAATATTTATTTATTTGTGGTTATGTTAAATTTTAATTTTAAGTAATCATGATAACATCTTGATTACCATAATGGCTCGGCTTCCACATATGTAATATCATATGTCGATTCTTATCGCTAATTTTCAACATTACTTTACTAAAACATAATTTTTATATTCAATGGAATTGTTTGATAAAACAACACATTGGTGACATGCATTTTCATTCTTTCCAATTCCAGTTTACCAACCGATGGTTGGATTCATGATCCCAACCACACCATAACCTTTTTGTTGGCTTCCAGATACGTAAAGTCATTATTGCTAATTTTCAACAAAGAAAAAAAAAAGCCTTCAGTATTAGACATGAACCGATTACAAGAGTGTCACAAATGCTTGTCACATTCAAAACCAACGCAAACAGGTACTACTTAAACTCAACATCCGTTCATTATATCAAACTCCAGCCAATAGGTATCACTAGCTACGCCAAAACATATCACTAGATATTCAAAAACAACACCAATACGTATCACTAGCTACTCAAACTGAAACATGCATCACTACCTACTCAAACTCTGTTCGTGCATTAAATCAAACTCCTGCCAATAGGTATCAAGAGCTACTCAAAATTGTATCAGTAGCTACTCAAAAATGACACCAATACGTATCACTAGCTACTCAAACGGAAACATGCATCACTACCTACTCAAACTCTGTCCGTGCATTAAATCAAACTCATGCCAATAGGTATCACTACCTACTCAAAAAGGTATCACTAGATACTCAAAAACGACGGCAATAGATATCACTAGATACTCAAACTTAGGGTCCGTGCATTAAATCAAACTCCTGCATAAATGCCCCTGTCTACTTGGCTAAATACCTTCACTGTTATGCGTCCTCTGAGTGGGCTGCATATTCTCAGCAACTGGAGCACCAATGTCTACGTCAGGAGATGAAGAGCTGCAACATCGAAACAAAAATGCATAAACAATGACAAATCGTTAAAAGGAAATATCTTCAACTAAAATATACGATATATTTGCTTATGGGATCGCAAGTCTTGGACATCACCTTCTATCATGATCACTCTTCCTACACCCGGTGCAGGACGTTTATGTCATCCCGCTGGCTTCTCATGTTGTCCTTTAACTATTTTTGGACGGCCTTTTGATTTTACTCGATTTGGATCTTTCATTCTCACTTGAGCGTAACTAGTCCCCCCCCCTTTATTGGCTTCTTCAACATGAGCTCTTGATGACGCCGAGCAAATCAACTTCCCACGAATGTTGTCAAATGTTTTTTTGCAACAAGTCAGAACCTTCATCATACAACAATGCCGAATCAATCAAATCGACCGCAACTTTGCACAATGTCGATCTCTTAACCAAAATACAATCATTAACGCTATCTTTAACTTCTTTGCCATCCTAATCAAAAACTACACCAGACTTAGCATTTTTCATCTTACATTCTACTAAATTATCCTGATGTTAGACGAGATGTGACAATAGCACTAGAAGTCTAAGGGAAAAAAGGAGGCAAAAACATCAGCCATGTACAGACAATTTAATTTAATAAGTATGAGGTCTATTCGTAAGAGGGATCCAGCAATTTAAATTGGCATATATTGCTCGACCAATACACATGCCATTATTACATGATGAGCACTTTCTTTTGAGGTGCACAATGCACTTGTAATATATTCTCCATGGTTAGAGAGAGGAGAACAAGCACCACTTAAATTCCAATGGCATATGTTCAATGGTCAATGCCTTTATAACAAAGGAACTGATGGAAAGAATTTTGAGAACTGAGATGCACTTGTGATTTGGACCCAATCTAAGGTCAAAGGCATTGTTATACTAAACATTTAAATATTTCTATAATGCCACAAATAACAAAGCTTTATCGCATTAAATGATGTGCAAAATTTCAGTCAAAAAAATTGCCTAACTAATGAAGAAGTAGTTTGGAGATGGGAAATGGAGGGTTTCAACAATTTCATAGGATACATATTTCTGAAGGTTTGACTGGTTTACAAACTTGTAGACCCTGAAGACTCCAACAATCATTAACCTACAGAAGGGAGACATGTGGGAATGATGAATGCCAAAACTGGTGATGACAAAGGAAAAATATAGCAACATCGAACCTACAGAGAGATAAAGAAACGAATGTCATATATGAGATGATGAGAGAATCATTAAGAATACAACAGGTTAGGCTCCTTCATAAATACCATAATCTATATGGCAAAACACAAGTGCCCGTCTTGCAAGGGTGGCATCTGAACAAGTGACTACAATAAAACAGATGGTAATCCTGAAAAGAAATCCCAAATATGGTATTATGTACAAAAGGGAAATCAGATCAAGAAAAGAAATATCAGTTGTTTTTGCTCTTACCTGGAACCGACACATTTAACCAAAAGCGTGTGACAGGTGTCTCCAATCATCTTCATACTTATCCTTAATTCCAGATTTCAACTACACCTTTCCCTTTTATGAAGATAGTGACATAGATATTGCATCAGCTTCCGCACTAGAAACATTCGCATTCGCAGCAATATACGTATTATGTCCAATACAAAACTTAATATATAATATATATATATCTAACAATTTAACTTTCCAATTAACAGCATAATAAAAAACACATATTCAAAGTGGCAACCATTTAGATTTTAAGAGGAATTATTTCTGTTTTTCCTTTTCAATTTCAGGAATTCTGCATTTAATTAACAAAGTATTTACTCTCGAGAATACAATTCCTTCACAGGTAACTAATTACCTCCCCAAATCTCAGCTTGTTTTGTGGTGGATTGAGTTGAAACAAAAGATACGAGTTGAATATACGGGAAAAACATATGCCCAGAAAATCAAAGCCCTAAAATCCTAAACAAAAATTAAACATTAAGGAATGCAATAGAAAATGCAAAACATAATATCAAAGTTTGAAAATATATTACCCTCTCAAATAGATCTTGATTTTTGAATTGTGTGAGAGAGAGAGAGAGAGAGAGAGGACTACGGGAAGGGAGATTGAAGCACAGAAACTGAGAGAGCAAGACAAAGATGGAGTTCAAGAGGAGGGAAACTGACAGGGCAGAGAAATAGAAGATAGAGAGGAATAAAAGGGTTTACTTGTCACAGTGACGACCAAGAGATTCCAGTGAAGATCGAACCTGGGTAAGTGACGAGAGGAAGAGCGACTGTGACCGCAGTTATGAGATTTTTGGTTTTGAGATTTTCAACAAATTAAAACAAGTTTTTGGGCATTTGGGTTGTCAGATTTGGGGGTTTGTAGTTAAAATTTAAAAATGAATTAAATGGCGGAAGAAAAGAAAAAAAAAGGCGCGATAGCACAAGTGGTAAGGAGAAGCTGCAGCATACCCAGTTCTAGTGTGAGCTTGTTTTTTCTTTCCAGCCGTTGAGATTACTTAAAAGGCTGAGATGAAGCCGCAAGAAGAGGTTCGCAAAAAGAAGTTCCCACTTGAGCCGCTGGCATTCCACTAATGCCATACAACAACCACCTACCAAGACTGGAGAAATAAAGCCAGAAATAAAGATCATTGTATATATATTTGTGTTGTAAGTTGAGAGAAATATGACAAGCCAAAGAAGAAAAGCAATGGAACTGGATAAAGTAAACAAACAGGCCCTTAATCCCCAAAATAAAGAAAGAATATTACAAAAGTTACGAACAAGAGTTTTCCTACTAAAGTATAAAGGAACCACTTTTGTTTTGCTCACCCAACAAAAGAAATAAATAAATAGTAAAGAAAAACTAAAGTATTAATTAGGCAATTACAAAAATTGCAATTTTCGCACACAACAATATATATTATGTTATACATACACAAAAATACAAGTTCGGGAGTGAGTCCTCCTACCTGGAATCCAAAGCTGATGCCTCACTTGCATTCTACACCTTTGAACTCAAATTGTTCTTGCTTGGGCAACTGATTCCTAGTCCAACATTTCAAAATGTTACTAAAAATCCTTAATTGCAATTTAGTCATTATAACTAGCTTTAATTGCACTTTAGTCCTCACACTTGTCAATAATTTCACTTTTGTCCTTATACTTTCCTTTATTTTCACGTTCCTTACATTTTCCTTTATTTGCACTTTGGCACTTATACTTATTTTAAATTATCTTTTAGTCCTTCCACTTTCAAAACTGGCTTCAGCCAACAACTCAGACACAAATTTCCAGAAATCAAAGTATTTTAAAACTTTACCTTAATATTGGTCTGAAATCCTGGGTGAAGCTCCCAAAGAGAAATAAGCAACTCAAACAACACTTGAAAACTAACAAAACTTGTTTCAGGTGCACCACTGCCGAGAAAGCTGCACTTGTTGGACTGCCACCAGATATGTTGTAGAGAAAAGAATTCTGAACAACCTTCATGAAGGAAATATTGTCATCTGAGCAAGGGAAAAGTGACATACAAAAGTGAATAAGGTACTGTACAGTGACAACAGCAGAATCCAAGGAATTGACATACATGCTTACCACAGACATAACTAGAGTAATTGGATTGCTCTGATTTTTGGATATGTCATAGTTCTCAAACTGAGGAACAACCTTAGAAAGGGACGTTTTGTCAAGTGAGCACTGGAGATTAAAGAAAAATGTTGAAAACTGAGCTGCAGAAAACTCACCAAACATGGATTACCACAGAAATGTCATAGCCAGTTCGAGGTAGCTAGACCGATCCGATGATGTTCATTTTTGGGTATGTTATAGTATTCGAGAAGATGAACAACTTTGATGAAGGAAGTGTACTGATTTGAGCTTTCAAAATCGGACTTAGAGAGTGATGAATAGTACCGACAAGTTTGAGTTTTCTAAAGAAAAAGAAGATGAACGTTGGTGGTGATAGGAAAATGAAAGAGAAAAGGAGCAGAAGAAGAATAAAAAGAAGAAAGTGACGGCAGCCTCCCTTGACCCAAAAAAAAAGAAGAAGAAAAAGTGTGGGCCATGTGTGAACAGTACCCACTAGTTGATTGATGGTGACAACAGAGAAAGGTACATTAATTTTTCGCAACTTTTCCCCAAGATGGAGATAAAGATAAAGTTATGAGTGAACAAAACTTTTCACCTCTGCATCTTCGTCATTTCAGAATCTCTAGTCAAAATCATTCAGTCTGTTTCAATGGAACTGTTTCTCATTTCATCATACAAACACCATTTCCTCATCCAAAATGAAAAGATGTCATCAAACTCGTCTGGTGCCCTTTTCCATGATATTGCTAGTTTCCGTAATTCTCCAAGCTCTATCAAATTTGTAACTTGAAATCTTACAAGGGCTCAAGAAGGAACTGTATTGCATCAGCTTCAATCAAGTTATTGACGAAAGCAGAGCATGCTTGATGAAAAAAGATGTGTCACAATCTAAGCTGCAATGTAAACACGAGAGGGGCTAGCTCCAAATATAAATTTCATGGTTGAAGCTGAATGGAAATGTACCAAATGCATGACTAGGACTTTTATACAGCAGATTGAATATTCAACTTTCTTGACTCGTCTTGAAGCAATTTGTGTGACGGAATGGAAGTCTCTCTACTCTTAAATCAACTTCCAATGAAATGACAGAAAGCGGAAATTTGTGGAAAATTTCGTTGCTTGTTGATAAATTTGTGGAACCATTGATTTCCATAATCACATTTCAGCACCACCCAAGTACTATTAATTAATAACTCAACGGGACTAGTAAGTTTTTATGAGCAAGTGGATAACCATTTTCAATGACAATACTGTACAACACTGTCTTGAAAACGATTAGTCGATACTCTATTATTGGTAAGAAAACGTTGAGGAGGGTGGGGTTTGGTTTAGGGTTTCAAACTCAAACATTTTCAATAATGTTTATGAATATTTAATATCATAAATGATCCCTTTAAGAGTCACAAACATACAACATAAAAGTAAATTATAAATAAATTATAGAGTACTAATTAGTCTGGTAGATGACTTCATCTGGTTAGAGGAGGTCTCAAATTATATACTCGAATGGATTTAAGGACAATATATATTTATAATGAATTTGAGATACTTAGTTTTGTCTAACTCCAATATGATTACATAAGTTTGCCGCACTTTGTAGAATTCGTAAGAAAATTTTATGACAAACTATCAATTAGCATACACTATGTCCTTTTAAATAGGGCAACAAAAAGTATTGGCCTCTTGAGCAAGATTAAGGAGTTACTAGGTAGGTAGGTGGCTATACTTGCGAATATATAAATGAGAACAAGCAACAAGTTTTACCCTTGCAACAGATTATGAGTTATATATATAACAAAACTAGTAATCTTTCCGAAAAAAATATGGGAGTGATCTTTTTAATGGTAGTGATGGTCTTGGGGTACAATAATTGGCACATTGTTGCGTATGGCAAGGGGGAAAACATGACTAAATCTGAAATTAGAAAGGAAAAGATGTATAGGGGAACTGCAACCTTTTATACATCTCCATATTTTCGTTAAGTATATGCATTACTATTGATATTAACTGGTTTTAGTCAAATAAAGTAGGGCAAATATTCTCATATGCTCCTATTTTATTCTTCTCCAATATGGAGGTATTTATAGAAGTACAACTCTAAATAAAATAGGAAATCAATCTAAATTACAATAAAAAATAAATTTAAATTACAATAGGAAATAAATCTAAATTATAATAGGATTAGATAAATGGGTAAGTAAACAAAATCCTAATATAGTAAGGAACCAAAATCCTAACTAAGTAAGGACTACCAACACTCCCCTCAAGTTGGGTCAAAGATGTTTCGCATGCCCAACTTGACAAGCGAGTCGCAGAACACCATACTTGAGAAGCACCAATTGTAGATAAGGTATTTTCGTCAGCCACAAGTGAAACAAGTGACAAACCCTAACAAATAGGGCACATAGAAGAAAACATAAAAGCGAGAACACGTAAAACCCTATGAGCACGGCAAAGAACACGTAAAACCACTGCGAGCACGGCAAAGAACACGAAACCCCTGCGAGCACGGCAAAGAACACGAAACCTGCGAGCACGGCAAAGAACACGAAACCCCGTGAACACGGCAAAGGCAAGGGAAAGAACACGAAACCCTGTGAACATGGCAAAGGCAAGGCAAAGAACACAGAAACCCCTGTGAACACAAAGAAAGGCAAGGCAAAACCAAACCCTAAAAATAGGGTAAGGCACGATGAAGGCAAAGACAAAGGTAAGGCAAAACCAAACCCTAAAAAATAGGGTAAGGCACGACAAAGGTAAAGGCAACCAAACCCTAAAAATAAGGTAAGGCAAATCAAGGCCACATAAAGGCAAAGCAAGGTAAGGCAAAGCTTGGCAAGGCATGGCAAAGAAAGACAAGAGCAAAGGCAAGGTCAACGGCATGATTGCAGCGGAAACACAACAGAGGCATGAACATGGCAGGAGCAACAACTCTGGCACCAGCAAGAGACATACAAGGCACTGTCACCAGTAAGAGCAGCACAAGCACAAGCACAAGGCAAGGCTAACGATGGCGGCAGCAGCAGCAGCAACAACAACAACGACAACGACAAATACTTCCATATCAAGTATAGAAAATTCACGAAGACACAACTTCTCTTCACTCTCCATCTCCCCCTGAAGAGAAGGGATCGTCGAGTCAATAAATAGGTAATATCTTCATGAGAAAGAGAAACATATCTTTTCACTCCCCCCTTTTACCATGTCCAATCATCTCGTGAGTGGTGAGGTCAGTCGTGGGTAAAGTCGGATACAACGGTTGTAGATTGCAAATCACCGGGGTCGTGACAAAAGCGATCTTGGGGCGAGTGCGGGCTTTGAACTCCTCCCACCAATCGGGATAACCATGGAGCTTAAAGCACTTCTCAACCATATGATTACCACCACAATGGGTACACTTATGGGTCCCTTCCACGATATCAAATTTGGCGAGGCAGAATTAGAGGAACGGGAACCAGTAGAAGGTGAGGATGGCGACTTGTTATTAGAGGACGACCAACTGGTCGAGAGTTGGCATAATTAGCCTTCAGGGCCATGGCACCTCCTCCGAGCATAGCAGACTGACGAGTGTCTTCCTCTATCACCATGGCGTAGGCTTCCAAAGGAGACGGGACAGGACTGAGAGCAAGGATTCAGCTACGAACACCATCAAACGGCGGATCAAGTCCTCCAAGAAAATCATAAACTCGATCGGCTTCAATTTCTTTATGACGACGAGCCACATTAGCAGGACAATTAAATTCATTGGGGCGTAGGCAATCAATCTCCTGCCAGATGGCATGGAGTTTTTCATAGAACACTTTCACAGATTCACCATTCTGACACGTAAGTATGGACTGCCGTCGGAGTTGAAACAACCGAGAACTATTCTGAGTCACAGTATATGTCTTCCGAGCGGCCTCCCATACATCAAAAGCAGTAGCACACTGTTCAAACAAGGCACGAACTGGTTTTGTCATGGAATTGAGAAGCCATGACTGCACCAAACAATTATCTTCATCCCATTCAGCATAGGCATTTGAGAGTTTGGGAGGAGCAATCTTCTTCCCATTGATAAAGCTCACCATACGACGACCAGTAATCGTAAGGCGTGCACTACGAGACCAAGAGACATAATTGGAGCCATCCAATTTATCAGGGGTAATAGGAGCAGAATAGTCACGAGAAGGACAATCCTCCTTCATTCCAGAAGCACTAGCATTCGACACAGGCTTGGAATCATCACCCATGATAGCAGCAGAAACACAAGAGCAAACCCTAAAAAATAGGGCATGTAGCAGAACACAGGTGGGCACAACACACAGGTCACCAGAAAAGTTGGCTCTGATGCCAAGTCAAATAAAGTAGGGCAAATATTCTCATATGCTCCTATTTTATTCTTCTCCAATATGGAGGTATTTATAGAAGTACAACTCTAAATAAAATAGGAAATCAATCTAAATTACAATAAAAAATAAATTTAAATTACAATAGGAAATAAATCTAAATTATAATAGGATTAGATAAATGGGTAAGTAAACAAAATCCTAATATAGTAAGGAACCAAAATCCTAACTAAGTAAGGACTCGCCAACAGTTTTGTGTAGTATGTCTTTGTGTTTTTTTTTAATTAATGAACATTTATCGTGTATAAGATTTGAACTTAGTACCACTAGACTACATAAGCATCCCGACCTTGGCCACGTGGCATCCTCTCGATAGGTTTGGTTCTAAGACCTGTTAGCAGTACTTAGGGCGGTCAATTTGGTCAGGTTGGTACCCTAGTACCCCGACCTTGACTATGTGGCGTCTCCTGATAAGCTCGGCTATTCGACCTATTAACAGAAAATATGAATGCCCTTGTACCGAATCCAAATGTTATTTGGCTCAAATTATATAGAGCAAGAATTCAAGAAATTGAAGCATACACTCGTAGCTTACCACAAAGAAATTGAAGCTTTATAAAGGCAAAATTGGCATTGATTTTTTTTTTATAAAAAAATGGATTTGAAACAGGTTGTGAAGAAAAAACAAAATTAAAATTAAAAAAAAACAAAGGAAGGAAAAGAAAAGCCTGACGAAGACGAGTGTTTGGAAAGACTCCGAGAACTTGTTTGTCCTTTTCCAAAGAGCTGCACTCACCACATGGAAGTGAAAAGCTAACGTCAATGTCATTGGCTCAACTAGATTCTTCCGAGCTACACTTGTCTGGAACCGAGATTAGATTCTACCTACTGCACTTGGGCGGCAGCCTCCATCGGTTATGTTTCAGTGGGCCACATTGGAAAGTTATTTCAGAAGATCCAAGGTTCAATTGCTTGTATGATGAATTGGCACATGGAACCGTAAACACGTGTCCGGGTGTAGCATAGATGGGACCTGTGCTTTGTAGTGAAGCGGAAACGGAAATAAGCCACCTCTTTACGTAAATGGATGGAGCTATCTCGCGCTACAATGCTTGACACGTTAATTAATGCCTTTCAAAAATTGAAAATCGCGTGTTCAACGTTGTCTTCATTTTGGTCTAGGAAATATGACATATTATTATTCACGAAAATATGACATATTATATATCTCACATAATGAAAATTTATAATAAACCTTATTTCTAGCATTGATTATAGAGTTAATTACAGTTTGGTATCATGTGATTACACCCTTAAGACATGTTAATACCTACCTTTTCAATTTTAACAATGACGTACCCCAACATTAAAAAATTGTTGCAATGTGATTCCGCCATTAGGTTGGCCGTCAAAAATCTGTAAGTGATGACGTGGCCTAGAAAGTTTTAGTTCTCAAGGTCACAAAGTATGCTCTCTTTCTGATTCCTTGGGGTTTATTTGTCTGAGTTCTCAAGGTCTAGAAAGTTTTAGAAGCTGGGTTAAGGGTTTAGGGAGGAGCTGGGCAGCAACAATGGAGTTTGAGCGAATTTTCTCAGAGAAAGAGTTGCACAAAGAGAGAGAGAGAGCGATGGAGTTTCTGTTTTTTTGGATTTTTGGATTTTTGGATTTTTAATTTTTAATAATTATTTATTTCATTTAATTATAGTTTTTTAAATAATATTCTATTTCAATTAAACAAAAAAGTGGGTCCCACGTGTGCCACGTCATCACTTAACATATTTTTTGACGGCCAACCTAACGGCGGAATCACATTGCAACGAATTTTCAAACTTAGGGTACGTTATTGTTTAAATCGAAAAGACATGTACTAACATGTCTTAAGGGTATAACAACAGGATACTAAATTGTAATTAACCCTTGATTATATATAAACACTAAAATTTATAAATTGAAAAATAAAATTGGGTATAGTATGCCAATACGGGTTACCACAGTGCTTGTGGCTAGGGGTGGCAATTTCCGACTCGACCCGTTACACGACTCGAAACCCGCACGGGAAAAACACGACCCAAACACGACCCATTTATAAATGGGTAATTTTCGGGTCAACCCGCCACTGACCCGTTTATAAACGGGTGGGTTTCGGGTCAACCCGCCAACCCGTTTAAATACCTGTTTAACCCGTTTATTAAACGGGTCGTGTCGCGGGTCGTGTCAACCCGCTTAATACCGCCAACCCGCGAAAAAATCAAATAAAATGAAAGTTTTAGCACACATGGGTTTCGAACCCTTGCCATGTCCACTCCTCTCCTTGCACCTTATCCATCATGGTGCTGATAAATTTGTGATTATATGTTACAACATTAGAGATTTATAATGTCCTTACATAATGATGAGCACTCAAATATTACATTTTTATCCCTAAATTATATTTGTTAGTAATTGTTCCTTATATAATTTGAGTTCATTAAATATCTAGGGATTAGGGTTTAATGTTTTAATCCCAAAATCATAAACCCTAAACCCTAAACCCTAAACTCTAAACCCTAAACCCTAATCCCTAAACTCTAATCCCTAATCCCTAAACCCTAAACCATAATCCATAAACCCTAATCCCGATTCCCCAATCCCTAAACCCTAAACCCTAAACCCTAATCTCTAAACTCTAATCCCTAATCCCTAAACCCTAAACCATAATCCATAAACCCTAATTCCGATTCCCTAAACTCTAATCCCTAATCCCTAATCCCTAAACCATAAACCCTATTTATTTTCAAAATGCAATAATTATTTTCTTTGTTTCTTCTTCATTTTCTTCAATTTTTTAATTTTTTAATTTCTCTTTCTCAATCTTTATACATAGAGAGAGAGAGAGAGAGGCAAAATGAAATCACTATTTTATATCTAAAAAATGTAATTACTTGATTAAATTATCAACATTTAGAATTTTTTATTTATTTTTATTTGCTATCACTTAGCGTCGTTAAACGGGTTAATGGGTCAACCCGAAACCCGCACGAAAATAAATGGGTAAATACGGGTTGACCCGTATTTGACACGAATACTAAACAGTTCAATACGGGTTGACCCGTATTTGACACGCCGTATAAATACGACATGACACGAACTCGACCCGACACGACCCATTGACAGCCCTACTTGTGGCACTTCCCCTCCCCCTGCTTGGCACCCAGGATCGAGACCTCAGGTTGTCTTTGAGCCACCTCCCCATGTTGTAATTTGTAATCAATGCATTTATAAAATAAAATAAAAAAATTGGGTATAGTATAGGTTTTTTTTTGTCACTTGAAATTTCATTCATGAAGAGAAATCGGATATAAAGCCCAAAAAATGGTCCACACCAAAACAAAGCCCCAAACCAGCAATACAGAAACCACAACCGTCGTCGCCAACTCCACATCTGAGCGGATAGGAGAAACAACCAAGGGGATCTGCAGCAAGAGGATCTCCAAATTAACTGAATGTTGCTCATACTATAACATTGTATTTTTGAGTGCTTAATTCGAAAAAAAAAGACCCCTAAAATAATCAACTTTCCAATTTTTAAATGCTACACACTTTGTGTACACAGTTTGCAAAAGGTGAAATTATTATTTTTTATTTATACAATAATCGATATTGGGGGAAGGGGGAGTCGAACCTAAGACCTCGGTGCAATGGTAAATGCTCTTAACCACTTGAGCTACAAGCTCCTTCCGCAAAGGTGCAATTTGATCAATGATATAATGAATTAATTGAAAAAAGTGCAGATTATTAAAAATAAATAACAGAAATAAACAAGCCAACAGGGAAACAAAAAATAAACAAATTAATATGCATGAACAGTCGAAGAAATTAAATCATAAAATAAATTTTTTTCTTAAATATATAATATGTAATTCAATTACAACAACTTTCATCCAAGAAGATCTCTTATTAGAATGATGAACTTTAAAGGAACATCAGAATATTTCATCCATCAGTAGACACTTCAAATCGGCAAACAGGACAAGAGTGACTTTGTTTGAGCCATGTCACCATGCGCTTTTCATGAAACAAATGTGAGCAAGGCATGCAAACGATTTCTGATCCTCCATTAAACTCTTCCATGCAAACAATGTGTTTGGACTTGGTTGAAATCTGATCGAGTCAGACCCAAGATCCGAAATTAAATTAACAATGAGCCCAAGTTATGATACAATGGCCCCAAATCACTATTTGGGCCCAAGCCATATTCAGTGGGCCTAGTCAATAAGGTTGGCTAAAAGCCCAAAATCTACATGTGACCGAATATGTAAATTTGGTCGAGAGCACAAAAGTAGTCGAGAGCCTATATGCGGTCGAAAGTATAGATACGGCCGAATAACTAGAAGCGGCCGAATGCATAAAATCAAACAAGGTTTAAATGAGGAGAGAGAGAGAGAATCCGTAGGAGGATTTTCTCATATGTTATAATTCAAATATGGAAATTATGTCAACTTGATGATTAACCAAAGTTATTGTGGGAGAGCTCAAGATGCAAACAAAGAGCAAGCTCTTAGCCACAATCTTAACTCTCAACCACAATAGGAAAACCATCAAATGGCTATAATACGACCACTCATTCAACCTACTCCTATGGAGGAAAATGAGGTTGGCCAGCAACATATGAAAGAAAAGGATGTGGATGAATCGGCCTTGGCATTCAATACCCCGACCGATTTACGTTTTGAAAATCTCACATTGGTTGAGGAAGAGAAAAACCTTGTATGGTTACAGTCCGACCTCCCACTTCACCAACTTTTCTAGAGGAGAATGTAGCTAGGCGAGAATATGTGAGTGAGAAAGAAGTGGACAAGTCAGCCTTAGAGTTGAAAATTCAAATCGACTTTCCTATTGAAACTCTCACATTGGTTGAGGAAGAAGAGCCCACCCAAGAGGATGAGATCCAACAAGCGGTCGAGGTTGAATACCAAAATATGACCCAACTTGAGACTTCCATCCTTGAAATTAATGGCCAACAAGATAAAAAAGGAACATGTCTAAACACGGCCCAACCTGATGCAATCACGATAGACATGTTGTTTTGGATAAAATTCGCATGTGTATTCTATTTGATTAATGCTTCATTTGAAAAAAAGTATAATTTTAATTTATATCTCAATTTAAATAACCAGTTGTTTGCCGGATTTGATATGACGGTAGTTCGAATTCCAATTTGATTTTCATCCTTTCTGTTCCAGTGAAGCTTGTTGTTTGAAGGTAAGCCAATTGTAAGTTATGCAATTCAATTTTAGTTGAACACAGACCACTGGCTTGCTATTGATGTTGACTAGCCCGGAGGAAATTAAATTAAGCAATCTGTGCTAATTACTTTTTTTTTTTTCTTTTGGAGCCTTTATGCTAAGAATTTAAAAGTTATTAGGGATTCATTGTGGGTCTTAATTCATTAATTATTTTGTTTCTAGAGTTTTGGGGAATTCCGTATGCTAAGAATATAAATCTGTTCAACCTTTGACAATGGATCTGATACACTCAAGAACTTCACAGCAAATCCAACTACACTTATAAATGACTTTGCATCGTATCTTCAAAGCAAAAATGGAGGGGCTGGAAGTAACCATACAACCAGTATTGAAGATGGAAACTCGTCAGCGTTGCTAGGCAAGTTTGCTGGTTTTCTGGCAGACACTGAACACATACCTCAACAAGACATGCAAGGTATCATGAATGCTTTCAAAACTGCTCTTAATGTAAATATGTTGCATGATTTTTGGGTCGTAGATTCGGGTGCCACATATCACATGACCAACCATGTGTCTAAGTTTCATAAGTTTGAAAAATTTTCAAAACCTTCTCAAGTTTCAATTGCAAATGGTGAGGGTGCCGATGTTTTGGGAAAGGGAAAAATCAATTTGATGTCAGATAAAATTGAGTTAGTGGCCTTATATGTTCCTTCCTTTCCATTTCAACTCCTATCTGTGGGGAAGATCACCAATACCTTGAATTGTTTAGCCATCTTCTCTCCTCACAATGTCATTTTTCAGGATTGTGTCACCAAGAAGACGATTGGTGAAGGGTTTTATCTAGATGGCCTCTATTACATATCAAAGAGCAGTCCCAGAGTTTTTCAAGCCAAGTCCACCTCACTTCAAGATAACCAATTGTGGCATCAACATTTAGCTCATCCTTCGCAACCTATTTTGTCAACCTTGTTTCCAAACCTAGGGAAGGATTCCATTTCATGTGAAACCTGCCATATGTCTAAGGCCACTAGACTACCTTTTAGCTCATCTTTATCCAGGGCTAGTAAGATGTTTGAACTTGTTCATTCGGATGTATGGGGGCCAACGAGTGAATCTTTTGATGGTTTAAGTATTTTGTAATTTTTGTGGATGATTTCTCTAGAGCCACATGGTTGTACCTTTTAAAGTCTAAAAATGAAGTTATGGAAGTGTTTAAGGATTTTCATAATCTTGTTACAAACCATTTCTCTTCTCAAATTCAAACCTTAAGGTCTGACAATGGCACCGAATATATGTCCCATGTCATGACACAATATTTGAGCAATCATGGCATCATGCATCAAACAAGTTGTGTTGGCACTCCTCAACAAAATGGCATAGCGGAAAGAAAAAACCGTGATTTACTTGAAAAAACTAGAGCTTTAATGCTACAAATGAATGTACCAAAGAGATTTTGGTCTCAAGGAGTCATGGCAGCTGCATACCTCATTAATAGACTACCTAGCCGAGTCTTGGGTTTTAAATCTCCCATAGAGGTCATGAAAGGAAGAAAAGTTGATATTTCACATCTTAGAGTCTTTGGTTGTATTTGTTTTGTTCATGTCCAACCTCATCATCGAGATAAATTGGACCCTAGAGCTGTTAAATGCATTTTTCTTGGTTATTCATCAACACAAAAGGGATATAAGTGCTATAATCCCCAACTGAGAAAAATGATTGTGTCTAAAGATGTTCGATTCCATGAAACTAATCCTTTTTACAGCAAGTTACTTGAAACCACAAGTCAAGGGGAGTGTGTCTTGGATTTGTTTCCTCTAACAAGAATTGAGCTCAACATTCCTTATGCTTCAACAAATAAAAGTCTCAATCCTGTCAACAATGATGTACCATTCACTGAGAGTAACAATGAAGCCACTCAGTCTGATGAGACACTGCATGAGGATAGTGACAACCAAGGTGAACTTCAAGATGTATCTCAAGATTTGAATGAGTGTGAGACAACACTTGCAGCACCACGACGCAATCCTATGCGTGATAGACAACCCCCCACAAGGTTTCAAGATTTTGTCACCTACAAACCCAAGCATCCAATCTCCCATTGTGTATCGTACCAAAAGGTGACTTCCTCACATGCTGCATTTCTAAACAATATTTCAAGTTACAGTGAGCCTCAAAATTTTCATGAGGCTAACAACCATGATGTGTGGAAAGAGGCAATGCAAGAAGAACTTAAAGCTTTAGACCAGCACCAAACCTGGAGCATCACCAAACTTCTAAAAGGAAAAAGGGCAGTGGGTTGTAAGTGGATCTATAAGATCAAATTTAATTCAGATGGTTCCATTGAGAGGCATAAAGCAAGGCTGGTGGCTCGGGGATTCACTCAAACATTCGAGGTGGATTACAAAGAAACATTTGCACCTATTGTCTGTTGCGGTCAACAAGGGATGGTCCATGTATCAGATGGACATGAAGAATGCTTTTTTGCACGGTGATCTCGAAGAAGAAGTCTACATGAAATTGCCACCAGGACATCCTCAAAACAATGAACCTGATTTAGTGTGCAAATTGCACAAATCAATTTATGGACTGAAACAATCTCCTCGAGCTTGGTATGCCAAGCTAAGTTCAGTTCTTCGGAGTATTGGTTTCAAAAGAAGTAATGCCGATTCATCATTGTTTGTTCGCACTGGAGCTGTGGGAAAATTAGTTGTGTTGATCTATGTCGATGACTTAATAATTACAGGTGATAATGCTGAAGAGATCTCCAAGCTCAAACAATCACTTCAACAAAGGTTTGCAATTAAAGACCTTGGTGTTTTGAAGTATTTTCTTGGAATAGAAATGGCAACTTCACACAAGGGATTATTTCTTAATCAAAGAAAGTATGTTATAGATCTGCTCAAGGAAGCTAACATGAGCAATGCTAAACCAGCAATAACTCCTCTTGATAGCAAGCTTAAACTCAGCTTGGAGGGCACGCCACTCACGAATATAAGCTATTATCAGAGACTTGTTGGTAAGTTGATCTACCTAACAATCACCAGACCTGACATAACATATTCAGTGAGTATCGCAAGCCAATTCATGCAATCTCCCACAGTCGAACATTTGAACCTTGTTAAAAGGATCCTACGCTACTTAAAAGGGTCTGTGGGTCGTGGCATCATCATGAAGAATAATGAGAACACCCAAATCATGGGATATTGCGATGCTGATTGGGCCGGAAACGCAATCGATCGCAAGTCCACAACTGGTTACTGTACTTTCGTAGGTGGGAACTTGGTCACATGGAAGAGTAAAAAGCAAACTGTCATCGCAAGATCAAGTGCCGAAGCTGAATACCGTGCAATGGCCTCGACTGCGTGTGAACTGATATGGCTAAAGGGTCTTCTGTGTGATTTAGGTGTGTTTACAACTCACTCTATGTCCTTATTCTGTGATAACCAGGCAGCAATGCACATAGCATCAAACCAGTGTTTCATGAGAACGAAACACATCGAAGTTGACTGTCATTATGTTCGGGAACAAGTACAGTCGCAGGTGATTCAAACCCATTATACAAGAAGCTTCGATCAGTTGGCCGACGTATTCACCAAACCTTTGGCTTCTCATCAATTTCAAAGGCTTCTGTCCAAGCTTGGATCCATCAACCTTTTGGATCCAGCTTGAGGGGGAGTATTGGAAGTTGTCCAGCGGTTTATTAGTTTTTCTGTGTATTGTTGCCGTTCCCCAAGTGGATAATAGCCATCTTCACCTTTCTTGTGATTAGGAACTCTTTGTATAGAAGTCTATTCTTAGATGTCAACTCCTTAATTAACGGAGCTGTTGTTTACCTTCCTTGAGTCTCATGTTGTGGCGTAAGTCAAGGAAGGTCAAGGAGGGTTAGTCTCCTTTTATATATATATCTCTGTACAATTGTAATTATTCATGATTTGGAAATACAAAAACAACTCTTTGGAAATTCAATAGATGGCTAGATTGGTTGTAATTTAACATAAGGTGAATTATGTTCCTTTGTTTTTCAATCAACCTCCAAGGTTAAGTCAACCGGAAAAGATGCTACTAAAGATGGGAAGAAGGAGAAACTATCAGTCTATGCCATGTTGGCCAGCATGGACCAGAAGCCCGGAAAGCCCAAGAAATGATCTTCCTCAAGTGCAAAGGCAAAAGGTGCTCCAAAGCGCCCATCATACACTGATGGTATTGATCTCCCTCCCCCAGATGAAGATGTGTTGGAAGTGGATCAACAAGAACAGAAAGTATCTAATCAGCAAAAGAGGCCAAAATTTAAGCCACTTGATGTATCTATAACAGACAAAGAGTTAAAAAAGCGTGCTCGGAAGGACCTTCTTGCTGCCCATGCTGTTGAGCAGGCTAAGAAAGAGGCCCTTAAAGATGATCATGATTCTTTCACTGTTGTTATTGGAAGCTGGGCATTGGTACTTGATGGTGAAGTTGGTGATGCTAATATCAACACTACTACAAAAATCGCAATAGACGACGGTAATTTACCGTCGTAAATTTACTTTTTCAACCGTCGAGGAATCGACCGACATCTTTTACGCATAAAACCACGACGGTAAAATCTCGCCGTCTATTATTTATAAAGACGACGCTTTTACTAAAAACCGTCGTCTATTAATTTAAAGACGACGGTTTTTATGAAATACATGACGCCTATTATATGTAAAAACGACGGTTTGTAAGAACTGCCGTCTATTATGAAATAACAATGCGTCTATTATATGTAAATATGTCGTCTATTATGAAATAAGAGTCGTATATTATTATGAAATATGTCGTCTATTATGAAATAACAAATGCCTATTATATGTAAAGACGACGGTTTTTATGAAAAACTGTCGCCTATTATATATAAAGACGACAATTTTTATGAAAAAATGTCGTCTATTATATGTAAAGAAGACGGTTTTGTGATAGAATTGACGTCTATTAATGTAAAGACGACGATTTTTTGAAAGAAGTGTCATTTATTATATCCAAAGATGTGGTAATTTTACATTTTATCTTTTTTTTTTCTTGCTTCCAATGGTTCTCTACAACGATTTTAGCTAAAAAACAACCATAATGCTTTGTGAAATTCAGCTCCAAATAATCCACACCATACAATAAATATACTAAAGAATAATTTGTTTCATAAAACTTGAAGATTCAATAATAATTACATACAAAATGTTTACCAATCTTCATTCCTATATATCTATACAAAATATCATATCCATAATATTAAACTATAATTAGAAAAAGAGGGGCTACATATGAAATTCGATCCTAATTTCATCAATTTGTTCTTGTGTGTATGAGTTAGCGTTGCCTTCTTGCACTGCAAAACCAGGATTAAAAAAAAGGAAGCAAGTTTTAGTTAGAGATACATTTATAAACCTTTTGCAACTATAACAGGATTAAAAAAAGAAACAAGAAACAAAAGCCGGAAGAGGGAGCATACCTTATTTGGATTTCCTCCGACTTGGAGCAAATTAACTTCAAATAATTTGCAAACCGAACCTAATGAAATGTACCTCTGACTTGGAGCAATCTGATGGAGACAGAAAACTTTAAGGTCGAATATGAGTTGAAGAAAGATAGCGAAATGTTATATATATAGGGTTTGGGGCAAATTCGAAAAATTACAATTCGCGGTCAAATTTTTCAAAAGACCGTTTTTAAAGACGACGGAAAGTAAAATCAAACCGTCGTATAAATTAAAATATACACGACGGTTTTTAAATAATAGGGACGTTATAAACATATACTACGTCGCTTATTTACAAAACAAAGTCGTTGTAAAATATTTTCACGACCCTCAAAGATAAAACCGACGTCTTAAATAAAATAACTTCGGAGAAATAGAACTTTGTGTTAAACAAGAAACTAAATATACAATCTTTCTTGAGAACTCAGTTGTTGTTGTACACCCAACCGAAGTTCTTAGATGGGTTGGGTGTAAAAACACAATCGAGATCGCAAGAAAGACATTCTTGCATGAGAGGTGAGAATTGAGATATACTTGAACGTTTGGAATAAAAACTCCAATTTAAACGAATTATTTAGAATTGGAAAACTAAAAGTGACTTTATTAAGACTTGGAAACCGAAAAGGGCCTTTATTTCGACTTGGAAACCTAAAAGCTGCCGTTTGACCCAATTTCGCAGATAAAGCGTGCCGTTTCAGTTGAAAGTTTCGAAGTTGAAACCTACAACGTCGGTATTTATGTTTTCCGTCGTCGTTTCTTGACGTTTATTTCGACTTTTGTTGTCGCGCTTGTTTTAAACAACAACGACGGTATAATTAATAGAAACGACGTGAAAATGATTTACAACAGCGATATAATTAATAGAACTGTCGTATTATCTAAAAAACCACGTCGTTATATTATATTATGACGACGTGGTACCGATTTACCACCACCTTTTATTTATAAGAACTGTCGTAGTCTAATGTGTAATACGGCGCAAAATAATAATAAAAGACAGACGTGGTTAATTAACTTTACATGTCGGTAATTATCAAATTACGGTCGTATTAAATAGCACTTGATACGCTCATTAATAATGCGTCTATTATATGTAAAGACGACGGTTTTTATGAAAAACTGTCGTCTATGATATGTAAAGAAGACGGTTTTGTGATAGAATTGTCATCTATTATATGTAAAGAAGACGGTTTTGTGATAGAATTGTCTTCTATTAATGTAAAGACGACGGTTTTTTTGAAAGAACTGCCGCTTATTATATCCAAAGATTTGGTAATTTAACATTTTATCTTTTTTTTTCTTGCTTCCAATGGTTCTCTACAACGATTTTTTTCTTGCTAAAAACAACCATAATGCTTTGTGAACAATAAATATACTCAAGAATAATTTGTTTCATAAAACTTGAAGATTCAATAATAATTACATACAAAATATTTACCAATCTTCATTCCTATATATCCATACAAAATATCATATCCATAATACTAAACTATAATTCGATCCGAATTTCATCAATTTGTTCTTGTGTGTATGAGTTAGCGTTGCCTTCTTGCACTGCAAAACCAAGATAAAAAAGAAGAAGCAAGTTATAGTTAGAGATACATTTATAAACCTTTTGCAACTATAACAGGATTTAATAAAAAGAAACAAGAAACAAAAGCCAGAAGAGGGGAGCATAACTTATTTGGATTTCCTCTGACTTGGATATAAACGACGGAAAGTAAAATTAAACCGTCGTATAAAGTATAATATAAACGACGGTTTTTAAATAATAGGGACGTTATAAATATATACTACGCCGATTACTTACAAAACCGACGTCTTAAATAAAAATAACTACAGAGAAATAGAAATTTGTGTTAAACAAGAAACTAAATATGCAATCTTTACGGGAACTCAGTTGTTGTTTTACACCAAACCGAAGTTCTTAGATTGGTTTGGTGTAAAAACACAACTGAGTTCCAAAGAGAGACATCTTGCATGATTGAAACCATTCAGAGATGTGAGAATTGAGACCGAACGTTCGAATAAAAACTCCAATTTAAAGGAAATATTTAGAATTGGAAAACTAAAAGTGACTTTATTAAGACTTGGAAACCTAAAAGGGCCTTTATTTCGACTTGGAAACCTAAAAGCCGCCGTTTCAGTGTCCAATTTCGCAGATAAAGCGTGACGTTTCAGTTCGAAAGTTTCGAATTTGAAACATACAACGACGGTATTTATGTTTTCCGTCGTCGTTGTATCGACGCTTATTTCGACTTTTGTTGTCGCACTTGTTTTAAATAACAACGACGGTATAATTAATATAAACGACGTGAAAATGATTTACAACGGCGATATAATTTATAGAACTCGTCAGATTATCTGAAAAACCACGACGTTATATTATATTATGACGACGTGGTAACTATTTACCACCACCTTTTATTTATAAGTACTGTCGTAATCTAATGTATAATACGGCGTAAAATAATAAAAGAGAGACGTGGTTAATTAACTTTACATGTCGGTAATTATTAAATTACGGTCGTATTAAATAGTACTTGATACGCCTGTTAATAATACAATTACCTTCGTGTTCATTGGATGTTCAAAACGGCGGTATTATATGTAAAACGTCGTCTATAATTACTACGTCGGTATATTTACACATACCGTCGTTGTTTATTTGTTGTCTTTTTTCTGATCGGAATGGCATGTTTAATAAGACGACGCTTTTAAAGTTTTATGCGTCGTGTTTTAAAAATGCCCAAATGAATTTCCAATTTTTAGGTGTTTTAGTTTCTGATCCATGTCGGTTTTTATATTACCGTCGTCGTTTAAAATTTAACGACGGTATTTATTTTGTCCGTCGTCGTTTTACCGACGTCTATTTCGATTTTTGTAGTAGTGCAAGGATATAACAGTAGAAAAATTTTCTGTGTCGGCTCGGGGAAAAGAACTTCTAAAGAACGCATCAGTAAAGATTTCACATGGGAAGAGATACGGGTTGGTTGGGCCCAATGGAATAGGCAAGTCTACTTTCTTGAAGCTTCTTGTTTGGAGGAAGATTCCAATACCAAAGAACATTGATGTGCTTTTGGTTGAACAGGAGATAGTTGGCGATGATAGAACTGCACTCGAAGCAGTGGTTTCAGCTAATGAAGAACTTGTCGAAATCCGGAAAGAGGTTGCAGATTTGCAGAATTCAGCTTCTGCTGAGGAAAAGGACAATGATAGATGATGATACATGAGAGAAGCTTAATGAACTGTACGAGAAATTGCAGCTGATGGGGTCGGATGCTGCTGAAGCTCAGGCTTCAAAGATTCTTGCTGGGTTGGGGTTCACAAAGGATATGCAAGGCCTTCCCACTATCCTTCAGTGGTGGTTGGAGGATGAGGATATCATTAGCAAGGGCACTTTTTGTCCAACCAACACTTCTGTTGCTTGATGAACCTATTAACCATCTCGACCTGAGAGCTGTTCTCTGGTTGGAGGAGTATATGTGCCGCTGGAAAAAAAAACTTTGGTTGTTGTCTCACATGACCAGGATTTCCTTAACACGGTTTGCAGTGAGATTATTCATCTGCATGATCTGAAACTCCACATCTACCGTGGAAATTTTGATGATTTTGAAATTGGTTATGAGCAACGTCGCAAGGAGGTGAACAAAAGGTTGGAAATTATGACAAGCAGATGAAAGGTGCCAAAAGGAGTGGAAATCGGGTTCAACAGGACAAGGTCAAGGATCGAGCAAAGTCTATTGCAGCCAAGGAAGCATCAAAGAACAAGGCTAAGGGAAAGGTTGATGAAGATGAGACACCGGCTGAGGCTCCTAAGAAGTGGAGAGATTACAGTGTGGAGTTCCACTTTCCTGAACCTACAGAACTTACTCCCCCATTTTTGCTACTTGTTGAAGTAAGCTTCAGTTATCCCCAACGGGAGGATTTCAAGCTGACAGGTGTTGATGTTACCAACAGTTGAGCCAAATATCCAAAGATTCAATATCGTAATTAAATATATGATAAGGAAGGTCCAAATATATCCATTTTATTCAATACAACTAAATTATGTGATGTTCTCACGAACATGCATAATCATTGATGAAAGCGACAATATCTGATAAGAACGAAATTGATATGTCATTGTATCTTGTAGATGCGCACTGCAACATATCATGTAGTCTTGTCCCCAACTTCTTGGCTTCTGATGATATTCTTTTCAAATATTATGAAAAATAAAGAATAAAAAATTATTATCTATGATTAAAAGAGAAAATGCATGTAATGGATATTATGGCACTACTACAAAAATCGAAATAGACGTCGGTAAAATGACGACGGACAAAATAAATACCGTCGTTAAATTTTAAACGACGACGGTAATATAAAAACCGACATGGATCAGAAACTAAAACACCTAAAAATTGGAAATTCATTTGGGCATTTTTAAAACACGACGCATAAAACTTTAAAAGCGTCGTCTTATTAAACATGCCATTCCGATCAGAAAAAAGACAACAAATAAACAACGACGGTATGTGTAAATATACCGACGTAGTAATTATAGACGACGTTTTACATATAATACCGCCGTTTTGAACATCCAATGAACACGACGGTAATTGTATTATTAGAGACGTATCAAGTACTATTTAATACGACCGTAATTTTATAATTACCGACATGTAAAGGAATTAACCACGTCTGCTTTTTATTATTTTACGCCGTATTATACATTGGATTACGACAGTACTTATAAATAAAAGGTGGTGGTAAACAGTTACCACGTCGTCATAATATAATATAACGTCGTGGTTTTTCATATAATACGGCAGTTCTATAAATTATATCGTCGTTGTAAATAATTGTAACGTCGTTTATATTAATTATACCGTCGTTGTTATTTAAAACAAGCGCGACAACAAAAGTCGAAATAAACGGCAGATAACGACGACGGAAATCATAAATACCGTCGTTGTAGGTTTCAAATTCAAACTTTCGAACTGAAACGTCTCGCTTTATCTGCGAATTGGAGACCTAAACGGCGGCTTTTAGGTTTCCAAGTCGAAATAAAGGCCCTTTTCGGTTTCCAAGTCTTAATTAAGTCACTTTTAGTTTTCCAATTCTAAATATTTCCTTTAAATTGTAGTTTTTATTCCAAACGTTCATCTGAATTCTCACATCTCTGAATGGTTTCAGTCATGCAAGATGTCTCTCTTTGGAACTCGCTTGTGTTTTTGCACCAAACCAATCTAAGAACTTCGGTTTGGTGCAAAACAACAATCGAGTTCCTTAAAGATTAAAAATTTTGTTTCTTGTTGAACACAAATTTCTATTTCTCTGTTGTTTTTGTATTGAAGACGTCGGTTTTGTAACTAACTCGACGTAGTATAGGTTTATAACGCCCTATTATTTAAAAACCGTCGTGTATATTTTAATTTATACACGGTTTAATTTTACTTTCCGTCGTTTATATCCAAGTTAGAGGAAATCCAAATAAGTTTATAAATGTATCTCTAACTAAAACTTGCTTCTTTTTTTTTAATCTTGGTTTTGCAAAGTGCAAGAAGGCAACGCTAGCTCATACCCACACAAGAACAAATTGAAGAAATTCGGATCGAATTATAGTTTAATGAAACAAATTATTTTGTATGTATAGGAATGAAGATTGGTAAATATTTTGTATGGATATATAGGAATGAAGATTGGTAAATATTTTGTATGTAATTATTATTGATCTTCAAGTTTTATGAAACAAATTATTCTTGAGTATATTTATTGTTCACAAAGCATTATATATGGTTGTTTTTTAGCAAGAAAAAAATCGTTGCAGAGAACCATTGGAAGCAAGAAAAAAATATTAAAATGTAAAATTACTAAATCTTTGGATATATAAACGACAGTTCTTTCAAATAAACCGTCGTCTTTACATTAATAGACGACAATTCTATCACAAAACCGACTTCTTTACATATAATAGACGACATTTCTTTCATAAAAATTGTCGTCTTTATATAGACGACATGTTTTCATAAAAACTGACGTTTTTAAATATAATAGACGCATCGTTATTAACATACGTATCAAGTGCTATTTAATACGACCGTAATTTTATAATTACCGACATGTAAAGGTAATTAACCACGCCTGTTTTTTATTATTTTACGCCGTATTAGATGTTAGACTACGACAGTTCTTATAAATAAAAGGTGGTGGTAAATCATTACTACGGCGTTATAATATAATATAACGACGTGGTTGTTCAGATAATACGACAATTCTATTAATTATATCGCCGTTGTAAATCATTTTCACGTCGTTTATATTAATTATACCGTCGTTGTTGTTTAAAACAAGCGCGACAACAAAAGTCTGAATAAACGTCAGTACAACGACGACGGTAAACATAAATACCGTCGTTGTAAGTTTCAATTTCAAACTTTCGAACTGAATCGGCACGCTTAATCTGCCAAATTGGGAACCGAAACGGCGGCTTTTAGGTTTCCAAGTCGAAATAAAGGCCCTTTTCGGTTTCCAAGTCTTAATAAAGTCACTTTTAGTTTTCCAATTCTAAATAATTCGTTTAAATTGTTGTTTTATTCCAAACGCTCAGTATATCTCAATTCTCACCTCTCATGCAAGAATGTCTTTCTTGCGAACTCAGTTTTTGTTGTACACCCAACCCATCTAAGAACTTCGGTTGGGTGTAAAACAAGAACTGAGTTCTCAAGTAGGATTGTATATTTAGTTTCTTGTTAGCACAAATTTCTATTTCTCTGAAGTTTTTTTATTTAAGACGTCGGTTTTGTAAATAATCGACGTAGTATATGTTTATAACGTCCGTATTATTTAAAAACCGTCGTGTATATTTTAATTTATACGTCATTTTTATTTTACTTTCCGTCGTCTTTAAAAACGCGGTCTTTTGAAAAATTTGACCGCTAAATGTAATTTTTTCAATTTTCCCTAAACCCTATATATATAACATTTCGCTATCTTTCTTCAACTCATATTCTGACCTTAAGTTTTCTTTCTCCATCGAAAGTTGCTCCAAGTCGAGGTACATTTCATTCGGCTGCTCATATTCTAATCTTTCATTCCGGTTTTCAGTTTCTCAAATTATTTGAAGTTTATTTGCTCCAAGTCGAGGAAATCCAAATAAGTTATGCTCCCCACTTCGGCTTTTGTTTCTTGTTTCTTTTTTTAATCCTGTTAAATGTATCTCTAACTAAAACTTGCTTCCTTTTTTTAATCCTGTTTTCCAAAGTGCAAGAAGGCAACGGTAACTCATACACACAAGAACAAATTGATGAAATTCGGATCGTTGTAGAGATATATAGTTTAATATTATGGATATGATGTTTTGTATAGATATATAGGAATGAAGATTGATATTTTGTAATTATTATTGAATATTCAAGTTTTATGAAACAAATTATTCTTCTAGATTCATAGGAAGATGGATTATTTGGAGCTGAATTTATTGTTAACAAAGCATTATGGTTGTTTTTTTAGCTAAAATCGTTGTAGAGAACAATTGGAAGCAAGGAAAAAAAGGTAAAATGTAAAAATAAAACATCTTTGGATATAATAAACCTCAGCTTCTTTCAAAAAACCATCGTCTTTACATCAATAGACGACTATTCTATCACAAAACCGTCTTCTTTACATATAATAGACGACATTTTTTTCATAACAACCGTCGTATTTACATATAATAGACGATCGTTATTTCATAATAGACGACATATTTCACAATAATAGACGACTGTTATTTCATAATAGACGACATATTTCACAATAATAGACGATCGTTATTTCATAACAACCGTCGTATTTACATATAATAGACGATCGTTATTTCATAATAGACGGCAGTTCTTACAAACCGTCGTCTAAGCATATAAGTAAATTTGTGTAATTTTTGGTGAGTTACATTTGTGTTGTTAGCGTAGTACTACAACACAAAAACCATTTTATGATGTCTGGTTTGCGTCATGGATCACTTTTAATAACGCGGTTGAGACGTCGTGACGCGCGTCGTCTAATGGGGGGGTCATGAAAAGTTTTTCTAAACAATGACACTGGATACGCGTCATGAAAACCACTTTCAATGACGCGGACTGGGCGTCATGGAAAGTTTTTCTCAACAATGACACTGGATGCGCGTCATGAAAACCACTTTCAATGACGCGAATTGGGCGTCATGGAAAGTTTTTCTAAACAATGACCATCATACACATCATGGAAACTCTTTCAATGACTCGAGCTGTGCTTCATTAATAATATGACGTTTGGTTTTGCGCTATTTTTTAGGGCTAGACGCCATTGAACTTCACAACGTTTTTCTAACGTCATTGAAATACTTTTCATGACATACTTTAAACGTTGTTGAATCTTTTTTTATTTAAAAAAATATATAATATGTATATTTAACGAATCCATTTTATTAAGCAAAAATATATTAATATATAAATATAACAAGAATTAATATCAAACAAAACTGAAGAAAGGTTAATAAATACTCTTGATTATATTCATACACTTGTTCATCCGTCTAACAGTAGCATACCAATGTGGAGATTGGTTAACTGCTAGACATAAAAACATATATTCAAGTAGAGGCAAAAATAGAAAGTTCATACTATATATTTAGCTTATACAAAAATTAAGCTAATTATACAGCTTCTACTACCAAACATAGCAACTAATATATGACAACACATCCCACCCCGTGGAAAAACTTATAGCATACATGCACTGGCTACTTTGAAGAAGAGCTAAGTGCTAATTAACAAACTATGGGGAATAAATGGGATGACTATTTATACCAAACATATCAGCTAAAACCTTGCCCGTTCTTTTGTTCTTACCTCACTTTGGAAAAAAAGGTCGGCTTTCAGGGTCAATAAATCCAGCAATAAATGCTATGAAAACCCAAATCATAAGGATGGCAATGCTCAGCACTTGATCACAATTACGGTCCATGTCAACCTCAACCTTATAAGTTGGATGGGCTGCGACTGGATTCCCACCCTCACGCACATTTGGTCTTAGCTCTGTCATCGCAATTTCGTTTGTATGAGGCTGCTACATATTTGTGATGCTAATATTTGAACATATTTTGCACACGCTTTTGCCCCCAAGATATGATGGAAGTGTCTCAAGGTACTCAAATAGAAACTTCCGGTACATCTCACCTTCAATTCTCAACTTCTCTCGGATGTAAGGTTTCAAAACCTGACAAGAGACCACAGATAAATGTTTATTCATAAATACAAGGAAGTGCCAAGCTTTTACCTACTAAAATCATAACAAGAACTTCATAAAAGAAAAGAAAATCTGTAAATTCCGTAAATCAAACATTCAGATCCTAGTCAGAGGAATAGACTTACTTGAATAAAAGTTTGGGTAATAACACAAAGCATTGGAGGAAGCCGTATAACAAACAAACAGCCAAGACGGTTGGGGAAGTGATCTTGCAAAATAGAAGAACAAGTCCTCATAACTTGCATGGGAATTTTCAATGGAGATAGACCTTCACAATCTACCACAACTGTAATTTGAGCATTGTTGGCATCAAGCAAATGAAAGACACCGTGCTCTACTTGAGAAACTGCAGTTACAATAATTAATTTCTGTCAAAACAGTTAATGCGTAAGATATACATGAAAAGAAGCCTGCATTATATACTTCACGACCACAAAGGAGATAGACTTCAATTGAACCATATCAACAGTGAAAAGTTCCCTTCATCATTAACACCAAATAATTTTGAGGATTGCACACTTGGTGAAACTGAATATAGTCAATCATGCATGACCACAACAATTAAAAATGATATTTTAGAGCAATCTAATGTAAATAATGCTTCCGTATTTTAAAGAATCAAGCCTTAAAGTTAATTAATTGAATATTTAGGCCACTTCTTAATGGTCCTGATGAAAGCACTTAGATACTTATCAATACATTCAGTTTGTTATGCTTCGCAGGAAGCTCCAATTGACATTAAAGAATGAGAGAAAAAAATATCCTCAAAGAAATAAGATGGGCTTCAATAAACAAAGGGCTGAATGAGAACGATTCTGAGTAGATCTGAACAGATCCATCTCACCGCAACAGAGTGGCTCTATGGGTTATATGGACAGAACCAAAGAAAATTAATAGTGGGGACAAATAAACTTACTAAGTGCTTGAGCAAAGCGAGGCTCTGTCATGAGATGGCAAGCTGGTGCAAGCTAGCCCAAGTCGTACAATGAGGCAGGGTTGGTGTTTCACATCAAATCCATGCCAGAAAACCATATTTGACCACATCTCAAGCTCCTGTACAGAAAGAATTCCATAGGTCTCCCTCCATTTGATTGTTTTCTTTATTGAGGGAGGAATTGTTCCATGTCCTGCAAATAGAGATAATTAACGGAAACTCTCTTAATCAGATTACTTGAGTTAACATCCAGCAAGAAATGAAGGTATGCATGTGATTCAAACATGTGTTCTAGTAGAAAAGAATGTTAGTCCTCCTTCACCACTTCATATACTGTAAGATTTATATCTCTTTTTCTATGAATTACTTATTTCAAGACCCACACAGCCACTTCTAGATGGGATTATCACACAGAGGGATATACTTTGACATTCCAATTGAACAACTGCAATAAGTGAAGTCCATACCTGTTGGAAAAGCAAGGCCTGAAAAGCAGTACTTCAAATAAACTAGCATCCGGTAACTGTAAACAAGAAGCAACTAAAATAAGACCACTTGACAGCCTCAATGGAAAATTGACAATATGCATCTATGAAGTAACATGAAATAATGTGATACGACTCATTTTATTCTTTCAATAGGATTATAATAAAGGAGTAGGGATGATGCATGATCGAAGGAGAGGCAAACTAAAATAGCACGATAAACTACATATAAACTTTTCAAACTCAATAGAACACAAAGGACACATATCAAGACAATCATACCTAAGGGCAGTAGCACCTTCTTTTTGACCATTTTGCAAGACTACCAACAGTTCCTCTAATTGTGAATTGCAGTTCCATCCTTTGCAAACAAACAAAGTTGTCCAGTCATCGTAAGAACCACCAGCATCTGGTAGCCCTCTCTCAATTCAGTCTCCTCTCTCCTCTCTTCTGCTTTCAGTAGCTTCCGAATCTTAAATGCATTGAAAGCTCAGAATTCCTTCTTGGCTCTTGAGTAGTCATGGGTTTTGATGCTGATATGGAGGATTACGGATTCGAGTACTCGGATGAGGAGCCTGAGGAACAGGATGTTGACATTGAGAACCAATATTACAACTCTAAAGGTTTGGTTGAGACAGATCCCGAAGGAGCACTTTCAGGATTCGACGAAGTAGTTCGCATGGAGCCTGAGAAGGTCGAGTGGGGATTTAAAGCTTTGAAGCAAACTGTGAAGCTCTATTATCGTATGGGGAGGTATAAAGAAATGATGGATGCGTACAGGGTGAAGTTGACATACATCAAATCAGCAGAATACGAAATTACAGTGAAAAATGTATAAACAATATTATGGATTTTGTTTCTGGTTTAGCTAGTCAGAACTTTGGTCTCTTGCAAGAGTTCTATCAGACCACTTTAAAGGCCCTTGAAGAGGCAAAGAATGAGAGACTTTGGTTCAAGACAAATCTTAAGCTGTGCAAAATTTGGTTTGATATGGGTGAATATGGGCGAATGAATTAGATTATGAAAGAATTCCATAAATCTTGTCAAAAAGAAGATGGTACAGATGACCAAAAGAAGGGAAGTCAACTTCTGGAGGTTTATGCAATTGAGATTCAGATGTACACGGAGACTAAAAATAACAAAAATCTCAAGTAATTATACCGAAAAGCTCTTGCAATCAAGTCAGCATTACCTCATCCTAGGATCATGGGAATAATTCGTGAGTGTGGGGGGAAGATGCATATGGCAGAGCGTCAGTGGGCAGATGCAGCTACAAATTTTTTTGAAGCCTTTAAGAACTACGATGAAGTTGGGAACCAGAGGCGTATACAATGCTTGAAGTATCTAGTTCTGGCTGATATGCTGATGGAGTCAGAGGTTAATCCATTTGATGGTCAAGAAGCAAAGCCGTATAAAAACGATCCTGAGATCTTGGCAATGACAAATCTAATAGCAGCATATCAATGAAATGAGATACTGGAGTTTGAGAAAATTCTTAAGAGTAACCGGAGGACAATTATGGATGATCCGTTCATCCGAAACTATATTGAAGATCTGTTGAAGAATGTTAGGACACAAGTGCTGCTTAAACTTATCAAGCTGTACACTAGAATTCGGATTCCCTTCATATCAAATGAACTTAATGTGTCTGAGAAAGATGTTGAGCAACTCTTGGTTTCGCTTATATCGGATAACCGAATTGATGGACATATAGATCAGGTGAATCGGCTCTTAGAGCGTGGTGACAGGTCAAAGGGAATGAAGAAATATGTAGCTATAGATAAATGGAACACATAGCTAAAGTCTCTTTACCAAACTATCAGTAACTTTGTATGTTGAGAATCACATTTATCGCTTACGATCTGGATGGTGCCCAGCTTTCTGTTATTATGTCATGAGTTAGTTGAGCTCCAACTTTGACCCCTTTTTGAGAACAAATGCTGGATGAGATGTGAATAGACGTGATTTTTGAGCTTTACAAGCTGGTTTTTATTGAGTAGTATATTATTAAGTACGACCATTTTATAAGATTTAATTGTGTTGAACTGTTGCTAGGTGAAGGAGAAGGTATGTGTTTAATGGCGCTAAAAATTAAATTAAAAAAAAAAAGAACCACCAACATCTGAAGCCATAAAACCTCAAATTATGCTCATTCTATTGTGAAGTAAACTAGACTCCTCAACCATGTAGAGAACTTCTTCGAGGGCAGAAAATCATAAATTCAAGATGACAGAAAACGAATAAACAAGAGCATACCTGATCATCCAGCCAAGCCACACCTATGGCTGCACTTTCAAGAGACCATTTACCATATACTTTCAGCTCCAATTTGACCAACTTTGCCACCTGAACTTTTTGATCCCAAGAAATTGCAAGTAGCGAAACTCTTTCAACTACCTCAGCGGGCATATTTTCTACCCCCCAAAAAAAGTCAATCCTTACCAAGATTAGCTGGTAAATCGCGTGATTGCATTGTACATTTCCAAGCATTACAAGGCATGGCACCCTCCTGAACCCCATATGGTTTTGAAAGTTGTGCATAGACTTCCAAATTGGGAGTTAGTCTTACCTGCAACAAAGACACATGGCATTCAAAAAAACTGTGAAAGAAAGTCTTTTACAAATAGGCAAGCATTAATTCCCAAAATAAAAGGTACATGGAATTCACGCTATCATCCGAGGGCTTCATACCACTGTGAGCAGTTTGATGGGTGACAAATACGACCACACCATCTTCAACCAAAGAAGATCCCTCATTGAAGTGTTTCCAACTTGCATCTCCACCCGCCACTCCCCATCATACCACCAATATCGTTGCTGTAACAGTCCCATTTCCTTGAGCAGATTTTGAAGCCCCTCCAGAGAATTCATCGAGAGGATGGGTGAAGCCGACAAAGACTGTGCTCGTTCTTTGTCCATCGAAGGCTACCTCTCTTTCAAATTCAGTTTTTCCCGCCTTCAACTGGTTCTGAAAACAAAACCAAAGAACCATCCGCTTTAACCCGGATAGATCCTAAAACTATCATAAATGATTAATCACATTAATAATTAGTAATTTTTAAATATAATTATTAAAAAGAAATAGAAAAAGAAATGAAAAGAAGAGAGGGGTGAAGAATTGAGAAACAAAACCTGAATGCCATTGGACGAAATCTGGGAGGTTAGGATTCTGAGCTGGAACTCAGTCGAGAATGGGGTTGGGGTGGAAGATTTTGACAGAGGCGATCCTAGGTGCGGTCTTGAGGAGCGAGAACTTGAAGGTGTTGGGGTCCATAGGGCTGTGCAGAAAAATATATGAAGTTTGAGAATCGGGAGGAATTTAGATGAGAAAGAGAGAGTGAATGTTTGGGTTCAGAGAGAGCTAGGGGAGAATTAGAGAGAAAGGACGAGAGGTCAGACTCAGAGAACAAAAGGGTTATGGAAGGGATAAAGCGCCAAATTAGAATTGGGTGAAAAAAAGGGCGCCACCCGAAAATAAATTAGGGAGAGAAATCATATAAATATCTATGACGTAGGAAGAGTGTCTTGGAAATATTATTCCACAATGCGGATCATTAAATCAATGACATGTTCTGTGTGTCATTAAAGCATAGTACCTTTAATGGTGCATCATACACGCCGTCTTAACGCAATAGAATTCATGACGCCAATAGCGCCATTGAATTTTTTTACACCTATGACGCAGGTCCTGCGTCATCGTATAAGTATTTCATGACATGTAAAAGACGTCATTAATTTAAGAAAAAAATTGGTGTGTATCTATGACATAGGTCTTGCGTCGTCGTATAAGTACTTCACGACGTGTAGAAGACGCCGTTAAATTCACAATATTAATGACGTATGATAGGCGTCATCTAAATGTACTAGAATTAATGACACACATCCCGCATCATTGAAAATGATTTTAATGAGGCGTCCAACGAATGTCGTGATAACGGTGTCATGAACTCACTTCAATGACGCATTTTAAAAACACATCATAGTTTATGACATTTAATGACGTGCATTTTCGATGCGTCACACTACTACAATATCTAGCTATGCACACTAATATTATTTGTGCTCTTTAGTTAAAAAGGCACAATTATTCGTGCTCTGTATAAATAGTCACAGTGCAGCAACATTAAATTGGTCGGTTTCGTCTATTGGAGTTTCCATCGCTCATAAAGCACAATTTTACCATTTTCGTGTCCTTTGCTCCATACTTATGAGCACGAAAGTGTCAGATCTGATTGGACTTTTATACATACACACCAATTATTCATTCGTGTCCAAAGTATTTTTTAATGAAAAAAAAATTTGATTGCAAAAAAAACCCTAGACTACCTTTTTTTTTTTTTCTCTCTCTCTCTCAAACCACAACCGTCACCTCCCTCACTGTTTCTCAACCATCACCACCTCCTATACCCCTCCACCATCTAAATCAGCCCAGTTCCTCTTTCTCTTTCTCCACCTCCACCACATATCCCTCCACCATCTAAATCAGCCCACTTCCTCACCCTCTCCTCCATCTCCACCTCCTCTCTCTCTTTCTCCTCCCTATCCTGGGTTTTGATTGCAGCCTCAAAACCTGCCCCAGATTCGAGCCGTACCACCACAAATCTCCGCCCGGTGCCTTCTCTCCCTCTATCTCCCTCCAAATCTTCTCTAGACACCCATCACCAATCTTCATACTATAACCTCTAAACCCACCTCAAATTCGAGCCACCGCACTCACGATGTCTCGCAGCTTGTCAATCGAAATGTGGGTTGGGTGTGGTTGCAGGACCATGTGGATGCAGATGGCGTCGTTGGAATCTATGCTTTGAGGAGGCGACTTTGGATGGTGGAGGCAACAAAGAAATAGAGAGAGGGAGAACGGCTGAGAAGCTTTCTCGAGGAGAGAGAGAGAGAGGAAGCAGCGTGCAGAGAGAGAGAGAGAGAGAGGAAGTTTTGAGATATTTTCTAGGGTTTAAAACTTTAGGTGGATGCGTACCCAATAAAACACCAAAAAAATTAATTAATAACTTTAGGGGAGGCCGGTTTTAAACTTTTACTTTTTGGGTGTCAAAGTTTTCAACTTTTGCTATTAAAATAAAACATTAAACATAGTTAGAAAAATAAAAATTCACTTCACATGTAATTTATTGTAAATTATTGGGCACAAAATGGTTTTTGTGTTTAGTATGTCAGATAAGGACACAAAATTTTTGTGTCTATCCAAATAATATCACTTACTTTTCTAGAGAATGTGTCAGATAATACATATATAATTATTTTGCCACAATTTTTTGTGTCTAATGTAAAATTGTGCCCTATGTGCATGAATTGAGCACAATTATTTGTGTTTTATAAGAGAAAAGCACAAATGTGATTTATTTGTGCCTAATGTTAAAAAAGAAAGCACTATATTGTATTTGCGCCTTTATGCCTGTGGTCTTTGACCATTTTTTTAGTAGTGTCATTAAAAGACATTTTTGTTGTAGTTAATGTTTAAGGACATAGAACTTAGGAATGTATTTATTATTTTTTTTAAAGAAGAAGTTTATAAAAAAAACTAAAAAAAGTTTAAATTTGACTAATATATTATTGTGAACAATGCTTGGTTGAATTGAAAACACACCTTCTTTTCTCTCTACGTGGACGCTTCATAGACACATGTCGGCTGCTTATACATATAGAGACTCATGAGCAAATGCTTTTAATTTTGGACACTCTTTAACTTGGACTTTTTCCAAGGCTGGCCACTTCAAAGTATAAGCTTGAGAGCAGAAAGATTCAAGTTTGGGTAAATACTGAAGTTCGATGGAATTTACGTGCGGAAATGTCAATTCATCCTTAATACTTTCTCCTCCTCCTTCTGCCTCTCCAACAATTTTCTCCATCGCACTACAATTTTCAACATATATTTTCTCCAGGCAGGTAAGAAGTTTGGCTATGTGCGGTGAAAACAAGTATCTCAAATTGTGACAGGAATATACTTCCAGTAATCTCAGGTTTCCAAAGCCTGAGCTAACTTGTAAACCCTTTTCCCATATGTGGCTCAACATTGGTAACGACCACAACTCTAATTCCCTCAGCTTATCAAATGCTTGAGTAGAAGGGGTTTCCTGAACCAAAAATATCACTTCCAATAAATCGCATTCTCTTACCGAGAGATCTTCTAGATTATTGTCCCTAGAAGTTGAGGTCTGAAGATTTGCCGGCATAACCTGGCAAAAGGGTAGAAAAGTAATTGTATATTAATTTGTTAGTGTTTCAATCATAAACGTATGGGATATTAAAACATTCTCGAAATCAAGAACGTTGTTTAAAAAAGAAAAATGAATTGTTTATTGTTGAACTAAGCAAGTTACCAGTATTCATATAAAATGAAGTTACCAGTATTGTTTATTGTTTAACTAAGCAATTTAATTATTGTATATTGTCACATTGTATATTGCCACATTGTATATTGTATATTGTTACAATTGTCATAGGCCAAGGCCATTTAACTTTTCTTTTTTGTTTTATTTATCTTTTATCTTCAATGATACATCTGTACCTAAGACCAATTTTCACAAAATAGACACTAAATATCGCTTTAGAACGTACCTCTCTATTTACAGGGCGGGGCAATATTTGAGTAAAGTTGCAAGTAGATGGACGACTTTGTAAGCAGACTGGCGCACATCCAAATCTAGATTCAAATCCAGTTGATGATGCACATCCAGATCCTGATTCTTCTATACCTCTTACATGATCATCACTCAAATTCTCTGCAACTGCTGCAGGCAGCTTTTTGCTTAGTGGTGCAAAACCCAATGTCTTTAATTTGGGACACTCACTAACCTCCATAGTTCTCGTGGAGAGGGACCATGCAAAAGAATAGGCATCAGGGCAAAATCTCTCGAGGTTTGTCAACCCCCATAGTTCAAAGCTATCGAGTGGTTTGGGAAATAAATTCATCGTGCCACTGCCACCTGTCTCTTTCCCTTCTTCACGGATATTGTCCTCTGTGGAAGCAGTTGCCAGTACTATAGTTTCCATATTCTCACATCCACCTATTATGACTTGTTGGAGATTCACAAGGAGCTTGTAAATTTCATAGGGGCATAGATATTTCAAATTGCGACAACCGCTAATTGTTAAACATCTTAGATTTTGAAAACCTTGGAATCCAAGTTGAACGTTCTTCCACAAATGTTCAACCCCAATTAAAAACACCGCATCCAATTTTTGTAATTGAGAAAATGCTGAGTCATGCCCTTCTAAATCAAATACCGCATTGAGAAAACGTTCTTTTTTTAATTGTAGTGGACTCCTCAAAGGCATGAGCTTTCTCGATTCCCCCAATTCTAGTTCCACTAGATTTGGTAACCATGAAATGCAATTTGAAGGAAATAGTGCATTACAACTTGCTCCCACTTGTGCTACTTTTGATTTTGATGAGGCTGACCCAGCAACTTGATTGTCATTCCTATTCTCTTTCATCTTGTTCACACTTTCATCATTGGGCATTATAATCTGTACATTAATTAATTCTACATAAATAATGAACTTACACATAAGCCAAAAAGAAAGAAATACATAAGTAATAAACTTCCACCATTTTTCTTATTTCCAAATTGCCTTAATTATATTCCCACATCCTTTGTCATAATATTTTAATTGAGCGGTCAAATGATATCCGAGATAATTTTTTTATTGAATATCTATAAAATAGTTGCAAAAATTTAAAACACATCTAAAATCTCCAACAGACCAAAAATGATTAAGTTCAACCCAAATCAACTTCGAGAACTAGAACGACAGTATCAAGCACAACAAAAGCAGCATATTCCAAAGAGTAACAAGTATATACCATTCAAGCATCAAAAGTGTATACACATATACCTCATAGGTAGAGTCGCGTTGGTTGCTTGTGTAGAAACCAAGGAGGTTGGGTAGAGCAAAAAGCTTCAAAACCGTTAATCTTGACAATTTTATCAAGTGAGATACACGATCATCTTCCATTCTCTCATTTGATATGATCTCTTCCACTTTACCACAGTATTCAACCGTTAAGCTTTGGAGTTGTACCAAGTTTTGTGCTACGGATAGTGAAAAGACATATTTTAACTCGTCACTACTGTTAATTGCAATGGATCTTAGGTTCATAAAGGAGTGCTTGTCTGGCAGTTTGCCACGACACACAGCTTTTAGTTTGTCAACATACTCGAAGGTAGCTGACTTTAAGATGGGGAAGGCAGGTTGACCATGACGAGTCCAATTTGTTCCATTCATAAGATACTCTATGTTGTTGTCATACATGATTGATAACACTTTCAAGTGTTGAAAGCCCCCTTCATCATCTAACTCCTCGATGACATACTTTAAATTGTAAGTGTGGTGTAGGCCTAAGTCTTCAGATTGCTTCAAGAAGTATCTAACTGCTCCAATCTCCAAATATTCCTTTACATCACCACGAAGCATCAAACTATTTTCGAACAGATAACCAGGCATTCGATTCTTGAAACTCTCTTTTTCGTATGACCAACTAATATTGATAGATACATGAAATCTTATAGGCTGGCTTTTTAAAAGAAACTCATCATTCCGCAACATCTGAACATCAGGGATTTTTATGGCTACGACATTTAAATGATCAGACAGAGACATCACCTCATCAAGGCTTGCCATACTCGTTTCATCCTTGCTTCCTGTTGCTGGCCCCCAATTGAGAAAGCTTTCTGCCATGTACAACTCTTCTAATCTCCTCAAGTTGGATAAGACACCATGAGGAATTTCTTCAAGTCCTTCACAATCTGTTGCATCCAGCATCCTTAACCGATGAAGAAGTCCTATTTCTCTAGGCAACTTATTAATTTGAGATCGAGCAAAGCTGAGGATCTCCAAATTCTCCAATCCTCCAATAACATGGGATATGTCTCCCAATTTGCAATCCTCCAGACACAAGGTATGAAGGTACTTGGGTTCTCCAAGCAGCATAGATTTTTTCGAGGCCAAATAACTTGACAAATTCACCTCTAAGAAAGCTAAAACCTTGAGTTCTTTCATCCTTTTAAAGTGGTTGGAATATTCTGAACTACTTGAGGAATTTTTTAGTTGTAGAAGCTCAAGTTTTGGGCACTCCAAACCATCAATAATATTTTCATCCAATTTAAAATCAATTAATGAAATTGCACAGCAATGTTCTTGGTTTGTAACTTTTTGTACTCTTGGCCGTCCTCCACCACCACCTTTAGTATCAAATGATCTTACCATGAATCTGTGAGGATCTTTTGAGGCAATTGATATAGCAACATCACGAACTATGTCATGTATTTTGATACACTCTTTCTTGAGACTATCCAGCAGCAAAAACCTTCTTTTTAGTTGTCCAACGAAAAAGTGCACTCTCTTTCTTGCGTTTTCAACCGAATTGATGTTTCCAAAAATTGCTCGACCCAACCCATACCTCACCAAATACTCAATCGGAACATCATAATCTTCTGGAAATAAGCAACAAAGTAAAAAACATGACTTGATTTCATCACTCTCCAATTTATCAAAACTCAATTTTATGCAAGAATAAACCTCGGGTTCCATTCCAGGGATGTTTTCTGGGAGAGAATTTTTCATTTGGTCATGGACAGTATCCCATTCATTTTTGTCAATTGAGAGTAGTGTTTTCCCGATGGTTATGATGGCAATGGGTAAACCTTTGCATTCATCTGCAATCAATTTTGCAGTATGAAGCAAATCAAGATTATTGTCCAAGGATTCACCTACAGTCGCCATGAAAAGCTCCCATGCTTCTTTTTCATTTAAGGCTTGGACTCTAAAAATGTCGTCTTTACACCCCATTACTTTACAAACTTCCTCATTTCGAGATGTTAACAAAATTTTACACCCTTCATGAACTTCAAAAGGAATCCCGATAACTTCAAATTTAAGCTTTGACCATACATCATCTAATATAATCAGGATTCTTTTACTATCCTTGATTCTCTCATGTAGCCTTTGCGCTCTTATAGATTCACTTTCCTCGATGAATTTCATACCTACTGATTCTGCAATTTCAGTTTGAATTGTCTTAATGTTTACAGTTGCGGAGACGGTTGCCATCACAACATCATCAAACAACTCATTTGATGATTTCTCTGATTTCTCTTGATGAGACAGTTGTAATCTCTTGATGATTTCTCTGATTTCTGTCACCATTGTGGTTTTACCCACACCTCCCATCCCGCATATCCCAATTATTCTTGACTTTTCATTCCTCAAAGCTATAAGCACATCATTCATGACTGCTTTTCTGGATTCAAAACCCTTGAAACCTTCACTAGAGATTCTTGACCCTAGCTGTTGCAGAGGTGAAGGATTGGCAACATTATTACTCAGTTCTTGGTCTAGTTTGAGATCAAGTACACACTGAGCAATCTTCTTGGCTTTCCTACTCAGAGAATACCGCGATTTCACACTTGGGAACAATCCATACAAACACTGCCTTTGCTCGTTGACTTGGTTTTCAAGTTCTTTCGCTTCACGAAATATTTCACTTACTTCCTCCAGCCAGCTCTGAACTTGATCTTTGACGGTTGCACCATTCCTTTTTGCAGCATCCACAGATCTTTGCACATCATTTTTCTTGTCATCAAGCTTTTTAAGCACATCCTTCAGACTTTCTATGTTACAATCGTAGCAAATTAGATAGCTGAGTTGTCTCCCAATTAGTGCCACTGGTTCTTGTACAATTTTAGATGCAATTGAAGTACCAATCTCTTCCATTTTCTGTTGCCTTTTTATATAAAGCCGCCAGAGACTAAGGAAATTCTCAAACCAAATGAAACTGTTGCAAGCGATTCCACACCTACAATTTTTATTATGAAAAAAGTAAACCAACCAAAACCCCACCAATCAAGTCTCATAACATTTTCGATAAAAAAAAGTCTCATAACATTAAAAAAGTGCTGTCATAGTTACAAGAACAAACAGTACACTGTGCACACTTAAAATTTTGGGTTGAATTCCAACTCATTATTTACAGATACTAGTCATTGATTTTATTGTTATCATTTTATCTCAATTTTAAAATGTACAACCACAATGGCTCTAAATCAAGTGGATACAGTTCGAGTTGGACTCATATTCAGCTATTTTTTTGCGCGTTCAAGCTCGGTTGGTAAAAGAAACGACCTTAGTTGGAATAACAGATAAGGCTTATTAAGGTGACCCGAGATTGAGCTTTGGTGTACCCAGCTCACAAAGGTCGTTAGAAACTCACATCTTTTTATGAGATATTGTTTAGTTAAAGCTTTGTCAAACGTTAGGCTTTACAATCTTACAATTAATTGGAACGATGTGATGTAGTTTAAAATGTTCGAATTCATTGATTTTCCTTCCTTATACCCGTGAGTTGTGGTCTAGTGGTTGGGGAACCGCCTGTTTGGGGTTCGAAACTCACTGAGGTACCTATCTATCAATTAGGGATGTTCTTCGGCCGGAATGGATCTGAAATAGGAGTTCCGAATTCTGATCCAAAAATTTTCGGAAGTCATATTCAATTTCGATGCCGATTCCGAAATTTCGGAATATAATAACACCATTCCGATGTGGAATTTTCGACAAAGTCGAAACTTGTAGAAATTTTGGTGCAGACTTGCAGTGGTATTCCATCAGTACTGTCGTTTAGTTTTCCAATAAATGGTGTCTATCTTTATTATTGCCGCGAAGAAGAGGAAATACGGTCACCAATAGAGAGAGAGAGAGAGAGAGAGAGAGAGAGAGAGAGAGGAGGAGGAGGAGGAAAAGAATAAGGAAGGAGAATGGTCGGAAAGGCGAGAGAAAGAGAGATGAGAAGTGAGAAGAAACGTCTGGATGGAGGAAGAGGAAAAAGAGTGGCGCGGCTGGAGAAAAGAAAGAAAGGAAAACAAATATAAATTAGGGTTTCACCCTAAGATTTTTATAATATTTTTCGAACTCCCCAAATCAGTTATTAAATTGGGCTAACATCATTTTACCCGTTTGGGGTCATTCTTGAAATAGGCCACAGAGTTTCAATTTTGTCAATTTACGCCCTAACGTTTAAAAATTCTACCAATTTACACGTTCCGTCAGTTTGACCGTTTGATCTTCTATTAAATGATGACGTGGCAAACCCGGGTCACTTTTTTGGCTTAAGTGTAATTAAATATTAAGAAATAATATTTAAAAAAACCTATATCCCTTTTCTCTCTCTCCTCTCTCACTTCGCTGGAATCAGCAGCCCCATCCTCCATACCCACCCTCACACCTCCTCTCTCTCTGTTATGTCTCTCTCTCTCTCTCTCTCTCTCTCTCTCTCTTCATCCACCCACAAAACCCAGCCTCGATACCCACCCTCACACCTCCTCTCTCTCTCGCCTCCTCGTCTCTCTACCACCATCTCTTGCAACTACTGCGATTTCAAGGTCTAGGCTTTCAACTAGCGCCTTTTCCATTTCGACTGAAGCCACTACCAAATTCTCATAGCATGGTTTGCCATGGGAGATGGGCATGGTGGGTGGGATTTGGAAGAGTGTAACAATTCATCTCACAGACAGAAGTCGTGCATTCAAATTCAGTTTCCTTTCTTCCATATCCTAATTTAGATGAAGACAAATATCTTCAATTCCTCTATTATTCAAATTTCACCAACTGAGAAAGAAGCTGCAATTGCTACCAACAAGGGCGGAAGAAGCTGATTGCAATTTCTTTAACTTTTTCTATTTTTTGTTTTTGTTTTTGTTTTTGTTTTGGGTAGATGAGGGGAGAGTGACAGATGAGATAGAGAGATAGACAGAGAGGGCGGGAGATGAGGAGGTTGTGCATCGAAAAGAAGAGGTGGGGTTGGGTGGGTAGGTGGGTAGGCCGCTAAGGTCGGCCACCCCTTCTCCTTCATCTCCACCAAACAACCCAACCCCTTGCCCCTCATCCCGCTCCTTTTCTCCCTTATCCCGACCAAAATCACCCCCTTCTCCCTCATCCCGACCAAACTCCCCAACCCCTTCTATCTCCTCTCTGGTGACCCCCGATCCGCCTCCAAGCGGCTTAGATCTTGCGCTCCGCCCCGCCTATGTGTCATATCCTCCTCTTTTAATGTTTTATTTGTTGTTGATATTATGGGAAGAATCTTTTGTTATTGAATTGAAAGTTACTGATTTCAATCCTAAAACGTTAATGAGGATGAGGATTTGGATGGAATTTTCGAGGATTGATTAGCGACAGAGAGACCGCTGATGGGATATGGCTCTAGTGGTTGTGGTGAGGTGGGCTTTGTGGGTGTCGGGGCTGGGTTTTGTGGGTGGATGAAGAGAGAGAGAAAGAGAGAGAGAGAGAGAGAGAGAAAGACATAACAGAGAGAGAGGAGGTGTGAGGGTGGGTATGGAGGATGGGGCTGCCGATTCCGACGAAGTGAGAGAGGAGAGAGAGAAAAAGGATATAGGTTTTTTTAAATATTATTTCTTAATATTTAATTACACCTAATCGGTTGGAATCAGATTTTCCAATCCAATTTTCCTTGCCTGCCAATGATTATAGGGTTTGGAGGGTGGGCCCCAATTTGGGAGCTGAGTCAGCAAAGCTGAAAGTGGAGTTCTAGGTTGTAAAAAAAGAGAGTAGATTTTCCTTCCTCGTAGTTCGTTTATGTTTTCAAACCCCTATTTTCCTTTTATGTAAGAGAAAAAGCCTCAAAACGTGTTCGATGGTGTACTTAGCAAAATGCGGAAAACAATTTAAGAAAATATTTTCAATATTTGCTCTTGAAGTTGAAAAACACCAAAAGGATGTTTCCTTGTTTCCATTTTCCAATAAGAAAACACAGGAAACAACATCCGCTTATTTTTCTACCGAATAGAAAAACAAAAGAATTCTTCTCTCTCTCCCTTCCCACATCATCACCCTTCCTTGGCGCAAGCAGATTTATTTTACAAGGATTCCAATTCGTATTTTTTTGTTCTTATTTATACACGCAGATTTAGAACTCTTTCTCTCTCTCTCTCTCTCTCTCTATTTTGTTGCTCTGCTTTTGCTTCTATGATAATTTGTCTTCAACCTCCATAGAGACCACAATCATTGCCCCAAAATACAGAAGGCTTCATTAGGCGATGTGCAAGGAGAGGATACCATAGCTTTGATAATCGAGCTAAAAAGAAAAAGATAAAGAAGAGAGGTTTGTTGTAAGACATGAGAATTGTAGAGAGAGAGAGAGGATGAGACGACAAACTGGGACTTTTTATATATATATTTTTTTATTAATTATTGTAAGATGAATACTGTTGGAATTTTAATTTTGAAGAGGGCAAATATGGGCTTTCATTTCTACACGTTTTTTTTCCTTCTATATGAGACATTAACAAAAAATGCCTTTGAAAAATGGTTTACATATTGATTAACATTTTTTATTTATCTGATTTATTCTCAACTTGTAATACTAGACACGATTTCACTATTTTTGTTTTATAAAACTGTTTTCCAATTAAGTTACTAGACGCATTCTTGAATCCTGACAATGCAAACTCGTTTTCTCATTTTCATTTTCTGAATATATTCTCTGCAAACATTAGCAGATGGGCCCTAAACAAGTTGGATTCAAGAGAGCTTCCTCTCTCAACCTCATATTCTAAATAGTTCATAGTCATAGGATTGTTAACTGGGTATTGATAATCCATAAAAACTAGTGCATCCTATGTTTGGTTAATTAAGAGGATGATTGTCTTCAAGTCATTCATCTAAAGAAGAATGCATGTGCTCAATAGAGAGTGAGTTTACTTGTAATAATCTCAAACATAGATTTTTGTTGTTATTAATATTCCGAAAAATCATTTAAGGTTAATGAAGTGTGTGGGAATTTTATGAAGTTGGTTTGATGTGATTGAAATTAAGTGTGTTTAAACTCAATTTGGAATTTTGGACAAAAATACCATTTTTATGATTTTTCAAAGGACGTTCAAGAACTTGAAGTGAAAAAAATTATAATTTTTGGATCGGAAAATAGAGCTTGATTTGATGAACGTGTAGGCACAAATGGCTCGTGAATCGGAGTTACAACGAAGGAGAGTTTGAAAATGTTGGATCTGTTTGAAAGAGAAAAATATGAACAGTGGCCAAAAATCGAATTCTATAATTATCCATGCCTGTTTGAAAATATCAAATTTAAAAAAGGGAAATTTGCGGAGAAGGCCAAGACCCGGATTGCAAACCCCAACCCCGATTGCCACCCGAATGGTGGATCCAAGGGGGTTCTTCATTGTAACCCAAAGGGTTCTTTCATACAAGTGAATTTCTTGGAGATCACCAAGAGGATGTAGGCACAACGCTGAACCTCTATAAATTCTTGTGTTCTTTGTGTCCATATTTACTTTTCGGCTTCTATGTGCTTTTTCTTTGCTTGGCTTGTGTGTGATAGGTGCGTAATCCATCAACGACAAGGTCTTGGAGTGTTTCACACAAAAAGTGGTATCGAGCCTAGTTACAGCAAATATTAGTTTATGCCCAAGTGCTCTTACAACTTTAAGAGCGGCAGTATGTTGACAATGGCAGGTGATAATGAAGAAGAAAGTTCCGGTACGAAATCACCACATGTATCGAGTACGAAGGTGGAGTTAAAGCTATTCACCGGTAAAGAGAACTTCACGCTTTGGCAAAGAATGATGAAACATGTCCTTAAGTAGCAAGGTTTCAGCAAAGTCTTGGCAAGCAAGGAAAAGCAGCCGGTAAGCATGATGGATGTGGATTGGGAGGATCTAGACAAGCTTGCTCGAGGATCCATTGAACAACATCTATCCGACGAGGTGTTGTGTAATGCAATAGAAGACACCGCGAAGCAGACATGGGAGAAACTCGAAGAGCTGTTTGCGGCCAAATCATTGTCCAATAAGCTGTTCTTGAAGGAGGAGCTTCACTCTCTAAAGATGGAGGATGACACAAGCATGATGAAGCACGTGAGCGCCTTTAATAGGTGTATTACTGACTTGCAGATGATGGATGAGGTTTATAAGTCGGAAGACAAGGTTGTGATGTTATTGACATCCCTGCCACCGTCTTATGAACACTTCCACAAGACGCTTATGTTCAGGAAGAAAACCTTGAAGTATGAAGAAGTCATGCAAGACATCGCATGACAGAATGGTTCAACGTTCCGGAGGTGAGAGCAATAAGGGAATATCAAAATTCAAGGTGAAATATGGTTGTTTTGAATGTGGGTCAAATGATCATTGGAAGAAGAATTGTCCTATATGGAGAGAGAAGAGAAACAGAAGGAAGAAGCCGGATGAAGCCGGAGTTTCAAAGGATAGTGATGGTGATCTTTTATTTACTGATAGCATTATTAATATTGATGCACTTGCTATCTCTTCCAGAGTTTCATCTTTTGATTAGATTTTGGATTCTGGGTGCTCATATCATATGTTTTCAAACAAATCTTGGTTTGACACGTATGAGGTAGACTACGACAATGAAGTTATGATGGGGGACAGCTCGGTTTGTAGAGTCGAAGGAATATGTACAATCAAGGTGAAGATGCATGACGGCGTGGTTAGGACATTGGGTATGGTTAGGTACATACCAAAGTTGAAAAAGAATCTCAACTCCCTCGGTACTTTTGACAAGAATAGCTATTCATACAAGGTCAAGGAAGGGAAGCTCATGATCTCAAAGTTCACTTATGATTATGAAGGAAGAGATTCAATCTAACTGCCTGTATCAACTATGTGGTACAACGGTGACTAGTGGAGCAGCTACATCTACCAAGAAGGACTCAGAGGATGATTCTTAGTTTTGGCATTTGAGGCTAGGGCATATGAGTGAGCGAGCAATGCAAGAGTTGCACAAATTGCTGTTTCTATAAAGGGAGTGCACATTTGTAAACTTGAGTTCTGCAAGTATTGTACCATGGGGAAGCAGTTGAAGGTGACATTTAAGTAGCAAGACAAGGAGAATAAGAGCACGGGAGTGCTTGGTTATATTTGTTGTGTAAAGTGGCTCACCAATGATGCAATGTGAAGTGAGAAAACAAGTTGCAGCAACAAAGGAGTTGCTGGAATTAAAAGGTGGCTGCCAAACTTGGTTGGACTCATGTAATTGAGTTGGGTGATGGAAACCAAATCAATTAGGAATTGAGTTACCGCTTTGGAAACAAGTGGAGGTGGTAACCAATTCAAGTTAGAATTGAGTTGCCATGCTAGGAGGTGGCAACCAATTCAAGTTGGAATTGAGTTGCCATGTTAGCTAGTTTTTTGGATAGTTGTCTTTGATATTTTCATATTGTTCTCTATATAAAGAGTGAGAACTATCAAGAGGAAAATAAGCTAGAACACATATAAACTTGTTCGGAGAGAGTTTCACAAGAGGCATCAAAAGGGTTTGAGCTAGGTGAGAGAAAAGTGAGCTAAGTGAGAAAGAGTAGTGAGCTAAGGGGTTTATCTTTATAAACCAAAGTTGTTCATATCTTTTCTTAGTGAAATTTCTCAAGGGATCACCAAAGGGGATGTAGGCAATTGCTGAACCTCTATAAACACTTGTGTTATTTATTACTTGTTTATTTTCTAGTGTGTGAGTTTTGATTCATCCTAAACTCTTGTGCGTGCTTGTCATAAATCCATTGAGAACAAGGTCTTGGAGTGTTTAATTGCACAACAAGTGGTATTAGAGCTGCGGTTGGCAGCACACTCTTAGTTTCTTAAGAGTGCTTGCAAGTGTTTGAGATGGGGGATGACAAGCAAACTGGAGGTGGAAGCAGCTCACATCAGTTGAAGTTATCATAGGTGGTCAGCATGAAGGTGGAGTTGAAGTCGTTCACCGGCAAGGAGAACTTCACGCTTTGGCAGAGAAGGATGAAGTCAGCCCTTACACAGCAAAACCTCAGTGTTGTTTTGGAAGGCAAGGAGAAAAAGCCGACAACCATGATAGACGCGGAGTGGGGTGTTCTAGACGAGTTGGCTAGAGGAGCCCTCGAAAACTACATCACAGATGAGGTGCTCATCAACCTGATGCAGGGCACAATGAAGCAAACATGGGAGAAGCTTGAGCAAATGTTTGCAGGGAAGTCGTTGTCCAATAAACTCTTTCTCAAGGAAGAGCTCCTCAATCTTCGGATGGGGAGGGAGGAAAGCTAATGGAGCACCTAAGCAACTTTAATAGGTGTGTTGCGGATTTGAAGAGGATGGAAGTGGCATATAATACAGAGGATAAGGCTCTTATGTTCTTGACATCCTTACCTCTGTCCTATAAGCACTTCCGCACGACGCTAATGTTCGGGAAGAGCACTTTCAATTTTGAGGATGTGGTGCAAGATGTTATGACGCATCACAGGATGTCCCAACGTTCGTGAGGAGAGCTCTTAAGATGCGAGTTTAGTTGCAAGAACCAACTGCTCAAGCAAGCGTGAAGGCAAAAGAGGCAATCGGAGGAATAATAAATCCAGAGACAATGAAGGCTGCTTCGAGTGTGGATCTCCGGATCATTGGAAGCGAAATTGTCCAGTATGGAAGGAGAAGCTAAACAAGATGAAGAATGCCGAAAGTTCAAGCGCAGCCAACGTGTCTGTTGTAGTAACGGGGAAGTCACGGCAGGTTCTTCGGATAAGCATTTTACTTCAATTTGGATTTAAAGATTCCGAGTGTTCCTATCATGTGTGTTCAAATAAGTTGATGTTTGACACATATGAGGCTAAGAAGGCAAGCGAGATTATGTTGGGAGACAAAACTATATGTAAATTTTTGGGCACGGGGACAATAAAGATTAATATGCTAGATAGTGATGTTTGTAGTCTTAGTGAGGTGAAGTTTGTACCTGTACTAAGAAAGAATTTAATTTCTCTTGGCTCTTTGGATAGAGAAGGATATTCATACGAGGTCAAAGGAGGAATGCTCTTAATCACACAAGATTTAGTTGTGGTTATGAGGGGAGAAGTTCAACCAAACAACACATACCAGCTTTTGGAGGGTACAACTACGGTGGAGCAGAAAATTCTACCAAGGAAGACTCGGATGAAAGCAAGGCTGATTCGAGTGTGTCTTGTACCAAGGAAGAGCAAGCAAAAGATCTTATTGTCAAGGAGCCGGTTCAATATAATGCAGTTGCAGGTCAGCTCAAGACAAGTTGGGCAAGTAAGGTTAATCAAGGTTTTCTTGGTTGACAGTTCATCATCAAGGGTGCTTGATTTCAAAGGTGTAGAAGTGGCGGAGGTCCACAAGGTGAAGTCAAGTCAAAGGGATGATGGGGAGGATGTTGTTGAAAGGATACTTCTTGCCAAAAGTAGTCATGGGAGGTCTTCACTTGAGGTGGAGCTTGACACAAAGGCTGAAGAAGTGGGCAACAACAACAAACTCACAAAGGGGTTTTACTTGAGGTGGAGCCATCATCAATTGCAAGGTCCAGGCCCAAGGAATCCATCAAACCGCCTCTAGGTTTTGGATGGATGGACCAAGATGATTCAACTACGTTTCGGAGTGCTTAAAGGAGCATGAAGCGGGAAAGTTGGAAGGGTGCATTGATGAAAAGAAATGTGTTCTTAAATCCAAGAGCAAGGTTGGCTAAGTGGGGGTTTATAGAACAAAGGTTAGGTATGCGGCTTGCATATCAAGGCATGTCAAGAATTCAAGGTTCCGTGAAGGCGAGGAGCAAGGAGTTCGACATGGAGGATCTCGTTTCTGCACTTGAGGTCCAGGTTACTCAAAGTTCAAACTTGGGTGGAGCACCTCCCACCAGAGGTGCATTGAGGCAAGATAATTCTTGTCATGGTGGAGCACTTGGAGATCACCGGAATGATTCCAAGAGGTTGAAGAGATTCCGGAGGTTCAACAATTGTACATGGACGATGGATGGTTCGCCAAGGTGGAGATTGTTGTGTAAAGTGGCTCACTAATGATGCAATGTGAAGTGAGAAAACAAGTTGCAGCAGCAAAGGAGTTGCTGGAATTAAAAGGTGGCTGCCAAACTTGGTTGGACTCATGTAATTGAGTTGGGTGATGGAAACCAAATCAATTAGGAATTGAGTTACCGCTTTGGAAACAAGTGGAGGTGGCAACCAATTCAAGTTAGAATTGAGTTGCCATGCTAGGAGGTGGCAACCAATTCAAGTTGGAATTGAGTTGCCATGTTAGCTAGTTTTTTGGATAGTTGTCTTTGATATTTTCAAATTGTTCTCTATATAAAGAGTGAGAACTATCAAGAGGAAAATAAGCTAGAACACATATAAACTTGTTAGGAGAGAGTTTCACAAGAGGCATCAAAAGGGTTTGAGCTAGGTGAGAGAAAAGTGAGCTAAGTGAGAAAAAGTAGTGAGCTAAGGGGTTTATCTTTATAAACCAAAGTTGTTCATATCTTTTCTTAGTGAAATTTCTCAAGGGATCACCAAAGGGGATGTAGGCAATTGCTGAACCTCTATAAACACTTGTGTTATTTATTACTTGTTTATTTTCTAGTGTGTGAGTTTTGATTCATCCTAAACACTTGTGCGTGCTTGTCATAAATCCATTGAGAACAAGGTCTTGGAGTGTTTAATTGCACAACAATATTCACTCGGATGTGTGGGGGTCCCGCACTGGTCAAATCATTGGGTGGAGCTTGCTACTACGTCATATTCTTGGATGATTTTTCTAGGAAGGTTTGGGTCTATTTCATGAAAGAGAAATCCGAGGTCTTCACCAAATTCAAGGAGTGGAAGGCAGAAGTAGAGAACCTTATGGGAATGGAGATCAAGATCCTAAGAAGTGACAATGGATGAGAATATAAAGATAGCAAATTTCTAGAAAGTTTTACAAGAGCGAGGGTGTCAAGAGGCATTTTACCAAGAAGAAGACGCCCCAACAAAATGGAGCCGCATAGGGGATGAATAGAACTCTCATGGAGCGTGAAACGTGCATGAGGATTCATGCCACTTGCCCGAGGTGTTTTAGGATGAGGTGGTTAACCACGCTTCTTATTTAGTTAACTGGTCGCCATCGAAGTATTTTGACTTCAAGTGTGCGGAAGAGGTATGGTGTAATAAATCTATTAAGTATACTAATTTGAAAGTATTTGGATGCAGTGCCTATCCTCTCACACCTAGTGATGAGAAAACTAAGTTGAAACTAAAGTCTCTTGAGTGCATATTCCTCGGCTTTGAGAGTTGTGTGAAAGGTTTCCAGTTATGGGATCCAATGAACCAGAAAGAAAATACTCAGTAGAGACATGTATTTGATGAGAAGACTATGCCTACGATAAAAGTCAAGAAACTGGAGGCGAATGAGGATGTTGTTGGAACAAAGACAACCGTTACAATTTCACAAAGTAGGGTGTTCAGGGATACTCCAAGTATGCAACCAACCAATTAAAGACGTTCATGAGGTGGTGGAGTCTGATACTGAGGTGGAAGAAGTTGGGCAGCAACAACAAACTCAAGATGAAGATGAAGAAGAAGAGACTCGAGATCAGGTGGAGCCGTCATCTATAGCTAGGTCCAGGCCTAAGAGAACCATCAAACTTCCTCAATGATTTAGATGGGAGACGGACATAATTCACTATGCTGTAAACATGAGTGAAGGAGATCCAACTACGTTCGGAGAAGCAGTTAAGAGTTCGGAGCAGGAAAGTTGGATGAGTGCTATGATGGATGAGATGGAATCTCTACACCGGAACTCTGTTTGGGAGTTGGTTCCTAAACCCAAAGATCAGAAGGTGATCGGTTGCAAGTGGGTGTTTAGGATGAAGGAAGGGATACATGAGAAAGAGCCTATGATGAGATCTTCTCCCCAATGGTGAAGCATACTTCTATACGGTTATTGCTCTCTATAATGGCATAATGTGAAATGGATGTGGAGCAGATGGATGTGAAAATGGCGTTCCTCCATGGAGACTTAGAGGAAGACATCTACATGAGTCAACCTCAAGGGTTCGTTGAAGCGAGAAAAGGTTCGAGAGTTGAAGACTCTACTTAGGAAGAGGTTGTTCCCGCACAAAAGATCCTAGGAATGGAAATAAGGAGAGACCGAGATATGGGCAAATTATGGTTGTCACAAGGCAAGTACATATCTAAGGTACTTGAGAGATTCAACATGTTGGATTGCAATACCGTGTCGACTCCTTTGGCGGAGCACTTTAGACTAAGTGCCCAACAAAGTCCTTCTAGTGTCAAAGAGAATTATTAAATGAGTAAGCCTCCGTATGCAAGAGCAGTAGGTTGTCTCATGTACTCAATGGTTTGCACATGCCCCGACTTAGCTTAAGCTGTGAGTGTAGTTTCAAGATACATGGCAAATCTGGGCAAACAACATTGGAATGCAGTGAAGTGGATTTTCCGGTATTTGAAGGACACCAAGAAGCTTGGAATTTAGTTTGAAAGACAACAAAGAAAGACATGCGTGTCAGGTTATGTGGATTCGGATTATGCTGGAGACATAGACAAGAGGAGATCCACCACGGGGTATGTTTTTACTTGTGGTGGAGGACCGATTAGTTGGAGAGTGGTGCTACAATCAGACACTGCCTTGTCTACTACTGAAGCGGAGTATATAGCGCTAACGGAGGCTTCTAAGGAAGCGTTATGCCTGACAAGATTGGCTAAAGAGTTCGGGAAAGCTCAAGACTTGGTGGTGATACAAAGTGACAGTCAAAGTGCTATATGCTTAGTAAAGAATCAAGTGTTTCACGGAAGGTCTAAGCATATTGATGTACGGTACCACTAGATAAGGGATTGGGTGAACGATGGGTACATTGCAATAGAGAAGGTTCATGCGGATGAGAGCGCTTCGAATTGCTTGACCAAGCCAGTCACAACTGAGAAGTTCAGACACTGTTTGAGCTTGCTTAATCTTGTTACATGCTAAAGATTGAGGTGGAGCTCTTGGGAATTACTAGAACGGTTTCCAAGAGGTTTGAAGAGGTTCTAGGGGTCAATGATTTTCACAAGGCTTGCCAAGGTAGAGATTGTTAATGTTGGCTCACTTAAAGATGTGGAAGGATTGAAGGAAATGGGCAGTCAAACGAGTCAAAGACGTATTGATCGGGCTTTAGCGCTCGAGCGAAAGCTGCATGCGATCTAGCGAAAGCTTCAAGCGCTCTAGCGGAAGCTGCAGGCACTCGAGCGGCAGAGGGAAGGCTTTCGTCCAGGCGCAGGTGCTCTAGCGGCAAAACTTAGACTCGAGCGGGAAACATGAACAAAATAGGCACTTTAGCGCTAGGTTATTGTAATGTGAGAAAGCTAAGGCATCAAATTGGGTTTGGGCCAAAGGTGAGAGAAAAGAGAGCTAGGGTTTGTGAGAGATGAAAGGGGGTTCTTCATTGTAACCAAAGGGGTTCCTTTCATACTAGTGAATTCTCGAGGATCACCAAGAGGACATAGGTATAACGATGAACCTCTATAAATTCTTGTGTTGTTTGTGTGCATATTTACTTTTCGGCTTGTGTGTGCTTTATCTTTGCGTGGCTTGTGTGTGATAGTTGCGTAGTCCATCAACGACAAGGTCTTGGAGTATTGAACACAACACTGGAGTGTCGGTTGGACAATTTTAAAATAGGATACTATCTTAAAAGCGACCCATTATTGTGGTGAAACATTCAAAATTCTGTAAAACACCCTTCCTTTTTTTTTAATCATTATTTTTCTCGTTACATTGGAGGTAATTGAACCCTACACATATCCAAATCCTAAACCCAATACCTCGCATTATCTCACCATTGGAGCTCACTGCAACAGTTTCCTCCCTTTAAAAGTTTATTTAAGAAAACAATCTAAAAAAATGGATGTATAATCGTAAAATGAAATATATATATAAAGGCAGAGACCACAAATGGTGAAACATTAAAAAAACCTCAAATACCCTTGGTTAACTAGTTTGCTAAACAACAACAATTTAATATTTGAAAAGCAAATTAGTACACAGCCAATCTTTAAATAATAAAAAATTAAAACTAATTCAAGCCCATTAACTAGCAGTTAAATTATTTCCATTTTTCTTTCATATGTCTTCTTTTGTTTTTATATATAAATGTATATTTACTCTAACGCTTTGTTGTCAGTAAAAGTGATTTTTATCAAACGAGCACTGTTTGATTTCTCCCTCACAGTAAAAAAACCAAAAAACAAAATACAAAGTCAACTGGCCAGCCCTTAAGTGCGTGCCAAGAGGTAGTCGATGATTGAAATTTAAAATGTCTAAGAAAAACAAACCTGGAGTTAGCAGCAACTACCTACAAAGACTGGAGATATAAAGCTAGAAATAAAGATCAATGTATATATATTTGTGTTGTAAGATGAGAGAAATAGAACAAGCAAAAGAACAAAAGCAATGGAACTGAGAAAGTAAACAAACAGGCCCTTAATCCCCAAAATAAAGAAAGAATATTATAAAAGTTACGAACAAGAGTTTTCCTACAAAAGTGTAAATGAACCACTTGTGTTTTGCTCACCCAACAAAAGAAATAAATAAATAGTAAAGAAAATAAAGAAAAACTAGTGTGTTAATTAGGCAATCACAAACATTGCAGTTTTCACACACAACAATATGTACTATGTCATACATACACAAAAATACAAGTTTAGAAGTGAGTCATACCTAGAATCCAAAGTTGATGCCTCACTTGCATTCTACACCTTTAAACTCAATTTGTTCTTGCTTGGGCAACTGATTCCTAGTCCAACATTTCAAAAATGTTACTAAAAATCCTTATTTGCAATTTTGTCTTTATAACTAGCTTTAATTGCACTTTAGTCCTCACACTTCTCAATAATTTCACTTTTGTCCTTATACTTTCCTTTATTTTCACTTTGGCTCCTATACTTTTTCCAATACATTTCAGTCTTCAGAGTTATCCATAATTTCACTTTGGTCCTTACATTTTCCTTTATTTGCACTTTGGCACTTATACTTATTTTAAAGGCAAAAAGTCGTTTTTGGTCCCTATGGTTTGCCAATTTTACCACTTTGGTTATTGTCATTTCAATTTGATCAATTTTGTCCTTGTAGTTTTCAGTTTAAGCAATTCAAGGACAAATTACAATTTCTGTCAAAATAGAGTAACTGCAGTTAGTTGTTGAGGGGCATTTTGGTCCAAAAATTACAATTTCTATATTATTTAAATTAATTGAAAAAATTAAAATCAAATAAACACAAGAATCAAATAATAAATAAATAAATAACCAAAAACAAACAATCCCAGATCACCTACCTCCCAAGCCCCCCTCATCTCAGTCACCAGACCGTACCTCCCAACCTCCCTCGCTCCATGCTCAGCTACAAACCCAGCCTAATCGTAACTCTCTGTCTCTCAACTCCCTGGCATAGACGGCGATGAATACAAACAAAATTGAAACTTGTAAACTATACGATTCTTACATGGTGGAAACTGAGGTCGGAGAGGGAGAGAGGGTGAAGGGGTAGGCGAAGCCACTTAGGGTTGCTGCTGGGGTGATGGCTGGGTTCGTCGTCGTCGGAGAGTGGGTATGGTGGTCCGGTTGCGTGGGTTGTATGATTTCTCTAATCCTAGCACTCATTAAAAACACTAGCCTCGAATTTAATTCCAAATGGTGTGAGAGAAAAACAATGTAGCAACTTTGTGTTTCATATTTTGCCTTTAAATAAAAAGGAAAAAAAATTAGTAAGATGAAAGAAAAGTTATGATAATAAAAGATGAAAGGAAATCAACCAGGATGTGAAAACAGAAAAACAGAAAAGGGGAGGGAGTAGAAAATGACGGGGAGGATGGGTTTGGATATATGATGGGGAGGGGGTGGGTCTGTGAGTTCTGGATTCGTTTGGGGGTTGGAGCTTGCAAGTGGTGGTTATGGGGGAATTGGGGGAGAAGACATCGCTGGGGAGGGGGAGGAGGAGGGGGTTTGGGTAATTTTGGTTTGTTATTTTTGGCTTACTTTAAAAAAATTTGTTATTTTATTTTTGGTTTTTTTGGGGGTTTTGGTTAATTTTTGGTTATCTTTGTTTTTGGACTGAAATATCCCTCAACAACTAACGACAGTTACTCTATTTTGACATAAATTAGAATTTTTCCTTGAATTGCTTAAATAACAGGGACAAAATTGAAGCAAATTGAAATGACATGGACCAAAGTGATAAAAGTGGCAAACTACAAGCGACCAAAAACGACTTTTTGCCTAATTTAAATTATCTTTTAGTCCTTCCACTTTCAATACCGGCTTCGGCCAACAACTCAAATACGAATTTCCAAAAATCAAAGCATCTTAAAACTTTACCTTAATATTGGTCTGAAATCCTGGGTGAAGCTCCCAAAGAAAAATAACCAACTCAAACAACACTTGAAAACTAACAAAACCTTGTTTTAGGTGTCCCACTGCCGAGAAAGCTGCACTTGTTGGACTGCCACTATTTTTGGATATGTTGTAGAGAAAAGAATTTTGAACAACCTTCATGAAAGAAATATTGTCATCTGAGCAAGGGAAAAGTGACATAAATAAGGTACTATACAGTGATAATAGTAGAATCCGAGGAAGTGACGAATATGCTTACCACATACATAACTAGAGTAGTTGGATTGCTCTAATTTTTGGATATGTCATAGTTCTCAAACTGAGGAACAAGCTTAGAAAAGGATGTTTTGTCAAACGAGCACTGGAGATTAAAGAAAACGATTGAAAACCGAGCTGCAGAAAACTCACCAGCCATGGATAAACACAGAAATGTCATAACCGGTTCGAGGTAGCTAGAACAGTCTGATGATGCTCATTTTTGGGTATGTTATAGCATTCGAGCAGACGAACAACTTTGATGAAGGAAGTGTTCTGATTTGAGCTTTCAAAATCGGACTTCTAGAGTGATGAATAGTACCCACGAGTTTGGGTTTTTTGAAGAAGAAGATGAATGTTGGTGGTTATAGGAAAATGAAAGAGAAAATGAGCAAAAGAATAAAAAGAAGAAAGTGTCGGCAGCCTCCTTTGACCCCCAATGAATATATATATATATATATGTGGCAGGCCACGTGTGGACAACATCCACTAGTTGATTGACGGTTACAAAAGAGAAAGCTACATTAATTTTTGGCAACTTTTCCCAAAGATGGAGATAAAAGATGAAGTTATGAGTGAACAAAACTTTTCACCTTTACATATTTGTCATTTCAGAATCACTAGTCAAAATCTTTCAGTCTGTTTCAATGGAACTGTTTCTCATTTCATCATACAAACACCATTTCCTCATCCAAAATGAAAAGATTGAAGGGAATATTATGGGAATGGTGTTGTGCAGAGATTTCTAAAAACTATATAATCAAACTTTGAGAGTATAAATCACCTAGCGTGCCATATCTAATATGAAATCAAAGTAAGAGTGGAAGCATTAAATAACCAGGGATTCATGCAAGTCTCATTTAGTCCCAATCTTTATAAGTCTATGAAAGTGTGCACCAAAAACTCTCTAAATCCGAATCTTGAAACCAAGAATGGTATTCAAGTAGAGGGAGTGGTCTTTGTTGTTGGCTCTCCCTTTGATGTTGATTCTCCACCTTGTAGCTCTCCAAATAGGTACAAAGATATGTACCTCCCCAAAGCTCTTCACCAAGGATGAATGGGATGAGAAAATGAGAAGACTTGGAGGAGAAGTGGATGCTAGTCCTTCTCCTTCAAGGTGGCCGGCCAAGGGTAGAGGGAGAGAGAGTTTTGTGTTTTCTCTCTTCCAAAGTTACCAACTTGAAACCCTAAAAGATGGGGTGCTACACCTACACATATATAGAACCAAAATTGTCACACATTGTGACAAAATTGCCCTCCTACACTAGTGTTGCCGGACCCTCCCCTATATGGCCCTCTTTGTGTCATCTTGGTACATCACATTTATCCTATAATGTCTCACACTTGTGCCTAAGTCCATATGGTCCATTCCTTTTTGAATTTCTAAGTCATATGGGACCTTTAATTAAAGTTTCATAACTTTAATTGAATAATTAAATTAATCTAATCAATTTAATTACTCTAGTGACTTAATTAATTTAATCACTCACTTGTCTAACAAGTGTTGGTCTCGGTCATCCTTAGTTGACCATGTCAAGTGTTGGGTCAACCGTTTGACCTTTGACCTTTCACTTTTGACCTTTAACTTTCACATTGACTTTAACCAAGTCACAAAATCATTCATTCTCTTCTTAATTTCCCAATCGATTCCTTTTCGGTGTGCGATCTTATATGTTCTAATTAGTATGAATGATTCATTCTGAATCAAGTGTGAATTGTATCCCTTCATACAATTCTCCCTATTGACGAAGGCTAATTATAATTAGTCTTTATAGGGCTTCCACAAACCGTGAGTGATACATAACAGTATGTCATGGTTACCCAAGCTAAAAAGAATTCATTTAGAGAACCTAGTCAGTTTGTGATTACAGTGTCATATTCTCGGGATATGGTAAACTTGTGTTAAAATCCCTAATATGACATCTTTAGGTTACATGATTCAATTTGATGAAATTGTAAACGTTCTTGTTTCAATTTCCATCTGATACTTTGGCCAAAGATTCATGAATAATATCTTTAGAGTTTGACCTGGCAAACGTGTCGTGTTTGCGGGTTTCCTGTCGTGTTCGTGTCAACCCGTTAAGAAAAACGGATTGACCCGACCCGACCCGACCCGTTAAGCTAACGGGTGGGAAATACTAAACCCGAACCTAACCTGTTCAAATTCGCGAAAACCCAACCCGACCCGTTAAGACTAGTGAGTTGTTTTTTTGCTTGTTTCACGCGCTTCACCCATTTAAAAAAATAGACTATATTTGTAAACAAATTGTTAAATGAAAACACCTTAAATTAGACAAATTTTGTGAAAAAACAATAAAATATTAAGTATTTAAGAATATAATTCAAATAATAATACGGAGTGAAAGGAGGATGCTATTGGTGGGGTTAGATTGTATTTGTAATCAATAGCGAAATAATCTTAGGAATTTAAGTAATTAATCAACAATGTAGAATAATAAGAAAATAAACAAAATAATAATATGGAATGAGAGCATGTAGGTGCTCTGTGGTATTTTTTTGGTGATTGTGATACAAAATTACAGGTTGTATGCTTTCTATGTTGTGTGCTTTTGAAGGGTGGAGTTTCAGAGAAATCATGCTTTCTATGTTGTATGCTTTTGCGAAAATCAATATTATATTACCTACAATGTTAGATGTATATATATGCCAAAAGAAATCAACAAGTTATAAAACATCCCTGCAGCCCAATGGGAATTTTCTATGTATCTTTTCAATAATTGGTATAGGTTCGACTTCCTTGCCCAGGAAAATCTCATTTTTCCAAATTTAATCGTGTAAAATTACAAAAATACCCCTACTCTTAACGGGTTAATGGGTCATTCGCGAAAATACTAAAACGGCCCGTTAAGATAACAGGTTCACCCGTTATCAACCCGATCAGATAAGGCCAACCCAAATACTGATATTTTCGTGCGAATTCGTGTCGTGTTAGCGAATCGTGTGCAATATTGCCGGGTCTATTTAGAGTATTCTCTCTTCTTACTAAGAGCAGAGATTCCTTGTTGCACATTCACTTATCTCTGTGTACGTGCTAAGAATCCCGAGGAACACCTTTAAGTCACATCATTTTGATACAACCATATAGTGCTCTCAAAGAGAAACAAACTATACACAAGACAACTGTGATGTCTCATGTCTAAGGATTAATTTGCATTATCACAACTTAGAATTCTTTGTTTGACACTTGTGAGTAAGACTTCCATATAAGAACTTTAGAGTTGATCGCGTTCAGTGGACACCATCTACTATAGAGCACCTACACATCTATCTCAGTGTCTCCACACGAATGACTTTGAGACTAGTCATCCTCCCAATTGAGCAGACATAATGTGTACTAGTGTTTGCGGGTCACCATTGTCCAATTGGTAATCCTATGACCAAGAACGTTTTAGGATACGATATTCATGTTAATGGAAAGGTCTCGTCCATCTAACTTCCTTAGACCACTTTCCATTTATATCTTAATCCATGGACTTAGTACTCTGTGTACGTTATGTATCTAAAGTAACATTCTTGCCCCTTTCATCAGTCGTGCGAATTTAATGCTAGACGTGCATCAATCAGTTATTTGACAATTTGGCGCGTTACTTTCAAAAAATTCTTTTAAACTGTGAGTCTTGTCCTACGGAATATGAAGGGGTTGGTTTTTAAGAGCTTTGCCCAAGCACTTAAAAACCAGGGGGCAATGTTTGTACCATATTTGGTAAAATGCCAAAATTGGTTTTTCTATTTGGCTAGGTACCACTCGTATCTTCCAGGCCACGAACGCACGATTGAAAGAATATTGAAGTCCTCTTCATTGAGGCATAGAAAAGAACTCATTCAAGCCAGTACCCCACTCGAAGTACAATGGTTTGATCAAGAAGTCCAGAGAAGGAGCGCAAATCCATCAGATCACCCTCTACAACTCACATACCAGGTCTACTAGGCTGGTCTTTTCCCCAGTAGTGGCACGCCTGCATTCGCAATTCCAGTCAGGTTCGGAGGAGGTTTTCTGCCGTCATTTCAACCTGATTCAACTTTCAATTTTGTACAAAGAAGATTGTAAATTGTCCTTTCCACTCCAGTCAGTCAGCACTTCATAGGAGAGGATCAAGAGGACCAGACGGGGCGTCTTGTTGCCGAGACCCGGCTATCGAGGCACGAGGAGGACAGGCCCGAACCCAGTGCTAAAAACCAGGCGAAAAGTCTACATGGCAAACTCCACACAAAAACCAGATAATAAAAAAAAGGATTGGCTGAATCACGAGTTTTTTCCCTTGAAAAACCTGACGATTCCCTCGAAAGGATCATGAAGGAAGGATTTCAGACAATGGCCAACAACATGACACAAATGATTCAGAGCATCAACCAGATGTCCCAGAACGCTACACTGAATTTTGAAAAGGGGCAAGAAAATATGAACCGACAAGGAAATGAAACAAGGACTTACTTCAGAGATTTTATGGAGCAGATGGTGGAAGAAGTTGAAGAGGAGAAACAACGGAGCAAGGAGAGAACCGCGAAAGTGACTAAAGGAACCTCAGGAGAAGTAGAATGCTCACAAGGGCAAACTAATGCTCAGTCTGAATCCCTGAAAAGTTCAGGAAAAAGGGCTCTCGAAGAGCCCACCTCCACTTTATTCACTCCACTGAAGGAACCTGCTATGGGTTTAGTATCTGTTTCAAAAGACAACACACTCGAGAAAACAGGATCTTACCAGCTCATGCCCTTTACATATTGGTCATAATAGTGGAAATCAGACCGGCATAGGAAAAGGCAAGGAAACCAACCCCAGAATACACGAAGTTAATCAAGATTCTGAGGAGGAAGATGAAGCGGGACCAGGCTTTCACCAGGTAGCCAACGATCCTATCCATCAAGAGGATCCTTATACCGCCATACGAAACGAGATTGACGATTTGCGGCAACTCTTGAACAATGGCCAGGCTGGGGTAAGAAGGGCCGCCAGGCCTACGTACCAGAAACCTTATCCTGCCTACATTGATGATTTACCCTTTCCAAGGGGGTTTAAAGTCCCAAGTTTTAACTTGTTCAATGGGAAGGATCTGTACGCATCAGCTTTGGAACACATTGGGCGATTCTCAGCCCATTGTGTATCAATCGAAACCCAACCTCTGTTGAAACTGAGATTATTCGGAAGCTCACTTTCGGGCCAAGCCTTTACATGGTATTCAACCTTAAGTCCAAATTCTATCCAAGGATGGAACGAGATGGAGGGGATTTGTATGGATCAATATTACAGGCCCGAGCCTGAGGTTACCATCAATGATCTCACTGAACTAAAGCAAGGAGACCGGAAACGGTGCCAGATTTCATCACACGCTTCAAGAAACTCAAGACAAAGTGCAAAATCCCGATGGACGAAAAACACTTTATCAAGATGGCCCAGAACGCTTTGAGACTTTTGCTCAAAAAGAAATTCGAAGACCTCGAATTCCTAGACCTGCAAGATATAGCTCAGAGGGCAGGGAAGTATGAACTTTTGATCAAAGAAGAAGTTCAGAGGAGAAATGCTTCCAAACCCACCTTCTTTAAGAATCCAATCCATCAAGTTGAAATATTGGAGGAATCCGACGAAGAAGAAGAAGTTGGCACAAACACAAAAGTTTCAGTAGCAAAGATCATTAAACTTCAAACACCCATCACTTGCAAAGCTATTACGAGACCAAACAAGGAACAAAGGAACACACCACCCCCCACGGGAGGTTTCGTTCCTTACAAACAGAAGCATCAATCATACTCTTTCGACCTGTCCAAGGCTGAAAGCATATTCGATGAGCTAGTGAAGAATAGGGTCATCAAATTTGACGACAAACATACATTTCCTAAACCAGATGAGGTCAAAGGAAAATCTTTCTGCAAATGGCATACTTCCTTTTCTCATACTATGAATAACTGCGTACAGTTCAAGGACATCATTCAAGACCTGATACTAGACGGAAAGATTCTGCTGGATATGCCCGCCGCTATGAAGGTTGACAGCGAGCCATTTCCAACCAACATGGTTGAAGTCAACTGGCATTAAAGGCGAAGCAAGAGAAAACTCATTGTCGACATTAAGGAGGGATCTAAAAGAAAAGTCACAACATCTACGCCAGTTAGACCCAAGGCAACCATAACAGCCAGCATAGTAATGTGTAGCAGATGTAAATGTGAATGTGAATTGGAAATAACAGTTGAAGACATGACTATTAATGAGCAATTACTCAAACAAGAAGAGGAGCAGGCCAGAAGAATAGGGCAGCATAATCCAGAATCCTATGGACCTTTTAGCCCGAAAAAAGGGCCGAAAGCTTCGTATAACATCTTTGACAGGATAGATTATGCCAAAGAGGCCTACACTCACGAGTCTCTTAAACTTAAAGATAGGGAAAGATGGAAGGGGAGACTTACGCAAACAGAAGGCAGAACCTCATCCTTTCAGGCCCGAACCAATATCAGGACTCAAGATAATGCCACAACTTCAAGGAATGTGAGAACTTTCGGTCAAGAGCCGCCACAACCCGAAATTACCAAAACAACAACAAGCAAGATAAAATCTTCCTTGATCAAAGATGGCAAATGGTATTTGGTCGAAAAGGATGATAGGCCCGAAAGAGAACTAACTAATACCCAGGCGCGAAGAGTTAGGAGACAGCATGGAAAGGCTGTACAGGATCTGGAAAGACAGAGACCCAGTTCAAACCAGAAACATCTCCAGGAAATGGCAGAAAGAAGCAAAGAAGGCAGAAAGCCAGTTGATTCACTGGTAAATCAACCAACCGCAGCTATTGTTGAAAAAGGGTATCGGGCTAACTCCTCTCTCCACGAACACTCTAAGAGAAAAATCGCTGCTAGAGAATCTAGCCATCATATGCAGTCATTACCAGTCATCCCAAAAGGAAAAGCTGTTCGGGATGAGTCATCTCCAGTTGAAGTTTCTAAAGTTTCCAATCCTTGCAAAGGAAAGATAATCGCCCTCCAATTCAACATGAAGAGACCTCTAACACACGAAGCCCAAAATCCAGATAACACTCCCAAAGAAATTGCTAGAGGCGGACCGTCTATTGGGAAAAGAAACAGTGGATTTACTTGAAGAGGAAGACGACGATTGGTTGGACAATGAGCTTAATCATGAGGAATTTAAAGCTACTCTAGGTTTAAAACCAAGAGCTGAGCAGGTCGAAGAAACTCAAGGAAAGCAGGAGCAAGGCAACTTGAATCCATCAATAAACTTCGGGACGATCGACTTGGCTTCTTTCCTAGGAGTCTCCCAACAAGAGATCACCTCAGAACCGAAGTTGATGGAAACTTGCGATTCAACTAATCAAGAAACGAAGAAGTCAGATGCCCAATTAAAGGGCGTCGGGCAAGGATCAAAGGATCAACAGATTCAGAGCATGCCAATAAACATAGTATACGTTCTCCCAGCTACTTACCAGCCCCAGGAGGGTCAGCTAAGTAATATGGAGGGTGACGGTTTCGAAGAAAGACCTCAAATCGCCACAATCGGACTACAAGAAGGTCCTTATGAAATTCTTGAGATCCTCCAACTCAGTAATTCGGGCCCGAATCCAGGGCTCCTGAATGCACAGAAGGACAATATCCTTCCCTTCAAGAAACTAGCAAAGCTAGGGAAAACAAAGGCATACCTTATCCCTACAGAATTTACTGTATCCAATTTTACTGGAACCATTACTGCCACTCATGGCATCCTTCTTGCAGAATTAGAAATCAGCTCCAAAAAACTCATGGTATCCTACCTAGTAGTGGACAACACATCCTCTTACCATGCCCTCATGGGCAGAGATTGGATTCATCAAAGCATTTCCATCCCATCATCTCTACAACAGGAATTTCTGATGTGGAATGAAGAAGCAGGGGATTATGAAATGATCAAGGCCGATGCAAAATCTTTTTTGCTGTCAACCAACAGTATTGACGCCAGGTTCTACAATGAGGATATCACTCCTCTAACCATAGCAGAATTGATCAAGAACGGCCACTCTCCAGTAGTGATGGCCCAGAAGTTTATCCAGCAGGGACTCACCCTTTCAGTAGATGAATGAGAGAGGCCCTAGGTCACTTTCAAAAAAATTCATGGATAAAGAAAGCCCTCAGTATGAAAACCAGTCATTGGTGGTCAGCTCCCTCATGGATCGATTGCAAATGTATTGGAGAGAGAAACAGGATTTGGAGATGAATTCAGCCACCAATATGCCAGAGTTTATCTTTGAAGAAGGTTGGCCCAATACAACAAGGCTAGAAGTAGAAGTGCACATGGCCCCAGCCAAGTTAAGTGATTCCCCACCAAAGGTGCAGGATCCTCTGGAAGAAGTTAACCTGGGAACATAAGATGATCCAAGACCAACCTTCATTAGTGGTGTCCTTGAACAGTCATTGAAAGATGATCTAATAACTTTACTACAGGAGTTTAAAGATTGTTTTGCATGGCACTACCATGAGATGCCAGGTCTGGACCGAAGTTTTGTAGAGCATAGGTTGCCCATCAAAGAGGGCTATAAGCCTGTCAAACAGTGGTCGTGGAGAATGTCCACCAAGACAGAATTGAAAGTAAAAGAAGAAATTGAACGATTTTTAAAAGCAGGGTTCATCAGACCAGCCCGATATGTGAATTACAACATTTTGCTGAGAATTACAACATCAGATTTGTTCAACCCAGCCCTTATTTCCCAAGAGCCAATGGGCAAGCCGAATCTACCAACAAAGTGTTGATCAATATCATCAAGAAAATGGCAGATGATAATCCTAGAGATTGGCATGAACGACTATCCAAAGCTCTCTGGGCAGATCGTACTTCCATAAAGACAGCCATAGGAACCACTCCTTTTGCATTAGTATATGGCCATGATGTCGTTCTGCCAGTGGAAATCAACATGCAAACTTTAAGGCTGCAAAGGCAACCAGATATGAATGATGCAGCCAATGCTGAAGCAATGATGCAAGAGCTAGATCAGCTTAGCACAATTCAGGCTAAAGCTCTAAACCATCCGACAGCTTGGGAAGCAAGCAGTAGCTCGGGCCTACAACAGGAGAGTTCGAAAGAAAGTTTTTGAAGAATTAGAGTTAGTTTGGCGAGCAATCTTGCCTCCTGGAACCCACACTGCAGGTTTAGGCAAATGGAGCCCTACATGAGAAGGTCCTTTTGTAATTCACAAAGTTCTAGGGAAAGGTGCATATTCACTCAAAGACAGAGACGAGACAGTTCATCAACACCCAATCAGTGGTCAATGGTTGAAAAAGTTTTTGCCTTCCCTTTAGGAGACAGCAGACCTTGACCTTAGTAAAAGTTAGAAGATGTGAGTTTTAATAATTTCTCTTCTTAAATGGGCGTCTATGTAAACAGGAAGAACATTGTGCCCCTCGTTTTGTAAAAATTACCCAAGATAGGGTGATCATTTGCAATTTAGTTGTTCTTTAATCAGAACCAAAGTTGAGAAATTTTTAATACAAACATGTTTGATGGACAACATATTTTGCTACTGTCTTAAATAAATATTACATAACTACGTTAATAAGAATGTCCAAACGAGCAGCATACTGTTGAACATTCACGCGAAGTTGCTCCTTCCTATGCATCCTTAAGCTCCCATTCCACGCAGCTAACCCAGTAGATATATCTTCTCGGTTCAACTCTTCGCACATATTCCTTAAAGCCACGAGCTCGCCGGAAATCTCCTCCTTCAAACCTGTTTGCTCCAAAGTCAGTTGACGAAATCTGTTCTTTGATTGTTCAAGGCGCCATTCTACCTGCTTCAAAGACAGCTCATCATTAACAATTTTATGTTTTTCTTTTATCAGAAACTGTTTTTCCTCACCAATCTTTGCCTTCAGAGCCCAAATCTGGGAAGCATCTGGAACTTGTTTGACATTTCGTTTGAACTTGTCTACAAGAACACCAAGATCTACCCTAGCTCCTTCAAGCGATTGAGCGAAGTTTGGATAGGCTTGACAAAGAGACTTCAGAGCCCGACACACTTCATTGCTTTCTTCTTCATCAACTTTTCGCTCTGAAGAAAATGATAGCCGCACTTCTATTATAGCCCTGGCATCATCCTTATCCATCAGAGGAATTGGATCAGGCTCAGTTTCAACTTCAGTAATTTCAGGCTGGGGAGCAACTGGATTCATTTCAAGCTGGGGGGCAACTGGGTTTTCTTCAACAATCATTTGAGGCACTGTTTCCTCAGGACAAGATGTTTGCTCTGACAGAGGCACCAAACTCTCAAAAGCCTACACAAGAAGTGGAAAAGTTGTGTCTTTAGTTTTTGTCGCATTTATTAAAATAAAAAAAATTAAAAAAAAATGACATATTTCTTATGTCTGAAATAACCAACTAAGGTCATTTCGTACTGAATAGTAGGAACTTCCTCTGAGGCACTCATAGTAGAGCCCTTAGCCCGCTTGATCTCCTCAGGGCCAGTAGGAGTTTCCTCATCATCAGAATCCACATTCAGGATTCTTTTTCTAGATTCTTTAACTACATCAAGGGATGGAGGAACAATTAAGAATCACACAAAAACAAAAAAGAACCATTAAAAATTGATTTCTTGAACCTCTTTACCTGAAGATGAAGAAGAAGGAAAAGCAGTATCGGACTTACCAACCACTGAAGGACTACTGGCAACAGAGGTTGCTTTCCTTGACTTCCTCCTCTGATCAGAGATAGGACTCTTCGGCCCAGTTTTTTCCCCTCCTCCCCCCCAGTTACAACTCCTTCTGAAGTTGGCGTGAGGAATGAAGAGAGAACCTTGCTGCCACTAGCCACTGCAAAAAGATTTCTTCAAGCACCAAACAAAATCATAAAGTTCAATAAAGAGCCTGAAAGTTTTTCTTACCAATCAAGGGAAGTCTCGTTGTCTTCAGCCAACTAAGCAAGAAGGTTCTTCCCTCATCTTCTCCCAAATCTTGGCGAAAAGGGCAATCTCGAAAAACTTTTTCATAGACAATCCTCATGTCACCAATTCGGGCTTAATATTGGTTCCACCAAGACTGGAAGGCATCTCGTGAAGCGACAATCAGTGATAGGGTTTTATCTCTAAGGCTTGGGCACAATTCTCATAAGCAACCCTTATCTTTATCAGCTCATCTCTATTCAATTTAGGAAATCGGTAGGATGACCCTTTATTTGCCAAAGAGAAGTTTAGTTCCGGAATTACCTGGGGCATCCAAGTTGCCCTCTTGAACAATCGAGGGTTATAGGCTTCTACACCATACTCGATAATTTCTGGTGTCTATCTTCCCACCATACAGAAGATCCCTAGACTGAAGGCAAGAGAAAATCACTATATTCTCAGATGCCATTGGTTGATCGGCATGTTTAGGACCTTGATTTATCGATCGCTTCTTAAACCAAGAGCAACCTTTTGTCACATTTTGAACCACCGAGGAGCATGTCGGACTTTCCAACCCATGAAGAAGCAAAAGCACTCCTCGGTTGTTTTGCCAGAAATCGGGCCCGAAACCAGCTTTGGCAATGGTACTTTTTCTGCAGCCACTTGCAAATCTCCACCTCTTAACTCAAGGGAAGTCTGTTGAAGTCAAATTTGCACCATCCATAGAGGTCCCTTTACATTCAGGTTAATTAGTTCGATAGTTGCATCCCTCAAGCCCCTGTAGATGGAGGCTAAGACCAATGGACCAGTGGCGACATCATTAAAGGTCGCCAACGCCTCAGCCAGTTGAAGCCATTCCATTTTAATGCAATTCGAAGCACTAGGAAACACAAACCGATTCAGCCAAGATAATGTAAACATTATGTGCTCTCCATTTGGGTAGTTGATCTCCTTATGCATAAAAGCTTCCATAAAAGCCCCGAAAGCGCGATTTAAACCAATTATCTCGGTAAGGGCCTCTACTCTTTTCTTTCTTTCCATTTCAGAGACAAAAACCTGAAAATCGCCAGCAGACAAAGACTTCGCCATAAGGGCAAAAACCAAAGATAAGAGCCAGGTCTATAAGAGAAATTGACATTGGGCCCACCCCAAAATCAAAAGTATTGGAAGCACTGTTCCAAAACATTAAGGCTGAACTCAAAAGAAGAGGATCCGCCTGAATCGAAAAAACTGAGCTTTTTATGGCATAATAGATACCATTGCTGGACCACCTTTTCTTCTGAGTAGTCTCCATGCTGGTCACCCAGTTTGACCAGCGAAGATCTACGCTCGCCACATCCACTTTTGGAAAGAATCGTGGCAACATTTTGCTCCAACTCCTCCAATCAACTTCCTTTGAAGAAGCATGTGCAGTCGGAGCCCTAGTCGAGCACGCTCATAATTGTATAACTGGTCGGGCTTATTTTCTAAATACCGAGGACCCAGCACACAGGTTTTGTCCAGGAAGCAGATGGTCTCTTTGCAAAGCGAGAAGTCTATTCGACCACCAGCAAATCGCTCGACCAGAGCATCGTACGCAGCGTTGAAATCATTGACTCCACTGCCTGAAATAAAAGGGGGGTTATCTGTATCAGCCTTAGCAGACGCAGCAGTGGAATCCTTCTTTGAAACGGAATCCTTCTTGGGGGCCATGATTTTTCTTTTGAGAAATTGCTCGAAAAATCTCTGAGAAATTATGTCAAGGAAGTTAGAGTATTTTTCTGGAGAAACTGATGTTCGAAACGATTTTGACAGTTGCTTTTTCCTTTTCTTTTTATGAAAGTTTTTTAAAATCTAAAGGTCGCGAATCTAAAGGGATTTTGAGCTTGGCGCTTCTTTTCAGATATTTTCCTTTTTTGGTATCCCAAGATTGCCCATACGTGTTTTAAGCACAACTTTTTATAATAAGCGTTAAAAGGGAAAAGGGCAAAGATTGCCCATCCTTCAGAAATAACTTTTGATAGAATAATAAAAAGAAATTTTCTTTGTTTTTCTTCTTTCTTTTTTTTTAATTTTCTTTTAATGGTTCAGCTTTTAAATATATATTTGTCCTTTACTTTAGAGAAAACTATTCAAACAGCTTGGTTTAAAGAAAACTTCTTTGGAAAACTTGTTCCGCAAAAGAAAATAAACATCTCTACCCACAAACAGGGCAGAATTGTTTCAGTTTAAACCATAAATTCCAACAAGGTGGAAATTAGTTCTGTTAGAGCATCTAGTTCTACATTAAGGGTCTTATGAATCGAAGCAGTCTTAGTCCTGGCCATTCGGACTTCAAAGGCCTGAGAAGTCAAATCTTGAATAGTTTGCTCACAATAGGCAATTCGGGCCCGATCATACTCCATTTGCTTCTCTAGCCTTGCTTTAAGGATCATATCCGAAGCCATTGAGGCCCTCAACTCTTGCTTCTCCTTTTCCATCTCCTCCAGCTTGTCCACTTTGTATCTGTTTCACCCTCAAGCTCCCGATACTTGTCCTTTCTCTCAGCATGATCTTCAAGAACATCTTCTCGGATGAACTTGTGGATCAGGAGTGGCCTGGACTAGTTCTATGCTTTTTCGTAGGTCACCCATCCAATGATTTAGATGACGGTGTACTGAAGCAAGATGAGGTTTTTCATGTACGATTTGGTCAACCAGAAGTTGGATCCGAGAGAGACGACCATCATCTTCTAACGGATCAAAATCATCAGAACTAATCTCAAACCACAGCCCTTTAAGCTCATGCATCACTGGGGAAATGGCTTCATCAGGCTTCTTCAAATCCGTCAGAATTTGCCTAGCCCGTGTCACATCAAATCCAGTGGAGCCGAACAGTTCATATACAGGGTCTATGGGGCATTCAGTTTGATGACCTGTAAAGCTTTGCTTCCATAATCCTCCTTTCCCACCTCAGCCTGAGAAGGACAGATAGGACTCAAAACAAGTAGAGAAAAAAGACATCTGCTGACTCTTGTCGGTAAGCTAACAGAATTACCTGAGTAGTCTGGGCAGCCGGAACTTCTGACTCCAAATCCTCGCCAGTGGAAAGAGTCACCTTTGCTCTCTTCTCAAGTCTCTCTGAAAAAAAAAGTAGAACAAGCAAAATCTGAAAAGGGTCTTGTTATGAAAACAGAACTGTGTTTTGGCCCGAAGCAAACTTTACCTTCTGTCGAGGCAGGAACTGGTCCAACTACCAAAGAAGGAGCTTCAGGCATATCCCGTTTTCTTCGGACAAGAGGCTCATTATCGTCATCTTCATCATCAGCCTCGACCATAGGAGCTTTCCCTTTATCCTTGAGACCAGCACTTGAGCTTGAAGACGAAGGAAAAGAAAGATGCGCAAAGAACTCCCTCACATCCTTTTCCTCTGCTGTCACGGCTTCATCACACACAGGAGGAACCTTTTTGCCTACAGGAAAAGTGAAGTTTAGATTAAGAAGAAATCAGTTTTGAACAATCCAAAAATCTTTACCTTCTTCACGAACAACATGTTTGCCAACAAACCAAAAACAATCCAGATTGTTAGAATTGGAAATCAGAGAGTCCATGAAACCTTTGAAAGCAAGTTTGTATACCTGTAACCACCACGTTTTGGAGACTTCGCAAAACTTTCCTCATCGACGTCTCTTCCCGGTCAGTCATCTAATGAGCAAAAGGACATCCTTGGAAAACTGAAGCATAAAGTAGTTGAGCAGACTCGGGCAACCATGCATCAATCCTGTTCTCCCAGAATTCGTGAAAGGCTTTAGTATAGAATGGAGCCAGGTTGGAAGGAGGCACCCTGATACTACTACTCCTTTCCCTCCACTCTGCCCTTACAGCCTTGATCTCCTGAGGGGTCATATTCATCTTTCTCTAGGAACTACCCCTGTTCACCGAACCATACCTGAGTTCTGGGACAGCTTGTACTAGCCCAAATTGTCTACTGACAAAAAGAGGGCTATACGCTTCTACTCCATATGGACACTTCTTGTCAACAATTGTTCCCCCAAAAAACAGATCTCTGCTGGACAGACAGGGAACGCTCCTGATCGCAGGATTTTTGGCCCGAGGCATGGCCAAATCTCGCCATCCTCGTGGAGCCTGATGAATTCCTCGATTCTCAAAGAGAAAGCAGTCATAGTACAGGGACCTCAGCCAGATTTCTTCCTCACGTTGCTTACAAATTCTTAAGAAGAGGAAGCATTCTTCAGTAGAAATTGGTCTTATCGGGCTCATGGCCAAAGTAATGGCAGGAATTTCATCATCAAGAAAAGTCACCATCTCCCTCCCAAGTTCCGGGAAGTACCATTCCAGCGATATTTGGACCATCCAAACTGGTCCGTAAACGTTCAAATCTAGCGGATTTATGGTAATATGATGAAGACAGTGATAAAGAGAGGCCAAAATGAATGGCCCCATAGCCACATCATCTTCATTATGCAGACCATCTGCGAGGTGCATATATTCAGGCTTCACTTCCTCTTCGGCATTGGAAAAAATAAATTTGTTCAGCCAAAAAAGCAAGAACATCATGTGTTCTTGATCCTTATCCACCATCCCCTGAAAATTCCGCACTAGCCTGCATACTTCCTCGACCGCACCACTTCTACCCTCGTGGCCTTCATCGGAGTTGTGACCTGTCTGTTTTTTCGATCGTAATCTCCAAGGGCATTCACAGCTTTTCCGGCTTCATACCACGATAGTACGGACCAAGATGAGGAGTCAAAAGGGGGTCTCTCATATTTATCGGAAAAGGGGAATAGAACTGCTCGAAACTATTCATTTGTTCCCGCTCAAGCGCGATTCTGAATTTCCTGGCATGTTCCTCAAACCCCTTGTCAGAAATCCATATCGGAGCATCAGCATCAATCTTAGGAGTTTTCGTCTTTTTTAGAGCCATCGTTTCCAGGAAACTGACGTTCTTTCTTAGAAAAATTTTGAAAAAGTGGAGGAGAGAGTTTTCAGAACTCAGAGTTCAGGAGAAATCCCTTAATGAGCAAGTTGTTTTCTTCAAAAAAGTGAAAATCCAGGAAATCAGGGAGGCAAGGGTTCGCATCAGTCGTGCGAATTTAATGTTGGATGTGCATCAATCAGTTATCTGACAGTTTGGCGCATTACTTTCAAAAAATTCTTTTAAACTGTGAGTCTTGTCCTACGGAATATGAAGGGGTTGGTTTTTAAAAGCTTTGCCCAAGCACTTCAAAATCAGGGGGCAATGTTTGTACCATATTTGGTAAAATGCCAAAATTGGTTTTTCTTGACTTTAAATAGACCCAGGCCCAACTTTAGATAAAGGGCCCTTTCATCTCTATAAAGCTTATTTGACCAAAAGCCCAAAAGACAAGAGGCCCATGCCGTTTTCCAAAATATCCCAAACCAGACCCACCACGTTATAGAAGTAGTTGAGTCTTGGCCAGGGATGACTCACGTAAAAGAAGGATTAGATTTTCTCACCATTAAGAGGGAAGTGACTAGTGTCTCTTAGCAGAAAACACGACAGCTGTCTGACGACCAAAAGGAACAGAAGCCGTCGATCTTCCACTCTTTCAGACTAAAGAAGCTCGCAGATCCATTCCCTCAGAACCTACCTTCATCTGAAATATCCCATTTATTTTATTCAAGGACCAGCTCACGAGAATAAAGTATTCAGACTCAAACATACACCCAAGTCTCTTCCCCGTACCGCCTTCAACTGAGGATAATTTGTCTATAAATATAGAAGCTCCACAGCAGCACTCGAGGACTCTCTCTCCAAAATTAGACTCAACGTCTATAACTTGAAAAACCTTCAAGCCTTCAAACAACCTGCTCCCTTCAGATAACCAGTTGACAACTCCTGCGTTTATCTCTTATTGCTCTGTCATCTTCTTGGTATGATCTTTGTTTAAACATTCGGGTTAGCTACCTTGTAAAACCAGCTTTAAACTTGTAACAGATTGGATAGAGAAATCTCCAGTCACTTTGTTATCGAGTTTCTTTACTATTGTAATTTGCCTTTTCAAGCTAAATGGAGAAATCTTTAGTTTGTGTTTTAACTTGTTATCATGCCTGGATTGGATAGAGAAATCTCCTTTTCTAGGGACTTTACTCTTAATGCAATCTAAATCAATCGCATTTATTATTTCTGTTGTTTATTTATCTTGAACTTTACATTTCCCGCACTTTAAATTCAAGTATTTACTTTAGAAATAATATTGTTGTTTACTGTCGGATAGGCCCGAATCTTCATATTTAGGCCCGAAATGATTAGAATCATGGGCCCGAATCAAGGTTTTTCAAACCCACTCGAGGGATCATTAACCGCAAACTTGGTTTTTCTATTTGGCTAGGTACCACTCGTATCTTCCAGGCCACGAACGCACGATTGAAAGAATATTGAAGTCCTCTTCATTGAGGCATAGAAAAGAACTCATTCGAGCTAGTACCCCACTCGAAGTACAATGGTTTGATCAAGAAGTCCAGAGAAGGAGCGCAAATCCATCAGATCACCCTCTACAACTCACATACCAGGTCTACTGGGATGGTCTTTTCCCCAGTAGTGGCACGCCTGCATTCGCAATTCCAGTCAGGTTCGGAGGAGGTTTTCCACCGTCATTTCAAACCTGATTCAACTTTCAATTTTGTACAAAGAAGATTGTAAATTGTCCTTTCCACTCCAGTCAGTCAGCACTTCATAGGAGAGGATCAAGAGGACTAGACGGGGCGTCTTGTTGCCGAGACCCGGCTATCGAGGCACAAGGAAGACAGGCCCGAACCCAGGACACCCTTTTCTGCACCAACAGCATGACTAAGACTTTTATACAGCAGATTGAATATTCAACTTTCTTGACTTGTCTTGAAGCAGTTTGTGTGATGGAATGGAAGTCTCTCTCTTAAACCAACTTCCAATGAAATGACAGAAAGCGGAAATTTGTTGTATATTTCGTTGCTTGTTGATAAATTTGTGGAACTATTGATTTACATAATCACATTTCAGCACCACCCAAGTACTACTAATTAATAACTCAACGGGAAGTAAATTTTTATGAGCAAGTGGATAAAGCAAATACAATATGGAAGCAAAAAATTTCTTCTTGTTTTGTAAACTATAGGTTTTAGTATCTTCAAAGAGCCTCTCTATCTTGGCTCCTTACCTAATTGGAGAGGATTGTGAGAAATGCATACTCCAACAGCCTCTCAATATATTATATTGAGCGATGGGGTAATATACGACTTCAAATGCATGAATGAATACTCTTACCCACTTACTAAGAAGTATCCATTTTAAAACCCTACTTTTCCGCTTTTTAAGTTTGAGGAGAGATTTATAAACTTAAAATATTTCATTTGCTCTCTGCACTTTCTCAAGTACACTAAGATTTTTTCTTTTTTAAATAAGAAAAAATTATTCATTTTAAATAGCTCTCTACATTCGTCAAGTACACTAATCCCATTCATGAATAAAAAGCCAATGGTGAAAAATTTAAGACTAGCTAGAATAAACAATTTTTGGAGTTGTCACTTGAGAAGTGGCTAGCTAAAATAAGCTTTAGCTCTTGGAAAAAAAATAATAATAATAAGCTTTAGCTATTTTCAACCTTGCGTAAACTGAACAAGTTTCTTGGAAAATTGTGTTAAGGTATAAAACACGACACAATTGCAAGTGAGATATTCACAGTCCTTGTTTGATAAAGACCTACAACACTGTCTTGAAAACGATTAGTCGATACTCTATTATACATAGTTCGAAGATAATTATGTAATAAAGGGGCACAAGAAAATGAAAGGAATGTCTTTTCCACTCAATCAAAGGACCATTTTCAATGATAATATATTGTACAACAGTGTCTGGAAAACGATTAGTCGATACTCTATTATTGGAAAACGTTGAGGAGGGTGAGGTTTAGTTTAGGGACTATCCCACAATGTCATCTCATTATTTGAATCTTTCAAATTTTAGGTCATCATTTCAAGATCACCCTTGCAAAATTTTAACCAAAACGAAATTATTTAATCATTTGATTATTATCGTTAATATTTTCATTGTTTTTAGAAAGTATTGTGTTCGTCTAGATGACTAAGTGTCGTCTAATTTGACTAATTTTTTTACTAGAGGATGATCTTTGAATGATGACCTATTTTTAAATTCCTAAACCGGTTGCACTTGAGCTCTCCTGCCCAAGCAAATATACCAAATACTCTAGAAAAATCAACTATGCCAAACAAAATTGTTTTTATAAAAACTAAATGCCTCTTGTTTTGGAAAAAAAAAATACACACATACACACATACACACATATATATATATATGACAGGACCCGATCCAAATTCTACTTTGGAATTTGTGTCGAACCTCGTGTGTGTCCGACACTGGCAGGTGCCGGCACAAATGACCAAATTACCCTTTGCCCTAACCAAAAAGAAACCACTTAAGAGTTGGACTTCTGCCAGAAAACCGGCAAAATCTCCCTGAAAAATGGACATTTCCTAATTTATTTCCACATGTAGAAAACATAATTTTATATCTCCAATCATTCAGCATGCACAAGTTATAATCACACACATCCAAAAGCATTTAAACTGACTGGCCTCCAGCCTTACCAACAACCCGGACTCTAACAAAGCATAACAAGCCAAGTAACTCACATATCAATCGGGTCTTGGGCCCGCACATCAGTTCACATTGAATTCAATTTAAAAGTTAAATAGATTTCAAAACCAACTCTAAAACCAATTTCCGAAATATCCTCTTCCGTAGCTGCACCTAGATTAATCTAGGTTGCCTACATACCCTTACTAAGGGATCAAGCCACACGTAGTGCTTTAATCAAGAAACTAAGTTCAACCATATGCAAGCACATGAACTTAATATGCCTTCAAACTCCAATCAATTCTCTGACACTTAAGCATAATATGTTGATTGCAACACAATCTTCGATCCACCACATGTGTGTATATATATATATGATCGGTTCATAAATGTATATCATTTTGTACCCTTCTAGCATATGATTTAGTTATGTTTTTGAGTTAAACTTGTGCTTTTGATCTCTTTTATGTTTGTCATTCAGTTAATTGAGCTTTAGGTAGCAATGGGGGCCCAAATATGCAAAATGGTCCAAAAACGTGCAGATCGAGTTAGAAATTTGTTTCAGCCTTAACTCCTTCCTCCGAACTTGGATTGGCCCAAATGATATGTGGTTGGAAAGATGACATTCTAAACTTGAAGACGGGCAGCTCAATGTCATCAGTTGATTAAGGAAGCCCAATTCGTGAGCCCATGAAGTTTCTTGGTCATGATGAGCTGTGCATGAGATGTGATTTCTGGTGGGGTTCTCCATTAGCTGCATGTGGGAGCTGCACTAGCCAGAAAAGAAGGGAAACTGATTTTCTAATGTATTAGTGTGGTTAGTGGAGGCATTAATCAATTCAGAATTCTCCTTTCATTCTCCTTATAAATACCACTCTCATTCATTCCATAAGACAACATCTTTCACATCCTTCAGATCCTTCACACATCCTTCAGACATCCTCCACACCATCCTCCATACTCCCATAATTCCCCAAACACTCCGGACACCATCCCAACACTCTAAACAGCCTCAAATCACCAAAATTGTCCCTGCAAGCTTGCCTTCCATTTCCCTACGAATTTCCTCTTTCTCAACCATCACCACTCACCCAAACTCATCCCAAATCACCTTCTTAACCTTCATACATTCTTCTAGACGTGGGGAAGTGCTTGGAGAAGTATTAGGCGTGGAGAAGCTCTTGGAGAAGCATTGGACACCACAAGAACTTCAGAAAAGGGTTTTCTATTCTTATTACATTCATTATGCTTTCTCATTTCTGTTTATGTTTCTTTCCCATTATGAGTAGCTAAATCCATTACTAGGGCTTGATGTAACCTAACATGAATATTCTGGGTTTATAAATTCCAAGTTTCAAGTTTGATTCAAGATTCATGCTCTTATTCATTATGCCTATCTACTTATATGCTAATCTGAATGCCTAGCTACCATTGAGATTTGTGTATTTTGGTTGAAACTAAAGTAGACACCTTATGCTTTTGTTTCAATTGAACTATGAATAAGATGAGTATGTATGGACATTCGTCAATAGGGATTAGATACATGCTTGGTTGTTTAAAACATTCTTCTATGCTTAATGGATTTCTAATGCTTGATTTAAGTTCGACAATAAGGCTTAATTAGGGAATTGGAAATACAAGGTTAGGATCAAACACCATGGCTTAATCATACTTTAGCTAGAATCAATCTTTGAATCAATCAGACTTGTCACTTGAATCCTTATAACCTAGAATTGGATTGTTATGGTGAATCGAATGCCCTAGTCTCCAAATCTGTTTCCAACCTCAAAACCACTCTTTGATACACTTGTTTACTTTGCCTTTGTTTGCAATTTCGTTTTGTTTCATTTGTTTTCACAAAGTCAATCAATCTCTCTTTAAAATCTGTTTTAGACTTAACTTCTTGTTTCTAGAATTGGGTAATCTAAGTACATAACTAATTTGAACTTCTCAGTCCTTGTGGGTACAACCTCGTACTTGTCTTGCTATACTACTAATTGGCCCGTACACTTGCGAGTTAACAATATATGTATGTATTAAATTATTGCTGATAATTGGAAAATTAGAAGACTAGTAAAACAACGTTGACCATGCAGAAACCTTTATATCAATATCAATGGTGTAAATAAATCATGTCTCATAAATATGAAAATATGTATTTAAACCTCCACCCATAAGTACCAAGATAACATCCTCAGTTTCAGTTTTAACACTATTGCAAAACTTAAATACTCTCCACCTAAGTGTACCCCCAATCATAAACCGTCAATTCCAGTAATGTTCCGTTAATTCCACCTAGCATAAACAAGGGACACGAAGTCAAACTGAAATGCAAATCTGTAAATTCCACCTAGTAGAATCGGGGACACGAAGTCAGCCCGAAACGCAAATCCTAGTACCACACGGTCCGGGCGTCCCCGAGACTCATGGGGCGTTGTCATAATGAATACATTGTTCAAGGCAACTAGGGGGGTACTTCGTGGTGGGTTTGAAAACCATTTCTCAAAATTTATCATGAAATTCCTTTTTATCTTCATAAACAACTTCTGCAAAACCATTTTCCAAATCCTTCCTGGAATAAGTTATAAAACTATTTCTCAAATCATTCTCAACTTTCCAAATCATTCTCAATTAAGTTGAATCTGCAAGCTTATAAAGTAAAACCACAATTAATTCATATGTAATCATTTAATTAAAAACATCACATCATAAAAATCATTTATAAATCAAACGTCTATTAATTTGAATTAGACCATACATAACTGTCATATATTGTTCTCAAATCCAACCCAAATATGTTTAACATGCTATTCCTAACTAATATTCTTAATTTAACAATTCCAAGCCATCGAGCATATATTTAAATATAAACTTATAATCATACAATTAACAATTTAAATCCTCCATGAACAATAAATCAAAACCCTAACTACCGGGATTAAAAGTGCGTGTGCGCAACTTAAGAGAGTTTCTAGGCCCATTTTAATCATTTCTGACAGTTAGAATGGTCTTAGAAGACCCGAGATTAATTATATGATTAAAATTCTTTATATTGGTCACCCGGCCCTCCGTGGGGTCCACGACCTCCGATTATTAATCCGAAAATTCCTATAGATTCACAAAAATCACAACATGTCATATGAGTTTTGTTAAGATCCGACAATCCGAACGTATTGAACTCGATTAAGCCTAATAGGTAAAATTTAGTATTATACTCAAACGATCACATTAAATTAATTCGAGTATACCGTCGTACTCGGGACGACAAGTGGACAATTCTAGGTCAATAATACGTAGTTGGCATCCTGCCGACGCTCTGCCACGCGCTGCCGCCGACGGTGGGTGTCTTGAGGAATTTCCGGTGAATGAAAAATCTCCAAATCACCTGTCAATACCTATACCAATATGATCAAACTAACAAGTGGAGTAACTTTTATACTTGTCTCGACCTCAAATTTGGCCGGAAAACTAAAGAAACCGTCGGCCCAAAATTGGGTTTTGATCAAACTCTCAAACCACAAAATTGTTCCTAACCACTTGCATAAACAGCTAGAGGATGTTGAGGGGATGAAAAATCATACCAAGTTTGCCGGAGTTAGTCGTGAAGTCGCCGGAAAACACCACAATACCTCCAGCCCTTTTTTGGTTCAATCGGAGAAATCTCACACCGTCGAAGTCGATCCACCCTCGGGCTAGGTAGAGGAGGAGGAGAGGGAGAGATTTCGGGTGGTGGCGCAGGTCGTCGTGGCCGTAGCTGCACGATTGCCAGCCCCAAGGGCGGGCGCTGTGAGGAGGAGAATGTCGCAAGGGGTCCTGGGGGGAATCTGAATATGATTTTCCCTTTTTTTTCATTTTTACCTTTTACCATTTCATTTCATTTTTTTTATTTACTTTTAGTTTAACAATTAACATTTAAACTTCCAAAACTCGTAACTTTCTCGTTTCAACTCCAATTTGAACCCACCACATGTCCATAAACTCATTAGTTCATGCACTACGTAATGGTAGAAAACATCGAGTTGAGGGAGGGTAAGGGAATAGGTTCGCAGATATTAAAGCGACATTAAGATAAATAATTATACATAGTTCGTAGATAATTATGTAATCAAAGGCCACAAGAAAATGAAAGGAAAGTCTTTTCCACTCAATCAAAGGACCATTTTCAATGATAATATTGTACAACACTGTCATGAAAACGACTAGTCGATACTCTATTATTGGTACGAAAACGTTAAGGAAGGTGGGGTTTGGTTTAGGGTTTCAAACTCACTAACATTTCCAGTAATGTTTATGAATATTATAAATGATCCCTTTATGAGCCACAAACATACACATAAAAGTAAATAAATAAAGGGTGTTGTTAAACGAACCCTAAAATTAACTGAATACACCCTAATAATTAAATCAAAATGTAAAATTAACTAAGTACACCCTATTTAACTACCAAAAATACCCATGATACACCCTAATACTAAGTACACCTTATTTTACACTATAATACTAAGTACACTCTATTTTACACTTTAATACTAAGTACACCCTACTGATGCTTGGTTATCTAGTAGGTTAAATTTTTGATTACAAAAAACCACACCTCCTCTATCTTTTCCAAAGATTAAAAGTTGCACACTCTTGCAGTCTTTCATTAATGATGAGCTCAACTCTGTGATTGATATCTCTACAGAAAATGGTTAGTTATAATGCTTGGCGTTCTAGTTATCAGTAGTCATAAATTATTGGCATGCATTTTTTACTTCAAGATGAGTTTCCTCTTTTGCTTTCATGTTGATGCATTTTCAAAGGATTTTCTGGATTGCCTTGATCTTGATGCTATTGCCACATTATTACTTGGTATATACCAACCTCTGTCCAACTTGGGAATAGAAATGGGCCCAATAAATTTGTGCTCCGTATTCATTTGGCCTACCCTACCAATAAAGAAACAAAGTTCTACTGTTCAAAGGGTTTATTTGTTCTTTAAAACTTCTACTTAAAGATTTAAATGAGGTACCAGAAAGTTGCTTTATCCACACTGCTCACATAAGCTCCTCCGCCTATAACTAAGCCTAAGGTGGTTCCCGTCAACAACCTCCCCTACAGTTCAAAATAAGCAAACATCACTTTGTTGGAACTCATTGTTGTCCCACATCGGCTAGAGGGCCAAAGAGAAAGTAGTTTAAATAGAAATACCCCTCTCTAACTAACACCGAGGCCTTTTGTGATAAAACCCCACACGAGGATTGTGCAGGTGGTTAAGTGGGGACGATATCGGTGTTGTTGGAGTGGGCCTCGCCCGTCGACCTGGAAAGTTCAACATGGTATCGAGCCAGGTTGCGGGCCCGTTCTGCCACGTGATGGGTGGGTCCCCGTTTGGGGAGTGTTGGAACTCATTGTTGTCCCACATCGGCTAGAGGGCCAAAGAGAAAGTAGTTTAAATAGAAATACCCCTCTCTAACTAACACCGAGGCCTTTTGTGATAAAATCCCACACCTGAGGATTGTGCAGGTAGTTAAGTGGGGACAGTATCGGTGTTGTTGGAGTGGGCCCTCGGCCCGTCGACCTGGAAAGTTCAACACACTTCATCTATTTGGAATCAAACTCTGAAATTCTAATTTGATTAGGGTTCAATATGTTGAGTATTGTCTACTTATTAAAATTACTTTTGTTTCAATATTCAATATATCCTTTTTTGTCATTGTATATTAGGGTAAATTAGTAATTCAATAAATAGATTGGTAGTAGGGTATACTCAGTTAATTTTAGGGTTCGTTTAACAGCACTCATAAATAAATTATAGAGTACTAATTAGTATGGTAGATGACTTCATCTGGTTAGAGGAGGTCTCAAATTATATACCCGAATGGATTTAAGGACAATATATATTTATAATGAATTTGATACTTAGTTTTGTCTAACTCCAATATGATTACATAAGTTTGCCGCACTTTGTAGAATTCATAAGAAAATTTTATGACAAACTATCAATTACATAAGGTGTCAATTCGTTAAGTATATGCATTATTATTGATATTAACTGGTCTTGTGTAGTATGTCCTTGTTTTTTAAATAAAAAATAAAAAATTAATGAACATTTATTGTGTATAAGATTTGAACTTGGATTTCGGTATTAAAGTTAAAATTGTTGATTATTGTGGAGGAAAAGGCTGCGGAACCATCAATCTTTCTGAGGAGAGTTTCAGATTGCTTGCTGATCCCAAAGCTGGAAGAATTAAGATTAAGTATCATCCATCAGACCTTTAAACAGACTAAATTGGTTTATATCCAAATACATTTAGATTCATGTTATCAGATTATGATCCGAATTCGATTATCAGAAATTTATTAGTCCTAGAGAAGAATAAAAATATAATTCCATTTGTTGTATACTACTGTTGATTTTGAAACACCATACTAAGTGAAATAGTTTTAAGTATACTCTACAAAGCATATATTATCTTAAGTTTGATCGGATCGATAGCTCTAGTCTATAATTTTTTTGTTAAGTTAATAAATTATAAATAATAGTACCATTCAAAGAAGTTGTGGTCACCCACCTTTAGATTTAATCTAAGAGTTGATAAAAAAAAACTATTTTAAAATTCAAATACAATTATTTTATTTTATTTTATTTTTACTGCATAATCTATTAGTTTCTCTCTTTTTTTCAGGAAAAAAAAACGCATTCTCAGTTGTAGCCATCGCTGTCCACAAGCTCCTCCAACTCCACTGTTGTGGGTTTTAATTTTTTTTTTCTCTCTTTTTTTTTATATTTCTCACTGATTGTCAAAGAAGGAAGAGGCAACTTGGGTGTTATGAGTTTTCTTCTAGTAGAATCCCTAATTTGAAACCCTAGATCTGAATGAATAATGTGAATCCATATATTTGAAACCCTCGGTATGGGAACCTCATTTTCCTCGGGTTGGGGAGCTCATTGGCTATTACCGTGAAGATCTCTCCCTTAGACTTATTCAGGGGAGTATAATTGGTGTACTGATTATGTTTCTCGGGTTTGACCTAGTGGCACTGAGCCGAGGTGCCAGGTTCTCCTTTCTTCCTTTTTGCCGATCAGTCGTATGAGTAGTCATTATGTCTCTTCTTCTTGGGCTTGATATGGTGCCTGGGAGTCTGAGTTTGGCCCCGTGGTTGCTTTTCTTGCTGAGTTCAATTGTTCGGCCCACAAGTAGTGGTGGCTTCGCGGAGGAGGTCCTCATATATATCCGGGGTTCCTAGTGAGGGAAAAATAGAAGTCCCCCTTGGAGTCCGCCCATCTGCACATTGTGCGCTGTCACCTCGTCGCAACCTTCACACCTTGCATACTTGTTGTTGAATCGGGTGACATAATCCCTAAGCTTCTCATCGAGTCGCTGTCTAACTGTTGACAAGTCGTTTGCAGTGTACAGCTGATCAAAAATGATCATGTATCGATCTAGGAAGACTTTTCTGAGTTCGGTGAAAGAACTAATTGATTCCGGAGCGAGTCACTTAAACCAACTCATTGCGGGGCCTTTTAGTGTTGTTGGGAACAGGCAGCACTTCGTCGCCTCGTTCGCGTCGCGTCCCTCCATGGCATAATGAAAATTATCCAAATGGTCGTAAGGGTCGGTCATTCCATTGTACAAGGGGATCTTTGGGGCATTTGAGTCTCCTACTACCCTAGCCTCCAGCAGGTCCTGGGTATACGATAGCGGGATTTCCTCCTCGGTGAACTCTGGTCCTCTAGGCAATTTTTTTCTCTACCTGCCAGAGCTGATCCCAAACGCTTCTTAACTGGCCGGTGACCAGATCCCCGAGCATGGAGGTGATGCTGCCGACATCCTCCTCGAAGTCACTCGTATCGATCGGGGCTTTCTCCTTCTGCAAGCTTTCCATCAGGCATTTATTGCGCTCCCGCTACGCTCTCTTTTCCTTTAGTATAGCCCTTGCTTCGGTTGTTGCCTGCTCGGTGCCTCGGCCTCCTTTGATTCGGATGAGGTCTCGCTGGTATCCTTGGTATCGATCTGCCCCTGGTTACATTGTGAGCCCACCTTCTCCACCAATTTGGCCTGGCTTTCTTGCAATAATTCATTTTGTGCACGGAGGCTATTGTTGAGATTCTGGACGTCCTTCACGTCTCTCAGGATTCGATTTATCTTTTCTTCCAAGTTTTTGAGACTATCCGTACGCTGTTTCTTCTTCCTCCGTCTCTTGGCGTTTCTCTCGGCTGTACCCAAGAGGGCTTTCCTTCCGAGATGCTGACTCTTCAGCATAGCTTGGTCTTGCTTATGTTGGAGCTCGACTAGATGAGGGAATGCGACTGCTCGCAAGAGCTTCCCACAGACGACGCCAAATGTTGATAGGGTGACTCTCTGTTATATTGCTGCCTTGACTCGGGTCAAGACCAAGACGTATCCTGGGCTATTAGGTTAGGTTGATCTTCCAAGATAGCATGCACACTTCAAACAACTAAACAATCATAAGAGGGGAAAACTGGCTTGATACTAGTCAAACCCCCTCCGATGGCTAAGTTAGAGGTGGATTTAGAGTGAAGAGTGGATACAGAGTTTCTGGGTGAGAATGGTTATTACCTTTGTCTCAATGCAAGTGAAGAGTATTTATAAAGGGAGAAGAAGAGATTATATCTCCTTAAATCTAGCCAGAAAGGAGATCTTTAGCCATTCCTTATGCTGGGATCAGAGAGTGTTACGGGCATCAGTCACTGTGTTGATTATCAGGGACCCAGTGACAAGACGACACCTGACTTGGATGTGAAGCGCATTAAATGCCCTTTCTTAGCCACCATGCTGGTATTAGGCGAGTGAAGTGACTTAGTCTGATAGGGGTCTAGTCAGGTCGGTATACTAGTGCTTCTGCCCTTCTGTTCTCGTGACGTCACGATGGACCTAAGTTGGTGAGCCTAGTCGGGTCGGTGCATAAGCACCCTGACTTTGGCCACGTGGCGTCCTCTGATATGTATGGCTCTAAGACCTGTTAACAGTACCTGAGGAAGTCAATCTGGTCAAGTCGATACCCTAGTACCCTGACCTTGGCTACGTGGCGTAATAAGCTCAGCTATTCGACCTATTAACAGAGAATATTAATGCCCTTGTACCAAATGTTAATTGGCTCAAATTATATAGAGCAAGAATTCAATAAATTGAAGCATACACTCGTAGCTTACCACAAAGAAATTGAAGCTTTATAAAGGCAAAATTGGCGTTGAAATTTTTTATTTTTAAAAAACATGAATTTGAAAAAGGTTGGGAAGAAAAAGCAAAATTAAAATAATAAAAAACAAGGGAAGGAAAGAAAAGGCTGACGAAGATGAGTGTTTGGAAAGACTCCGAGAACTTGTTTGTCCTTTTCCACATGGAATGGAAGTGAAAAGCTAACGTCAATGTCATTGGCTCAACTAGATTCTTCCAAGGTACGCTTGTCTGGAAAAGAGATTATATTCTACCTGCTGCACTTGGGCGGCAGCCTCAATCAGTTATGTTTTAGTGGGCCACATTGGAAGGTTATTTCAGAAGATCCAAGGTTTAATTGCTTGTATGATTGGCGCATGGAACCGTAACACACGTGTCCGGGTGTAGCCCAAATGGGACCTGTGATTTGCAGTGAAGCGGAAACCGAAATAAGCCACCTCTTTAAGTAAATGGATGGAGCTATCTTGCGCTGTATTGTATTGCTTGACACGTTAATTAATCCCTTTCAAAGTTTGAAAATCGCGTGTTCAACGTTGTCTTCATTTTGGTCTAGGAAATACAACATATTATTATACACGAAAATATGACATATTATATATCAAGTACTATCACCTCACCCATAATGAAAATTTATAATAAACCCTATTTCTAGCATTGATTTTTATATAAACACTAAGAGTGTGTTTGGATGATGAATTTTGAAATGATGGGATTTTGAAGTGGAGGGGATTTTAAAATGATGGGATTTTAAAATGAAGGGATTCCAAATGATGAGATTTATAAAATCACTTGTTTGGCTAAATTTTTAGTTGATGGAATTTGATTGAGTAATTTCTTGTAAACATAATAATAAATTTTTTTTGTGCCTTTTTTTTAGCTATTCCGTTTTTATTTGTTCCTTTTTTAGCAGTTATTTTTTTCTCATTCAAACACTACGTAACATATCATCAAATTACACAGTCATTTGAAATTAAAAATACATAATTGGAACTAAACCATGTTTTTTTATAGCTCTTATCACCTCTTCATTTTCTTCTTCTTCTTCTTCTCGAGCACACTTCCGGCGGAGTTCTATAGAATTATCCATCCTATTATTACCAAAAAAAAAAGTTATACATATAATAATATAGAACCTCTCATATGCAAGAAAGAATAAAATAAAAAGTAAAAAGAAAGTAAAATCCCAAAACTGAGCCTAGTGTCCTTTTCCATGATACTCAGCCTAAAAATGAAACCTAGTTGAGCTCATTCAAACCCAAAACTCAGAAATACTCATCGATCAGTAAGAATTTATCCACCTAATACCACAGAAACCTCAGAAAAATCCGAAGTATGTGCTCCTATAGTAGCATAGGTAGGCAATTAGGAACTAGTTTAGCATAATCAACACAAAAGGAACAGAACTGTAACCAAAATTAGAGCTCAACTCGACAAGACAAGGATGAGTTTGATTCAAAGAAAGAAACTAAAATCAAGTAAATATGTCAAGCAAGCACAGGATGAGAATACACATGTAAGAAGTTAGCAACTTCATACTAGGATTTGAAGTAAAAGTAATCACTTACTGGAAATTTCATGAGAGCCTGTCCTAATCAAAATATCAAATTGAAATTTCCCCAGTGTCCATGAACATACGCAGACCTAATCCAATTGAAATTGTGAACCACTGACATCTAAAACCTAAACATGTTAGCTCAATTCAGAACTTCAGCCACACACAGCTATGGAAATTGTGGCCTAAGTATTCTAGTATTGAAGGCAACTGAATATCCCTTGTACCCAGCTTCAGAAATGCAGCAGAAGTACAATACAGAAAAAGTTACAAATGAATAATTAAAAAAATGACTAAATATTTTATGGGAACAAAATAAAGATAAATAAAAATCCTCAACATTATCAGAAAAGCATAATTATACATTAAAGGAGCACACAACAGTCATCAAATAAGGAGAAATCTCCACATTAACAATATACCTAACACCTTCTAGTTGAAATGGAAAGAGCTTTGTTCAATGCAAATAGGTATCCTGTCGGTCTGGACAGTGAAGACACCAACAAAAGACAACAATTAAAAAATAGCTTCAGAAAATAGGATGCAAACAATCCAGATTTGGTGAACTTCAAACACAAATGGTAACCATGTATACAATAAAACTCAATTTACGTTAATTTAAACTGAAGCATCACGCAAAGCCTGAATAGAAACTGGAAAAGAGCAAGAGTTATCACCTCAACATTAACACCAGAAGTTTCATGAAGAATTTTTTCTGCTGGTGACAAAGAAGATATAGGGAATGCTAAAATATGAATATGGTGTGAATACTTTAGGTTAAGTTGTATTCTTCTCCATAAGGAGGTATATATAGGGATTTACATGAGGGCTTTACAAGGAAATAGATATAGTAATCAATTAGGATAGTATCTCCTAATTATACAATGATTTGTTAACTATCTAAAATAAGGAAAGTAAATCCCTTAATTAATCAAGGAAATAAATCTCTTTGATTAAATAGGAGACTCACTTTAACACTCCTCCTCAAGTTGGTACATATACGTCACCAATGCCCAACTTGGTGAGAATTTTGATATGAGAATTCGCAACTTTAACACTCCTCAAGTTTGAATATGAGAATTTTAGAGACAATCTAGGATCGATTGCTCTATATAAAAGAGAAACACATCCTTTTTCACTCCCCCTGAAAAGGAGGGGAGGAGAGCACGTAAATCGCTAGGAGAACGCAGGCACAGGTTACAAGAAAATCTAGGCTCTAATACCATGCTAAATTCAAAGAGACGGGCCTGCGGTCCACTACTAACAACACCGATATTGTCCTCAACTTAACCACCTACAAAGCTCAGTAGGTGTGAGGTTTTATCACAAAATGCCTCGGTATTATTAGTAGTAGAACCATTCATTATATTTTGTATTTTTATTTAGTCAAATTTCCGATGTGGGGCTCATATTCTTCAACATGAAACATCCATAACCTGCAGTTTCAACACTATTACATCTAGATTGGGCTCCAACTCATAACATGTCCAGCGTTTGTAAAAGACACAACCAATGAACCAAAAGTATGAAGATAAAGGGAGTTAGACAGCATATTTCCCACTGATTTTCTATCCAAATTCAGAAACATAAAAATGCAGAGAATCAATCTACTAAAATTTCAGTCTTTGCAAAGATAGCAAAACACAAACATGTTAACTACTAGTTAAAAACTAATTAAAACATCAGAATTAGTACTTACAATTATAAAAAGTAAGGGCTAGCATTGCGACTAATAAAAATAAAAATAAAAATAAAATTGGAAGGAGCAGTGTGAATTAAGAGGAGCACATACAGGAACCCAAGACTCAGCGTTCATCGGTAAATAGACAAAGGCTCAATTATCAGAGAAGAAACCTAACAAACAATGGAATTTTCAAGGTTTGATATTTTAAACAGTTCCAAAACAGACACAATATGGGAATTGATAAGTAAATAGATAGAAAACATAGAGTACACAAAACTTCTATATATAACTGCATCTCTTAGAATACATGTGGACACTGAAAACTTCTATAAAGTCCACTGATATCCATCAGAATGTAGCATGGCATGTTAATCAAGAAGCATATTGAGTCCAGACTCCAGTATAGCATTAGTACCAACACATGATCTATACGAAATCTTATACTTTAAGCAGGTCAGATGGATTTAAACTGAAGACATACCCCGAGAAGCAGTGGTCGGTGCATCTTCCATGAACTCTGCATATGAAGCCTGAGAAAGAAGCAAAAGGTTGTTACACTCAATGAATTAGCACTAAGGACATAGAATTAGAAGAAAGGATAAGAAACAGAGGATACCATCATTGCTTCCCGACTTTCAGTAATCCGTTGGGTCATCTTCTTGTATTCCTTGTCTGCCTCATCCAGCACTTGCTGACATGCTTGACTTTGAATCTAATAACACAGAAAGCCAAATTAATTGGAGAAAAAATCCCTGCTCTAAATTCTAATGCTCTTTTCTTCCCTCTACTACTAAACTCACATCAGACCAAACCTTGAAATTGCATTGAGAATTTCTTGTCATCAACATATGGAATTGATTTGAAATTAAGATTAAATCACCCTAAACTTGTCATTATTTGGCGTAATCCAATTTTCTGTTCTCTTTCTTGTTGCCAGGTATAATCAAGAATTCACTAGATTACATTTGTTCTACCAAACCTTGTAACAGTAATGAGATTTGATTGCTTCCAAATGATTAACAAAACAAGACTAAATGAACATAAAATTGTTATTATTTGGCGAAAATTCAATTTAAATTCCCTCCCTTAGATATTTTTCTCAGGAACCAAACAAACAATAGTTCATCGATCAAGAAACTCAATCATGCAAATAAGTATCAAATCAGCACAACAGGAAATCAATTCCAGGGAGAGAGAGACCTTGAACCGCTTGTGGAGGCGAGAATGAGAGGAATCAAAATCCTTGAGGATCTCAAAGTGAGAGTGATCGATGTGAAGCTTGAGATCGCGAAGGCAAGAGGAGGCGAGGTGCTTGAGATCAGGAATCGAAGCTGTTGGTTTGAGGCGATTCCATGAGCGCGGCCACAGAGGCTGAAGGTCCTCCAATAGCTGCTTCGACAGTGACAGTCGTCCTCTTGCGCTTGCTGCTGTTATTGAAAATCGCCGGTTTGGGAGAAGTTTGGTTTTAGGAGAAGAAGCTACTGGCAACGACGGCAATGGCGTTTCCAGAAACCTCGCAGCTGAAGACCTCCGACTCTGACTTGGTCGTCAGCGTTCATCGGTTTCATCGGTCGTTGGCTGGCGTTCATTGTGGTTGCGTTCAAGCGTCTTCGAGAATTTCAAAATGGGATTTGGGCTTTTCAAAATCACAACTCCAAATCCAAGTCATTTATGAAATTCTCTTTTGGACTTGCCAAATAAGTCATTTGGCCTATAGGATTTATAAATCACAGAGTATCTCGAGGAGATGTCGAATATTAAACATCAAATTTAAATTTGATGGGCATATGTGATTTGACATATTGTGAAGCTTTTATCCAACCGATATATCGAATATACATATTATTTTATTATTTTTAAAAGCAAGTGGGCTCAATATTTAAGAGTAAAATATTAAATAGGGTAAAAATTATACGTTGATGAGGAGAGAAGGAGTGGGTTCAGTATTAAAATAATAATAAAATAATAAATGACATCTCAATTTGTAAATTGTCAATTTTGACAAAAGTGAAGGATGTCAATCCAAATTAGGATTTGGCATCTCGGTTGGAGGCTTAAAACTGTCTTTTTTTGTCAAAACTTGCCACATTGGAATTGGCATATCGGTTGGAGATGCTCTAAGAAAGTCCAAATTCCCCATCCAAACACACCTAGGAATGGCAATGGATCGAATCGGGAGTGGGTATGTCATTCCCATCCCCATTCTTGTTAAGTTTTTCCCCTATCCCCACATTCATACCCACAATAGTCATATCGGGATTCTCCATTCCCACCTTCGTTGGGAATGGACTCCCAAACTCGCCCATTGCGAAGAAAAAGCGTTATAAAACTACTTTGTTGAAGAAAAAAATTTGGATTAGGATAAAATAATTAATATATATATATAATATATATATACGTATAAGACAATATAAGAATGGTTACATATTGACTAGAATTTAACTAAATATATAAGTAGTGTGGCTTGAGATTCGTATAAGTTATATAAATATAATATAATAATATGAAATATAAAGTTTAGTCAGCACAATCACCTTAATATCATATTTATATATCCTATAATATATATATTCTAAACGGGGAGGGTTCGAATTGGGGATTAAAATACCATCCCCGCCCCTCCCGAACACCATCCCCAAAAATTCCCGTACCCATCCCCATACCCGTTTTTTATCATTCATACCCGATCCATTAGGGTCAAATTCCATCAAAAACTCTTACCCGCAGGGAAAATTACCATCCCTAAACACACCCTAAAATTTATAAATTGAAAAATAAAATTGAGTATAGTATGCCAATACGGGTTATAACAGTGATTGTGGCTCTCCCTCCCCTACTTGACACTCAGGATTGAGACCTCAGGTTGTCTTTGAGCCACCTCCCCATGTTGTAATTTGTAATCGATGCATTTATAAAATAAATAAATAAAAGAGTCTTGATCTCTTGGACCCAGGTCCAGGATTCAATGGTCATTTCAGTTGGATTTAAATCCAACGGCGATAGATTTTCTTAAAAGGAGTGCAAAAGTAGATGGTAGTTGGATTTAAATCCAACGATGGTGACCACGAAATCCTTGGACCTAGGGGTCCAAGAGATCAAGACTCTAAATAAAAATTGGGTATAGTATAGGTTGTTTTTGTCACTTGAAATTTCATTCATGGAGAGAAATCGGATACAAAGTCCAAAAAAGCAAGGTACAACAAAGACAAAAGCCAAAAAATGGCCCACTCTAGAACAAAGGCCCAAACCAGCGAACACCAGGAGCCACAACCGTCGTCGCCAACTCCACATCTGAGCAGATAGGAATAACAACCAAGGGGATCTGCAGCAAGAGGAGGCCAAAGAACACAAACCACCATCACAACACCACAAACAGAAGCTAAATAAACCAAAACAAGAAACTGAATGTTAGGTTAAACAACAGGATCTCCTAATTAACTGAACGTTGCTCATACTATGACATCGTATTTCTGAGTGCTTAATTCCAAAAAAAAAAAAACCCCTAAAATAATCAACTTACCAATTTTTAAATGCTACACACTTTGTGTACTTCAGTTTGCAAAAGGTGCAATTATTATTTTTTATATATACAATCAATATTGGAGGAAGGGGGAGTCGAACCTAAGATCTCACTGAAATGGTAAATCTTTCTTAACTACTTGAAATTTCTGGTTCTTTCGCAGTGCAATTTGATCAATGATATAATGGATTAATTGAGAAAAGTGCAGATTATTAAAAATAAATGACAGAAATAAACAAGCCAACAGGGAAACAAAAAATTAACAAATTAATATGCATGTACAGTCAAAGCATTAAATCATAAAACAATAATTTTTCTTAAATATATAATATGTTCAATTACAATAACTTTCATCCAACAAGATCTTTTATTAGAATGATGAACTTTAAAGGAACATCAAGAATATTTCATCCATCAGTAGGCACTTCAAATCGGCAAACCGGACAAGAGTGACTTTGTTTGAGCCATGTCACTATGCACTTTTCATGAAACAAATGTGAGCAAGGCATGCAAGCGATTTCTGATCCTCCATTAAACTCTTCCATGCAAACAGTGCAACTATCACTTTCACTTGCACAAATTTGCCTTATTTTTCTCTCTCGACGCCCCTCTTCCTCATCCTCCTCCTCCCCATCACCCACTCTAACCCTCTTTAGAACCTTCTCAATCGCTGAATCACTAGCCGGGACCATGCCCTCGTTAATACCATTGCTCATTAATATTCTTTCTATTAGTTGCATACACGGCTCATAACGATGCTTGAGGTGGACTTTTTTGATGTGAACGCACAACCCCAATACCTTACGACCCATGTTGCTAACCCTATTGCCAATTATGAGACCCTGTTCTATAATCTGCTCCACAATATGTCTATTAAACGCATCCGTTCTATCGATTCCAACTACCTCCAGCATGCTACAAAGAATCAAGTGCGCCTCGCGGTAATTCTTTAACATGTTCATGTCGAATCGGCGGTTTGCTGCCTTTGTTTTCGCAAATTCTATGACGGTGGTTTCAGTGTTTAAGGAACGATTGACGTATTTGTAATGGGATTGATGCACAAGCTTAACATGAAATTGAACTGGCTGTACTGGACGGCTCTGATTATGAACATGATTAAGGTTGTCTAATTGTGCGGTAATGTCTTGGATGCGAAAGCCAAAGCGTTGTTGGTCATGATGGATGGCAGGGAAGTCTTCCATGGAAATTAGTCAAGGCCGGAAACTGAGTTTCAGAATTGCGTTGGTTATTCTGAAGAAGTAATATATAGCGTCGATATAGTTCTAACAAACAAACACATATATTTATATAGGGATGGTGGGTTTCCATATTGGTTTAGGATTGAGTAACGAATGATCAACTGAGAGTTGACTTTCTTGGTTGAAAAGTTTCCCTTAATTTCTTAAGAGAAATAACTAAGTAGGAAAAAAAACTTACGAAAATGGGCCTTTAAATGAAATTGGTAAGCACAGGCCAATTACTTGTTACTCTTTTTGTTTTCGAGAAAAATTGTTCGTTACTCTTTTTTTTTGGATTTAAATACCTTTTTGGTTATTGAGTTTTACACAAAATTTCAATTTAGTCATTAAAAATTTTTTTTAGCCAAATTAGTCATTGTATCATCTAGAGTTTATAATTTATAGACATGTCTTTAGTTTTCCATTAACTAAATACTCTTTTGATCATTGATTTTTGCATGAAATTTCAATTTGATCACTGAGAAAAAAAAAATAGTTAAAAACTATGCAAATGATATGGTCTTACACAAGCTAATTGTAAGCTAAAAATTTATAGTAGGCGTATCATCAATTAAGACTAAAAATATGCTTTAATTAATTCATGATAACGAGTTTATAAAAGTGATTGAGTTTGTAGCGAAGATTCTAGAACCGATTTTCACTTAAAAAAAAGAAAAAGAAAATAGAAGATTCTAGAATTTTTGAATGAGGCAAAGTGTTCGTGGAATCGTGGTGTGATGATACAACATTTGGGTGCCATGGATGGAATTACCGGAGTTACTCCTCTTTTTCTTTTGGGCGGAGCATTTTGGTAAAAGCCCAAATAAATAATAAAAAAGCAACAAATAAGCAAGGCGGCCCATAGGGCAATCGCAAAGTAGAGTTAGAAGCATCTCCAGAGAGTAGAGAGACTCAAAGACCAAACTGACCTGGCATGCGATTCAGAGACAGAAAATAGATACAAACCCTAACCCTAGAGGGAGTAGTAAGGTATGTTGTTTTGGGTAAAATTCGCATGTGTGTTCTATTTGTTTGCTGGATTTGATATGATGGTAGTTCTAATTCCAATTTGATCTTCATCCTTTCTGTTCCAGTGAAGCTTGTTGTTTGGAGTTTCTCTGCTACATCACTCAAATCTTCTCGAAGGTAAGCCAATTGTAAGTTATGCAATTCAATTTCAGTTGAACACAGACCACTGGCTTGCTATTGATGTTGACTAGCCCGGAGGAAATTAAATTAAGCAATCTGTGCTAATTACTTTTGTTTTTCTTTTGGAGCCTTTATGCTAAGAATTTAAAGGTTATTAGGGATTTATTGTGGGTCTTAATTCATTAATTATTTTGTTTCTAGAGTTTTGGCGAATTCCGTATGCTAAGAATATAAATCTGTTCACCCTTTGACATACTGATGGCTAGATTGGTTGTAATTTAACATTAGGTGAATTATGTTCCTTTGTTTTTCAATCAGATAATTACTGCAATGGGAAGAAGAAGACAGAGGAGGCTGGTGCAACCTCCAAGGTTAAGTCAACCGGCAAAGATGCTACTAAAGATGGGAAGAAGGAGAAACTATCAGTCTCTGCCATGTTGGCTGGCATGGACCAAAAGCCCGAAAAGCCCAAGAAAGGATCTTCCTCAACTGCAAAGGCAAAAGGTGCTCCAAAGCGTCCATCTCCCTCCCTCAGATGAAGAAGATGTGTTGGAAGTGGATCAACAAGAACAGAAAGTATCTAATCAGCAAAAGAGGCCAGAATTTAAGCCACTTGATGTATCTATAACAGACAAAGAGTTAAAAAAGCGTGCTCAGACCCTTAAAGATGATCATGATGCTTTCACTGTTGTTATTGGAAGCCGGGCATCGGTACTTGATGGTGAAGCTGGTGATGCTAATATCAAGGATATAACAGTAGAAAATTTTTCTGTGTCGGCTCGGGGAAAAGAACTTCCAAAGAACGCATCAGTGAAGATATCACATGGGAAGAGATATGGGTTGGTTGGGCCCAATGGAATGGGCAAGTCTACTCTCTTGAAGCTTCTTGCTTGTAGGAAGATTCCAGTACCAAAGAACATTGATGTGCTTTTGGTTGAACAGGAGATAGTTGGCGATGATAGAACTGCTCTCGAAGCAGTGGTTTCTGCTAATGAAGAACTTGTCGAAATCCGGAAAGAGGTTGCAGATTTGCGGAATTCAGCTTCTGCTGAGGAAAAGGACTGATGATGATGATACAGGAGAGAAGCTTGCTGAACTGTACGAGAAATTGCAGCTGATGGGGTCGGATGCTGCTGAAGCTCGGGCTTCAAAGATTCTTGCTGGGTTGGGGTTCACAAAGGATATGCAAGGCCGCCCCACTATCCTTCAGTGGTGGTTGGAGGATGAGGATATCATTAGCAAGGGCACTTTTTGTCCAACCAACACTTCTGTTGCTTGATGAACCCACTAACCATCTCGACCTGAGAGCTGTTCTCTGCTTGGAGGAGTATTTGTGCTGCTGGAAAAAAACTTTGGTTGTTGTCTCACATGACCGTGATTTCCTTAACACGGTTTGCAATGAGATTATTCATCTGCATGATCTGAAACTCCACATCTACCGTGGAAATTTTGATGATTTTGAAACTGGGTATGAGCAACGTCATAAGGAGGTGAACAAAAAGTTCGAAATTTATGACAAGCGGATGAAAGCTGCCAAAAGGAGTGGAAATCGGGTTCAACAGGAGAAGGTCAAGGATCGAGCAAAGTCTATTGCAGCTAAGGAAGCATCAGAGAACAAGGCTAAGGGAAAGGTTGATGAAGATGAGACACCAGCTGAGGCTCCTAAGAAGTGGAGAGATTACAGTGGAGTTCCACTTTCCTGAACCTACAGAACTTACTCCCCCACTTTCGCAACTTGTTGAAGTAAGCTTCAGTTATCCACAACGGGAGGATTTCAAGCTGTCAGGTGTTGATGTTGGTATTTGATATGGGGACTCGTGTTGCCATTGTTGGACCTAATGGAGCGGGAAAACTCTGCTGAACCTTCTTGCAGGTGGTTTGGTTCCTTCGGAGGGTGAAGCCCGGCGGAGTCGGAAGTTGAGGATCGGTAGGTATTCACAGCACTTTGTGGACCTCCTGACAATGGATGCGACCCCAGTTCAGTACCTTCTCTGTCTTCATCCAGACCAAGAAGGGCTTAGCAGGCAAGAAGCTGTCCGCGCAAAGCTTGGAAAATATGGACTCCCTAGCCACAGCCATCTCTCTCCCCTTGCAAAATTATCAGGAGGGCAGAAAGCCCGAGTTGTCTTCCCATCAATATCCATGTCAAGGCCCCACATTTTGCTGTTGGATGGCGTAGAACATGCTATCTGTGTTCATGAGCTCTCCACATGATTGGCCATTAGGATATCGACCAATCATCCTTAATCGATTTGTGTTGGTGGCAAGGGTTAAAGAATTGTATGATAAGCTTAATCGACATAATACCAACAGTTGAGCCAAATATCCAAAGATTCAATATCATAATTACATATGATAAGGAAGGTCCAAATATATCCATTTTATTCAAAACAACTAAAGAGAACATATAATAACTAAATTATGTGATGTTCTCACGCAATGGCAGGATTTGAAGAACATTAATCAAGAACTTGCATAATCAGAATTGGTATCTTATGGTATCTTGTAGATGTGCACCGCAACAGATTATGTAGTCTTGTCCCTAGCTTCTTGGCTTCTGATGATATTCTTCTCAAAGATTATGAAAAATAAAGAATAAAAATTATTATCTATGATTAAAATAGAAAATGCATGTAATGAATATTATGCAAGTGCTATTGGAAAAAATATTAATGGTTAAGTACTACTTTAAAAAATGATACTATCCTTATAAGCATTTTAACGAGCCATATATAAATAAGCCATAAAATTCAGTAATTTTCAAATAAATTCAATTTTTTATTTTTTATTAAATAATTCATGAGAATTTAAATTTAAGCATTTATTATGATTAGAGATTATTTTGTATTAATTATAGTCCATGAGGGGCGTATCGTAAAGTTGACTAACATAGGAAAAAAATTTAAAAAAGTTTGTAAATGTGAAATTCGTCAAATAAAAAATGTTGAGATGGACCTATTGCTGTAATTGACTAACGACATAAGAAAGATAAAGCACAGAAAAATAAAAAGCAACGCCAATTCATGAAAATAAATAAAGTGCTTGGTTGAATTGAAAACATACCTTCTTTTCTCTCCACGTGGATGTTTCATAGACACATGTCGGTTGTTTATACATACAGAGACTCAAGAGCAAATGCTTTTAATTTTGGACAATTTCGAACTTTGACTTTCTCCAAGGCTGACGACCACTTCAAAGTATAAGCTTGAGAGCAGAAAGACTCAAGTTTGGGTAAACCCTGAAGTTCGATATAATTCACGTGCGGAAATGTCAATTCATCCTCAATACTTTCTCCACCTCCTTCTGGCTCTCCAACAATTTTCTCCATCGCACTACAACTGGAAACTTCTATTGTCTCAAGGTAGGTAAGAAGTTTGGCTATGTGCGGTGAAAACAAGTATCTCAAATTCTCACAGGAATATACTCGTAGTATTCTAAGGCTTCCAAAGCCTGAGCTAACTTGTAAACCCTTTTCCCATATGTGGCTCAGCATTGGTAACCACCTCAATATCAATTTTCCCAGCTTATCAAATGCTTGAGTAGAAGGGGTTTCCTGAACCAAAAATATCACTTCCAATAAATCGCAGCCTTTTACATAGAGATCTTCTAGATTGTGGGTAGCAGTTGAGGTCTCAAGATTTGCCGGCGTAACCTGGCAAAAGGGTAGAAAAGTATTGTATATTAATTTGTCAGTGTTTCAATCATAAACATATGGGATATTATCACATTCTAGAAATCAAGAACGTTTTTTAAAAAAGAAAAATGAATTGTTTATTGTTGAACTCAGCAAGTTACAAGTATTCATATAAAAAGAAGTTATTAGTATTGTTTATTGTTTATTGCGAAAATAATGATGATCATTTCCCAAATGAAAATGAACAAGTGTTTACAATTGTCGTGGGCCAAGCCCATTTAACTTTTCTTTTTTATTTTATTTATCTTTTATCTTCAATGACATCTGTACCTAAGACCAATTTTCACAAAATAAATCGCTTTAGAATAATGACGTACCTCTCTATTTACAGGGCGGGGCAATATTTGAGTAAAGTTGTGAGTAGATGGACGACTTTGTAAGCAAACTAGTGGCACACATCCACATCCAGTTGATGATGACGATGATGATGCACCGCCTGATTCTTCTATACCTCTTAGTGGTGCAAAACCCAATGTCTTTAATTTGGGACAATTTTCCACCTGCATAGTTCTCGTGGAGGAGGACCATGCAAAAGAATAGGCATCAGGGCAAAATCTCTCGAGGTTTGGCAAGTCGAATAGTTGGAAGCGATTGAGTAGTTTGGGAAACAAAGTCATCGCGCCACTGCCACCTGTCTCTTTCCCTTCATGGATATTGTCCTTTGTGGAAGCAGCTGCCAGTACTATAGTTTCCATATTCTCACATTTAAATATATAGATTTCTTGGAGATTCACAAGGAGCTTGTAAATTTCATAGGGGCATAGATATTTCAGACTCTTACAATCTCCAATTGTTAAAGATCTTACATTTTGAAAACCTTGGAATCCAGGTTGAACGTTCTTCCACAAATGTTCAATCTCATATAGATCCTCCGCTTGCAATGTTTGTAATTGAGAAAATGCTGAGACATGCTCTTCTAAATCAAACACCACATTGCTTCTCAAATCGTCCACTTCTAGTTCCTCTAGATTTGGTAACCATGAAATGCAATTTGAAGGAAATAGTGCGTTACAACTTGCTCCCACTTGTGCTACTTTTGATTTAGATGAGGTGGACTCAGCAACTTGATTGTCATTCCTAGTCTCTTTCATCTTGTTCACACTTTCATCATTGGGCTTTATAATCTGTACATTAATTAATTCTACATAAATAATGAACTTACACATGAGCCAAAAAGAAAGAAATACATAAGTAATCAACTTCCACCATTTCTCTTATTTCCAAATTGCCTTAATTATACTCCCACATCCTCTGTCATAAATTTTGAGAAATCATTTTCCTACCCACTATTCCCTTAATTACTATTTACCAATAAACATTTTTCCCACCACTCAAGATTACCTATAAACATTTGTCTTATTTCCAAATTGCCTTAAAATCACAATATTTTAATTGAGCGGTCAAATGATATTCGATTTAAGTGACTTTTTGAGAGATAATTTTTGATTGAATATCTATAAAATAGTTGCAAAAATTTGAAAGGGATATAAAATCTCCAACATACCAAAAATGATTAAGTTCAACCCAAATCAACTTCGAGAACTGGAACGACAGTATCAAGCACAACAAAAGCAGCATATTCCAAAGAGTAACAAGTATATACCATTCAAGCATCAAAAGTGTATACATACATACCTCATAGGTGGAGTCCCGTTGGTTTCCCGTGTAGAAACCACGAAGCTTTAGTAGAAAAGAAAGCTTCAAAAGAGTTAATCTTTGGAAAGTTATCATGTGGGATGCATTATCATCTTCCATTCTCTCCTTTGATATGATCTCTTCCACTTTAGCACAGTTTTCAACAATTAAGCTTCGAAGTTGTACCAAGTTTTGTGCAACGGATAGTGAAAAGACATATTTTAATTCATGACATCTGTCAATTGAAATGGATCTTAGGTTCATAAAGGGGTGCTTGTTTGGCAGTTTGTCAACATTCTTGAAGGTAGCTGACTTTAAGTTGGGGAAGGCAGGATGTTGACGAGTCCAATCTGTTCCATTCATAAGATACTCTATATTCTTGTCATACCTGATTGATAACACTTTCAAGTGTTGAGAGCCCCCTTGATCATCAGATTGCTTCAAAAGCATCAAACTCTTTAAATTATACGTGTGGTGTAGGCTTAAGTCTTCAGATTGCTTCAAGAAGTATCTGACTACTCCAATCTCTAAATATTCCTTTACATTACCACGAAGCATCAAACTATTTTCGAACAGATACATGAAATTCCTTTTTTCGTATGACCTACTAATATTGATAGATACATGAAATCTTATAGGCTGGCTTTTTAAAAGAAACTCATCATTCGGCAACATCTGAACATCATGGATTTTTATGGCTAAGACATTTAAATGAGATAGAGACATCACCTCATCAAGGCTTGCCATGCTCGTTTCATCCTTGCTTCCTGTTGCTTGCCCCCAATTGAGAAAGCTTTCTGCCATGTACAACTCTTCTAATCTCCTCAAGTTGGATAAGACACCATGAGGAATTTCTTCAAGTCCTTGACAATATGTTGCATCCAGCATCCTTAACTGATGAAGAAGTCCTATTTCTCTAGGCAACTTATTGATTTGAGAGCGAGCAAAGCTGAGGATCTCCAAATTCTCCAATCCTCCAATAACATGGGATATGTCTCCCAATTTGCAATCCTCTAGACACAAGGTATGAAGGTACTTGGGTTCTCCAAGCAGTAGAGATTTTTCAAGGCCAAATAACTTGAGATATTCACCTCTAAGAAAGCTAAAACCTTGAGTTCTTCCATCCTTTTAAAGTGGTTGGAATATTCTGAACTACTTGAGGAATTTTTCAATTGTAGAAGCTCAAGTTTTGGGCACTCCAAACCATCAATAATATTTTCATCCAATTTAAAATCAATTAACGAAATTGCACTGCAATGTTCTTGGTTTGTAACTTTTGGTACTCCTGGCCGTCCTCCACCACCACCTTTAGCATCAAATGATCTTACCATAAATCTGTGAGGATCTTTTGAGGCAATTGATATAGCAACATCACGAACTATGTCATGCATTTTGATACACTCTTTCTTGCGACTATCCAGCAACAAAAACCTTCTTTTTAGTCGTCCAACAAAAGAATGCACTTTGTTTCTTACATCTTCGACTGTGTTGGTTTTTCTAAAATTTGCTCGACCCAACCCATACCTCACCAAATATTCAATCGGAACATCATAATCTTCTGGAAATAAGCAACAAAGTAAAAAGCATGACTTGACTTCATCACTATCCAATTTATCATAACTCAATTTTATGCAAGAATAAACCTTGGGTTCCATTCCAGGGATGTTTTCAGGGAGGGAATTTTTCAGTTCTTGCAAGGCAGTATTCCATTCATGCTTGCCATTACTTGGTAGAAGAGCTTTCCCAACAGTTATGATAGCAATGGGTAAACCTTTGCATTCATCAACAATCAATTTTGCAACATGAGACAAATCAGGATTATTGTCCAAGGATTCACCTACAGTCGCCCTGAAAAGCTCCCATGCTTCGTCTTTATTTAAGGCTTGGACTTTAAAAATGTCATCTTTACACCCCATTACTTTACAAACTTCTTCATTTCGAGATGTCAACAAAATTTTGCACCCTTCATGAACTTGATTAGTTGTGGGTCCAACACCAAAAGGGATTCCTACATCCTGTAATTTGACCTCTGACCATACATCATCCAATATAATCAAGATTCTTTTACTTTGCTTGATTCTCTCATGTAGCCTTTGTGCTCTTATAGATTCACTTTCCTCGACCAATTTCATAAATAGTGACTCTGCAATTTCAGTTTGAATTGTCCTAATGTTTACAGTTGCGGATACAGTTGCGATCACAACGTCATCAAACAACTGATTCGTTCCTTTTAATCTCTTGATTTCTCTCACCATTGTGGTTTTACCCACACCTCCCATCCCACAAATCCCAATTATTCTTGTCTTTTCATTCCTCAAAGCACTAAGCACATCATTCATGACATCTTTTCTGGATTCAAAACCCTTAAAACCTTCACAAGACCCTGGCTGTTGCAGAGGTGCAGGATTGGAAACATTATTACTCAGTCCTTCGTCTAGTTTGAGATCAAGTACACGCTGAGCAATCTTCTTGGCTTTCCTACTCAGAGAATATTGCGATTTCAAATTTGGGCACAATCCATACAAACACCGCCTTTGCATATTGACTTCGTTTTCAAGTTCTTGCACTTCACTAAATATTTTGTCTACATCCTCCAGCCAGCTCTCAACTTGAGCTTTGATGATTTCACCATTCCTTTTTGCAGCTTCCACATGTCTTTGCACATCAATTTTCTTGTCATCAAGCCTTTTAAGCGCATCCTTTAGACTTTCTATGTTGGAATCAAAGTAAATTAGATAGCTGAGTTGTTTCCCAATTAGTGCCACTGGTTCTTCTACAATTTTAAATGCAATAGAAGCACCAATCTCTTCCATTTTCTGTTGCCTTTTTATATAAAGCTGCCAGAGACTAAGGAAATTCTCAAACCAAATGAAACTGTTGCAAGCGATTCCACACCTACAATTTTTATTATGAAAAAGTAAGGTAAACCAACGAAAACCCCACCAATCAAGTCTCATAACATTTTCGATAAAAAAAAGTCTCATAACATTAAAAAAAATGTATTGTCATAGTTACAAGAACAAATAGTACACTTAAAATAACATTTTGTTCTGTGCACACTTAAAATTTTGGGTCGAATTCCAACTCATTATTTATAGATTCTAGTCATTGATTTTATTGTTATCATTTTAGCTCAATTTTAAAATGTACAACCACTATGGCTCTAAATTGAATCGATACAGTTCGAGTTGGACTCATATTCAGCTAGTTTGTTGCTTGTTAAAGCTCGGTTAGTAAGAGAAACGAGCTTAGTTGGAATAAAAGATAAGGCTTATTAAGGTGACCCGAGATTGAGCTTTGGTCTACCCAGCTCACAAAGGTCGTTAGAAACTCACATCTTTTTATGAGATATTGTTTCGTTGAAGTTTGGTCTTAAACGTTAGGCTTTACAATCTTACAATTAATTGGAAAGGTGTGATGTAGTTTAAAATGTTCAAATTCATTGATTTTCCTTCCTCATACCCATGAGTTGTGGTCTAGTGGTTGGGGAACCGCCTGTTTAGGGTTCGCAACTCACTGAGGTACCTATCTAGCAATTATTGCTAGAGTTCCTTGCCTGCCGAAGATTGTAGGGTTCGGGTGTGGGCCCCAATTTGGGAGCTGAGTCATCAAAGCTAAAAGTGGAGTTCTGGGTTGTCAAAAAAAAAAGATTTTCCTTTCTCATAGTGATGACCAATCTTTTAGGAATCTGTATTTCTCTTGGGGCATGTCCTACTATAATTCCTATTTGGATTTGGCTGGTTTATTATTTTTCAATTTTCATTAAGTCGGGCTAAAACTTGAGCTTAAGCTCGCTTTAAAAATGAGTTCAGTCGTGTGAATCATAAGCGCTCAATCAATAGATGCTAAGTCAAGCCGAGCTCAAAGGGCCACCAATGATATTGTTCCACCATATGTTGTGTTGTAAACACCCTATAAAATCTAATCATTTCAGGTGGAGCCGTCATCTATAGCTAGGTCTAGGCCCAAGAGAACTATTAAACTTCCTCAACGGTTTAGATGGGAGACGAATGCAATTCACTATTCTCTAAACATGAGTGAAGGAGATCCAACCAAGTTCCAAGAAGTAGTTAAGAGTTCAGAGCGAGAAAGTTGGATGAGTGCTATGATAGATGAGATGGAATCTCTACACCGGAACTCTGTTTGGTAGTTGGTTCCTAAACCCAAAGATCGGAATGTGATCGGCTGCAAGTGGGTGTTTAGGAAGACGGAAGTGATACATGCGAAATAGCCAACTAGATTCAAAGCTCGTCTAGTGCCCAAATGGTACTTACAAAATGAAGGAGTTGATTATGATGAGAGCTTCTCCCCGGTGGTGAAGCATACTTCTATACTGTTATTGCTCTCCATAGTGGCACAATGAGACATGGAGGTGGAGCAAATGGATGTGAAAACGGCGTTTCTCCATGGAGACTTAGAGGAAGAGATCTACATGAGTCAACCTCCAGGGTTTGTTGAAGCGAGTAAAGGTTCGAGAGTTGAAGATTCTACTTAGGAAGGAGTTTGACATGAAAGATCTTGGTCCCGCACAAAAGATCATAGGAATGGATATAAGGAGAGACTAAGATATGGGTAAATTGTGGTTGTCACAAGGCAAGTACATATCTAAGGTATTTGAGAGATTCAACATGTTGGATTGCAAGCCCATGTCTACTCCTTTGGCGGAGCACTTTAGACTAAGTGCCCAAGAAAGTCCTTCTAGTGACAAAGAGAATGATTAAATGAGTAAGGTTATGTATGCAAGCGCAATAGGGTGTCTCTTGTATGCAATGGTTTGTACACGCCCCGACTTAGCTTAAGCTGTAAGTGTAGTTTCAAGATACATGGAAAATCCGGGCAAACAACATTGGAATGCGGTGAAGTGGATTTTCCGATATTTGAAGGGCACCAAGAAGCTTGGAATTTTGTTTGAAAGACAACAAAGAAAGACATGTGTGTCAGATTATGTGGATTCGGATTATGCGGGAGACATAGACAAGAGGAGATCCACCACGGGGTATGTTTTTACTTGTGGTGGAGGACCGATTAGTTGGAGAGTGGTGCTACAATCAGACACTGCCTTGTCTACTACTGAAGCGGAGTATATGGTGCTAACGGAGGCTTGTAAGGAAGCGTTATGCCAAACAAGATTGGCTAAAGAGTTCGGGATAGCTCAAGACTTGGTGGTGGTACAAAGTGACAGTCAAAGTGCTATATGCTTAGTCAAGAATCAAGTGTTTCACGGAAGGTCTAAGCATATTGATGTACGGTACCACTAGATAAGGGATTGGGTGAACGATGGGGACATTGCAATAGAGAAGGTTCATATGGATGAGAACGATTCGGATTGCTTGACCAAGCTAGTCACAGCTGAGAAGTTCAGACATTGTTTGAGCTTGCTAAATCTTGTTACATGCTAAAGATTGAGGTGGAGCTCTTGGGAATTACTAGAACGGTTTCCAAGATGTTTGAAGAGGTTCTAGGGGTCAATGATTTTCACAAGGTGTTTAAGGCTCGGCAAGGTAGAGATTGTTGATGTTGGCTCACTTAAAGATGCGGAAGGATTGAAGGAAACGTGCAGTCAAACGAGTCGAAGACATATTGACCGAGCTTTGGCACTCGAGCGGCAGAGGGAAGGCTTTTGTCTAGGCACAGGTGCTCGAGCGAGACACACGAATCCCGAATCTGGACATATTTTATACTAGTTTTGGGGTCCTTTAAGTTTCCTATTTCTTGTATAATTGTACTAAGCCCTATGACATATAAATAGGCACTTTAGCGCTAGGTTGTTGTAACGTGAGAAAGCTAAGGCATCAAATTGGGTTTGAGCCAAAGGTGAGAGAAACGAGAGAGCTTGGGTTTGTGAGAGATCAGAGGGGGTTCTTCATTGTAACCAAAGGGGTTCTTTCATATTAGTGAATTTCTTTGGGATCACCAAGATGACGTAGGTACAATGCTGAACCTCTATAAATTATTGTGTTCTTTGTGTGCGTGTTTACTTTTTGGCTTGTGTGTGCTTTATCTTTGCGTGGCTTGTGTGTGATAGTTGCATAGTCCATCAATGACAAGGTCTTGGAGTATTTAGCACAACATTGGAGTGTCAGTTGGACAATTTGAAAATAGGATACTATCTTAAAAGTAACCCATTATTTTGGTGAAACATTCAAAATTCTATAAAACACCCATCCTTTTTTGTATCATTATTTTTCTCATTATGTTGGAGGTAATTGAACTCTACACATATCCTAATCCCAACCCAATACCTCGCATTATCTCACCACTGGAGCTCACTGCAACAGTTTCCTCCCTTTAAAAGTTTATTTAAGAAAACAATCTTAAAAAATGAATGTATAATCGTAAGATGAAATCTATATATATAAAGGCAGCGACCACAAATGGTGAAACATTAAAAAAAAAAACCTCAAATACCCTTGGTTAACTAGTTTGCTAAACAACAGCAATTTAATATTTGAAAGGCAAATTAGTACACACCTAATCTTTAAATAATAAAAAATTAAAACTAATTAAAGCCCATTAATTAGTTTAATTAAAACTAATTAAAGCCCATTTCCTTTTTTCTTTCATATGTCTTCTTTTGTTTTTATATATAAATGTATATCTACTCTAACGCGTTGTTGTCAACGAAAGTGATTTTTATCAAACGAGCACTGTTTGATTTCTCCCTCACAGTAAAAAAAAAAATACAAAAGTCAACTGGCCAACGCGTAAGCGCGTGCCAAAAGGTAGTCGATAATTGAAATTTAAAATGTCTAAGAAAAACAACCTGGAGTTAGCAGCAAATTAGCACGATCCACAATCCGAATGCTCAGTATTCCACTAACGCCATACAACAACTACCTACAAAGACTGGAGAAATAAAGCCAGAAATAAAGATTGATGTATATATATTTGTGTTGTAAGATGAGAGAAATAGAACAAGCAAAAGAAGAAAAGCAATGGAACTGGAGAAAGTAAACAAACATGCCCTTAATCCCCAAAATAAATAAAGAATATTACAAAAGTTATGAACAAGAGTTTTCCTACTAAAGTGTAAAGTAACCACTTGTGTTTTGCTCACCCAACAAAAGAAATAAATAAATAGTAAAGAAAAACTAAAGCGTTAATTAGGCAATCACAAACATTGCAGTTTTCGCACACAATAATAAATACTATGTCATACATACACAAAAATACAAGTTCGGGAGTGAGTGCTTCTACTTGGAATCCAAAGTTGATGCCTCACTTGCATTCTACACCTTTGAACTCAAATTGTTCGTACTTGGGCAATTGATTCCTAGTCCAACATTTCAAAAATGTTACTAAAAATCCTTATTTGCAATTTAGTTGTTACAACTAGCTTTAATTGCACTTTAATCCTCACACTTGTCAATAATTTCACTTTTGTCCTTATACCTTCCTTTATTTTCACTTTGGATCCTATACTTTTTCCAATACATTTCAGTCTTCAGACTTATCCATAATTTGACTTTGGTCCTTACATTTTCCTTATTTGCACTTGGCACTTATACTTATTTTAAATTATCTTTTGGTCTTTCCACTTTCAAAACTGGCTTCGGCTAACAACTCAAACACAAATTTCCAGAAATCAAAGCATCTTAAAACTTTACCTTAATATTGGTCCAAAATCCTGGGTGAAGCTCCGAAAGAGAAATAACCAACTCAAACAACACTTGAAAACTAACAAACCTTGTTTCAGGTGTACCACTGCTGAGAAAGCTGCACTTGTTGGACTGCCACTATTTCTGAACAACCTTCATGAAGGAAGTATTGTCATATGAGCAAGGGAAAAGTGACATACAAGAGTGAATAAGGTACTATACACTGATAACAGCAGAATCTGAGGAAGTGACAAACATGCTTACCATAGACATAACTAGAGTAGTTGGGATTGCTCTGATTTTTGGATATGTCATAGTTCTCAAACTGAGGAACAACCTTAGGAAATGATGTTTTGTCAAACGAGCACTGGAGATTTAAAGAAAACTGTTCAAAACCGAGCTGCAGAAAACTCACCAGCCATGAATTACCACATAAATGTCATAGCCGGTTCAAAATAGCTAGATCGGTCTAATGATGCTCATTTTTGGGTATGTTATAGTATTCGAGAAGACGAACAACTTTGATGAAGGAAGTATTCTGATTTGAGCTTTCAAAATCGGACTTCACGAGTGATGAATAGTACCTACGAGTTTGGGTTTTCTGAAGAAGAAGAAGAAGATGAACGTTGGTGGAGATAGGAAAATGAAAGAGAAAAGGAGAAGAAGAATAATAAAAAGAAGAAAGCGTTGGCAGCCTCCCTTGACCCAAAAAAAAAAAGAAGAAAAAGTGTGGGCAGCCACGTGTGAACAGTACCCACTAGTTGAATAATGGTTACAACGGAGAAAGCTACATTAATTTTTCGCAACTTTTCCCCAAGATGGAGATAAAGATGAAGTTATGAGTGAACAGAACTTTTCACCTCTGCATGTTCGTCATTTCAGAATCTCTAGTCAAAATCTTTCAGTCTGTTTCAATGGAACTGTTTCTCATTTCATCATGCAAACACCATTTCCTCATCCAAAATGAAAAATGTCATCAAACTCGTCTGGTGCCCTTTCCATGATGTTGCTAGTTTCTGTAATTCTCCAAGCTCTATAAAATTTGTAACTTGACATCTTACAAGGGCTCAACAAGGAACTGTATTGCATCAGCTTTGCTATTAGCTTCAATCAAGTTATTGACGAAAGCAAAGCATGCTTGATGAAACCAGTGGCAAAGCCAGAAATTTTTTACAGAGAGGCACTTCATATATTGAAATTTATTTTTCTTTACGGTGACATTTTAATTAATTTTTTACTTGATACAAATTCATAAATTTAATTACTATACTCTATTATTTTACATATCACATTAACTATCTACTCATCATTTATACTAGCAAAAGATATTGCATGTACTAAGTTAAATATACACACTAACAAAATTCAAATGGTAGTTTATTACTACAATCAAAGTCAAAATAAAACAAAAAGAGAGTATGGGTAGTAATAATAGGGGAAAAGAGAGAGAAGAAAAACTTAAAAGGCACTTTCTGACAGGACCCGACCCGAATTCCACCCCGAAACCCGAGCCAGACCTTGCTGATTTGCCCAACAACAACCCATGTCGGGCCCACAACCTAAACAGTTACCCTTTTTCCAAGATTTACACAGAAAGGGGCCAAGACTTCTACCGAAAAACGGGCAGAGTCTCCCCTATAACAAGGACTATCCCCAAAATTAAAACCTGCTCAAACAAGCAACAAAAATAATTATCTCAAGCGCTAGCATGCTCACAAATACACAACAGGTCTCCGGCCAACAAATTCAATCCTAATGGATGATACAGAGCAATCTAAGAGTATATAAATTCAACAGCGGAATAACAAAGTTTACAACAAGGGACAAAGATGTCCTACAATTCAGTCGAAGCTCGGGAAGAGAAGCGCACGGCCGAACAGTGACGAAGCGACGACTACGGTCTGGGGGCGCAAAACAGAAAGAGTGTGAGTGGACAAAAACAAGGTTTTACATACTTAAATCAAAGTACTAACCCCACCATTTAAAACAATGCGAACCATGCATATGAAATCATTTATATACTTAATTGATTTAAAAACCATACTACCTCAAAGTATGTGAGAGCAATCCAGCTCAAAACCTTTTTCCGAACAAAACACCCTTTTACTTTTCCCGAGGCATAACCTCTCAAATCAACCCATGCATGTTTATAAAATATAAACAAAAGGACTTGTTAACGTAAAAGCATAAAGATGGAATAAAATTCACATAAGGTAAAACAAATCTTAAATTGCCGAATAACTCGTTTACATCAAGCAAACCAAACTTGACAGCAATAAAGACATTAATTGCAGTTCAAATAATTTATATATATATAAGAAATCAATTTCAGGATTCAAAATCCAAACCATAACCTAATAAATACCGTAGTCAAATCAAGCATAGTGCAACCGAAACAGGTAAACAGTTTTCCGAACTTCCCCACTCTCACAATCACATGCTCACAAGCACGACAAGCGAGGAACGATGCTCACTAAAAGAAATATGAATACGAAGATACTAACACACCCGTATAGGTATAGTATAACCTCAACACCAAACACAAGTACCGGGGGAAAAACAATCCAACAGAGGATCATTTGACTGGACTCCGGTACAGTCTCATCGAGACACCGTGCCCAGGGTTGAGCCGTCCAAAGTGGGACTAAACTCACATGCCTATAAGGTAAAAACTTACCAACCATAACTTCGAAATCTGTCCTACGCACGCAGACTACCCAGTTAAGGGTCTACAGCTACACCCCGTTAAGGTATGCATTGGATCGAACCATACCAAAACCAGGTAAACGTATCATATCAATCGCTATGCGATCATCAGTATCAGAACAGAGGGAGGTACAATACAAGGTGCTAACCGCACACATCAATCGTCACACGATAACAATATATATATATATATATATATATATATATATAATCAATCACAATGTACCCAAACCCCAAATCATCAGACACCAGGACATATACAAGTCCATCACCAACTAACCCATATAAATACTCAAAGTCAGGACATCACCGTCCAAAACATATATTTCTATATTCAAAATAATCACAAAGGTCAAATGACCGCATAACAGACCTTACTCAATTCAAATGTCACATTCACCGAAAATCCGTATTAAAAACCATATTCAAATCTTAATCAATGCTCAAGTCAAGCATTCCAAATCATATTAAAAACTCAAGTCCCTAAAACGTCAAATCTAAGATATATACATATATATATATATATATATAACCAAAGTATAGATAACCTTTTCTTAAAGTAGATATACATATATATATATATATATATATATATATATTCAAAGTAGAGATATATAAATACATATATATATATAACCATTTCCCATTATTCAAGTATTTACTCAAAGTAGCCATATATATATATATACATATATAATCAAAGTATACGTATTATTAATCATAAGGTTTTAACACCAAAACCGAGTATGGAATCAAACGGACTATACTAACGTCCAAATATTCAATTATATAATTAAAATATAATATAACGGTTCCAAGCTTAATATAGCTCATTTATATAATCAAAATCCAATACGAAAACCACCGGGCGTTCACCACGTCCCGTTCAATACCCCAAAGGTATAAATACTAATAAAATATAACATCAGGGCCCCACATAAAACCCGGCAACCCAAATCATGCATTAAACTCAAATGCTAGTTCGTTTAGTATTTTTCAACCAAAGTCAAACAAGAATTAAACATTCAAGATTTAAAACAATTATTAAATCTCCTTTCATGCATTTCATGCAATTCATTCAAATCATGTTCATTGAAAACAAAGTTCACTCACCGTTGGTCCTACGCTGCATGACCCTAAAGGGTCCCGCCTGTTGTGTAGCAGAGTCAACGTACCTAAAGCGATAGATACGAGGATTGGATTAGTACTGTGAACTGAACGAGAACCTTAAAACGAAAACCTAACGTTTCCCCACTCAAAAGTGTGCGTGTAAGTACGTACGAAGAATTCCAAGGTCAAACTACCTCTTTTAATTAGTGGGACCGCCCCGGAAGACTCACGGTCAACCGACGGTCAAACACCCTGTTTCGGTCAACCCGGGCCCGCTGGGCCCACAACCTCCAAAAGGTTCCGGACATTCCTAGAAGTCCAACAAAGTCAACTATGTTGCAAGGCGACCTCGGGAAAGCCTCGGTCAAACCTGGTCAAACTTGGTCAAACCGACCTGAATAGGTCAAATCGGACATGTGGGTCCCAAGACCTCCAAACTTAGAACCGAAAGTTCCTACAGGTTCAACACGACCTAAACAACGTGTCTTGAAAGTTTGGTCACGATCGGACGGTCGGATCGCTCACGATCGCACGATCGAACGATTACGATTTAATTCATGCTTAAAGTCATTGATCCGGAGTATCCGGGACTCCGAATCACGATCCGTTAAATCCCAAACGCTCCTAGAAATACGAGGAACCACATACGTGAATTCGGATTCGATCCAATGGTCCGAACCTATCGAACCCACGAAACGTGCAATAGGCGTACATTGGTTCGATAGCCAAACGACGTCCGAATCGAAATCCGAGCACACGTACGCACTCACGACGACACGAGGAACACAACGGAAGGTTGAACTGCCACCACACCCCAACCCACGAGCCGCCACACGTTGGGTTTGGGTGTGTTGAGCGATTCCGGCCAACCACCAAACCTCAAATTGGACAACATCGCCTACACCAATCGAACCACCACCAAGAGTTGAGCTCAGAACCGGTGGAAGCCGCCACAGAACCACTCGTCAACCACCTCAAAACCCCAATCGAAATCAGGCCAAACCAGCCAAACCCTAGGATTTCAGATCCGACAACCAAACGCCACAATCGACCTCCAATAGCCCTAGAAACATGTTAAGGAGGTAGAGAGGGTGAGAAAACTCACCTCACTCGCCGGAGAAGACGACCGGAGACGACGTGAAAAATCGAGGATTTCCAGTCGATAGCGCCGGCAGATCTCGAGGTTTCCGGCGACAATAAGCGGTGGGTTATGACCAAGGTCTTAAATATCGAGGGTTTCGGAAATATCGGTAGTTCAAAAACACGGAAATATCGTTGGAAATATCGGGAAAATATCGATATCGATAAAAATTGGATAAAAACCATGGAAATTGTGATAAATACATGGAAATTTTTAATGAAACTTTAGAAGAAGTTTATATAGTCAACCATCTGTCATTTTGACACAAAAAAATGGAAGGAAATGCATTGCATAGTGGGTTTGAGTGATTTAAGTTGATTATATTGCGAGCTGACAAACTCTGTGACTTAGAAAATCTGGAGTAATTAATGAAAGAGAATTAAACACCCCCTAGTAATTTCTTTATCATTTTTAGTACAATATTTTACACTTTATAAATTGCATGGAAAGATACATGAGTAACCTTATTTCACTGGACATGGTTCAGCAATGGGGCATATGTTAAAGCCTTTGACACTCGATCAAGTTCTTAATTCATTTCAGCTTTTGCATTTCATGTTTGGTAGGTGAATTATGTTATACGGGGATAGGTAGATTTGGCTAGGGTTCTTGAACTAAAACATAAACAGAACACGAGTTGTGGGAAACCCCGTTGATGTGTTATGATCAAGGTATTAAATATCGGGAGTCCCAAAATGTGAAAATTTCGATAGAAATATATTGATAAAAATTGAATAAAAACTATGAAAATTGTTATATAGAAATCTTGAATGAACTTTGAGACATGTTCATACTCTCTTCAGAGTGTTACACGTGTTTTTTAAAATTTATGAGGAGCATCTTTTAATTCATTTTATAATAATATAAAAATTGCAATAAAATATCACAATGTGGTGGAGCATGTATCTTATTCGTACACAATTTTCTATTTTATTTTTATATATTTTATTTTGGCTAGAAATACTGGATGCTTCTGTAGATGGACACAGTTATGCTTCAAGTCCACATTTCCACCACAACTCAAAGCCACCGATGGCCACTTCTCACCACGAGATTGCGGGAGTCCAAACCCCACTACTAGACGACGTCGTAGAGGGTGCCGTTGACTACGAAGGCCGCCCCGTCCACAGATCCAGATCAGGCAGTTGGCGTTCTGCGTGGTTTATAATAGGTACGCCCGCACTGGATCATCAAATCACTCATTAAATATTTCTTTTTTTCAAGCATAATAAAATAAAATAAAAATAATAGTGAAATTTGATTTCAATTTTGCAGGGGTGGAGGTTGCGGAGAGGTTTGCATACTATGGAATCAGCTGCAACCTCATCATCTTTCTGATGGGGCCCTTGGGGCAGTCCACGGCCACTGCAGCTGGGAATGTCAACATTTGGTCTGGAATGGCGTCGTTGCTTCCAGTGGCGAAGCCAGGATTTCATGTGTGTGGGGGCCTTTCACAAAATATAAACAATAAAAAATTCGAACTTACAAGACATACCAAAACTTAAAAAAATCATATTGTCTATTCATTACAATCATAATTGTCCTCGACGAGTTTTCATATTTTGAAATCGTTGCATAACAACCTCGTCATCTATACTATTAAAAATTTCTTTCTCAATATATGCAATCAAGCAATCATTCATCCATAAATCCCCCATTCGATTGCGTAACCGATTCTTCACAATATTCATAGCAGAAAATACTCGCTCTACACTTGCGGTTGCAACAGGTAGGATTAGTGATAATGTCAGAAGCAAGTATACTAAAGGGTAGATCTGATCTTTTTTTGTCTCAACCATCTTTTGTGCAAGATCAGTAATCCCCTTCAGTTCTTTAAATTCATTGTTAGAGCTCACATCCCAAATGTAATTCTCAAGTTGTTCTTCGAGTAACTTAAGGTCATGTTCAGAAAAGTCACTTGGATAAAATTGGGCAAGCCGCATCAACTTTACTTTATCAAAAGCAGAGAAAGAATTACTTGGACTTAAGCATGCCATACAAAGAAGTAATTCAGTATTCTTCTCATTGAACCGATCATTTAACTCTTGGAGCTGAATATCAATGACATCAACGAATATATCAACACGATAATGATGTAAGTTTGTGATGGGCTGAGCTTTACGTTTTGGTCTCCCTCCACTCGAAAAATATCATCCATTTTAGGAATTTCAATATGATACTTGCCACAAAAAGAAGAAACTTCATCCAATAAAGAATCCCAACCATTATCTCTCATACTTTGCAATCTTCCTTTACATATGTTAACCAAGTCCATGGCATTCACAATATATTGATCTTTCTTTTGTAATGCTTGAGACAAGTCGTTTGTGATTCCCAAAATTTTTTTCATCAAGTGTAGACCAAAAATGAAGCTAAACGATTGCATAAAAGTCAATAAAACCTTTGCTTCAAATTTTTGTTCATAACCGGATCCATCTGTTCTTACAATATGAAGCACGTCTATCACAGACGGGAACATGTTAGCCAAACTGATTAAACAATTGTAGTGAGAGCTCCATCGTGTATCACTAGACCGCTTAAGATTAGTTTCTTGATTCAGACCTTGTCCACTTAAGAGCTCATTATTATTGAGTGCTTCAAAAACTGCATCAGCATGCTTTTCTCTCAGCATATCACGACGCTTAGATGATGCACCCACAACATTCACCACATTAGAAACCATAGTAAATAGATCCGCAATTTCTGAATGTTTCTTTGCCACAACAACCAAAGCTAGCTGAAGTTGGTGAGCAAAACAATGAACATAAAAAGCACAATCATTCTCATTTAGGATGAGTGTTTTAAGACCACTAAACTCATCTCTCATATTACTTGCCCCATCATAACCTTGCCCACGCAACCTAAAGATACTTAATCCATGTCTTGAAAAGAAATCATCAATGACTAACTTGAGTGAGGAAGATTTAGTATCTGTAACATGCACAATACCTACAAAGCACTCGATCACATGACCTTTATCCACATAACATAGTACAATGGCCATTTGTTCCTTTGAAGACATGTCACATGATTCATCAACAAGAATGGCAAATAATGAATCTCCAATATCCATGATGATTTTGTTGATGATTTCAATTGAAATAGCACTTGAAATGTCCTTATGGATATCAGGTGATGTCAACTTCAAATTTTCAGAGCATTTTTAGTGTGACAGCTTTTATATCATCGTTAAAACGACATAGCCATCGTAAAAATGCAAGAAAATTCCCTTGAGTGGTTGAATTTTCAGATTCATCATGACCACGAAATGGAAGCCCTTGTTGTAAAAGTATCCTACTAACACCAATTGATGCACCCAAACGAGTTCGATAATCAATTCGATCTTGGTCTGAATGTTTTGATAGAACTGTTTCAATATGTTGCTTTTGGTTTAATAAGACCTCACAACTTCTCCAAGCTTTATTATGGGTACTATTCGGTCCTCCCACATGAGTTTGTAGTCTATCTTTTTTCTTCCAATTTGAAAATCCAACACCAACAAAAGATTCACCACCAGATTGGTCTCCAATATCAGGTTTAAAGAGATAACAACAGAGACAAAATGCAGCATCTTTTTCTATACTGTACTCTAACCAAGTAGGAAACTCACTAAACCAAGCTGGATTAAACCGTCTTGGTTTTGCTCCAAAGTTTTTGTAGGGAAAATTATGCCCTCGAGGTTGACAAGGACCTTTTTGGAGATAAGCTCTTCGAACTTGGTCTCGAATATTTGGATGGTAACTCAATAGTTGATTACGTAATCCGGGATCAGCTGGCAAATTTTCCAAGTTATCTTCTAGTTGCTTTGAACTACTTTCATTTTTCTTTTGACTCTTTGCAGGTGACGACTCCACTAATTCAAACTTTGATGTTCTTTTGAAAAATCTTTCCATAACTGAAAAACATATATGGACTAAATTTAAACTAAAACAAGAACGAACATCTTCTCAAACTTATAGAAATTCATAAAATAAAATAAAAAATTTACCAATACAACACAAGTTCACAATTCCAACAAAAGAGATAGAAAAATACATACTTGGAGTTGAAAAGCAATTCAGCAAATATCTCTAAAGCTTTTTTCCTTTCGTAATCTGCACATAAAATTAATAGAAAGAAAATATCAAAATTTTACAAACTAAAAATAATAATTACAAACTTTAATTAAATAACTTAATTGAATTAAAATATGGAGTTTGAGAAAAACTTACAAGAACAGTGAGAAAATCTGATGCCACGCCACACCAAGAACAGAGAAAGAAGGTCAGGTTTCAGCAATATTTGTGAAAGGCTAATATATAATAATAGGGATAGTTATAAATTTAAAAACCTTGTGGGAATGGGAGGCCTAGTCTTGGAAGGAAACGTGGGATTTGACTACTAGGCCCCACAAAGTACAATAATATAGTATTCAATAATTAATATATATTATTCAATAGGAGAGAAAGTTAAAACAGGATAGGATAGTTGGTAAAGTCCACTCGCTTACGCCTATGTAGCTTCCAGTTTACAACAATACATATAGTACCTTTTTTTTTTATAAAATCTGAGTGGGGGCCTGGGACTGCACTGGTCTCCATGTGCCTCTGCCCCTGGTTGCTTCCTTTGTTAGGAGTTTTTGTGCTCTCCGTCCAAGTCTGCCGCGAGTTCGGCTTCTCCCCCAAGCTTGAAGACGGGTTTCGCCACCATGTCGCTGAAATTTCGATAATATCGGCGATAATCTGTCCAAAATCAATTGTAAGTGAGCTGTAATGTCGCCTCGATAATTTCGCCAAAAATATCGCCGAAAAAGTCGATATTATCACGATAAAATAAAGAAACTTGCCAAAATATCCAGATATGAGAAAAACGAAATTATCGCCGAAATATCGACGATAATATCGATATTTAAGACGTTGGTTATGACCGCACGGTGGAGGGCTTTTTGAATGGGACCGGTCTCGAGCCAAGCCGTGGCCGGAGTGGTCGATGCCAGAGAGAGAGAGAGAGAGAGAGAGAGAAAAAACAAAAAAGAATTCTGATTGGCTGAGGGTTATTTAACAATTTTTGAAATGACTAATATGTCCTCCGAACAATCTAACGCTCAGATCGAGACATGCCGCACGTCCCCAAACTCTTTTTGACGTGCCGGACGCAATGGCGCAACTCGTTTCGTCAAATTCGGTCCCGAAAATATCGTTGACCAAAATACCCCTTTAATTTATAATTTCCAATTTAATTATTTAATTCATTTTAATTCCTTTTTAATTCATTTTAATTATCCAAATTAATTAAATAAATAAATTAATTCATTTTATTTATAAACTGGGTCAGGGTCGTCACACTTTCAAGTTTGATAAAAGATGTGTAATTGTGTTAAGAAACCCAATGTCTCAACACAATTGAAAAGATGTCGGTTGATTTCACGACGGTTGAAAAACTGAATACAAGACGGTAGATTACCGTCGTCTATTGCGATTTTTGTAGTAGTAAGACTTTTATACAGCAGATTCAATATTCAACTTTCTTGACTTGTCTTGAAGCAATTTGTGTGATGGAATGGAAGTCTCTCTTAAATCAACTTCCAATGAAATGACAGAAAGCGGAAATTTGTGGAAAATTTTGTTGATTGTTGATAAATTTGTGGAACTATTGATTTACATACTCACATTTCAACATCACCCAAGTACTACTAATTAATAACTCAACGGGACGAATAAATTTTTATGAGCAAGTGGATAAAGCAAATACAATATGGAAGCAAAAAATTTCTTTTTGTTTTGTAAACTATAGGTTTTAGTATCTTCAAAGAGGCTCTCTCTATCTTGGCTCCTTAGCTAATTGGAGAGGATTGTGAGAAATGCATACTCCAACAACCTCTTAATATATTAGATTCAGTGATGGGGTAATATACGACTTCAAATGCATAAGTGAATGCTCTTACCCACTTACTAAGGAGTATCCATTTTAAAACCGTACTTTTCAGCTTTTTAAGTTTGAGAGATTTATAAACTTAAAATATTTCATTTGCTCTCTGCACTTTCTCAAGTACACTAAGATTTTTTCTTTTTTAAATAAGAAAAAATTATTCATTTTAAATAGCTCTCTGCATTTGTCAAGTACACTAATCCCATTCATGAATAAAAAGCCAATGGTGAAAAATTTAAGACTAGCTAGAATAAACAATTGTTGGAGTTGTCACTTGAGAAGTGGCTAGCTAAAATAAGCTTTAGCTATTTTCAACCTTGCGGATAATGAACAAGTTTCTTGGAAAATTGTGAGTATTAAACACGACAGAATTGCAAGTGAGATATTCACAGTCCTTGTTTGATGAAGACCTACAACAGTACTGTCTTGAAAACGACTAGTCGATACTCTATTATTGGTAAGAAAACGTTGAGGAGGGTGGGGTACAAGAAAATGAAAGGAAAGTCTTTTCCACTCAATCAAAGGGCCACTTTCAAATTTCAATGATAATATTGTACATGTACACTGTAACGATTAGTCGATACTCTATTATTGGTAAGAAAACGTTGAGGGTGGGTTTGGTTTAGGGTTTCAAACTCACTAACATTTTCAATAATGTTTAATATCATAAATGATCCCTTTAAGAGTCACAAACATACAACATAAAAGTAAATAAATAAATTATAGGGTACCAATTAGTCTAGCAGATGACTTCATCTGGTTTGAGGAGGTCTCAAATTATATACTCAAATGGATTTAAGGACAATATATATTTATAATGAATTATAAATAACAGTACTGTTCAAAGAAGTTGTGGACACCCACCTTTAGATTAGATCTAAGGGTTGATAAAAAAAAAACTAATTTAAAAACTCAAATACAATTATTTTATTTTATTTTTACTACATAATCTATTAGTTTTTCCTCTTTTTTTATCTCTCACTGATTGTCAAAGAAAGAAGAGGCAACTTGGGTGTTATGAGTTTTCTTCTTCCTCTTCACCTTTGCATTCAATTTTCTAATTTGAAACCCTAGATCTGAATGATTAATGTGAATCCATATATTTAGGAAAACTTCAAAAAATAAAAATAAATTATTTTAGGCTCTTTCAGATTTTTGGTTCCTACTATTGTTTTTCCTTTTCTTGTTAGCATGCACTTTCCATGATTGGTAAAACCAAATATTTCTTAAGATTTTGCAATTATATGGTTTTTCATTGAGAACATGTCAAGAAATATCACTCTCCAGTGGGCAAAATAGGCCTGTAAAAATGCCCCATGCTCAAGCCCAGCCCAATTTTTTGGGCAATGGGTTGGCTCAACCTGTTATTAAGGGTGGTCTCAGCCCAACCCGTTGTGTAAAGAGTGGACATGTGCTTTAAATTTTATTCCATGGGAAGCCGAGCCCTGCCCAGTAATTAAGTTAATAAATCATATATTTTTTAAATAAGCTAATATTAATTACTCTTTCATTTAATTAAAATATTTTTTTAATACAAGTAATAATCTAAACTAAAACAGAAGGGGGTTTCTCACACACACACACTACCAATGTATCATGGGGATTCAAACTTGAAATCATTAGTCTACAAGTCAAGACCCTTAGATGGAGAAACACTTGTGTTGTGTGCAACGAGGATATAATTGTTTTGCTATCCCTAGCCAATCACTTGGCATAGCGTGATTGGTCGTGAATAGCTCAAGGAACCTATGCTCTTGGGTATATGGCCTCTCATTTGGCATGCAAGTGCATAAATTACCTGGAGTGACTGAGAAGTTTCCAATGGAATCGGGTATAATGTCAACCATATATCGCATGACTTGAGGAAAAATCAGGAAGTCCTTCAAATTGCCTTTTTCGCACAGTAACTTAAATCTGACGGGATTGCACTTTATGCTGACTTAACTTCAAAGACTGCTCTCATTGGCTGCTCCAAAAATTCTAGAAAAATTCCACAATTATCTTCAGGGTCTTAGCTTCAATCTCCAACTGGCCTTGCACAAAAAATCCATCAAAAAGTCGTATTTTCATAGAAAACCAATTAACTGCTCTGGAAAGCTGAAAATAGAGAAAATAAAGTAATAAGTCCTTTTTAAATTCAATTCTCCTACAAAAACTAAGTATAAGTAGTACATAAATGTGTAAATTTATGAACTTATCAAATACCCACAACTTAGATTTTGCTAGTCCTCGAGCAAAACAAAACAAAAAGTAAACAAAGACTCAACACAAACAAGCGATCGACTAACTTCCCAATAATGATCTCAGAGATAATCACCAACTGTTAGCTAACTTCCAAGAAATAAGAAACAATAACTCAAGACATTATCAAAGGGTTAACTAAACTTTAATTGAGCAACTTGGTGTGTAGTGTGTGAAATAGCCAAGATTAATACAACCCACGATTTAAGCTTCTCAAAAGTTAAATAACCAAATAAAAACAAGCTTTGACTTCAAATCTCACTACGGGTGTTCACTCCAGTGAAAGCACTTGAAATTTGACTAGTTATTGTCACTCATAAGTATGTGAGAGGAATCAAAGCAATAGGATGTGCTCACATAATTGAAATAAAGGCACATGACATAGATAAAAGATCTCATGGAAAGATATCGCATACTTGAAAACATTTACACCATCCGACCATAGTCCTTCCACACCTATTCTCCACATGAGGAACCACACTTCTCCTTGGATCAAGTAGGACTTTCACTAAGGCTGTAATGAGGCTTAGGGTGATGGGTGAAACAAGAAAGAGATATGGATGAACAAACAAAGTCTAAGGATTTCATAGAGCTTTCCATGGACATATAATATCTTGGACTTTAGCACACAACTTCATCTTGATATTGTCTTGATTTTTTTTTTCCTTTTTTTTCACTTTTTTTTAAAGGATTTTATTTATTTATTTATTTAAAACTCCATTAGCTTTCTAATCAACCCATGTAGCAAGTGTTAGGCCAATGACTCCCAAGCTAGATAGCTTTAGGGCATTAAATGTAAAACACTCCTAGGGCTTAATAACTCGAGTTGAAAAGGCTTCGAAATTAGATTTTTTAATTTTTTTGAAGGGTATCCTTTACTTTCCATATAATTGAACAATTTGTGCAATTCTCCCTTAACAACGAAAATACTCTACAAAACTCCTTAGAATGTGTAGGAAAAACATATAAAAAGGTTTAGGTGAGGAGATTTGGGTAAAGAACAAAAAAGGCTTACATGAAAGGCACAAGGGGTTAACTAGGGATAAAAGGTTGGCTAGAGAGGCTCAAACAAAAGAAAGAAGGCCTATATCACTTCCTAGAATCCATGTGGTTCATTATCATTAAATGCCTCGAATAGGTAATGAAAGAAGTTCTAGCAAAGAATTTAAACATCCTCAAGTACTTGACCAAAACAAAGAATAATGAGATCACAACGACTTGTAGACAATAAAATTAAAGAATATCATATAGCACTCAAGAAGGGAAGGCATAGGCTCAAAAACTCACATAATAAGGGTTATATAAGTCTACACTAGCTCTTATTTAGCCATTTAAATCATGTGAAATCCCCAATTGAAAATCATATTAATATGGCTATGTGCAAAGACATTTACCAAGTTTAATCACAAAAATAAGGCTAACACAAAGATAATGTAAAGAATTAGTGTTATGCTGAAACTTCTTGAAAGTTTATTGTCAATAAAATTCAATATCATCATAGAATTGGGAAGTGACTACCACAAACAAATAAAAACTAGACTCAAAGTAAAAGAAAATATTTTTGGGTTTTATGACATTTTTCAATTTTTTTATATTTATTTTTTAAAAAAGAACAAAACTGAAATAAAGACAAAACAAAACAAAAAACAAAACAAAAAATAAAATAAAATAAAATAGAATTAAATAAAAACCAAACATTGAAAAGAATTGAAAATCAATAAACAAAACTGTAGTTCTGACCCAGGCGCAAAGAATTACATGTATCTCACAAAGTACTTGGCCAAACTTCACGTTATTTATATGGTTGGATTCAGAACGAAAAAACAAAGAACGCAGCGCGGGCCAAAATACAAAAACAGCAGTGGACATGAACAGAATTTGAAACAAAGACAGAGGACTGCTGCATACACTATGAAACCAAAGAATGCAAACACCCACAACTTAAAACAAACATTTTCCTCAATGTTTAAAACAAAGAAAACAAGTTCATGCATAGTCAATTTAATAGAGAGAGGGTTTAACGACTTCCTGGGTTTTGTAGATGTGTGGATGAGCAAGAATTTGTCGAAGTGAGATAAGATAGACAAGCAACGAACTCAAACACCCACAACTTGTGTCTTTGAATGCTAATAGACCCATAATAGCTCCTAAAAGTCTCGGAGTGTGATGAAATTGAAATGAAATTGAGCAGGATATGTAATCATAAAAATATGGAAATTCGACTTTTAGCGACGAAAAATCTGATGAACACCGTCACTGAAACTCTTTTACCAACGAAAAATTCAATGAACACTGTCGCTAAAACCTCTTTGGTGACAAAAAAGCTTCAAACTTTTGGGCTAAATTGCAGCATAGTGTTTTTGGGTTTTAGGTACTTTTTTGAGCTCCAAATCGTCCTAAAACATAATGTAGGCCATCTGAGACCCCCAAACCTAGTCCAAATCAACAGAATAACCATTCTAAACATGTTGGTGGCTTCAGATTAACCTAAAAACAGCAAAAATAAATTAGGCAGAAATTCTAGTTTTGACCAAAATAAGAACATAAAAGCTATTTTTGGATTTTCTGGCATCTAAACTCAGCCAATGACCAAAACGACTTCTTTAACACATTTGGAACATGCTGCAATCATCCAAATGCTAGAAAAGTTTGAAATTTTTTCTTTGGAACACAAAATCCTTTTGGTTTATGACTTAAAACTTAACAAAAACAAAAACATGAAAAATGTACTAGAAATCACACAGAAAATTAAAAAACAAAAGTTGAGAATGATTGGGTTGCCTCCCAAGAAGCGCTTCTTTATAGTCATGAGCTAGACTTTTCGAATATCTACGGTGGTGTGGAAGTAGCAAAGAATGCTACTTCTTCCATGTAGTGCCTGGGTTGTTGTCCAAACTCCTTGTGAACAATAGCCTTGTCATGCAACATCTTGAAGTGATCCTTGGCAAGGAGATGCCACAAGGGCCGGCTCATCTTGGAAAAGTGTTTGATAAAACATTGATAACAATTGGCACGGCCAAGGGAAGAGTGCATGCATTTCACGTGTGGAGGGGGTGGCGACTTGGCTTTCAAGACATCCGTAGAGGTGTTTTCCAAGTAGTTGACATGTGCAATGGGGTTAAGGAGATCTATGCGGCTGCACTCTTTCAAGTCCCCAGGTTTTTTAACAGCCTCGAACAGCTTAAACTCAATGGATTCGCCTTGGACTCTCAAAGTTAAAGTTCCCTATTGTACATCAATCAATGTACCAGCAGTAGCAAGGAAGGGACGACCTAGCAAGAGAGGGATTTCTCGATCTTCCTCCATGTCAAGAACCAGGAAATCAGCTGGCAACACAAATTGCTTCACTTTGATCAACACGTCTTCAATGATTCCTTTAGGATATGTGACTGATCTATCAGCAAGTTGAAGAGAAACGGTAGTACTCTTGTGCTCTCCAAAACCTAATTGCTGAAAAATAGACAAAGGCATAAGGTTAATGCTTGAGCCTAAATCTAGAAGTGCTTTATCAAATTGAACATCACCAATAACACAAGGAATTGTAAAACTCCCCGGGTCCTTCAGTTTTGGAGGCAATTTCTTCAGCAACACCGCGCTACACTCCTCAGTTAACAACACTTTCTCATGCGCTGCGAATTTCCTCTTGTTTGTACATGCATCCTTCAAAAATTTTGCATAAGAAGGAAATTGTTTGACTGCGTCCAGCAATGGAATATTGATATGGACCTTTTTGAACATCTCCAAAATATCCATTTGATCTTTCTTTTCTTTATGGACTCGTTGGGCTGTTGGAAACGGAAGTGGGGGAACATAAATCCTTTCTTTGACAGGGGCGATTTTGATCATCATTAGAGGTTATGTCGGAATCACCAAGTTTCCCTTGGGTAGGTGCTGGAAGTAGTCCTTTAGTTTCTTCTATACCTTCATCTTCTTTTCCAGCTCTTGTCGTGGCTTCTTCTCGTCTATCATATGACTTGCCACTTCTCAGAGTTCTAATGGACTTGACGTTCTCGACATTTCGAGGATTAATTTCAGGTTGGCTAGGGAATGTGCCTTGCGCCCTCTCATGCACAATAGTTGCGAGTTGGCCTACTTGAGTTTCTAATTTAGTGATGGACGCTTGCATAGTATTCTGATTTTGTTGAGAGGTTTGTACAAACTGAGCAATTAAGTCCTCCAACGCTGGTTTCTTAGGCACATTCGAAGCTTGCATTTGCTGTTGGAAGGGATGGCTAGAACTAGCTTGTTGTTGTTGGTTACTCCATGAAAAATTTGGGTGGTTACGCCACCCCGGATTATAGGTGTTTGAATATGGATCATTCTGAGGTCGCTGAAACGAATTAACATGGAGAACCTGCTCAGAACCTTGCGTAGTAGATGGACAAAGTTCCATTAGATGAGTAGGATCACAACAAATGGCGCAAACTTGCTGTGGGGAGGGTGGAATAACAGCACGCATAAGAGTTTCAAGTTTTTTGTCAAGGCTTGAAATTTGAGCAGCAACCATAGTGTTGGTGTCGACTTCATGAACACCTACCTTCTTTGTCCGCTCAATTCCCCATTGTTGATTGTTGTTGGCAAGCAAATCAAATTGATCAAACACTTCTTGAGGTGTCTTTTCCATCAAAGCGCCTCCACATGCAAAGTCAACCATGCGTTTGTTTGCAATCGTAAGTCCTTCATAAAAGAAGTGCATCTGCATCCAATCAATAATGGCATGATGAGGACATTTTTGCGGCAACTCTCTAAATCTCTCCCAAGCTTCATAAAATGGCTCTTGCTCTCCTTGAGAAAAATGCATAATATCTCTTCTAAGCTGATTCGTTTTTTGCGCTGGGAAGAATTTCTGGAGAAATTTTTGTGCTAATCCCTCCCATGAATTAATGGATTCAGCTGGTAGTCAGTGAAGCCAAGCTTTGGCTATATCCTTTAATGAAAACGGGAACAATTTCAGCCTAACCACTTCATCAGAGACATTAAGGATCTTGATGGTGCCACAAATGTCGAAAGCATCCCGAATATGCATGTTAGGATCTTCGTTCGACTTGCCGTAGAAAGATGGTAACAAGTGAATCATTCCAGACTTGAGTTCAAATGAATTTGGTTCGACTTATGGTACTACAATACAAGATGGAGTGTTGGCAAGAGTTGGGATGGAATACTCCTTCATGGCTCGAGCAGGTTGTGCTAGTGCCATTGCTTCCTCTTGCACTAATGGTTGTTCCCCAACGTTCTTGTCGCTCTTCTCAGTTAGATTCTCAACGAAACCACCGTCTTCTTGTTGTTCCAGTGAGTGAGTGAATTTTTCTTTCCGTTTCCTAACCATTTTCTCAATCTCAGGATCAAACGATATGAGGCCTTGACCTTGAGAGCATCTACCAGTCATACACTAAACCAAACCTAATAACCAAGAAAAAAAAAATCAATTCCAATAATCAGAAAATTTCTAGTAAATAAAAAAAATGAAATAAATAAATTAAAACTAAGGAAATATAAATTAATAAAGAAAAAATGAAAAGTAAAAATAAAATAAAAATAAAAATAAAACTGAACAACTAAATTAAGCTTGAACTAAATCGGAGTTGATGACAACAGCCCCCGGCAACGGCGCCAAAAACTTGTTGTGAATTTAGACAACCTGCAAAATGGAGATTATAAAGATTAGTCTAAACACAAATTATACTCGCAAGTGCACAAGGTCAATTGTAATTTAGTATGGCAAATTCAAGGTCATTCCCACGAGGATCGAGTTCAACTTCCAATTAGTCTAACCTAATTTACTTCACGAAATACTTTAACTACTCTAATTATATAAACAAGAAATTAAACACGTAGCATACTCACGTAAACACAAAGGGGGTTTTTTGAATGAGTGATTAAATTAACAACGAAATTAAAAGACAAAAGAAGGAGAAAATCACGAAACACAAAGATGTGAAATTCAAATTGATAAAAGCACTAGGACAATGAATTCACTACTTGTAATCCAATCTAGCCTCTCATTCACCTACCTATTAATTATCCAATCCATGTCACCGCTTAGTTTTCCTTTTTTATGAATTACCTATGGTATTTAGGCTAACTCGTATATTCCTACATGCAATTCGCCTATGGTATTTAGGTCAAATATCACACATAGAAACTCATTAAGATCCGTGAAAACCTCCAACAAGCATGTAAACCCTAGGAATATGGTATTTACCCTAGATGAATTACAAATCTTAATCACAAGAAGCAAGCCTCAAATTAAGTAACCCTAATTTGCATCCGATTAACTCAATTAAAAGTCTAGATGGTGATCAAACATCAAGATAATCAACCAAGTTATTAAGCACAGTGATTAAGAATCCACAATCAGACTACAATTGGAGTGAAATTGATGTAGGTGGAGAGGGAATGGCTCATCATGGCCTCATGTATGCAGCGAGAGAGAAGACCAAAGACATCGATCTTTTGATGGACCTCTAATGTAGGATTTGTGTAGCTGGGTGAGGGTAATTGGTGGTTCGCTTCATCTAGTGGTTGGTGATGCCAGGTGAATGTGTTGCCTTCATTTTCCCTTCGCGATGTGGGTTTGTTAGAGTTGGGTGGCGATTTATTTTGAATGTGTAAATTGATGGTAGTCTGAAATGGATGTCTGCGTGTTGTATGTATATTGACGTTATATTGCCACCCTAATGTATGTATTTTGCGTCTGCTGCTACTCAGAACTATGCCAATGGTTTGTTAATTCCGCGATTTATTTTGAATGTGTAAATTGAAGGTAGTCTGTAATTGATGTTTTGTGTATTATATGTTTATTGACCTCATATTTGTATCCTATTGTATGTATTTTTCGCCTGTTGCTATATATTGCATAAGAGCGACGGGCCACTATTGTACGTCCATAAAGAGAAAGTATAGATCTGTTTTAATATCCAGCTCTATTAAATAGCTCAAGTAAACAATGTAAACAATAAGTGTGGTAACGACGACAGCAACTCCCAAAACAAGCACAATTTGAAAACCGAATCATAAGTACATCCCTAGGGGTATCGATTAGACGTACTAGCCAATTTCATTTCACAAAATTAAAACTGATGCACATTCCCAGTACAAAATTAGTATAATTTATCTGCCATGTGTACAAAAGGGATACAGTTTATCAGTAATGTCTACAAAATAGATACAGTTTCTGTGGCATGTAAGGCAATTAGCCAGTGCTACCTACTATACAATATTACATATCACCATGTACAACATGCCCACAAATAGCTGTATCAACCTGGATGGATCACCATATAAAGCAGCTCAACCAGAGCTTCCACATCTGCATATTCATATAATCCAAACTTGCAAACTTCATTCCCAAGTAAGTAGTGAAGACTGAATTGAATTGAGAAACATTATCACATTTACCTCATACATAGGCCTCTCCCCTCAAAGCCTCTATCGCAAGCTTCAATTGGTAATAGGTGAACTTGGATGGGTCAATTTTATCCAATAAAATGCCATCACTCAGATACTCGATGAATTTGACTGTTATGATTCCACATGAGGTACTATCGGGCCAAGAAGTTGAGAAATTAGAACTGCACTTATTTGCAACATCGATAAACTCCATTAAATTAACACAACTTAACCATCACTTTGTTGCGGCACATCTCCAATGCTGCAAATTGTGAATGGCTTAAAGTTGGACATCTTCATCCCATTTTGCTTCACCTCTTCAACCTCTGAAGCCTCATAAAAAGCACATATCGTACAGCACCCGAGCCAGAGTATCGCTAATAGGCTCCAAATATTTGCCCAGCATGGCATTTGAGGTAAAAGCAATATAGGATTCATACACAGTCACAGTATGTCTTGCGGAGTCAATTTCTAGTGCCACCCAATGGCACCCTTGAAGATTATACGGGACATACACCTTCAGGACTTTGGTCCATGGTTGCGCATACCCATGTTGCCATGAACCGTGCACGAAGTGATGTATCTTTTGTAGGTAGCTAGGTGGAAGGTTAACAGTACTTGCAGCAGCTTCTTCTTCGATACTCGTTTCTTTGCGTGCCATCTTCCTGGCTCTAAAAATTGCTGCAAAGCATTTATAAGGCACATTACATCATTAGGAACCAATGGAACCGTAGCAATGAATTTAACATGTTCACATTTTTACCTGCAAACAATAATCTGCACACCAAAGGATGAGAAAGTTGTCTTTTCCGTATGAGAAACGTCGCCATGTCAAGGTGCTAAAAGTTCAGGTAAATAATACGACCACAATTTAATACAAATGTACACATAGTGAAGGTTGAACAATAAATGAATTATCCTAATAAAATAGGGTTCAAATTCTTACCCTGGAGCTAATCCATTCTGTATCATCTATAAGTTTGTAAAAAAAAGTCTGGGCCAACTGAACATGTTTCGAGCTGCACCTCCGCACTACAATAGGCAAACTTCCAACGGTCAATTTTGTAATCATTCAATAATTTGAACATTGTATAATATGATAAGGATAGTACAAACACAGACATGCATATTAAAGGTATCTATATATTCTTATTCTAGATCACTGCATACTACAAAAACATGAATATTGGATTTCCAAGGTTAAATATCCTAACCTTAAATCTGTTTTCCAAGTGGTGCAAAACTCTATTACTGCCTTGACATCGTCAATGGGCACGGGTTTTGTTGGATCAAAACATGGCGGGGTTGCGTCCACATCCGAAACAGTAATCGTTCTCTTTTTCCTCAAGGGATCGGTAAATGGATTCAACAAAGTAGTGGCCGGCCGCTTCTTTCTGCATCATTTACCTTCGACATCTTGTTTTTCAACAGCGGCACTACCTTCCTTAATTGCTTCATCACCAGCCACAGTGACATTGGTTATGATGGGAGGATTGATCTAACCTCACAATGGCTTAATGTCGCTCTTTTTCCAATCCTTTAACACAGTAGTTTTTTGCAAATTACTCCACACCCGTTCACATCTTCCCAAGTCCAATAGGGTTGTTGCTTGCCAATTGCAGTTGGGCAGAGATGTTTCACATCAACCTTCAATTTACACACACAAAATACATTTTTTTTTCATATGCACAACATAATCATTACGAACATAACTAACCTCACAGTTTTCGAATACTTAGCTCATTAGCTCATGAAAACGAGCCGAAGTATTGCTCCTCCATTGTAATATACTGGGGATGTGGCCATTCTCTTCGTGCACAACAAAATACAGTGCAACCAACGCTAGAAATACCTCAAACGCCCAAATCTAGTTTGAACAATAAAACATCAATCACTGTAAAAATAAATTAAATTGAACTTACACATTTATGGATATTTGCTCACCTGAAGTGCAAACCCAAAACCTTTTATGTGGTACTCTCTTTGTCTACCACTTGACATTGTCTTTGATTTCTTTTCAAATGTTTTTTTTGTTTTTGTACTTTTTTGGGGCACTTTTACTTGCTGGTAATCTGCATAAACTGCTCTCAAAAGTGAGGCATTTGTCTTTGCATATGACACAACGCCCCATGGATACTTTTGAAACTCGTCAAGGTCTTCCGACAATTTCAAATACCTCATGTCAATATGGACATGTTTTTCACAACCCAACAGGACAAACACAACAAAATATAGAAATCCCAACTTCACGACATCCTCCTCATCAGCGCACTCGGTGAAGGCTTTTTCAAGTTCGGAAAGGGTCACAGTTTTATTGTCGCACATAATTATTTCCTTTTCAACGAGCAGTTTTGTTAGTTGCAATCGGAATGAAAGGAAGGTTTCCGAACCTTAGCCTAGTGATAATGCAAAATTGCTGCGCCGTGAATTGTATGACCTTATTACCAACAATGAATTTTATCCCATTCACCTGGGAAACTGTTTCGAATCATCTTTCCTCAACAACAACCCATGGACAATTTGTGCAGTCCACTTAAGGTCCTCAATGAGTAAGAGATGACCAAAACAACTGTCTTGGAACCTTTGTAACTGTTCTGGACTCAATTTCACCTTCATTGTACTAATGGCGGTCTTTGTATGGGAAAGGGACAACGCATTTCCCTGGAACTTTTGATCCTCATGAATCATTAGCTTTACTTTAGAAACCATTTTGTCCCTGCACACCAACATTATACATCTGGATCATTACATAAAAAAATTTCATACCTACATTATTGAAACTAATAATTTCAAGCCATTCAATTATACACAATAAAAAAGCAATAAACCCACAATACAGAGGCAGATCAAGGAAATAGGAACGAGATACATAAGTGATAAAAGGTCAATATAAGGGCAATAAACACCTTATATGCAATACATTTATGTTCACCAATATGTCGCATGACAGAAATAATACGATTTCCTTCTACCTACCAGAAGCTGTTCATCCCATTTCCTTCACTTTCATTTATAATGCTATCTAGAACACAGTTGTTTGGCTTATTGGATTAAACTGTGGAATGAAATGGCCATTCCCATCAACTGTCAATCCCCCAAATGTGAAATAATACAAAATTGCATTCTTTACCCAATTTCAGTTTCAGATCTACTCTCAAACTCTCTCCACACTCCACTCTTATCTACATTCCATTTTACCAAATCTGGATTACATTCCATCCACAAACCAAACACCACCCAACTGTCAAACTGATTTCATGCCCCAATGATCAACTTCATACACGGTTTGAGAGAAAAGGCTAAAATAACTAGCCCAACTACATCAACGCTTCCTAAAATCAACTAATCACCATACTCATATACATGTATGTAATAAAAAGAGAACATATGAAATACAATACATATGGAACATCAAAATAAAAATTATTGACTCTGCCTGTATAGCAGAATAAATGGCTATTTAAGTTCAAACTACACACATCAAAAACCTACTGCAACTGCAAAACAAACTATAAATATTCATGTGGCTAATGTAATGAACACCTATAATTTCCCTTCTTTGGATGAAAGAAAACAACAAAGAAACACAAAATCCAATTGCATAATTCGCCAAAACCATTCAAACCACAATGGAAAGGAAATAAAACGAATTTCAGAGAAACCCCTATACCAATTTAAGAGAAACCCCTAAAGTTAAAACCAATTTAAGAGAAACCCCTAAACTAATTTCAGAGAAACCCCTAATCCAATTTCAGAGAAACCCCTAAACCCTAAACCGATTTCAGATAAACTCCTAAACAAATTTCAGAGAAACCCCTAAACCTTAAGAAAATGAGCATGAACAGTACCTATTCGAGGTTAGCGATGGTGTTCAACTTGAAGGTTGCAAGCAGCTGCGAGACACAGAGAGAGCGAAGAGAGAGGGAGTTGCGCAAGCGAGAATGATAGAGCTGCGCGAGATAGAGAGAGAGAGAGAGAAGAGAGAGTTGAGAGTGCAGAGAGAGAGAGAGAGAGAGCTGAGAGTGCTTAGAGTGCTGAAAAAGTGTTATGTGTGCAATAAGCAGACAATAAATATGTATTTATAGGTTATATTTGCAAAATGTAGTGTCCGGTGGCATTTCCAGATAAAATTAGGAAAGCAATGGCACTATGCGCTATTTCCCAAACATAAATGAAGAGAGAGGAAATATTATAGCAAGTTAATTAAAATTAATTTCAACAAATAATTATTTAAAGAAAAAGAATTAGTTTGTAGTCTAATTTAATGGTTAAAAACTTGTGTTAAAACTTGTGTCAAATTTGTGATCCCACATATCCACCCTCATATATATATATATATATATAGTTTTTTTCACATCAGAATATCTGAATTTTTGTTAAACTGCAAACACTCAAGTTGGATTGTTAGATCAATCCATCGGATTGCAGCTTTAATACCTATTAGGGTTAATCGTTTTATTAGTCCCTAACCTTAGACCCGATTTGCATTTGAGTACCTCAATTTCCAAAATGGTTCCCGTGGTCCCTTAACTTCACTTTCGTTTGGACAAATGGTCATGCCGTCAATTTTGTTAACTTTTCTGTTAAATGAAGGGGCAAAATGGTATTTTTGTATCAAAATTGATTAAAATATGAACAAAAAATTTAAAAACTAAAAAATTAAAATTAAACTCTCTCTCCCCCAAACTTGATTTTTCTTTTCTTTTTGTTGGTTTTTATGTGATTTTCTTTTATTGTTATTTTAAAGATATGATTTTTTTATTCATTTTTTTGATTTAATATAAAAATACCATTTTGCCCTGCATTTAACAGAAAAAATTGATGAAGTAATGGTGGGACTAGTTGTCCAAACGAAACTAAAGTTAAAGGACCACAGAAACCATTTTGGAAATTGAGGTACTCAAATGCAAATCGGGTCTAAGTTCAGAGACTAATAAAACGATTAACCCTACCTATTAATTGACAACAGCTACGACCCACGCGCAGCGCAACTCTTCGTGTTGTTTTTGTTTTTTTCCATCGGCAGCTCTTAATGAAAATTGAAATAATTTTAACTTTAATGAAAATTAGAATAATTTTACTTATTTCTTGTATCAACACCTCATTTTTACGCCTCCATCTTTTGTGCATCTCTCTGACATCAAATCCCCACAAAAACAGACTATAACCCTCCAACTCAAATGAAAAAGAATTTGTCTAAATGAAAAAGAAAAGGCTTTTTATGTGGAAAGGTGTGTTAGGATTTCTGAGATCATCATAATTGATTTAGCCAATGCTTTAATCAATTGCTTGATTGGGTTCCAGACAGCAGTTAGAAATACAAGTCTTTCTAGATTGCTTGATTTAGTATCTAAATTTTTTTGTTATGATTTTTGTGGATTGCTACCCCATATCTACAATGAGCTGGTACAACAAACCATAAGTATAGTGCTATACACGGCTTGTTTTCTATTTGATGGAGCTAGATCAGATATTCAAATCTATTGCATCTATGTAACTGTTAATTTCATATGTGATTAACTATGTGCGCCAAAGAAATAAGTCATCATATGAAAAAGAATTTTTTATGGGAGCTAATGCATGCAGTCTTGCTATCCACTCTAAAGCAATTGCATATAAATTGTCACGTCATACTGCGAATCTACATGCAAATACTAAAATACTAGTAACTGCATACATGGAGTCAACGAAATAACTCAACAAATAAAGCTTACTCGAATTGGTCCTAATCGAAAAAGTTTAATTTTCTTTTCATTAATTCAACCAATTTAAGCAACTATTACCACTATGCCAGAAAATACTTTTAGCAACGGAGAAAATTCGTTGCCTAAAGTCTATAAATAGCGTGGTATTCATAGCCGTTGCCTATTCTTATACAATAGGCAACGGATTTTCTCTGTTGCCTATACATAGTTACGACATCGCATAATTTCTAAACTCCAATGCAAAAGGATTTCCGTGTGCCAAAAAAAGGTTTACTTCTAATGCCTAAAACTGAAACAGCATCAGTGGTTTCAAAATGAAGGATGCTAAAGGGGTATTACAACATCAGTGAGATATCCTATATTGATGCGTAATATCGACTACGACATCGTAGAATCCAATAATGCCGATGCAAATTATGTTATTCGTCATCACTTTTTCAATTTTTCAAATTTGAAAAGCCTCCAATAGCACTGGTTGTTAAATAAATATTGATGATACTTCTAGTTTTAGGCATCAGCTATTACATAAATGCTTATGCTACTTCTAGTTTTAGGCATCATTGATCATAGAAGTTTGGTTGTTTTTTTAATCTTTTAACTTCAGTTGTTTCAGAAAAATTTGAGGTTATGAACAATATAATGTAATGTTGTTCATTGCACATCACAAAACATATGTAAATTTAAATATATCCATACATCAAATATATATCCAACACTTCCATAAATCACAAATTTTCCATATGTATACAGAGCTATACCTTCATCATCACCAAATAAAACTAAAGCATGTCTTCCACTTTAACCACTCTTTATAAACTCCTCATCACATAATCCACCAGGCTCCCCCTTACCATAACTCTAAGCTTTTTGAAAATGGTGAGGGCGTGCAGTGCTCTGCTTGGATTTGGCATTTTCAATCCCATGAACTTGTTGAAAAAGAAGAATGCTACCTGTTGGAACGCCTGTGTTTTGAAATTCCCTCCATGAACTTGAATGGAATCAAACTATTACATGGCACTTGATTTCATGCATAATAAGATCAAAACTAGGCTTTGTCCACTTCCAAAACTCACTGTAACAACATTAATTGCAGAATGAACCACCCTTCAGAAATTGATAAGTGCCTGAACAGAAAAAAACACCCAGCATGAAAGAAACATCCAAAAAACCCATTAAATGCAAACAGCACAAAAATCTGATTGAAGCAATGAGCTATAGAATGAGACCACTCATAGAAATTAGTCTTATTGGACTTATAAAATTCAGAAGAGAACAACTTGTATCTTTTATTTCTTCTTTTGACCTATAAAATGAATTTTATCCAACCATTATACAGTCAAGATAAAGTGAGAAAGGAAAGAAAGTGTGCTCACACACAACAGCCAACACCAATATATATACCTTCATATATTGCGGACCAAGTTCCTTTGCTCCTATGTGTGCATCCATTTCAAAAAGTTCATAAAATTTTCCCATCTGCTCAAACAAAAAATCAGATATTCATCACTTGACTGCAGCAATGACCCTGAAAGTTTGTGTGGCATTATATAACATTCTTTTTAAAATCCAAATTATATATATAACATTACTTGGCTACTGTAAAGGATGAACATACCTTGAAAAAGAGAACTTTGTCCATGTGCTTTGACTTAAACTCCCACCATTGTCTCTGAATATTAACACATGACTAGATTAATAGGGTTCATGATGGTAAAGTGCCTCCAAACCCTATAGGCCACTTATCTATCTAAAAGCAATTACCTGGCCACCTGATAAACTCTTTAAGAAATCAGGAGGTAAGTACAGAGTTCTTGGATCATAATTTGCACCTCCATGATGTCTTTTTGGCATCCCTAAACTCTATGTGTCCAGACCAAAGCAGTTGAGCAAAACATTTATGAAATTGGGATTCCACATGTAAACATAATCTAAATGCCTCCCAAAAAAGAGCAATAAATTCAAATCTGTGCACACTAATGTAGTAAAAGTTCTCCTTTCATCAATAGTCATAGGCAAAACAGAGATCGTGACTGACTAATGTTGTCAGCATAGAATTATATGTAGGCTGTAGCCATACAACAAGTTTAAAATGTAAAACGAACAACTTAAAATGGCAATTAACAGATTTCCATTAGAGATAGCAGTTACCAGTAGCTTGTTCGCATCTGCCAAATAAAAAGTAAATGCAGAAAGATAACAAAGTTTTGTAATAAAATATCATCCAATTCACATATGGCTTGACAAAGAACAAAAAGTAAATGAATGAGACCACACAAAGAACAAAAACCAAATTAGAAACTGAAAAATATGTCCAAGTGGGTTGGTCAAAACCCTGTAAAGCCTTGAGTACATGCTCAGGTGCTACTGTTTTTTTCTCCTCTCTACTACAAACTTCATTAGACTCTAATGAGATGAGGTGTATAAACTCATAAGCAATGAAGGCTTTGTTCAGTAATAAAAACAAATAAAACATATATTTAAAAAAACCCTTAGCATACAGACAGTAGAAAACCACAACCTATTTCAATGGGTGAGAGTTGAAAGTGAACATAAGCCTCACTCAATTCAAGCAAACAAAGAGGAAAAGTAATGTAGAATTATTCTAAAATTAAATGGAGAAAAGCAGGATATTAGTTTAATTGATTAGTTAATTTCTAACCAGAGAACACACTTAGCAATTCAGTATTTTATTCCTCTTTAGTGTAATCAAGGGATTCAAGACTCTACACACTATCATAAATATGATGGATGGATATGTAAAATTACTGTCTTGGGGGAGGGAATTGACATTGTTCTACTTTCAGTGAATGAGCTTCACTTATAAATAAAATAAAATAAAATAAAATGAACATCAAACACAAATAGAAGCATAGAACAATGTCAAAGTTTCTGTAAGGTAACAAGTTACGGTTTTGATGGTAAAAACAATGTCAAAGTTTCTGTAAGGTAACAAGTTACGGTTTTGATGGTAAAAACAATGTCAAAGTTTCTGGGATACTGAGTTTCTAACTGTAATAACAATGTCAGAGAAAAAAGCTTACAATTCCTATAAGGTTCTCAAGACATAATATTACTAAACTTTTAGTTGCTGCAGAGCAACCAACAAGTTTTTTCCCCTACAACAATAGAGAGAGAATCACTCTTACAAGCATAAAAATTGTGCTCCAATGCAAGAGAACAGATACTAAACAAAGTGGAAGAGAAACATATCATAGAGAAATACATAAATAAGATGTGAAGAGATGCTCATAAAACTAAGCTGTTGATCAAGGAAATTAGGTGGACTTAACGTACCATAAAAAGAAATTGAATTTTCAAGGGTAATATTAGCTTACAGCAGCCTTAGTCTCGTCCATTAATCTTAAACCTCATGGCCTTGGTTCCACCTAGTACAAAAGAAAAACATAAAAGAATTGAGTCTATATAGACAAGAACAATCTATTCAACATAACCGATAACAAGTTTTGAAAGAAAATAAAGAAAACAACAATGCATCAAGTATAAATGTCTCATTTCAGTTCGGATTTGATAATTTCTTTGTACCTTTCAGTTTTCCAATCCTACAAGACCATAAAAGGATCAACGTACTACGAAAAAAGTACATGGCAGTCAACCAATCTATGCCCAAAATTTCAAATTGCAAAAAATTGAAGAAAGGATATCTCTTAAGCACCGCAACCTCTCGTGCGGTGACACCGACATGATGTGATGTTCTAAAATAAGCTGAAAACTTTCTAATTAGTTTAAAACCAAATAGTATGCCAAGATTTTAGCAACTAAAAATGGGGTGAAAATACCAGATGAACATCCATCTTTCCATACAATCTCATGTACTTAAGTACTTCAGTTCTAATTTAGGACCGCACCTATAACCCAACCAAATTATATCCTTCAAGTTCTATTAGACCAAGCACAGGTAAAACTCCATTAACTTCTAATCAAACACACATTGATATTCAACTTCTCTACATTTCCTTTCCAGCCCAAGTCCTTTACCACGACTATGCTAGCAAGAGCAAATGTTGAAAGTTTACAATATAGTATACATATAATAGTTCCTAAAGTGAAAACAAGCAAGGAGGTACAAATTTTTGGTGCTGGAAAAGTTTCAAATGAACAAACATATAATTAACAAAGAAAAGAGGGAGACTGAGGGAAACCAGATTGGCACTAACACAAGCACTTCAGCCTCTTTGGCATCAAAATAAAAGCCTGCTCTGCAAAACCCATTTCCAATTCTTTAATCATTCACCATACCATATGTATAACAATGAAATCATTCAAATAATCCTTAATCACAAGTCAAAACCAGATTGAGCCCTTTTTTATAATTATTTTCCTGAAAGGTCAAACCTTGACTAGCACAATCTATAATTATAAGTTATTTGTCAAAACCAAGATTACCCGATTCGATTTAGCAAACTAATCCACAAAATCACAGAGATTACCCTGTAATGCAACATTTGCCCTTGATGCAGCAGATTGAGTTAGAGAAGGAATCTTGGGTTGTGGACAACATCTTTTATTACACATCAACTCAAAGCATCAAAGTTAAAATCCTCGTTTCAACTTCACTTGAAACCCAATCCGGCCCCACTGTAACTTAGTGTGAGACATTCAAATCTCATGCATATGAGTTTGTTGTATTATTTCATACTAACAATCCGGCCCACTTACTATGCATGTGAAATAAGGGAAATAGAAAATAAACCTACTTGGCTCCAATTGAATCCATAGTTAATTGGATTTGTTGGAGACATAAAAAGGAGGAACCACAATAGACTGGTTTGTTGGAGAAACAAGGAAAAAAAGTGTAACCGTAGTAAAGACAATGTTACAAGGGATGCATTCACACGCAGCACAGATGCAAACTAGAGAGCATGTTTATTCCAAGTACAGAATTATAGCAAATTACAATCAAATTTCGTGGGCAGTTCAAAGACATCAGAACTAATTCAAATTAGAAGCTAAAGGTATTACTCTGCAATTCAGACTAAAGTATCTAAAGCACAAAAGTAACACATTATAAATAAACTGAGAATCACGAGTTATAGAGAGAAACTGAGAGCAGTTACTGCTACTGTGTACATGTATATTTCCTAAATATGCAAGTGAATCATATTTAAATGGTATAATCAATTGCCGGAACCACAAATATACATGGAAGATTCCTTACATTTTTCAAAACTAAATACAGTTTCAATGATGAAAAACTTCCACACAATTAACCCTCAACCATTGCCTTTATATATAGGGATTTGAAATAGAAAAAGCCCCAAATCTCTTACTGAAACCCTCATTGACCACAAAAATCTTTGTAAAGAGAAAACAAGATAGAGACAAAAGCGTTACCCCAATCTTCATCGATTGGGTGGTCAGACGCAATCTACCACGGCTGAAGAGCGGAATCGCGCATCCACGGCTGTAGGAAGTCGCTCAGGTTGCGGTCCATCGTAGAGGATAGGGACGTGGGTTCCATTGAGAGTGAGACTACTGGGAGTTGGAGAGAAGAGTTCGTCAGCAGAGAGAGAAAAGACCTTTCCGATGTCTGAGAAAGAAAAGAAAAAAGGGAGAGTCTGAAATTATGAGGGAGATGGAAGTTTTAGGGTGAGAGTTAGAGATGGAGATGGAAGTTAGGGCAAGAGTTTGAGAGGGACTGAAAAAATTGAGAGGGAGATGGAAGATAGGGCGAGAGTATGAGAGGGAGAGCGTGAAAATTTTTGGACTAGCGTTGACTACCCTTTAGGCATCTGTGCGGCTTTTTAAAAAAACATGTCCCTCTTAAAAATAAAAATAAAAGGCAAATCACTTTAGGCATCTCTGATTATGAGAGATGATACTAAAGGGGACTCAAAGGCATAATCATAAAAAACCAAAAATTCGTATTGATGTCTTTGTACCTGTTAGTATCGTTATTTATAAAATTGATGCATAATGTACTAATAGCATCAATATTATGTTTTACCGATGCCTATGTAGTGTTGCTAAAAGTGAAATTTGGCATAGTGTACGCTACAAACCAGGGGAGATCCTGTTTAATTTCTCTTACATCTCATGCATTGCCAATTGCCGCCACTACTCGAGCACATTCCCTTGGAACAAGAGTCCATGGACATGTACAAGCACGCCAATTGTAACTCCAAGAGGTCAGTGTATATGGATGACCAACGAATGTGGAATTTCTATACACTCCCATGTTATTCACTCGGAGTTCTCATTACGATGAAATTGACATATATATACGAACGTAGAATTTCTATTTGCACACAGGCGGTCAGTGTTTGCCTTTATAACATGCAATTGCATCACCTTTATGCAATTTCAGAGTGTTCGTGCCTAATCACGACAACTCTATTGATGCTAGCAATATTTAATGATGCACCTAAAAATATATGTATATCCTTTCAATGAAATATTCTATATATGGATTTTAAATGGTTTTTTATTTTCCTTTGTAATTTTTTCTATTTGATTTTTTATTGTGTTTATTCTATTTTATATTTTTATTTTGTCCAAGTCTAAGACCCATTTGAATTGACAATTCATGAATTATCCAGTTACTAATTATAGAATCTTTTTTAGTTTCACTCAATTCATATACTTCTATAGAATCTGGTTACTAATTACGATGCAAAAGCCCACATCGACACTCTTCTTCCGGAAAATGCTTGCAGAAGTTAGGCATAATATGAACTTAGAGATCATTCGGATCCCAACCATGCTCTTTGGGGTCTTTGGGAATGTGGGGTAGGTTAGAAGAGGAATCCATAGTTTTGTAATGGATATAGTGAGTAAATTGTTCACTAAATTGCTCATTTTATACATGAATGAACGGTCGAGATTGAACCATGATGCTTTCATCGAATGGTTATTGTTAAATTCCAATAGAATTCCATTTATTGGCTAATTTGAATAAATAATATAAAAAGATTTATCAATCCAACCATAGCATTTACACTACAAACGACAACTTGTTCTCAAGGCAAATAGCCCCGTTCGTTTGGTAAACAATTCAACGGCTTGTTTTACACAATGAACGTAAGAGGTTCGTTCGTTGAGTAAAAGTAGTTGTTCCTAGGGTAAATGGACCAAGCAACCTTCTTTACCAAACAAACAATACTTTTTACACTACGAATGACCAAGAGTCATTCCTGAGGTACATAGCATCGTTTCTTGGGTAAACTACTCAACGAACGGGGTCTTTTACATAGACAACATAAGGGGTTTGTTTGTTGAGTAAGAGTAGCCGTTCCATAGGTAAATGAACCAACCAACCTTCTTTACCAATCCAACGATACATTTTACACTATGAACCACAAAGAGTCATTCTTGAGGTAAATAGCCTCGTTACTTATGTAAATTACTCAACGAACGGGGTCTTTTATACAGAGAACATAAGGGATTTGTTCATTTAGTAAAAGTAGTCATTCTTGAGGTAAATGGACCAACCAACCTTATTTGCCAATCCAACTATGCAAATTACTTAATGAACGACAAAGTCTCTTTCCTGAAGTAAATGGTTGTCCTTAGGTAAATTACTTAACGAACAAGGTATTTTACACAGTGAAAGTAAGGGATTCGTTCGTTGAGTAAAAGTAGTCGTTCATAGGGTAAAAGGACCAAGCAACCTTCTTTGCCAAACAAACAATACTTTTTACACTATGAACAACAAAGAGTCATTCCTGAGGTACATATCGTCATTTCTTGGTATAAAGGTATTGTTGGATTGGTAAAGAAGGTTTCTTGGTGAATTACTCCATGAACGATCACTTTTACTCAACGAACGAATCCCTTGCGTTATCGGAGTAAAATACTGCATTTGTTGAGTAATTTAACTAAGGAACGAGGCGATTTACCTCAAGAACGACTCTTTGCTGCTCGTAGTGAAAAATGTATCGTTGGATTAGTAAAGAAGGTTTCTTAGTCAATTTACTTCTAGAACGATCATTTTTACTCAACGAATGAATCCCTTACATTCTTGGAGTAAAATACCCCGTTCGTTAAGTAATTTACCTAAGAAACAAAGCGATTTACCTCACGAACGACTATTTGCCATTCGTAGTGTAAAAGGTATCGTTGGATTGGTAAAGAAGGTTTCTTGGTCAATTTACTCCAGGAACGATCACTTTTTAACCAACGAACCGGATATTTTACTCCGCAAAAGATACCTCTCTCATGTATTGAGTAAAAATTGTCGTTTGTAGAGTAAATGAGCCAAGGAACCCCTATTTACCAATTTAACGGGGTTCACGACACTTTGAATTGCAATTTAACACCTACATTGTGCAATTACAGTGACATGAAATTGCATACAGGAGCTTAGTAATTGCATATAGCGATATGCAATTGCATTAGGCTACTTTAAATTGCATGACATATGTGAAATTGCATAGCCTGGTTGACAAAGTAGTTTTCTCTCCATTTATTCCAGTTTAGGCTTAAAGGGCTTGTTTGGTACACCGTATTAGACTTTGGATAGGAGTAAATAGTCCATGTCATGTGTTTGGTGTCAACTTGTATTGTTTAATTACCTGACTATTTTATACGGGTTGAGCTTTTAATACTCTTCTCATCTGACTAACTAATACAACCCACACACCCCGGTTTAGATAATACACGCTTAATTATACGACTAGGGATAAAGAACACGCATTCTACCGTGAAAAATCAAACGCTCTTTTCAGCAGCAATGTTAGGTCTTGGTTCTGATCCTTTCACCAAACTATTTGTTATAGTTTTCAATTGGTCAAAAGGAAATGGCTAAAGCATTTGGTGAGATGATTTCTGAGTTTGTTGACCAATTGAAAACTATAACAAATAGTTTGGTGAAAGGATCAGAACCAAGACCTGACATTGCTGCTGAATTGGCAAAGAAGGACTTGTCTATTATTGACCAAATTAAGGCACTGTGGCTAATTTTGGAGAAAGCAAGCTATGAGAAAAGCATTTGTTCTTCTCTTACTCAGGTGAGGGAGTTGTGATTAACTCTTTGACGTAGTTTAGTTTATGAACAATTTTCCCTTTTGCTCTTATCACCTTAGTATGTGATTACTTTGAATTATACATTATTTGGTACTGTTTTTATTAGCGTACGCAAGTATGTTGGAATTTTTATGAGATACTACAATTATGATAATGAGTTATATGAAAAAAAAAAAAATCTTGGCAAAAACAATTGAAAAACAAACTTGTCATATAAATCTTACCAAAAAAAAATTTTTGTGTCATTTGAATTTGAATTTCTACTTAAATTATCAAAGAATATTTTTTTAAAAAAATAGTCTAATCAGATGTTATGCAGAATAGCACCAAACACAATATAACTTAGTCAGACTATTTATCCGGAACAGCACCAAACGCCTTATAATATTATAGATAAACAATAAGTACTCTCCGGGAACAAATTAATATTATCCGACAGAAATTAGTCAATATAGTCCGACGTACCAAACGAGCCCAAAGAGTCTACAAAATTGCACGTCGCATGATACAAAAACTAGACAACCGTGTACAATTACCCTTTCCTCCATATGTTTTATTTGCAGTCAATCAACAACCAACATAACCAAAGGGCGCATTGGTTGATTTATGTTACTTCACTTCTGCAAAGCTTGATAACTGACTTAGTAGAAAAACCGAACTAAACCTAATAGTAAAATAAATTTATTAAAAAATAAATTGAAAATTGAAATTGCAATCTAATTAAAATATATAATTAAATACAATGATTGAATATACAAAATTACAACTTGTAAATCTATCCATTGTAACATGATATTTAAATCACAATAAAAATTACATTTAAAACTAAAAATACTCAAAATAAACCAAGCTATCTAGCACTTAGAAGATCATGAGCAACAGAGTCTAAGCCAACCTTTCTTTTGTTCTCCACGAGCCCAGCCTTAACCACAAGAAAAAAGAGAAAGAAAATAACTTTGTTAAAAGGCCTTGGATTTTCATTTATGCAATTCAAAAAAGAGGCTTAATCAAGTACAACAAAAAGAGGCTTAAAAAAGACAAAAGTAGTGAAATCATAACCATTGCCAATTTAGAATCAGCAGCTTGTGGAACCAGAGTACTAATCCATGACTGCCCCTGCTTCACTCATCTCCTTGTTTAACAAGGGCGTACAAGTTCATAAACAGTTAGAGAGCAGAGAGCACCAACGAAGCTAACTTTGTAACATTGAAAAAACTGAAACAACAATTCAAAATCACTAGTTATTAGCAATTTACAGCACCAAAAATCACCTCACTCACATCATATAAACATGATAACAAAATCCTTAATTTAATTACCAAAACAAATTACAAAAATAAAAGCTGGCTGGCTGACTTAACAGAGATTACTTATTAAGGCTAACAATCATAACAGATAATAAACATATATGCAGAAAACAGAAAAATATGCGGCAAATTTTAGTTGTCTATCTTTTGGCACAAAGACGGAAGACAAATCGATGTTTTCATAGAGCAGCGAGTTACTAGAAAGCAAAAATAGAGCAGCTAGTTAGGTGCATATCTTTAATTTTCTAACTTCTTCAATCAACTGCACAAGAATTGAAATTTTGTGGTGGGAGGGTGGTAAGGGTTGGTTATTTGGTGGATGATATTTAGCAGTGGCTTGTTGGGTGGGTTGGGGTGGTGGTAGTGAGGGTGGTGGTTGTGATCTGATATGGTCAAGTTAGGTAGCGGTAGTGCTTAATTAATTAATTTTTTTTTAAAACGGCTTTAATAAAATTTTTGCAAAACTATGGTGTTTGGTAAACATCAAGAATCAGCTTTTTAAAAAAATTGCGGTCAATGACCGTTGTTTTTTCAAAGCAAGGATAACCCAGCTTTTAAAAGTTGCTTTAAAAAAAAAAAATTAACTGGTGATTTTGATGAATTTTTTACTTTCACATAATGCCCACATTTATTTTTCAAATGGACAGTCCTTGTCCCTCCAAGACACATCAAACGATGCAAACTCCCCTTCTTCCCCATTATGCAAACCCCCCTTTCTTCTCCATTCTGCTCATTCGCAACCCTCCCTCTTTCTATTCGTTCTAACTCACATTCCTTTTTTCTATTTTTCGTCTGCAACAAACCTCACTCAAGCGCCAACCACAACCCCAACCTCCTACCATGGGCTGTAGACAACGATGACAGATGAGCATCGATGACAGACGAGCACCGATGGCAGACGACGAAGACTCCACAGCTTGGACTGTAGACGATGATGACGACTGTGCAAGGAGGACGACTTCTCTGGGCATAGGGAGAAAAATAGAACACGGAGAAGGTGTAGAAGAGAAAAATTCGGAATAAAAATGTCCAGAGAGAAAGGAGAAGAAGAAGCAGGCAATAAGAGGAAGGAGAAGAAGATGAAAAAGAAGGAGCGGCAGAAAGAGATGCGTAAAGTTTGAGGATTCCCAAAAAAACAGAGCACGAAAAAGTTTGACCGAAAAAAAAATGCAAATTAAAAAAGAAAAAAAAAATTATGTTGCGTAAAGTTTTTTTTTTTTAAAGTATAAAAAGAAATAAGAAAACAACAAACAATTTCATCATCATGATTCATGTCCTTTTGGTCATTATACACACTAAAAGCACTTCGGATAAAATTTTACCAAACACTTTTACTACTCACAAAACTTTTTTAAATACAGTTTACCAAACCCCTAACTGCTTTTTTTTTCATAACTAGTTATTCTTGCAGCACAGCAAAACCAACTTTTTTTAAAAGCACAGCAACGCCAACTAGCCCTTACGGTTGAGGGAGGGGGGAGGGGACATGAGAGAGAGGGAGAAGAAGATATTTTTATTTATTAATTTTTCTATTTTGTAAGTTTATCACAAGTAACGAGAGAGTGTGTGTATGAGAGAGAGAGAGAGAGAGAGAGAGAGAGAGAGCAGAGACGGGAGGAAAATTTGACCTTTTTTATAAAAAAAATTAAAATTTTTCTTTTACTTTTAAAAATTTTATGAATCTTGAGTTGTAATGTGTGTGTGTGAGGGCGAGAGAGAGAGCAGAGACAGGAGGGAAATTTGACCTTTTTAAAAAATTTCTTTTACTTTTAAAAATGTTATGAATCTTGAGTTGTAACGTTTTTTTCAAAAAACATTTATTCAAATCCACGTGCCATTATATAGGCCATGTGGGCTTGACACAATGATCTAACATAATTTTTGACGGAATCTCATGGATGGACCATTTTGATGTAGGACCTTAAGGCCAACCACGTCACAAAAAATCATAAAGGACTAAAAATGATAATTTCTTGAACCTCATGCACCATTTGTGACCAAACCCAATGCCTTACCCCATGAACTATATAGAAAGTTATAAAATTTAATGCTGTAACTTTCAAAAAAATGTTTTAAAATTTAATAGAGTAAAGTCATTTTCCCCTTTGTAAATTGCAATACTTTTTTTTTTCTTTCTAAAAAACTAAGGATATGAACTATAGGAAAATAGCCAATTTACCTCTACTGTGAAAATTTTCAAACTCCATCCATTTTTCTGTTAAAAATTAGGCCAAATTCTTCAATTTAAAAGCTAAATTAGCAGCAAAAGAAATATATTAAAAAAACAATGAAAAGCTGAATTAAAACAAAAAAACAAAACGAACAAATAAACTGAAAAATTCCCTAGTCTCACCCCAAAAGGTAACTCAGAAGAATTACCACCCTCGTGAGCCTTTCCTCTCCCTGGTCAGTGATGGATGAACCACCACTTGTCTTCAACCCAAAATTTTCTGCTGAAATTAGAATTAAATATCTTTCTTTCTGGCAGAGCCTGGTTGATGAAATTGACTGAATCAAAGCTTAAATTAATAGTTAGACTTAGATTAAACAATAGGATATTAGCTTATTTAAAATAGAACCTTGCATTGCGTATACTATATAATAAATCTTAATTCTTTGGCAATGCCATACTTGATGTCTGATAGGAATTTTACCACAGGTGCAAAAGGGTTTAAAATCCTATAAAACTTGCAAGAATGACAAGGTTATTGCAGTATAAACGGATCTCGCAAGGTCGTTCTCCACAAGGATTATTAAATAATTCGTAGCAAACCAAATTCTTATTAATTATTGTAAAAGAGAAAGTTGAGATGTTTGATTTTAAGACCTTAAATTAAGCTGAAGTTAACTAATAAAAATAAGGTAATATGCCAAATTAAAGTTAAAAGCAAAAGAAACAGTTGTGTTTTGAGAAATCAAGTTAAAAAAGCACTAGGGATCTGCCGTCACCTTAACAATTCTATATAGTTCTCCCAATTACTTATGACCTATACATGCATATTTCAAAGGTTAGGTATTCCTAATATATGCCTACTTGGACCCCCAACATAGAGCGTATATCATACATGCAATCCGTCTGTGGTATTCAGATCAAATCTAAACATACATGACTCATTAAGTTCTGTGAAACCTTTTGACAAACCATGCAACCCTTAAGACGTGGTATTCATCCTAAGTGAATTCGCACATATTAATCACAAGAAGCCTTCGTCAATTTCAGGGACCGACCTCCGACCAAAATTGCATCAAATTACTTTTCTAAACATCCTAATGGTGATCAAGCATCAAGACACTTAGATAGTTTAACCCAGTGATGAATAATTTGAAAACCTGCATGCATATAATCATAAGCAAATTGGATAGAAACTACATATTCTTGCTAAGGCTCGTGGCCTCACCCTAGCAAAAAGGGAATTAGTTACGCATATTCATAATAGAAATCATAGAAAATATTATTAAGAAGAAAAGGAATAACAACACCTGGAAGTAGAAAATCCAAGAACCCTAGCAATTGCTCTCCCAAAAGCCAAAAAGAAGTCTGAAAAAGAAGAAGAGACCTAAAACTGATGTGAAAAGAACTTAAATACTCCCTAAAACCTAGCTTCACAAGACAACTTTTCTTTTCCTAAAAGGAGACTAAATAAAAATAAGGTAATACAAGGAGATAAAATCCTAATTGGATAAAGAGACTATGCATTAAAGCTGCCCATTCACGTTCTGGCCTCAAAACTGCTCCAAATCAGGCCCATAATAGCTTGTTTTGAAGAGAAAAATATTCTGAACACATCTCAAGAAGGCCACGAACCCATCCGAGGTCATTTTGGGCTCCAAAAACGCCATTAAGGGCCCAAAACGTCACTTTTTCCAGCACTGCACTGCTCCTTTATTTTTATCGCCATAAAACAACTGCTTGGTAGAAAAATATGGAATTTTGATACAATTGAGCCAAGTGACTCACGAACGTCCTCCAACTGGAATTACTCCAAAATTCGTCCATTTGATCATGTTTTGCTCCAAAGGAAGTCGAAAGCCCTATATTGAAAATACAATTCAAAGTATCAAAATTCTTCCAAAATATTAACCAAAATATACCAAGATTGGGATTAAATATATACTATAAAATATACCCATCAATGTCTAAGTTGAAATCCTCTTCTCACCTGTCAAAATTTCACATTGTAAATTGTGACAAATATGACAAATCAAATAAAACTTGATGTTGCAAAGGACTCACTAGTGTAGTGGTTTGGAGCAATTGCACCTCTAGGCAAGGTTCTGAGTTCAAATCCTAGCATTAGTATAGTGTGTGTGAATTTAGTATATTATCATCTCTCTCAATAAAGAATGTCCTAAAAAAAAATTTAAAATATTCCTGGAAAGTTTAAGTGCGGCTCACACTTGTTGTTTTGGATGATATAATGAATGCTTGTGGAAAATTTAGTTCTTAAAATCTGTCATTTTGCCTTTTGCCTTTTGGCCGCAGATTCTTTCACGCGAGGAAATTTTAGGACAAAAAGAACGCATTGACTTTTACAACTTTCGATCTACCACTGCTTGGGGTCACTTCGCATATTCTCTCTTAATTTAACCATTGGAGAGAAACAGTGTTATCCCCTTAGTAAGTTGTTTTTATAACCATTGGGATATGTTCTAAAAGTTAGTACTTTACCAAAAAAAACAAAAAAAAAATAACAGGAGCAAGAAATGAAGCTAGATAACTTTTATGGTCTCCATTTCAAGTCCCACGGAGAAGGAATTAACTTCTTGTTCTGGCCATCATCTTAAAGTGGACAAATTTTCAGGAGGGATACGCAAATCATGACAAAAAATATGTTATAATAAATTTTGTAAAGAAGGCGGATTTCCTTAGAAGCCGGCCCTGCACTAGCTAACTTGACCGCTTGAAAGCTATGCCAACAACCATGATAAGCTTTCTTTCTCTATTCATTTCTGTCTTTCTATCTTTCATTGAGTACCCTTTTTCTCTTTCTCTCTCTCATTTCCTCAGAAACCTAAACTGCAGCCATGCCTTTGGGACGAGCATTTGAATCTGCTTCTGTAAGCCTGTTGCTTAACAAGTTGGCTACCCAGGATGTAATAGATTTTTTCCTCAAGTGGGAACCCGATGGTTCCCTATTAGGAAAGCTCAAGACGAACCTACAAATAATTCATGCAGTTCTCAATCATGCTGAGGAGAAGCAAATCAAAGACTTACATGTCAAAGCTTGGATTGAGGAGGTCAGAGTTGCAGCTTATGATGCTGAGGACATTGTGGCTGAGATCGCCAATGATGCTCTTGAATCACAAAACAGCAACAACAAGGTATTGAACTTTGTCTGTGACTCTTTCAATACAAATGAAATAGTCAAGGAAAAGCTGGACTTTAAGATGAAAGACATTGGTAATGCTCTTAATCCCTTTCGGGAACGTGTTGAGCCAAAAATGAAAAAGATCATAGAAAGACTAGATGAAATTGCAAAACAAAAAGATGTTCTTCGTTTGAGAGAAGATGTTGGTGGGGTATCATTCGGGGTTGATAGATTGCCTACAACTCCAATGGTTAATGAATCTCATGTTTATGGCAGAGAGTTTGATAAGGAGGAGATAATTAAGTTGCTGGATTTGGGCAAGGAAAATGATGATGAGGTTTCCATAATTCCAATTGTCGGCATGGGAGGTATTGGAAAGACAACACTTGCTCAAATTGTGTACAATGATGACACCGTGGCTATGTTGAAGTTTTGTAATCTGAGTGTGTGTGTGTGTTTGATTACTGAAGAAGAAAGAGAGAAAAATGGATAGCTAATTGTTCATGCTCTGCGAAATAGCAGAGAGAATGTTCTCTTCTATATATCTTTCATTCACACTTGCTCTGTGTATATATCTCACCGTTATGCACAGCTCATTACATCAAAACCGTACAATTGATCTCAGCCATTCATCATGCTAAACTAATGGATCACTCTCCACATGTCACTTGGACAAATTACAATAAAGGCCCTACACTTGGTTTAATTACCAAAGTGAATACACAATTAATTACTAGACATATATGAGCTAATCTTAGTCAGCTCACAGCTTATACACTAACACTCCCCTTTAAGCTTTGAGCTGATACAACTCCAAGCTTGTCTCTAAGATAGTTAAACCTTTCCTTTGGTAAAGACTTGGTAAAGATGTCTGCCACTTGATCTTTGGTAGGACAATAAACCAAGTCAATAACCCCTTGTTGTAGAGCATCCTTGATGAAATGATATCTCCTGTCAATGTGTTTTGTTCTCTGATGAAACACTGGATTTTTAGTGATAGAAATCGCAGATGTGTTATCACATTTCAGAGGTGTAGCTTCAGTTTGCAATTCACCAAAATCCTCCAAAACAAACCTGAGCCATATTGCTTGTGTTGTAGCCTCAGAAGCACTGACATATTCTGCTTTTGCAGTAGAAAGGGCTACACAATTTTGCTTGACAGATGCCCATGAAAACACTCCACTTCCAAATGAGAATGCATAGCCGGATGTGCTTTTGCTATCCTCAATAGAGCCTCCCGATCATCACACAAGATTCCAACTAAGACTGCTTGCTTGCCTTTCTCATACATCAAACCGTAGTCTAATGTTCCTTTAACATACCTTAGCACCCTCTTAGCTGTTCCATACTGTTTATTAGAAGGACCATGCATATACCTAGCTAGCAGACTTGCAGCATACATCACATCTGGTCTAGTAGCAGTAAGATACAGTAAGCTTCCTACAAGCTTTCTATAATTCTCTTCATCAACAGCACCACTTCCATCATCCTTGACCAATTTTTCTGTGGCTACAAGAGGAGTAGACACATGCTTACAATCTTTCAAGCCAAATTTATTCAACAAGGAAGATGCATACTTCTTTTGGTGAATAAAGATGCTTGAATCAGTCTGAATCACCCCCATTCCTAGAAAGTGATGGAGAAGTCCTAAGTCTGTCATCTCATACTTCTCCTGCATGTCTTTCTTGAACTCATTCAACATTGCTTGATTGCTTCCTGTGTATACTATATCATCCACATAGATGGATATGATTAGTATATCATGTTCTCCCCTTGTCTTGGTATAAAGAGTAGCTTCACTCAAGCTTTTCTCAAACCCACACTCAAAGAAAGTAGCTGTCAATTTCTCCATACCAGGCTCTAGGTGCCTGTTTTAACCCATAGAGAGCCTTGTGCAGTCTGTAGACTCTATCTTCTTTGCCTTGAATCACAAATCCCTCAGGTTGCTCAACATACACTTCTTCTTGCAGCTTTCCATTCAAGAATGCTGACTTGACATCTAGTTGATATAACTTCCAGTTCTTTTGTGCAGCAAGAGCAATCAAGGTTCTGATTGTGTCCAATCTAGCAACTGGAGCAAAAGTCTCATTATAGTCAATTCCTGGTTTTTGCACATATCCCCTAGCAACTAATCTTGCCTTGTTCTTTTGTACTGAACCATCTAGATTCAGTTTGGTCTTAAACACCCATTTAACTCCAATAACATGTTTGTCACTTGGTCTGTTTACAAGTTCCCAAGTTCCATTTTTCTCAATCATGGATAGCTCATCTTCCATTGCTTTTATCCATGCTTGATCCTGTGCAGCTTCCTCATACTTCTCTGGTTCCACTATGCAGAGATTGCATTGTGCCAGAATATCATTTATGCTTCTCCACTTAACTGGTGTATGATCATAAGGTTTTGTGATCTCAGCAGTTTCATGGATATTCCTCTCTTGTTCTTCAACTTGAGAAGGACTGCAAGGACTAGCAACATTGTTCTCTACTACATTACTTCATGTAGGTGGGATCAATCTCGCTTTGAGATTTATCTTGTGTATTTGTCAGCAGTAGGCATTTCTGTCTGTGCTTTCCAGTTCCAAGCCATACTCTCATCAAACACTACATCTCTTGACAAAATCAGTTTCTTAGTGCAAGGATCAAACACTCTGTACCCCTTCTCACAAACAGCATATCCAACAAATACACCCTTGACACTCTTAGCATCCAGTTTACGCCTTGTTTCATTTGGTACATGAACATAACAAAGTGATCCAAACACTTTAAGATGACCAATGCCTGGTTTTCTGCCACTATATGCTTCAAATGGTGTTAAGTTGTCCAGTGCTTTGGTAGGAGATCGATTGAGTAAATACACAGCTGTATGCACGACTTCCGCCCATAGGAAGTAAGGCATGTTCTTCTCATGCTGCATAGCTTTGGCCATTTCCACCACAGTTCTATTTTTCCTCTCTACAACTCCATTTTGTTGTGGAGTGTAGGCTGTGGTTAGCTGTCTTTGAATCCCTCCTTCTTCACACAACTTGTTGAATTCACAAGATGTGAATTCACCTCCTCTATCACTTCTCACGCACTTCACCTTGAGCCCACTTTGCAGTTCTACCATTGATTTGAACTTTCTAAAGCAGTTTAATGCATCAGATTTATACCTTAGGAAATAAACCCAAGCCATCCTTGTACAATCATCAATGAGTAGCATAAAGTACTTGTTTCCTGCTATAGATTCTGTCTGCATTGGACCACACAGATCTGTGTGTATCGGCCCAGTGGATTTTTGCTCTCCAAGCTTGATCTTTAGGAAACCAGTCTCTATGTTGTTTTCCCAATCGACACCCTTCACACACACCCTTAGTTTCTTCTAGAAATGGAAGGCCATGAACCATATCTTGCTCTCTCAACTGCTTGAGACTTCTGAGATTTAGATGTCCTAATCTCTTGTGCCAAATCCAAGTACTCTCTGTCACACTAGCCTTCAATGCAATGTGATCGTTTTGCATTAAGGATAGAGGATAGCACCTGTTAGTTTTCATATTGACCTTGATAACCAAGTTATCCAGTGAAGGTCCATCAAAAATACAGCACATACCACTACCAAAAAGTAGATAATACCCATGCTCATCCATTTGGCCAACACTTAGCAAATTTTCTTTCAAACCAGGTAAGTACATAACCTCCTTGATGAATTTTCTGCCTGTACTTGTTTCAATAACCAGTGAGCCTATGCCTGCAACATCCACTAAATGTCCAGTAGGCATTTGTACCTTGCCAGTGACATTTGTCCTTATATCTGCAAGTAGTTCAGCATTACCAGTCATATGGTTGCTGCATCCACTGTCAATGTACCAATTTCCATTAACCTTCACTTCAGTGGTAACACTATTAGCATAAAACAGATTTCCAGTCATCTCAGTTTGATTGACACAGTTTGCCTTTTGAGTAGTCTTACTCATGGTGCATTCCCTAGCAAAGTGTCCAAACCTATCACAGTTAAAACATTTAGGCTTCCCCTTATATCTACACTCACCAAAGTGAAATTTGGAGCACACCTTGCACTGTGGTTTAGCTGTGTCTTGAGCTGTCTGTTGTGTTGAACCAAAACTGTGATTTGGTGCATAATTGTTCTGCTGAGGCTTTCCTTTTGACTCCCATGGTTTTCCCTTAGGATTCCAATTCTTTTGAGACTTAGAATGATTCTTGCTTTGTTGTCCTTTTGAATTCACAGACAGAGAGGCAAATGCCCTTTCAGTTGTATCCACATTGTGTAGATCAAACCTTTGTTCCTGACTTTTCAAAATAGCTACAACTTCCTGCAATTCCACAGTCTCCAAACTTTTGGTATTTTCAATAACCAAACAAATAGGATCATATGGCTTGCTAAGGCTAATCAACACTTTCTGAACTAGTCTCTCATTAGTCAGAATCTCACCAAATGTTTTCATTTGGTTTATCAAGTCATTTAGCCTAGTCAAATAGCCAGATAAGGTTTCATCATCTCTCATCCTAGCATACTCAAATTCACGCCTCAGATTTTGTAATTTTACAGACCTTACCTGATCACCTCCATGGTATTCTCCATACAACAAATCCCAAGCCATTTTCGCAGATTCAGCATTAGCTATTCGTGGAAAAATCTGATCAGACACAGCATTCTGGATGATGCCTAAAGCCTTAGCATCTTGCATATAGGCAGCCACCACTTTCTCATCATCATCTTCCTCTGAGCTTCCCTCACTCTTCTTCTTCTTCTTTGGATCTGAGGTCGTAACCCCTTTCTCAACCAATCTCCACAGTCCATGAGATTTGAAGATTGTCACCATTTTGATTCTCCAGAACTCGTAGTTCTCTCCAGAGAAGATCGGAGTTCTAACTTCAGAACTTCCAGATCCAGCCATAGCTCAGCTCGTAGATGCAGCAAATCCAAATCGATCTCTGATTTTATGAAATTTCTGCAACAAACCCGAGCTCAACCAAACTTGAACAGAGCTTGATTTCTTACGCCCAGCTTGTAATCGAACCTGGCTCTGAGGCCATGTTGAAGTTTTGTAATCTGAGTGTGTGTGTGTGTTTGATTACTGAAGAAGAAAGAGAGAAAAATGGATAGCTAATTGTTCATGCTCTGCGAAATAGCAGAGAGAATGTTCTCTTCTATATATCTTTCATTCACACTTGCTCTGTGTATATATCTCACCGTTATGCACAGCTCATTACATCAAAACCGTACAATTGATCTCAGCCATTCATCATGCTAAACTAATGGATCACTCTCCACATGTCACTTGGACAAATTACAATAAAGGCCCTACACTTGGTTTAATTACCAAAGTGAATACACAATTAATTACTAGACATATATGAGCTAATCTTAGTCAGCTCACAGCTTATACACTAACAGGCTAGGCATTTTAATTTGAAAGCGTGGACTTGTGTATCTGATTTATTTGATGTTGTCAGGATAACAAAAACACTTGTTGAGTCTGCCACAAAGAAAACTTTGAGCACAAACAATCTGGAATTAATTCAAGAAGATCTGAAAAGATTATTGACCAAAAGGAAATTTCTGCTGGTTTTGGATGATGTCTGGAATGAGAAGTATGAAAGTTGGGACGAATTACGAGTACCTTTCACAGTTGGTGCTCCAGGGAGTAGAATTATAATCACAACACGCTCTCAAAAAGTTGCATCACTTGTGGGCACTGTTCTACCTTACCATTTGAAGGCGCTGTCAGAAAATGATTGTCTGTCATTATTTGAACAAATTGTGTTTGAAAAAAGGAATTTAGATGCCTATCCAAACTTGAAAGCGATTGGCAAGAAAATAGTAGAGAAGTGTAAAGGGTTGCCTTTGGCTTTAAAGGCACTTGGGGGTCTCCTGCGCGCTGAACCTCAACCGGATGAGAGTTTTTGGAATGACATCTTGAATAGCAAAATTTGGGAACTGCCAGACAACAACATTCTACCAGCTCTAAGGTTAAGCTACTATCACCTCCCTGGGATTTTGAAGCGATGCTTTGCATATTGCTCAATGTTTCCTAAGGACTATGAATATGACATAGAGATGCTAATCAGGTTATGGATGGCAGAGGGTTTTTTGCAGGAGCCCGAGGGAAATAAAAGAATTGAAGATGTAGCTGGAAAGTATGTTTCTGAATTATTATCAAGGTCCTTCTTCCAACAATGCATCAATGACAAGTCACGATTTATGATGCACGATCTCATCCATGAACTAGCTCAATCTGTTTCTGGAAAAACATTTTTCAGGTTGGAGGAAAATGCAGAGAATAATAGCGAGCCCTCAAAAACTCGTCACTTATCATACATTCGTAAACGTGAAGATGTTTTTCAGAAATTTGAGCCATTCAGCAAACTTGAGTGTTTGCGAACCTTTCTACCGTTAGACCCATTGCAAGGGTTCCATCTGAGCATCTTAACCCACAAGGTTCCTCATGATATGATGCCAAAACTTAGATTCTTGCGTGTGCTATCCTTTAGTGGTTATCTCATAGCTAAGTTGCCAGATTCAATTGGCAATTTGAAAAATCTTCGGTACCTCAATCTATCTCATTGTGAAATAGAAGAGTTGCCTGAGTCAACAAGCAACCTATACAATCTGCAGACATTGATATTATTTTGATGCGTATCTCTTACCACGCTGCCTACCGATATGGGAAACCTAAGGAATTTACGGCATCTCAATATTCTAGGAACTAGGCTGAAGAGTATGCCTCTGAGAATGGGAAGATTGATTAACCTTCAAACACTCTCAGATTTTGTTGTGGGGAAACACATCGGATCAGGGATAGCAGAGTTAAAAGACTTGTCACATCTTCGAGGTTCACTTTCCATTTCTGGTTTGCATGAAGTCAGTGTTGGGGATGCAATTTGGGCGAAAATGCAGGTTAAGCAACACCTTGATGAACTAGTTATGGAATGGAGCAGTGATGATGGTTCACGAAATGAACAAATTGAGACAGATGTATTGGATGCATTACAGCCTCATGAAAACCTGAGTAAACTCACCATTAGCTACTATGGTGGTACAAAATTTCCAAGTTGGATGTGTGATCCTATATTCACTGGCATGGTATACCTGCATCTCAAAGGTTGCGCAAAATGCACATCGTTACCATCCCTTGGCCAACTGCCTTCTCTTAAAGAACTTGTAATTGAAGCAATGGATGGAATAAATCATGTCGGACTTGATTTTTATGGGGATGGTGATGCTTCCACAATTCCTTTTCCGTCTTTGGAAACTTTGAAATTTGAGAACATGAAAGAGTGGGAGGAATGGTCATCTTTAGAAGATGGAAGACTTCAAGGAATTCCTGGCCTTCGCGAGCTTTCCGTATTCAGATGTCCGAAGTTAAGAAAGTTCTCTCATGGATTTGCTTCCCTGAAAAAACTATGCATCAAGTATTGTGGGGCTTTGACTAGTTTTTCTCATCATCCTGAACTTGGAAACTTGGAACCTGTACAATTCCCTAGCCTTCAACAGCTTGTTCTTGTAGGTTGCAAAGAGCTTGAAGATCTTCCTGTTACACTGCCTTCACTGGAAGGTCTTGAGATAGATGGTTGCGAAAAATTGGCTGCACTTCCAAGGCTAATGGGACTTTGTACATTGTCCGTGTTAGATTCTAATGCTGAATTACTGGGATGTATGAATGAACTAACCTCACTGACCTCTCTGCACCTGAATCATATTTCGCATGTCAAGTCACTGCCTGAGGGCTTTATACGACATTCCACAAAGCTTGAAGAATTGAGTCTTGATAGCTTTTCTGAACTTGATCAATTGTCAAATGAGCAAGTGGGACTGACAGATCTTGCATCCCTCCAACGCTTGACAATCTCCAATTGTCCTCAATTTGTTGCTTTTCCCAATGAAGCTGATAAGTTGCCTCCTGTGCTTAACTATTTGAGTTTAAAACATTCTGAGAGCCTATTGAAGTTTCCAGATGAGCTTTACAAACTTAAGTTTCTTACAGAGTTGAGGATTGAATGGTGTCCAAAGATTGAATCATTTCCAGATACAGGTTTTCCCTCCATGCTTAAGCGTCTTGTAATCGGTGAGTGTGGCGGTCTTAAGAGCCTTCCGAAGGAGGTGTTACACAACAACAATTGTCTTGAGTATTTGGACATACATAAATGTTCCTCTTTGATATCATTTCTTGAGGAAGGAAACTTGCCTACTACTCTGAAACATATGAAAGTTTACTACTGCAAAATTCTGAGATCACTGCCTGGGGGTTTAATGATCAAAGACAACATGACTCTTCAGTTTTTGGAGATAGAAAGCTGCCCCTCTCTCATCTCCTTCCCAAGTGGTGAATTACCCACAACACTAGAGCGTCTTGAGATTGGTGATTGCTCTAAACTCCAGACCTTACCATTCAACCTTGTCAACCTCGTAAATCTTGAGACCTTGGAAGTAGTTAGATGCCCCCTTCTTGAGCATTTTCCAATGGGTGGGTTGCCAACCAACATGAAGTCAGTTAGAATTTGTGAATGTGAGAAGCTCAAGTCGCTACCTGAGTTTATTTACAAACTCAAACAGCTTCAAAAATTGGAGATATCTTTTTGTCAAAGTCTCATATCCTTGCCAAAGTCGGGACTGCCCACCAATTTAAGATCACTGACAGTTAAAGATTGTGAAATGCTTAATCCCATAGATGAGTGGAAACTTCACAAACTCAAATCTCTTCATGATCTCACCATCGGTGGATTTCCCGGCCTCGTGTCATTTTCAAATGAGTATCTTCTTCCGCACACTCTAACCTTTCTTCTTCTCCAAAGACTCCCTGATCTTAAATCCATATCGGAGGCGCTCCAGAATCTCACCTCACTTCAAAAATTGGTTATTAGTGAGTGTGATAAGCTCCAATCTTTGCCAAAGAATGGGCTGCCAGCTATGCTTGGTAACCTATCAATTTATAATTGTCATCTTCTTCAACATCGTTGTGAGCGGGACAAAGGAGAGGATTGGTCCAAGATTGAAAACATCCCCCATGTACATTTGAGCTAGTGACATGAAGATAATTGGAAACAGAGAAGTATTGTGAGGTGTGCTTTCTGATTCCCTGAAAAAGTGGCATTCATATATTTTCGTTCCCTTTACAATGGCATTCATATTTTAGCATAGCTTTACACATCTTGTTCTTAACCATAAACCCTTTATTCTCCATGCAGTTAAACAATCAATACTAGAAGCAGCAAACTGGAGCCCTAAAATACATGGAGGTTTGCTGTTTAAGCAGCTGCTTCTTACTACTCTCAACTTCTTTGCACCCTTGCATCATTATTTAAAATTGCATAAAATAAAAGTACCAAACTCAAGGTTGTGCATAGATGTGTGTGACTGCCAGAGGATCAGCAGCCTATATTCTCTGCTGTGTGGACAGTTGCAGCCAAGAACCCCTGAATATGCTACATGATTACAAAGATACAAGCAATGTATTAAATTGTCAATATTACTCTGCATATTATGTAGCAGATACTTCTTCCGTATAGTGATTCAACTGAATTCTTTTTCTTTCCAATTTTAGGAGTACATATTATAAAATTCTTGTGAGAGTTTGGATCATAACCTATAATCCCATTCTACCTCTATATCTGTCCCTTTATGGACCTTGATATTTTTCACCAAAAATACCTTATAACAATTGTAATTGTAAATGTACAGAACAGTTTTTACTAAACGTACAAATAAAGTAATGTGTTACAAATTTATTTATATGTTGAAATTGCGCACATAAATAGTTCAAATGGTATTTGTGGAAATTATCTTAAGTACGGAGGTAATTGCTCTTAACCACTTGTACAAACCCCTTGTCTTTAGATATTCTTTTCTATCCCTTCAATTTTCTATTGCATGCTATAGTTGTTTTTACTATGAATAGACAAAGGTACCACTTGTGCCATGTCAGTGATGCGTCGGGATGTTGGAAGAGAGGATGGAGTGACAGATAAGGGTGATCGGCAGGTTGACTGGCTCTTGGTGGTTGGGACGGGTTAGGCGTTATGGGGCTGGGGAATGTTGGGGATGAGGGAGGAGGTTTCCGCAAGAGATGAAGAGAGTGGAAAGGGATATTTATTTTAATATTTTTCTTTTTTAATTCAGTTTTAAATTTTGGCTTTATGTCACAAAACGTATTTGAGGTTCACGAAACTATCAGATTGCGTCTTTGTTTTTTTGTGTCATTCGTGGTCCTCAAGATTAATATGTGTCCTCAAGGTTAACATTTTTATATAGTTATTATCCAATGAGAGGATTACACATGTAAAATAAAATAAATATACAAGTGAACTTTAAATTAGTTTGCAAAATCTCAAAACCGTAACCAGAACAAGCTAGTACGGTCTAATTCAGTTTAAACCATTAACTTTTGTTATTGATCAAAATTAATACCCTAAACCAAACCGTCAATTATAATTCGAATCTACGTGTTTCATTGGTTCGGCCAAACTAATATCCCCACCCCTAGTGTCTATTATTTAAAGATAAAACTCTGAATAAAAGGCTTATTTACACCAATGCCTCTCAAAACTATAGTCAAATCTCACATTTCCCCTCCTCCCCTCCTCCCCTCCCCCTCCCCCAAAACTTACGGTGGCTCATTTACCGCTTGACCGTGGTTTGGTGACCCACTTTCTCCCCTATCGTCAACTCTGTCTAAAAGTCTATTAAATGTGATGACGTGGTATGGGTGTTTTTGTAATTTTATACACGTGAATCCTTACAACAATTGAGAGGGTGACGTGGCAAGTGGAGCCCACCTCCACATAAATAATAAACATAATTAAATATTCGAATAATTAAAAAAATAAAACAGAAAAATTATATTTTATTAGAACTAAAATGACAAGAAATATAATCCAAAAATACAAAAAAATAAAAATAAAAGCATCCATCATCATCATCTCTGGAGCACACCCCTCCTCCGACCTCATCCACCAACACCACCCCTCTGCGTAATACCGAAAAATTTAAAGATAGACTTTCCTATTTTCGGTAAAAATAATATTATAATAAAAAATAATTATGAGTATTTAATCAAGTGATTTTTTACCATTATAATTATAAGGTAGTACCGATAGTAGTCGACTCAACGAACACGTAGGAAATCGTTTACGAATTTTGAGCCAAAATGACCAAAATACCATAAGTGTGAGAATTACAAAATATCTTTGTAGGATAAATAAAAATAAAAATGTATTAATTATTTATTTATTTATTATTTATAAAAATTTATAAAAAATTTTAAAAAATTTATATTTAAAAAAACAGAATCTGCAACGTGTTGGCAACCCTCCCATTTCTCCCTCCATTCTTCCCCCCTTCCCTATATTCTCTCTTCCAAAATCTGATTTTTATCTTCATTAGAGGTGAGTTGTTCATCTATTAGAGATGAATCACCTAGTCTAGGCTAGGTGTAATGATTGTTTAAGCTTAGATAGTATTTTAGGATGAAGGAGTGGGAGGTTGGGTGAGGAAGAGAAGGAAGAAAAGGAGGGAGAAAGGGAAAAATCTCCAAGGTGAGCCAAATTTCGGATTTTCTGGGTTCTTAACTTTGTGTTTATGTGATTCTAGTTATTTGAGGTGTATTTTGAGTCATTTGAGGGATAGGAAATTGAATTGGAAGAGTTTGAGATTGCCATTTTCGGGTTGGGTGAATAGAGAAATTTTCAAGATGGGTGTTTATGATTTTGGGTTCCATTTTGAGTTTTTGTTGAGTTTCAATGATAGGTATGAACTTTAGAAGAGTTTTGGAGCTTTGGTAACAATGTAGGAGTGTTAGAATGGTTGAAAACAACTTAGAACAAAATCAGGAAATTTTCATTTTTCTGGAAAATTTCAGTCCGTGAGCCTCAATTTGGCTCTCTTTTTCTCCCAAACCGTTGCGTTTTTTAGGAATCCATTTATTGGGTTTTAAAATAGAATTGTCAAGGAACAAAACGCAATTGGTTTCGTTGAATTTGGTTGAGTTTTGATACGTCAAAAGCTTGTACAAACTTTGGAAACAAAATCTGTTTCTGCAAAAAATCAGTTACGAGTACAACTTTGGAGCTAGTTTTCTCCTTCGTTATAGCTCCGTTTTGAGTTTCGTTTGTTGAGTTAGAAACTAGAGAGAACAAGCTTCAAAATACTATAGGTTTGCCAAATTTCGTTAACTCTAGGTTGGTCAAAATGTCTCACAAAGTTGGGTTATAATCTGGAAAAACATGGAAAATTGCAAGATTTTTTGGGAAGATAAACAGTAACCGGAAACAAGCCCACTCGCAGCTCCGGCGAGTGGCGGAACGTTGAAGCTGTTCCGATGGCCTCAGACGACATATTTTTAGTCCATCTGACTCTATTTTTCGATCCGAGTCCGATGGTATAGGTTTCGAGTTGTTTCGAGGGTTGTAGCTTAGAGACTATACCACACTCTCCATGTTAAGAGAAAAAGTATTTTTATAAAATAAGAATTTCTAACCTTATTTTATATTTTTTTCAAATCTAGGAACAGGTGTGAACCCGGCAACCTCCGAAGGGTAATTTCGTCATTTTTAGCTTTTTGGACACGAGGTAGGGTTTTCTGATTTCCCAATGATTAGGCTATGTCACTTTTAATCTTAGTGCTTATATATAGTACTATAAATATAAATATTATTGTTGCTTTGCTCGGTGTATATTATTTGATGTTCGATGAAATACTATTTGATGTTATGTGAATATTATTATTAATGTTTCTCCATGAATATTATTTGATTATAGGTGAATACTAATTGTTATTATGAATGTTTAATGAATATTATATGAAGTTGGGTGAATATTATCATTGATATTGCTTCGTGGATATTATTTTACGTTGGATGAATATTATTAATTATCGGATTACACTTGAAATATTATTGTCATTATCGGTATTACTATTCCACAGAGATAAATGATATTTGAGCTGCATTACATACGCATCATGAATATAGTGATGTTTGAGGTGTGTGTGTCGTTTGAGGTATATCTAAGGGGTGGGAGAAGGTCTTAGATATATCTGATTAAAAATGTGGAATATATTCAGGTGGTGGGAGCAGGACTTGAATATATTGAGGTAGGTAGGAGCAGGGCCTCTAATGAAAAGTGAAAGATGAGAAACTTCGTACATAAAATAAAATTTGGGGTTAAGGGACGGATGGGCGCTAGTTCATATTTTAGGGTATTCGGAGCCACAGTGGTAAAATGCATGGCATGGGACATGCAGGCTTGTTGCCCTAAGGTATGAACTAGTGGGATTAGAAGGGAGTGAGTTCATGGCATCACCGAATATGCAAAAATTTATTTATCTGATCTGGTTACTTGATATATGTATCTTGTGTTGTTTGATGCATGACACTTTGATTAACTGAGAAAGCTGACCTTGAGGGGTTTGACGGTACTCTACTGGGCATTAGAATGCTCATACCCTAATAGATTGTGCAGGATTCAAGGCGAAATTTGAGGATGTGGGTTTCAACTTTCAACCAAGCTACTAGGCTTTTAACTGTCGATTTGTGTAATTTAGTATTTGTAAGTAGTCAACCGTTTGATAAGGATCTTAGTCCATATTTAACTTCGAGCTACTGTGACTCTGATTTTGCATTATTAAGAAAATTTGTTTTATTTATGGCTCTATTTTTCATCGTATCATGGTTGTAGGATTTTATTCTTATGACTATGGTATGACTCACACCCTGATTCGGGAATATTCCTTACTCTCGAATCGGGCGTGACACTCTGTCTCTCTCTTCACACCCAGCCACCAACACCACCCTACCACCCACTCTCTGTCTCTTCTCCCCCCCACCCGCTCTTTCCTTCTCTCTCCCTCTTTCTCTTTTGCCCTTATCTCTCTTCGATAACCATCCACCCCGTCTCCACCACCCACCTAACCACTACCATCCCCTTCTCCTTCTGTCTCCCTCTTTATCTGTCTTTCCTACTCTCTCTCTCTCTCTCTTCAACAACAGCCAATCCTAACCCACCCAGATCCCACCCACACCCATCCCCCTCCCTAGCCACACCGACCCTCTCACCCACCCACCTCATCCCCAGCCCCGGTGACCTCCATTTCCTCCGGCCTCTACAAACCAGAATTATCTTTCTTTTGGCATGTGGCTGGTGTTGGTGGTGGTTCGATTTGGTATGGGTGGTGTTGATGGGAATCGATTGGGTTCGATTGGCTTGTGGTTGGTCTGTAGTGGTGGTTGTGGTGGAGTGATTGGGTTTAATGGAGGTGGTTGTGGGATTGTGGTTGTGCTCTGTCTTTGGATATGCGGCTAGGGAAGGGGTGGAGGTGGGATGGCTGGGGTTGAGGATGGGGGAGTAGGAGATGGGGTCGTAAGATGGGTGTAGGCAAGGAGAGATGGGGTTTAATTTTACTTGTTTTTATTTGTAATTTTATTGTTTTTATTTTAATTATCTTTAATAATTAGACTATTTAAATATGTTTTTATCTATGTGGAGGTGGGCTCCACTTGCCACGTCACCCATTCAATTTGTGGATAATGATCCATGTATACAAAATTACAAAAACACCTGCCATGTCATCAAAGTTAACAAACATTTAGACGGAGTTGACGACATGAGGCAAAGTGGGTCACCAAATCGTAGTCAAGCAGAGTAAATGGACCACTATAAGTTTTGGGGGTGGGATGGGGCAATGTGAGATTTGATTGTAGTTTCGGAGGCATTGGTGTAAATAAGCCTAAATAAAAAAGGCAACTTTTGGTACTGTACAATGGTTGACATTTTCCCAACAAAAAATAAAGGATAAACTACAAAAGAACTCCCAAATTATAGGGTCATTTTCAAGTTCATACCCACATTTAAGGACATTTACAAATACATACTTAAACTCGAGTAAAACCTACAAATTGCCCCATCCGTTACACAAACCGTTAATGAATTTGTTAAATAATGATGTGGCAAATTTGAGTCCCAATTTTTGATGACGTGGACATCATGTGGGCAAAATATATAATAAACAATTCTTTTGTTTTTTAATAAAAAATTAAAATCATATTAAAAATTAAAAATTCTCTCCTCCAAGCCCCCTACCTAGAAAACCCAGCCACCAAAACCACCAACCAGCTCCTCCACTCACATCTCCAAATAACTTAATCAGGCCACCCATTGTTCTAGCCCAACCCCCATCATGTCTCCCCCCTTCTCTCTCCTGCTCGACACAGCCCAACCCTCAAATCCCCAACTCATGCACTCGCCATGACCCTCCTCCAATCGGTTATGGGATATGCGATTTGGGGTTGGGGATGAGTTGGGTTTTTGTTCCTTCCCATCTTCAAGCTTCGGATTCACAACCACCATTTAGTCATCATCATCCCAGATCTGGTGTTCAAATCCAAGCCCTAACATCCCCGATCTTCCCCTAATCTCATGGCCATCATCGTCGGCAAGAACATGAAATTTATTCACTCCAATTGAAAGCAATCAAATGAAAGTCAAGTCCCTAGTGCTGCAAGTCAAATTTGATTGAACATAACAAAGCTATAACTAAATGACAAAGCCCACATTATTAAAAAGGTGGAGAACTACAAGAATTTATAGTCGATCAAAGAAGAACATCAAGATTTTTTCTTGAACTGGAGAAATACTGAGATGGGTATATGCAAAATCCAAATTTTGAGCACCACAGGCTTCAAAAATTTGGGTGGGGGGGAGAGAAACAAGCAGACAGAGAGAAAGGGGGAGGTGCATCGGGGTGGGTGTGGGAGATGCATCGGGTGAAGGGTAGATTTGGGTTGCACTTGTTGGTTGGGTGAGTCGGGCTGGGGGTGGGACGAGAGGAGAGAGAGGAACATTGATTTTTAATTTTTAGTTAATACATCTTAATTTGTGAAATATAATTATATTTTTATTATTTAAAAAACAAAAATAATTGTTTACTATATATTTTTTCCATATGGAGTTCACTTTATCAAAAATTGGGAGTTACATTTGCCACATCAGTATTTAATATATTCATTAACGGTTTGTGTAACGGAGGGGCAATGTATAGATTTTCGCGAGTTTAAGTATGTACTTGTAAATGTCACCAAAGGTGGGTATGAACTTAAAAATGATCCAATATTTTGGGGTCTTTTGTAGTCTGTTCAAAAAAAATTGGTTGACATTTATCCTCGAATGGACTACAGAAATAAAAATTACTCCAGAGATGCTAATTTCTTCTTCAATGGGGTAAACCTGGCAGATAGATGAAACCATCATGGTCACGAATCTTACCCTAGAAATCAGGTAACTACGTCATACTTGCTGCGACAAAGATTTCCAGAATTTTCTGCTCACAATCTGATAAAAATCATTTCTTGCTTTTCTTATATTCTGCACGAAAGTCTGCTTTTTTATGTTCTGTTCCATCATATAGCCCCACTTGATGTCTGGATTCTCTTCACTAGTTGTATTTTAGTACCATGCCCAATGATCTCTCTGGTATGAACATCCTAAAGCAAACAAAAGGAAGAGGACATGAGCACACAACAATCTAACTGTTCGGTCACTTGTCCAACAGATAATAAATTATGGGACAAAGTAAGAACAAGCAAAGTTTTATTTAAAGAAAGGGTGGGAGTAAGAGTGATGGAACCAGCCCCAATGACTGAGTTAGATTCGTCGTTGGCAGTAACCACACTTGTTTTGGTAGGAGCAATCATAGAATGAAAAAAGGATTTATCATAGGTCATATGATCAATAGCACCCGAATCGATAATCCAACTTGTATCTCATTGGTCGGAAAGCAATAAAAAATTTCCCTCGTTACCTTCACAGTTAGCAGGCTCTGGAAGGGATAACTGAGAGAGAACAGAAAGAGAATCATCAACTGAATGAGTTGTCGTGGGCGAGGTTGAGACACCCGAGGTAGAGTCGGATAGCAGCTACACCACTCCCGCCATTCTTTTTATTCTCATGCGCCGCCTTTCATTACTTCTGGCGTTCAAGGAACCACTTCGGAAACCTATTCTTGTGAAAACATGTGGCCTCTGTATGACGGTTCCCACTACAGAAAGTGCAATGCATGTTTTATTTTTCCTCGGGAGTTGGACGAGAAAAATAAAAACTAGCAGCAGGGGCTTTGGATACCATTACAACAGAGGATTCAGTCTTTCCATCCTTCTTGAGCATTGCCTCTCGGTGCTGGGCCTCTTTACGAATAAAAGCAAACGACTCCTCCAATTTTGGCAATGGACTCAACCTCAACAAATATCCTCTAATGTTATCAAACTCATCATCTAGACTTATAAGAAAATTATAAATACGATCTTTCTGTATCTCAGCCTGTTGAATCTTCACATCATTAGGGCACTTCATGTTGATTGGACGACGACGGTCTAGTTTTAGCAAAGTAGGATGCAATATTGTGACCTCCTTGAATAATACAGGTTGCTTTACACCGTAATTCATAAATCTGTGACTCATTAGACGCGTCATAATACATCTGGGCTGCACTCTCCCAGACATCTTTAGCTGTTGGTAGATCTAAGAACAATTATACTAAATCTGGTTCCATGGTTTTTACCAACAATCCTTTAACAATGGAGTCTTCAATACACCACGAATCAAAGTCCGAAGCGTCTTTCTCCACTTGAGCCACCTTCCCTGTCAGATAACCTTTTTTTCCCTGGCCTGACACATGAAGCAACATCATCTTCGACCAAGTGTTATAGTTCTTTCCATTCAATCGTATGGTGAATGGGGTAGCAAAAGTATCATTGCGAACTATAACAATTGGTTGCGCCATGTCAAGAGTTTTGTGGTTTTCTGAAGCACTGGATTCTGCAGCGACGGTGGGGGTGTCTAGGGTATCTTCGAAAACCATGGAGAGAGAACAAGTTTGGAGGGTAGGTTGTGCCAGCTAGGATCGGTGGGTTTGAGTTTTTAGGGTCTTTTGTCGCACTAGGTTTGTGACGACAAGGATGTTGACGCTATTTTGCTGCAAATTTTTTTTTTGTTGCCATTAGCGGTAGAGGCTGCCGATGGCTAGGGTTTTTGTATTTTTGTTTGAGAGACCGGGTTTAGCCTACTCGATACGAACTCAAACTAAACACGAAGGATTGAATAATTGTGAATGATATTATATTTCTCCAAGAGGAGGATATTGATGGATTTCCCTCATTTGTAGAGGGGAGAAAAAGAAGGAAAAATAAATTGTAAAATAAAGAACAGGAGAATTTGAAGAAAACGAATGGAAGAGAAAGGAGAAAGTGTCTCATCATGCATGGCCACCAATTAGTTAGGAATGTTGACTATAAAAGTAGTTGCCTCCTTCCAGTTCATTGCATCCTTTAGAAAACCAAAACTTAGAGAGTTTTGAGAGATAGTTCAACCTCACTTGTGTGTGAGAGAAAATCCTCTTAAGAGAAAAAACCAAGAGAGAGTTTAGCCACCGATGTTTGGCATTATTTTTCACCCTTTTTATTTACACAAGGTTGGGAAAAGTCATATCCTAGACTGCCAAATTTATTTATTGGCTTTTATTTTTCCCCATCTTTCTCAACATATATATATATATACCAATACAAGTTGACTTTTCCTACAAGGAAAAGTAATTAGCTAATTACAAGGAATCCTAACTAGGCAACTATTCTAATTAGGTAACCTGAATTACACCAGGAAATCAGGGATCACGGAATCCCTAAATTATGGCTCACGCCAACCTAACAGATTTGAGAAAATCGGCTTAGACTAATTCACCTATATAAGCCGCAGCTAGGGTTGCAAGAATAAGAGCTTGAATACCACTTGTGGATGTCTATTTGCCGGGCTGTCCACCTTCACAAGCAATACATTTATCAAATTCAAAATGGATCCGAAGGATGAACTGGATATAGACAGTTCCAATAAGATTTCATCCTTAAATAAAATCCATTTTTTGATTTTTTTTTATTGCACAACCTTGGTTAATGAGTATGAACTTCTTGGAAGAAAAACGTCAGACTTTTGCAGTTGCATAGCCCTGTCTCTCCTATGCCAAAATCATCTACAATTTGCTCGACAAAGCATAAAATTAAATAGTTATGGTTGTATTAAATATTTTCCTTGTCCTATATATGTTGGGGATATAATGATGGAGAGAAAGGGACGTCTATGGATCGGAGAGGGAGAGATGCAAGGATCCTCAAGGCAAGACTTTATCAGATCTCATCCATCCCACTGATCATTACAAACAAAATTACTTATTGAATAACACAATCACTTCAGAATGTAAACAGTATTTGCCTCTTGCTGTTTTTGTATTTTGTTTCCGGGAGCTTCTATAGTGAGGGTTTTAAAGTAAGGGGCTTGGTGAGGGGTTTTAATCTCACCATTGATGCACCCCCCCCATGCTTTGTTGATGGTGAGATTGAAACCCCTCACCAAGCCCCTCACTTTAAGGCCCCTCACTATAATTTCACCCTTTTGTTTCATGAAAGCTTATAAAGTGGGCCACCAATGCAGGCCCAACTCACAACACAAACAAACACTGACACTGAGAGAATAAAATATAAACAAAAACAATAATCAAGAAATTTAACGAGAGGTTCACCTCAAATTGGATTACGTCCCTAGGCAACGATGACAAATCCATTAAGGTAGAAGAAATTACAACGAAAAGTATATAACATATTCAATATCACACACTCTCAAGTAATTTCACTCATCTCAACTCTCTCAATAGAGTCTCTCATACACCCAAACTCACTATAACTTTTCTCACCTAGTCGGTTTATCTCAACCCTTGAAGACGAGAAACTCTCCTGAGATATCACACCATATCGCATCACATGGAGACTAACACCAAACTCTATTTCCACTAGGACAATCACTCAAGCCTATTGGAATAAATAAAAGAACTCATAACACACCCGAAATAGGACTCAAAGCACATAACAGGAAACATATGAACCACCTACATATCGGTCGCTCCACTATGCCCGATTGGTCACCTTACATATGGTGATTCCTCTTAATTTTAGTAAACACAGGTATAATCCGTAATCGAAATCGGATTTCTTATTCTCATTCCAATTACGGATTAGTAAACACGGCATCAATTCATAATTTTGTGTTGGTCCTACTTATTTTTTAATTCCTTAATGTGAAGTAAACACATAAATCCTCCATAGGTGGAATTCAATTCCTGATGAGAATTCCAATTCCTGATTAATAAACACATCATAAGAACTAACCATAAATCAAGATCTAAGTTTCTCTCTTAGGTGGTCTATCTCAACCTTACAAGAGATGGAACACTAAAATCCATTATATATCACACAATATCACATCCCATGAGCCTAATACTGTAAGGATATATTTATAAGCTCTTTCTAAACTCCATTTCCACTACGGTAAGTCACCCAAACATATTGGTCCTCGAGTAGTTCGCATACCGCGCCAGGCCGACCAGTCGCTCGTTGTACCTAATCAGTCATAAAGTAATCTGCACACCATAACCACTAATTCAAGTCGTACTTTATTTTTAACATTCGATGATTTGAACTGTTCTTCATTTATTTTATTTTTCCTAAATCAAGGATATCCTTAAATTCAATAATTCTTCTGATAAATGCTGCAGTGTGGAAGATGATAAAGTGATCAAATTGTTTTTGACTTTGTTCATGCTTTGCTGAGGTTATCCTTAAATTGGAATCTACTCTTTCTCTTATTGAACTTCATGCTCTCACCTTTCCTTTTCATCAATCTTTTCTCTCTCTTTTTTGCTTAATATTTCCATTTTTATTTCTTTACACATTTACATTTTCCTAGATGTTCATACTCATGAACAAGTAAAATTTCTATTTTTACAAAAGAATTCTGGTTTTAAAGTTTTAGGAACGTCAGGCGATCTTTTAAAACTTTTCTACCAAACTTCATAAATAATTAAAAAGTACAAGCTTTTTACCAAACTCAACTTTGAATTTTTCTTTAAACAACTTCGGAGTACAAAATAAAATGGAAATATTAAGGCTGAAAATTTTCTGATTCATCCTTCAACTTTATTATCATGTACAAAAACCCCAAATTCTTAATCTTTAATGCTAATTACATGTGAAAAAAAATATATTTGAAATTACATTTTGTAATTGGTTGAGAACTCAATCACACACATGTCCCCACGTCTAACCTTTATGGCAAAGTGCTTCAAAAGAAAAACTACACATGCCCTGCCTAACAACTAGAAGGGCCTAACCTTTATGAATTTGAATTTTTTTTCACTAATTACTATAGATTTCATGGAGTCACAGTGTTTGTCAGCGCTCTGCATAATCAACTTAAATCACTCAAACCCACCATGCAATGCATTTCCTTCCAACTTTTTATGATAAAATAATAGATAATTGACTAAGTAAACATCCTCTAAAGTTTTTCAATAAAAATTTCCAAAATTTTCTCATAATTTCCGTGGTTTTTATTTTATTTTTACCGATATCGATATTTCCTCGATATTTCCATCGATATATCCATATTTTTGGACCACCGATATTTCCGAAACTCTCGATATTTTAGACCTTGGGTGTAACTTGTAGACTTAATTGTAAAACAACTAGAAGCCTTTTTTCCTTTTTCTTTTTGGTCAAAATAAGTTCCATTATACATAAACAAAACAATTTAAAAGGCCCAGTAACTAATAAAACAAAACAAAGTAAACCAACCCACTTACAAAAGCCCAATATCACTACAAACCTTACCAAATAACGTCATCTTTAAATAGTAGTCGTTGTCGCTACCACCAAGTTCAACACCACCATGACAACCACTAGAATATGGGCTCGTAAAGACACTAGAGAGAGCAACTGGCGAGAATGAGGGCGAAACCACAACACACTCATATGGTCAAAGAATAAAAAGGGAGGAGGATGAGGTGAAGGAGCGCAAATGGGAATGATGGTGTATAAGAACAATGTATGGAGAGCTAAGAATCACATACACGGATACGGATACGGTGATACAATACGACACGACACGGGGATATTGCAAATTTTCAAAAACTAGGATACGATACGTCATGGATACGGCAATTAAAATTTTATATTAAAATATAATAATAATAATACATATAATTTTAAAACATATTTTAATTAACATAAAAATTCAAATTCATCAACCAAATTCAAATTTAAACTCTAGAAAAATAAAAAATTAAAACGAAAGTCTTAATCAACTACAATATTTGTAATGTCTTCCCCGGTAAATAAAGCAACCTCCAATGATGGTTCATCACGAGAAATGTTAGCAATTTCAAGCATCCCAACACCTTCTTCACCCAGGTTATCAAATCCATCTCCTCCAATATCCCACATTTGAGTAACACCTTCTTTGTAGCGTGGGCTCTTCCTTGATAAAAGACGAAGATTATTATGCACAAATACCAAGTCTTCAGCTCTTTGGGGTGTTAACTTGTTTCTTCTTAAAGAATGAATGAAACTATATGTACTCCAATTTCTTTCACAACACGAGGAGGAACAAGGTTGTCCAAGTAGCTTCAAAGCTATGGATTGGAGAGTTGGTGTTGAAGCTCCATGAACAATCCACCACACCATTGGTTCCATGTGAAACCTATCATTCATAGCATCAATAACTCCAAAGTCATCTAAGCACATTGAAAAAGAGGCATACTCCACATTGATATCTCTTCTAGCCCGATCATGTGAAAAGTATTTCTCAAGACACTTTTTTCTTTCCCTTGTAATCTCGGCATCTTGGTGTGGAGCAACACGGCCAGGATCCTCTTGCAGCCATTCTGGACTATAAAACCTAAAAGTAAAGTGTGATATTATTTTATAAAATTATCACAATATGAAAGTAAATTTTAAATCCTTTAAAAGGAAATAAGCACATAATACTTACCTAGGATTTAAAGAATGTGCCAAACAATGGAGTGGTGTGCTACTCTTAGTCCTTCGCTCCACTAAAATGTGATACGCCACATCAAAAAAGTCGCTTTGTTCATGCAGTTGCTTGTGTTATTTCCTATAGATAGATGTCTTCACCTTTTCTATCATGGTATCCCACCACTCATAAACCAAGTGAAGAGAAGGTTTATCTATGTCAGCCATTCTAATCATCTCATATATTGAAGCTGTAAAGGAAAGTATGTAATCAATCTTATCCCAAACATAGGAGTTTCGATAATGTGGATTCCTTGCGTGGTGGAAGGACAATCCACATGTATAAAACATCCTTGCAACTTCAGCATCACATTGTTCTCTAGCCTCCTTTTGAAAAGCTATACCAAGGGGTCCATTCATTCCCTTTCTCTTCTTTTGCTCAACATTAGACACAGAAGAATAAAGTAATGAACCAATATTAGGCAAAGACACTTGTCTTGGAGCTGCACTTTTCAACTGGTATTCACATTCTCTCACAAGTTTTTCATTTCTGCAAAAACTTCATCAGTAACCTTTTTGCAAGATGCAATCCCATTTCCCGACATTTTCAACAAATGAAATTTGACTCTAGAGTAGGAGCCTTTGTAAGTATTATGACAATAATTGCATTCAAACATAATATTTCCTCCTCCTTTTCGTAACTTGTCAAGCCTTTTAACATACTTCCACAATGGAGCATGATCATTTACCTCGATTTCAGTATTCTCGGTAGGATTAACATTAGCTGTCACGACCCGACTCCTAACACGATATTGTCCGCTTTGGGCCTCCGCCCTCACGGTTTTGTCATCGGGAACTCACGAGCAATATCTTCCCAGAGGTCACCCATCCTGGGATTGCTCCTGACCCACTCGCTTAACCGGAGTTCCTAAGAATCCGAAGCTGAGCTCCCAAAAGGCCTCGTGTTAGTTAGAGACGTGCCCACACATATAAGGAACATCACCATTCCCTCCCGAGCGATGTGGAATTGCTCACCGTTCTCTGCTTTCCAAGCTCAAGACACGGGTCTTACAATCCACCCCCTTGGGGCCCAGCGTCCTCCCTGGCACATTTCGGTCAGGTCCTGGCTCTGATACCATTATGTCACGACCCGACTCCTCTAACACGATATTGTCCGCTTTGGGCCTCCGCCCTCACGGTTTTGTCACTGGGAACTCATGAGCAATATCTTCCCGATGGGTCACCCATCCACGAGATTGCTCTAGCGCCCACTCGCTTAACCCGGAGTTCCTAAGAATCCGGCCGGTGAGCTCCCAAAAGGCCTCGTGTTAGTTAGAGACGTGCCCACACATATAAGGCACATCACCATTCCCTCCCCGAGCGATGTGAGATTGCTCACCGTTCTCTGCTTTCCAAGCTCAAGACACAGGTCTTACATTAGCACTTGTATTATTATCCTGAAGACTCAGGTTCCTGAACATAAAGAAAATTCAACATATTAAATATAAATAAATTATATTATAAATTTTTTCAAAACACAACCTTTTTCTTTTTTCTATACAAAAGCACGTGGGTGGAGATGGAGGGAGACCAAGCAAAACCAATTAATATATTGCCTTGAAAACATATCTAGGCTTGGAAGTTGAATTGATTTTATTAATATTATTAATTTATTACCAAAGCACATGGGTGGGGGAGGGAAATCAAACAAAACCAATTAATATCTTTCATTGAAAACATATCTGAGCTTGAGAGTTGAAGGGGTCTTATTAATAATATTAATGTAGTACCAAACACGTGGGTGGGGGTGGGGAAACCAAGAAAAATCAATTAATATATTGCCTTGAAAACATATCTCATCTATTCAATTGGCAATACAGTAATGTGGCTCTACTTTTGATTCAAGGAAAGAAATAATGTGTTGTATATTAATCTGACTGTCAGATGGAATAGAGTTAGGTGAAAGAGTACGTTAACAGTGATGTGGCTCACGAATTACCACAGAACAAAAACACCAAAGAGTGCTATCATGTTTAAACAGACAAAAGCAAAAGCAAAACTAGATCCAGAAAAAAACAGAGAAAGAGAAGTTCATAAGTGCTCGAAAACACAGAGAGAGAGAGAGAGAACAACTTACCGATGCCGACAATGAAGAAGAGAAGAACGGCCACCGCACAGAAGGTTCAAGAAGAAGAAAAGAATTGATGAGTTGGGTATGGTGTGGCGGCTAAGGGCTTCTTTATTGATAATATATAGAAAAAGAGGAAGATCTGATTCCAAAAAAAAAGAAGAAGAAGATCTGATTCCCAAAACAGGTAAGGACAATTTGTATCCTTCAAGACTTCTAATTTGTGCCAATTTTTAATTTTCTCTCTTAAAACGTATCCTCAGAATCGAATACGCGTATTTGTAACGTCAGATACGCATATCTTTTCGTCATTGACCGTATCCGTTGACTCGGATACGTATCCGTACGTATCTACAGCATATTGTATCCCTCCGCGTATCAAATACGGGATACTCACCTCAAATGACGTAACCGTGTGTCTTAGATGAAGAGTTGTAGGAGGGGAGACAAAGGAGATGAAGAATGGAATAGTCATCATAAAGGACAAGGGAAGAGCCCTCCCTAAAGGAGGTTGTAAAAACCAAAAGCCATTTAGCATAGGGCGATGGAGAATGAGAGAAGTCTAGAGAGAAGACAGAGCGTCTCTATAAACTCTCTCAGCGTACAATCAAATGACTTGAGGACCCCAAAACGACCCGGTCCTTCATAGAGATACAATCTTAGGCCCCCATACAAAGGGCCTAATTCTTGACTTCTCCACTTTTACTAATACACAAAGAAACAAAGAATAAGTGAGTCGCACCTTAAAATCTGTAATCCTATTTCTCCCTTATTTGCCATTAGTGTAATTTCGATTCATGAGAATTTGTACACAATAACAATAGGAACCGGATCAACTACCCCTACTAGTTGATTTGATTCTTGATTTTGAGTGTATGTAACTACATATTTTAAGGTGGGACCTACGTGTTTTTTCATTCATTATGTATTAATAAACGTAGGGAAAGTCAGGAATTGAAATCATTTCCTTTCTTCCCATACCCATTGATAGTACTAAACATGCCATAAGAGAATAGCGATAAACCCAATTGAGGAATGCTAGCAACCTTCTCTCTAACCTTCTTTGGACCTTCTCCCTTCTCCTCATGACAAGTGTCACTTTCCTTACACTTAAAACAATATCATTAATGCATCACACAAGTTAGTTTTTGTTTTCCAGGTTTACCCTTATTAAATGTATTAGCTTTTATATTTCCTTCAATTTATCCAATTTTTGTTACAACTTCCTTAGCACATTGTTAAAAATTAAATAAGAAAAAAACATAAGAAAGAACATCATTTTTTTAAAAGTTTGTTTCATGACATTGTTATCATGAAAGTGATATCATCATTATTTTGTGTTTAACAAAACATACGTCCTCTTTGGAAAAAAAAATTTTTAATCAGGTTTTATGTTCTTATTTAATTTTTTAACAAGGTAGTAAGAAATTGTAAAAAAACTAGCTTGTTATTAAAAATAGTTAATACATTCAATAAAGGTAAACTTGGAAAACAAAAACTAGTTTGTGTGATGCATTAATGACATTGTTTTAAGTGTAAGGAAAGTGACACTTGTCACGAGAAGAAAGGAGAAGGTCCAAAGAGAAGGTTGCTAGCGTTCCCCAACCAATTATGTTCCCAAAATAGAACATAGTTGCCATCGGCTATAATTCAACGAACATCTTTGATTGAAGGTGCGACCATATCAATATTTTTTCAATCAAATTTATATTCCGCCTAAGACTTATTTATTGACTTCTTTTTCAATACAAGCAATGGGGCATGTTGGTTGTTCTTGACATGGTACATGCAAATAGGTCTTTGTAACTTCTTTTCTAGTTAACTTTTTATGGACTAAGTGTACTAAAAAGTTGATGGAGTCTTTCAAAAAGTATACATGATCTTCATTAAAAAAATTTAAAAATAAAAGTATACATGATCATATTTTCCAAAAACAAAAAGTGTACATCGCCATTAAGAAATTAAAGGTAAATTGAGAAGGAGACACCTATTTACTGTAGTAATGTCAACTTCCTTGGACCCAAGCTGAAACAAAGCCTTTGCCCTTGCATCAACTCTTAGAGCATTTCTAGCGGTTGCCCCAAGCCAGGGCAGGACAGGGCCCAAGCTCAGGCAACGCGTTCCAGCGGGAGCTGCTTGCCCGGGCAAGCTGCGGGGCCCATGTAACCAGGCCAGCCCGTAGGCGAAACCAACCCCAGTTTGAGCCCGAAGGCAGCATGACGTCAGCGCGTTCTGTCCCCGCTGGCTCTCTCGTTGTCACTCTCTTAACCTTTTTGACCAACTGGGTCTGCTACAATTTCAGTTATTGAACACATGATTGTTCGATCTTTGTTCACAAGTCGCATTTTTGTGAACTCTCGAGTTTTTCTAGTGTTTTTGGTGGGTTTTGGTTTTGCAGACGGGGGTTGGAATGGGTTACGTGTGTTATGCGAAAATTTCTGGTCTTTGAGCCATGAGAATCTGAATCTAAAAGAGCTTGAGAAGATGGGTTTGGTCCTTAATGATAGCAAGGTGAAGACTTGGGATGGGAGCAAATCAAAGGAAAGGAAGAAGAAAGATGCGGCAGTGGAGGAAACGAGATGTTGGGTTAATTGTTTACGTAAAAAAACTAAAAAAAAAAACTAAAAGTGAATAGTATTTGCCCTTTGCCATGGCAATGGGTGGAAACAAAGCTTGCCTTTTGCAAAGGCTACCACTATTCACGTGAATAGTGGTATCATTTGCATCCCCTAGCCCTTTGCCATGGCAAATGGGTGGAATTGCTCTTATAGCCCGTTTGTTACCTTTTAGTTTTTATTTTGAAGAGAAATAAGGGAAAAGTATTTGAGAGATGAAGAAAGGTGGTGGGTGGAACTTTTTTTATTTTATTAAATTCTCCCAGCCAATAAAAACACAGAGAAAAAATGATTTTAAGGAGATACTGAGTTTGATTTTGACATAATGAGTTACTAGTCCATCCTAAGTTTATAGCTCATGAGGTATGTGTATAAAACATGAAATGAGACAACTTGAACATAACATGGAATGAAACAATTCGATTGTGATCACAACATATCATTGTGCTAAAACACTCCAAGACCTTGTCGTTGAAGGACTATGTGATGCACACACACACACAAACCCCTTGAGAATAAAACACACACACAACGAAGAGAGTAAATCAAAAACACAAGAACACAAGGATTTATAGAGCTTCGGTCTCGTGCCTACATCCTCCTTGGTGATCCCCTCGAGAAATTTCACTAGAAGAATAGGAACAATTTTGGTTACAACAAGAACCCCGTTAGTTCTCTATCCTCTCAAATCCTAGGTCTTTAATTTATCTCACAACCTTGCCCAAAACCCTTGATGCCCATGTAAACACCCTAGAATTCCCTCTTGAATTCTCTTGTGTCTCTCTCTTCAAATTAACCTAGCCCTAAAAGTCCTATTTATAATGCATAGGACTTAGGTTACAAGTTAACTAGGATTAGGAAACTAAAACCCTATTAAATTAGGCTAGAAAACTCCAAAATAATAGGAAACCATGTCAAAACACACCAAAACGTCATACTCACGCATGGCATTGTTCACGTGACAACCTGTCATCGGGACTAGAAGGACCGGTCGCTTTGGCGCAGAAAACATGTTAGAATTGTGCCCTAAGAGCCAATACATTTGATGTCATCTCCTTAGAATACATTTCGTATATAATATATAATTGGCAAACTTATTTTGTTATATTTTACATTGGTTAAAAAAACAAAGTTCGGGAATACTAAATAGAAGATAGAGTAATCTAAAGAAGATTAGATTCAACAGACCTTTGATCTCTAACTATAGTATCCCAAAATGTTCCTAATCATAGGGTTATCAAATGGGCATTGATAAACTATAAAGATTAGCACATATTATGTATGCTCAATAAGGAGGATGATTAGTCTCAAACCATTTGTGTAGTTGACACTAATACAAGTATGTGGGTGCTTATTATTGAATGAGTACACTGAACGCGATCAATCGTAATTCTCGTATGGAGTTTTATCTACATGTCAAACGAGAACTCATAGTTGCAATAATGCAAATTAGTCCTTAGACCTGAGGCATCATGGTTGTCCTATGATGCGTTATTGATCTTTAATGGCTCTCAAATGCAAGTCGTAAAAGATGTGTCTTAAGTGTTGTTGGGGCCTCTTAATTCATGATAGGGGCTTGTGAATGTACAATAAGGAATCTCTACCTTCGATAAAAATGGAGAATGTTTCGAGATGTGATTTAGTAAATCTTTGGCCAAAGTATTTGAGCTTGATTTATAATGTTGTTCTTAATCATGTTCTTTTAAATCACATGAGGTTATAAATCATATTAGGGGTTTGACATAATCAATCTGCACCCTAATAATATGATTTGAAACATTGTATAAGAGAATGACCTTATTGCATTGCAATTCCAACTGAATAGGTTCTTCATCTATTTTGGTTAGCTTGGGTAACCTTGACATATTGCTAGATGTCACTCTTGGCTCGTGGAAGTCCTAGGATTGATTGTGATCGATCCATATAAAGGAAGAATTAAAAGGGGTTTTAATTCCAGTTAATTAGAAAGAGTTCTAATATTTTCCCATGGCCTTGCTAATTAGAATATAATGGATCGCACACCTTAAATGGTTAACTTTGAGGAATACAAATGAGAATGAGGAAATCAATTTGATTGATTTGATGTGGATGATTTACTATGTGTAAAAAAGTATTTGGGCCTCGGTAATAGTTAATGGGAAGCCCAAATGGTTGGGTATCAAGCCCAAGGGCTTAAGACACCTAAATATTATTATTTAAGTGTCACAAGGCCCAATTTTGGAAGCCCAATGGGGTTTGGCCGAAAATACTTAAGTAAATGTGTATGGGAATTGTTTCCATAAGCTTAATTGACATACAAACACAATCCAACATCAACCAAATAGGTTTGGGAGATCAAAGAGAGATAAAAGAGAGTTTTCAAGAGTGAAACACTTTCATCTTTCAAGGGGTTTAGATTGAAACCAAGTCTTGGGGATCTTGCACTAGTATCCTTGAATTCCCAATATTCTTTCCTCTCATCTCAAGGTTCCATTGGTGTGTTGACTTAGAGGCCATATACTTTTTTGGCTAACATGAAGGAGAAAGAACAATGAGCAAAGATCAAAGCTCAAAGAGGAGATTAACAAAGAGGAAATCGTCAAGAGAAGACCAAACACAAATTGATTCATATAATTGCTTCAAGGGTAATTAGATCTTAACCTTTCTCTTGAACTTTCCATTTTATGAAAACATATCAATGTTCATGGCTTAAGATACTTGGAAGAAGTTTTTTTTTTTTGAATTTAAACAACCACCGTAGACTTCCGCTACGATTAATTTGATTAAATGCATGTTTAATATTCAAATAACGTCCGCATTACTCTCCTAATTTATAACCAGCAAGAGTTCGTCATCGTTGTCACTAGTTGACACATTTGCTGCGCCTGAACTTTAGGCATCCTTCATCTTGTTCCTCTTCTCCTTCCATATCGGACAATTCCACTTTCAATAGTTTGTAGACCCACACTTCAAGCACCATTCATTGTCCTTGAATTTAGGATTCCTCTCATTGCCTTTCTTGCCTTTGCGCTTGCTTGAACGGCCCCGCTCTCCTATCCATGTTAATAGACCCGCACCTTGAGAGCTATCTTCAGAACTTTGAGCCAACTTCTGATGTGCCAAGTCTTGCACCATCTCCTCAAAATTGATAGTACTCTTGCGGATTATCAGCGTTGTCTGAAGGTCTTCATAGGAGAGAGGCAACGATGCCAACAACATCAACGCCTCATCCTCCGTACTATAAACCACGTCCACCTTTTGCAAGTCCGTAGAAGACCTATTAAAGGTGCTAAGATGTTTAGTGAGATTTCTACCCTCCTCCATCTAAAGATTAAAGAGTTATTCCTTCATGAAGCGTTTGTTTGATAGGGACTTCCAATCAAACATCCATTTGAGCTTTTCCCGTGTTTGCTTTGCGATGTCTTCCATCACCTTGATGGACCTCCTAGCCTCTCGACAAGCACGTCCTTGGTTGTCATGGTTTCCGGCCTTGTCTCCTTACCAGCCAAGAATCATGCTAGGCTAGGGCATGATTCATCTCCTTTGACATAGCGTGAAGTTCTCTTTCTTTGTGAATTTCTTCACCTCGAGCTGCATGATATTCATTTGTGGTTGCATTAGCTCTTTTCTGCCTTCTTGCGGCCCGCCATCATCAACACTTGCAAACACTCTTAAAACTATAAGAGCTTGTCGTGAACCACGACTCTAATACCACTTGTTGTGCAAAAACACTCCAACATTGATGGACTATGCAACGAGCACACACACCAACCTCGTGAGAATAAAACACATATACGAAGAGAGTAAAGCAAACACACATGAATAAAAATATTTATAGAGGTTCGGCCTCGTGCCTACGTCCTATTAGTGATCCCCTCGAGAAATTTCACTAGAAGAGTAGGAACAACTTGGGTTACAACAATAACCCCCATTAGCTCTTTATCCTCTCAAACCCTAGGTCTTAATTTCTCTCACACCCTTGCTTAAACCCTTTGATGTCCTTGTAAACACCCTAGAAATTCCCTCCTGAATTCTCTTATGTCTTTCTCTTTAAATTAACCTAGCCCTAAAAGTCCTATTTTTAATGCATAGGTTACAAGTTAACTAGGAATAGGAAACTAAAACCCTATTAAATTAGGCTAGATAACCTCCAAAATAATAGGAAACCACGTCAAAACATGCCAAAAGGTCACACTCACGCACAACACTGTTCACGTGACGACCAGTCGTCGCCTGCACTATAGCTCCTCTTGTTGCAACTTCTTCTCCTCTTCCCACTGCTCCTCTTATTGTGACCTCTTCTCCTTTTCCCCTTCTCCTCCTTGCAACCCCTTGGTTTCCTTCATCTTCCCGCATTTATGGTGAGCCAAAACTTCTACAAACATAACTACGAAATGTTGGCAATAATAATCAAATGATTATTAATATATAAAGCAGTTTTTCAAGAAAAAAACAACGACATTTTCATGATAATAATTAAATGAACAAACGATTCTAATTCGAGAGAATTTATGCCTTTGATGATGGACAGAAAAAATGAACGGTTCTGAAGAAACCTTAGGAGCCACCGACCCCATCCCCCCTCATTTCTCTTCTCCTCATCTCTGCTCCTCACTTCCCTACCTCATTGCCCCTGCTTTCCTCTTGGTCCTTTTGGTTTTCTTTTTTTTTTTGTATTTATTTTTTGCAGACTTGGTTGTGGGGTTGGCTCTAACCCTGTTGATTTTCACAGCAAAGCATGTGACAGAGGGTGGAGGAGAGTTAGAACGAGAAGCTTCAAATCTAGGTGTTTATTCCTCGTCGAATTTTTGGTATTCTGCTGTGCCTTGGCAAACCATGATGCTCCTCTCTCCTCTTGGCAGATATGGTTGTCTCTATTATGGATCTGGATGGCTTTTGTTGTGCATCATTTGTAGAACAAAGTGTTGTTGCTCATTTTGTGGGTGTTGTTTGGTTCCAGAAACTCTATGAGTTTTCTTGTTTTCTCTTATAATTCCTAGAAATTTTGTTGAATTTGTTGGCTGGTCTAGTTTCTCTAGGAGAGTTATGCCGGTTAACGGCTAGGATTTGTCCTTGATGTAATTGACTGGATCTAGGACAATGTAGACGGTAGATAGGGATTTTTAGACAAGTTCTTTGCGATTTATTCTCTCCAGATCGTTTTAGTTCCAAAGTTGACTCTAATCACTGAGGAAGCTTTATCCATGTCCATCGTACTATCTAATTAGCTCATATATATGTGTGTGTGTGTTATTGCACACGTGCGTATATTATTAAAGAAATTCTCCTTATTGTTCAGTAACTTTGATAATATATTTAAGAATTGAAGATAATAATTAATATGGTCATTGTAGAGTTCCCCGGCCCACATTTCCAATTTGTTTTTTTAAATATTTTTATAAATAGAAATGATAGTACAAGGGAATGAGTGTTTTCTCATACACACACTATCAATATATCACAGATGTTCAAATCTGATACCACTAATCTGCAATTCAATGCCATTTTCCACTAGGCTAAACCCCTTTAACGGTTTCTTATCTAAATTTTAGTGTCATATTTGTTCTCCAACCAGGGTATATTATGTATATTAATATTATAGATATTATAGATATTATATACTTGAGCGTGCAAGAACGTAACACAATTGTGTATTTGGTTGAGTTGGAATTCATCCCCTTGATTTTAGTAGGCAAGTTGGATTCGAGTCCATATTGTGTCATTCAGTAGTTGTATTTTGACATTTCTACTCCTTTTTTTATTGTTAACAACAGAAAAAACAAAACAAAACAAAACAAAAAGGAAATACGTCAAAAAAGGAGAAAGCAATATATACAAGTTTTTCCAATCAAACAAAAAAAATTGGAGTGTATGTTTTCACCCACTCAAAACGAAACAAAAAAAGCTCACTCCTAAATTGTTTTATGGTGTTAAGTCATGACAAATTTTTTTATAAATATTTCCATATTAGATTGAAAGCTCCCATTTAAATTTCGCACAGGACCCTCAAAATCTCATGACTGCCCTATCTCCAACCATTCCCTTTCCTATTCTCTAACCTTCTTTTTTTTTATCCTCAAGTTGTAACATACATCACATCATTATAGCTAGTCCTAGCCGACATATATAAATAATACATATTAAACTTTTAAGTTGATGCAAACTTTGTATGCACCAACGACAAAGTATAATCTAAAATTTGATGGAGAGGTGAGGTCCACTCAAGTCTCAAACCGTATACAGCCGCAGCGTCGCATCTCAAATCATGTCCCGTCTTCCACATATATAAATCAATCAAGCAGTTCCAAAGCTCTCTATTTCTCCTTTTTTTCTTATAATGCTAAAGTATCAAATGTTCCATGTATTTTATTCATTTTGCAAATTTAGTACTTCTGTTTTTAATTTAGGCAATTTCATTCATGTGTTTGTTCTCTTTAGCTTATGTAGTCAATTTCGTCAAATAACTTTTATTTTTCTAAGACTTAAATGTCACTATATATTTCTCTTTTAAACGAATTTAGGTCATGTTTTTTATTTTTCTGACAGTTTGTCCAATTTGGGGGTAGAGGTGGAGTGGGGTGGGTATGGTTGGGTGACAAGTTGCCGGAAAGAGGAGTTGGGGAGTTTGCCGGGAGGGGAAACGACGGGAAAGAGAGACATAGGTGGTGGCTTTTGGTGGTTGTTAGTTGTGCGCTGGGTGGTGGCTGGGATGGGCGGAGCAGGGTTAGTGCCTCAGGTTGGGCTATTGGTTTTCATTCCTTAATTAAGTTTTTTGTTTTACTTCTTAATCTCATTTTTTATCTCTTTTAACCTTAACCTTTTATTTTCGACTTAAATTTTTATATTTTTCAAGTAGTCACTTATGAACTTTTTAAACTTTAATTATATGAAATGAGTTACACTAGCTAACTGAGTGAAACAAAAGAATTAAGAGAGTGATCACTACACCAAATTGAAGCTTTTACGGCTTGATATTTACGGCACGCTTTTTGTGTGTGTCGTGAATAACTAACATTTACGGCATATGACAAAGCACGCCTTAAAAAGATAGTAAAGCGTGCCGTTAATAACTAATATTTACGGCATATGAAAACACGCCTTAAAAAAGGTCATTTTTGTGTCTTTTACGGCGTGATAGTATGTACACCGTGAATGCAAATTTTTGTATATATATTACGGCGTGCGATTGGGTATGTCATAATTTGTAATTCAAATTATTATTATTTTGCCCAAAAACCCCCAATGTATTTGCAACCCGCTAAAAACATAATAATTTTTATTAATTTCTTTTCATTCAGATGAACGTTCTCTTCACTTCTCTCTCCATCTCTCTCTCTCTGCTTGAACGTTCTCTTCACTTCTCTCTCTCTCTCTCTCTCTCTCTCTCTCTCTCTCTCTCTCTCTCTCTGCGTGTCGTTAATCAAGAGCTCCAGTTCCTCGTTCGTGTGAAGACTATTGCTGGAGCCCTATTGCTTCAAAGCTGAATTCTCAGTGACATTCCAAAGGTACGATTCTCTAAAGCCCTAACCCCCAATGCTTGATTATGAGTTTTCTTATAGCTTTAGAGTTGATTTGGATTCTAGATTTGCTTATCTTGTCTGATTTGATTTTATTGGGATTATGTTTGATTGAATTTGGTTTCCAATTGCATGTCTGATTTGTTTTTATTGAATCTAGAATTTATGTGTACTTCTAATTTGATTTTGATTGAATTCAATTGAAATCAGCCTAGGTTAGGGAGGTGCAAGCAAGATTATAGGGTTTTTTTTTTTTTCATATTAAGCCCTTCAAAACCAGCGTATAGCTTTATGGGCCCAAAAACTTTACTTAGAAACAAAATCGGGAGAAGGAAGAGGAATCAAATTCATAAGATTAAAAATAGCACTGTCATCTGGAAATCTCATGATTCAGTCTGTCAATATTTTGTCTCAGATTTTAGAAAGAAAAAAATTCCATTCCATTCCATGAGTGGGAGGTGGGAAGTTTCATTTGAATTGATAAACATGGCATGTCATTCCATGATGCTAAATAATTAATCTGAACTGAATAAATTCTGAAAGATTTTACTATCTAATGAAGTAAATTATCATGTTTGTATCTTCTAGTAGTAGTTGTAGGCATGTAGCTGTAGTAATACTTGAATTCCCAATGGTATCATTCAATTGTAGGTATGCTGTCTGATATATTCTTGAAGAGTGTCACTTGAATTCCCAAGGTTAAACAGGTTAAGTTAACAAGTTGTTCACTAGCAATGGATAAAGAATGAGCATACTTCCTGAGGTTATATTCTGAACTCTGTTTTAGTTAGATGTTAAGATGTCTTTGTGATCGTCCAAATAAAATTACTAGTTTTCATTTGTAGAAATTCACTAGTGTATCAAAATGGGGCACGGAGTTTCGTCAATACAATTCAAGCTAAGGAGGAGAATCCAGAAAAAATAATATGCCCTTGCAAGAATTGTCTAAACATGCGCTACCAAACTTCCAATGTAGTGTATGATCATTTAATTGAATTTGGATTTGACCCTACGTACAACAATTGGGTTTGGCATGGAGAAATGTCAAATTCATCTGTTCAACATGAAGATGTAGAAATGCCTGATATGTATAGAATGTATAGAGATGCTTATTTCCAAGATGATGGTGTTGTGGAACCAACACATGAAAGAGAAGAGCCAAGTTTTACAAGTTTGTCAGAAGATGCTGAAATTGCTTTATTTCCTGGTTGTATGAAGTACACGAAGATGTCTGCAGTTGTTGTCTTGTACAAATTTAAAGCTATGCATGGTTTAACCGAAAATGCCTACAATGATATGCTTGAAATTTTACGTGACATGCTGCCAGATGGGAACACACTTCCTGATTCTTTGTATTCAACAAAAAAATTACTTAAGACATTTGATCTAGGTTACGAAAAGATAGATGCATGTGTAAATGACTGCTGTTCATTTTTGGAAAGACCTTGAGCACTTGGATACATGTCCGAAGTGTGATGCTTCAAGATGGAAAACTAATGAGCGCACTAATAAGATTCACAAGGGAATCTCTGCTAAGGTTTTGCGCTATTTTCCTATAGTACCCAGACTTAAGAGGATGTTTAGATCACCTGAAAAGGCTGCACATTTGCTATGGCATTCCAATCATAAAAGTCAGGATGGCAAGATGAGACATCTGGTTGATTCACTTGCATGGGAACAAATAGATCATAAGTATCCTAGTTTTGCATCGGATCCACGCAATCTTAGATTGGCCCTTTCAACTGATGGGTTTAATCCCTTTGGTGATCTTACTTCTAGATATAGTTGTTGGCGGTGATGCTAGTTACTTACAATCTTCCCCCTCGTTATGCATGTCGAAGGATAATATGATATTGTCATTATTAATCTCAGGCCCCAAGCAGCCAGGAAATGATATATATGTTTATTTAGAGCCACTAATTGATTATTTAAAAGAGCTTTGGAACAATGGGGTTGAGGTGTACGATTCCTTTAGTAAATCCATGTTCAATTTGAAAGCTATTTTGATGTGGACCATAAGTGATTATCCAGCCTATGGAAATTTATCTGGGCATCCCACAAAGGGTAGAGTAGCATGTCCAATATGTGGTGTTAACACATGTTCTCTATGGCTAGACTCTAGTCATAAGTTTGCATTCATGGGCCATAGACGGTTTCTTGCTCACAATCATCCTTTTCGAACAACTGAAGAATGGTATGATGGAAAGGAAGAACATGGGGTTAAGCCTAGAATGTTAAATGGTTTACAAGTTGTAGATGCTGTCAAGAATTGGGAGAATGATTGGGGAAAAGTAGGAAAAAAGAGAAAGCATGGAAAGAAAAGAAAGAAGAAGAATGCAGATACTATTCGGCCGTGGAAAAAGAAATCAATCTTCTTTGATCTACCATATTGGGAGGTTAGGAATTTCAAATAGCATTATTTACATGTCATATATGTTTTACTTAACCCTTTCATTTTTCAATGTGATTTCGTACGTACTTATAAAACCTTTTTTTTGTTTTAATATTTCATACTTTACTTTTGCGTCACAATTTAGATGTGATGCACATAGAAAAAAATATTTGTGAGAGCATAGTTGGGACACTTTTGAATACGAAGAGAAAAACAAAGGGTGGGAAAAATATCAATTTGCCTACAGGTCCACACATTTTAACACAAGAAGAGAAGAAAGTGTTTTGTGAGAGACTGCTACAATTGAAATTACCTGATGGTTACAGGTCTAACATTTCAAGTCATGTTTCATTAGAAGATTGTAAGATTTTAGGCCTTAAGTCTCATGATTGTCACGTTTTATTACAACAATTACTACCAGTAGCATTAATGGGCCTTTTGTCAAATGAACCAAGGATTGCCATATTTCGGCTATGTTCATTTTTCAATGAATTGTGCCAAAAAGTCATTGACAAAAACAAATTGGAATCTTTGGATGCCAATGTTGCAGAGACCTTGTGTATGTTTAAAAGGTATTTTCCTTCATGTTTCTTCGATGTTATGGTTCACTTGACAATTCACCTTAGTCGAGAAGCCCTAATAGGTGGTCCAGTCCAATTCCGTTGGATGTACCCATTTGAAAGGTACTCTTTCATTAAGTTTCAGTATGTTCATATACATATGCAATTTGATTTAAGCTTCATTAAAACCTCACAAATACATTTCAATTAATACTCATTAGTTCTATGTCATGAACTAGATATATGAAGGTATTGAAAGGATATGTGAAAAATCGTGCTAGACCCGAAGGATGTATGACAGAGCGTTATGCAGCAGAAGAGCGCTCACGTCATTGTAGTGGGTACATGAAAGAAGCTGCTGAAATGGGCTTTCGACACACCTGAAATGAGGATTTTGAATTTGGAATAGCAACTGAAGGACGACCTATTTCAGCAAGCAAGCTAAAGATCATGACTCTGAAATGCTAGATATTGCTCATCGTTATGTTCTGTTAAACACTGCAGAAGTTGAACCGTACCTAGTGTAAGAACTTAGCTTAAAACTAATATATACATATATATATATATATATCTATATCTATTACAATTGGCCATATGACTGCTTGCTATTCTTTTCTAACTCCATGCTCTTCTTTTCTGTACTAGAATGCATCGAGATGAGCTTAAGCTTTTAGATAGACGTCTTTTGAATAATGAAGGCCTATTAGAAAAACGTCATATATTGACTTTTAGTGAATGGTTAGAAAATAAAGTCAAGTTTGGTAGCACTAGTGGTATGTCAACAACAGTAAAGTGGCTTGCATGTAGGCCTATGAGAGATGTAATGTCTTATTCTGGTTATGTTATCAATGGACATCGCTTTCACACAAGAGATGTTAACAGAAGCACACAAGATAGTGGTGTATCTATGGAGGCAAACACTATTTGTCAATCTAGTGCAAAAGACACATCTCAGGCCATTGGGAAAATTACTTATTATGGGGTTGTAAAAGACATTGTTTTGCTAGATTATCGCATGTTCAAAGTACCTATATTTGAGTGCGATTGGGCAAACATAACGAATGGTGTCAAAGTTGGAGATGGATTTACACTAGTTAATCTCCATCAAGGCCTACATCAATTTAGAAAAGATCCATTTATTTTAGCATCTCAAGCTAAGCAAGTGTTTTACTCCAGAACTGATAGCAATTCAAATTGGTATGTGGTACTAAAAGCACCAACAAGGGGCTTTAATAATGAGAATGCTTATACATTGTCCATACCGTTAGATGTAACAAGACTTGGCCTGAGCTTTACATAAATATCCTTTTGGTCAAGCTTGTTGTGCTTAATAATGATCGGTCAAGCTTGTTGTGCTTCCACATAGTGTGTACTACACATATATACATAGACCACACAGTCAGACTCAGAGAGCTTTCTGATATCAATTTGAACTGATAGCAATTCAAATTGGTATGTGGTTCTGTCTCCTGGACTGTAATTAATCTTTCACCATCACCATCAAGAATCTTCCTTTCCATATCAATAATCAACCTACGCTTATTAGTTGCAGTGAAAGTGAAGAACCTTTGATCTGCTTGCTTGCTTCTCGATCCAGGTCAGCTGTTATTATTTTCTTTCTTCCTCCTCACTTTCTTTGCACCGCACCGCATTAATTAATGTTGCTTATTATTTTCTTTCTCTAGAACTGGCTTGCACATTGGCTGATTGGCTGATTCTTGCACATTGCATTAGAATATAAAATCTCTTCTCTGCCAGTTGTTGATGCTCAAAATGGTTCAACCAAGATTGAGTCCAACTTAGTGATGAGGTGTGATGGTGAAGGTGAGGACCTTCAGCATGTGTGTGAAGATTTGGGCAAGCGATAAATATCTGAGAAGACAAGATATACGTGGTTCACCCTTAATGAATGGGCTACGTCCACGGAGAAGTGTATTCTCATTAATAATGTGTATTTTACATTTGTACAAGGGCTGGGCCCAAAGATAAAGAAGTAGAGGCGAAGCCCATGACTAAATACAAAGCCCACCGTAGGGGATCCCTTTCTAAGTGGAGAGTGGTCTCCTTTTATAGGTGAGGGGGAGTTTCCATCTCTTGTAGTTTTCCGATGTGGGACTCTTGGTTGCTCGGTTAGTTACGGTACCAACAGTAGTCCCCCAAGTTCGCGAGTAAGAAGGTACTTCTTGGTTGGGGACTTGTAATTTTAAGTGCACTGGCCGAGCAACACCGTAGTTCGTCTTCCAAGTCGTATAGTGCACTATCCCGATCCCCCAGTCCCGAGTAAGAAGGACATTGGAGGGAGAGAAGTTGCAAAAACAAACAAACAAACAAACCAACAAAAAAAAAAAAATTTTTTTGGGATGAAGCCTCCCCTCAATACCTTCGCATGGTGCAGCTGTAGCAGTGGTTGGCAATTTTTTTTTTTCATTTTTGTTTTTTTTTTTGTGGTTCAGCCTCCTCGGGAGTTTAATTTGGAGCCGAGCTTTAGTTGGAGCTGGACCTTTTGGAGTATGGACTAGGGCCGGCATATTGGGGTGTTGGGCTCGCCCTTGCCGAACGGCAAGGGTGGCATCATCATGGCTTTGAGGCCATTTTGGACCTCCTTTGGGGCTTCGGCATGTGGTGACTTGAACCATTAAGTCCCCTAGTTAGAAGGATATCGGATGAAGGGCCGAGCACATATGGAGATTATGAGGTCGAGGCCCTGAGCTCGGTGCCGAAGGTCCGAGGCTTGAGTTGAGGAGCTAGGTGCAGAAGGTCCGAGGATTGAGCCGAGGAGCTAGGTGACGAAGGTCTAGGGCTTGAGCCGAGGAGCTAGGTGCCGAAGGTCTAGGGCTTGAGCCGAGGAGCTAGGCCGAGGCATGAGCCGAGGAGCTAGGTGCCGAAGGTCTTGAGGCTTGAGCCGAGGAGCTAGGCCGAGGCATGAGCCGAGGAGCTAAGTGCCGAAGGTCCGAGGCTTGAGCCGAGGAGCTAGGCCGAGGCATGAGCCGAGGAGCTAGGTGCCGAAGGTCTTGAGGCTTGAGCCGAGGAGCTAGGCCGAGGCATGAGCCGAGGAGCTAGGGGCCGAAGGTCTGAGGCTTGAGCTGAAGAGCTAGGTGCCGAAGGTCTGAGGCTTGAGCTGAAGAGCTAGGTACCGAAGGTCCGAGGCTTGAGCCGAGGAGCTAGGCCGAGGCATGAGCCGAGGAGCTCGGTGCCGAAGGTCTAAGGCTTGAGTGAAGAGCTAGGTGCCGAGGGTCCGAGGCTTGAGCCGAGGAGCTAGGCCGAGGCATGAGCCGAGGAGCTAGGTGCCGAAGGTCTAGGGCTTGAGCCGAGGAGCTAGGTGCCGAAGGTCCGAGGCTTGAGCCGAGGAGCTAGGTGCCAAAGGTCTTGAGGCATGAGGTGAGGAGCTAGGTGTCGAAGGTCCGAGGCTTGAGTTGAGGAGCTAGGTGCCAAAGGTCCGAGGCTTGAGCCGAGGATTTAGGTGCCGAAAGTCGAGGCTTGAGTGAGGAGCCAGTGCCAAAGGTCTTGAGGCTTGAGCCGAGGAGCTAGGCCGAGGCATGAGCCGAGGAGCTAGGTGCCGAAGGTCTCGAGGCTTGAGTGAAGAGCTAGGTGCCGAAGGTCCGAGGCTTGAGCCGAGGAGCTAGGCCGAGGCATGAGCCGAGGAGCTAGGTGCCGAAGGTCTTGAGGCTTGAGCCGAGGAGCTAGGTGCCGAAGGTCTTGAGGCTTGAGCCGAGGAGCTAGGGTGAGGCATGGTGAGGAGCTAAGTGCCGAAGGTCCGAGGCTTGAGCCGAGGAGCTAGGCCGAGGCATGAGCCGAGGAGCTAGGTGCCGAAGGTCTTGAGGCTTGAGCCGAGGAGCTAGGCCGAGGCATGAGCCGAGGAGCTAGGGGCCGAAGGTCTTGAGGCTTGAGCCGAGGAGCTAGGCCGAGGCATGAGCCGAGGAGCTAGGGGCCGAAGGTCTCGAGGCTTGAGTGAAGAGCTAGGTGCCGAAGGTCTGAGGCTTGAGTGAAGAGCTAGGTACCGAAGGTCCGAGGCTTGAGCCGAGGAGTTAGGCGAAGCATGAGCCGAGGAGCTAGGTGCCGAAGGTCTTGAGGCTTGAGCCGAGGAGCTAGGCCGAGGCATGAGCCGAGGAGCTCGGTGCGAAGGTCCGATGCTTGAGCCAAGAGCTAGGTGCCGAGGGTCTCGAGGCTTGAGCCGAGGAGCTAGGCCGAGGCATGAGCCGAGGAGCTAGGTGCCGAAGGTCTAGGGCTTGAGCCGAGGAGCTAGGTGCCGAAGGTCCGAGGCTTGAGCCGAGGAGCTAGGTGCCAAAGGTCTTGAGGCTTGAGCCGAGGAGCTAGGTGTCGAAGGTCCGAGGCTTGAGTTGAGGAGCTAGGTGCCAAAGGTCCGAGGCTTGAGCCGAGGAGTTAGGTGCCGAAAGTCCGAGGCTTGAGCCGAGGAGCTAGGTGCCAAAGGTCTTGAGGCTTGAGGTGAGGAGCTAGGTGCCGAAGGTCCGAGTCTTGAGTGAAGAGCTAGGTGCCGAAGGTCCGAGGCTTGAGCCGAGGAGCTAGGTGTCAAAGGTCTTGAGGCTTAAGCCGAGGAGCTAGGCCGAGGCATGAGTTGAGGAGCTAGGTGCCGAAGGTCTTGAGGCTTGAGCCGAGGAGCTAGGCCGAGGCATGAGCCGAGGAGCTAGGGGCCGAAGGTCCGAGGCTTGAGTCAAGAGCTAGGTGCCGAAGGTCCGAGGCTTGAGTGAAGAGCTAGGTGCCGAAGGTCTCGAGGCTTGAGTGAAGAGCTAGGTACCGAAGGTCCGAGGCTTGAGCCGAGGAGCTAGGCCGAGGCATGAGCCGAGGAGCTAGGTGCCGAAGGTCTTTAGTCTTGAGCCGAGGAGCTAGGCCGAGGCATGAGCCGAGGAGCTCGGTGCCGAAGGTCCGAGGCTTGAGCCAAGAGCTAGGTGCCGAGGGTCCGAGGCTTGAGCCGAGGAGCTAGGCCGAGGCATGAGCCGAGGAGCTAGGTGTCGAAGGTCTAGGGCTTGAGCCGAGGAGCTAGGTGCTTGAAGGTCTCGAGGCTTGAGCCGAGGAGCTAGGTGCCAAAGGTCTTGAGGCTTGAGCCGAGGAGCTAGGTGTCGAAGGTCCGAGGCTTGAGTTGAGGAGCTAGGTGCCAAAGGTCTGAGGCTTGAGCTGAGGAGTTAGGTGCCGAAAGTCTGAGGCTTGAGCTGAGGAGCTAGGTGCCAAAGGTCTTGAGGCTTGAGCTGAGGAGCTAGGTGCCGAAGGTCTGAGGCTTGAGCTGAGGAGCTAGGTGCTAAAGGTCTTGAGGCTTGAGCCGAGGAGCTAGGCCGAGGCATGAGCCGAGGAGCTAGGTGCCGAAGGTCCGAGGCTTGAGTGAAGAGCTAGGTGCCGAAGGTCCGAGGCTTGAGCCGAGGAGCTAGGCCGAGGCATGAGCCGAGGAGCTAGGTGCCGAAGGTCTTGAGGCTTGGTGATGAGCTAGGCCGAGGCATGAGCCGAGGAGCTAGGTGCCGAAGGTCTTGAGGCTTGAGCCGAGGAGCTAGGCCAAGGCATGAGCCGAGGAGCTCGGTGCCGAAGGTCCGAGGCTTGAGTGAAGAGCTAGGTGTCGAGGGTCCGAGGCTTGAGCCGAGGAGCTAGGCCGAGGCATGAGCCGAGGAGCTAGGTGCCGAAGGTCTAGGGCTTGAGCCGGGAGCTAGGTGCCGAAGGTCCGAGGCTTGAGCCGAGGAGCTAGGTGCCAAAGGTCTTGAGGCTTGAGTTGAGGAGCTAGGTGCCGAAGATCTCGAGGCTTGAGCCGAGGAGCTAGGTGCCGAAGGTCCGAGGCATGAGTGAAGAGCTAGGTGCCGAAGGTCTCGAGGCTTGAGCCGAGGATCTAGTCCGAGGCATGAGCCGAGGAGCTAGGTGCCGAAGGTCTTGAGGCTTGAGCTGAGGAGCTAGGCTGAGGCATGAGCTGAGGAGCTAGGCCGAGGCATGAGCTGAGGAGCTAGGTGCCGAAGGTCTAGGGCTTGAGCTGAGGAGCTAGGTGCCGAAGGTCTTGGGCTTGAGCAAACATGGAGATGTTGAGGCCGTGGCTTGGGCTAAAGTGCTATAGGTGATGTGCCCAAGGAGGCGAACGAAGGCACAAAGCTTGCATGTGGCAAGGCGAATGGCCTAGGCACGAGGTGCCGAAGGTATAGGCTTAAGGCACGGGGGGCCGAGGGCACAAAGTGGTTGCCAAATGTACGAGCTTGCATGTTGCAAGGCAATGTGGTTAGGCACGAGGTGTGAAGGCGAAGGGATGCCAAATATACAAAGCTTGCATGTCGCAAGGCAATGTGTTTAGGCACGGGGGTGCCGAAGATAAAGGGATGCCGAAGGCGACACAAAGCTTGCGTGTTGCAAGGCAATGTGCTAGGCACGAGGGTGCCAAAGGCAAAGGGGATGTCAAAGGTGACACAAAGCTTGCTTGTTGCAAGGCAATGTGCCTAGGCACAGGGGTGCCGAAAGTGAGCTTAGGCAAAAGGGTTTTGGCAAAGGAAGATGAGGTTGGGCCTCTTGGGGTTTTGGCATAGTGAGGCTGGGCCTCGGCAAGGAATCAAAATAATGGGTTTTGGTGATGTCACTTGGCCTTCGGCGGGGGCTTGGAGCTGTTCACATACGTGGGCGTGGCTAAATGTCTTTAGCACCCCTCTTGCCGATCGGCAAGGGCACTTGTTGGCAAATTTTGAGGTCAGATGGCCCATTCGGGATTGTGGCAAAGGAGCATGCTGAAGGACGGGGTGCCAGAGGCACGGTGTGCTGAAGGAGCAGGCCAAAGGCACGGGGGTGCCAAAGAAGCAGGCCGAAGGCATGGGGGGCTGAAGAAGCAGGCCGAAGACGAGAGCCAGGGACGAGAGTCAAGAGCCAAGTGCCGAGGTTGAGAGTTGAGGCCGAGAGCCGTAGGGTGTTGCCGAAGGCACATGGGAGGGTGCCGAAGAGCACTAGAGGAATAGAAGAACAACAGAAGCTTCTTGTGTCGATTCCCACAGACGGCGCCAAACTGTTGATGCTCAAAATGGTTCAACCAAGATTGAGTCCAACTTAGTGATGAGGTGTGATGGCTGAAGGTGAGGACCTTCAGCATGTGTGTGAAGATTTGGGCAAGCGATAAATATACAGAAGACAAGATATACGTGGTTCACCCTTAATGAATGGGCTACGTCCACGGAGAAGTGTATTCTCATTAATAATGTGTATTTTACATTTGTACAAGGGGCTGGGCCCAAAGATAAAGAGAAGTAGGGCGAAGCCCATGACTAAATACAAAGCCCACTGTAGGGGGGATCCCTTTCTAAGTGGAGAGTGGTCTCCTTTTATAGGTGAAGGGGAGTTTCCATCTCTTGTAGTTTTCCGATGTGGGACTCTTGGTTGCTCGGTTAGTTACGGTACCAACACCAATGCCAATCTTGAATATTGTTTGTGTTGAAATGAAAATGATTCTTTCTGCCAATGCCAATCTCAAATCGACATAGTTATGTTTGCTTAAGTTGTTTTTAAGGATCATTATTCTTAGTTACTGTACTTGGTGGTTTTCTTTTCTCAAGGCTAACACAAGACGCACTGTGAATGGAAAAAGAAAAACAACATGACTGCTGAAGTAAGCTGATAATTTTAAGGTTTTTTTTTATTTTTTTAAGTGTTCATTGATGATCATGTCTCATATAATCATTTTAAAGTGCTCAAAATAGGGTTCCAAGCGAGCAAAAAAACAACACGCAGCTGTTATTGCTGCAGTTATCCTACGAGCAAGGCAAATGAGGGCTATAAGAATATCCAATGGAGTTCCTGACTCTTTAGCGATCATGCCACCCATTAGTGAAGGAGTTTCTAATCCTACTATAGAAGGAATTAATGTGTCATCCAAAGGGAAAGGCAAGGTTGGTGAAGAAAACAGAAAACCTAGGGGTCGAGCATGATTGCAATATCTTAGCAAAGGAAAGAAGCTCCTAGTTGAATTCAATCCTCAAGGCCAGCCATATGGGGAAAATGCAGCTAAGTTTGCTTCTTTCCTTGGTGCCACAGCAAGGGAGTTGGTGCCTATAACATTAGAGAATTGGAAAGATATTTCTGAAGACTTCAAGCATCAGTTGTGGGAGCACGCTCAGGTTATTTCAATTAGCTATGTTTTCTTTCTGTTTTTGTTGTCTAAATTAGCTATGTTTCTGTTTCTAATAATTTCAATTTTTCTGTTTTAGAATAAATTTATAGTTGATGAGTGTCATAAGAAGTATGCATTACAAAAGATGGCAAAGCTTTGGCGAGATCATAGATGTAAATTACTAAAAGAAGTGCAGAAACGAGGAGAGCTTGTTGGTATTAAACGAGCTGCAAGGCAACTCAAGCCTGATAATATAAAGAGTATGGAAGAATGAAAAAGTTTCATCAAGAAACGTTTGGGTCCAAAATACAAGGTAAATCTATTTCATTATTTCACATAGAGCAATTTAATTTTCAATATTTCCATTCTATTACATTAACATCGAACAATTTATAACTTATATTTATAGGAGATAAGTGAGAGATTCAAGAAGATGAGGGCAAAGCAAACAATGCTACACACAATGAGTCGTAAAGGCTATGCTCACCTCGAAGATGAGATGGTAAAATTAATTTTTTCTTAACAAGTACATCACCTGATTGTAGCATCTTATTACTTGGTAATTGGTTTCTTTGTAGAGAAAAGCAAGTACATCGCCTGATAGCATAACAAGAGGAGATGTATGGATTCGCGGGCATACAAGGAAATCTGGTGGATTTTTAAACGAAGAAGTTGCAAATGCAGTGGTAATAGACAAATCCATTCCTTTGTAGTTCATTCCACTAGTCACTTGATTGAATTTGGCATTCAAATTGCTCCATCAATATTTGGCTATTTCATTTCAGAAAAAAATAGAAGAAGAAAACAAGAATGTAACACCTGCTGAGAAATACTCTATTAAGAATGATGCTCTTGTCAAAGCACTTGGCCCTGAGCATCGAGGCAGAGTAAGAGGACTTGGGTTTGGCGCAAAACCTTCACATGTGGGTGCTCAGACATATACTCGTGATAGAGTTATTACATTGGAAAAAGAGGTCGAAGAGTTGAAAAATATTGTCAATTCCTTACTAGCTGGATCTAAGAGGAAGCATGCTAATTCGGTAGGTACATTTTATTAGACTTTAAATTCTTTTTATTATTATCGAGTTTATCGTTTATTATATATTTTCATGGCAGTTCCCTTGTGTATGCTCAAGGTTTTGGAAGCCTGGAAGCTAATTCTACCAACCAAGCTAGTTCTCCCAACATTCAGTCGAATTCTGCAAATTGTAAAGGTAAATCTGTCAACCTTCGACCCAAATCTAAATCTGCCAACCATAAAGCTATTGAGAATGATGCTCTTGAAGCCTCTTCGGCCAACCATAAAGCTAAATCTGCCAACCTTCTATCCAAATCAGTTAACCTTGAGGCCTTTTCTACTCACCATCATGGTAATTCAACCAATCTTCAAGGGAAAAAGTGCAAACTACTACATTGGACAGGAAATGGAGAAGTTGTTGCACTTGCTGCAATTTCATCCACAAACGCTCAAGATAATGTGCACTTTGTGCCGCTTGGACCGGATTGTTGGAAAGTTTGGGTCCTTGAGGTACTTGTAGGAGGCCAACCCTTATTTCGACCAACACGTGAATTTTTCTTATTGAAGATGTAGTTCTCAGTACAACCGCATGGCCAATCAAGTTCATCTCCTTCGACTAGCTCTTGATTGAGGTAACCATTCTATCTCCCTGCCATTTGATCTTATCTACATTCAGGCTTAGTTTTTCCCTTATATTATGAGGTTTTTCCTTTGGCAAATTACAATGGTTAAGTTGCTAAAATGAGTTTTCAAACAAAATGCAGGTGGCAGATCAAGTGTGAGTTTGATTCTTGTTAGATGATGTCTACCGCCAATGCTATCATGAGGTTTTTGCATAGGTTATGTTGGAGTAAATCAGCCTAGGTTAGGGTTTGGCAGCACTATTAAGTGAATGAGTTGGAGGCTATTTTGTGTTTGGCAGTACAAGTTAATTGTAAATTTGGCAGCACTAGTTTGTGTTTCTTTAATACTTTATAGAGTTTGTATTTGGAATTGATATTGTAAATTTGGCAGCACTATTTTGTTTTTCTTTCTTTCAAGTTTGGTTGCAATAATAGTTTTCGTTTTGTGAAATTTTGTATCCAGGGTAGCAATAGATGATATAAGTATATTGTAAAAATGAAACAGCAGCAACCAGGGAATTAAATTTTTTACAAAAATTTTAAGTTAAACACAGCGTGCCTTGAATGTCTTAAATGAAAATTAATTACTCTTTTACGGCGTACATTCTATGTCATAATTAGTCATTTAAGAAGGCGTGTATAACACGCCGTCATTATTCTTTTAAGGCGCGCAAAGCGTGTCGTAATTGCTTGAACTGAATTACGGCTCACAGGGAACGTCGTCTTAAGTTTTTATAACAACGTTCATACACGCCGTGATTGAGGAACACTATTTACGACGAGGGCTTTTACTGCTTGCATGTTTCGCGTCGTAAATGATAATTCACGACATGCTTTGTGTGCCGTAATAGATGTGTTCTGGTGTAGTGTATGGACAATTCATTTTAGCTTGATACACTACTTCTAGTACAAAAGAAAATTATATGACGGATCCCGAAAAATCCCTAAATTTTGATCAAATAACAGCGCACAATCACAAAATTTGGGAACATATTAAAATAAATACAAAGTTTTTGTTTATGATGACTCAAATTTGCCAGAAAATCAGCAATCATATTTGCTTCACAAAACACGTGCCGAATTTCAAAAATCTGAAAATGTTGTAGGACATAAGCATATTTATTTCTATAAGTACAGAAATGTATTGTAACATATTTATTTCTATAAGTACATAAATGTATTGTAAATTTGTAACATATAATTTATTTCATACTGCAAGCGATTAAATGAGGACTCTCCATAACCATAGCTAACAACCCAGAGACATTAAGTATCGATTACCTCTGTTGTCAGAAAATAGGTAGCTCACGAGACACAATTGTTAGGCCATTTCCAAAATTTGGCATTTTCATACCCAAAACTCATCCGTTGTAGTTGGGCTAAATGTGTCATGTAATCGGGCCAAACCCAATCAGAGCCAGAAAGGGCTAAAAGTGACCTACTTCTATGATGAGCTATATCTTATCTCATTATTTTTGGGGTGAGCCAGTTGTTGTTTTTAAATTAATATTTTAGTTTCTTTGGTGGGTTGTTGTTGTTTTTAAATTAATCATATCCTATCCGAAATTTTTTTTTTTTCTAAAATCCTATCCGAAATTTTTTTTTCTCTTCTAAAATAAATTTTAAATAGGGTCTAAAATAGTACTTTAATTAAATTATCCAATATATTTAAAGAATATACTAAAAACTAATAAACTATTAAAGGGGCTATGATTTAACCCCGCACTGCTGAAGACGGTAAAAATATAGCCCATCATTATTTCTTAAAAAACTATAAATGGTGAGCTATATTTAGCCCTATACTGTTGCAGATGGTCTTGATGCTTTTATGATTGTTCATAGTTTGATTTTATATAATTTGGTCAAGTGTTAAATATTTTAAAGAGTGTTTAGCATTTGATTGATATATACAAGATTAAATGTGATAGGCAGCACATTGTTAATAAGATTGTTCACGTTTAAATATATGTATTGTCCAAATCACTCTAAACTATAAGAAAACTCATAATCAAGCGTGGGGATTAAGGCTTTAGATAATCGCACCTTGGGAGTCATTGAGCATTCAACTTCGAAGCATCAGCAGTCGAGCAGTCTTCTAGCGAATGGCATTCAACTTTCCAGATATATTAGCTTGGCCTTTCTTTCATTGCTACATCACATCTCACCCTCTTTCTAATGCATTGTGAGATGAGATCCATCGTGTAGTGTGTGTGAATTTAGTATATTATTGCCCCTCTCAATAGAAAATGTCGTCAAAAAAAAAATTACAAATTGTTACACGCTCCAAATCACCAAACACAAGAATATTGCAAAGTGTAATTAATCAACCGAAAAATCAAACACATCTCTCGCATTGCTTCCAGCCTAGTCTACAAAGTTCTCAATGACATAATAGAAAATAGGTGAAGTAGAAAGTTTACCTCTACTTGATCAAATATGTCCTCACGTGGGGTTTGTTGCCATGGCACTATAGCTTGTCATTTTTAGCAATAGATAAGTAGAGAGAGAGAGAAGGGGGCAAGGACATAGATCACCGACTTTGGCGCGAACAGCCCGTTTGACACCTCTAACTGGTAAGGAAGGCACGTAGCGAACGGAAAGTTCTCGCCCCTTCTGTAAGTGAGTGGACTTGGGGAAGGACATAGATCACCGACTAGTAAGGCGTAGATGAAGAGAGCAAAGCTGACCTCTTCTCAGCTGTTTGCTTGCTCTACGTTGTTTGGCGATAATGGAAACAAAGCGCATGGTTTTTGTCCCCCGACCCCTAAAAAAGCAAGCGGATTTTAAGGCATGGTGGTTCTGGTTTTGGGAGAATAACCCAAAAAAGCTGACTTTATTGGAAACCAGATTTGGCAATTAGCAAAAGCTGACGACACTTCACGTGAGAGCTGAAGCTGAAGGACCCTTCTTTAAATCCTCTAATTCTTTTCACTTATTGTGTCGCATAAGTTATGCGTCCTTCAAACTGAGTCTTTTGTTGACAACACTTTGCATGCCCAATTGGTGGGAGACAAATAGTAACCAGACAATTAAGGGCGTGTTTGGCTACTTCGGTAATGTAATGCATGATTAATTAAAAGATGATGACATGCAATATCTTTGTCTAATAATATCACACCTAAATATAATAAAAGTTGGAAAGAAATTATTTTTCATGAGTTAATGTGTTGAGTTATTTTAGTTCCTTTTTATGAGTTTTCAATTCAAAAGTTACTTGGAGAATTTGGTTGCCGGATATACCTTGTGAAAAGGCACATGTATATCCTGTCACCTTGTTGAAGTCATGTATCATTTCCAAATATCATCAAATCAACTAAATTATATATTATTTGTAGAAAAGTTGATAGAGGTCCAAAAATTCAATCAATAGTTGGATCTAGTCCTTGAATTATTGTTTGTTGATATAAGTCCTTTGACTAGTTTGCCACGTAGATTACATTCCATTTTTGACATGTGGATTCAAACTTTTATATTTAACTGATTTGTATTAAAAACAATTTGCTACTATTATAGCCCTATTGTCTAAAATGAGTAAAATGAGAATTTATATGCCATTAAGGATTAGATTTGATCATGTACAATTAAAGGAATAATTACATTTTGAATGTAAATGTCGAACCTTCATTTTTTTTCCCTTGACTCAAATTCCTATTTAACGTGGATTTTATTATTGTACATACCTTTAGGATTATTTATTCTTTTGGAGATACAATTTCTCCTTGAATTTAGCTTATTAACTAAATGCACGTTTTTCTTTCTTGTTCTTCATCTCTATCTTCTTCTTTCTCCATTTCTTATTCGTTCTCCATCTTCTTCTTTTCTTCATTTATATATACCCTATGGTAGAAAATGTTGATCATGTACGGTCAATTGACAATCTGTACATTGCCACATATAATTCCAAAGCCTCCTCATGCTAATGATTTTGAATGTGACCCAAGATCATGGCATTCCATGTTACAAGATTCCTTTCCCCTTTCGTTTTCTTCGAAAAGTTGTAGGTAATTATTTTTATTTTTGTTCATTCTATGGTAGAGGTATAGTATATACTCTTGTAGATAAATTATCCTATGGTGTAGGTATATTGTCATATTGCCTATTGCATAGGTATATATATATATATGTGTGTGTGTGTGTGTGTGTGTGTGTGTTTTTTCATATTTTAGACAATGAACAATAGTATTTTATGTACATTTTTTTATAGGTAACATACAATTTTATTTGTCTATATTTATATCCGACTTATAGGTAGTCTTCTAATTTATGTTCCTAACTTATAGGTAGTATTCTAATTTATGTTCATGACTTATAGGTAACACGATTTATCACTAAGTTTTTCATTGCTAATAAGAACACTATTTACTTGTATGTTAGGTACATAATTTAATGTGGGTGCTTGTCTAATCATTAGTATAATATGTGGGCCTTTCATTGATTAATTTGTATTTTACCCATATATTAGGTAAATATTATCAATGAAAGAATTCAAAATTTAAATTATGAAATTCAATTACAAGTAAATAATTCATTAAATTTAGATTTTCAATATTTTCCTTATTTATCTCAAAGGGTAAAATCGACACAATAAAAAGAGTAATAAAAGTCAAATGACCTACATCTAAAACAAAAAACGCAAGGACTAAACCCAATGACAGCTAATCGTTTTGGACCTAGATCTAAGAACTCCTATTATTTAACTACTTGATTATTCGTATTTCATTTCAGTATTATCTAATGAAAAATTTTGTACATTTTGGATGATCATATAACTTCTAATTCGGATAATTTTTTTAATGAATGATCTAAAACATAGACAGTTCGGCTCATTAAGCTGCATTGTAGGGTAGCATAGAGTACATATATGAAGAGTAGTCATCTCTTGGTCACCCACCGTTGGATTTAAATCCAACGGTCCAATAAAATTTCTTAAAAGTAGTGCAAAAATAAGTGAATTTTTAGATTTAAATCCAACGGTGGGTGACCACGGATTCCCTGGTCACTGGGTGACCAAGAAAACACTACTCCATATATGAATTTGTAATTTGGGAGGCTAGTTGTTGAAAAAGGTGGCTAGATAGCAACGTAATCCCATGGTCTACAAGTAATGGCGACCCATAAAATTATATATATATAAATTGAATAATAAATCATTCATAAGCAAGACTTGGGGGCAATTTAGCTGGATATCTAAACTCAATTCATACACAACAAGACGTCAATTAAGTTCATAAATAACAGGTCGCTAGCCTGTGAGCTGAATAATTCCAAACATTTTAAAATAAAGCTGTAATAATTTCTTAATGATGATTGGATGTGACGTGGAGTGTGAAAAAGACACCGGAGACGTTTGTATATGGGAATATTATTCCATCACTTCAAAATAAATTTTAGTTTAGTTTCTATCTTTGTTTATACAATAATCAATTAATATTTAATAATATGGTCACTTGTCTAATTTACATTTTGTAACCCCTTGTACTACATGGTCCGTTTATTTACGAATGTATACGGAAAGGATGTTGGAATTATTCAATTAATAAAACATGTGTAGCTATCAATTAACCCAAATGAGAATTTACACAAGCTATTAATCGTTTGGTCACAGTTTGCAATGGGCTTGTAGTTCAAGTTGTTAAGAGTAGTTACCTCAATACCCGAAGTCATGTGTTCGAATTCCCTTTTCTCTAATATCGCTTGTATTATAAAAAAAATTTATATATATTAGATTTATAGTTGACATATATGCATAATATGTTTGTCAAACAAAGTGTATGTAAATTCTCAGATATATTCAAATATTTCATATATTCCTAGATTTTTATTCTTCTTCAATTTTGAGGTATTTATAAAGAAGTACAAAGATTTGTTAACCCTAAATACAATAGGAAAAAAAATCTAAATTACAATAGGAAATAAATCTCAATTACAATGGGACAAAATAAATAGGTGAGTAAATAAAATTCTAACATAGTAAGGAACCAAAATCCTAACTAAATAAGGACTCACAAACATTTTTAAATACTGATTTTTTTTTTATGGTACGCAATGATAAAGGAACATAGTTTTCTAAATTACTTTACCATGTATTTTTTCTTTAAATTTCAGCATTGGTACATACATTCCGAAACATTTTGTGTCGTCTAAAGCACCTAGGGTAACATCCCTCCACCAGAAGATTGAGTTCAAATAACTTTCCATGTGTCACATGCATTAAAAATAATGACAATACTCATTATGACTCAATACAATACAAGTGGCTGACGGTATTTGAGCGCGGTGCATAAAGGTCAACCCCTTTGTACGTACTACCTGGTGCCTGTTATGCTAAGATTGGATTTCAGAGCACCAATCCTCAAAGTGGAAAAATTTTCGACACATGTACGTATCTTTCCTTAAGCACCGAGGCTAACATCCCTTCACCAAAAAAATTGAGTTCAAATTATTTTATAGGTGTCATATGCATTGAAAGCAATAGTAATGCTCGTCATGCCCTACTACTAGGGGTGGGAACGATACGGGATCACACGGGATGAAGGTCATCCCGGTGTCAATCCCGAATAGGAGAATCGGGACGGTATGACACGGGATGGGGATTTTCAAAACACGTTCAAACCATACCGCCCCAACCGGGACCGGTATGGTTAATATCAAAGCGATACCGTTCACCTTAGGCTAAAATTTGAAAAAAATTCTTGAGTTTTTGCATTGCTAAAAAACTACATTTTTTGGTGCCAAATAACTTCATCTTCTCTAGAAGGAGTATTGGATGATACAACATTTGGAGGAGATGGGGCTACACTGGTTTTCGCTATTGTAACCCTTAGACGTTTGGTCCCTGAGAAATTAAGGATTAAAAGAGAATGATTAAACTAAATAAAAAGATCAATGTATACTAGTAAGTGCATTGAGTAGAGAAAGAACGAAGTTTACCTTCTGATTCACTTTCCTCCTCTATAACAACAAATTTCAAGTTCCTCAGGTTCTCATAGGCTTCCTTGAGAAACTTTCTCACCCTTGCTTCCATAGCTTCAGGTGACAACCTTACAAAATCCTCCTTCGGTCCACAATCGAAACGCTGCATATCCTCCTCTGAGACATTGTTGCCGCAATCAACATCTGAAGACTTTCTCTTCAACGTTGCTGATCTCGTCATTCTCCTCACAGCCTAAACATAAACAAGATTAATTGCATAGTGAGGAACCATAACTATGTATGATATTTCAAAGTTTTTTATGCCAAAAATATATATAATTATCTTGATTGGTCTAACTCACTGATTGATCTCCTTCTGACTTTCCTGCAGCTTGTTGTGTGGGAGAGAGAGATATGTGAGAGATATCCTAATTCTGAAATTTTGGAAATAATATTTTAATATTTAATATTTAATATTAATTAGTTACTGTTCGGTACGGTATGGCACCAAACGGGATCACAAATCTGATACCGGTGTCGTGCCAAACAGTAACGGGATGACACGGTTTCATCCCGTTTAAGCATCAACACCAAACGGTTTGGCACGAATTTGACACGGAATGGCACGGTTTCGGGACGGTATCGGTATTCCGGTTTTGATGCCCACCCCTACCTACTACAATAAGGTACCAACATGTGGCAATCTACATTTGATCATATTGCGCAATCCCCAACCCCCTTGTACTACATATGTGTTTCGAGAAACAAGTTTTTTTCGCCTAAAACACCTAGGATAACATCCCTATAATTACTTTCTACCATATGAGCGTGGTGCATAAAGGTCAACTCCTTTGTACGTACTACGTGGTGCATGTTATGCTAAGATTCGATTTCATAGCATCAATCCTCAAAGAGAAAAAGTTTCAACACATATACGTATCTTTTCAAAACGTGTTTTGTCATCTTGAGCACCGATGCTAACATCCCTTCACCAAAAATTTGAGTTCAAATTATTTTCTAGGTGTCGTATGCATTGAAAGCAACAGTAATGCTCGTTATGCCCTACTATAATAAGTTACCAACATGTAGCAATCTACATTTGATCGTATTGCGAAAACGCTAACCCCCTTGTACTACATGGCCCATGTTACACTAAGATTGGATTTTCCAGCATAATTCTAAGACATAATAAATTTGGAACATGTGTGTTTCGAGAAACAAGTTTTTTTCGCCTAAAACGCCTAGGATAACATCCCTATAATTACTTTCTACCATATGAGCGTGGTGCATAAAGGTCAACCCCTTTTTACGTACTACGTGGTGCATGTTATGCTAAGATTCGATTTCAGAGCATCAATCCTCAAAGTGGAAAAAGTTTCGACACATGTACATATCTTTTCAAAACATGTTTTGTCGTCTTGAGCACCGAGGCTAACATCCCTTCACCAAAAATTTGAGTTCAAATTATTTTCTAGGTGTCGTATGCATGGAAAGCAACAGTAATGCTCGTTATGCCCTACTACAATAAGGTACCAACATGTAGCAATCTACATTTGATCGTATTGCGCAAACGCCAACCCCCTTGTATTACATGGTCCGTGTTACAATAGGAAATAAATCTCAATTACAATGGGACAAAATAAATATGTAAGTAAATAAAATCCTAACATAGTAAGGAACCAAAATCCTAACTAAATAAGGACTCGCAAACATTTTTAAATACTGAAATGTTTTTTTTTTTTAATGGGTAGGCAATGATAAAGGAACATAGTTTTCTAAATTACTTTACCATGTATTTTTTTCTTTAAATTTCAGCATTGGTACATACATTCCGAAACATCTTTTGTCGTCTAAAGCACCTAGGATAACATCCCTCCACCAGAAGATTGAGTTCAAATAACTTTCCACATGTCACTTGCATTAAAAATAATGACAATACTCATTATGACTCAATACAATACAAGTTGCTGACGGTATTCGAGCGTGGTGCATAAAGGTCAATCCCTTTATACGTACTACGTGGTGCCTGTTATGCTAATATTGGATTTCAGAGCACCAATCCTTAAAGTGGAAAAAATTTCGACACATGTATGTATATTTTCAAAACGTGTTTTGTCACCTTAAGCACTAAGGCTAACATCCCTTCACCGAAAAAAATTGAGTTCAAATGATTTTATAGGTGTCATATGCATTGAAAGTAACAATAATGCTCGTTATGCCCCTACTACAATAAGGTACCAACATGTGGCAATCTACATTTGATCGTATTGAGCAAACCCCAACCCCCTTGTACTACATGGTGCGTGTTACACTAAGATTGGATTTTCCAGCATAATTCTAAGACATAATAAATTTGGAACATGTGTGTTTCAAGAAACAAGTTTTTTTCACCTAAAACACCTAGGATAACATCCCTATAATTACTTTCTACCATATGAGCATGGTGCATAGAGGTCAACCCCCTTGTACGTACTACGTGGTGCATGTTATGCTAAGATTCGATTTCAGAGCATAAATCCTTGAAGTGGAAAAAGTTTCGACACATGTATATATCTTTTCAAAACGTGTTTTGTCGTCTTGAGCACTGAGGCTAACATCCCTTCACCAAAAAATTTGAGTTCAAATTATTTTCTAGGTGTCGTATGCATTGAAAGCAATAGTAATGCTCGTTATGCCCTACTACAATAAGGTACTACCAACATATGTCAATCTACATTTGATCTTATTGCGCAAATGCCAACTCCCTTGTACTACATGGTGCGTGTTACACTAAGATTGGAACATAATAAATTTGGCACATGTGTGTTTCGAGAAACATGTTTTTTTTCCCTAAAGCACCTAGGATAACATCCCTCTACTATAATATTGAGTTCAAATTACTTTATATGCGTCACATTTATTGAAAGTAACGATAACGCTCATTATGTCCCACTACAATAAGTTATGTCTCTGGTGATATTTGAGCATACGTCGTAAAGGTCATCCTGTGAGCATCTATGATTGTTACACACTCATAATGGGTGTGTGGTTTGCCTCCATCATATGACTAATCACTTTAATATCATGTTTAGTTACAAATTCAAGTTATAATATTCGACAAAATATGAAAAAGTTATTGGTAGTTCAATGCACCTTTCTTTTATAATAATATAAGGGAAGAAATTAAACTTGAATAGTAGTGCACGATAACGTTTTGCAGTGTTAATAATAATTTCCTTAATATATTAATAAAATTTTGTAGATATATTAATGTTCCTATGTATGCTCATAATTTAATAATAATGTGTTTTCAAATATATAAAATCTTAGGAACAAATCAAAGTCTAATCTTAACAGCCGAAATAATAAGTCATGTTTATATTTGTTTGCACTACAATAATCTTGGCATAAATGTAAACTTTAGTAACTTCAAACCCAATTAAATCCATGTCTAGTAATAATTATCTGACATGCCATCCATAGGAAGCCATGAGGAGAATCAATAGGACACACAATACTGTCAGTAGTTTCTAGATATCAAGAATCCAATCGTACTGTACCATTACATATAAACAGGGAAGCATCCTTTTCATTCTGAAACTGATTTATTGCCATATTAATTTATTTTGCCCACTCCCGTCAAGGACCAAGTTACACCTTGCCATTCAAGAATTTATTTTATTAAATACAAGTGATGGTTGAAATTATTCTATCGCATATGGGGCATCGAGCTCGAGTGCAAAAAGCGAGTATGCTACTTTGATTAATTGACTTAATTCACGTTTTTTTAATATCTACGATTCATATAAATCAAAGATATTTGAGGAATATAAAAAAAAGAATTAAAAATAGTTTCAAATGACAATATACAAATTACACAGTCATGATCTCTTAGATCCCTAGGGTCCAAGGAATCTGTAGTCACCCACCGTTGGATTTAAATCCAACGGCCCACTTATTTTTGCACTCCTTTTAAGAAATTATATTGGGCGTTGAATTTAAATCAAACGGTGAGTGACCACAAATTACTTGGACTAAAGGTCCAAGAGATCATGACTGACAAATTACAAGATAATCTAAAGGCTAATTTAGAATTTTGAAATAAGTTGTAATTGGCAGCACCTGAGTTTTTATGTGCAGTACACCTGGGAATGATAGAGAGACAAGAGCAAATTTGATAATTGATATATGAACCCACCACCCAACTCAACAAAATTAACAAAGGCATACAAATTTTTACAATATATTCATGGGCAAATCACCAATGAACCCACGCGCTTGTTTTAAGCTTCAAAATCTCACGCGTGGAATTGACAAGCAGAGAATGTTCTGATTAGAGAGAGAGCTCAAAACATGCAATTGATGTTTGGTTTGGGTTCAATGATTTTATTAATGTTTCAATTAATATGCATGTAGCGAGGTTTTGTTTTTAAATGATATAAAATTAGTAATTGATTGCGAAATTGAAGAAATATAAGGTGATGGAGCATATGGCACTCCATGTAAATTGGGTGTCATCGTTTTTGGTATTGGTAATGTAGGTATGTTGGAAATGTTCTCTTGTTTTTTTTTTTAATACAGGAAATTACAAAGCGAAATCACAAATAAAAGTTGAAACGTGGAACTGTAGCACGAAGTATGGGGGAGTGACTAATGTTTGCAAACACATCAACAACGAAGTTGGCTTCTCTAAACATACGACAGCAGCGTGACTTAATCGACAATAAAACAACATTACATGTAGAATATATAATATTGAAAATGTAATTCTCTTAAAAGTGTGTTATAAATTGAGATGCAATCTCTCACATGTTAATAAGAAAAGGGTATATTAGCATGTATGTATTGCTTGAAAGTAAAATTATGAGAGTGGTCACACCCATGTGGAAGCTCCATGGTTCCTTCTCTCTATTGAGAGCCATACTTTACAAGTCCCAACTACTTTTGATACTCACCACCAAGAGGCAACAACAATTTGTACACCCTTTATCTTTCTTTGTGCACATAACTGAGTAATAAACATGAAAAGGTTGGAGGGAAAAGTGATTGGGGGTTGTTTGCTGTAAATTATAATGAGGTATGAGTTGGGTGTTTGGAGAGTGAGAAAAGGAAAGAGAGAGATTGGGAAAAAGATTCAGTCATCATTATTTATTGTGGGGGCATCTTATAAGAAAGAAAAAAAGACAACTGAGAAAGCAAAAATGCAAGAGCAAGAACCTTGCCTCCCTATATCCTATGGAAATCCCCATACCTTTTGTAGTTTCCTCACCATAAAAAAAACAAACCCATTCTCTCTTTTTGCATATTGAGGCATTATAGTATCATAAACCATCATCATAATGACAATTATTTTAAAGGGAGTGAACAAAAGCACCATGTGTATAATAACCTGGTGGGACATGAGCACCAATGGCCCCTAATTATGTGCTTGAAGATGAGAGAAAAATTATATTAAAAAAATATTGCCAAAGTTTTTATATAAAAAAACCACAAAATCCCATTTGCATATCACTCATGTTAAAGCTTAATAGATTATTATTGTTGTTTGTTTATTTATTTTTCAGTTCAGATTGTGAGATGCATTGACTCACCCACAAAAACACAGATAGAATGAGACCATGAAACCATGAAACCAAATTCCAAGAGCGTGCAGACCACGCTGCAATTACCACACAGATGCTTGCTCCCTCTGTCAAACTTGGGTCCCCATCAGCCCATCCAGGTCTCCATTGGCGCGTGTGATGACCTCTCCACATGAGCGCGTGGAGTCAACCAGGGTGTTTTTGGGTTGGGAAAGAAAAAGAAATGAGAGAGAGGTGAGAGAGGAAAGAGAGGAGAGAGACAGAGAGAGTGTCAGAGGTAAAGGCAAGAGAACGTGCAGTATTTGAGGCACAGATCTGGATCCACTCAAAACACCCAACACGGGCACCCACACACTCACTCAACTCACTCAGTCTCATCTCACTGCTCATACCTCTAGGCTCTACCCGTCTTTGTCCCCTATAAAGTTCTAAGGAGAGAGAAATAATAGATAGAGAAGTAGAGAGAGAAGAAAATCCACAGCTAGAGAGAGAGAGAAAGAAAGAGAGAGCTCAGAACCCAAAAAAACCCAGCAGCAGAAACACAGCAACAGTTGCAGCAGTGAAGCGATTGATGGTTCTTCTGCTGCAAAAGAGCCTAGAAACAAGAAAGAAAGGCGGTGGTTTGGTCTTTGGAGTAAAAGTTTGACTAGGAATTAAGCCAAGTCCTATAGCTAGAGCTAGGATTTTTGTTACAGGGATAGAAAGATAATATGTTAAGTAGTTGAGTTGGGAGACAGAGAAATTAGAACAAGACTCGTATCCTCTTTCATGGGTAAGCCGTACTTTTACACACACAGTTCAGTTTCAGCTTCAATTTGGCAAATAACTAAAGAAAACTGATTTTTGTACAAGAAAAAAAACACTGTGGTTTTTTTGGTGGTTTTAGACTTTCAATTTTATTGCTATTTCTTTATACTTATGACTCTTCCAAGTTCCAAACTTTCCTCTCTTTATTTGCTTTATGGAGAAATTCAATCCCCCCAAAGCCTTTTTTTTGTTGGTTTTTTCCTTTCCTTTCAACAATTAAAGGCAACTCTGAGCTTCAGCCTAGCTAGCCAGTTCTTCTTTTTAATCAATCAAACCACACGAGAATACTACTTTTAACACTCCACACCTTTCTTTATGGGTTTTTCCTTCTCTCTCTCTCTCTGTGTCTTTACCTTTATTTATTTTTCTTGGGTTTTGCAGGAATAATAAGATAGAAAGAAAGAGAACACTCGTATGTACTCTCCCCACTCATCACAAGAAGTTGTTGGTAGGTATAAGGTTTTGTGTGTGGTTGAGAAAGAAATTTTACTTGTTCATAGAGTAGAAGAGCAAATTATCACTTTGCTCTCTCTCTCTCTCTCTCTCCTCTGTCCCTCTCAATTTTTTCAAAAACCAGAAACACAAGATTTGGAGGGTTGGTGGCAGTGAAGTTTAGCACACACCAACCCCAACTCTGCTATCTCTATATCATCAACATCAGCCATGGATTCCTATGAAGCTACAAGGATTGTTTTTGCAAGGATCCAAAACTTGGACCCAGAAAATGCTTCCAGAATCATGGGTCTGCTTCTGATACAAGATCATGGTGAGAAAGAAATGATAAGGTTGGCTTTTGGCCCTGAAGCTTTTCTCCACTCAGTGATTCTCAAGGCAAGGAAAGAGTTGGGAGTGCCCATATCAAACTCTCCTTCTACACCTTCCACACCTTCTTCACCTTCCCCCTTTCTTTCCACTAACCCAATCACTATCTCGAGGCAAAACTCTACTTCCTCGTCTTCCAGACTCTCTCTCTCCATTCCAAACCCATCTTCTTCCTCTGCTTCAGCTTCTTGGGCTGCTCTCTCTGAGCTTAGAAACCAAGAAGAAAATAATTTGATCATGAGCCCCAGCAGCAACTTAGCTCTCAATGGGTCCTCTTCATCATCTTCCATGATGAATTCCTCCTTACCCTTCTATGGAAATGGAGGGACTGATGTGATTGATGAGTTTCAGCTTCAAGAGCAGCTCTCTTTCCTCAACGATGGCTCTCCAGCACTTGGGCCCAAAACCCCTGATTTTTTCTACCCCCAAACTGACTTGTCTTCAAGTCCTACCAATGGTTCTGATCCAGCCCTTTTCTCCTCTTACCATGGCTCTGCAAATTGGGGCGGTGGTTGTGGTGGGCCCCTCCACCGGAGAAGCTGCTCTGTCAGTGATGTGTGCTTGGAGGAGCCAAACTCTGCTGGGTTTGGCTGGAAACCCTGCTTGTATTTTGCAAGAGGCTACTGCAAGAATGGAACCAGCTGCAGGTTCTTGCATGGTGGAGGACTTGGGGACTCTGTTGTCGATGGTGGTGGTCAAGTAGCTGTTGGGTCACCGAGCAAGCTCGAGATGATGGACCAGTCATGCCATGAAGCACTTCTCAGATCTAAAACTGCCCAACAGCAACAGCAAAGACTTGCTGCTGCTTCTCAGCTCATGGCCTCAGCTAACTCCTTCCCTTACTCCTCCAAGTGCATGAACTTCCTTCTTCAGCAGCAACAAACCGATGCCCAAAGGTACAAAATTTAATAAAGTCCTCATCTTTTTTGGTATTAAAGTTCTCATCTTTTCTGTTATGTAAGTCAATCTTGCTGTGAAATCCATGTAGGGCTGCAGCTGCTGCTGCCTTGATGATGGGTGATGATATGCACAAATTCAGTCGATCCCGGCTCGAAAGAACGGATTTTTCGATGAATGGTGGTGGGGCAGGAATGGTGAACCCAGCTTCAAGGCAAATTTACTTGACTTTTCCAGCTGATAGCACTTTCAGAGAGGAAGACGTCTCAAACTATTTCAGGTCATTTTTCTGATCCTTAGCTTTGTAAGTGCAAACAACATCTTTTACAAAGGCATGGTGAAATGGGTTGTTTTTGTTTTGCTGACTTTGCTTGCTGTTGTTTTTGAATGGAAAATAATGAAGCATTTATGGGCCGGTTCAAGATGTGAGAATCCCATACCAGCAGAAGAGGATGTTTGGTTTTGTTACATTTGTGTACCCGGAGACTGTGAAGCTCATTTTGGCCAAAGGGAACCCTCATTTCGTCTGTGATGCTAGGGTGCTGGTTAAGCCTTACAAGGAGAAGGGCAAAGTCCAGGACAAGTACAGGCACACTCTCACTTCTTTTTTGATGTTGTTCCCCCAACTTAAACTTCCACTGATTATAATATCGTTACCGGAAGTAATTATACTTGAGGGAAATTAAGCTAATGCTGGTTGAGTGTTATTAATTTGCCAGGAAACAACAGCAACAAGTGGAAAGAGGAGATTTGTCTCCCTGTGGTACACCTACTGGCCTGGATTCTAGAGACCCTTATGATATCCAGCTAGGTAGCTAATTCAAGCAAAACATTTGCCTTCAAAGAGTTAATAATTGTCACACACATGGACAAAATTATTTTGCATTCAACCATGTTTATCTTGAATTGTAGGAGCAAGGATGTTTTACAATCCTCAAGACATGTTGTGGAGGAGGAAGCTGGAGGAGCAAGCTGAGTTGCAGCAAGCACTTGAAATTCAAAGCCGAAGGTTAATGGGTCTGCAGCTTCTTGATGTGAAAAAGCATCACCACCGTGCTCTTTCTTCCAGCAGTCCCATTCAGTCCCCTATTCAGTCTCCAAGCATGTTTAATCAAAACCTAATGTTTCCTTCAATTCCCAATGGCCCAGAAGTTCCGCAAGGTATTTTTGTTGCTACATTTAGAATGGGGTAAATAGGCGTCATGGTTCAATACGGTAGCTAACATTTTAATTGTTCTCGATCGCAGAGAACTGCTGTAACCCGAAGCCACCAACTGCTTCAGAAGTGGATGACGATCAGTTGCTTAAGGAAGCAGCGCATGTTGTGTTAGGTAAAGAAGTAGTGGCCAACAATGATGAAAATGGCAGTGGCAGTGGCAATGCCAATGCCAATGGAAATGGTGAGGAGAGCCCCCGCGATAATGTCAATAACTTGCTTGAAAGGTATGCAGGATTTTGCATCAAATTTCTGTGTTGGTTTTCCAAGTTGTATGAACATTGTGTTGAAGCTTGGAGCACAACCTTATAATTGAGTGCATGCCAATGGACCTTATAATTGAGTGCATGCAGCTTGGAGCACAACCTTCCTGATAGTCCTTTCGCATCTCCAACGAAAGGCGCCGGTGAGTACACGTCCGCCTTCCCCAGTGGGACTACCAAGGCCAATGACTCCGATGCCTCAGCTGCTAACATGAACTTGGCCACTTCACTACTCCCAGCAGCTTCAACACTCGACATGGCGTCCTTCAAGTCTTTCAACTGCCAAATTCCAAGGTTACACCAAACTCCTTTCCATCAAATTTATCCACGGCATCATGGTGCCTAAATTATACCTAACTTGGGAATGTTTAATTGAATTCAGGTTGTCCTCTGGTCATGGAACCATAGGAGGGATGTATGGGGGCACAGGAGCTGGACCGAAGTGCCCGGTTGGAACTTCCTAATTAAGCTCTTAATTAGGTACAAGCTACTTTGAAAGCTTAAGATTTTGTTTTGTTTAACCTCTCCATAACATAATCTATATGTGATTATTTGGCTGTATTTGCAGGAGGATCAACGAGTCAAGTTAATAAACCAAACAAAACCCACCAAAAATCTGTAGAGATCATCATCATCATCAAATCCCTTCCCCACCAGGAGCACCGCCATCATATCATCAAATACCATACTAGTTACTACCATACAAAAATGCATACGTAAAAGGCAGTAAAGGAAGTGGGTCAGCCATTTCCTTTTCTTTGTTCTTTGTACTCAGTTTCTGTAGTTGAAGTTTGCATCCACAGGTTAAAAAGTTTTAAAGAAGAAGAGAGACAGAAAGAATCAAAACACGGTTAAAAAAAAATATGTTTAACTTTTGGCACTGTATTTTTAATTGTCAGCCTTCCCAATTGTTCCCCTTTAAGTGAAACAATTGCCAAAATCTAGTTTAGTCTGTTAGTCTCTGTTTTAGTGTAAAACAATCTTTGTACAGCAGAAGCGGAAGAAGAAAGCAGCTAGCTGATAGAGAGGTAAAAAAAAAGAAGAACAGAAGGTAAATTTGTAACTACAAGGCTGATTCAGTCAGAACTCCTAAAAGGGTAGTTGAAATTGAAGGAGCCTATGAGGAGGAAGGCAAGCTGTGAAGCAAAATCAGTCAGCTGAGCTCAAGTACGATATTGGGAAACTTTTATTTTTATTTTTTTTACCATTATCAATCAATGATGTGTTCCTGCTACTTGTAGTGGTTGTTATACAGACAGTTGTCCCCTTTGCTGTTAAAATGTTAAAAAAAGAACAGTAAGAAAAGCTTAGGATGAAAATCAGAAATGAAACAAGTGAGTTTTTTACTCTAATTTGGTCTCTCTTTCGCTTCTTTCTGTGCTTTTGGCTTTTATGATAGGGTGTTTTTTTGTCTCTTTGTTTAAAAGCCACTTCCATTTTTTCTTCTTTTTGTAACTGGTGGGATACTGTCTTTAAAATTTTCTGTTCATGGGGAGCTAAAGACTAAAGCAAGTGGGGACCACCCACATTGGTGGTGCTGACCCTGCATGTGGGTCCTACTCATTTATCTAATGCTAGATTGGGGGTGGGGCCTACACACCAAAACCCCACCCATGTGAGTGATCTATGCAATGCCACTCTCTCTCTCTCTGTAGAAGAGAAGAGCCTTTACTTTCTTCTCTCTCATTGACAGGAGGAGAGGACATGAACAGATTAAAAAGTAGATGTTGATGCCCACATGTATGACAAAAGTGCACGGATACAAGAATCTTTTGGGGTCTGTAGCCTTGTGAATGCGTGAGAGAAAATTGGCAGTAACTCTGAGAGAGAGAGAGAGAGAGAGAGAGAGAGGCCCTAGATTTTTACTGTTGCCTCGGAGTTTGGACCAAAAGGTGAGGAGTAAATATGAGTGTAGAGATAGTGAGAAACAGGTAGGCAGGCAAAGGCTTCGGTAACTACAAAGTTACCATAACCATGCTGATATGTTGACATGTAGGGATTATAAACTGAAAGACGATGTCCATATGCTGTTTCCCAAGAGAGAGATTGACCTAGCGTAATTGGTTTCTTGGGAATTTATGATTAGGGTTTGTGGAATGATGGGCTCAACAGTGTTGTGCAATTAATAAGTGATCATGGTTGTCGATTTAGACCTTTTTTGGGTTCACTGTATTATCTTTGTTAGAATTAAACGAGTTACATTTGTAGAAAAATGACATTGATGGGAGCAAAAGGGATGAGGAGATCGGACAATAGGGTTTCAGAAAAGGAGGATTTTGCCTAGATACGCTTATCAATTATGAGCCATGATCATGATAGTTGAAAATAAGGCAATCTTTTGTCACATGTTGTATGTTACTAGGTTACTAATTTGGGCTGCACTCTTTCAGCAAGAATTTCATAATATATATATATATATATATTTTTTTATGCCTATGTATATTTTTTTCTAATACAAACGATATTATATTTTAATCTAATCTAAACTACGGAGAGGATGATTCGAACTTATATAATTCATAATAGTATTGACAATATGACAACATTTTACTAATCATTCAATTAACAACCTAACAATATAACATGTACTAGAACTATCGATAGCATGTGTTTGGAAGTTACTGCTAATTATAAAAATGTGTTTGGGAGAGAAAATTAGTGGTAAATACTTGGTTAATTGCCATATTCTTATGTTTCGGATATATTATTCTCTCTCTCTATATGTGTATATTATGATTGTATGAAATTATGTGAAGTGAGAAAAGGGTAAAGAAGACATGATTCTCTCATGTATAATCTCAAATGAACATGATTGTGCCGGAAGAGGATCCAATGCATTCTCTTTTGGCTTCTTTTTCTATTTTGCAATAATTTTTATTAGATTGTAGGGTAGCCCACTTTAGTTTAAAAAAAAAAAAAAAAAAAAACTCGAGAGCCCTAGCAAGCGTCCAATATCATTAAGATGCATGTTTGTTGGGTGCATGCTAATTAAAGAGGAAATGATCAAGAAAAAGAGGCTCCTCCTCCATCTTGTGGATGGATGGATGGATAGGGTTTGTTTGGTCAAATTGTGTGTGCGGGGGCTTAGGTTTTCATATGTGCATGCTTTTTCTCGTGTCAAAATTATAAGAAGCCAGTGGTCAGGATTTTACAAAAGAAACAAGGAGCACCGAATTGATGGTGTCATCATAACTACATAAAGTGTTGCAATTTATCACCTATGTCAAGTTCTATTCAGTTTTCATATCACATATGTTAAGTTCTATTCAATTTTCAATAGCATGCCTCTCACATGGAGAGATATTCGTCCATCTACGTATTAGGGCTCGCTAATAACTACATCTTATAGAATGGTCTAGGATCTAATATGGAGGAAATTAATTTGGGAGGGAAATGGGGGATTGTAAGGTTCCAAGTTTGATCGGCTGTTTGGATGGAAATCGATTTCAGTGATCCCTAATATGTAGATGGAATAAAATATCCTCAACGTGAGGGGCATATATGATATGTTTTTATTGAATAGTAGACTGAACCTAATATATATGGTAAATTACAATACTTTAAGTGTCCAGGTTAATTGTAAAAATTAAAATTTCAAGTGAATTACACGTACTTAAAAAGTTCACATGATGCAAAGGACCCACTATATAGTGGTTTGGAGTATTTACTCCCTCATGCAAGGTCCTGGGTTCGAGTCCTAGCATTCGTGTGGTGTGTGTGAGTTTAATATGTTATCGCCCCTTTCAATATGAAAGGTTTTCCAAAAAAAAGTTCACATGGTATTTATGTAAATTTCACTTTGAGTTAATATTAACTATCATTTGCTTCCTTTTTTATTTTATTTGTTGCTTTTTAGATTTAGAATGCACATTCTAATAGGAGGTATGGTAAAAGCATTTAAAGTTACCGTCCAACAATAAGAAATCAAATCAAATATTAGAAAAAAGGTTGGGAAGAATAGAACCTTATTGATGAAAATAAAGAAATTCAATAGCCATCCGTCCCTCCTACGCGCTTCTCAAAACAAGCCTCAAATATTTATCTGCGATATTATTAGGGAATGATCAGTGAAATTGGCATTCCATGTCTCACCAACTTAATTGTGTTAGTAACATTTGCACAAGGAAACGAGAAACGAGTACCTTTGACAGGATTCGATCCGAATTTTTTTTCTCGGGATTCATGTTGAACTCTATTATTGGTATGACATCCAATCGATGTCGGGCCCACTTACTACTTGTACTCTCTTCCCCGCACAATTAATAAAAAAGGGTCAAAACTTCTACCGAAATTTTGGCAAAGTCTCCCCTAAAAAAACGAACATTTACCCTTTAATCTACCTGCATAAAAATTCAATTCAATAATCCAAACGTTCAACATACAAAATTCCGTCCATACACATGTTCTAAGGTGGTTCTAATAGGCATCAGGCCCATACAACAAAATCCAAACACTGATATTCCCTCTGTTAAAAATAATAATTAACAAGTAATCAAAATTTTCCCAATTCACAAACGTACTTCAAACCAAATCAAATCAAGCATAACAAAACATGCGTAAAACACTAATCTCTTTGTAGGATAACACACATCGTTTCATAATATTTTGAAAACTTAATAATTGTAGTATGAATAGAAATTTATCTTCGTAGTACTTCTCCTCAAAGAATTCAACGATATAAATCACAGTCCGATTATCTCAGGTTAAATGCACTAACCCACAACAACATACTTGCATAAGATGGTTTGTACAACGTAATATGAATAAAAATATTCCACCATGTACAATGCACCAAATAAGTAATATCCTGAAAACACAAACAAAGAAAACAGAAGAGTACTAATTTGACATAACTGAACCTAATAAATAAGCCTAAACTTGCGGTTGCACTTAGGCTAGCCTAGGTTGCCTACGTACTCCTTACCGAGGGATCAACCTACACGTAGCTCTTTAACTTTAAATTACAACACAAACCAAATCCATAAGTCAACTTACATTTTACTTGCGTAAATTATATTCAAAACCAAACCAGCTCGTAAAAACTTTTAGAATTTTCAAAACTTTCCTTCAAAACTCATATAAAGCTCGTATGCACAAATGAAAAGCAAAACCAATCATTTCTCCACTTTCAGCATAAATTACAAGTGTACACAGGGAACTTAAACAAATAAAATCGAAAAGCCTTCATAAGTAATTCAAGTAAAATCCCAAACTAAGATATGCGTATGAAAACCAATAATGCCAAGAAAACTTTTACGTACTACATTTATTAGAAACCTAATCGCATCAAACCCTCAAACAACTCAAGTAATAAAAAGAAAGTATTTATAAGCAAAAGACTTCATTAAAACCCTTTAGAATCCAACCCTTTTTACCTGAAAGCCATACCAGCAACAGTTCGCATAATGCGTATCCTGCTATCATCCACCAAGGGGTATGTCAACAAATCCGAAGGCAACCAATATATTTTCCGAAGGCAACCGGGGATGGGGAAACTGGTTAACCACTGTGTAGATAAATTGAGCGGTGGCTAGGGATTCGACCAACCCCTGTAGATAACATGAGAAGCGTGACAAACAATATCCTGGCAGGACACCTATAGAGTAAATTCAATGCAGGTGCGGGAAAATCACTAGAGGCAACCAGGGAGGGGAAACTGGCCTACCACTTGTGTAGACAAATCGGGTAGGTGGCTGGGGAAAATCCTGGCACGACACCTGCAGAGTAATCTCAATGTAGGTACAGGCAATACACTGGCCAGACACCTACAAAGTAATCTCCATATAGGTATAGGCAATATCTTGCCTGGATACCCACATAAGCGGTACATGCAACACATCGGCCGGACACCTATAGAGTAATCTCCATGTAAGTACAGGCAAACCATCGGTCGGACACCTACCAAGGCAGTGCAGGCAAATCCACTGGCCGGACACCTACCAACGTAGGTACATGCAATATCCACTGGCCGGACACCTACAATCGTAGGTACATGCAATATCCACTGGCCGGACACCTACAGAATAACCCTACTATAGGTACATGCAATTCTAGTCATGTGCACAGTCTTTACTAGAGGCAACTGTATTCCCCAAATCCTTTCTCAATTTTCCCGAACTTTAACTCACATTAACATCCTCAAATCACATAAATCCCAACTCAAACTAAACCAGGCTACTCAAGCCGTTTATAAACTCATAAGCAATACCTTTCAAACTGTTCTCAAGCTAAATTCGAATACATAATATACTATACAGAAACTGGTATTCATACTTCATTAATTCCAAGCCATTGAGCATATAATTGAATATAAACATATAAACATATAATCAACATTAAGTTGAATCCTTACTGTTCGGCCTCAACTGAGCCAACATCACCCACTATCCAAGTCAATTGGCCTCCTAGGTCACGACCTCAAATTTGTTATATGACCATACAGATTGGTCCATAACGATAAGTTAAACAATTACTAGAAGTTTCGTCACGATCCGACAATCGGTTTGACCTCGATTGCGGAATTTGGTCAATTAGGCCTGCGAGGCCCACGGCCTCTGATTTCCGATCCAAACGTTCCTATAAGTCCAACAGAGTCCACTAACTAAGTCCCGAAGGGTTGGTCTCGATCGAGCTTTGGAATCGCTCTCGATCGCATGATCGAACGGTAACCGGTTCACATAACCCAAGAATCATTGATTCAGAGTATCAGGGACTCCCATTTTCAATCAACCAGTTCCTACACGATCCTAGAGACATGAGGAACGACATATTTGAAAATGAAACCGATCGAACAAGGATATCGCATCTTAGGTGCAATATCTGCACGACTGTCAAACGGCAACCAATTCCAAATCCGAGCATATCATCGTGCTCAGGACGACAAGGGAAGAATTATAGGGGAGCACAACTAGGGGAGCATTTTCGGTTCTTGGACCACGGTCAAAAAGTGGTCGGAGCTAGATGAATCGAAGCTGAAAACGCACGATTTTGGCCGGAACTTCCCAGCCTCAATACGGCAACGACAACCACCAACGGCGTCGCCCAACCTAGGGGAAAGTAAGAGGGAGAAGAGAGCTACCTATTCCAAGTGGTGGCGTGACTTGAGATGGCCGGAAACGTCCCCAGGGATGATGGCAATTTCTGCCGTGTTTTCCAGTTTACACCGCCGCCAAATGCCACGTTTTCGATCGGAGAAAAGTGGTTTTGTCGAGATGGTCAGACGGCGACAAATTGCCAGTCTGAAATTCCACTTCGAAAAGAGAGAGAGAGAGAGAGAGAGAGAGAGAGAGAGAGAGAGAGAGAGAGAGAGAGAGAGAGAGAGAGAGAGAGAGAGAGAGGGTATTTAGGGTTTTTGACAAATTTCAAAATGACCAATACGTCCTTTTGGTTTTTAGAGGTTTACAGGCTCGTTACAAGTCGGAATTGAGCGTGTTGTCTGCCTACGAACTCGTATCGACGAGCTTTAAGCAACAGTGCAACCCAATTCCCCAAAATCCCTCAAGATTTAAAAGTGACTAAAGTGACCCTACCCTAAAGGGCAAAATTGTAAATTCAAAAATGGAAATAAATTGAATAAAGCAATTAAATTGGGTCGGGATGTTACAACCTAACTCCATAAATTTTTTGTTTTTGTTTTTTAGCAAAAGGGATTTGAGGAGGGGGTTTACACAAATATTCATGGGGTGTTTAGGGATTTCGAACTTTTGTTCACATGGGTCGAGGTGGAAGAACTCAACCAACTGAGCTATACCACCACACTAACAACTCCATAAACTCATTTAACAAAAATGTAACATTATTAATTCATTCATTAACAAAAATTTAGGGGAAACCTATTGGAGCCCGACTCTTCAATATTCAGGCACAACAATTTGTGTTGTTGTTATTCTAAAAAAAAGGAGAGCATATGAAACCCTCCACTTGTCGATGTTTGCGTCGCTTCTCCCCAACTAACTCAACCTCCCTCATCCCTATTATTTCCTATATTTGGCCTAAGATCCGGTTTATTTGCATAGAGACGCATAGAGAGAGCTCGTAAGCCTCAGATCTGATTCGTTTGTAGAGAGAGTAGAAAGTGATGAATATAGAGAGAAAGATAGAAATAGATGAGCGATACAAATCGACGAGGGAGGGGAAGTTGCCGAGGGAGGAGTGGAGTCAACACATGTAGGTGAAGGGTTTTGAAATATTTCCCTTTTTTAGTTTTTTCCTTTTAAAATTAATAGTGTGAGAAAAAAAAACATAAAATTTCCTAATACACATAAACTCTTCTTCTAAAGACGTAAAAGAAATTAAAGCAAATTAAACTCAACGTACTTGAATTGAATCTTCAGAAATCCTTAGAGCAACGACTTTCCGTCTTTAATTTCATCAATCCTCGTTGAAAGAGCAGAAGAGATGGTGATTCTGGATTAGGTAGTTTTATTTTTTCTTGAAGGCGGAGGGTCGGAGAGAAAGAGAATTGGAGAAAAGGTAATGATTTAGAGCATCCACAATAACCGGTGTAAATTTGGGATTTATAAGAGCAACTCTAGTGGGAGATGCTAAACACCGTGCAGTTGGCCTTTTAGAAACCCAATCCAAAAACCAAGCTCCAATGGGCCGGATAGTTGGTTACTAAAAATTGGACATGGCCCTAGTTTGTAACAAAAAAAAAGCCAAGCTTATGTATTCTTTTAAGCAACCAAAGTTTCGCGGGCCTTCTTGTTGGCGTTGTGTGGTTCGATAATATGCGTGGACGTGGGAGTGGCCATTAGGGGTGGGCATCAGGACCCAAAAATCGGTACACCGAACCGGACCGGATGGAAAAATGGGAAAAATTGATTGACTAAAAAAGTCAACAAACCGGCATCGAACCATATTAGACCGATTCAAACCAATTTCGATTTCGGTTTCAAACCGCACCAAACCGGATCGGATCGGTTGTGTATAATTTTTTTACAAAATTATTTAACTCTAATGCTACATTTTTAATCTCATAACTAATATTTCCCCAAACCCAACTTCAAAACATCTCTATTTTTTAGGCCCAATATCTCTCTTTGTATGAAATTGGATCATTTGTTAATTTTCAAGCCCAAAAAATAAAATTTTAGTTTGAATTTGTATAAATAAAAATTTTAATAAATCCGGTCCAAAATTGGAAACCGGACCGACCGGTTTCAAAATAAATTTTCACTAAAACATGACCGGTTAAATAGTACCGGTTCCAATTCCGATTTAAAGTGAAAACCGGACCAAATTGGACCACGCCCACCCTTAATGGCCATTATCCGACATTGGAGAAATACTATAATACTCCACATCTTATAACCAGGTGATCCACTACATTTAGATAAAGCCCACACTTGGATAGGTCTATTTTGTTTTATCTCACATAAGGTATTAGACCTAAGTGGATAAGGTAAGAGACGATATAGTGAGCTCTTATGGGTACCTTACACAACAATGATTCTAGAGTAGAGACTAGTGCTTCGAATTGGGCTCCCTTCAAGTAGACATACAAATTTGATACTAGAGGCTAATGCTTTGAATTGGGCTCCCTTCAAGCAGACATACAAATTGTGAACTCTCAGTAACAAAAGTAAAATGAACTTCTGGAAGTTAACGAGAGAAAGGGTACAAAATACAAAAATGAAGCTAGTTAATATTGGTACTAGAGACTAGTGCTTTGAAATGGGCTCCTTTCAAGCAGGCCTACAAACTATAAACTCTGAATAACAAATGTAAAATGAACTTGTGGAAGTTAAAAGCATTTAAAATATCAAAAATTGTTCTTGGTTAATAAATTTATTAAGCATTGAAACTTTACATTGAAACTTTATATAGTAAATTAACATTTTTTCATTTTAATTTTTTAAAAATCGAAATAAGAACATGAGGTCCTATTTTCATGGGACACAGCTTCTTTTTCTTCTTTTGTTGTTAGATTCTCTTAATTCATAAATAAATTTTTTATTTAAAAAATCAATTGGCACACACACGTGAGCGTGAGCGTGTGTGAAAGAGCCAGTATAAACATGAAGTGAAAAAGTAATATAACGGAATAACATCATGAATTCTCACCTTCATTAATACTTATAATAGATTGAAGATTGAAGGAAATTTATTGCCATGAATTTTGCCAGCATATTTAGCACATGTGCGCATGTATGAGATGAAAGAGGTGAGGAAGAAACGAAGGAGAATACAACAATTTTAATTTTGAATCTTTATGGACCTTTAAAAAAATTAGGGTTCACTCAAATTCAAATATACATTGTGATCTGACCAATCAAAAACTAGCAAAATCCCAAGAGAAAACCCTACGGAAAGAAACCTTTGCTCTTGCTCCTCTTGGGAGTCGTGGCCTCCTTCTCTCCCTTCCCACCGCTCAGCCCTTCCCCTCTGCTCTCCTTTCCTCTCGTCTCTTTCTCATCTCCTCTCCTCTCATTCTCTCACTCTTCCCCAAATCCTTTTTTGTTTTTTCGTTTTGTTTTGTGGTCTGGAAGGAGATGCCTTGAAACACTGTCATGACCTTGATAATCATCGTCTTTTGGCCCATGCACACATTCCATCATAAGGATTTGATTCTAGTTGTCAGCCTTCAACATGAGTTTGAGCTGCAAGGCGGAGTTGTTGTTGGGTTGCATTGGGTTCAAGTTTAGTTGGTACTACATTATGGGTTTAGCCAGTATGGCGCTACAACTTTCTTCAGGTTGCGCGACACAATGTGGAGCGGTGACCCTGTTTCTTAGTTTGTTTTCATCTAATAATTTCGGAAACCCTTTAAGAGTTTGTTGTGTTTGTAGACATCAAAATCTTGGCGAATTAAATCCCTCCAAGTAAGAAAAGAATTAGGGTTTGGTGGATTAAATCGTGGGCTCCATAATTCGCTCACGTGGCGTGTGACTCATCAAAGTCAGATTAGTTGGCGAAGACGACACGTGTCAATATCCGACGGAGTGTATCAAACGACTCAAAGCAAAGACAAAATTAAAGGGAAGAACCTTCCATAATTGACTTTGATTTAAATCAAAATAAATCAAATCAATTAATCAAAGATAATTTGGTTAAATTGCCTAATTATCGGAGTTGATTCTAAATCAAATCAGAACTCCATAAATCAAGGTCCTAAAGATGGAAAGTTCTTTAGGTCAAGCATCCTGCTGGAGCCTATAAATAGGAGGCTCCGAGACAAAGGAAAGGGTCCAGAAAAAATACACCCAAACACTCAGAAGAATCAGAAAACTCTCTGCATTTCTTCACACCACTTCGGAAGAGCCATCAAGCACCACAGACATGTGCCGGTTCCTCCACCCTACAAAACCCAAATCACTAAACAAGCTTTGTGCTACCAGTTTGATCAAGATCAAGTCTCTACGACCCTTGTTCAAACACAAATTTTCTTAAACACCTAGGAGATTGAATCAGAGGATTCCACAGAGATTGTAACCCTAAATTTCATTAATACAAAAGTTTATTTTGTAAACGTGTTCTTGTCTCATTTGTCGCAGGATTTTCGTGTTTACAGTGTTTTCTATTCTCTTTATAAGGTTTTTAGATTTCGGCTATCTTTTATGCTGATGATCGGCGGATATGAATTTCAGGTTTGAGTAAGTGTGTTTTTAGTTGCTGAATCTCAGATTTTAGGGATTTTAGTTGTTTTGTGGGTTGCACGTGATTCTTCCAGATCAGTTTAACTTGATGTTGCGTTTGGTCACTAGTGAAGATTTATGATATAACCGTTATTTCGTACACTTTTATTATCTTTCTCTTAGATTCTTGCTACGTTGTTGAGTGAGTTCAGTCCATTTTTACTTAGTTTTATGTTTTACTAGGTTTGAAGAGTAAAGATGGAAAAGCAAGTAAAAGGAGCAATTTTGGGATTGAAATATAATGTGAAATCCTAGGAGCAGAATTTCTTGTTCAGATCAGTCAAATTGACAGAATATACTGTACTTCCTCAGAGAGAACCAGATGTTGAGACTTATATCATTCAAAAGATATGGATGTGATCTTTCTGTAGAATTTTACGGTTCGTGATTCGGACGTGTGTACAGAGAGTTGTGGCCATTTTAGTACAGACAGTTCGGGCATAATGTGTTTTGCGGGTTTTGCAAAAATAATCCTTTTAAGTTTAATTCTTTGAGTCCAATTTATGTCAATTGCATTTGGGAAGTATTTACAAGGATGTGGGGTAATTTTTTGAACTCTGATATTATATTTAGTAGGATTTTGGATGCCAACTCATTAAAGTTAATTGGAGCCAAACTAGGAAAGTAGAGTTACCAAGTCAAAAGAGGATTTGTTCCTTATTTAAAGAAAATCAGAAAAATAGGGTTCTTTTATGCTGGAGTTGGAAGGAGAGTCAAAGAGCCATTGCCATCATCAAGTTCTCGAGCATCGTCACAATCCATAAGTTTTATTTTATGTTTTCTAGTTTTTCAATTATGTTTTCTTTGAACATGAGTAACTAAATTATTCTCTAGGGCGAGGATGACACCCGAGCATGGATAGTTATGATTTTTAATGTTATTTAATGGATTCTAAGTTTCTTTAAGATGAATGCTCAATCACTATTTTAATTATTGCTATTTATTTAAGTTCTTTGACTGATCACCTTAGGGCTTTGCATATAGTAAATTAGAAGATGAATTTGAGGCAGAACCAGTAATATAATTCAATTAGCTTCTTGTGATTAAGTGTGGTGAATTACATTATTGCTTGACGAAGAATAATGGTTTGTTTGGTTCTCTCGTTTTCTAGAACGTAATGAATCTAACTTGTTAAATTTATGCCTTAACCAGGATTGATTACGAGATTGGATATATGATCTTTGTCTGAACTAGAAAAGAATCTTACACTTAAGGAAAACTATGGTCTAAGTGCCTGAAAAAGACTTAGATACGGGAATTATATCATCTAAAGAATCGAAAGAATTTGTTAAATGCATTGAAATCTAACTTAGATTACTTGTGGTTGATTCCGAAACCCTAGACCTTCATCATTGTTTTTCAATCTTAAAATTAAACCTTTTTATTCTCAATTGCTTTTATTAATTTCTTGTTTGTTTCATAAACTTTCACAACAACAATCTCTACAAATTCACTTGCGTATCAGTTAGATTTAATTTAGGTATTCGAATATTAGATTAATTTGGAATCCTCGTGGGAACGATACTTGGACTTATCAAATGCTATACTACATCATTCTTGTGCACTTGCAAGGGCAGACCAATTTACTTATATTCGGCATCTTAGTTGTTTAAATTTTATTCTTTCTTTCATCAATAATTAATATCTCTTGTCTATAAAAAATGTCTTTATTATATTCCATAAATTTATTCTACACCAAGGTCTAAAATATCGATGGTTTCAAAATATCGGTAGTCCAAAAATATAGAAATTTCGATGAAAATATCGGGATATTATCGATATCGATGGTTTAATTATAATGTTTACCTATATGGCCAAAATGTGTTCGATGTTGCAGCTAGAGGTGATGGGCCACCAATTCAGGTTCCCCTTCCAAAGTGGCCAACTGGGTTCACTGAGAGAGTGGAACTTTCTGTTTTAGGCCAGTTATTCAGGGAAACCCACGACATGGAGAAAGAAGAGAGACTCAAAAAATTGGGGTTTCATCTCAAACCAAAGAAGAGAAGAACAATCCAAGAAGAAACCAAAATTTTGAGAAATAGCAAAACCCCAACTCCAGCAATACATACACTGAAAATGAAAAATTCAAAACCCCAACTCCAGTAGTATGGATTGTAATTACATTTAAGTCTTTGTAATATGAAGCCCAGGAAAAGAAGAATATGCAGAATTGGGAATTAGGGATACAAATCAGTGAGAGGCCCGGAAGATAGAGAGAACCAAATTTGGGCATGAGAGAGTGAGTTTGGTTTTCTTTCAGTATGACACGGGAGAGAAGATAAGAAGAACTCAAGAAGAGAGAGAGAGAGCGACAGTGAATTCAAAAGTGTGCAAAACGGGATAGGTGGCCATTAGGTTTGTATTTATAGATAGTATTTGCAAAATGTCTAGCTAAGGATAGTATTTCTGGACTAAGTTTGGCATTGGATAGTATTTTGCCCTATTTCCCTTATTAATTTTACAGAATAAAAAATTGTTCGATCATTTGATGGTTCTTTAGTACCAAACCATGATTACTTTTTGTTTGTTGTTTTTAGAGGAAGACAAATGATAAATTTTATGATTAAAAATTTCATTAATACTGTAATTGGTACTTAGGCGGTAGGGGTAAAATTAAATAAACTAATTTGATAAATTAACCAACTACACGAAGCTGACTTATCCTGAAGACAATATGACTAGTCATAAATCTAACAACAAACACACGCATAGATAAACAAACAAGACCTACAATCCAAGAAGATTACTAGTGACAACCTAGGCACTCATAAGTACTCATCAATCTAGGCATCCCATGTGCTAGCAACAACTAAGGTGAGATGTGTGTGCGAATCCATCATAAGTAAATAAACAGAAATAATCAGATGATGACTAGTCAACTAGCAAGAACACAATACCATAAAATGGTTACCCATAAACCCACAATTGGGAAAAACAGGGGGTCATCATCCGACCAGTCAATCCACTAAGCAGAAGAGGTTCTTACAATGATTAAAACCACAAGCTCAACACTCCTAGTTCTATTTAGGAAAAGCTATACCTCTTTGTGCAACCACCTTCTCCAAGCTTAGCACGAACTAGCAACTTAGTCTTTCATGGCAGTGGTAGCTTCCATCTTCAGCTCCTTCACTCCATGGCACCAACAACTCAGCTCCATAAGAACAAATGAAAGAAAATGTAGATTCAAAGAAAGAATCAATTTCTTCAAGAATGGTAAGAATCAATTTCTTCAAGAAACCATTCTTGAAGAAATTGATTAAAGAATCTGACTTAGATCTAGATGAGTATGTGTTTGACTATTCTAGATACATATTTTTAATCTTCAAAGCAGCTTTCAAAATCAATTTGAAAAACTCATTTTAGAAAGATGCAAAGCTCACTCATAGAGGAAAAATGCAGAGGAAAATAGAAACCTCTCAAAAACCTCACTCTATAAGTCACGGTTGCCCAAAAAAAAAAAACTTTAGGGCACTTTTACTCAAAATTCCTAGGTCAGGAAAGGACACATTGCAGCAAAAGAATGTAAGAGAATAAGACAAAATTCGTTAAGACCCCAGTTGAACATACGTGAGAATTCAAATGAGGTGGCAGCCCTCAAAATGCACAAAAGATGACTAGTCATATATCCTAATGCATTCTAATGAATTTGATGAAAAATTACCTTAGCCGCAAATCTTGATTATGTTGAGCCATTGATGATCACAGTCAGATGAGCACAACTAGATAGCAATTTAACCTAGTCTAATAACCTTCAGCTTGGGTAATTACACTACAAGTCCTATTACAAAGTTGTCAAGGAAAGCTAAAAGAAACCTAGCTAGAATATAACACAACAAATGTAGAACGAAGCAAGTAACATGGAAATGGTTTATTTAGAGTAGAGTAGCTCCACGTTCTGAATTTTCTCTATGGGTAAGGAGGATCATCCTTAGCTCTCCACCCTAGTTATGGACAATGTATCTTATATATATCTTAAACATGGATACATAAACAAATACTAACATACATCCTAAATGATCTTGAAGTAGAAGTATGTTCTTTCTCACTATTCAGTATACACAGTTACAATGGGAATAACATAAAATGGTGCGACTGCTAGTTTGGGGACCTTACTTATATATTGTGTCAATTAGGTTTTCCACCAACTACTAGAATGTCTAATCCCAACATGTTCTTTAAGTTTTTTTAAATTATTTTAATTTAAACATATTGTGAATGTACTAATTTATCTTTATTTAATTAAGTGTCTTCTCTTTTAACATTTTCACTAACCAAGGACAATTTGTGAAATTTCAAGGCCCGTTTCATAACAATTTCAATTTTAATTTTTAGTTATCATTTTTTATTTTTTGTGCTAGAGTATAGGAGAAAGAGAGAGAGAATGGAAGTGAGAATGAGACAAAAGATGAGATTGAGAGGGAAGATGAGAAGGGAGGAGGGGAGGGAGGAGTATCAAAAGTGAAAACAAAAAAACAAAAAACTGAAATCTATTTGAAATTGTTTTCACTTTCAAGTTTTTGTTTTCACCTTTGTTACTCCTCCCTCCCATCATCTCATCTCATCCTCTCTCTCAATCTCATTCTCACTCTATTATTCTCATTATCATTTTTATCTATATACTTTAGCACAAAAAATAAAAAATAAAAACTAAAACTTAAATGATTAGCAAACGGGCCTAAATGTTTAACTTTTAAGGTTTTAGACTCCTCAAATAAAATTATTTGTCATTCGACAACTATTCTTCAATAACCATATTTCGATGGATATTGTGAGTCTTCAAAGGAAACTTTGTTTTTTGTCCGAAAGAGAGCGGCTTAAACCCAAGGAAATTGGATGGATCTGAAATAAATAAAAAACCAAGAAGAGAAAAGGATCAAGAAAACTGAATGAGAAAGACGTAAGGAAAAAATAAGAGATCATTATAAAATAAATGTCTCAATTAAACCATCGTGATTTTCTTTTTTTCGAAGAAAACCATGCATGTTGATTTGATCACAATCCTCATTTGGATTATTTCCATTTCAATAATTAAAGTTATCGTCTCTTGCTATATCTGTTTTTACCCTTCCTACAATTTTTCCCAAAAAAAAAAATCAAATCGAAAGGGGTGGACATTCAAATCGAAAAACCGGGCTGAAAAAAACCAGAAAAAACATGATTGACCAAAAACCGAAATGAGTTGACCAAAAATTGGACGGAACTAGTTTGGTTCGATTTTAGTTCCATTTCTTTTACTGAAAAAACTAGACGGGCCGAACCAGACTAACTGTGTATGTTTTAATTTTTAATAAAATATTTAAGTCCAATACTAAATTTCTAAGCCCATAACTAATCTTTACCCAAGTCCAACTTCAAATCACCTCTCTTTTCTAAGCTTGAGTTGACCTTTTTACCTATTAAATAGACAATTAAATAATACTTGACAAAAGTGAGGAAGGAGGAATAAACTCCACTTGTGGTAGAGCCTATGGACTACATAATTTAATAATTGAACTCAAAGACCAAAATGCAAATCAAAGTATAATTTATGGACCATTTCTACAAGTAACTCCTAGAACATATTAAATTATTCATAATTAAGTCTTGTTAGGCATTGCTTATTTGGGGCAAAAATAACTTATTTTCACAAATTTAGGCCTCGTTTGGAAGTGATTATGGATATGCTAGAATCACATGGAAGGTGCTTCTCCATAAAAGTGTTTTTTGGTCTATCCATAATCACTTCCATACGAGGCCTTAGTTTCTCATCCTGTTTGGTAAAATAAGAGATAATTGGATTTTGGACCAAATTATGTGACTCACCGTGATTTGGGAAAGCATCTGAAATGATGATTATTATTTCACCTTTAGCGGAAAGCAAAACATCTAATTTACATCATCTAATTTAGTCATTATACACATCCCACAACACTTTTACACAAACGTTTACTAAATACTTATAAACTGATTTTTGTATGAACATCACTTTTAATATAAAGTTTATCCAAAGCCAAACTTCTTTCATTCACAGTTGTAAAATGATGACCATACATATGATGACTGAAATGTATAGAGAGAAGAGGTGAAAGACTGAAATGTTGTTAATTAGTTAGTATAAACTTGTAAAATGATGACCATATATATAGTTATTGATCACGAGTTTGTGGTGCATTTAGGAAATTAATTAAAATGATGACCTCCTCTTTTTCTCACTATATATACACACAGAGAGAGCACAATATCATATCTCGAGATATTCTGCAAAATCAACTCTTTCCTCTTAATACACCAGCATTCCCGCCATTCCCGGCTTCGTTTTGAAACTTTCCATAACAAAAAAAATAAAATGATTTTTATTATATAACAAAAAAAAAACCTCTTTCCCTGAACTCAATTCATCATAATCAAAAAAATCAAGCTAATACTACTAAACTACCCAACCCTACTGAGTCACAGACGAGCGAGTCAGAGAGTGTTCTCTATCTCATATTCACAAGAAAACTACGATGAGGGAGAAAATGGAGGAGTATTTGAGGAAGAACTTCGACGTGGAACCCAAACGGCCCTCCGACGAGGCCTTGATGCGATGGAGATCCGCAGTCGCCGTCGTCAAGAACCCTACCCGAAGGTTTCGCATGGTCGCCGATCTCGCCAAGCGCGCCGAGGACGAAAGAAAGCGCAAGAACCTCCAGGTCCGTTTCATTATCTCCATCGTCATCATGATCATCGTCGTCCATACGATTTCTTTGATCAGTTGTTACTTTAAGTGCATGCTGCTCTGTTTTGGCTTCAAATCTTTGATTAAGAAAATGGAAGGAGTGTATGAAATGCATGCATTGATTTTCCTTCTTTGGTGTTTCTCCGAGATTTTCTCGGAAGCCAAACACGGCCTAGGAGATTATTGATAATTTGTTTGTGAGGTGTAGTGACTGATAGATCATGTTCTGTTTGTTATAATGACTGTAAGATCTTTAGTTTTGAAATGTCTTGGTGATGATTGTGTCAACAAATTAATTTATGAAAGTTGTGTTGATCATGTAAGAAATCTGCACGCATTTTGTTTTTGTTTTTGTTTAAATTTGTTTTGGTTTGGGTGGTTGAATTTTATTACAAGAAAATTCAAATTGATTGTGAAAGAAAACTGTCGTCTGAAGCCAATGGCCAATGTGCTTTGAGAGGCGGCCGGGTCAAACCCATGAATCCATGACAATATATTTGTCGCTGCTGGCGGTGGTGGTGTTTTTTTGAAGTCAATTAGGCGGCCATTGGGCTTACGCTGCCACGAGCTGCAAGTCTCCATTGCTGAAATATGGGTTCATATGAGTTATACAAAAGGTGGGAGCCACATAATTAAGTGGGTATAATCTCTCTATTAGGGAGATGTTAAGTCACGGGGTCAGGGTCAGTAAATGTGTTCCAAATAGTAAATACCAGTTGCATAGAGATGTCACAAATAAACCGCGGCTTATGTGTTTGTTGTCACATGAATACAGTAATTGTAGCTACTAGACCACTAACAGACATTTCTGGTTTACTGTGGCTAGGCGAACCTCAGATTTTTCCTTCTTTTTTTGGTAGTGAATGATGGGAACATAGGTGACAAGTTTTGAATATGCCATTGAATTTGTATTTTGAATGGAATTGAATTTGAATACGGGCTGAGGCTGCTGCACATTGTCAAATTAATAACATGTTTGTTTGCAGTAATTGACTCTCCTTTTGCGAAACTCACCTTCATGTTGTCTTTCTTCTTGGTCTGGAAAAGGAATTGTCTAACTTTTTCCTACCAAATTAATATGATTTCTGTCTATTTGTATACATTTGCCATATAGCAGGAGGTGGATGCATTTATATCACCAGTTATGTTTCATCTCTCTCAACTTAATTTTCTAAAAGTCTCCTACTTTAGGGTGTTGAATCTCTTTATTACTGTGTATTAAATTTATTTATTGACCAATAGCTATGGTTTCTCAAGCTCACGGGGGTTACTAATATAAGCTTGATGAAACAATTAAACCAAAACGGGAAATATTTTTGTTTTCACTCTCAAGTAGAATATACGAATGCCACTAAAGAAGAAAATTACCTTTTGCTGTTGTTTCTTTGAGCTGAGCCTGAACATTGCTGGTGGGAAGTGATTAAAATTAGAATAAAGTTCAAAACTGCCATACAAAGTGATGTTCTTTGTAAGTTTTTTTTGGTTTTAATTTATATCGTTACTTTTGGTTTGGGCTGACCAAATTTGAACAGAATTTATGAAGTCAAGGCATTAGTTTTATGCATTAGCACTAGGATAATATATATCCATTTTTCCTATCATTCCCAGTTTACAAATAGTTTGTCGAAAGCATTATGATTTTATAGTGCAAAAAAAAGGACTGAAGAACAAAAGGAATGAAGATTTCCTGCTGATAATGTTTTCAATCTTATGTTCTGGACGATGAGGAAACTTCTTTGCTATTTCAGTTGAAATATGAAATGAAGACATTTGTGATTACGCAGTGATTTCTTTGTATATTTTTACTCAGTATCCTGTAGTTTTGGCCAAGGATTGAAATATCAGCTGATATATTGATATTTTGAACTGTCGACACCGATACTAGGGGGTAAGGCAATATCTTCCCCCGTATCGACGATATATACCCCGATAAGTCCGATATCCCCGATATTTTGCCGATATCCTCGATATTTCCTGATACCCATAACAAAACCCAAAAAAATTTAGAAATTTTGAAGGGAATTGAAGCAAAATGTAACCCGAAATGCTGATGGCACTTGGATCGGAGGATTCATTGCTAATTTGGGTCGGGGTCAAGTTCAAGATGCTGAAATCTGGGGATTGTTCTTCGGCCTAAAACTTGCTATTTCTCTTAATTCCTCTCCTCTGTTTGTTGAGAATCTCATATACCATTGCAAAAATTGTCTGGCAGATTGTTTGGCAAATGTTTTTGGTCTTCGTCTGGTACAGCTCATACAAATGAAGAAACCCACCACCTACCACCCTTTACTTTTAATTGTTTTTTGTCTTCGCCTGCCACCCTTTACTTTTAGTTGTTTTTTGTCTTCACCTGCCACCCTTTACTTTTAATTGTTTTTTGTAATCCAATGTTTAAACAAACTATGGATTTATGCATGATTTATTCATTCTAATCAATATTTTATTTTCAAACTTTTCATTAACATGCATTACATACCACTTATATTTCATCATATGTATATCTTATTATTGGTAAATTTTGAGTTTTATTTGTTCAACACATTCATTGATAATATACATAACATCTATGAAAGTTTGACAACAAAATTATGTGTTTCAATGCCTATATCTGTCATTTTTGTTGATTTTTTCCTGATACCTAAAACGATAACGATATATCCCCCGAAATATCCGTAAATTGGAGGCCCGATATTATCTGCATCATGATTGTTTTTCATCAGGTTTGAAGGCATTAGGAATCTGCAAAGCATGAAAAGCATGTTTCATGTGGTTTTTATTTATTTTCTTAATCTAACATTCTGGTTATGCTTCCATTTATTCTGACCAGGAAAAGATACGTGTAGCTATGTACGTGCAGAAAGCAGCATTGCAATTCATTGATGGTACTATTCTTTTTCATTATAGTAGCATCTCTTTCACTTAATCTTCTGATTCCTTTGTAAGTTATGTACTATTTTATACAATACAGCTGGCAATCGTGGGAGATACAATCTATCCAAAGAAGTTAGAGATGCTGGTTTTGGCATTGAACCTGATGAAATTGCATCCTTTGCTAGATCTCACGATAACAAGGGTTTGGAAGGACATGGAGGAATAGCAGGATTAGCAGGGGATGTTTCTGTATCGCTGAAAGATGGTGTTGTTTCAAGCAAGATACCCGTTAGGCAGAATGTATATGGTCTCAACCGTTATGTCGAGAAACCTTCTAAAGGTTTTTGGATGTTTTTCTGGGAAGCCTTACAAGATTTAACTCTAATCATCCTCATGATTTCTGCTGCGGTCTCTATAGGTGTTGGAATTGCAACAGAAGGGTGGCCGAAAGGTATGTATGATGGCTTGGGAATAATACTCAGCATCCTTTTAGTAGTGATGGTCACTGCAATTAGTGACTACAAGCAATCATTGCAGTTTAAAGAATTGGACAAGGAAAAGAAAAATATAATGGTTCAGGTGACTAGAGATGGACGCAGACAGAAGGTCTCTATCTACGATTTAGTGGTTGGAGATATTGTTCATCTTTCGATCGGAGATCAAGTTCCAGCTGATGGTATTTTCATATCAGGCCACAGCTTACAAGTTGACGAATCGAGCTTGTCAGGTGAGAGTGAGCCTGTGGACATAAGTGAAGAGAAACCTTTTCTTCTTGCAGGAACCAAAGTGCAAGATGGTTCTGGTAAAATGTTGGTGACATCAGTTGGTATGAGGACTGAATGGGGACGACTAATGGTTACTCTGAGTGAAGGTGGAGACAATGAGACACCACTGCAGGTGAAACTTAATGGAGTTGCAACCATTATTGGAAAAATCGGTTTGGCTTTCGCCGTGCTGACATTTTTAGTTCTGACTTCAAGGTTTTTAGTAAACAAGGCAGTTCAGCATAGGATGACACACTGGGATTCCAGTGATGCATTAAAGCTTTTGAATTATTTTTCGACCGCTGTCATTATAATCGTCGTTGCAGTCCCAGAGGGGCTACCTCTGGCAGTGACACTAAGTCTTGCCTTTGCAATGAAAAAATTAATGACAGATAAGGCACTTGTTAGGCATCTATCTGCATGTGAGACAATGGGTTCTGCTACTTCTATTTGCACAGATAAGACAGGAACCTTAACAACAAATCATATGGTGGTGAATAAGATATGGCTCTGTGATGAAACCAAGAATATAACAAGTAATCATGACAAGGACGTATTGAAGCCAGTTTCTGAAGAAGTATATAAACTCCTTTTGCAGTCTATCTTTCTGAATACAAGCTCAGAGGTAGTCAAAGGGGAAGATGGAAAAAATAGTATTATAGGTACTCCAACAGAGACCGCGATAATAGAATTCGGCATGCTTCTGGGAGGTGATTTTAAATCTTATGGTGAGGGATATAATACACTAATGGTTGAACCATTCAATTCAGTTAGGAAAAAGATGTCTGTGCTAGTGGCTCTTCCCGGTGATGGTCGGCGACTAGCATTCTGCAAAGGAGCATCAGAAATAGTTTTTAAAATGTGTGACAAGTTTGTTAATACCACTGGTGAAGCTGTGCCTCTGTCTGAAGAGCAGAGAAATAAAATCTCAGATGCCATAAATGGTTTTGCTTGTGAAGCTTTAAGAACTCTATGCTTAGCTTTCAAGAATGTTGAAGACTCTTGTGGTGAAAACAATATTCCTGAAGATCAATATACATTAATAGCTGTTGTTGGAATTAAGGATCCTGTGCGGCCTGGGGTGAGGGAAGCTGTGAAGATTTGTTTAAATGCTGGGATTACTGTAAGGATGGTCACCGGTGATAATATTAATACAGCTAAAGCCATAGCTAAAGAGTGTGGCATTTTGACAGAAGGTGGTTTGGCTATAGAAGGGCCAGATTTCAGAAATAAAAGCCAACAGGAGATGGCAGAAATAATTCCAAAACTGCAGGTTTTTGTTCTGCCATTGCTTTAATAACTTCCTCTTATACTTGCTCATTTGTGTTCATGGAAAATAGTTCCTGTATCAAATTTCTGTGAAGGAAATAAGTGGAAAATATATATATATATATATGCTTCGTGCAGGTAATGGCTCGATCCTTGCCTTTGGACAAGCACACCTTAGTAAAACAGTTGAGGGATGGGTTCAGAGAAGTTGTGGCAGTTACTGGTGACGGGACTAACGATGCTCCCGCTTTGCACGAGGCAGACATCGGACTTGCCATGGGTATAGCAGGAACAGAGGTTTGCTACAGACCCTCATCCTGCACTAGTTCAAATAATTCAAGTGTCTGCTCTTTATTTAAGTTTCTATCTTTGTACCATTGGTAGGCTAAAATTCGACTGTCTGCAGGTTGCAAAAGAAAATGCTGATGTTATCATAATGGATGATAACTTCACAAGTATAGTGAATGTTGCTCGATGGGGTCGTGCGGTTTATATCAACATTCAAAAGTTTGTACAGTTCCAGCTAACAGTTAACATTGTCGCTCTGATGCTCAATTTCATTTCAGCATGTGTCTCAGGTGTGTTCATCCATGGAACTAATTAAACCTTTTTATGCTGTTCTTACACTTCCAATTGTTATAGAAATCTTTTGACATGCATTTTTACCTAACGTAGATCCTAATGTTCCCCTTAAATAACTTACAGGATCGGCGCCACTCACGGCTGTCCAGATGCTTTGGGTAAACTTGATCATGGACACTCTTGGGGCCTTGGCACTGGCCACAGAGCCACCAAATGATGGCCTTATGAAAAGACCACCAGTTGGAAGAAATATCAACTTCATCACTGGGATCATGTGGAGGAATATTATAGGTCAAAGCATCTATCAAATTGCTGTCCTCTTGGTTCTCAAGTTTTGTGGGATCAGGCTTTTGAAGCTCACTGGTGCAAATGCAAATTCCATTCTCAATACCGTCATATTCAACTCGTTTGTGTTTTGCCAGGTACCATCCACTGATACATTGTTTTCTTTTTGTTTATCTCCATTTAAATCATGATTGTTTGCGGTAAATAATATCATTCTTTTTTCATTCTTCTACTTGTTTTTGTTTTGATGAAACAAAGAAAATTGGAACGAAGATCCTCGAAGGATCCCAATATTCCAGAAATCTTGAGCGTATATATAAAAAATTTCAAATTCTACACAGCTGAAGCTGAATGTTTTTTCATTCATTACCATCAAATTTTGCATGTCAGGTATTCAACGAGATTAACAGCCGTGACATGGAGAAGATCAATGTTTTTCGTGGCATGTTCGATAGTTATACGTTCATGATGGTGATGATCTCTACAGTAGTGTTCCAGATCATCATAGTTGAATTTTTGGGTACTTTTGCACAAACTGTGCCACTGAGCTGGGAGTTGTGGTTAGCAAGCGTCTTGATTGGAGCTGCAAGTTTACCCATTGCGGTCGTCCTCAAGTTCATTCCTGTTTCAATCAAGAAACAAACTGTTGGGGATCAAGAGGATATATACGAACCTCTCCTCCGTGGCCCTCAGCTCGCATGAAAGATTGAGATGTCTATTTTTCGAAAGATCCTTGTGCAGAATCTTGGAGGGATTTTATTCTTCCTTTTTTTGTTGCTTGTTTGCATAACATTTTTCAACACCACTTCCCGTTATTTTGGTTGTACATTCCAATGTTCATTGAGGTCAGCTAGAAATTGATCTTCTTTTTGCCTTTTTGGTGCTATTCATTCAAATTTGATTTATATAGTTGAGCTGGGAGCTGTATTTTTGGGACAGGAATATCCAGGATTTATTTGCAGGCTGAGTTTTATGTATTTGTTCTCATTTTTTTTGTATCTGTTGGCTGTTGAGCTTGTTCCTTCTTACGTCTAGATTTTCAGACATCATATGTTGAGTGTTGAGCCTATTCCACTGCCCTTTTCCTCTGTTTTACTCTGCAACCAAGCACAAAACTCAGAAAGGTGCCTTCTTGGAGGGATTGGAGCAGAGAGACGCAGATACGGAGATATTGGAGGTCCGGGTTGGGGCCGACTCGGAGTGGAACTCAGTAACCGGAAGAGAGAGGTCCGAGTCAGAGTCACTCACCCAGCGTCTACATGAACGTAAGACGAGACTTGTAGAATCTGTAGCTCTCCATGCTCCCTTCCTTTCCCTTCCCTTCTACCACATGGCTCGTTATACATCCCGGTCGTCTGCCTCCATTGCAGCCCCAAACGACGGCGTTGTTGACGGTAGCCAGCCATTCAGCTTCTATTTTTCTCCCTCCGTCTCTCTGTGCGAGAGATTGTTGTTGTGTGTGCGACAATAATTGTTGAATACAGGTGGTTAGTAACTGGGTTTGTATTTGTAGCTTAAAAGTATGAGTTATTTACACTAACATCCCTGAGGTTTTTGGGTTTTTCACAAAATTCCCTAAGGTTTCAGAAATTACACAAACACACTGAGGTTTCATATTGTTTTCACAAAATCCCTTTTAGTTGATTGTATTCTTCCAAATATTGATGATTTCATTGGAAAAACTTATGTAAATGACAAAATTAATCTTGATGAATTTATATGCAATCTAATCTCAAAGGTTAACTTTGTCATTTGGAGTATTGTTTTTTTATATATATATAAAATCATCAATTCTTGGAAGAAAAATAAACGAAAATGGGTTTTTGAAAAAAAATTTAAAACCTCAAGGCTTTTTGTGAAAAATTCGAAAACCTCAGGGGTTGTTAGTGTAAATAATTCTAAGAGTATTTAACCCTCCATATGAGGTCTCTTAGGTTCGATTCTCCTCTCCCCCGTTATCCTTGTATAAAAAAATTGAGTACCATTTTGGATAGTAATTGCTTGTAATTTGCAGATTAGTTTGCCTTAATATGATTACGTATTTAATTGTTATATTTGGTTTTTAACAATAAGCTGGGTATTATTGGTTTTCATGTTTGAAAAAAAAAAGTGCAGCAGTACTTAGGAGTTGGAAATTGGTTTCGATTACGTTTCTTCCAGTCTTATTTTTTGTTTGTTTTCCAATTTCTATTTAAATTGTCCATTTCAGATGATGACATTTTTCATTCTGGTCAGCCATCCCTATTGCTATTACAAATGGTTGCACTTTCTATATTGTATTTTACTTTTACTAAAAATTTTCTGTGTTAAAAGTATTTCATTTCAACACATCTAGTTTTATTTAAGTTAGATCCCTAGACTTCTTTTTTATTGTTGTGTTTTTGGCACTTTTTTTCATGTAGGCTTATTGCAATTTTAATTGCCTTAAAATATCTTCAAATTTATTGTCATGACGTTGGACTTTGAATTAAATTATTTTGTTTCCAAAACGTGCAGTAAGTTAAATTCCCTAACCGGACAAATCTTATTTGCCAACGTCTATTTGGAATTTGGAGTCAGACAGCGTAGATTTGAGCAATTGTTATTTTATTTTATTTTTCTTTCCTATAGAGAAAAGGAATCCTAATTCTATTATAGTTGGTATAAGGATACGGTAGCTTGGCGGTCGAGTTAAGTAGAACCTGAATTCCACCAGTTCTCGGTATAAATACAAAGGTCCCTGCCTTTGCATGCTATTCATACCATAAGGTACTCAAGCCGCGATCATGTCGGTAACAGCAGGTGTTAGTGATACTGTGATTGCAGTCAGGGATAAGCTCAGAGGTAAAATTGGGAAAACAAAAGTTAAAAGGTATTGGCCTGGAAAAGCTCCTGAGTGGGCATATGATGCCGATGAAGATGGGGATATTAGGATGTTCACAGCTGCTTCATTGGAGAAAGCTTTTCCCACTCAGGAATATGATGTTGTTAGAAAAGATGATCCTAGACTCTGCTGTTTGGCTGAGAGCAGGGTTGATAATCGGGACGATGTTAGAGCTGATCATAGGTGTATCAAGCAAGCTGAGATTGTTTCAACAATTGAAGAGGAATCCAAGAGGCAGGAAGGGTTAGAAGCAGAGGAAGAGGACGCAGATGCTTTGGAGGAGAGAAGAAGAAGGATAAAGGAGAATTTGCTTCAAAGGGAGCAAGAAGAAGCTCCACTCCTTCTGTCAGAAGACGAGGAAGAAGTAAAGGAAGAGGAGGAAGAGGAGTCTGAGTATGATAATGACTCGGAAAAAGAGCTTACTGGTATGGTGATGCTGAAGCCTGTCTTTGTTCCCAATTCAGAGAGAGATACTATTGCTGAGAGGTTGCGACTTGAGGCTGAAGAACGAGCCCTTGAAGAATCAAGGAAGAAGAATTTGGAGGAAAGGAAGAGAGAGACAAAGCAGATTGTGGTTGAGGAGATTCGGAAGGGTTTGGAACAGGAAGCAAATATTGCTGATATTGATACTGATGATGAAGTAAACGAGGCAGAGGAGTATGAAGCTTGGAAGGCAAGAGAGATAGCCAGGATCAAGAGCGATAGGGACGATCGGGTGGCAATGTTAAAGGAGAAGGAAGAGATTGAAAAGGTTACAAACATGACAGAGGAAGAGAGGAGGGAGCGGGAGAGGAAGCATCCGAAAGCTGCACCACGACGAAAGCAGAAGTGGAGATTCATGCAGAAATATTACCACAAGGGTGCTTTCTTCCAGTCAGAAGCTGATGACTATGCTGCAACTGTCGGAACAGATGGAATTTACAAGCGTGATTTCTCTGCCCCAACTGGAGAAGATAAGATGAACAAAACAATATTGCTCAAGGTCATGCAGGTCAAACATTTTGGTCATAGCGGAAGGACGAAATGGACGCATCTTGTCAATGAGGATACCACTAATTGGAAAAATCCGTAAGTTCAATTTCTTTCATGAATCAACCACTCTGAACCCTCAATCTGTAAATGAAATCAACCACTCTGAATCCTCAGTAGCTTGAGTCCAAATTTTAGGATAATATGTAGAAAAACTACATTGATATTGTTGTGGTCATAGGAATAATTTAAAGTTTGAAGTAATAGAACATGGGAAAAGTTATCTTTTCTATTTTATTAGCAATTTGTTCGCATTTTTGTATCCGTTGAACATTAAGCCTGTTCATTGATACGTCTAAATTTTCAGACAACGGGGAGTCAAGTGCGTGTGAAGTCATGAAATTGTCTTCAGCAGCAGTTGTAGAGAAAGACATTGATGCATTATAGAGAGGATCCATGAGTGCAGGATTCTACAGGAAGAGAACTTCCACTGTTCCATAAGTGACTCACTGACTCGGCACATTTTCAGAAAATTAGTTAGGGATATAATCTCTGGATTACTGTGAATAAATAAATTAAATATTAATACAAATCTGCTCCAAAAACACTTTTTTTAAACTCTTATTTATACAAGTGAGTTCTGTTGGTTGTATAAACTATTATCCAACAGTTTGTGAATGCAAGGGAACTAATTGATACTTTTTTTTGTTACGAAACTGATTGACTCTGTTTTTCTGATACCAACCAAACTCTATTCGATGGCAAAGTAAGAACACTATTTGCAGAGTTATTTGTGCAAAGTAATGGTAGAGATGAAGTTCTTACTCTTGTCTCAAGATAGGTAATGGCACGTCAAGCTACGGTATGAAAGTGTTGAGGAGTTTAATTACCCCTTGTATTTGTAATGGCATTTCTAGTTAACATCAAAGTGCAATTCACTAATAGTAGAGGCTAAATATCACGATGCTACTTTTGACCCCCAGAGAAAAAGGGTAATACAATGATGGCAAAGAATTGCATAGAATTCACACAGAATTCACACACCACCCATTCCTTTAGCCAGAATTTCCATTCGACGATGACGATAATATTGTTGGAGCTCATGAGGCATTCCACTTATATCCATCAACATTATTCTCTCCTCTTTGTCTTCACGGTCGAGTCGAAGCCTCTCTTTATCCATCTCAAGCCTCTCCCTAAGCATCTCTAATTTCTCTAACCGATATTGCCTTTTCTCTTCATTAACTTGGTCTCTCCATTTCTCCATCATGTGTAAGAGATCAACAACTTGCTTATTTGCATTGTCATTCTTATGGTGATCTTTAGTCTGCAGCTTCTCAGCCTTCATTATTAACGGTCTCTCCATATCCCCAAAATCAGAATTTACGACCTCCCTCCTTAATGGTGATGTCTCCATGTTCTCAAAATCACTATCTGAGACGTCCTTCCTTACTGGCGGTCTCTCAATGTTCCCAAAATCAGTATTTGGGATGTCCTTCCTTATCAGTGGTCTCTCTGTGTTCCCAAAATCAATACTCAGGACGCCCTTCCTTATCGATGTTCTCTCCCTGCTTCCAAAATCACTATTTGGGACATCCTTCCTTACTGGCGGTCTATCAAAGTTCCCAAAATCAGTAATTGTAATGTTCCTTATCAGTGGTCCCTCTGTGTTCCCAACATCAATACTTGGGACGTCCTTCCTTATCGATGGTCTCTCCCTGCTTCCAAAATCACTATTTGGGATGTCCTTCCCTATCGGTGCTCTCACCATGTTCCCAAAATCAGTATTTAGGACGTCCTTCCTTATTGGTGGTCTCTCTATGTTCCCAACATCAGTATTTGTGACCTCCTTCCTTTTTTGTGGTCTCTCCATGTTCCCAGATTCAGTATTACGGACTTCGTCCTCTACAAGTTCTACCAAACTATGTGAAGTAGAAGGAGATGAGAATTCAGGAGAGAGACTTGTACCTTTTACTCTATTTGACGGTTTTTTCTTGTGCATATCATCCACCCACTTTGGGGTATCCTTCAACAGCTTCCAGCAATGGTCAAAATGAAATTTTCTCTTTTCCAATTTTTCGTATAATTGTTTCGAATAAAAAAACTGCAAAAAAGTTCATTATCAAATATACACAAACACTGATTACCAACAAAATAAAAAAATTGAGATTGCAAAAAAAGAAGTTTACCTTATCCTGCTCATTCATGCCATATTTGTGCTTATTTTCCACTTGAGTAACGTATTCACAAAATTTTTTGGTTGCAAGTTGAATAGTTGACCAACGTTGTAGGAGTGATTTCTCCTCTCGATCACTTGCAAATGTTTTATAGTTGTGGAAATATTGTGTCACTCGCCCCCAATAAGTAGCCTTTGGTTGACCTTTTATGTGTACGACATCCATGCTGGTTGCAAGCCATCCTTGTACAAGGAGAACATCTTCCTGTCTAGAGAAGCTCAAGCCTCGTAGTTTTCTTTTGGCAGTATCTAATTGAACCGGAAATTGGGAGGAACTAGCAAGGAATGGTCATTATTAATCAAGATTTTGGGGTGAAGAAATTGAGGATCCATGTAAAGATCAATAAAAACACTATAACAATAAGAAAAGAGTATATTAAATTACTGGAGTCGAAATGTGTAGAAAATATGTGAGTCATATACAATTACGGGTAAATGAAACTTAAAAAGGATCATCCCATTTAAAAGAATGATGATCTAAGGTATTTCTTATAATTTAAAAGAATGATGATCTCATTTTGCTATCTCATTCTCACACAGAAAATTTGATGTGTGAAAGTGAAGTAGCAAAAGATGAAGAGTTTGTTGCTTCATCAGTTGGAGTATGAAAATCCTATGGCTGCCATCCAATGTGTATTTAAAGTTCAACCGAAACTATTTTTTGATCAGACAAGGCAAATGCACGAGCTATCTATAACTCGAAACACGGATCAAGGCAAATATGCCTCATAAGTGCAACAAAACCCATTAGCAGCAGAAGAATTTACTTTTGGATATCTGAAAACTTGATAATTGTCATTGATGCTATTATGCAATAGTTCATCCAGTGAGTACGACCTAGTTAACTGTTGTGACACAACTTGGGAAACTAGAACAAAAATACAATACAAGGGTCCTCTAACATTCTTTACATTTTACACAAACAAAATCCTCACTAGTTGATATGTTTCTGAAAAACATCATCCAGACTCTCAGTCCAATATGGAAAAAGAAACACATTATCTAAGACTTCAACTACGTCATCACCCATTTACGTATCGCCTACTTTGGTGAAGGGTCAGCTTGCTTTTTGACAAATAGCTTTCCTACATCTTCTGTAACAATGTTGCTCCTGGACCCAAAAGAAAAAAAAATGATGATAAGATTGGAAAACTCTAACGTATAACAAAGTTGGCATATTTAAGTTGCTCACGAATACAATACCCCAAGTTCCAGGATTGCCACCATCCCAAAAAAGACAAAGAAAAAGACCAATAGTTTTAGAATTCATTCCCATTGTATAGATTTCCTAGGATTCACCAAACACAGGAAAATTTTATTGTATTCCTAAAAAGTTCTTTCCCATAAAATTAACCAAGCCTTGGTTTTAGCAAGTTTGCACAATGTGAAACTCAAACAGGTCAATAATTATCAAACTCACCAACACAATAATATCAGATTCATGCACAGTGACCTAGAAACTCACCAACCTAATCCGATACAGTTGAAGTCAGACTTAACAAATATTTTTAGAGCAGCAATTACCCATGAACAATGTTTTTCAGTCACAAAATTAAATATGACCCAGTATTATGCAACCCAAACACATCTTTTGATGTAAAATCAAAGTCTAAAGGATGTACCACTAAAGCAGTGAGGAATCCTATGAATATAGAGCAATGTAACAGAATTTCTATCAGGGACCACTTAAAAAGAGTCCACTTCATTGGTTATCATGACTGCTATACAAGCAACTACCAAACTCCACGTGTACAATTTTTTCCCAGTTAAAGAAAGTCTGTTCCATTAAAAGTCATATGCATTTATATCTGCCACATGCTCCATATGTGCAAATGGTTCTCTCTCATATGTAAATTCTACTAGTAATTGCAGAGAATAGGGGAGGGTTTTGAGGGATCAAATTTTTTTAATTTAAACTTTAAAGTGCTACTTTATCCCCTATTCAACTCAAAATTTAAAATGTCCATGGGTTATTTTTTTGTACTTTGTGAAGGTCAAAGTCAGAAAATCCGCTCATTGTAATGGTATAATTTATTACTAAAACTCATCACACAAATCTACAAATTTAATCATATCATCATAGCATGATCTATATGTAACGCTAGTTTAGTTAAAACTCCAAAAACATGGCAGTTGGCATTTAAATGTCAAATTACTACTAAAAAAATTCTGTAGTCGTGATTACTCGGAAAATGCAACTCAAGATGTACTATTCAAGAAAGTGAAGCTCACATTGCAAGTCATATGCACATGTACGCAAAGTGCATGTCTGTAAGGCTAAACAGTTTAACATAAGCAGAATCTAAAGGAGAATTTTTAAAAATGCGTACAACTCAGATGTTGAATAAGCTATGGGACATATCAAACCTATTGAAACTAACCTTCCGCTAAGCTGAGGTGGAACCAGCATACCACCAATTGTATCGGGAACATTCTTGGAATGAGGCAAGTTACCTCTGGGAACTTTACTGCGGGGAACAGCGGAAACAAATTCATTTGACTCTCTCTTGCGTGATGCACTTTCAGCTATTGCAGCTGCAACACGAGAAGAGTGGTCACCACCACTAAACATATTGGATGAGAAAACAGGAGAATTCAAGAGCATTGAAGCATCAGGAAGTTTCTCAATTGAAGGAGCTGATGAATGGGCAGTACTTTCAGGCTGCTGATATGATGAAACAACGGATCTATTACACACAAAAATACAAAATTAAAAGGCATCCCAAGGAAGTGAGAAGCATAATATTCCCAGTAAGGAGAATATAAATATAAAACATTGTGACTAATTTTTCAGCTGTGAAAATTAAGGACAGTTAAGAAACCCCCCTCTTTTAGCACCCAACATTTCAAATCCCAAAAAATAAAATCTAAATTTATCTTTAAAAAATTTCATCTTTGAACTTGAAGTCCAAAGATTACCAATCATTCTGACACTCCGTCAATCTTCACAACAAAAAACCACCCTAAATTTGCAGATTTGGAACACCATTCTGTTAAACATTATGCAACCCACACAAAAAAAAGAAAAAAAAGAAAAAAAGCCAACCATTTTAGTGGTATGCGTCCTCAAAAAGTTTTTGTTTCCCTAAAATTGGGAAGTAACCCTAAGTAAGCTAATGGCAATATGCTTCTTCCAAAAAACCCTCCAATTTTCCTTTCTGATTTACAACTCACACATGCACAAAATAACAGCTTTCCAACACAAACTACAAAGGTTTCTACAAATTGAACAGAAATTTTTTATGTGTTTATATTTTTTATTTTCCCCCCAAACAAAAATAATGAAAAATATCTGTACAGAGCTAAAAGTTCTGAGAAAATTAGAAGCATGAATTACTGGGTGTGAGGACGAGTCGGAGGCTGTGGATCGTCCTGGGGTACTTGGGCTGGCTCGTTTTCCTTATTTTCCCTAATCTCCTCCGATACGTCGTCGTCTGAAGATGCATAGTCCACCAACGACATCTTTCGTTTTTCCTCTTTCACTCTCCTAAACTCTTCTGACTCTTCACTTTATGCCTCGGGCCTCCGCACTGTTTTTTTCATTTACCATAAAACGCTGCTATTTCTTTCGGCCAGAAATAAAACGCTGCCCATTTGGTAAACAATTTTTTTTCATTTTTTTTTTCTTTTTGGGATAATAGTTTTGTTCGATATTTACCGCTCGACTCGTAAGTTCAATTCTCCATTCCTGTAAAAAAAAAAATTGTGTTCGATATTTAAATATTATTTACAGCTGCGTTTTAAATTTTTTTTTTCTCATTCGTTGAGGAGGTATTATTATGTTGAGTTGCCTCAAGATTGTTTCTAACATAAATCGAATCAGAATGCACTTGGGGGAAAAGGAAGAGGGTTTGTCCCACTTTTCCACTTGCCACCCCATGTTCAATTGACCCATTTTTAATTGATTTTGATAACTGTTTTCACTATTCCGAAATAGTGTGTTTTACAAGCAATGGCCACAGAATCTTTCCATACAAAATAAATTTTTTTTAAAAAAACCATTCTCAAAAAATTAAAAAACCCATATATGCTAAAGAGTATAGGAAAAAAAACACACACACAAAGAACCGGTCAAAAACATGACAAATCAGAGTATGAGAAAAACTTGGAGAAATTTGGAGTTTCTGGGCTACAAGAAGATTGCTGAAATCTTAAACAAGTGCATATAGCAAGAAGTAGAAACTAACCCATTTTAAAAAATTTAATTTAAATTAAATAGCCTATTCCGAATCTGAGAGAAACGAAACAGGGTGGTATGCGAATCAAGACGTTGTGTCCCCATTGATTTCTAAATTTTCTACTAAACAATACACAATTGAAGAAACCATCTGATGCCCAAGCGTTCTCCTAATACATTATCCCCCACAAGTAGAATGCTACATAAAACTACAATACCAACACATCTTGTCACTTGAGAACTAATAAAATTACATGCAAACGAAAGAGATATCCACATCAAAACTTCTGGCCAAGAAGGGATGGCCTGTAAAATGCATGGGTTTGTGCAATCGCAATACGATCCCGAGGATCATTCATGGTCTCATCCCTTAACGCTTGAAGAATCGCCTGTGGTGGAAACTCCCTAAAGATTCACATAAGCAGACAGCATTAAATTTTGCTTCTACTAATAAGTCACATTATCAGAAAGCAATAGATTTATTTTCTAGTACTAATTTCAACCAACTTTATGGAAATGCAATACCTTATTATAAGTATTTTATATAGCATCTTCAAGATAGGGCAAAGCTCAACTGGAGCAATGGGCTCGTTCTCTTCAGGATGTAGGATACTTAAAGAGGGATGACTTAGCAGCTCAAAAAATGCTTTTACAGCAGAGACTCCCTGCAAAAATAAAAGTAGGAATATCATCAGCAGAGAAGTTACAACAGAGTTGGCCCGGAATCATTTATGTTCTTGGCACTCTTCCAAGCGGCTCATATAATTTTATTGTGAAAAGACGACGGCCCCCACATCCTTTCACTAAAAGAGAAAGCAGTCACATCACACATGACATACAAATTCATACTCCAAGAGTAGTGGAGGGGGTGAAATTGCTCACACAGCACTAGCTGCAATGTGCCCATATTTTAAACAGCCAGTGAAATGAAACTTGAACACAAAAACTAATAGTAAATTAATAAAGAAGTGGATTGCTTATCCCCGGTTAAGCCAAACATAAGAATTGAACTGCAATTGATTTGGCTTTTTCTGAAATAATGAATTAGAATTCTAAAACGGATTACCCAGAACAACAGTTTGTAGGGCACATATAGAGGAGGAATTGGTATAAGGGATCCACATATTGGCTTCTATCATATAGAATTATGTATCTTATATGATCCGCCATTCTACAATTACACATAGTTTTACTTTTAAAGTACAGAGTCAATGAGATCCAATAAACAACGAAAGTTTCCAGTTCAAGCTACTCAACAGATGTTCCCCAGGATTTTTTAATATTTTGTCAAGAGAACTTTGAGCAGCCATCAGAATTTTTTTTTTAAAGTACTCTGCAGAATCTGATTAGAATTTTTTTTATTTATAGTTGCAACGACTTGTCATTAAAATTTATCAATGCAAACAAAGATCAGGCAGGCTTCACTTTATATTCAAGTCATTTTTGCAAGTCACACCCCTGATTTCATTAAACAATAATAATGATATACTAACTTCAATGCATTTGTAAGTATTCAACACCCCTTCCCCTCTCTTCCTGCTTCAACTTTGTAATCCAACCAGTTCTAGTATAATTCTAAAAAGGCTCATATTTGTTACTTCACCATTATTTAAGGTGATTGAGATCAGTACCTGAATCATACCCTTGCCCTTGATGCTATCACCCATTTCAAGGGTTAACTCCCCTTTGGCCAGCTTTTGTCCATACCATGCATTACGACCTTTCAATAAGGTTACATATGTGTCAGCCAACAAAGGCCCTGCCAGCCTCTCTGGTTCTTCAGCCAACAAATGGGTGATAAATATCATCTCTGATGTACAATGTGCGAAGTATACTGATTTGCTGGTGGCGCTCTCATTGGTTAACGCAGCTACCATTCCTGTTAAATCATAATTCAAAGTTTGATGAATAAATTAAAGCCTTCAAGTATAGCATGATAAAATCACAGGACTAGCATATGAAAAAACATCACAGGATAACATACAGCAGGACAATCCAAGGCAAGTGGTCACCTTCCAATTGACATGAGATGGAACCAACTAGAGCAGGCAATTAACATGGAAATCTAAATGTATATATATAGATATCATGAATTTGTAATTTTTAGTCCTGAATCTATAGATATATGAGACTTCCTGAATCATTATTTCACATCCACTACAGTACTTAATATGTGCTATATCCAACATGGTAACTTGTAGCGTCAAGGAGTAATGGCCCTTCAAATGAATGATTGTGGTACCTCTTAGGTTTTACGTGTACTCTCTCAAACCATTTAAATTATGAAAACTATACCACCTAAGACTGTACTCAGTATGTGTTAACTTGCACTGCAGTCCAACCATTAAGGGTTAAATTGAAGAAAAACACCAAATTTCTTAACTTTTATGAAATGCAATTTATGCAATCATATCCATTGTAATTGAAAAAGGTTGACTTTGCTTCTCTTCTATCCTCTAACCCATGCTTATTATGATACTGAATCTTACCAGCTCCAATGGCATACACATTCTTCAATCCGCCCATAACTTCATGAGTAACAAGGTCACCATTGTCCCACACGACGAAGTGGGGCTGCCTTAAAAACTTGGCCAATGGCTTTCTCCACTTTTCAGATCCGCATATGCGAGCATTAGCGTATTCATTGTTGTAAATCTCTGAGGCAATATTGGGTCCTCCAAGGTAGAGAATATTCTCATTTGGAACACCAGCTGCAAAGCACAGTACATATTAGATAAAGACAGATAGCCAGGGTGAAAAAAACTTGCCAAGTAAGTAACTAATTAATAGCAGATCTACCCTAATCATACAGGCATTCCATGATAATGTACGAACTACTATAACTGTATAAGAACAAAAATAAAGATCACTTTCATAATATCAGAGGAAAGCCCACTAAGAATCTCAAGGTCTTCATTCAATTCAAGAGAGGGGTGGCGAGGAGAAGTAGCAACAAACCAAACAATTGCAAGATGAATGAAACTATTATAAAACACACCAAATAACTAAATCAGCATCAAAGAGAAGAGGAACGTTGAGACAGACTAAAAACAACCAAGAAGAATTGCTCAAGCAAAAAATAGGTACCAGTGCAAAAATTGCCAACTATTAAAGAAAAATATAGAATCAGTCTTACTTGCTCGATTGATAATTTGAGTGGGAGTAATTATGCGTGGTTCAGGCTCCAATTCAGCCTCAACACCTTTTGAAAGAGAAATGATGACTGGCATTGTTACTCTCTCTTTCCAGTACCTACTAATTTCTTCAAATACCACACGAGTTTCTGTTGATGGCAGCCCATTCACCACAATGTCAGCATCCCACACAGCCTCCTGCAAATTTGTGACAACTTTCAAAGGGCAAAGAGGGGTGTCAATCATATTGATGCAAAACCCATCTTTCAGTAACTCATCTGCATAAAGCGTCCGATCACCTAATCTTGCCTCAACATACTTCAAGTAAGCACACCGCCTAATCAGTCTCCTCAGCACATCTTCCCTTGAATTGATCACTTCAAATAAATGTTCCGCTGTGGCTCTGTCAACAGATCTTCCTGGTCGTCTCCATATTCTTATTTGGACCTTTTCTCTAAAGTGACCATAACTATCTTGCAACATAGCAGCAAAGACACTTCCCCAAGCACCAGCACCAACACCAACTATCCTAAGTGGATCACCTTCTGTTTTGCCCATTAGACGTCGAAGCTCATCAAGCTTCTCCTCAACAGAATCATTTGAGTGCTGAATCAACCCATTTGAGTAGACATTATGGGTCACTGCATCAGAAGTCCCAATCATCTTCTTCTTCTTCTTCTTCTTCCAAATAAACTCAGCTCCAAGAAACTAAAGATTAGCACACCCAGTTACATGCACAAATGCTCATAGACACTTTAAAAGTTTCCAATATTATCCTCTCCAAGAAGAAAAATGAAAGATTACACTGGCAATGACCAATTCCAAGCTGATCTCTTCTAAGCTGCAAAAAAGGAACTTCCTAAGTTCCAAGATTTCACACAAAATTTGGAACAACCCACTTCTGATTTTGTATTTTAGTTTCACACCACCGCCAAATGAACAGCTCAAATCAGAAATCACCTCACAAACATCGAAAAAGCTTTGATTTTTCTTAGGGGATTTTCCGCCAAAATCTAAACAATCACTCTAATTCAATTTCCAGTTGCCTTTGACCCTAAAGAGAATTCAGATTCTACAACAACAAACAATACCCATATAAGATTGCATTCAAACACCCAAAGCGAAAATATTGAAAACTCAGCCAACAAGTTCGATTATCCACCCACCAAAACCAGTCGATGCAAAAGCGCGCTACGCAGACAAAACAAATGTAAAGGGAAGAAGAAACAAACTGTATTTTGTATTTGCAGGTCGGTGCCTCAACGCGGTGAGATCAACTTGGGCTTTGTCTTCTTCTACTTAATATGCAGAAGCGTCTGGAATTTGACACCTTTGCTTGTGAACACAGAGGGGTTGACCAAAAGAGAAAAATCAAGCTAAAAAGCTGGCTTGCTGATGTGGGTTTTGCGTGTGAAATGAGAATGGGGGAAAACGAAGCAAAACTATGTAGATTGATTAACAAAAATCAAAGTAAATAATAGGAAGAACAGGAAATTGCCTTCCTCTCTACTCTACCGGTGGTGGGTGAGAGAGCGTTTGTTTTTCTCGAAGAACAGCTGTGCATGTAATTGTGTCACGTTGTCAAATGTAGGCTGTGCTGTTCGTCAGTCGTCACAAATCCCAGTGTGACATATTCCCTATTTTTCTGTTTTTTTTTTTTTTTGTGCAATCATTCCACTTACAATTCATTTTGTTTTTTAATAAGAATTTTTATAGAAATGTCACTTAAATTTATATTTGTTTTAATTTGTCATCTTAAAAAAAAGTTCAACAGAAATGTCAACTTAATTTTTCTAAATTCATAATTTGTCATCTAATTTTAACACTGTCTAATTTTCCATCTATTTTAAGGGTATTTTAATTTTTCTATTTTCAATGGTATTTTAAAAATGGAATAATCATTATAAAAAAAAATTGTATACCTTTAAAACAATTAAACTTTAAAAACAAAAAATCTCACCTTCCCCCATCCCCTGTGTGCCACCTGAGGCTTCAACCAACCTCGCCCACCTTGAAATCCATTCCCCCTTCCCTTTTCACAGCCCTTTCCCTATTTCCCTTCCTACTGCTCTCTCTACCATGAAACACTTAGGGTTCGTTCGGTAATGTTTTCGGAGAATGTTTTCTTTGAATATTTTTAGAGAATGAAGACAAGAAAACGAATTTGCATTTTCAGGAAATGAAAATGCGTCTGGTAGATTAATTAGAAAACAAAACAATGAAAAAGTGTATGGTAGTACAATTTGAAATAATAATATGTGAGTTATTTTTACGAAAACGTTTTCCATGAGAATGAAAACAACTTTTTTCTGTTTTCTACAAATACACATAAACTTGTTTTCATTTTATGAAAAATTCTCAGTGTTTTCTATTTTTGGGCCACCGAACGTGTTTTTGCCTCATTTTTGTTCTCTGAAAATGAAAACAACCCCTTAAAACGTTACCGAACAGGCCTCTCCACACAGAATTTTCCTTAGCCACCCAAACCGAGTCCACATTTTTCTTCTTATTTTTTCTTTTTGGTATTTTTCCATTTGCATATTGAAAATTAGTGGAAGGACAACTACCAAACTAACAATTCGGTAGCCTAAGTAACAGATGGTGACCAAGCAAATTTTAAATCCTTCAATAGAAACACAGTGGCGTAAGTTAATGAAACTATGAAGACAAGAAAGGGTTAGATTTTGGGTGGGAAGCTTAAGTAGTTTTAAATCAAGTATCTGAAAATTTCAGACATGCTCCGTCAACACTATAAAAAAAAAAATTATACATGCTCGTAAAGAGAGAGAGAGAGAGAGAGAGAGAGAGAGAGAGAGAGAGAGAGAGAGAAGAGGAGGGTCATGTGCGATGTGTTTTGGGGGTGGGTGGGGTTGGGAGTGGATCCACTATCCCCAAATTTGGTGTCGCTCTATGTCCTTTCTCTATTTACTTGACAAATGTCCATTAACTTAACCTGAATCTAACAGTGTTAACTTTGAATAAAGAAATTAAAACTAAAAATTAAACAAAAAAACTAAAATCCAACAGCCACTCCCTACCTCCCCACGCACCTCAACCCTTCGGCCACAACACCCATCATCTCCTTGAATTGATTTAAAAATTCAAGAAAAGCTCTTTCTATTTTATTTGGTTTGCTCAACGTAATGGGATTCTTGTATAAGTCGATCTTCTCACCTTGATTTGAGTTCCATTAATCTCACTTCACCAAAGAAACTTAATTTACTTGGAGAAAAGATGTATTGTAGAAAAAGTAATTGTGGTGAAGATGACATGTGATCTACAACCGACGAAATGCTCTAATTGAATTGAAATCCTCTCATATGATGTCAGGTTGTTTCATTAGATATGCACCTAAACTTTAGTCTTTATGTTTCCCACAGATTTCAATCATAAGAGCAGTTCCAGCCATCAGCCCAGGTGAGGGCAGTCAGGGGCCCAAGTCCCGTTTGCAAGTTCTAGCGAGCTAGTTTTGCCCGAGCAAGACGTGGGTCCCACGAAATCGGGCTAGCCCCCAGGCGATTTCGGCCCGCGCAACAGTCCAAAGGCTGGGTGACGTCAGTGCGCAGTTTTGAATTTTTTTTATTGTTGGCGTATGCAATGCACGCACCAACGGTAAAAAAAAATTCAAAACCGCGTGCGCTAAGGTCAGCCTTGCCCCTCCGCCAACGGTAACACGCCACGTGGTGCACTGAGGTCGCTCCAATCGGTTTTGTCATCCAATCCAACGGCTGCCCTTTTTTTTGGCTAAAAAAATTCTGGAATTTTTTTCTATAAATACCAACCAATATCCTTCACTTTCAACATCAAATCCTCATACATTTTCTTCTCCTTATAATATTATTCACTTTCTACACAAAATTTTCTTCATTTTCATTTTTCATTTTTATTCACCATCTTATGGCATCTTCCATTGAAGCCGGAGGGACGTGGTCAACCATGGAAGATGTTCTATTGTTTGAGTGTTGGGTCCAAGTTGGTCATTGTCCGATCACGGGCAATGAGATGAAGTTCTCTCATATGTGGGGAAAAATTCGTGCCAAATTTTGTGAAAGATCGAGGTCGACTCGTACGGAAATGGCCTTGGCTAGTAGGTGGAAAATTTTGAATAAAGAGTTGTGAAATGGAGAGATGCATTGGCAAAAGCGAGGGACAACCATCGAAGCGGCGAAAATCTTTGCGATGAGCTAAATTATTTGTAATTTCCGTTTTTTTAAATTTAATGTCCTAATTTTTTTTTATGTTTCTTGCATTTCCTTCCTCTTTTTTTTTTGCTTAATGTTTGTTGCATTTTCAATATTTTTTTTGTTAATGTATGTTGCAACCCTAATTTTTTTTTTTTAATGTTTCTTGCATTTCCAATATATTTTTAATGTTTCGTGCATTTCCAATTTTATTTTTTTATGTTTCTTACATTGCCATTTTATTTTTAATGTTTCTTGCATTTTCAATATTTTTTTTTAAATAGATTATGCAAGCACAAATGTGGTTCAGTGTCATTGGGTAAGGCAAAAAATCTTTTAACCATCAACCATGTTGGGAGGTGGTGAAAAATTGTGCGAGATTCAGAATTATTCCCATGGGTCCGACCGTTGTGTTGAACGAGACACCGCTCCATGATTCAACGGCATCGGATTCGCCTATGGAATCCCCAATGAGTGAAGACTCACCAATCCAAAAGGAGCCGAGGCTTCTTGGGAGAAGGGCGGTGAAGGCCAAGAGAGGGAGTACTTCCAGCAATGATAGTGCAAAATTTTTGGAGCAAATTGCAAGGAACGACACCATGAGAATTGCATTAGACATGAAAAAAGATGCGGACGAGAAGGCAATGAATGAAGAATATTCAAGATAAAGGGAGTATATACGCAAACATGACATTCAGAAGAAAGATCGGGAAACCATGGCCATGAAGAAGCCCCAAAACCCCTGCAGCATCACACTTTTGAACGAAGTACGCATCGTAATTGCAAACATCATGCATGACTTTATTGAACAAATGGGGTTGCATTCTATATCGCCCTTGAAAAAAATCATTAGAGTACATAAAATTTGGGATAAAGTAATCTTCCAAAAGATTCTTACCCCGAGAATGCCTATGTATATCCACGTTCGGGCCACGACCGACTTTTGAACCACGGTGGCGCCTTGGCTTGATAGATCCAGCATACCCACTACCATGGCAACTTGTTCATCATCTTCTTGCTGCACCCTTTTTTCTTCAACTCGTCTATGCCTTCTTTCTTTAATTTCTAACTCTTGCCTCTCCAAGCATCTCCTCAAATCTGACATTGAGAGTGGAGTATGAAATCTAAAATTTGAGAAATGAAAGGATAGAGAAGATCTGGTGTGCGAGGTATGAGTTGAGCCTCTGTTTTTATAGAGAGATTTAGAAGATAGGGATGAAACGTGGCATGATTTTAGAGGGCGAAAATCTGATCTGAAATATGAGATTTGTATTTTATAATAAATATCGACACGTGGCACCCGAGAATTTTATCCTAAAATCTTATATGAAATTTGAGATTTGTATTTTACAATAAATGTCAACACGTGGCAACCGAGAATCTTATCCGAAAATTTTATCCGAAAAATTCATTCGAATTATGAGATATGAATTTTATAATAAATATTGACACGTGGGAACCCAAAATCTTATCCGAAAATCTTCTCCAAATTAATTGTTTAGGTAAAAATAAATAAGTAAATAAACTAAAAGTGAATAGTATTTGCCCTTTGCCATGGCAATGGGGGAAACAAACCTTGCCTTTTGCAAGGCCTGCCACTATTCACATGAATAGTGACAGCCCTTTCCTCCCCTAGCCCTTTGCCATGGAAAATGGGTGGAGTTGCTCTAAGATGTTTGAAGCGATTTATGAGCGACGGGGGTGGGGTGGTTGTCTGGACTTAGGTTGTTAGGGTGTTTGGGTAACGGTGGGGTTTTGGTTTCTTGTTTAATTTTTAGTTTTCATTTTAATTTTAAATTAGAGTTAACACTATTAGATTTGAAGTCAAGTAAAAGAACGTGTGTCAAGCAAATAAAGAAGGGACATTTGGTGATACCAAATTTGGGGACAGCCGATCTGCTTCCGGTGGGGTTGGGGTGGGGGAGAAAGGAAGAGAGGTTTTTTTCTCTCTATTTTTGCCTTGAAAATGGAAATACTAAAATACCCTTAAAAATGGAAGGAAAATTTGATGGAGTTAAAGTGATATGACAAATCATGGATCTTGAAAAATTATGATGACATTTCTATTAAATTTTTATTTAAGGTGACAAATTGAACTGTGGTATAAGTTTAGGTGACGTTTCTACAAACATCCATTTTTAATACATTTTAATCAATTTTGTTCTTTTTTGTTCTTTCTCTTTCCTATTATACCCTTACCCTTAATTAAGGTTTTGATAAATGAAATTAAGAAAAGTTAACAGAAAAAAAAGTATCATCGATAAAAAAAAACTATGTACAAAATTAAAGCAAATTAAACCATATTTAACTTGTGTTTCAATTGCTCTCAAATGATTTCCAATCCTCAAGTAAGCTTGAATGCCCAAAAATAAATCAAATACCATAACAAATCATTGATTTACAGTGTAATTTCTCAAAACCCCCACACTGGAGAAATTCCATAATCTTAACAACCTTTAAAATTTACATGAGACTGTTAGGCTTAATCTCAAAATCTTGTAGGAGAAAATGGTTCATGAATCCGACAAATAGAGAGAGTTATGATTTTTCGAGAAAATTTCAACTAAACTTTGTTTTTGGAAGTTGCAGACTCGCACGGGGAGGAAAAAGAGAGAAATTAATGCAGGGTAAGGTTAGAAATAAGCCCATTTTAGCATGACATATTATACAAAAATCCATATAGAGCCTATTTGGAGAGAAAACTGCAAAACTGACCACTTGTCGTTTACCAAACCAACGACCTCTTTAGTGTTCGTTAAGTAAAAAACACCGTTCACTTAGTATCTAGGAGCCCAAATACCGATTACCCACCAAACGCCATTTCTAACCCAACAAACAATGAGGGACTAGTTCATTAAGTAAATCATGGCATTCGCTGGGTAATTTACTCAAAGAACAACATAAGTTACCCAACAAACGAGCTACTTAGTGTTCGTTAGGTAACTTCTTACGTTCCTTGAGTAATTTACCCAACAAACGACATTATTTACCAAAAAAATGACCCCTTTAGCATTTGTTGGGTAAAAAACATTGTTCTCTTAGTATCCAGGAGTCCAAATGCCCATTACCCACCAAACGCCATTTCTTATCCAACAAACAATGAGGGACTCGTTCATTGAGTAAATCGTGGCGTTTAATGGGTAATTTACTCAAGGAACAAGCATTCATTGTGTAAAATCTTACATTTGTTGAGTAATTTACCCAACAAACGACATTATTTACCAAAAAAAGCTTGAAAGAAAAATGTCATTAACATAAGATGAAATGGTCATAAATTCATAAGCTAAAAACCTTCAAATGATTCAGGAATAGCAAGGTCTTTTTTACATAGATTTTTTGGTATAGAGGTTTCCAGTGCATGTGATTTTCACACCAAACGCCCTTAAAAATTAAAAAAATACAATCAAACCCAAGAAAGCATAACTTATTACCAAATCTGCAACGCATGATTTTTTATAAACTATATCTTTTGAAACAATTAAAATCCTCACCTGCATCAACCCACCACACAAATTTTCAATGTTTCAACCCATTAACAACAAATCTTGGATTTGAATCGATCCAATAGTTTTATCTTTGACAGTGGATAGACTTGAAATTGTCTTCTTGGGTTTGAATCAGTCCAAGAAGTTATAATTCTTTCCACCTTTCCACAGTAACATCTTGAAGCCTGCCTTGCTTCTCCCACTTCCATATCTACTTCAACCTTTTCAATTGAAGCAAAAGACAGATTCGCCAAAAAAACAGAATCCCAATTGTCAGACAGGAGAACCCCAATTTCGAGCAACGAAGATGCCAATTTTAGGGATGTCCAGTTGCTTTGTTGCAGGGGAAACTAGAGTTGTGATTTTGGAAATAACTGGGGGAAAATTGGTGGGCTCGAATGGAATGAAATTTTCAGACTCGTAGCCTAGTTTTACATAAGCTCTTATGCGTCCCACCAATAGCCACGTTGGATGCCACTTTCTCATCAATTTTTGTCACTTATATGAAATTACTCAACTACCCCTGCCACATCAGCTGAGTTAACGATTTTTCATTGAAAATTCACGGCATAGAGTAACCTTAGTAACGAAATGGAAGTTCATGAAGTAATTTGAGCTATTATAAAAGTCAGGAGGCAATCTGAGACAATTTGTAAACCACAGGGGGTATTTGAACAAATAACCTAATATATATATTATATATATTTTTAAATATAATATATTTAAATAGTCTAGCCGCACGGCCATACTCGAGACCTTTTTTTTTATATAATAAATAATATAGCCACACGCCCATACTTTTGAAATATAATATATTTAAATAGTATAGCCGCGTGGCTATACTCGGGACTTTTTGTAAATAGTACAGCCGTGAGGCTATACTTGGCCATTTTTATATTTTTTTTCCCAGATTTTCGTTTATAGTTAAGAGTAGTTTAAAGCATTTTCCATTACTATTATGCCATTACCCGAGTCTCTATTGTCCCCTTTTGATTTTTTACTTTTCCAGAGTTACTACCAATAGAAAAAATTTAGCGTTTTCCAGTTTAATACTCGTATTATACACGTGCATATGTATTTTTCAATAATACTTTCGTTTTTCGTACAATACACATATTTTTCATGTTTAATACACGTATTTTTTATATAAAAAATTCAAGAATACAGACAAAATTTTCACATATTATTGAATAAAAATAATACATATTAAAAAATATAAAAATATAAAAATATAAAAAAAAAACCCTACCCCCAATCAGATCGTGCGTGTGGCCCAACCTCGCTTTCTCTCTCCTCAAACCCGATTCTCCATTTCTCTCTCTTCGTGAAACAGCACCGGTTCTTTGACCTAATTTTTCGTTGCAGTTTGACCACGACCAGTGAAGCCATCGCCTTCATTCTCTTCCTCTCTCCCTCCTCTTCCCATTCATATGAATTACCAGCCTCGATTTGTGGAGATTATGCCTGAATTTCGAACTGAAACCACCATAAAAATTGGCCAAAAACTGCCATGACTTCCCTTCGAATTTTCGTCCACCACCGGCCACGGCCGACCTCCAAACCTCACCCAAAACACTCCCCCACCTCCCTTTGATAATCCCCCTTGAAGATCCGGCCCAAATCCACCTCAATATCACGAATCGAAACCTAGAAATTTTCTAGGTTTCAGATCGGATTTCCGGCAATTTGAGGCATTTTTCGGCCAAATTGGCCATCGACCCAGTTAGGTAAGTTACTCCACTCTTCATGCTTGCCATTTGGTATAAATTATGCCCGATGATGTGGAGTTTGTCCGACTCCAAACAATCTCTTTAGACACCCAAGCTGCTAGCTCGTGTGGCGGCGCGTGGGCCCAATTGTGGCGGTCCGTTTCCATTCCTAAATTATCCCTTCATAGTCCCGAGTGCGACGGTATGCTCAGATTTGAAATTTGACATCGTATGACAGTAGAACTGATTTTCACCTAATAGGCGATATCCGGGTTCGATATGTTCAGACCGTTGGTCGGTTCCAATTTCAAATATGTTGGTTCCCGAACCTCTAGGATCGAGTAGGAATTCGCGGATCGTGGATCGGACCAGATGCTTCGGATCAATAACTTAAAGTTTAAATTAACAAAAACCGTCTGATCGTGCGATATTGAGAAATCCGGCCGCTCGATCGAGACCAAACCTTCGGGACGTGATTAGTTGACTTTGTTGGACTTTAGGGACCTACGGATCAAAATTTGAGGTCGTGGGCCACGAGGGCCCAGTTGACCAAAACTGGAAGTTTGACCTCTAAGTTGGCCGTGAGTCTTCCAAGGTCGTTCATCCTTAGGACAGTATTGGCATGGTCCAAGGACTTGCGAAAGGTTTATTTGTTAGGTATATTACTAAGACTATTTTGTTGTTTATTTGTGATTATTAATTGTTATTTTAATACTATGACTCTTTATTATTTTATTAATGGTTGGTAGATGTTTATGATGGTTTGGACCATCCGATCGGTCCCCTTTTCAAATATGTCATTCCTCGTATCTCTAGGATCATGTAGGAACTGCTTGATCGAGAATCGGAGTCCCGGAAACTCCGAATCATTGAGTTTAGGGTTAGGTAAACTGGTTACCGTCCGATCTTGCGATTGAAACTGATCCGACTGCTCGATCGATATTAAACCGTCGGAACTCATTTGGTAGACTTGTTTGGACCTATAGGAACTTTTGGATCATAAATCCGAGGTTGTGGGCCCCGTGGGCCCGGTTGACCGAAAATGGGAGTTGGACTACAATGTTGACCACGTGTCTTTTGAGACCATCTCATCCTTTGAGGAAGTACTAGAATGGCTTTACGACCTTTCTAAAGTTGTGTACACACATTAAGTTTTCCAGGAACTAGGGTTTGAATTTAAATTCCTGGTTGAGGTCGATTATTGAGTAATTTTGGGTTGTTGGGCTTATAAACTGTCATACCAGTTATTCTTGGTTTTATAAGACTGTATGAGAGTCTTGGGCAGGATTTTGTCAATTGGTATGGGGTTTTGTTTGAATACATGGTTTAAATCGGGTTATTGAAATTGGAGACTTTTATGCATGTTTTGAATGCAAATAAGACTGTGGGAAACCGAATTGTTAGGAACTAGTATTTTGGCTAAGGACGTTATAAAAATATGTTATCGGATTGGTTTCAGCCATTACCATGTGACACGAGATTTTCAGTGTATATATTTTTTTTTGTTATTATTATTATCGTTATTATTATTCAATTATGGCTTGATAGAGGGGTTTGGTGTCAGTAAGGATTTATTTAAACATTGATTATAAGTTATATTCAAATACATGCTCAATGGTTTGGAATTTTTGAAGTATGAATACCAGTTTCTGAATAGTATATAATACGTATTCAAATTTAGTTAAGAACAGTTTTGAAATGTATTGTTTATGAGTTTATAAACGGCTGAAGTAGCCTGGTTTAGTTTGAGTTGGGATTGATGGGATGTTAATGTGAGTTAAAGTTGTGGGAAAGTTGAGAAATGATTTTGGGGGATACGGTTGCCTTTGGTAGAGTCTGTGCATATGACTAGTATTGCATGTACCTACGTTGGTAGGTGTCTGGCTAGTGGATTTTGCCTGTACCTACGTTGGTAGGTATCCGGCCAGTAGATATTGCATGTACCTATATGTAGATTACTCAGTAGGTGTCCGGCCAGTGGTTTGCCTGTACCTACATGGAGATTACTCTGTAGGTGTCCAGCCATTGTGTTGTCTGTACCTGCTTATGTGGGTGTTCGGCCAATGATTTGCCTGTACCTACATGGAGACTACTTTGTAGGTGTCTGACCAGTGATTTGCCTGTACCTGCATTGAGTTTACTCTACAAGCGTCCGGTCAGGGTTTTTCCTAGCCACCTGCCAGATTTGTCTACACAGGTGGTTGGCCGGTTTCCCCCATCCCCCAGTTGCCTTCGAAAAATATATCAATTGCCTTCAGATGAAATTATATGTTCCATATGCCCTTTGGTGGGTGATAGCAGGATGTGCGCTATGTAGGTGGTTGCAGCTATGGTTTCAGGTAAAAGGTTTTGTTTGAAACTTGGATTTAGCGAGATTATGAGATTGGTCGTGGTTTAATTTTAACTTTGCATTATGTTATGGATTTTGGTTTCGGATTGTGTTGTATGTTAAAGTTAAGGAATATAACGTTCGGTTATGAACTCAAGTGTGATTCAATGTTATATTTTTTGAATTTTTTTTTGGTTGGAAGAACTACATGTGGCTTGATATCTCAGTAAGGGTACGTAGGCAACCTAAGTTAACCTAGGTGCAGTCGTAGAATAAACTGTTGAGTTTTGTGTTGATTTGGTTTAGTAAGTTTTAGTAAATGGTTGAATTTGAGGCCGGAGGCCTACTATGTAAAATATGTGAGCTTTACATTGTGCGTGCTGAAGTTTGGGTAGTTTTAATTGTGTTTTGTGCAAGTGAAAAGTTGGTAAATGTCCATTTTTCAGGAGAGACTCTGTCGAAATTTTAGTAGAAGTCTTGCATATTTTTCTTTCTAACTGCGGGGAAAAGGGTAAAGTAGTATGTGGGTCCGGCATTGTTTGGATGCCGGACGAGTAGGAATTCAGGTCGGGTCTTGTCATTTTCCAACTTCGAAAATTCACTAAAAATACTTCCGAGTTTCGGAAAAATTATCCGAAAAATACCACAAGCTCGTAACGTCTTCTATTTTTTTATGAAGTCAAAACACCAAAATTCTAACTTTACAATTTCGGAAATATGTTAATCTTAAACATAATCGCAAAAAATGCCACTTACCTCAAAATGGACTGTGCAATTTTTACTGTGTGCGAAAAATATTCTGGAATTTTCAGGGTTTCACAGCACATGTACAGACCAGGTGGATGAGATTGCTAGGATGAGGAAATCCATTATCCTTATCCTAGCGAGTTTGGTTAGATTTTGTGATGTAATCGAAACTCTCTACTGAGGGATTACCTCCGCAAACCTACGCCTAGGGACCTCCAAAGGCTTCTATAAAAAGCCGAGGCTCGAGGTTTTCCAGGCATGATTGGAAGCATCAACTGCATGCACTGTCAATGGAAGAATTGCCCAATTGCCTAGCAAGGAGATTATGGGAATATGAAGGGCCAAAAAAGTATCATTTTGGAAGCCGTTGCATCATCCAATACCTAGGTTTGACATGCCTTTTTCGGAGTTACGAGATCTCAAAACGACCTCAACATGCTCAATCAATCCCCGGTGTTCAATGATGTGTTGAGAGGTCAAGCCCCTCAGGTCACGTATGAAATCAACAGTACCGTCTACACGGGTGGGCATTATCTTGCATATGGAATTTACCCGAGGTGTACGACATTCGTCAAAAAAATTCCGCATTCCCAATCGGAGATGGAAAAGTCCTTTGCTTCCTATCAAGAGGGTTATAGGAAAGATATGGAAAGGTGTTTTGGTATCCTCCAAACTCGATGGGCAATCATTAGGGGGCTACTCGTATGTTTGATGAAGAGGTGCTTCATAGCATTAGGATGACGTGCATCATCCTCCATAACATGATTGTGGAGGATGAGTATGATTATGATGAACCAGAGGTGTTCGAACTCGAGCCTATGAACACGGCATTGACAAAAATTTATGAACGGCCCGTGGGAGCAAATGGACAACCATTGCAGCACGAGCTGTTGATTAGGGACGACCATTATAGCAACCGTATGATTGACTGTTATGCAGAAATGCAATCTTCTTATGTTCACGAACGACGTCAAGTTGACTTGATGGAACACTTACGGGGCGTTGAGAGACAATCACGGTCAATGAAGTCAAGTTTAATGCTTAATTTTTAATTATGCATTGTGTTGAATTATGCTTTGTTTTTGAATTATGCTTCATTTTGAATTATGCTTTGGTTGTGTTTTGTAATGAATTATGCTTTGTTCTAATGCATACAGTGTTTTAAATAAATAGCTATATTATTGAATGCTTTCTTTATTCAATAAAAGAAAAGCAATACAACTAATTAAGAATAACAACTAATTAAATAAAAGACAAGCAATACAATTAATTAAATAAAAGACAAGAAATACAACCTAATGGTTTTCATCATTTAACCAATCTATGTTGCTAGGTCCATCGTCACGGAAAAACCTTCTCCTCATAACATCCCTTCGTTCTAGCTTTCAAAATGACTTTGTTACAGGGGACATATGGCTTGTATCCATGGACATGGTTTCCCGATCCTTCTTGTCCATGTCTTGTTTGTGTGCTTACTCCCTTTCTCTTGAAAATGTTTTATCTCTTGCCTTGTCATCCGCATCTCTTTTCATGTCTCTCTCAATTATCATTGTGTCATTGAGAGCAATTTGCTCCAAAAATTTTGCACAATCATTGGTCGAATTACTCCCTCTCTTAGCCTTTTCTACCTTTCTCCTAATAGGTCTTGGCTCCCTTTGGATTGGTCAGTCTTGATTCATCGGGGACTCCAACGGCGAATCAGATGCCGGTGAATCGTGGAGCGGCGTCTTATTCAACACAACGGTCAGACCTATGGGAATAATTTTGAATCTCGAATAATTTTTCACAACCTCCCAACATTGGTGATTGTTGAAAGATTTTTTGTCTTGGCCAATGGCACTAAACCACATTTGTGCTTGCATAATCTATAATAATAATAATAATTGGAAATGCAAGAAAATTTCAAAAAATAGGACATTAAATTTAATAAAACAGCAATTACAAATAATTTACTTCGTTGCCAAGATTTTCGCCGCTTCAAATTTCGAATTGGCTTGATTGGCTTGAAGCTACTAAGGAGGAAATCTTAAGGGTTTAGGGCAATTACAAATAATTTACCGTTGAATTGGATTGGCTTGATTGGCTTGAAGATGTTAAGGAGGAATTCTCTGAACTAGCTATTAAGGTTTCCCGTAGTCAATCTATGAGAGAGAGAGAGAGAGAGAGAGAGAGAGAGAGAGAGAGAGAGAGAGAGAGAGAGAGAGAGGGTTGGGGGAAGGGATAATGGGTTTCAAATTTGGGGTGCGATGGAAGCAATTGCCCTGTTGCGAGTGTGGTATGGGGAGGTTGGGTATAGAAGGGTGGGTGGAAGGGACATTGGGTCAGAGATGGATTGTGTTGTTAGTGGGTGTTGGGAGGCTGGGTTTTGGGTTAGGGTGGGGGAGGATGAGATAGGGTGCAGGTGATATGAGTTTGTTTGTTTTCGGTTATTCTTTTTTTAATTTTTGTTATTTAATTCTTGTGTTTATCTGATTTTAATTTTTTAATTAATTTAAACAATAGAGAAATTGTAATTTTGGACCAAAATGCCCTTCAACAACTAACTGAAGTTACTCTATTTTGACAAAAATTGTAATTTGTCATTGAATTACTTAAATTGAAAACTACATGGACAAAATTGATCAAATTAAAACGATAGAGACCAAAGTGGTAAAAGTGACAAACTACAGGGACCAAAAATGACTTTTTCCCTTATTTAAATGTAAATAATATTTTATTTAATTTTTCCGAAAGTGGACTCTACTTTGTCACATTACCCACTTAGATTGTGAGTAGGGGTGGACATGGTTCGGTCTGGTTCTCACCTCACACCGGAATCGAAATTGGCAGTATTCCATCGGTATGGTTTGGTATGGTTTTAATGATTTTTTTTTTGAAAACTAGCCGGTCCGGTTCTAAACCGGTATTTTTTTCAAAAAAAATACAAATAAGTTATTTTTTGGGTTTGAAAATTAACAACTGATTCAATTCATACAATAGGAAATGTTTTGAAGTTAAACTTTGAAAAATATTAATTATAACATTAAAAATATAGAATTGGATTTAAAAAATTTGTAGATAAAAAAAAACCACAACCGATTTGGTGCGGTGTGAAATCTAAACCGGTTGGAACCGGTTCATTCCGGTTCTGATTTGTTGATTTTTTTAGTCATCCGGTTTTTTTCCTTTTTTTTCTCCTAGTTCGATTCTGTGTTCCGATTTTCTAGTCCGGATGACCAATTTGTGAGGAAATAACACATGTATAACAAAATTACAAATTCCTTACCAGGTCATGAAATTTGACAGCCTTGTGAATGAAGTCAACGGTAGGAGGCAACTTAGACTTGCAGCTTCTTCTTTTCCATGGGTCGAGCCATTTCCAGGTCATGGGGCCGTCTGACCCCGCCACTATCAATTTGTAATTTTTGGTCAGAAAAGGCGTGCACAAAGCGCTAGTGAAATGCAGCGAAGCGTGTCTGGCCGCGCTAGAGGGTTCGACGCGCCGATCGCATTCCGCCCTCCACCCCCAAGAAAAAAGCCCAACAATTGATGAAGGTGTTGAACGATGGGCGGTGCAAGTGAAAGTGGTGAAGGGTCAGCGACCGCAGTTATTTTCCGGGTACAGTTGCTTTTGCTCTGTCTCCGTCTTTGTGCTCTAAAATGTGACAATCATGTATACATTTGCATTGTTGTAGAGGCTTTTTGTGTTCGTTGCAAGACACTTGCTAGAGCATATAATAGCTTTGCCACTTTCTTGACTCTCTGATACTCGATTTTAATGGGTTATGGCTAAATTGTGTGCTTTATGATATTTGGGCAAATACCATATTGAACAATGTGAAATTCATAGGCCAAAGAGTGAAATTGAAGTTTTGATATTGAGGAAGACGGTGGAGAAAAAAAAAGATTTATATCAATCTGTTCAAAGAATGTGCACCTTCTTGCAGCAGATTATGTGCGTTGTCATGCAGGATAGGGGCATAGTAGGGCCTTGCTCCTGATCTCTTGGCTATGTCTTGCTTGGAATTAAAATGGGTTGATGGTATTTCTTCCATATGCCTTTTGTGGTGACAATGTTTACATGGACTTTTTTGACGTGTCTGGTGCTGAAATCTGTTTTGAAAGGGATGGTTGGTTGGTTGTTACGTTTGGTACTAGAATAGATGTTCGGAGCAATATCACTATCCCCACTAGCATTTATTGTCTGGGTGGATAAAATCTGTCCAAATTGATTGGTTTTTTCTTTGTCCCCAAGGTGATGGTTCCTGGAGTATTCTACAGTATACAACAAGGGAATTGCTGTTCCATGGAATCAAGGACGTGAGAACATCTTAGTGTGTTGGCGGGTTTTCAGTCCATAGTTTTTACAAGAAAAAGGAGGTTATGGAAGCTCAAATATGGTTTGATTATTGGGTTGTGTCCCTTTGTGAAGGCACCAACGAAACTCATACATGCGAACATGCTCTTTTTTCTTGAATTCAGAGGTGTGCTATTTGTTCTGTGGTGTCTGCAGAAGGCTACTTTCTGTTGAATACATTGTATTTCACCATTATTCTAGCTTCATCTTACTATTCATATGCACCAAACAAAGAATAAAATCCAGTGGTATTTTCTGAAGTTCACTGGTGAATGAAGTGTCTTCTATTGGAAGTGGTAGTTAGGACTTTTCTGGGAACAACTTTTATATTTGGATATTAAGAGAATGAAGTACTGTTCCATTCTGCTTATGAACCGCCAACCCAGGTGGTTTGTCCTGGTGCCTGAGAGTTGAATTGTTGTAGGTGTATTTATTTATTTAATTCATGAAATGTTAGTTTTATAAAACCATAATTTGAGTGCTATCTTCTCCTTAAAGTTTTCGTTTTTCTTCTTGGTTTCTGTTGACTCATATCTTTAATGCTTTTGAACCATTCTTTATACATGCATAGACAAAAAGTATATTATTTTTTGGGCATTTTTTTTTTTCTCTTGGTCTTTATATATGTTCAAATTTAAGTCTTCAGAGCCCAAAAGCATTTAAAGACCAATTTTACACAATGTTATGCGTTAGGGTTCATATTTTGGCAGTGTGGTGAAATTTCATGTTCCTTTTGTAGCTGGACTAAGTTTTAAAAAAAAGTAACAACATTTACTATGTGATTTAGTGGAATAGTTTTCGCACTAACAGACAGAGTGCTGTTGCAGCTTGAACTTGATTTTGTTTGTTTGTACCTGATCATAAATATTTATGGAAATTTCAAGTGATTGTTCCCTGGCTCTGCTGTATTTTTCATTCTCATGTTAGCAAATATGCCATCTTTAATGCCCATGAGGCATATGTTAACATTTGTATATTTAATGTTTATCCATGTTATCATTGTAAATATTTTACTGATCCATTTTGTAGCAACTTAGATAAAGAATATAAAGGTCAACTATCTATGTATATTTTTTATGGAATAGTCTGGACAATTATAGATTTCAAATCTCAATTATAGCACTTGAGTGGTAGCCTACAGTAATTTCCTAGGATATCTTACATGGGATGCAAAGCTGATGAGTTCTAGTAATTGTTGTGAATCTAGGTGAAATTTATTCCAATAATAAGCTTCCAACTGTTATACTGGGTACTAATTATAGCACAAATTTGAGTAGTTTGCTCAACTGAAATCTGCAGTTTAAGTCAAAGTTTTGTGCTTAGGCTCACTACAAGACAAAATTTATTGCATCAAATATTGTTTTGCCTCTTTCTTTTATTCAACTTTCAACTTAACGAAGCTTTTACTCTTCTAGGTTTTATCTTTCTTTTTAATTTATTATCCCTTTAGATTTCTACTTGGCTAAGCTTTATTTTACAATTTACTTTTTATTGAATTTCACTGTTATTATTCCACTAAAAAATTTCCAATGTTGTTGGTGCAACAATCAGATCCTGAACCATTGGCTGAATCGTCTAGGCATGCAACCCAAACATGAAAATCTCAATCAGTTGTGAGACAAAAGTCACAAAACTGTACTGAATGTGTGTGAACTTTAGTAGACCACATTTGAAGTTCTGTGCTTTTCTCCCTTTATTGGCTTAAATCATATAAACTTGGAGAAGTTTCTGGTATTCACAAACTCTGGGTTGTCATAGCTTCTGACTTGAGAAAAGAAAGAAGAAGAACGAAAAGTCCTGGTTCCAAATATTTTCATATGATGGCAACAGGTTATAGGAAAAGAAACTTTATTGATAGACTAGATGTGGAGGACGTTGGGATGGTTGAAAGTGAAGAGGGTATTGAGGCGGAGACTATTAATTATTTCAAGAGGTTATACAGTAGTAATGAGGAGGCGGGCTGGGGTGTGGAGGGGTTAAATTGGTGCCCTATTAGCTCAGCAAAGTCAGCATGGATCGAGAGGCCTTTTGAAGAGGTAGAGATTCGTAATGCTGTGTTTGATTGTGGGAAAGATAAGTCGCCCGGAGCTGACGGATTCACCTTGTTCTTTTTTCAATCTTGCTGGGACATTGTGAGAGATGATTTGATGAAGGTGATGGAGAACTTCTATAATACTGGGATCATCAATGCTATTACAAATGAAACATTAATTTGTCTTATCCCTAAAAGGAAAGGTTCTGTCAAGCTAAAAGATTATAGGCCTATTAGCCTGGTGACAAGCTTATACAAGGTGGTGTCCAAGGTTCTGGCTTCGAGGTTGAGGGAGGTCTTGGGAGGGACTATATCCCTTTCCCAGGGAGCCTTTGTGAAAGATAGGCAGATTCTGGATGCGGTTTTAGTGGCGAACGAGGCTGTCCAGGAGGTTAAAAAGTGCAACAAATCAGGATTGGTCTTTAAGATTGATTTTGATCATGCTTATGACCATGTAGAATGGGATTTTGTGGACGACGTTTTGGAGAGAAAGGGTTTTGGGGGGAGATGGAGGAATTGGATCAGAGGTTGTCTACAGTCGGTCAACTTTTCTATTATGATTAATGGGAGGTCCAGGGGCAAATTCACAGCAACTAGAGGGGTGAGACAGGGGGATCCGTTATCCCCTTTCATATTCACGTTGATTATCGATGTGCTGAGTAGGCTTATGGAGAAGGCCCAAGAGAATAATTTGATACATGGCATGATGGTGGGGAGGGACAGAGTGGAGGTTTCTCATCTTCAATTTGCCGATGACACTTTATTCCTCCTTGGGGACGTGGAGGAGTATTGGGTTAACCTGCTGCATTTGCTGGACTTTTTCTGCCATGTTTCTGGTATGAGAATAAATAAAACTAAGTGTGCGTTGGTAGGAATTAATTGTAGTGCTCCACATCTGAATTTGTTGGCAAGTGGGTGGGGATGTGAGGTGGGTGAGTGGCCTTTGAAATACTTAGGCCTTTCCATAGGTGGTAATCCTAGAGCAAAAGTTTTTTGGGATCCTGTGGTGGAGAAGATCCAGAAGAGACTCCAAAAATGGAAGAGAGCCTTTCTTTCAAAAGGTGGAAGGCTAACTTTAATTCAAGCTGTGCTAAGTAGTATCCCATCCTATTATATGTCTCTTTTTAAAATGCCAAAGAGTGTGGTTAATCAAGTGGACAAGCTCATGAGATCCTTTTTATGGGAAGGGGTGGAGGAAGGAAAGAAGGATCATTTGGTCAGATGGGAGTTGGTGGCCAAATCCAAGAAGGAAGGAGGGCTTGGAGTGGGCTCTTTAAAGGAAAAGAATGCAGCCTTGAGGGCTAAATGGTTGTGGAGATTCCCTTTGGAACCTAATGCTTTGTGGCATCGAGTGATTAGGAGTAAATATGGGATGGCTAGGAATGGGTGGGACTCTAATCCGGCTGGTTATGCATCAGCCTATAATCCTTGGAAGGATATTTCTTCTGGTTATCAGTCCTTTTTACAATGCTGTAAGTTTGAGGTGGGCAATGGAGCAAGGATTAGATTCTGGGAGGACAGTTGGACGGAGGAGGGGGTTTTAAAGGAGTGTTATCCCAGGTTGTTTGCGCTATCGTCGAAGAACACTTTATGTATCTCTCAGTTTGTGGATATGCAGGTTATCCCTCACAATTGGGATTTTGGCTTTAGAAGGAATGTGAATGAAAGGGAATTAGTTGAGCTGATTCAGTTGTTGGGAGTATTGGACAGAGTCAGAGGGTCTACTTCAAGATTGGATAGGAGACGGTGGGAGCTTGAGGGGGCTGGAGGCTTCACGTGTAAATCTTTTCAATCTTTCCTTTGCAGCAACGGGATGGAGGAAATCTTTCCCCCCTATTCGCTAGTATGGAAGGCTAAATCTCCTCCTAAGGTGAAAGTTCTAGTATGGCTGGTAGCTCTTGGGAAAGTAAACACTCTGGATCTTGTCCAAAGGAGGAGACCCTACATGAATTTGTCTCCACAATGGTGTGTTCTATGCAAAGAGAGTGAGGAAAGCGTGGATCACCTCTTCTTACATTGTCATTTCTCTTTAAGTCTGTGGTGGAAAATGTTGAGGGAGGTTAAAACTGTGTGGGTTATCCCTAAGGGTTGCTATGACCTTATGTGTTCCTATTTTGTCATCTGGGGCAAAGGAAAAAGGGCTTTAACCTTGTGGGGATGTTTGGTACACTCGGTTGTTTGGAACATTTGGATGGAGCGAAATAGGAGGATTTTTGAGGTATATCAGGGAGTGAGTGTGGGGGAACTATGGGATAGAATTAAGTATTGGGCAGCATTATGGGCTTCTGTCACAAAGGAATTCAAAGATTACTCGTATGCCACAATACTAAGGGATTTGGAGGCAGCGGCGATGTGAATATTTTGTAAATTGTTTTGTTTCAAGCAGGTTTTCTGGCTGTGCAGTCCCGTTGTAGTTAGTTAGATGTTGCTGCTTGTGTATGCTGTGTAGTCTGTATTTGGCTGGTGATAGGCTGGCTTGTGGATGACTTATCCACTGTTGTACTAATTTTCCACGTTTTAATAAATTTCGTTTCTATTCAAAAAAAAAAGTCCTGGTTCCATCTTCATTCACATGGCTAGGGTGCATAATAATTTCTTAAGAGGAGATTGCTCGACAGTTATTAAAATCATTCAATGTTATGTTAATGACTCGGAAGGAAAAACTTTGTTGTTTTCATTACAATTCAAATTTGTGCGTTTTCTTATTTAGGCATACTCCTGTCCTCCTATCTCTAGTTTATAACCTTTACATCTTTTAATTGATGGAGTAGGTTTTCCTCCTCTACCATATGAAAATAAGAATTGCACTATTATATTATATTTCATTATTTTGATGAGTAATTCTTGAGTCTGGATTTGGTTCATTGAGCAATTGTATATTGTAATTGAAGATAGAGTGACAAAGGACTGTACTGAAAAATTTAGTATGTTTTGCTGTCGCTTCTTATAAATTTCACTACTTTACCTGATATTATATGCAGTTATATATGTGTGTCACCTTACCCCTTCATTGTTGTGAATTTTTTTAATCTTCAAGTTATAAACTTTAGCCTTTACATCCTTATCCCAGAATGGAAGGCATGAACAGTTTCTTTCTAACAAGATTATTGTATATTATGTTAAAGGGGCTGAATTCAGTTAATTGTATGTGCTTCGCCTTCCCCCAGTCATTGTTACCTTCCAACATAATTTTGTTTTGATGATAGAGTAAAAACACTGGAATGTGCTTGAATATGCTCTATTATTTATATTGCTATTGATGTATCTCTTTCTATGTGTACCACTTTTGACTCTGCAAAATTTTACTACTTGCTTGAAGAATTCCACAGTAAATATATTTCTGCATTTGTTAAATGCCTTTCAAATCAACACCACTGCTTTTTCAGAACTTGTGAATACCTTAGAAATAAGTGGTTGCCTCATGGCTCTCATTGTATATCTTTAATGCGAAATTCTTTGCAAGCCAAAAACATCTTTAAATTACAATTTAATATAAAAGTTTGTCTAAAGAGTTATCAGTGTTTTTGTAAATTTGGAATTGTGAGAAATTTCACCTCAATAAGAGATATACCGATACTTTGGTTAGAATGTGGCTAAACACCATGTATGACTTGATGTATTTTGTTTTCTTCTTTTGATAAATCATGGGGTTTGCTCCTGTTATCTGCTTGAAACACAGTAATGCTGGTAAATTATGCTTAGTTTCTTGTGTATAAAACTATTTGAATATTTTACCCTTGGCTTCTTTTTCAGGGAGGATGGACAGATTTTATGGGTGTATTCCAAATTAATTTTCTGTTTACTTTATCTCCGAGGAGGAGTTTTATGGCATTTTAAACTTATTGCTGTTAAGTATGTTGATTTTATATAAAGGTATCATCCAAATGGGAATCAGGACCAGACAGACCCCTGTGTAGTACAAATTCAATTTGGTGCACTGAGCAGCCTACCCACTCACTTTTCATTGACTTATTATATGCCCTTCATGGGGCAATAATTGCCCTTTGACCACAAGTTTTGGTGTCTGAAATGCATATCTCAGTGTTGCTTTTGTATTTAAGATTCTTTTCATATGTAATTATTTTTTTTATACTTATGGCACCATCTGGTCAATCAGCACTGAATGAATTGCTTGAAGTTCGGTGGTTTCGACAGAAAATGGACCTTTTTGTTGTGTCAGATTTTCCAACAGCTTTTGCTATGTTCACTGGCGAATCAACATTAGAGTTATCACTGTTTTTAAGTGAGACATAGATATTCTATTTAAGGTAAGTGAAGTACTTAGGCTTTTTTAATTTTTTGAGATTCTCTTAGAGGAATGTGTACTCTGTGTTCATAACTCAGTTGTTCTCTTTATTTTACAAATATTGAATAGTTATAGAAAATTGTCGGAAGTTTGAATGACTTAAATGTGTCTTCAAAACTCAACCCCTATCACCACAACAAATTGGAGTGATGACCCCTTCCTGTGAATATTCTCAAGCAAAGGTCCTTAGCATCCTAAGAAAAGCTGAAGCTTCCCTTTATATTGTGGTGATTTTAGTCTTCTGAGACTGACTGGTGTTTTGAGTGGTTTCTGAAACAGAGGAAACCATTCTGAACCAATGCATTCTGTAATTATGAAAGTACACATGCTGTTGACAACTTTCCAACCAGTGTATTGTACAGTGATTAAACAGGTACCTGAATTATTTGAACAACAGAATGCCTATTCTAACTTTCTGACATAGAGATAGAAGAATCTCTTAAAGGGCAAAAGTTCTCTCCTATTTGAGTTCACTTTCTTGATAGATCCTTCTTTTTGCTGACGTTGGATGTATATGAAGGTGGATGAAGATGTAGAAATTCATTAACTTTGATATTTTATGGTTGAAATGAAAGGTACAGAAACTCATGGATATTATATGATTAGCCAGAGCATTAAACTGGAAATCCTCACTTTGTACTTTGTAGAGAAAAAAAGGAACAAATAAAGTGATTTTAGTGTGAGATCTGTGCCAGCCAGCTATGTTGTGTGAGTCTTCTAAATTAAGAGAAGAACAAGAAAACCAAAACAATAAATAAATAAATTAAGTAACAAAGGATACAATTAACCATCTTTGTTTCTGATTAGTTGGATGAATGCCAGTAAATTTGTTTGTTCAATTTGTTCAATATAGTTTGTCATTATGATATTCTGTTATTTTTCATTTTCAATTTCAGGTTTTGTCACGATTCACTACTAGTCTAGTAGTAACCTTTATCAATTTCTATTTGCTGCTACTACTAATACTACTAGACACACACGCACATGTATATTCATGTTCTGAGAATTTCCTACCTGCCCATTTCATTGAAGTTGATGACTTTGCAAATATATTTATGGTCAACAATATTGTCCATACCCTTGTTTTCTGAGATCATGTTTTTGTTTATGTTATTTACAATAAGCATATCTTCTGTACATACACACACACACACACACACACATCAACGTTATAATGAATTAATATTATGATGAATTTCTAGGTTCAGACAATTGTTGATGTAAAATTGTAATCTCTACTGGAACTGAATTATTGTGTAACTGAGTTTAAAAATTATTAAATGGAACGTAACCGAAGGGATTGCTTTGATGTCATTTTATATTCTGCATGACCATTTTAGAAGCTAAGATGAATGCTCTGTAGGTCTGAGCCCCTTCACTCACATTGCAGTTGTCAGCTCTTTCCCATTTAGCTGTTGCCAAAATTTGGTACAAATTAGTGCTGACCTAGATTAGCCAATAAGTGAAACTATCATCATCTCATCATCTGATATACCCAGTTGTTTTAGTGGTTCATGGCAGCAACATATGATATTAATATGGCAAGGTGACAGAGGCAACAAGTTGAACATTGCAACTACAGATTAACTGTCCTTTTGGTTCCCCTTTCTCCTTTTTCTTTCTTTATGTTTTCTATTTGATCTGAATCTATATTGATGTTTTACATGCTAGTGCTGCTTTGTTCTGAGTATTTTATTTCTTTCATTGGAGATATAATATTTTTTCGATAACACATCAGAGATATGATATTGGATCTTGTTTTTGAAACTGGATTCATGAAATAGATTATTCAGCCATATTTTACAAAAAATTAGTATTTACATCCTCTGTAGGGCTGGTTTTTCTCCAGTCCCTTTACACCTATGATTTACAGTTTGTATTAAAATATTTTACCCTTTCTCTTAACGCCCTTTCAGTCTTCCTGGGACACATAGTTTATATGATAAGGCTCGTGAATATAAAAGTAGCTCATAACCTTTTTGGTTAAGGTAAATTCCCACCTGACTTTAGGGCCTCTTTTGTAATATAGCACTTGGCAACTGTCATGAGAAGGGTATTGCCCTTTGAAATATTCTTTGTCCAGGAGCAAGTATTGCCAGAGGGTCATAAGCAGATTTTCTCTGCACAAAAGCTTCCCAGCGTGGGCCAAAGTGGGCCTGCCATTCTTTCTTTGTAGTGTAATGGGGTAGATATTGCTTGACCCCAAGATGGGCTGTTTCACAGAATTCTAGAATTCTTTTGTTCTGAGTTAAGATGTGTTCTAATCCGTCAGTTCCAGTTGAAGAGGGAACAGCAGATGTAAGGAATGCCACTAAGTAGAAAATATGTTCCTCCGGTATAACTACGGAAGTTCTGTTGTCCCACCTGAAATGAGAATTAATAGATCAATCATTAAGACAAGCAATAGGGGGTTTTGGAGATAATGACACATTTGTTTTAACTGTTACTTTGATCTGTTAACTGGATAGATGAGGATGGGGCCGTTGCTTGTTGCTGTAAGGATACCGCCAAAGACTTCTTCAGCAAAAGTGTGAATTTTGCTTTTTGGTATTAGAAGATTGAGCCATGGGTGTGGAACGTCCCACAAATCTTTTGATCGTAATTTGATCTCAGACACATGTACCCTGTCCAAGAAATCTATGTATGCAACTTATATACTGGTACCATATAAAGTCTAATATGTAAACGGCAAAGTTATCATATGTTCTCACTGCGAGTCTGCAGAACAGGTTATCAATGAAACAAACAATCGCATTACGTTTATCTATTTGAATGTCCAATTTGCTCATGATTATACATCAAACCACATATAACACTCATTAAATGGCTGTAGCTAATTCTTCAATACATTCCATGATTTGAAGAACTATGATCTTTTCTATATTCTTAGGCTGTGCAGAATCACTTGACTTGCCATTGTCAATGTTTGATCTATAGAGCAGGCCTGCATGGTGGGTTCAATTAGGGGGGAAAAAAGAAGAAAAGGAAAACCCACCTTTGCAAGTCTAAAGCATATATAATAGTGTCTTCTATTAACAAGTCAGACAAGTCTATTTGGAAAGCAAGGTTGAGGTTTCCAGAATACAGATGAAGTTGGTTCACATTGCACGGCATTTGAACAGAAATTGCTTCACGATAGAGATGATAATATGGAAACTCAAGCACCATATGTAATCTCCAGTGAAGAGCAGCTACTACACTGCAACAAAATTCACTTCTATTGTAAGCTTTTGGTTTTTTATTTATTTTCGGTTACCTCTGTTCTAGCTTTAGCTGATCTGTGTTTGCTTTGCCTCAAATTATTGAAGCAACTTACTGCATTAACTAGCTCTGAAAAACAATTTAACAATCCAAGAGTCCATGGTTCAAGTGAAAAATCAAAAGCTCCAGTCTGACAAGAGAGAATTCAAAATCCATAATAAAAACTTGCTAGTTCCTAGATTATCCGCAACAAAACTATTGCTTGACCAATGCGCCACCAACAAATCACACCTAGCTTTGGGATAGCGGCTCAAATTAGTTGTCAAAGGCATGGAGGATAACTGATGACTGGTCGGAGACAAAGTGCGACCAGTCGGTATTAAGTTTGGTCACTTTCGGTGCAAACCGACTGGCGACAGGTCGGCCCTGCACATGATTATGTTTCCTTTTTCAATTTTGAGTCCTATTAGGGTATGCTTTTGGATTCCTAGTTCTATTGAGCTTGGGTAACTTGCTCTAGTGAAACTAGGGTTTTGAAAGCGAGACTATAAGTATATCCTTATGGTGTTAGTCTCCGTGGTGTGTGATCAATAGATATCTAGTGGCTTTGAAGATTTCACCTATAGGGTTGTGGCATGCCGAGTGAGAGAAAAGCTTTAAGAGTGTGAGAGTGAGTTTCTTGGGTGTAGTGGGGTTGAGATGAGTGAAATTACTTGTGAGTGTGAGGGAAGAGGCTATCTCCTCTTCATTGTAATTTTACTATCTTTCTGCTGGATCGTCTTCATTAGCCCAAACCAGGGTGAACCTCATAATTTGTGTGTTGTGTGATTGATTGTTTTCTTCATTTTATTCTCTTGGTTGTTTTTGCGATCTTCAGGCTAGGAATTGTGTGTGAATTCATAACACCTAGTACACATCAAAAACTGTTCAACCAATCAATGAAAAAAACAAAACAAAAAACTATAAAGAAAACACCTATGACCCATGAACTGAGAACATTATCACCAATTGGGCAAGACGATCCATTTTCAAACATGAGCATACTAGCATGAGAAAAAGGATCTATTAGCCAAACAGCATTGCACCAAAATATATCTAAAAGAGCTAAACTTATCGCAAAAAGTTAAATGCAAGATTGGCACAACTCCTTTATCCTTTCTAAAAAAAGGCTCACTACATATAAACAGCCTCAAAACAAATCCAGAACCCGTAATCTTAAACCCAGATACAGATCAGACGACGGTCGCCAATTTTACAAAGTAACAAAGCTTTTTTCCTCAAACTGGACGACCACTCAGAATTTTCGACTACAGCAGCAAAAACACACTAAACCCAAATCTATAACAAGCAAAACCCATTACCAGATCAACCTCAAATCCAAAAAGAAAGAAGAAAAAAGAACAAACCTTTGGTCTCAAATTGGACACAGAATCAAACTTCCAATTCTGATAGTAGGGAAACGAAGGCGAGGCTGAACGGCCCAGACTGAGGCAATCGGACGGCGTGGAGTGAACGACGGCGGAGGAGAGAGGAGAGGCGTCCATGCCGGGGAAGAGGTGGTGGGAACCAGGTGGGGACCACCGAGTGGTGGGGTCAGGGATACCACCGCGCCATTGGAGAATGAAAGCTAAGGCTGCGAGCGAAAGAGGGAGGAGAGTGAGGAGGAGGAGGAGCTTCGATGTGAAAGTCTGAGATGACGAGGAGGAAGAAGACTGCGGAGTTGAGCGGAGCGGGGCGTGGAGGTGGTGGTGGTGGTGGTTGTTGGTCATGGTGGTCGTTTTACGTTTACCTAATGTGAGAGTTTACAGCTTCACTGGGATTTTAGCGAACAAGTTCTTTTCTTTTAAATAAAGTTTGAAAAACAGCTCCTCCTACAGTCTCATCACGCTACCTTTTCAACAATTGAAAATTAAATAAATAAAAATAATAAAGTACAAAAAAGCGAAATTAAAATACAGGTTTTTTTGGTTCAGATTCTCAACGAATACGAATCCATCCCCGATTACGTAATCACGGCGGCCAATAATGAATTTGGGTTTTTGATCCAAATGATCTATGAACTTATTAGTGAGCATTTTGCTCACCACTATCCTAAGGTGTATCATTCATCGTCATTCTTAATACTTGACATGTGTTTATAGACATAAATATAAAGTAAAGAGTTAAACTATAGTTATGTCAATGAACACATGTAAAGTGGTAAGAATGGTGATGAAGATATACCTTAGATGAGCAAAAATATTTTCATGAACTTATGCCTGAATTCTATTTTAGTCCTCCAACCAAATTTTTCACTATGATGGTCCTCAAACTCTTTCTTTCATGTCAAATTAGTCATTCATTTTATATTAACTTGAACCATGTGACTCACACATGCTATAGCTTTGGGATAAATTAAACTTTGGAAAAATAAAAAACAACAAATCCACCACTTTGAGATGCCCTAATAATCCCAGCACCCACCGCAATCTAGACCTAACAATATTGTACACGACCCATTAACATTACACAAATTCGCAATCCTAAATCAATATTCAGGTTGGGGCTTAACGGGTTGTGTTGAAAATGGTGGACCCATTAGCCACCGATCAAGTTAACAGGTGATGTCATGTGAATTCTCAAATACTTGTTATCACCCGTTAAGAGTATAGTAATTTTGTAGTTTTATATGTCTTTTTTTTTTCTTCCCTTCCTTCTCCCCTCCCCAACTCTTCTTTGGTTGGATTTTTATTTCTTATTTTTCAACTTTTTATTTATTTTTTAATATTTTTTTTAGTTTCTTTTTATTCTTAGTGGGTGAAATGAATCGTGTCATGTCGTTCGTTATTTAAGGGGTCGTGTTTGTATTTGGTATTTTCTACCCGTTAATTTAATAAGTTGTGTCGTGTCAACCTTTAAAAAAAGCGGATTGACACGAACACAGTAAACACGACTTGTCTGCCATGTATATCGCAGTTGCACCTCCACCTGCATCTGCCCCATGACCACACATCTACCTCTCCTAAAAATAAAGGGGCAGAAGAAAACTTGCAACAACTATTGGGCGTGGCCTTAGGAGAGAAAAGGCCATCAAATCATACTATGCAAACTCAAAAAATATGGGAGAACCCAGTTAATCAATTTGAGAATAGGATTAATTCAACAAAGGAAAGTGGGGAATATAATTATAGATGCTCTAAGTTGGGTTTGATGTTTAGTTTAATGTTGTTTATAATTTAAGTCACGGGGTACTCACTTTTAATTTAAATATTGTTGTACTTGTTTTTATTTTCTATGTTGTTATACTTGTTTATTTTTATGAGACTTAAAATATTTGTAGATAATTTACGATAATATAAAAAAAATTAACTAAAAAAAGTTATGAAAAAAAAGGTTTAAATAATTGTTAAACAACAATTATTAAAGCTTGGGTCTCATATTTTGATAGTGTAGGGTTGATGAAAAGAAAACTATTTGAGGCTTTGCATGTCAATTTTTTGGAGCTGATTTTCCCACTTTCCTTTTTTTTTTACTTACACTTCATTTTGCTTTTTTAATACTTTTTAATTAATTTTGTTCTATTACTTTCCTATTCTACCCTTATTCTACATTAATTTCTTTTTACTTCACTTTTTTCTTTTTCTTTATACTTAAATTTCCAACTTGCACTCAATTTTCTTTTTCTTTATATATATATAGTCCCCTTCTATTGAGGGATCCCTTAAATAATTTTATTTGAGGGACGCCCTTTAGGGTATTCTACAATTTTTTTTTCCAATGATCCAAACCATCTATTTTTAAGTCTTCATTCATAAATCATCCTTACAAAAAATTAGACATATCGGAAATCGTTTCGACATCCAATTGTGTCATACAAAATCAATGAACACGGTGCTTCAAGAAAGTACTAAAATTTCAATAACTCAATTGAGTGGTCAAATGATATCGGATTCAAGTGATTTTTGTAGAAATGATCTTTGAATGAGTATCTACAAAATGGACAGTTTAGATTAGTAAAATACAATCAAGTGGGCTCTACAAGGGGTGTCCCTCAAATAAGCTTTTATTTGAGGGATCCTTCAATGAAAGCTCTATGTATATATATATATATATATATATATATATATATATATATACAGTTATTCTCTTATCCGGATGTATTAACGCGGAACGCATTTGGATGCCATTGTAAACAGGCAGGAAAACAGGGGTAGTACAAAATACACATCGTCATACGATAATGTCCGAATATCAAAGATAGGAGAATTTCTGTATATATATATATATATTATTATGTTCATCTAATGGCTTAATATATATATATATATATATATATATATATTATTTAGAAAACCTATAATGCTTTATGAAGTTAATAAAAATTGAATTAAACATTAGAAAAAAGAAAAGAAGGGCATAGTCGGGGAGGGGAGGATCTGCATAGCGATTGTAGAATCGGGAACAACCCAGCAACCCTGTTAATCTCTACCCCTAGCCACTTTCCCCACCGACATCCAAAGGCCCCAACCCTCCAAGCCACATTGACCTCCCCAACTCCAATTCACCCACCTTTAATAATAATAATAAAATAAAAGCCCTTGCAGCCTTACCACTCCGCAATGGTCCTTCCCACTTCTCCACTCGTTGAGCAGCTCCTCCCCTTCCCGATTAGACTACGCTCTTATTTTCTTTTTTCTAATGATATATTTTAGTTTAATTGAACTTTTAATGTATTTTAAACTAATTCAACTTTTTATTAACTTCAAAAAGCTTTATAGGTTTTCAAACTAAAATGAAAAAAAAGATTATCATGTTTGTGGAAGCAAATGTTTGCAAACCCTAGGTCAAATAATTAATTCCATTTATTTGGGGATTATTTGATTGAATTACGGATTCTTACCATAATTGGGGATTTAATTTGATTCGATCTCTCCAAGTTAGGGAAAATAACTCTTTTCCATGTGAGGAATTATTCTTCCGAAACCCTCGCCACCAAGGCTCCTATAAATACATGGCCACACACAAGGCATGAGGTATGTTCAAAACTTTACAAAAATCCCCTCTCACAAACCCTAGCCGCCACTTTCTCTCTCTCTCACATAAGGCTCCGCCCACCAGACACGGCTCCGACCACCCGGTTATCCATGTGAGAAAAGAACCTCCTACCTTTCAATTATTTCCATATTCTTCTCATAATCATTTAATTGACTTAGGCATCGGAGGGTCTTTGGCCAACACCCTCCGAGTGTGGTCTTTTTACTCCGTATTGTTTTGCAAGGAGAAAGAGAAGCGAAGAGGAAGAAGGGAACTCGAGATGAATATTATCTAGAGAGGAAGATCACTCACACAAATTGGTGCTTTCATTGAGAGTGCGAGTTAATACTCAATGCGTGCTCCAAGACCATTTCCACACTTTGTTCCAGTCAACCATGGTTGGAAATAGACTTACGAGGAGTATGGCCGCCGCAATGACGCAATCCACGACGGATCCGTGCCTCTCACATCATGGCTACCTAGCCGAGAGCCTAGTGGCTCACGCTGTTGCACCACAGCAAGGTTTCACGGCTGAAACCTCCTCACAGCCACCGAGCCTAGCGGTTGGAACTGAAGCCCTCCTTTCACATTGGGTTTTGTTTTCCTCTTCATTGGAAAATTTGGAAAAATGAGCCAAATATTAAATGCACATTTTTCATGAACATTTTGTCCCCATTAACAATTTAAAATTATAATATAGCATTAAATGCATTCTTTTTTTATTTGATTTCATATGAGTATAATTGGAAAAATAAACCAATTTTGTTTTACAATCCTACACAAACCAAACATGTGAAAGGAAATAAAGTGGTATTTCCTTATTACTTTCCTAGGATTACCAAACATGGGAAATGAATCTTCAATTTCATATCTCTTGGGAAAAGACATGAGAAATTATTTCCCATCAAATCTTTTTCGCGAACCAAATAAGGCCTACAAGTCCACAAGGGGAATGAGTTTTCTCACACATTCACTACCAAGGTGTTATGAGGTTTCGAACTAGGGATGACAACGGACCGGTTATGGGCTGGGTATGACAATATCATCCCCGTCCCCGCTTTCTATCCCCCGTCAGGGGACTGTCTACCAAACCTGCCCCAAATCTCCTATTTATTTATTAAACAACCAATTTATATATACAACACTAAATATTTTCTTAACGTTGGTTGAATAATTAGAAACCTGTATCTATCCAAATAAAATGTAGCCTAATTAAAAATAGTTTAAAACGAGCCGGTTAGATGTCGATCAATTCAACACTATCTTATTAATATATCCCATACAACTTGAAAACCTGTACATTTTTATTTGGAAAATCGAGGGATAAACATGCAATTGAAATGAATGCCATATGCAAGAGCGACTCCATAATAGTTAATTGAGATGAATGCATTAATTTTCTAAAATTATTTGAAAAGAAGTTAATTGTTGTTTTATAATACATATTTATTAATAAAAAATAAATATCCTCTGTCTGCCCGGGTTCAAAAAATAAATATGCTCAGTGTCTTAAAAATGAAAGAGTTGTTTATCTTTTTTTGTTTTGTTTTTTTCCTGAAAACAGTTTTGTTTTTAGCTTTTTATTAAAAGCCTCTAAAAAATTTCCTTTAAAAATATCCATCCTAAATCTAAAGAACCATAAAAAAGAAACCTATTCCTACACCGATCCATAAACCTAAGCAGCACTCTCTCTTCCTCTCTCTGCAGTCGATGTTAGGGTTTATTGAGGGGGTTCTTGAAGGTGAAAGAGAGGGTTTCTGCGTTAAATGCTCTCTCCCTTCAACAATCTCTCAGTTCCCTCTCTTTTCATGTCTTCAATCGAAGTCTTTCTCTTCTCCTCTGCTCCTTCAGGGCCTCACAAAATCCTAATTCTTGGTTTCGGTTCCGACGTTTTTCACATACTTCTTCCTCATTCTCAATCCTCTCACAGGCAAAATTCGTGCTTTTCGTTAGGTGTTTCTGGGATTTCCAATTCGGTTCTGTTCGCAAAATGAGTGATTCTAAGGTGGGTTTTGTATTTGTTATTGACTAGTTTGTTTTTTTTGTCTGGTTTTCATTTGAGGAGGATCATTTCACTAACCTGTGACTGGTTTTGTGAAGTTTAGTAATTAGAGAGATTGGAAATTTCGGTATTGTAACTGTGAATTACTTCATGCTTGGATGAAACTTCTATTGGTCTGATTGATTTTGCTGTATGGATGTCGAAGTGCCTCAATTTGCTATTTGTCATCGTGGATTGGTTCGTTTGTGATGCATGTTTTCAGTTCCATTTTATGATGGATATTTAGTGTGGTGGCAATGGCTATTCCATTATAACACAGCTTTACCTCACTAGGCCCTAAATTAGCTGTTGAGTAATAATGCAGAAGTAGATTTCTTGTTATCATTGCTGTTTCAGCTTCTAGTAGGATATTTTGCACCGTTCTAGTCTTATGGTTTATTATATGATTTTGAAAAACTAATGTTAATTGGCGTGGGATTTTTCTCTTCCTTGTGCTATAAAACCTGCTAAATTTTGTTGTTATTCCTTGTTTGCAGCTATTCGTTTTTGGGTCATTCTCTGAAGACGAGACCAGGTCATTGCTGCAAAAGCAATCACCTGGGAAGGCTGAAAAGCCCGTGGAAAAGAATGTATTGCAGTTTGGGTCTATAAATTTTGTTACTAAAATATCTTTGGGTGAATGTAATGGTGAATCAAGCAGACCACAAAATTCTGTGAAAGGGCTCAGCAAAGTTCAGCCTTTAACTTCACTTAATAAGCAGAATGAAGTGGAGGCTGCAAAAGCAGCAAATGATAGTTTACCAGCATCTTTAACTGCTCCTACAGAGAATGGATGTACTGATAATTATAAAAATAGTTCTGCCCATAGTAATGATGTGAAAGAGGTGACAACGGATAATATTGATGTAGCTTCATTACCTTTATCCAATAACGAAGGTGGTCTCTCCAATCAATTTTCAAGTCTGGAATTGCAGAACAGAGAGCAGAATGGTTGTGTTGATGATTTATCAGCTTCTAAGGTGAAGGGGGAACTACAAAAGTGTTTGAATGGGCCTGTTACAGTTTCTACGGTCATCTTGCCTCGTGGTTTAGTCAATTCAGGGAATCTGTGCTTTCTCAATGCAACGCTACAGGCTCTTCTATCCTGTTCTCCTTTTGTTCAGCTTCTGCAGGAATTGAGAACTCGCAAAGTGCCTAAGGTTTCTTTTGTTTGTTTGATTACTTTGCATATACGTGGTTTTAGTAGAATTTCTATTTGCAAATAACAAAATTTATATAGACTGCTGATCTCAGAAAATGGGAAGCTACCTTGCCTAATGCTTATTCTTTTTCTGGCTAATCACTTAACTAATATGTTGTCCATTTGAATTTGAATTTATTAGGTTGGCTATCCAACTTTGGGTGCATTTGCAGAGTTCGTCTCTGAATTTGACATGCCTAGTGGTTCAAGTTCAAATAACAAAGATGCAAGTGTTCTTGAGACTGGTAGGCCTTTTAGCCCAGCCATGTTTGAAGGCGTTCTTAAAAATTTTACTCCAGATGTACCAACTAGCATCTCGGGCAGGCCAAGGTTTGTATCTGATCTGGGTAAATAATTTTCTGTTCTAGTTTTTGTTTTTTATTTCTATGTTGAGCTTTCTTATTGCAAATTTAATCCTTGATGGTATTGCTGGCTGAAATTGTAAGGCATGATCATTGCAAAAAGATTTGGACACATGCATCTATTTGTAGTCACAAAAGTTGCCCTTCCCTGCCACTTTGTTTCTTTTAAATCCCTTATGCACTGTTTCCTTTCGTTCCTTATATTAATATCTTTTCACAATTTCCAAATAAACAAGAAAGGTCAGACATGTAGTGCAATTTTGTTTCTTTGTGATTCTCATAAATCTTGTATTGATCGGTAATGGTTTTCCGTCAGTATTATTTGGCTTGATTGATAATTCTCATGCTTTACAATTTGTCTGATGGCTTGAAAAAGTGCCACTGCCTGACATAGCTCATGACTAAAATGCCTGCAGTTACAGTGTCTCCACTTAAATTGTTTATTTTCTGAGAACATGTTGCACCATTTTCCAGTTTATTTATCTGTTTGTGGTTTATTACACATGTTGCAACCCATTTAATGTGAAATAATGGGTTAGACTGAGATATTTTAGAAGTTAACTTGTGATTGGTAAAATGTTGTAACAAAAAGGTTAACAATCTTCTGTATTATTCTGAGTTCGCCAATATTTTCTTGGACCAAGGAAAGAAGAAACCTAGAACACCTCAAGAGTAATTACCAAAGGGTTATATTTGCATTAGAAATAAGTAGCTTGTTTAGTTTCTTCTCTGTCTAGTGTAAACATCTATGTCAGCATGTCTATATTCTACTTTCTATTTTAAGTTGCCTAGTGAAACTATTTTTGTTTTTCAGACAAGAAGATGCTCAGGAGTTCCTTAGCTTCATTATGGATCAGATGCATGATGAATTACTTAAGCTTGAAGGACAGCCCTCCAGTATTAATGGGCGCAAATCATCTCTAGTATCTTCTGCAGAAGAAGATGAATGGGAGACGGTTGGCCCTAAGAATACATCTGCAGTAACCAGGACACAGAGTTTTGTTCCTTCAGAATTAAGTGATATTTTTGGAGGACAATTGAAAAGTGTGGTGAAGGCAAGAGGTGTGGGGATTGCATTATTCTTATGGCCGTTTAAGTTTTTAAAATTTCTAACAGTTTTGTTAGGTATATCTTTGTACTTCCAAATTCTTGATGTTCACACTTGCATTTTGAGGCTGTGAGGTTCTTCATTTTTTCTTCATTATTCAAAGAGGTAGACAATTTTACAGTTGATTCACATTTTATTTTTGAAAATTTGAAATTTAGATACAGTTTGAACATACGATGTTCCCTTATTGTCAGCTTCTTAATGTCATTTGGACTTTTGGCTCCTTTTCCTGTGTGCATGTGAATTGATAAAAAGATTTAATTATCTACGATTCTTGAGTTTTAGCAAGAATTCATGGTTCTTGTGTTGTTGTAAGTTAGATGCAGTATTTGGCATTCTAGAGGATGTATTTAAGCGTAAAGGAACTCCACATCAGAAAATTTTAATTATATTTGTAGACAAATATAATCTTAATCTACTCGAGGGACTTGACCTTAGCTCGTTAATAAATTTATTTGGATGAATAACCAAAACTTCTGTTTGCCAGTGCATTCGTAGAAACTGCTGGGATCAATTGTCAGCATATGGTTATAGAAGATATTTAAAAAATAAGTAATTGCAGATTAGTTTGCTAGTAGAGTTGAGCTACTTTTATTTTGGCGCACTCTGCTTTTTTTTTTTTTGCCTCACTAGTGATTCTATCATGAGTTTTATGTGTTAGTTTGGTTTTTGTTTAGCAGGAAATAAAGCTTCTGCTACAGTTCAACCATTTTTATTGCTCCACCTTGATATTTACCCTGAAGCTGTTCATACTATCGAGGATGCACTCAAGTTGTTTTCTGTACCAGAAACTCTTGAGGGTTATCGAACATCAGCAGCTGGGAAGGTATACTCTCTCTCTCTGTCTCTCTCTTGGTGACTTATTGTTGTTGCTTAGTTTTGGGTAGTTTTGGGTGTAGTTGTAATGTGTCACCCGTTTTGTCCTTGTATTCTTTACAATCAAATTTGAACAGATGCATGGTCATAGTTATTTTTTAATTTTTGATGCATACTTCCACCCAGAATAAAATTGTTTGAATTTAAAGGTAGTGCATCTGAAATACTTATGTGCCACAGCCTTGGTTTTATAATAGTTTGATTTTTTATTTATTTATTAATATCAACCTCAAGCATAGTTTGTTTTCTTACAAATAAATGTTAACTGTTGTTTGACTTTTATGTATACCATCGCCTTTCAGGCTGGTGTTGTAAGTGCTAGTAAATCAATAAAGATACAGACACTTTCAAAGATAATGATCTTGCACTTGATGCGTTTTGGTTATGGAAGCCAAGGAAGCACTAAGTTGCATAAGCCCGTGCATTTTCCACTTGAGTTGGTGTTGGGTCGTGAATTGCTTGTTTCTCCAACTACTGAGGTGATGCTCTTTTTTTATCTAATTTATTATTTTAAACTTTTATCTAGTGACCCATATTTCTTCTATTATGTGGAAATATTGATATGCCTTACCTACTCCTTTCTGTTACCAATTCCATGTTTATGAGTTTGTTCTTCATTATTTTTCTTTCTGGTTTACACTTTTGTTCTTGAGCTGTATTTGTCTGTTAGACAACTTATAATTTTTGTTTTCAGAAATTGCATGTGTGTTATCAATCAGTTGCTTTACTGGGAAAAAAAATCTAATGTATAAATCAAGTTATATAAGATTTATATGAGTGCAGGAAAGACTTTAATGAGTGAAAGATACAAGGAATTGAGAATGACACGTAACTACGCTCAAAATGAAACTTTCCATTAAAAAAAATATAACTAAATTATTATGATAGTATAAAAACTCTAGATATAATTTAAAACTACTAGTACAGACTATAATATTTTGAAATGACTAGGTTCAGTGAGTCATTTGAAATTAAGAGCATTCTAATGAATAGTTTGAAACTGTATGATATGAGCTGAAAGTTCCTAGATTTGAAATCTTTTATCTAGATGGATCTTTAATTATATTTGAAATCATAAGTTCATATTATATAGTAGTATAACCTTGTACTATGGGTTTTGATTGAAAATTTCTTGGATTTGTCTGTTGTCATATTGTGTTTATACATTATTTCACCTCTTGACATCTTGTGATCGGAGTTGGTACCAAAAATCTGTGTTACATCTCTATGTATTCTCACTGTGGAACTTGGCCATTTTGTTAAAACTGGTATGGACCTATAGACATTAATGGTTGTGCAGACCCAGAAATACTCAATTCTTTACCAAAAAAAGAAGAAAATAAAGATATTCCTTATTGTCTTCTTGTAACTTATAAGTCTTGAAGTTAACAATTATGGTTTGACTACCTTGTGGTAGTCAGCCAGATTTTCAAGATTACTTTTGCCTTTTATATAATTTCTCTTTTTCTTGTTTGTTTTCATCACTTTGCCTCTGTAGGGTCGAAAATACAAACTTGTTGCTACAATAACTCATCACGGGAGAGAGCCCTCAAAGGGGCATTATACAACTGATGCTCTTTATCCCAATGGTCAGTGGCTACGCTTTGATGATGCATATGTCACTGCAATCGGAACCAGCAAAGTATTGCACGACCAGGCGTATGTCCTCATCTACAAACAATTGTAAAAGGGCAGTTTGGGACAAGTAATGTGTTGCATTACCAGGCTTATGTCTACAAGCAATTGTGGAATATAACCGAGCAGTACTGACTTCCCATTGAGAGAGATCTATCCCGTTCATGTAATGTGTTGCCCTCACGTGGAATCGTATCTCGTTCTGTGGGTCGATGCTATAAACTTGCCAACGATTCCCATACGAGGGTGGTGGCTAGAGAAAATGGCTGTAACAATTCTTTTAACTTATGTTTAGTGCAGCGGTTTTCAGTTGTTTTATGATGTAATATATATGGAAGATGCTGCTGATATGCTATATTTAGTGAATGCTTTCATATTATACTTATTTTGGTCGAGTTCATATTTTCCAGTAACATCCTATGCTGCTGTAGCATAACCATCCGCATTTAACTTATACAGTTTTAGTACTTCCAAGAAGTGTGAGAAAACCTTCTTTTGACTTTTGGTTTGTCAATTTATTTCAGTTGGGACTACCGACGTTTTAGTCCATTGATATTTAGGTGTAGTATCGGAATGGACCTTTGGGTTTCAATTTCATCAACTTGATACCCAACATTTCTAAATTTGACCAATTCAGAGTCTGTTAGAGCATCTCCAACCGATATGTCAAAAAAGTGCCAAATAGGCATTTAACGGTTAGAAATAACATCTCACATCACTCCAACCGTGTGTCAAAGGCGATGTGGAATGAAGTGGAGGTTGAGATGTTATTTTTGACATCCCAAAAGCAAGATGTCAAATGAATATTTTATTATTTTTCCTTTCTTTTCTTTTTAATTAAAAACAAATCAACACTAAAGTGTAATAAAATAATAATTTAATTTGACATATCGGGTGGAGTGTAAAGTGTAAGATGTCAAATCACACATCAACCATCAAATTTAAATTTGATGTTTGGTATTTGACATCTCCCTTGGAGATGCTCTTAGATTGTCACTGGTTAGATGTTAAATGTCGATGTGGCAACTGCAGGACCCACCACAGATTGTTGACTTCTCAATCCAATTTGTCCACGTGAAGGGCATTTTTGGAAACAAAAACCAGCTCATATCCTTTGAACTTTGAAGTCGTTGCCCCTTTTAACCCAATATCAATTCAATAGGAAAATTCTCACAAAGCGTGCCTTAACTCTTGTTGCGAAGAAGATCAAGAAGCAATTCGAATCTTTGAATGGATGAAGAGTCGCTAATATGTTGGTGTGGAAAGAATGCTACAATTCGATTTGAATGGATGAAGAGGCGCCAATTTGTGTGTATGGAAAGAATGCTACAATTCGAATCTTCGATGCGATTTGCATCGAGGCGCCAATTTGTGTGTATGGAAAGAGTGCTACAATTCGAATCTTGGGGGCGATTTGCTTTCTATGCAAAGGTACGTGAAGGTAATTGAGAGAAAATAGTGGGTGGGAAAAAGGGATTATGTGATTGGGAAATTAGACAATGGGTAAAAATAAAAACCTAAATTTATATTGTTTGTATTTATGTTTTGCTCATGTGTAAATTACTTATGTGGACTCTACCAAAAAAATGCTAATAGGATTCGGGAAAAGTCGTTGCCTTTTACAATAAAAAACCGATGCCTATTATGGTAAACAACATCGGGCTCTTCAAACCAACTGATGCTTTAATGAGCTTCAATTGTTGACTTTCTTCAAAATAAGGTTGACTTTGATGTCTTTTAAGGAGAACCACTTCACTTATGATATATTTCCCAATGTCTTTAAGGTATTTAGCATCGGTTATTATTCATACATTGTAGTGTCTAACTGTTATGAGCATCGTTTTCTATGAAACTTAAGGATTTACCAAAACTTGAATCTTTCTTGATAACTGTGGGGGTCTTTTTGTTGAGAATGCTTAGCTAGGCTGGATAGTTGGGAAGAAATGAATACAACCTTCAAGTCCATGTTTCTGAGTTAGCAAGAGCTAACCCCAAAGCATCTTGAAGGAGAAGCAAGTCCTAGAGAACATTCTGTTCTTCTTCTAGCGACTGTTTTGATGGGTTTAGGTGGCTCTGGAATGAGTTAATGATGTACGTGACTTGCAGGAGAACTGAATAGCCTCTGGCGACTGTTTGGATTTCTCCCGTAGCTACACATTGATGTTACATATAGGCTTGGCATGAGAGGCTTATGGCGTGGGAGCTAAGAATCCATAAGTTTAGCAAGAGATAGCGATTTGCTTGAGAAATGGATGATTATGGCAGTGTTTTGTGGAATGATTGGGTGGTGTTTTGGGAAAGGCATGGAAAGGTTGATGCTTGAGATGGTTACTTCTAATAGCTAGAGGATGCTTATTCTTGTTACTGTTGCTTGATCTTGGTAAGGGTTTGGATGATGATTAAGGCTTGAAGGGGTATGAGCATGATGCAAAGGGTAAGGCTTGGGGTTTGGGTGGATACAACATCTAGAGAATGAGCTTGCCTCTTGTTGCTGCTTTGGTTTGTTTTCGGGTTTGGAATGGATAAGGCCTAGGTTTTTGGGTGTTTCTAGGTAGAGGATGAGCTTGCCTTTGCCTTCGTTTGTTGTGGTTTTATGCGTTCCTTCTCCCTCTAGTTAGAGCAACTCCACCCATTTTCCCTTTGCCATGGCAAGGGGAGGGGAGGAGCTAGGGGAGCTACTATTTACTTGAATAGTGGCTGCCCTTGCAAAAGGCAAGATTCGTTTCCATCCGTTGCCATGGCAAAGGGAAAATACTATTCACTTTTATTTTTATTTTATTTTTTACATGTGATTAATTTTAGTTGTATGTATGAAATTAATAATAATAAAATTGATAGGTATGTATTAAAAAATATTTTTGAATTTTTGGATTTTTTCAGATTTTTAAATATTTTTTACGTCGACGTCACTTGGAAGCAGAGGCAAAAAAGTTGCTGAGGAGCCCAGTTCGCATGGGGCCCACTACCTGTCCTGGCATGCAATGCCCGCTGGAACACCTTTTTGGGCTCAGGCCCGTGGGACCCATCCCCCCTGCATGGGCTGCACCGATGGAGTTGCTCTTATAGGTTGGGATGCATAGGCTTTTGATTACTGTGAGGGTGTACAATAATGCACAACAATGGGTACATGAGTGTGCAGTAATGACTGTGTGTACCGTAATGAATAGTAATGGGTACGTGAGTGTGCATGGTTTTAATAATGGAAGATGATTGGTAGTTGTGGTTTAATGCTGTCAGAAGAGGCTGGGAGTTCTGTCTCTGCTTACTCATGTAATTAGGCTCAGGAAAGTGGGCTTAAGTTTTGGTAGTCCCAAGCAGTCCCAAAACTTCCACTGTCTGATCTTTCAATGAGCCTTATGGACATTTGTAACCATCCACAACACGATCGCTCAGCAAGCCCCAGACATGTATGTCGCTTAGGCCCACTTAAGCTTGTCTGTTGGTTTAGCATAGGAAAATGTATTAGTTTGCATGAATTTATTTGCTATTTGCTTGGCAAGACATGTACACCATTCCAACTTGTATAAAAGTACATATGTATTTATTTACTGAATTAATTCCCAAAATACAATTTGGATTAGCATGTGGCAACTATTGTATGTTACTATTGGGCGATGGATGTTTACTATTGTGGGGTGATGGAGAAAATTGTTGAAGAGGCAGATAGAGGAGAAAGTATTGAGAATGAATTGATATTTCCATACTTGATTTCTATCAAACTCAAGGATTTACCGGAATTTGAATCTTTCTGCTCTGAAGCTTATACTTTGAAGTGGCCATCCTTGTAGAAATTCGAAGTTGAACAGTGCCCAAAATCAAAAGCGTTTGCTCCTGAGTCTCCATATGTATAAACAGCTGAGCCGACATGTATCTATGAAGCGTCTAAGTGGAGAAAACAAGGTATGTTCTACTTTCAACCAAGCCCTGCGTCTAAGTGGTGTAACAATTTCTTTAGATATTACTTGTGGCAGTAAAGTATCCAAACAAAACTTGTAAAACTCATTTGCACGATATTCTACAGGGTTGAAGCAGTTATACCCTAAAACCCTAGGTCCAATTGCAAAGCTCTCATGAAGAAAAAAAGAAAAAGAGAAGAGACTCATAGGGATTAATGATTTAGAGTAAAACATGTTCAATAAATAGAACTAGGATTTAATTCAATTTGTGTTTCTATTTTCCTTTTAAGAAACGAAAGTGTGATACCTCTTCACTATACTCAAAGCTATAAACTTTTTTACATAACCAAACCCGATGCCTTACCGCATCAATAATACACAAGGTTACAAATAATTTATCTTTCGAAAAAAAATATTTAAAAAATATTTAGTTATGAATTGGCCTAAGCATGTTTAATATATATATAAATTAACAGTTTAATGTTGTACCATATGTATCATATAAACAGAATCAGGATAATTGTGATTTTCATTTATATCAAAATTTAAAAAAATTAAAAGCAAACCCTACTCACATGTTGCCCATCTAGGTGGTCTCATATCTTCTCTCCTTCTCTTTTGGCTATTAGACTTCTTGTTTCTCTCTCTCTCTTAGCTACCCGACAGCAGCAAATTTCTCCTTTTTTGGGGTCAAATTCTCCCTTTATTGGCCACATCTTCTATTATCTTGGGTGGGCAACTTGACAACAACATCTTTTCCTCTCCTTTTGTCAACAACAAGTATTATTCTCATTCTCTCCTTTGTTATATATATTTAATTATAGTTTTAATTTAAAATTTAGTATTCTAGGGTTTAACTAGGGATGAATTATAATTTTGGGATTTTGTTGAAATTAATTAGGGTGGTATCATTTTGTGAACTACATGGTGTTGATGTTCGTGATATCGGTGCTCATTATATGACGGGCACACGTTGTTCTTGTCAACAAAAAGATGTTATTACAATTGAGCATGCCTATTCCTTCAAGTCATTCAATATTGAGCATATATGTAAACTTGCCGAGAAATTCTATAATGCTGATTTTCTTCCACATGAGTTGAAAGCTTTAGAAACAGAGCTCAAGTATTTTCAAAATGATATATATCGCCTTCCTTACTTTAAGGAAACCACTATTCTTCCTTAGTTATGTCAACAATTGGTGGAAACAACTTTGACAGAAAACTACAATTTCCTTGATAGGGTGATTCGGTTGGTATTGACTCTTCCTGTTTCTATAATAACAACATAATGAGCTTTCTCATGTATGAGAATTATTAAGAATCGAAGCACCATAGTTGATGAATTTCTTGCTGATTGTATTATCCTTCATATTGAAAATGAGTTTACTAATAATATTGATAATGCATCGATAATTGAGGAATTTAAGAGTTCCAAGCCTCGCGGGGTTAAATTTTAGATTTAAATAGTGTTGCTTTATATTGCATTGCATTTACTTTTGGTTTTAGTTTTAGCTTTTGTATTTGTTGAACTTTTATTTATGGATAGAGATGCATTTGAGGGTAATTTCATTATGTCCCCATGACTAGGTGTATCTTTTTATGTTTATTAATGAAATTCACTTGTACCGTCGAGTTTAGTATGTACGTTTTGCCCAACCGGCTTTTGAATACTGGAATCTCCACTGCCTTTAGGGCCCACTAAATTATATTTTTCAACGATCCAAACCATCTATTTTTTAAGTCTACATTCATAGATCATCATTGCAAAAAATTAGACAAATCGGAAACCGTTTCAACATCTAATTGTGTCCTACAAAATCAATAAACATGGTTCTTCAATGAAAGTACTAAAGTTTCAATAATTTAATTGAGTAGTCAAATGATATTGGATTCAAGTGATTTTTTTTACATATATGATCTTTGAATGAATATCTATGAAATAGATGGTTTGGATTAGTGAAATACAATGCGGAGTGAGCCCTACAAGTTGTCCCTCAAATAAGCTTATTTGGGATCCCTCAACTGAAGCTCTCTCTCTCTCTCTCTATATATATATATATATATATATATATATATCCTTCTATTGAGGATCCTCAAATATTTTATTTGAGGGATGCCCTTAGGGACTTTTTTTTCCAATGATCCAAACCATCTATTTTTAGGTCTTCATGCATAGATCATCCTTACAAAAAATTAGACAAATCGGAAACCGTTTAGACATCTAATTGTGTCTTATAAAATCAATGAACACGATGTTTTAAGAAAGTACTAAAATTTCAATAATTTAATTGAGTAGTCAAATGATATTGGATTCAAGTGATTTTTTGCAAAGATGATCTTCGAATCAATATCTACAAAATAGACGATTTGGATTAATAAAATACAATGTATGGTGGGCTCTACAAGGGTGTCCCTCAAATAAGCTTATTTGAGGAATCCCTCAATTGAAAAAGACTGTATAATTATCAGTTACCTTCTAAATATTATCACTCAATCAATTATATAACTAGTATGCGAGAAGTTGCCACATTGAAATTCATTTATTAATTTGATGCTAGATTTCATGATTTAGATTTGATTTCAAACGAAACTATAGTACTAGACTAAAATTGTCAAAATTAGAAGGAAAGAGAACAAAATAGGTCGAATTATAGGGACTAAAAATCTAATTCAACCTTATATTCTCTCATTTTCTTTTCTTTTTCAGATCAAACAGTGAAAACGAATTCATGCTAAAAAAAAATTCTTTCTTTTTCCTTTTAAAATTTGGTACCGAACAATGGTGGGGAAAAATGCCCACAAACAAACATTCAATTATGGACATGGGCCTAGAAACGCCTACAGTGTCCTCAGTAACTATACTATATACATTTTCTTTTCTTGTTAATTTTTAATTTTGAGCAAAAACTATATACACTTTCTAGGTTAAACTTAAAGGGAAGCAATGGGGCATTTGGTTGGTTGGTTGGTACTTGGAATAATATTTCTTGTTAGAAAAAAGCAGTCAAAAGTGTTTGTGCATGCTGCTGTTTGCTTTGTACTCTCACGTTCTCCCTTATTTATTTTCCATGCCTCTCCATCTTAATACAGAATAAACGCATTGTAAACAAGTCAATCAAATTCAAAAGCCAAATAAAATAAAAATATAGCACTAGCCATCAGCCCATAGCAATTCCAAAAGCACAAATAATTTCTGAGAGTTTTCTAATAATTCTTTCCCAAAAGTGCTCAACCTAGCTAGTTGCTTTGGTTTGCTAAAAAAGGTGCTTCTGCTATGAAGTATAGGTTGGCTGAAATGAAATAAATAGCCCACATTTGCTTTCAACTTTTGTTGTCTTCCTAATTTACACTATGCTTTCTAGGTTGGAAATATTTTTGCTCGCCACTTTAATTTAAGGTGTATTTTCATCATTCTTCTCAACACATGACACATGTCTATTGACATAATTATAGTTAATTTTTTATTTCGTATTTATGGAACCATGATTATGTCAATAGACACGTGTCAAATATTGAGAAAAATGGTGATGATGGTTAAAGTGGCGAGCAAACTCCCTTTTAGGATGATCCAAATTAAAAGGACAAAATCAAAAGTGACGAAAACAACACCTTGATTAATAAATAGTTAATACAAAATCGAGCTATACTAGTACTTGATCCCACCATAATCACAGTGTTTGGGGGAACATAATCGAAGCTCTAATTTTTTAATTTTTTAATTTTTTAATTTTTGTTATTTTATGTTTTGTAGCTTTAGCGGATACCTTCCTTTCACCGGAATCAATTAAACAACTTATTTATATATTTCAATTAATTAATTAATTAATTAATTATTTATAAAGGGATCCATTGTGCTCTTGGTACTGTAGCAACGGAGGCAGAATATAATATTATGGAGTGGCGTTACGAAGCCCTGACTGGTGGTGGTTGAACCTAGAAATTTGGTGGTTCATGCTTGCGGCTTCAACAAGTGGAGTAGCTGCTATTAGATGAGCTAAAATAATTTGTTTATTTATTTTATAATTTGTTTATTTTTATTTTTTTAGGATTTAACTTGTTAACCAAAAATTCAAAACAAAATTTCTGACCCAAAAACAAAATAAAAACAAAATTCTTTTTGTAAGTTTTTAATTCCCATTTTATCTTTAAAGTATGATAACATGAAATGAAAAGATAAAAAAATTTCCTCCACCCTTCACCCTCCCATTTTGATCATTCCCAACCTTTGACCATGAGGCAGAATCATACAAGTAGGGGTTATGGAGTTTTGTAAAATGCCATCTAAGACATCTTTCTTTCTTGGTGTCACTCACACTCATGAACTCCTTTTTGTCCACCTTCAACAACATTCACTTCTTTGTGTTGGACAATAATTGCTATACATCATGTTAGTTTTAGAATAATTGATTACATTAAGACTAGCATATGTGATTAACAAAGAAATAATAATCAAGTGGAAGACAAATAGAGTCTATATAATGCAAATCTAGAAAACACGATCTTGAGAAATGCTTAGATTAGATACATATTTTCTCTCGCCATATAATCTAACACCACTACAAAAAAAAAAAAAGAAAAGGCAACAATCACCATTATTTGGTGACATTTAGTGACTAATGCGTGACTAAAGGCTTTTATGTTCTCAGCTTTTAGTCACCCCGCATTAGTCACCCAATAATGATGACCGTTGCCACTTTTGTTTAGTGCACGTTATGTTCTCAGCGCATTCTATCCGTTCCTTCAAGTGACTTATTTTTCTTGCAAATGAGAGACAAATAGCTGGAGAGCTTTGACTTAAACTATTGTCCTGTAGACAGGGCATGTGCTTTTCTCCACTAATTAAGAGAAGAATATGTGTAAGGTTGGAAACACACCCAAAAAGGGAAATTTAGGTAAAGAAAATATTCTTTGGCTCTTATACTAAGCAAACTGTTTGTTCCTGTTCATATTCTGTTTATTTGGTGGGGTTTGGGAATTAAAGAACATCTTTAATTTTCTGTCTTAAAATGCTGGTGAGCCACTTCTGCCTGCCATATTCAGACTGTCCATGTCTCCAGATTCATCTGATTAGCTTTAAGTCTGTCTTTAGCAAAGACAAGATTGTGATGAGAAATGACTTTTTATTCAGAAACACAATCATGCAACTATAAGAAAATATTATTGACTCTTTAATTTGTTGAATCCATCAAAACCCTAAGTACAATTGACAATTTGACAGGAAATGTAATGACTATACTGACAAACAAAACACCACACCACTTTCCCTTTCCCCTCTAGTATTCCTAGAAATTTACACCCAATTCTCTGAAATGAAGTTAAGAAAGAAAGATATATGTTACAAGTTACAACAAAAACCAAATTTTGAGGCTTCAAAATTGCCCCTTTCTCTGCCCTTGAACCTCAGTGAAGTCTTCAATCTTTCTGCTACAACTACAAACAAGACCCTGTATTGTAAAATGAAGGGTGCTTCAATGGATCAATACTCACCAACTTGAAAAATTTCCTAGCATAAGATGATGGACTTTTCCTCTGTGGTTTCCTCCTCTCTATTATTAGAGGGCTTGGGAACCCACCAAACCCTTAAGCTCTTGTCAAGGCCTCCACTGTACAACATGAAACCACCACCAACATTATTTGGTGATGCCTGCAAGCACTTAACTGGCCCTTCATGGCCACTAATGATCCCAACTTTACAAAGCTTGCCAAAAGCCTCTCTCTTCCATATGCCAATGCTCTTATCAGCTGAGCCACTGCACAACATCTCCCCCATCAAACACATAGACAAAACAGCCATTTGATGTGCTTTTGTTTCACAAACCAACTTCCAGCTCTCAATTTGATTTTGAACATCACCACAACTCCCTTGCCATCCCATCACAAACCCATCTGAACCGCCTCCATAAACCCATCTACCATCCTCAGAAACGATCACAGAATTAAGTGAAACATCCTTATGACCCTCCAAAATACCCTTCAAACAATGTGAGCTCTTCCCCTCTTCTCCCCAAGCTTTAATTTTTCCATCTGCAGAAGCAGAATACACAATCCCATTACATGCCACCAGCCCATTAATAGCATCATCATGAGCCTTGATGGATTCTATGCACTTCAAATCCGAGATCCTCCACACCTTAAGAGTCTTATCCCATGATCCAGAATAAATCAAGCCGTTACAGAAGGCCAAACAAGATATACTATCGGCGTGTTCGATCCACAATCGCTTGTGATGTCTCCGAGTTTGGACATAATTGCTCTGCTTCATGAACTTCCCCAAATAATCTTTAGTTGTGGGAAGTGTATCAACAAGCCTAAACACATTCTCTGATCGCCGAGAAACCTTCCAAACTCTAATCCTGCTATCCTGGTGAGCTGTGAAGACCTTGTTCCCAACAGTGACAAGTGCCTTGACAGAGCCATCACCTTGTCCAAACTTGGTGAAAGGCCTCAAATCAGGCTGTTGCCACACTATGATGTCTTTGCCTTGTGAAGCACTGAGAATAAATTCCCCACATAAGGCCAAGCATGAAATTGAGCCTACATGGCCAGAGAGCACAGCCAATGATCTATACGAGAAAGACCCTGAAAAGGGTACACATGGAGATTGACACTTGACATGATCTTGGAGCTTGAAATGGCCTGAATCCCGCGGGCTTTCATCTGCCTCGCTGCTTGTGCTTCTGCTGTTGCTGCTAATGCTGCTAGTAGGGCTTGTTGCTGCGGCAGAAAGCAAGGGAATTGAGAGGCGTTTGTTTTCCAATAGAGTGGAGCTGATTTGATGAAACATGTTTTATTGTATGACCCTTGATTTGATGAGAAAAGGGTCAGAGTGAGTGAGCGAGGAGAGAGGGATGGTGATCAGAGAGAGAGAGAGGAGCGGAAATGGAGACACGGGTTTCTTGGTTGACAAGAGAATTGGTAATTAGGGACATATTTAAATGGGAAGAGAGGGGGAGGTGCAACGGCTACTTTGACACACAGTGAAGAATTAGTAGTGCAATTAAAAGTAGGTTGCCATAGAGAGAGAAGGGGACCACTTAAAACGCATACTAGCCAGCCCCTTCCCTTCTATTTGTTAATGGAGATTGAGCTGTAGAGCTTTTATTTCTGTTTTATTTATACAATTTATTCTGTTTTATTTGTATATTTTATTCTGTTTAGAGGGTTGTCGGATGAACAATCATAGCATTCCAAAAAACAAAAAACAAAGGGGAAGATTTGTCATGAAAGCTATTGTGAAATAACATTCCCAAAATCCATTATGTTTTAAGAAAGGAACGAATTGGAATATGTTCCTCATAGTTTTTTTTTTTTTGGAAAATGTTCCTCCTTATAGTTTATGCTGAGGGTAATCTCCACAAGTTTTCAGAATTTTCTTTTGAAACTCAGAAAATTACTTTTCAATTCTTTGTTGTGATATAATGTTTTTGGGATATCTTTTCGGCAATATTATATGATTAATATTTAATTAATAGATATTTAGTTAAATACCCATTCTTAGCACTAATAATATAGGTAAACTCTATACCATTTAATTTCTATAAACAAACCCAAAAAATGAATTTAATGCCCTATGAAATTTAATTTTAATTATTAAATTACTTTAATGCCCTATTTAGTGTTTTGGGTTTTTATGAGATTTTGGGGTTGGACTTGTTTTAAGCAAATCATGACAGTTTTGTAATTATAGGAAGTTTGAAGTCTCTTTATTATATTGTAAATGAATTTTGGGTGTGTTTCTAAAGTCCATTTCATGTAGGGTTTTTTTTTTTATAATTTGGACTCCAATATTTGGTATATTAGTGAATCTCCCTTTAATTAAAGGCAAATTTGATGTCAATAAACCTATTGAGGAAGGCCTAATAGATGAATATTCTTCTATAGAAAAAACTCAATTCCGGAAAAGATAATCACCCATATGTGTAGTAATTTCACCCGTTGAGTAAAAGTGGCATATTTTTTGAGTTGAAGACTTAAATAAATTTTTATTTTTGTGGTTGGGTTTTTTTTATATAGCAAATGGTCCCTTCACTTTTTCAATGTCCTCATTTTAGTCCTCAAAACTTTTATTAAAACTAGGGTGGACATCAACCTAGCCAAACTACCTAAATCAGCCGATCCAAACCGTAATGGTTAGTTTGGTTTGGATTTGACAAAGAAAAAAGTCAAACTATTTAAAACTGCATCAGACCGTAATGGTTTGGTTCGATTGCACAAATCGGCTTAAATCAACCATACCATATATTGGTTGTGTTCATCACGTGACAAGCTTTAAACAGGTATTTTCATCAAAGCTCAGCAGCCCAAGTGACAAAATAAAACTCACATCCTTTGCTCAACAAGGCTATCTACTCTCTATTTACGATTTCACTGGGGTTCCATCAAGGAGAACAAAATGATCTTGTTGACCAAACGACGTTATCTGTATTTGAATTTAGTGTTTATATAGTTTTGATGAATTTAGTGTTTAAAAAATACAACGTTGGACCAATATCCTCTGATTTTTGTGGTAGCTTTACCACCAACAACAAATATATTTGATATTTGACACAATCCCCCTTAAAACTGGGAAATTAATATCTTTGTTTCTACCATAAGCCACTATTTTATTAGTTTAATTTGCTAGAAAATTAAATTAATCCTGCTTTGCAAGCTTTAACGATATGACAAAAAGAAGAAAAACACAAGGTGTGTGGTGCATTGCATCATAGTTGATAGTGATTTGGTTAAGCTTTAAACACTGACTATCATTATTAGCTCACATGAATCACAATCACACGCCAATTAACAACTTAATTAATTCAATTACTTAATTGTATTCTTCTCCGACTAAGTGGAAATTACACAAAAGAAGAAGAGAGAGAAAGATTACGAGAATGCATTTCAACCTAAAGCTTAAGGTCTAAGTATATCATATGGTCTACCAGCTCTGATAATAATAGCCAGAATATTACTACTTTTTCATAGGCCAAATATTAAACGCATTTCAGGCAAAATGGTCGGTTCAAGCTCTTAACTTTCGAGTTATAATAACTTGAAATTTGACATATGTAAGCTCCCTCTCTTTTAGTTTTCATTTTAATTCATTCCAAAACTTTTTCACGTGGAACAATGTGTTTCCCAAGAAATTGGGGGCGAAGTCACCAGGAAAACATACATTAAAAACTAAATTAAAAAAGATAAAGGAAAAGTGCATTCAATATAAACAAATAAAAATAATCGATTAATTATGTTGGGCAGGTTGTTTTGTTTAAAGTTCAATCCGTACTCATAAACTATTCAAAAGTTACGTACTATTAAATAATTTTAGTAAAGATAAAGAAAGATCATCGAACCTACCATGTATTGAGGTGCAATACAAAGCAAAGAATAATAGAAACATTGGGGCATAGAGTTTTATAGTGAGGGTTTTATCTAAGGTCCTTAGATGAGATTTTATCTCTTAATCGTTGAATTAAATTGATTAGCCGTTGGATCAAATTAGTTAATTTGATCCACGGTTAAGAAATAGTTTGATCACAAACTCTATGCCCCAATGTTTCTATTATTCTTTGCTTTGTATTGCAACTCAATACATGGTAAGTAACAACCTAATATCTTTAACCAACAGCTTGATACTCCAAGGAACAGATACTGCTTATTAATACAATCAATAATGAGCTTGGAGTCTACCTCAATCGGAACTCTACGCCAACATGATGAACAGCATGAGCTAGGTCATCTCGAAGTGCAAGGCATTCAGCTGCAGTAATAGTTGCATGATCAATGTTCTTCACCCTTGACAACAGCACACGGCTATTGTAATAACCCACTCTCCGACAAGATATTGTCTGTTTTGGGCTCCACTGCACAAATTTATTTTTTGGATCAAGCTTATGCTAACTTGCACAAAAAGTGTCTTACTAGGTGTGATGACAATTGTTGTAACACCCCGACCCAATTAAGTAGTTTATTTAATTATTTAAATGTGGAATTTTTTTTGGAGATTTGAGCTGCATCGTTATGTAGAGCTTGTTGATACGATTCCATAGACAGGCTGCACAATAAATTCCGAGTTGTAACGAAGGAGAAAAGGTCTGAAAAAGGAAAGGACGTATTAGGAATTATTGAAATTGTTCGAAAACCTTAAATACCCAACTCTCTCTCCTCTTGCACGTGTGAAACCCCCCTCAGCTCTCCCTCCTTCCCCGCGTCTCTCTCTTCCCCTTTGACACAGTCACTGAGCAAGCAGTGACTATTTGTCTTCCTGGAGACACAACGCCGTCGTCCGACCACCTCCGACAATGAGATCGGTATGAAAATAACGACCACTGACCGACGACCATGTCTAGGCCAAAGCCTGATCTCCTCAGCTCCTTACAACACCGGTGCGAGCTTGGAAAAAGGGATAATGAGGGTTTCGCTTTCCGATGTCGATTTCGACTGTTGATGTCAATCCAGGTATGGATTTCGATCCTCTCCTCATGTTCTTGTTGATTGTGTACATGGTTTGGGTTGATTTTGAGATTTGAGAGTTTGACTTAGACAGCCTTAGAGACCGGCAATTTTGGCCCTGTTTCGGGCACCTCCAGCCATTTTTTGGCAGGTCTAAGAACCAAAAAGGCTCCCCTAGTTGTGCTTGAACTGTCGGTATAAGTATTGGCCGGTCGCCAGAAAGTCTCTCAAGCCACCCACCGCTGTCGACGGTGAGTGGCGGTGCTTGGGAAATCTGTGGCAACTTATTGTGTTCTAAAATGTTCCTCATGTCGTCATGAGCACGAGAGTATGTTCGGATTTGAAGTTGGTTATCATTTGACTATAGAACGGATATTGCATCTATTATGCGATATCCGGGTTCGATAGGTTCGAACCGTCCGATTGGTTCCCATTTCAATTATGTTGTTTCCTATACCTCTAGGATCATGTAGGAACTTGTGGATTGAGAATCGGAGTCCCGGATACTCCGAGTCAATGATTCTAAGGTTAGGCGCATCGATCACCGTTTGATTATGCGATTGACTTAGATTTGACCTCTCGATTGAGACCAAACCTTCAGGACTTGTTTAGTAGAATTTGTTGAACCTATAGGAACTTTCATATCGGAAATCGAAGGTTGTGGGCCCACGGACCCATAAAAGTTCAATCCAAATTTTTTGCCTGTAGTGCGGTTATTGCCAAAAATGGATAGAGAAACCGCACCAAGTCAGAGGTAGAAGAAAACTGGCGAAGAGAGAGAAGGGGGAAACATAGGAAAACAAAGAGAAACATAGAGAGAATAGATAAGGAAATAAAGAGGAAGAAGAAAACTGGCACAAAGAAAGAAGAAGAAAAAAAACAAGAAAAAGGAGAGAGAGAAGGGATAAACGCAGGAAAAAAAAAGGAAACAGAGAGAGAGAAGGAAAGGAAAGAAAAAGAAAGAGAATAGAGCGTTTGCTTGAATTAATAATTAAAGGGCATTTTAAGAATAATGGTGGGTGGAAAGATAAGTTTGTGTTTTTTCAAATTTACATGGTGAGTGAGAAGATAAGATAAGTTAAAATAAAACAAGAATGTGGAAATAGCAACACTCGTATTTTATTCCACCCTTGCCCCTCGCTTTCCCAAAAAAGAAGTTTCAACTCCATGTTTTACTTCACTCCTTTTTGTAACTCAGTAAAATGAGATGTTAAAAGTCTTTTGACGTGCATGGGTGGGATCCACTTATCTTTCGGTTTGTTAAGCCAACTTGTTGCCATATATATAAAAACAAAATAAAAAATATTAAAATAATTTTTTTGTATTTCTAAGTTTATATTATAATAGTGCTATTCTGAAAAAAAAAAATAAAAAAATTTGATACGTCTATCTTAAGAAAAATATTAATGCATCACTCATGGATGTCAATTTTGCCAGAAACAAAAATACCAATTGAGGTTGAATATTATTTGCAGGAATAAATAAATTCATGAGAAAAGAAATAAATTCCAACCAAATCGAGGATGGGTTATGAGTTCATGATCTTACATGTATAAATCGAAATTCATGCAATATGACCACTCGCGCTGCTGACCATAAAAAATTCTGTTTTTTAAATATTCCAATTGGATATTCATAACCAAAAAAAAAGTATTGGGCCGATCTACTCTCCCTACATTGTCCAATTTTGTGTGAGTGCTTGATTTTGTTGTTATTCATCAAACAATAATGCTAAAGGGACCAATTTATTTAAATTTTTAAAGACTCGAACTCAAAATCTTTTTTTGGAGAGCATTTGTTCTAAATCACTACACTAGTGGGTTATTTATATTTATTTACCAACTTTTAAATACCAAATGATATGGTAAATTACATTGCAATCCATGTCATGTGCCACAACATTCATTTTAATTCAATTATATTTTTTTTATAAACCATTTTAATTGATTTAACTAATATGTTTACTGGCGGATCCAAATTTTTTTAGAGAAGGTGCAATTTTGAAAGGCTAAAAACTTTAAAAAAATTGACAACCAAATATCCTTATAATTTAAATCATATCAATGTCATTCATAAGTCCTTGGAAAAAAATATATAGCATTACAATTTCCTTTTTTTAATCTGTTAAAAAAATGAAAAAGCCTTTGCAGCCCACGAATTGCAACCCTTTTAAATCTGTTTATAATCAATCATGTTTAAAGCCTTTGCATTGCAGCCCTAGAATGTTGTATAAAGCCCTCGAATTGCAGCACACGTTTCCTTTATTTATTTGTTTCTCTCCTGGTCCATATGAACAAAATATAATGCGGTAATATTAAATATTTACAAATGCTTTTTTAGATATAAAACAGGCAGAGGGTATGCTGTTATAAATAAATTATGTTAAAAGTAAGACTAAATATTTATTTTTTTAAAATGAAATATTCACACATTATTATTAATCGCCGAATAATATAACGTATCATCGATTATAAAACCTAAGACGCTATTATGCTAAAATGTTTTTCGAAATTTGAGAGGGAATGAAATTGTAGCATGTTAGTCTTTGTATTAAGTGAGATTAATTACAAAGAAAGAGTAGTGTTCTCTTGGTCACCTAAATGACTTTAATCCGTCCACCCACCTTCGGATTTAAATCTAGCGCCCACCTACTTTTGCACTCCTTTTAAGAAACTTATCGTACCATTGGATTTAAATCCAACTGGGTGATGACGGATCCTCTACTAGGTGACCAAGAGATCACTACTCTTCAATTATACACTGTTATATGATAATCACAAAAAATGTAAAGTTTTTCAAATTTAGTTTTTACCAAATAATCATAAAAAATTTCTCCAAATGACAACGTTAACTTCAAATATTAGATTGCAATTACACCCATTAGGTCTAAAGGGAAAGGGAAAATAATATAAATTTTTCTTCTACGAAATTAATTTAAACACTCTTTGTCCTTAATAAGCATCTCCAAAACTCAAAACAAGGCATTCCTTAAAACAAAGATTTTCCTTAGAAGCAATGTAAAGTCACAAACAGATTGCTGGCTTTGTCCTTCTAAATTGAAGACCAATATAAACATGTTGAAAGGGAAGTGTTTGAGGGCAATACTTTATTGGGGTGGATTAAATTACCTAGCATATAATATATGGTTGTTGGGTTTGGTACATGCTGATTTACCAGCATCCAACAAGAACAAGGCATGCAAATTAAAACTTAGGTTTTAAGTTTAACTGAAGTCCTAGCTATTACTAAGCTCAAACATGCATGACTAAAGTAACATGCAACTGAGAAACCCACCATTTTCAGGTATTGTGTCTTGAAGCGAGCTCCACTTGCTTGGGTTACCCTCACAACCAACCAATAGTTTGTGTAAATTTGAAAAGTCTGAAAAGTTGTAACAGAAAAGAAACTTAAAAAAAGTTGTGATATGAAGTTTTTCATTTTCAGTATGTCCATCGGGAAGCAAACTTTATAGCAGATGCTTTGGCGATGGCGACGCTAGACCATGATCAGACCCAACCTTCGTCGTAATTTCTTTTGACTTTCAAAATAATTTTAAAAAAATTTGGTGGACTGAGGAGGAGGGTCGAAGGCCCAAATCAAGAAACCACTCACTACAATTTGGGCCATGCAATGCTAGAACAGACAGTCGTCACGGGCATAAAGGACACTCCAAGCCCCTTTTTCTAATTGCCAACATCGAAGCTCTGTCAACCGAATAAGCTAAACTGAAAAAAGCAACACATATGTGTTTGCATAATCGATAGTATTCTTCGGCTCAAGAACTCTTTTAACATATTTCTACATAAAAACCAAACTCTAGCTTGGATGCTAGGAGCAATAAAAATTGGTGCAAGTTTCTTTATACAAACAAACTACTGAAAAGTAGTGAAACATAAACGAAGCTAACGCAACGTAAAATGCTTCAGAATAACCAAAGTCCCCAATGATGGGAGGTCATTCTCAATCTTGGCATGTCGATTGAGCAGGGTAGCATGGCCTTCATCAACAAGACTTAGCTGATGAAGGATGAAGCTAATCGACCTCCATGCCAATCTTACTGGAAGTGCCTTCATATATAATCATCTGAAGCTCCCTCACTCTTTTCCTAGTCCTGCAACCACAAAGAAAGAGTCCCCTCATAAGCATCTGGATCACAGACTGATCACTAGATAAATCAAATTAAGAATAAAACACTTACAAACATAAAACACAATTAATCATATACTCTCGATTTGATCACTTAAGAAAAGAAAAGAAAAGAAAAAATCATGCGTGGGTTAGGCCAATTGACCAAAGCAGTGTGCACACCCGGTACACCTGAGTTCGATCCCCTCCCCGTAAACTAGACTACCTTTAGAGTAGTTTAGACTATTGCTTGTATTAAAATAAAAGGACAATATGCAAACCAAAATTAACCAAAGCTAAAAGGAAAAGAAACAAAACCAAACAAAATATGATCGTTTATATAACCAGATACAACAATGAATGTGAAAGATGAGCCAAAATTAAAAAAAAAGAAAAAACAACTTCAAACCAAAATTGCAGAGTAAAGTAGAAGTGCACATAAAGAAGATGAGAACTTCAGAATCTCGCATATATATATAAACCGAAGTTGAGAAAACAAATACAGTCACAGAGTACAAACCCAAAAAATATAGAGTAGAAACTTTGACAGCATCAAAATTGTATAGAATGTAAATCAAAACAAAATCAACTGAAGTTAAATTATCATACAATATGGTGCTGAACAATACACCGCAGACCAAAACAAAAAACAAGTAGCAGAGCATCTCATAGATAATTGACGTTTATGTTTTGGTAAGTAAAAGCTTACTATTAGTGTCGGGCTTAAGTTCATGGTTGACAAGGTGCCCTTGGCTTTCTTCATCTTCCATAAACTAAGAGCATAAGACACAATTAGTTCACACAACGGTATTAAATAGATATGCAGTTAAAGCAAATGACATTATTTATGTTGTCTCAAAATGGAAGTACCTTGAGAGGGAGCATGAGAATGAGAGGCATGTGTTCTCAGCTTCCAACTGCTCCTCTTGTATTACTTAATCAGGTTGTTGTTATCTTCCGGCCTCCAATCCATATGTAAGGGATGTGGCTTATGGAGGGCCAGTACTGCCCTTTACCTGGTTTGCATCTCTCTTCTAGCACAGGACACTCACGGATACTAAGCTGTGTAAGCGAAAGAGACAGACCTTCCTTCGGAATGGATGTTAGCTTTGGACAGCTCCAGATTTTAAGAGATTCAAGAGAGGTGAGGAACTGAAAGCCTAGGTACTTGAGATTGGGGAAGCCTATAATGTCAAGTTGAACTAGAGATTCAGGGAGCAGCATCTCCTTCTCCGGTGGAAAGGACACCAAATCTGGATCTTCACCACTGATCCATAACACTCTAAGAGATGTGAGTCTGTGCAAACCCCACTCCAACAGTGGCCTACAGATCTTGAGATTCATTATGCTAAGTGATGTTAGATTGGGAGGGAATCCCCCTTCCGGAAAGTGAGGAATCCTCAATATCTGAAGAGAGTTGAGGAAGTTAATGCCTTCAGGTAGAGCCTCCAGTTTATCACAATTGACAATGCTGATCTCTGTCAGGTTGGAGGCGCTTCTTGGCAACCCTCCGATCGGGAAGGAAACGAGATTTCCACAGCCATAAATCAATAACGACTGAATTTTGGAGAGGTTACATAGGCCTTCTGGTAAGAATTTAAGATTTTGACACAAATAGATGCAAAGATATTCAAGACATGTGTTTTCCTCGAACCTCTCTGTTATTGACTCCAGCTGTTTACAAGTATCTATGAGAAGGTGTTTAAGCGTCTTGGGTAGATGGCCTCTGGATGATAAGGACGTCAGAGACGGACAGATATCAATGCTCAAGTACTCAAGACAAGATGTCTCCTCTTGCATCAGAGAAGGAAAAGAAGACAAAGAACCCTCTATCCCAACCTCCACTAAAGATTTCAAATTTTGGCATCTTCGTATTATTATTCTTCTTAGACTGGGGGGTATCTGGTCTCTGGCAAGATACATCAAAGAAGGGCACGACTCAATTTTTAAAACTTTAAGAGAATGTGGCAAACTAGCCTCTGTAAAAGAAACCAGATTTGAGCATTCATCTATGTGAAGTTCTTCAAGTGATGTCAAGTGATGCAATTGAATAAGGTTGGAGTTGCCTTTAATGACCAAACGACGAAGAGAAACTAGGTGTTGCAGTAATCTATCCTCATTCTTCCATGAAGACGTCAGCTCCTCACAACCAGTGATCTTTAAATCTTTAACCATTGATAATCCTCTCATGAATCTCTCTGGTCGGAGTGTCAACTTCAAAATATCTGAAAGATGCATGGACTCTAGTAACCGAAATTCAACTGCACTTGCATGCACCATCCCTTTGCAACCGTGGATGTCTATATTACGAAGTTGTTTGTAGTTGGCAATTGAAACCGTCAAATTTTCACACTCATCAATTTCAAGCTTTTCTAATGAATCAAGGTCCTCGGGTAGCCTACCCTCCAACACTGGGCATCGTTTAATAGTCAGCTTTGTCATGCAAGGGAAAACTCCAATTCCTTGATATGATTCGCAAGGAGACCACTCCTTCCAATGTTGCATGTCTTGAAACAAAAGGGTTTGTAACAGTGGAAAAGGCAAGCATCCCTCTCCATAAAACTCAAGACCCGCGCTTTCCACTCGGGGCATTCCTATTATATGAAGTTCTTTGAGACAAGGCAATTTCCCAAGTGGTGGCAAGAACCGACAATTATTACAATTGTGTAACCGAATGAGCACCATATTAGAGAATAAAGGATCTCCCAGCCATGTTGCAAATTCTAAACCGCCATAACCTATGATCGTAAGTTGTTTCAGCTTTCTAGAAGGTTGTAACATGTCAAGCACATCTGATTTCGGTTCTCGCATGTCTTTCCATTTAAGTACCAAAACATCAAGCCCCTCCTTGCTAATTAAGTCAGCCCTCCTTGCATCCTCAGCATCAATCACATTCTCCAATCCTGAGAGGTACAATGTCCATTTGAGATGCCGAAGCGGCCCTATCTCTCTGATTTTTGACTCATGACCTTTTCCCACAACAAAATTAGTCAAGGTTTGCAGATTAGCCAATTGACTAAATTGAGGTGGCATTCCTTCTAACAAGGGTACATCAGAAATGTTGAGATGCCGCAGATTAATCAGATTACTTATGTTTGTAGGTAGCGCCTTCAAACGAGAACAATTTTCTAGTATCAACGTCTGTAGGTTGTAAAGAGTGCTTACTGATTCAGGCAAACTCACTATTAGTGTGTGAGAAAGATCAAGGTAACGAAGAAACTTCAATTCACCAATTGAATTTGGGAGCTCAGTTATTGTATAGCCATTCAAAGAGAGCACTCTCAAGTATTGCAATTTTGGCAATAAATCATGATTAACCTTCCTAGTCAGGCTATTCCTCCGAGCATCTGAAAGTTGAAGTGGTAGGAAAGTTCGCAGATGAGTGACCTCAAAAAAGGCCTTTAATTTTTTAACTCCATCAAACTCACCAGAGATGTATGACATATGACGAACCTTTGGAGAAAATCTGCGTTGCATGCTATCACCCAATCTAAAACATGTTTCTCCCGCAGCCCACCGTGCCAATTCACTAACGAGGTCATGCATTACATATTGTGAATTGTTTTTACTTGACTTTTGAAATAATGACCTAGATATTAGCTCACGAAAATACTCTCCGCCTATATCTTCCATTTGCTTATTTTCTTCAGATTGCTGAATCAAACCCTCTGCCATCCAAAGAAGAATCAACTGCTTCTCTCCAAACTCGTAGTCATTTGGAAGTATTGAGCAATAGGCAAAACACCTTTTCAAACTTGATGTGAGATAATGGTAGCTCACTTTTAATACTGGCAGAATGTTTATTTTATCTGATAGCTTCCACAAATTGCTATTCAGTATTTCTTCCCATTCATCTATTTCTTTACAACCCAAAAGGCCACCAAGAGTCCTTGCGGCCAAAGGCAATCCACCACATTTTATAGCAATTTTCTCCCTACATAACTCAATATTTGGTGGCTTTCCATTGTTAACATTCAAGAATGCATGCTGCTCAAACACTTTCCAACAATCGTCATTTGATATGCACTCCAAATTATGAACTTCAAAGGCTCTCATCATTTTTGCAACTTCTCCATCACGTGTTGTCACAATTACCTTACTTCCTAGAGCTCCAACACGAAAGGGCGACTGAAGTTTGATCCATAGATCATAGTCACACGTATTCCAAACATCATCTAAAACAATTAAAAACTTTTTACCTGCTAATTCCTTGCTCAGATTATCCTGAATGTTGCTGAATTCCTCCAAATCACAGCGCCGGGACGTGATTGATTCAAGAATTGCCCTTGTTACTCTAACAATGTTGAAATCATCAGACACGGACACCCATGCCTTAGGACTGAATTTCATGGAAACATCGTTGTCATTGAATACAAGCTGAGCAAGCGTTGTCTTCCCAACTCCAGCCATACCAACAATAGAAACTACATGAAAATTGGCAGAACTAGGCTCATCTCTTGACAGCAATTCCAGAATCTTCGCTTTATCACCATCTCTTCCAACAACTGGTCCATCTAACACACTTGAACTTGGTGACCTCTGGCGTGCCTTACTAGAAGTTGTGCCAATATAATTTAAACCTAGCTTGTCTTTTTGTTCAGATATCTCATGTAATCGATCAGTAATCACCTTTATTTCTGAGTTCATACTACTGTTGAATTTAAGTCTTGGAATTAAGCTTCGTACCTTACTTGTGGTAGCCCCATGTAGCTTATTTGCCTTGCGCCGAAACATCTCGGTGGAAAACTTGTCCAACATGTCTTCCACATCATAAGCCAAATCTTTTAGATCATCCAGCCACAGTTTCACAGCCTCGCTCATTAGTTGCTTTTCCTCCGCATCATGCAGCACCGCTCCAATTGCAGATAACATTGTAGTCCATTTCTTCATCTTCTTGCCAACACCCTCTTTCTGTGCAAAGTTGAGAAAGTTGCGAGGAGTCAACCGGTCGAGCAGCACTTGAAGGAATGCATCAAGAAAGATCTCTCCAAGTGCCATAGTTTCTTTTTGCATAAGAGAAGCAATGTTACAGTGAAAATGAATAGAACTAAGCAATCAAATAAGTAACAAACAATATATAAGATTCAAGGCTTTGTGATGCGGAAAGTCAAACTAGGAAGGGGTACATCTGGCCATGTGCAAATTATCCTTAGTTTGGCGGGATCGATATGTCCAACAGCTGGGACCCAAGAAAATGCCAGGAAATTGAATACAAGTGTAAAATATAATTCAATCATTTCCAGAAATGTCAAACTAATTTGGCCTTTATCTACAATTGCTCTAGCATCCCTTTTCCGTAGGTCAACCAAACTTGGCGAAATTACTCAGCAATGACAATTGTCTACATTTACAATCAATTAGTTTTCCTGCATTTAACAAAATCATGACCACCCATTTAATCTAAGAGCATCTCCAACAGATTTCCTATCATCTCATTTCTAGCTACTTTGGTTAAAAAGAAGGAAAATCCTCCTTCTAGCAGACTCCTTACTTGGCTCTCTATTTTGGATAACCAACTTTTGGCTCTCTATATCTAGCAAGGAGGATAGAGAAATGGAGACTCGCCAAATTGAAGAAAAAGAGAAAGAGAGAGAAAAAGGGGGAGAGAGATAGAAACATTTGAGAGGTTGGTGGGGTTGAGTTTCTACTTTTCTTTTTAATATATTTGATTTGCAAGAGAAAGAGGGCGGAAAAAAAAGAGAAAATAAAAAATAAAAAATTTCAGATTAGCCAAAATAGAGAACATTGCTGGAGGAAACACCTTTTAAGTAGTTTGCTATAATAGCTTTCTAGCTATTTTAGCTATATCTAAAATTTGGAGACTCTCCTGGAAATGCTCTAATGTTTTTAAAGTTGAGGAACTGGGTTTTTTTCTTTAATGTGTAACAAATAAAATAAATAAATAAAGGTTTACTGAATGCTTTCTAGTTTCTGAAGAAGAACATCCTACCAATCAACCAATCGATGTGCAAGACATTCCCCACAAGCCACGGCTATCACTAGCAAATACTCTAGCTATTTCTCTACAGTTTTCAGTAAAAAAAGAAAAGAAAGGGCCTACGCATTGATCTATACTTTTCATCACTTATTCACGATGCTCTGAACAAAAAGTTAAAAATCACGAAGAAACTACCTAGTCTTGTGTGCTTTCCTGGCCTTTTATACCATTTGCTTTGCAGTCACCTTTGGCAATTTTAATTTCCGAGCTTTTCCTCTTCTCTTCTTCCACTTTCTTCATGTTCTATTCATTTTCACAGGTACCAATGAACCTATATAGAAGTGAAAATTCTACCATATTCCTCTTAGTCTGACAATTTTGGAACTTTTTTTTTTCATTTTTTGTGGTTGGTTAGCTGATCGAATTTATGTTAATTTAATTAGACCATTATTTATTTATATATGACCAAACCACACTTGTAGACCTGTGGTTTTCAACTTTTACCACTAAAGTCCCTGTGGTTTCAATTTCGTCACTTTTGCCACTGTGGTTTAGGATTCCAAGCAATTTGATGACATTTCTCAATTTCCGTCATATTCCTTTTAGTTCCGTTAAGCCCTCAACTCATGCCGTTAGTTATTGAATAAGTGGAGGGTTATTAAGGTAGAATCTCTAGCAATTCATAGCACATGTGCCCCTAAAATAACCCAGCATATTCATTCTTCTTACTCCAGAGAAAGAGAACACAAAGGCTCGAATCCTTAGACACTTATTAGGGATTTCTTTTGGTTCTTTTAGGGTTTAATTTAAAAATTCTCATATGTGCGTAAAAGTTAATAGATTGAAGGAGCTGGTTACACAATCAAAATGATGAAGAGCACAGAAGAAGGCAATGGAAGCTTGAACAAACCAGGTTTGAAAAAGCTTTGATTATTAAACTTAGTTTCAATTTGATATAGGGGCTTTCAATGGTTAAAGTGTTTGTTGCTTTCAATGATTCGTTTTTTCGATTGTCTGCATGTGTTATTTCTGGAGAATTACATGATCTGTAGCCTTTTGTAGTGGGTTGAGTTTCTCTCTTAGCTTAGTGGGATAGTTGGTGAAAGTAAAGGCTTTTTTTGTTGGAATTTAAAGCCAGTGGTCCCATGCATGTTTTCACTACGAAAGACTAAAGCATAGTGTCCCTATTTATTTGCATAAAGTATTCAACATGCATGTTCTTATTTGGTTATGCCAAAATTTTCCAGATGTTGGGCCACCTCAATTGCTTTATAATGCAGCATTGGATGACGTTCTAGATGCCTTTTTTGATGAGGTTTTTAATTATCTGTCACAGTTGACCCAAGAATATGTAGAACAAGTGCCTAATATAGGAACTGTAGAAGTTCCTGTAGAGATAGCTAGGAATGTCATCAATGAAGAGGGTAATGAAGAGAATAATAGTGAAGAAGAGTGTGACGACCCTGACCCAATTTTAAGATAAAAATGAATTAATTAATAAGTTAATTAATTTGGATGATTAAATGAAATTAAAAGGAATTAAAGGAATTAAAATGATAAAAAAAAGGGGCATTTTGGTCCACTTTATTTTCGGGACGGAATTTGGCGAAACGAGTTGCGCCATTGCGTTCGTCTCGTCGAAACGAGTCCGTTGACGGGCAGCGCGTTTCGATATGAGGTCGGGAGCTTCAGGGGCATTTTAGTAATTTGTAAAACAAATAAAATATTATAAAATGACAAGTGGTCCAATCAGAAACCAGTTTCGGTTTCTCTCTCTTCTCTCTCTCTCCTCCCGCGAGCCGTCGCCTCCTCCCCTTCGCAGAACCGCCGTCCGGTCACGGCTGAGGCTGAGACCGGTCCCAATCGACGCGTCTCGTCGTCCTCGTCAGAACCCACCGTAGATCGTCGCCGGAGAGCTCCATTTTCGCCGGTGCGATCGACTGGAAATCTCCGAAACTTCACGGCGTCGCACGGCCGGCTCCGGTCACCTCTGCCGTCGCGCCAGGTATGAAAACAACTCCTTTCCTCCTCATCTAACTCCCTGTATAGCTGTTGTAGATCGATTGGAAGGTTTTGGATGGGATCTGAAAACCTAGAAACTGGCCGGATTTCAATTCGATTTTCCGGCCAGATACCGGCCGGTTCTCGGCTGGGTGTCCACGGTTCTGAACTCCCCTCCTTGTTCTGAGTCCATTGGTGTAAGGTTGGTAGGCTGGATCGAAGGTTGGTTGATCATCGGAATTGATCAAGCCACCCGCCACCCACGGTGGCGCGTGTGGCGGCGCGTGGTGGCGGGGTAGTGGCGGTTCTTGGGTCAGTAATGATCCTCGTATCGCTTTGAGCGCGTGGGAGTTGACGGATCTCAATTCGGAGATCGTTTGGTTATCGAACGGATCTCGCCTATTGCGTGATTCTCGGGTTCGATAGGTTTGAACGGTTGGATCGTGTCCATTCTTGGATATGTGGATCTAGATAATTCTAGGATCGTGTAGGATTTGACGGATCGTGATTCGGAGTCCCGGATACTCCGGATCGATGACTTGAAGTTAGAATTAAACCGTAATCGTCCGATCGTGCGATCGTGAGCAATCCGACCGTCGGATCGAGACCAAACTTTGGGGACACGTTGTCTAGGTCGTGTTGAACCTCTAGGAACTTTCGGATCTAAGTTTGGAGGTCATGGGACCCACGGGTCCGGTTTGACCCACTCGGGTCGGTTTGACCAAGTTTGACCAGGGTTGACCGAGTGTCTCCCGAAGTCTGTTTGTCATGTAGTTGACTTTGTTGGACTTCTAGGAAGGTCTAGATCGTTTTGGAGGTCTTGGGGCTCCGCGGGCCCGGGTTGACCGAAATAGGGTGTTTGACCGGCGGTTGACCGTGAGTCTTCCGGGGTGGTCCCACTGGTTGTAAGAGGTAGTTTGACCTTGGAATCCTTCGTAGGACGTACGTACACGTTAAGTGGGGTTTTGTTAGGGTTTAAGTTTACGGTTCTCGTACGGTTCGCGTTACTAATCCAATTCTCGTGTCTATCGCTTTAGGTGCGTTGACTCTTCTACGCCGCAAGTGGGACCCTTTGAGGGTTGTGCAGCATAGGACCAACGGTGAGTGGACTTTGTTTTCTACTGTGCGTGACTTGAATGAATTGCATGAAATGCATGAAATGAGATTTAATGATTCTTTTAAATCTTGAATGTTAAGTCTTGGTTTGACTTTGATTTTATTATATTTAAAAGGGTTTGCATTTGAGCTTAATGCATGATTTGGGTTGCCGGTTTATTTGTGGGGCCCTGTTGGCTATATTTTAATATTATTTATACCTTTGGGTATTGAACGGGACGTAGTAACGCCCGTTGATTTTCATATCGGATTTTAATTATACAAATGAGCTATTTTAAGCTTGGAACCGCTTTTATTATATTATAATTATATAATTGAGTATATGGACGTTAGTATAGTCCGTTTGATTCCATATTCGGTTTTAGGGTTAAAACCCTATGATTTATAACACGTATACTTTGATTATATATATATGAACTTATATATATATATAAGTATAGCTACTTTGAGTAAACACTTGTATTAGTGGAAAATGGTTTTATAACTATATATATATATATATGTATATGTACTTTGGTTATATATATATATATATATTGATATATCTTTACCTTGATTATATATATATATTATTTATATATATATAGGTATATCTACTTTAAGAAAAGGATCACCATACTTTGGTTGTATATGTATATATATATATATATATATATATATATATATATATATATATACCTTGATGATATATATATATATACATATGTTTATCTACTTTAAGAAAAGGGTTTTCAATACTTGGTTATATATATATATATATTGATATATATATATATATATGTTTATACCTTATATTTGACGTCTTAGAGACTGTAGTTTTTATTATGATTTTGTATGCTTGACTTTAGCATTGAATAAGATTTAATTATGGTTTTTCAATGAAAATGATGTTTGATTTAATATTAATCTGTTATGCGGTCGTTTGACCCTTGTGATTATTTTGAATATATATAAATATGTTTTGGACAGTGATGTCCTACTTTTGAGTATATATATTGGTTATATGCTTGACGGACTTGTATGTCCTAATATTGGTGTTTTGGGTTGGGTACATTGTGGTTGTATATATATATATATATATATACTGTTATCGCATGATGATTGATGTGTGTGCATTTAGCACCTGTGTTGTACCTTCCCCGTTACGATCTTGTTCTTGGATACGAGTACTCTGTTGCGGTTCGATCCGGTGCATGCCTTAACGGGTGTAGCTGTAGATCCTTAATTGGATAGTCTGCGCGCATGACATATTATGGACGTAGTGGTATTGATGGTTCCTTACCTTGCGGGCCTGTGAGCTTAGTCCCGATTGGACGGCTTAACCCTGGGCACGGGTCTTGTCGAGACCGCACGGTGTCGATCAAATGATCCCCTGTTGGATTGTTTTCCCCTGGTACTTGTGTGTGTTATAGTTATACTATACCTATACGCGTGTGTTAGTACATTCGTATTCATATTTCTTTTAGTGAGGATCGTTCCTTGCTTGTCGTGCTTGTAAGCACATGATTGTGGGTTTGGGGATGTTTGGGAAACTATTTACCTGTTTTGGTTGTAGTACTTGACTTGATTTCAGTACTTTATAGGTTTAACTTGTGGGATTGTAAATCCTATTTTATATATATATTTATATATATATATATATAAATGTTTTGAACTGCAATTATTATCTTTATTGCTGTCAAGTTTGGTTTGCTTGTTGTAAGCAAGCTATTCGGCATTTTTAAGGTTTGTTTTACCTTATGTGGATTTTATTCCATCCTTATCCTTTTACGTTAATAAATCCTTTTGTTTATATTTTATAAACTTGTGTGGGATTTGTTTTGGGAGGATTATGCCTCGGGAAGTGTAAAAGGGGTTTTAAACTGGAAATGTTTTCACGTACTTTGAAATAGTACGGTTTTCAAATCAACCAAGTATATAAATGATTTCAGATGCATGTTTGCATGGTTTTAAACGGTGGGGTTACTACTTTGATTTAAGTATGAAAAACCTTGTTTTTGTCCACTCACACTCTTTCTGTTTTGCGCCCCCCAGACCGTAGTTGCTTCGACATCGTTTGGCTGTGCGCTTCTCTTCTCGAGCTTCGTTGGAAGGGTAGGATTGTAATCCTTTAACCCTAAACTTGTAATCTGGTATTTCTATTTCCGCTGTTGAATTCTTGTATTCTTAGTTGCTCTGTATCAGCTTTAGAGTTGAATTAGTTAGGCCGGAGGCCTGTTATGTATATGTTGTATGCATGCTGGCGCTTGGGATGTTATCTGTTGCTTGTTTGACAGGTTGAACCTTTGGGCTAGTCCTTGTTGTAGGGGAGACTCTGCCCGTTTTTCGGCAGAAGTCTTGGCCCTTTATAGGTTTAATCTCGGGAAGAGGGTAATGATTTTAGGATGTGGGCCCGACATGGGCTGATGTGGGCCCAACAACAGGGTTCGGCTCGGGTTCCGGGGTGGAATCTGGGTCGGGTCCTGTCAAGAGTGATAGGACCCGCCCCGGATTCCCTCTCAAAATTTGTGACGAACCCTGCTTCCCGTCCGACATCTAACCAATGTCGGACCCACTTTCCTAAAACGTCCTTTAGCCCTACTTTAAACTAATAAAGACTTCGACTTCTACCAAAATTTTGGCAAAGTCTCCCTTGTAAATTGAATAATTCCCAATCTACAATACCTGCAACGAGCATAGAAATAATCCCCAACTTTCAGCATGCACAAGGTAAAGGGACACACAACTGTTAAGACCATTGAAATGGGCCTTAGGCCCTCTAACCCAAACTTTAAAACAAGCAACTAAGAGCAACCAAAGATTAAGTTTGCAACTGAGGAAAAAAAAAATAAAGGCAGAGAGTGATAGTAGAACATTACTACGAAGCAGACAACGATGATGCCTCGACGTGGTGGTCTCGACCTTGGATATCTAGAACCTGGGGGGTGCAAAATAGAAAATGTGAGTGGGCGAAAACAAAGCATTAAACATAATTTATATTCAACATAAATAACCCCCTCCGTTTTAGAAAATAATGTCATGCAATAAAATCCTTTGTTTACGTACATATATACTAACCAATACTCATAAACATTTCAATTCAGTAAAATTCATACCATAACATAAGATAAGGAAAACTATATAATTAATACTTCTCAAATTCTTGGAAAACAATGTAAATTTGTTCATTTAATCCTTATTATAAAACCGTATAAGTAAACCCGTTAATATAAAATATAAAGTGCCATATTTTCTTTTTGCATAAGAGAAGCAATGTCATAGTGAAAATAAATAGAACTAAGCAATCAAATAAGTAACAAACAATATATAAGATTCAAGGCTTTGTGATGCAGAAAGTCAAACTAGGAAGAGGTACATCTGGCCATGTGCAAATTATCCTTAGTTTTACACCAACTGCCTCGATTTTAGTGAGTTGTTTTTACAGACATTAACTTGAATTTCAACACAGGATTATTCTCTTCCCAATCACAGCTCGGCCTCTTCAAACAATACCAGTGTGATAAAAATGGGGAAAGCTTGTTACTCCAACGGATAACCATGCAAGTTTTATAGAAGTAATGAAATGGAAACATCATGAGGCTTGAAATACCAAACGTTTATTTAATTATGCTATCTTTTTGGATCAAGCTTATGCTATCTTGCACAAAAAGTGTTTTACTAGGTGAGATGACAATTGTCGTAACACCCCGACCCAATTAAGTAGTTTATTTAATTATTTAAATGTGCAATTACATTTTTACCTTTAGGGGTAGGGGCACTTTAGTTATTTTTGTTCGGAATTTTTTTTAGAGAATTGAGCTGCACCATTATGTAGAGCTCGTATATACGATTCTGTAGACAGGCGGCAAGCTAAATTCCGAGTTGTAAAGAAGGAGAAAATGTCTGAAAAAGGAAAAGACATATCAGGAATTACTGAAATTGTTCGAAAACCTTAAATACCCAGCTCTCTCTCTCTCCTTTTGCACGCGTGAAACCCCCCTCGTTTCTCGCTCCTTACCTGCGTCTCTCTCTTACCTCTTCGACACAATCACTGAGCAAGCAATGACTATTCGCCTTCCCGAAGACACAACGCTATCGTCCGGCCACCTCCGAAGACGAGACTGGTAGGAAAATGACGGTCACTGACTGGTGACCATGTTTACGCCAAAGCCTGACCTCCCCAGCATTTCACAACGCATGTGCAAGCTCGAAAATGGAGAATGAGGGTTTCGCTTTCCGACGCCGATTTCGGCCGTTGATGTCAATCCAAGTATGGATTTCGATCCTCTCCTTGTGCTCTTGCTAATTGTGTACATGGTTTGGGTTGATTTTGAGATCTGAGAGTTTGACTTAGATAGCCTTAGAGGCCAGCAGTTTTGGCCGTATTTCGGGCACCTCCGACCATATTTTGTTGGGGTTCAAGAACCAAAAAGGCTCCCTTAGTTGTGCTTGAACTATCCGTATAAGTATTGGCCGATCGCCAGAAAGTCTGTCAAGCCACGAATGGCGGCGCATGGGCCATTTGTGGCGGCCTATTGTGTTCTAAAATATTCCCTATGTCATCCTGAGCAAGACAATATGCTCAGATTTGAAGTTGGTTATCGTTTGACTATAGAACAGATATTGCATCTATTGTGCGATATCTGAGTTCGATAGATTCGGACCGTCCGATTGGTTCCCATTAAATTATGTTGTTCCATGTACCTCTAGGATCATATAGGTACTTGCGGATAGATAATCGAAGTCCTGGATACTCCGAGTCAATGATTCTAGGGTTAAGCGAATCGATCGCATTCCGATCATGCGATTGACTTAGATTCGACAGCTCGATCGAGACCAAACCTTCAGGACTTATTTAGTAGACTTTGTTGGACCTATAGGAACTTTTGGATCATAAATCAAAGTTTGTGGGCCCCATGGACCCATAAAAGTTCAATAGTGAGGGCCATAGATAAGGGTTAAATCCAAATTTTTGCATGTAGTGCGATTATTGCCAAAAAACTGGCGCAGAGAGAGAAGGGGGAAACACGAAAAAACAAAGAGAAACATAAAGAGAAAAGATAAGGAAATAAAGAGGAAGAAGAAAACTGGCGCAAAGAAAGAAGAAAAAAAACAAGAAAAAGGAAGGAGAGAGAGAGAAGGGATAAACGAGGTAAAAAAAGGAAACAAAGAGAGAATGAAAGGAAAGAAAAAGGAAGATAATAGAGAGTTTTCTTGAATTAATAATTAAAGGGTATTTTAGAAATAATGGTGAGTGGAAAGATAAGTTTGTGTTTTTTCAAGCTTACATGGTGAGTGAGAAGATAAAGTGAGTGGGAAAATAGAATAGGAAGGTGGAAATAGCAGCACTCATATTTTATTCCACCCCCGCCCCTTGCTTTCCAAATAAAAAATAAAAAAAATTCAACTCCATGCCTTACTTCACTCCTTTTTGTAACTATGTAAAATGAGATGCTAAGCCCCCGTTCGGTAATGTTTTAAGGGGTTGTTTTCATTTTCAGAGAACAAAAATGAGGCAAAAACACGGATCCCGAGCCTCTGCATTTAGCATCGGTGCATTTACACGCATTTAAGAGAATGTTAACCTTTAGATTAATCTAATGAATTTTAATAAGTCCACATCATCATAATTGTACTAAACCAAAATCACAAATTGTTATTTTTTTTAATTTTTAATTTCAGAATTATTGGATAGATATGATGATGTGGACTTATTAAAATTCATTAGATTAATCTAATGATTAACATTCTCTTAAATGCGTGTAAATGCATGGATGCTAAATGCAGAGGCTCGTAATCCCAAAAACACGTTAGGTGGCTCAAAAACAGAAAACATTGAGAATGTTTTTATAAAATGAAAACAAGCTCAAGTGTACTTGTAGAAAACAGAAAAAAGTTGTTTTCATTTTCATGGGAAACGTTTTCATAACACATATTATTATTTCAAATTGTACTACCATACAAGTTTGCATTGTTTTTGTTTTCTGAAGATGTTTTCTAATTAATCTATCGACGCATTTTCATTTCCTGAAAATGCAAATTCGTTTTCTTGTTTTCATTTTTTGAAAATATTCAAAGAAAACATTCTCCGAAAACGTTACCGAATAGGCCACAAGTCTTTTGACGTGCAAGGGTGGGATCTACTTATCTTTTGGTTTGTTAAGTCAATTTGTTGCCATATATTTAAAAAAATTTAAAATATTAAAAATAAATTTTTTGTATTTCTAAGTTTATATTATAATCGTGCTATCCTGAAATAAAAAAAAAATGATACGTCTATCTTAAGAAAAATATTAATGCATCACTCATGGATGTCAATTTTGCCAGAAACAAAAATACCAATTGAGGTTGAATATTATTTGCAGGAATAAATAAATTCATGAGAAAAGAAATAAATTCCAACCAAATCGAGGATGGGTTATGAGTTCACGATCTTACACGTATAAATTGAAATTCATGCATTATATGACCACTCGCGCTGACCATCAAAAATTCTGTTTTTTTTTTAATATTCCAATTGGATATTCATAACCAAACAAAATAAGGATTGCGCCGATCAACTCTCCCTACATTGTCCAATTTTGTGTCAGTGCTTGATTTTGTTGTTATTCGTCAAACAATAATGCTAAAGGCATTAATTTATTTAAATTTTTTTTAGGACTCGAACTCATGATATTTTTTTAGGAAGTATTTGTTCTAAATAACTACATTAATGAGTTATTTGTATTTATTTACCAACTTTTAAATACCAACTGATGTGGCAAATTACATTGCAATCCATGTCATGTGTAACATCATTCATTTTAATTCAATTTTTTTTTTATAAACCATTTAAATTTATTTAACTAATACGTTCATTGGAGGACCAATGTCATTCATAAGTCATAGAAAAAAAAAATAGCATTACAATTTCCTTTTTTTAATCTGTTTAAAAAAATTGAAAAAAGCCTTTGCAACCCTTTTAAATCTGTTTATAATCAATCATGTTTAAAGCCTTTGCATTCCAGCCCTAGAATATTGTTTAAAGCCCACGAATTGCATCCCACGTTTCCTTTATTTATTTGTTTCTCTCATGGTCCATATGAAACAAGGAAAATGCTAGGGAGATCAATTTTAGATATCAACTAGTGTACCATCTCTCTAATAGAGTTTGGAAACCATTGTATTGATGGGCTCCACCTCTATTATAGAGATGGTACACAAGTTGGTATCTAAAGTTGGTCTCCCTAACATGACCCTATGAACAAAATATAATGCGGTAATATTAAATATTTACAAATGCTTCTTTTAGATATAAAACAGGCAGAGGGTATGCTGTTATAAATAAATGATGTTCAAAGTAAGACTAAATATTTATTTATTTTAAATGAAATATTCACACATTATTATTAATCGCCAAATAATATAACATATCATCGATTATAATACCTAAGACGCTATTATGCTAAAATGTTTTTCGAAATTTGAGAGGGGATGAAATTGTAGCATGTTAGTCTTTGTATTAAGTGAGATTAATTACAAAGAAATTATACATTGTCATATGATAATCACAAAGAATGTAAAGTTTTTCAAATTTTAGTTTTTACCAAATAATTAGTAATGTGAAAGATGATAGATTCATAAATGACTTGACATGACAATGTGTTAGTTGTTAAAAATAAATTATGTTTAAAATGACACCACCTATAAAGAAAGAATTATTTACATTGACACTGAAGTTTTTCATTTTCAGTATTTCTATCGGGAAGAAAACTTTATAGCAGATGCTTTGGCGACGCTAGGCCATGATCAGACCCAACCTTTCATTTGGTTATCTAATTTTTCTTTTCAGTTGTTTGTAAAAATTTATAGGCTTAATATCACAAAAGGTCCCTAACGTTTACGAAACTATCAGATTGCATTCTTAATTTTTTTTGTGTCATTAATGGTCCTCAAGGTTAGTATGTGTGATCAAAAATGGTCCCTGCCGTTAGGTTCCGTAAAAAACTCCGTTAGTTTGCTGACGTGGCATATATATATCACAAAACATCCCTGATGTTTACGCACCAATCACAAATGGTCCCTGTGAAATTTTTTTGTATTTTAAATACACATAACACTATATTATTGGAGATGTGGGCTCTACATATATGCCACATCAACAAACTAATGGAGTTTTTTAAAAATAATTTAAAATTCAGAAAATTAAAAAATTAAAAAACCATTTATAGAAGGATTTTAACCTTGAGGACCATTTATTTTTTAAAAACTTCATTAGTTGTTGATGTAGCATATATGTGGAGCCCCTACATCTTCAAAAGTGTAGTGTCACGTGTTTTTAAAATACAAAATATATTTTAAAATAATTTTAAAAAGAAAACTAAAATTTTATGAATTTTAAATAAATAAATAAATAATTACAGGGACCATTTGTGATAGGTGCGTAAACCTTAGAGATGTTTTGTGATATACATATATGTCGCGTCAACAAATTAACGGAGTTTTTAACGAACCTGTGGACCGAATTTGTGATCATACATACTAACCTTGAGGCCAATTAATGACACAAAAAAACATTAAGGATGCAATCTGATAGTTTAAAACCTTAGGACTTTTGTGATATTAAGTCAAATTTATATGATCTTTGGTGTTTAAGAATTCCACGCTGATTGTCGTTGTAATTTCTTTTGACTTTTAAAAAAAATTTGGTGGACTGAAGAGGAGGGTCGAAGGCCCAAATCAAGAAACCACTCACTACAATTTGGGCCATGAAATGCTAGAATAGACAGTCATCACGCGCATAAAGGAGACTCCAAGCCCTTTTTCTAATTGCCAACATGGAAGCTCTGTCAACCGAATAAGTAGACATGTCATTCGTGTCGTGTTAGTAGTGTTTGTGTCAACACGCTTTTCTTAACGAGTTGACATGACACAATAAGATAAGAAAATGGGTTAGGAATGTCCAATATGAACACGACCCGTTACAATTCGCGGGTAACATGACACGACACGATTCACACGATAAGAATATTAAAAAATAATAATAAATACTTCACAGCTACTTCACACAATTCACACGATAAGAATATAAAATTACAAAAATACCCCCGCTTAACTGGTTGATTCGTGTTTTCGCGAATTAACACGAAACGACACCATAACTTACCGTGTGGCTAACATGTCAACACGATAGCGACACGACACGATAACACGGACTCGAAAACTGAATTTTTCGTGCTTTCGTGTACAATATTGCCAGCTCTACGAATAAGCTAAACTGAAAAAAAAAACACACGTGTCTACATAATCTATAGTATGTGTACTTCGTCTCAAGAACTGTTTTAACGTTTTTCTACATAAAAACCAAACTCTAGCTTGGATGCTAGGAGCAATAAAATTGGTGCAAGTTTCTTTATACAAACAAACTACCAAAAAGTAGTGAAACATAAACGAAGCTAACGCAACGTAAAATGCTTCAGAATAACCAAACTCCCCAATGATGGCAGGTCACTCTCAATCTGGCACGTCGATTGAGCAGGGTAGCATGGCCTTCATCAACAAGACTTAGCTGATGAAGGATGAAGCTAATCGACCTCCATGCCAATCTTACTGGAAGTGCCTTCATATATAATCATGTGAAGTTCCCTCACTGTTTTCCAAGTCCTGCAACCACAAAGAGTCCCCTCATAAGCATCTGGATCACAGACTGATCACTACATAAATCAAATTAAGAATAAAACACTTACAAACATAAACCACAATTAACCATATACTCTCTATTTGATCACTTAAGAAAAGAAAAGAAAAGAAAAAATCATGCGTGGGTTAGGCCAATTGACCAAGTCAGTGTGCACGCCCCCTTAGGGCACTTCCAGCAGTGAAATAGGGCAGCTACTATTCACGTGAATAGTGGCTGCCCTTGCAAAAAGCAATGTGTGCTTCTTGCTGGCAAAGGGCAAATACTATTCATTTTTTTGTTTATTTTATTTTTTTACATGGGATTAATTTTAGTTGTATGTATGAAATTAATAATAATAAAATTGATAGGTATGTATTAAAAATATTTCTGAATTTTTTGGATTATTTTTCAGATTTTTAAAATATTTTTACGTTCGACGCCAAAGAAAATATCGCTTAACGTCACTTTGCTGGGCAGGCTTAGTGGGCCCAGCACCTTGCCCGGGCAAGTGTCTACTGCTGGAACTTGATTTTGGGCTCTTCCCCTCCCCCAGCCCGAGCCCTAGGGGGCTCTGGAAGTGGCCTTACACCCGAGTTCGATCCCCTTCCCCTGTAAACTAGACTACCTTTAGAGTAGTTTATACTATTGCTTGTATTAAAAAAAAGGACAATATACAAACCAAAATTAACCAAAGCTAAATGGAAAAGAAACAAAACCAAACAAAATATGATCGTTTATATAACCAGATACAGCAATGAATGTGAAAGATGAGCCAAAATTTTTAAAAAATGAAAAAATAACTTCAACCCAAAATTGTAAAGTAAAGTTAAGGATTAAAAACAAAAATTACAGAGCAAACAACCAAAAATTATAAAGTAGAAATGCACATAAAGAAGATGAGAACATCAGAATCTCGCATATATATAAACCAAAGTTGAGAAAACAAATACAGTTATAGAGTAGAAACTTTGACAGCATCAAAATTGCATAGAGATGTAAATCAAAGAAAAATCAACTGAAGTTAAATTATCATTCAATAAGATGTTGAACAATACAAGGCAGACCAAAACAAAAAACAAGTAGCAGAGCATCTCATAGATAATTGACGAAGCTTACTATTAGTGTCAGGCTTAAGTTCATGGTTGACAAGGTGCTGCATCATATTGTCCCTTGGCTTTCCTCGTCTTCCATAAACTAAGAGCATAAGACACAATTAGTTCACACAACGGTATTAAATAGATATGCAGTTAAAGCAAATGACATTTTTTTATGTTGTCTCAAAATGGAAGTACCTTGAGAGGGGGCATGAGAATGAGAGGCATGGGTTCTCAGCTTCCAACTGCTCTCTTGTACTACTTAATCAGGGTGTTGTTATCTTCCGGCCTCCAATCCATATGTAAGGGATGTGGCTTATGGAGGGCCAGTACTGCCCTTTACCTGGTTTGCATCTCTCTTCTAGCACAGGACACTCACGGATACTAAGCTGTGTAAGCGAAAGAAACAGACCTTCCTCTGGAATGGATGTTAGCTTTGGGCAGCTCCAGATTTTAAGAGATTCAAGAGAGGTGAGGAACTGCAAGCCTAGGTACTTGAGATTGGGGAAGCCTATAATGTCAAGTTGAACTAGAGATTCAGGGAGCAGCATCTCCTTCTCCGGTGGAAAGGACACCAAATCAGGATCTTCACCACTGATACATAACACTCTAAGAGATGTGAGTCTCTGCAAACCCCACTCTAACAGTGGCCTACAAATCTTGAGATTCATTATGCTAAGTGATGTTAGATAGGGGGGGAATCCCCCTTCTGGGCAGTGAGGAATCCTCAATATCTGAAGAGAGTTGAGGAAGTTAATGCCTTCAGGTAGAGCCTCCAGTTTATCACAATTGATAATGCTGATCTCTGTCAGGTTGGAGGCGCTTCTTGGCAACCCTCCTCTCGGGAAGGAAACGAGATTTCCACAGCCATAAATCAATAACGACTGAATTTTGGAGAGGTTACATAGGCCTTCTGGTAAGAATTTAAGATTTTGACACAAATAGATGCTTAGATATTCAAGACATGTGTTTTCCTCGAACCTCTCTGTTATTGACTCCAGCTGTTTACAAGTATCTATGAGAAGGTGTTTAAGCGTCTTGGGTAGATGGCCTCTGGATGATAAGGACGTCAGAGATGGACAGATATCAATGCTCAAGTACTCAAGACAAGATGTCCCCTCTTGCATCAGAGAAGGAAAAGAAGACAAAGAACCATCAATCCCAACCTCCACTAAAGATTTCAAATTTTGGCATCTTCGTATTATTATTCTTCTTAGACTTGGGGGTATCTGGTGTCTGGCAAGATGCATCAAAGAAGGGCACGACTCAATTGTTAGAACTTTAAGAGAATGTGGCAAACTAGCCTCTGTAAAAGAAACCAGATTTGGGCATTCATCTATGTGAAGTTCTTGAAGTGATGTCAAGTGATGCAATTGAACAACGTTGGAGTTGCCTTTAATGACCAAACGACGAAGAGAAACTAGGTGTTGCAGTAGTCTATCCTCATTCTTCCATGAAGACGTCAGCTCCTCACAACCAGTGATCTTTAAATCTTTAACCATTGATAATCCTCTCATGAATCTCTCTGGTCGGAGTGTCAACTTCAAAATATCTGAAAGATGCATGGACTCTAGTAACCGAAATTCAACTGCACTTGCATGCACCATCCCTTTAAAAGACAAGGAAATTGGAGGAAAGGCTTAACCAGTAATTCTGGTATAAGCACATATTTATATTACTGTATTGGTAACTTACAATTCAAAATACAAGAACTGTCCCGATAAACAAGGGATAACATTATCAACTATTTGAATTCAAAGTCACAACTGACTTATCAACTAATTGAATTCAAATTCATAACTGACTTATCAATAGCAAAATGCTCTTGACTTGGACTTGGTCTAACATCCCCCCGCAAGCTAAGTGGGCGTTGAACAACAGGCAGCTTGAGAACAAGTGTACGAAAACGAGACGAACTGAGACCTTTGGTAAATATATCCGCAGTTTGGTCTTGAGAACAAACATAGTTGACAACTAGCTCTCCCCTCACAACCTTTTCTGAACATAATGATAATCAACCTCCAAATGCTTCGTATGCAAGGGAATGAAAACCGGATTTGACGCCAAGGAAATAGAAGAAACATTGTCACACCAGATAATCGGGCGTGTGGCAAGGGAAAGAGACAAATCGCGAAACAAGGAACGCAACCATGATAATTCGGGCAGTGTGTAAGCAAGTCAAGCGATATTCGTCGTGCTAGACCTAGAAACAGCCTTTCGCTTTCTTTGAGCTCCATGAAATAATATTGGAACCTAAGAAAACACAATAGCCACCAAAGTGGAATGCCTTGAATCGGGATCTCCGCATAATCGGCATCGGAATAAGCACTCAATTGCAGCGGGCCTGGTCTATACTCTTGTAAACCATGATCAAAAGTGAATTTCAAATACCGAGAATGCGCTTTACGCCTTTGCCGTGAGTTGTAGTCGGAGAATGCATAAATTGACATACTTGATTTACAGAGTATGAAAGATCAAAGCTGGTAATCGTTAAGCATCGTAAGGCACCAACAACTTGCCTATACTCAGGATCAATGGAAAGAGGTTCACCGAATACATACTCAACTTTTGACCACACATGGCGTGACAAAGGCTTACAATCTGTAAAGCCATATGCGTACTCAATAAAATCAATTGCATACTTTGCCTGTGTTAAGTGAATACAATTACCTTTATCAAGAACTTCAATTCCTAGAAAGTAATTGAGGAACCAAGATCCTTCATGGAGAAAAGCTTACCCAAAGTCTGAATTAAATTCATAATCCGAGGCAAACTATTTCCGCTTAACAAAATATCATCAACGTAGATTAACAAAGACCAAATAAACACCACCATGATTATATATGAAAAGAGAATAATCACACTTAGACTCTTGGAATCCAAGGGCAAGCAAGTAGTCACTAAACCTCAAAACCAAGCTCTAGGAGCTTGTTTAAGCCCGTACAAAGACCTCCGCAATTTGCAAATATGATTCGGATATTGAGGATCAACAAAACCCCGAGGTCGTCTCATGAAAAACATCTTCTACTAGTTAGAAAACCATGAAGAAATGCATTTTGGACATCTAATTGCCTTACCGCCACTTATGCGAGATGGCCGCATCAACCATCCGAATGGTTGTATGCTTCACCACAGACTGAAAGTTTCGTAGATAATCGAGACCTCTTCTTGGCCGATGGAACCCATTAGCAACCAAACGAGCTTTAAACCTCTCAATTGAACCATCTCGATTTCCTCTTTATCTTGTACACCCATTTATTGGGTAAGATATTCATGTGAGAAGTTGTCTGGAACCAATACCCAAGTTCCACAACGTCGCAGAGCACTAAATTCTGAGCCATGGCCTCGACGCTGGGATTCTTGCTTCACCGCTTTGCTAAAAACATGTGGGTTCAACCTCCAAACATCAACCACCGAATGCACGCATATTTTGAGTTTGGTTTGAGATTTCCAACAGTGTGAACGAGTAACCATACGAATAGGTAGAGATTTCTCTGTATTTCCTGCATCAATACAACTTGGAACTACTGAAGGAGAAACTGAGACTGGTTGTGATTCAGTGATGGGAACAAGGGATTGTACAATAGTGTTTGGAGTGGAAGTATTTGAGATGGTGGCGGCTGGTTCGGGTGGAAGAAGAGTGTTTGATGAGGGTGAATGAGTAGTGGGCTGCGAATTGGACTCGTGGGCTACTAACGGAATGGGCTCACCGATAGTTGGGCTTAAATGAGGTCGTGAAGTAGAATGTGGCCCTGGTACATTGTGATTAGATAAAACAGGAAATTCAAAACTGAGAGATGAAGATGAGTCACCTGGGTTTGAAGGACTGCTCTGCCGAGTAGATGTGAGAGTCTTGAATGGAAATGTTTCTTCATCAAACAACACATGTCTTGAGATGTAAGTTCGTCCTGTACTGAGGTCCAAACATTGATAACCAAGATGATTTAAAGAATAACCCATGAACACACAAGACTTAGAGCGAGGTTCAAGCTTGTTTCTGTTATATGGACGCATAAGAGGGAAACAGGTACACCCAAAAACTCGAATAAAATCATAATTTGGAGAGTTGTGGAATAACTTCTCATAAGAAGATTTTTGTGCTAAGACACGTGTTGGCAAACGATTGAGGAGATAAACCGAAGTCTTAAAAGCCTCTACCCAATATTTTAAAGGCATATGTGAATGAGTTAAAAGAGTTAACCCCGAATCAACTAGATGACGGTGTTTTCGCTCTGCTAACCCATTCTGTTCAGGATGCTTAGGACATGAGAAGCGTTGATGAATGCCATGAGAAGCTAAGAATTGTTTTAAGGCTGTTTTAGTGTATTCCCCTCCTTCATCGCACTGTAAAGACTTGATTTTGCAAGAGAGCAGATTTTCAACATAAGTTTTAAACTGAACAAAAATACCATGAACCTCAGATTTATTTTTCATTGGATAAAGCCAAGTGTATCGGGAATAATCATCAACAAAGAGAAGATAATATCGAAATCCATTGATTGAAGTAATTGGAGAACTCCATACATCAGAGTGTACAAGTTGCAAAGGAAATTGAGACTTAGACGAAGAAATATGAAATGGTAATTTAGAGCTCTTTGCTAACGGACAGGAATGACAAAAAACAAACTGAGAAGACCCACATTATCAACTATTTGAATTCAAAGTCACAACTGACTTATCAACTAATTGAATTCAAATTCATAACTGACTTATCAATAGCAAAATGCTCTTGACTTGGACTTGGTCTAACACCCTTTGCAACCGTGGATGTCTATATTACGAAGTTGTTTGTAGTTGGCAATTGAAACCGTCAAATTTTCACACTCATCAATTTCAAGCTTTTCTAATGAATCAAGGTCCTCGGGTAACCTACCCTCCAACACTGGGCATCGTTTAATAGTCAGCTTTGTCATGCAAGGGAAAACTCCAATTCCTTGATATGATTCGCAAGGAGACCACTCCTTCCAATGTTGCATGTCTTGAAACAAAAGGGTTTGTAACAGTGGAAAAGGCAAGCATCCCTCTCCATAAAACTCAAGACCCACACTTTCCACTCGGGGCATTCCTATTATATGAAGTTCTTTGAGACAAGGCAATTTCCCCAGTGGTGGCAAGAACTGACAATTATTACAATTGTATAACCGAATGAGCACCATATTAGAGAATAAAGGATCTCCCAGCCATGTTGCAAATTCTAAACCGCCATAACCTATGATCGTAAGTTGTTTCAGCTTTCTAGAAGGTTGTAACATGTCAAGCACATCTGATTTCGGTTCTCGCATGTCTTTCCATTTAAGTACCAAAACATCAAGCCCCTCCTTGCTAATTAAGTCAGCCCTCCTTGCATCCTCAGCATCAATCACATTCTCCAATCCTGAGAGGTGCAATGTCCAATTGAGATGCCGAAGTGGCCCTATCTCTCTGATTTTTGACTCATGACTTTTTCCCACAACAAAATTAGTCAAGGTTTGCAGATTAGCCAATTGACCAAATTGCGGTGGCATTCCTTCTAACAAGGGTACATCAGAAATGTTGAGATGCCGCAGATTAATTAGATTACTCATGTTTGTAGGTAGCGCCTTCAAACGAGAACAATTTTCTAGTATCAACGTCTGTAGGTTGTAAAGAGTGCTTACTGATTCGGGCAAACTCACTATTAGTGTGTGAGAAAGATCAAGGTATCGAAGAAACTTCAATTCACCAATTGAATTTGGTAGCTCAGTTATTGTATAGCCATTCAAAGAGAGCACTCTCAAGTATTGCAATTTTGGCAATAAATCACGAGTAACCTTGCTAGTCAGGCTATTCCTCCGAGCATCTGAAAGTTGAAGTGGTAGGAAAGTTCGCAGATGAGTGACCTCAAAAAAGGCCTTTAATTTTTTAACTCCATCAAACTCACCAGAGATGTATGACATATGACGAACCTTTGGAGGCAATCTGCGTTGCATGCTATCATCCAATCTAAAACATGTTTCTCCTGCCGCCCACCGTGCCAATTCACTAACGAGGTCATGCATTACAAATTGTGAATTGTTTTTACTTGACTTTTGAAATAATGACCTGGATATTAGCTCACGAAAATACTCACCGCCTATATCTTCCATTTGCTTATTTTCTTCAGATTGCTGAATCAAACCCTCTGCCATCCAGAGAAGAATCAACTGCTTCTCTCCAAACTCATAGTCATTTGGAAGTATTGAGCAATAGGCAAAACACCTTTTCAAACTTGATGCGAGATAATGGTAGCTCACTTTTAATACTGGCAGAATGTTTATTTTATCTGATATCTTCCACAAATTGCTATTCAGTATTTCTTCCCATTCATCTATTTCTTTACAACCCAAAAGTCCACCAAGAGTCCTTGCGGCCAAAGGCAATCCACCACATTTTATAGCAATTTTCTCCCTATATAACTCAATATTTGGTGGCTTTCCATTGTTAACATTCAAGAATGCATGCTGCTCAAACACTTTCCAACAATCATCATTTGATATGCACACCAAATTATGAACTTCAATGGCTCTCATCATTTTTGCAACTTCTCCATCACGTGTTGTCACAATTACCTTACTTCCTAGTGCTCCAACACGAAAAGGCGACTGAAGTTTGATCCATAGATCATAGTCACACGTATTCCAAACATCATCTAAAACAATTAAAAACTTTTTACCTGCTAATTCCTTGCTCAGATTATCTTGAATGTTGCTGAATTCCTCCAAATCACAGTGCCGGGACGTGATTGATTCAAGAATTGCCCTTGTTACTCTAACAATGTTGAAATCATCAGACACGGACACCCATGCCTTAGGACTGAATTTCATGGAAACATCGTTGTCGTTGAATACAAGCTGAGCAAGCGTTGTCTTCCCAACTCCAGCCATTCCAACAATAGAAACTACATGAAAATTGGCAGAACTAGGCTCATCTCTTGACAGCAATTCCAGAATCTTCACTTTATCATCATCTCTTCCAACAACTGGTCCATCTAACACACTTGAACTTGGTGACCTCTGGCGTGCCTTACTAGAAGTTGTGCCAATATAATTTAAACCTAGCTTGTCTTTTCGTTCAGATATCTCATGTAATCGATCAGTAATCACCTTTATTTCTGAGTTCATACTACTGTTGAATTTAACTCTTGGAATTAAGCTTCGTACCTTACTTGTGGTAGCCCCATGTAGCTTATTTGCCTTGCGCCGAAACATCTCGGTGGAAAACTTGTCCAACATGTCTTCCACATCATAAGCCAAATCTTTGAGATCATCCAGCCACAGTTTCACAGCCTCGCTCATTAGTTGTTTTTCCTCCGCATCATGCAGCACCGCTCCAATTGCAGATAACATTGTAGTCCATTTCTTCATCTTCTTGCCAACACCCTCTTTCTGTCCAAAGTTGAGAAAGTTGCGAGGAGTCAACCGGTCGAGCAGCACTTGAAGGAATGCAGCAAGAAAGATCTCTCCAAGTGCCATAGTTTCTTGTTGCATAAGAGAAGCAATGTCACAGTGAAAATGAATAGAACTAAGCAATCAAACAAGTAACAAATAATATATAAGATTCAAGGCTTTTTTTTTTTTGGTCAATAGAAGGGGTACACGTGGCCATGTACAAATTATCCTTAGTTGGGCGGAATCGATATTTCCAACAGCTGGGACGCAAGAAAATGCTAGGAAATTGAATAGATGTGTAAAATCTAAATCAATCATTTCCAGGAATGTCGAACTAATTTGGTCTTTAGCTGCAAGTGCTCAAGCATCCCTTTTCCGTATGTTAGACGTGGCAATATCCTAACACGACACGAATATATATATTTTTTTAAATTCAGTTTTTGAGTATGTGCTATCGAGTCGTGTTGCTATCATGTTGACCCGTTAGTCACACGATAAGCTAACGGGTCGTTTTCGTGTTTATTCAGTTTTGAGTCCGTGCTATCGGGTCGTGTTGCTATCGTGTTGACCCGTTAGTCACACGATAAGCTAATGGGTAGTTTCAACTTTCATGTTTATTCGCGAAAACGAATCAACCTCTTAAACGGTGGTATTTTTGGAATTTTATATTCTAAAATATCCTTACCAACCCTAGCAATTTTCTGCATCTCTCTTCATTCTTCCGCTTCCTTCACTCACTCTTTCTCTCAAAACCTCATCTTCTCTTCTCTTCTTCTTACGATAATTATTACTGCATCGAATATGAATAAATCTGAGCTGAAAATTTTGAAATCTTTTGGAGGTACCTTGTTTGCTGGAAAAATGTGAAGCTGAAGCAGATCTGATCCCAGAGAGAGAAAGCGCAAAAGCTGCGAGGGTTATCTGATCCCAGAGAGAGAGAGCAAAAGCTGCAAGGGTTATCCCTCCAAAGAAAAGAAAATATTTGAGCTAATGCAGGGAAAAGAAAAGAAAAATTTGCAAACTTTCGATTTTGAAAGTTTTGCGGATATTGCGAGGATTATTTGACTTTCTGTTGGGTTTGACTTCTCTTTGCTGATGAATCTCGGCTTCATTGTGCCAAATTCGGGTTCTTTACTTGCCTTTTTATTCAAAATGAGCAAATGATTTAAGACTGCTCTTGTGTTGCCATTGGCAGAGTTTTACTTAACTTGGAGTTGGAACTCAAAGCATTAAATTAAAGAATTTGTGATTTTGACACTTTTGTTCTCATCTTAATAGATTAAAATCAATCCAAGAATTTTCATCGCCAGAGAAAATAAAATAAAATAAAATAAACCCAGCTTTGTCATCTCTCAATCATAAACCCTACATGTTCATCGTCAGAGAAAAAAAATTATTGTTTTGAGATATTTTATTTTTAGATTTTAAAAGTTATTAAAAAAATATAGTTTATTTTTCTTATCGTCTGAAACGAGTTGTGTCCTGTGATTCGGAAATTGTAACGGTCCTGTTCGTGTTTGACATTTCCAAGTGGTTTTCTTATATTGTCGTGTCGTGTCAACCTGTTAAAAAAAGCGAGTTGACACGAACACAACACGAATGCCAGGTCATCCAAACTTGTTAAATTTCTATCAATTGGCGAAATTGCTCAGCAATTACAATTGTCTATATTTACAATCAATTAGTTTTCCTGCATTTACAATCAAGTAGTCTATGTGGTTTTGAACTTTTACCACTAAAGTCCATGTGGTTTCAATTTCGTCACTTTTGTCATTGTGGTTTAGGATTCAAATTGATAGTCTCTGTGGTTTTCAATTTTTACCACTAAAGTCCTTGTGGTTTCAATTTCGTCACTTTTGCCATTGTGGTTTAGGATTTCAAGCAATTTGAGGACACTTCTCAATTTCTGTCAGATTCCTTTTAGTTCCGTTAAGGCCTCAACTCATGCCGTTATTTATTGAATAAGTGGAGGGGCATTAAGGTAAAATTCCTCGCAATTCATAGCACACGTGCTCCTAAAATAACCCAGCATATTCATTCTTTTTACTCCAGAGAAAGAGAACACAAAGGCTCGAATCCTCAAACACAAATTAGGGATTTCTTTTGGGTCTTTTAGGGTTTAATTAAAAAATTCTCATATGCGAGTAAACGTTAATCAATTGAAGGAGCTGGTTACACAATCAAAATGACGAAGAGCACAGGAGAAGGTAGTGGAAGCTTGAACAAACCAGGTTTAAAAGAGCTTGATTATTTAACTTAGTTTCAATTTGATATAGAGGCTTTCAATGGTTAAAGTGTTTGTTGCTTTCAATGATTTGTTTTTTCGATTGTCTACATGTTCTGGATAATTACATTATTTGTAGCCTTTTGTGTTGGGTTGAGTTTGTTTCTTAGCTTAGTGGGATAGTTGGTGGGAAAGTAGGCCTTTTTTGTTGGAATAGGAAGTAAAGGCAGTGGTCCCATGCATGTTTTAACTACTAAAGGCTAAAGCATAGTGTCCCTATTTATTTGAATAAAGTATTCAATATGCATACTTTGCATTTTTGTTCTTATTTGGTTATGCCAAAATTTTCCAAATGTTGGGTCACCCCAATTGCTTTATAATGCAACATTGGATGACGTTCTAGATGCGTTTTTTGATGAGATTTTTAATTATCAGTCACAATTGACTCACGAATATTTAGAACAAGTGCCAAATATAGGAACTATAGGAACTGTAGAAGTTCCTGTAGATCTAGCTAGGAATGTCATCAATGAAGAGGGTAATGAAGAGGAAAATAGTGAAGAAGAGTGATAGGACCCGCCACAGATTCCCCCTCGAAATCTGTGACGAACCCTGCTTCTTGTTAGGCATCTAACCGATGTCGAACCCACTTTCCTAAAACGTTCTTTAGCCCTACTTTAAACTAATAAAGACTTCGACTTCTGCTGAAATTTTGGCAAAGTCTCTCCTGTAAATTGAATAATTCCCTATCTACAATACTTGCAAACGAGCACATAAATAATCTCAATTTTCATCATGCACAAGGTAAAAGCACACACAACAGTTAAAGACTATTGAAATGGGCCTTAGGCCCTCTACCCGAACTTAAAAACGAGCAACTAAGAGCAACTAAAGATTAAGTTTGCAACTCGCGAAAAAAAATAAAGGTAGAGAGTGATAGTCCAACATCGCTACGAAGCGAACAACGATGATGCCTCGACGTGGTGGTCTCGACCACTGGCGGATCCACAGAGGCGCAAGGAGGTGCAACTGCACCTCCCCTCGTCGGAAAAAGCTTTGGTGGTGCCTGAAAATGCCCCTCTGCTAGTGCCCACAATCTGTTTGAGAAAAATGCCTCAAAGAAGCTCTGTTCTTTGCTTCAGGCGCAGATGCTGCGTTGTGCGCGCAACCTGCCTTACCACGACTTATCACTTGAATTGAAGACAAGGCAATTACTAATTAGCCTTGCGATGAAGAAGCCCAGCCCATACCTTGCGTTGAATTGATGATAATTATTAAGTTAACTAAATTGATTATTATCGCTGAGTGAGGAGCCTGTGACTCGAGGCTTGATAAGAGCTTTGACTCAACTCAAGGTCTGGTATTTTGTTTTCTTCTTCACCACTGCCAGCGTTTCTTATTTTTTCTATTTTATTTGTTATTTATTGTTATAATAAATAATAATTGTTATTATTATTACTGATTTGGCTCTCTCTGTATTTTGTATGATCAATACAATAGCACATGACTCGATGTATGATCAATTATAATTTATTTGTTTAATTGATAATTTGATATGCATTTCAATTAAATTAATTGAAATTGATTTTTTTAGATTAATCTTCCATTAAATTCTAAAGGTATTTTGTTGTCTTTTTTGTGTGTGGAGATTTTAGTCTTTTATTTATTGCCCCTTCCCCGAAAAATTCTTAGATCTGCCACTGGTCTCGACCTCGGATATCTAGAACCTGGGGGCGTAAAATAGAAAATGTGAGTGGACGAAAACAAAGCGTTAAACATAATTTATATTCAACATAAATAACTCCCTCTGTTTTAGAAAATAATGTCATGCAATAAAATCCTTTGTTTACGTACATATATACCAACCAATACTCATAAACATTTCAATTCAGTAAAATTCATATCATAACATACGATAAGGAAAATTATATAATTAATACTTCTCAAATTCTCGGAAAATAATGTAAATTTGTTCATGTAATCCTTATTGTAAAACCATATATTCAAACACCAAAGTAAATCCGTTAATATAAAATATAATCATCAAAACCCAAAATCCTTTTTCCCATAACCATACCCTTGCAAAAGTATAATATGCCCAGTAATTTCCAAAGAGTAATGCTACTCTTACCATATTTGTATACCAAATTCTCATAACACCTTATGTGGCAGATGAAGTGAACAACCAAATCAATTAAAAAGTCTCAATAAATCATAAAAGAAAAGAAAATATTAAATTAATTTTAATTGATGTGGTTGTCCACCTCATCTGCCACATAATGTGGTATAGAAATGTGGTATAGAAATGTGGTAAGAGTATCATTATTCATTTCCAAATATCCAATCTCAATGCCTTCGTTGGGGAGAGTAGGTATTCGTTGCCTACTCATTTGCCTATTCTCTTGCGGGATGGAAGAGCTTATGTGGCACATCAACATGATTTGTCTACTCTTTTGCCTTCACATAAAAAATTAATAAAAATGAATTTCCTTCAAAAAATTTATTTTATTTTTATTTTAAACCTCTATCTCTCTCTGTCTGTCTGTCTGTCTGTCTGTCTGTCTGTCTGTCTCTCTTGCTGTCCAATCGTTGGAAGATGGTTTCTGCGCAATATCTTGGGACAGAGAAGCTGCCGCCATTGTTTGCATCGAATTGCGTCCGCGTCTTCGAAAATGAGGCGGGTTTATCCGGCGTTTCAGACCCATTAAGCCCTCCAATTCCATCATCCTCATAACCAGCCTCACAGAGCAGAGAGGAGAGAGAGATGAAGACCGTCACAGAGCAGAGATGTGAGAGGAAAAATTAGGGTTCGTATGAGCTTGAATTGCAGAGGAAAAATGTTTCATTGTAGAGAATTGGATTGGATTCCGAGGGTTTTTGTTGAATTTGATTTGTGTTCTGTTGAATGAATTCGGTTTCTGGTTTTTTTTTGTTGAATTTGGTTTCTCGCTCCTGTTGACTCTCCTGATTGACTTAATTACCTGGGCTGCATCTTCATGTATTTCGAGAGGACATAATCAGGAAAGTTACCATATATTTCGAGACTGATCAAGGAAAACATAACAATGGTCAATCACTTCTGGAGAAGATATTTATCTTCTTGAGAAAGCTTTGCAATTGCGAGGTTTGGTTGGTGAAAGAATTTTGTGTAAAGGAATTTATATCCCTCGGTTATGAGGAGTTTTTGATGTTCTTAGAAAAATATGCTTGTCTATTGCCACATTAGCTGTGCAAGTTCCTGACTGGTGACTTGAGTGGAAAGTGTCCTTTCGAGGTTTGCATGCTCCAGCACCATTTGGTTGTTTTAGTATCTCAAGCTGTAAATAGTTTATGGGGGGATGAAGAAGTTACCAAACAAAATATATTGTTGCTGCTTAGGAAGCAGTTCTCATTGGTTTGTTTCAAAACTATCGACAATGATTCAGTGGAAGATTTCTTAAGCATAGTGGGAAAACAATAAAAATGCTGCGAGTTCGAAATGTGTTCAATTTTCAATGACACTGTGGAACTAGTTATGCTATAGAGTCATCATTACACATTGAGAATGTCCTATGGAAAGGAACTTCGGTCAATACTGACAGTGGCCAGAAAGCAGAGTCCCATGAATCTGTTACAGCACCAGTGATGTCAGATTTAAACTTAGATTAAACAGCCAAATTGCTCTTGAATTTGTGCACAATTATCAATTTACCCCTAACTTTTTTTTTAGTAAATTTTATTCTCAATGCTCCTCCCGCCGTCCAAATCCTCAACATTTCATCCAATTTGCTATTAAATATGAGGGCAAATGAGTTATAAGTTCCAATCATGAAAAAAGAACCCCTCTGGATATGCATGCAAAATATACGTGGAGGATTATACTTCTCACAAAGAAAAAAGTGTTAGGAATAAAATATATATATGTTTTGGCAAATAATTAGGTAATCAAACTCTCATATAGCAAAATCAAAACATATTCTCAAATTGAGTATACATATTCTGAGAGAGAGCTCAGTTGGGGATCTTACTTCCACATTTCGTTCCATGAGGAAGAGGGTCTACTGCAGTAGGAGATAACATGAACCACCTTTCTCATGTCAATCAACTGCTGCACCTCCTCATGCTCGCACGTAAATGGAATGTCCACCTTCTTAATCATCACATCCCAGCATTCTTGAGATGGATGTCATGGAGAAACCCCTTTGCACATAACTGACCATTACGTTATAAGACCCTAGAGGTCACCTAATTGGCAACCATGCCCAACAACCACATTGATTTCACCAGAGAACAGAACTCCTACGGCGGTGAAGATGGCCAAAACCATGAAACTAAGATTAAGCATTTCCATCTCTCTTTTCAATTCTATTGATCTCTTTTGGATATGAATGTTGTGGGGGGTGAGTTGCATGGTTTATGTAGTTTGAGTAAGGCATTTCATGACACTTTGCATTGTGAACCTTGTTTGTGTACCTCTGTATTTTTGGATGCAGGATCAGCAAATAGTGTGCCCTCTTAATGGGGGCAACAGAGTATGCAATCTCTGTATCATCTGCTTGAGCTTCCTCAACTTGTCCATCTCACCTGCCTGAACCAGAAAGCTCTCTAATATCCGCAACGCAGATTCACTCATATCTCTCCCTCTCTCCAACATTTGTTTGGAGCACTCAAAAGCTTCTATTACCCTACTGTGGGAGCACAATCCCGTTAACAGAAGTTCCAAAGCATGACCATGAGGACAACATCCTTTCTCCACCAGGTATCGCCATAAATGCAATCCCAAATCAAGCTGCTGATTAACACAGAAATATTTCATTAACATCACCACTGTTCGTGTTTTGGGCACAAAACCTCTGTCAACCATTTTGTGATATAGTCTAGAAACACCCTCAATATCAGACGTCCTCATCAAGCAAGAGAACATTGTGTGATAAGTCATATAATCATGTTCAATATGCTTCGCTTCCATCTCATCCATCAATGCGACTGCCGACTTCACATCTCTTGATCTAATAAGTGAACTCATCAAAGCATTATACGCCCCAGTATCAGGAAGCAAATTTCTCAAATGAATCTCATCAAATAATTGTTGTGCCTTAATTGGATTTCGAGCGACCCCTGCTCCGTGGATCAATGTAGTGATTGTTTCCAGAGTGGGAGACAAATTTTCCCGTTCCATTCCTTCAAAAAGTCTCAAACCATCAGCAAAGCAACCTTTCTTACAGTAAGCATCGATTCTAATATTGTAAGTTATAATATTTGGCTCAAAGCCTCTTTTAACCAGTTCATGGTAAAAGAGTTCTACTGCTGTAATATCTCCAGATTCCTTGAATCCCAAGAGCAAGATATTCATGGTCTTGGTGTTGGGTGAAAACCGAAAATGCATCTTTAGGAACACCGAACGTGCCTCCTTCATCTGCCTCTCTGTGCAAAATGCTCTAAGGAGTACATTAAACTCTTCAGTACCAAACTTCCTCCCAACAAAAATATCATTCTCCATCTTGCCAAATGCTTCAAGGACATCTTCATATGACTGAAATTTTGCAATTTTTGACAGCATGATGCTCATTGACTTAAGGGTAAGCAAGGAAGGGTGCATGCTGCTTATTTTTTCCATCAAGTCCCAAGCTTTATCAAAATAACGCATCCTGGCAAGGATGTGCAGCGTCTTTTCAAAAGCATCTGAGCTTGGACATAACTGGGAATGATGGAGGGAATAATTGAAGAATTCAAGGGCTTTAAGACCATTGGAATGGGCTGCGAAAAGGTAACCCAAAACATTCTCCACAAAGCTGGTGGAAAGAGCACGGGGTGGGATGTGCTGGAGAAGAGTTGGTAGAAGTGGTTGATCAGGATACGGATGGTTATTAATTATTCTGGTGATCCTGTCAATTTCAATATTGGTTTCTGAAGACGGTAGAAATTGGCTGGATATTTTCAGAGCATGAATGACAGAAAAATTTAGCTTTGGAGGAATTTGAGTAAGTTGATTGGATCTCTTTAATCTTGTCAAAAGGAGCATTCTTTCCTTGGTTGCACTTAGTAATAAGTGAAACTCTGTACACAATTTAGAATTTCCATTTTGCAATGCCTAACTGATGTCAAAACCCTGGATATCCAAGCAAAAAAAAAGTTAAAAGTCCATTAATTCAAAAAACAAAATAGTATTTAGATTCATGATTCGTCACAAATAAACCCAGTCCATATTAATGTACATGTAATACATTGTGAGAAAACCCAGACAGCGTCTAGCTCATCAGACACCACAATAACTGCTCCAAATTCAATTCAACAAAATACACGCCACGCATTATAAACAAACCAAACCCGCCCAAGCACCCACCTCAATCACTGGCAAGCTGCTATCATACTTCACATATTGTCAAAAGAACACAAAGAAAGCAACTCAGACTGAACCCAGGCACAACAAATATTTTATGCAAAAGTGTTAGGTCGGTATCGATCTGGAACGAAAGATTTAACGACTCAGTTCCAGAGGCGAGAACAGTACCTGATAGACGACGTCGCTGCTACAGAACAGTAGCTGACCGCCGACAGCAGACGAGCAATCGAGGGCACATAAGGACTAGGAGAGTGCTATAGCTGATGAGCCCACGTTTTATTCTTCTTGGTCTCTTGGCATAAGGGGAAGGAAGATATTGGGTTCGGAGAGGATTTTTATGGAATGGATTTCAAGAGCGATTGATTTTTTCTTTTTTAAAGTTTTTGTTTTTTTAAAGTTAAATTAATATTTTGTACAGTAAACGTAATAAAATAATGACGTACTGATATTTAAGTCAGTTTTTTTCTCAACCCTTAGATTAGATCCAAGGGTGAGTGATCAAAACTTCCTTGCTTCCCCTTATGCCAAGAGACCAAGAATCAAACGTGGGCTCATCGGCTGTAGCACTCTCCCTAGTTCCTCATGTGCCCTCGATTGCTCGTCTGCTGTCGGCGGTCAGGTACTGTTCTGTAGCAGCGACGTCGTCTATCAGGTACTGTTCTCGCCTCTGGAACTGAGTCGTTAAATCTTTCGGTCCAGATCGATACCGCACCGCGATTGGGTACGCTCGATCCAGATCGAAATTTGTAGGGGGTGAGCGAATTAGGCAACTATGATTTGAAAACTATCTTGGATTCTTGTGCAGAATAATTGTTTTGTTTTTTCTCTTGTTTCCTTCTTTAATGGGTTTTGGGTGTTAAAAGAGTAGGATCCTTTCTGTTGGATTAAATTATATTCTTTTTCTCCCTTGTTTGCTAACAATATGTAGCATATTCTCCTTTTGCAGAGTAAAATGTGCAAGAGAATAGGAAGTTGATGGCAGCAGCAGAAGCAAGGGCTGTGTGGCAGAGAACAGCTAATCGTTGTTTTGTTTAATAAGATGCCAAAAGAGCTCCCAAATTAGCTTGCTGCGAATCCTCATCTTCAACTACTAAGCAAGTTGATGCAGGGCCTGCAACTGTAGCAAAAGGGCCAGATCATCCTGCTTCTGGCTTCATGCCTCTTAATAGGAATCCTTCATTGTTGCGCTTCATCTCTGTGTCGCTCAGAGAATGCAGGCTTCTGGCGTAGTGCAAGATCACAGAGTGACAGTGGTCAATATTGGATCACCATGAGTATAAGATGGCCGAGGCTTTTAACACCCACGCACCTCTCTCAGATTATACGAAAGCAGAAAAACCCATTAACAGCTCTCCAGATTTTCAGTGAAGCTAAATGCAAATACCCCAATTACCGTCACAACGGTCCAGTTTATGCCAACATGATCAGCATACTCGGAAACTCAGGCCGAATCAATGAGATGAAGGAAGTAATTAATGAGATGAAAAACGACTCCTGTGAATGCAAAGATTCAGTTTTTGTTTCTGTAATTAAGACCTATGCAAGAGCTGGGTTGCTGGACGAGGCAGTGTCTCTTTTCAAGAACATTCCACAGTTCAACTGTGTGAATTGGACGCAGTCTTTCAATACCCTTTTGGAGATTATGGTGAAAGAGTCCAAGCTTGAAGCAGCTCATCGTATTTTCATGGAGCATTGTTGTGGATGGGAAGTGAGCTCTCGGGTTCGGTCCTTGAATTTGCTCATGCTTGCTTTGTGCCAAAAAGGTCGTTCAGATATTGCACTGCAAGTTTTCCAAGAGATGGATTATCAAAATTGCAATCCTGATAGGGAAAGTTACCGGATACTAATGAGAGGGTTGTGTGAAGATAAGAGGCTGAATGAGGCAACTCATTTGTTGTATTCAATGTTTTGGAGGATTTCTCAGAAGGGTTGTGGTGAAGATGTTGTGATTTACAGAACCTTGTTAGATGCCTTATGTGATAATGGGCAGGTTGAAGATGCTGTGGAGATTCTTGGTAAGATATTAAGGAAGGGGCTCAAGGCCCCTAAGCGGTTTCGCCACAATCTTGATCTCAGCCGTTATGGTAATGGCGAAGACACGGAAGGCATTAAGCGTTTGATCAATGAAGCTCTGGTCAGAGGTGGGATACCCAGTTTGGCTAGTTACAGTGCTATGGCAATCGATCTCTACAATGAAAATAAGATTGGTGAGGCTGACAGAGTACTGAAAGAAATGCAAGACAGAGGCTTTAGGCCAACAGCTTTGGTCTTTGAAGCAAAGGCAGCGGCATTGTGTAGGGAAAGTAAAGTTGTTGAAGCAGTGGAGGTGATTGAAAAGGAGATGGTGGAGGCAAACTGTGTTCCAACTGTAAGAGTGTATAGTGTTGTGGTAAGAGGCCTTTGTGGCAAAGGGCAGTCTGTTTTGGCCATTTTGTATCTGAAGAAGATGGAAAAGCAGGTGGGTTGTGTTGCAGACAAGAAAACCTATGGCATTTTAGTCGATGGGCTTTGTGGTGAGAGTAGATTTCTTGAAGCAAGCAGAGTATTGCAGGAGATGTTGATCAAGTCACGTTGGCCTTGTGCTGAGACTTACAATAGAGTTATTACCGGCCTTTGCTCAGTGGGCAAGCAATATGAAGCTGTTATGTGGTTGGAGGAGATGACGAGTCGGGCTATCCTACCGGAATATTCTGTATGGAGCTCATTGGTGGCATCTGTGTGTTGTAACATGGCCAACATTGCGGTTTGCTCCGACGCCTATAAGAGGCTAAAGAGTTCTTGATTTCTATGTAGTTAGACCAGTTGAAAATGGTTGACATGCTTTGTACACTTTTTTGCCCCCTCTTATTTATGCATTTTTCATCATTTGGGTATAAATTTTTTCATATTTAAATAGTTGAGTACACCAAAATTTATAACGAAAACCATGTCACGTTTTCAATTAAAGTGTCCATATTTTTGGGTAGCATTGTAAGGGTTCATTTCATTTCATTCAATTAGCTTTCCTACCATCCTCCCCAAATTTGTTAGGTGTCTTTCTACCTTTTTCTTCTTTTTTTTTAATGTAAAATTTTCCGTCCATTTCATTGAAGCCAAAGGTACAAGCAAAAGCCCAAAAGTAAATAAAGCAAAAAGTCAGGTTTGTTCACACTTGAGCACTTCTAAAGAAAACCAAATGATCAGTATGTTGTTGCCTTTTTTTTTGAATGAGGGTATACTGTTGCCTTTGTTTTTTCCATTTTAGTAACTTTACAAAAAAAGATAAAATTGTAATCATTATTTTTCTTTACCAAACAAACGATAGGATTTTATTAGATCAATTGAAAAAGTACATAGAGAGCCATAACTTCCCAGTGACTAGAGTTAGCTCTAGAGCTAAAACAATCTTGAGAGAATAAATTGCAAAGAACTTGTCTAAAAACCCCTATATACCGTCTAAGTTGTCCTAGATCAAGTCAGTTACATCAAGGACAAAACATGGCCTCTAACAGGCATAACTCTCCTAAAGAAACTAGACCACCTAGCAAATTCAACAAAATTTCTTGAAATTACAAGAGAAAACCAGACAACTCATAGAGTTTGTAGACTTTAATAACAAATTACACCAAATCTAAGAAACCAAACAACATCGACTAAAGGAGCAACAACAAAACTTCGCTCTACAAATGATGCACAACCAAAGCCATCCATATCCATAATAGAGACAACCAAATATGCCATGAGGAGAGAAGAGCATCATGATCTGCCAAGGCAGGGGAGAACACTGAAAATCCGAAGGGTAGTAAACCCCGGATCTGAAGCTTCTTATTCTAACTCTCCTCCATCCTCTGCCACAGCTCTTTATCACGTGAGGTGTACGTGGAACTAAAGCAGAGGGCAATTTCGACCTTCAAGATGTGGATCCAAGTTGGACCCACCACCTGCCTCTTCCCTTAAAGCATTATTTTCTTAAATGAGTTCTATTTTCTGGACTGATATATATGTATGTATATCAGTCCCCTTCTATTAACTCGAGCCAACTTCAGGGAACCACATAACCTCCAAAAGATTAAACAAGAAACAATTCAAGTTCAAATAAAGTATGTAATTGCATACAAATTCATAAAACCAAATATTCATGGATGCATGATATATATATATATATATATTGGTAGTGTGTACATGTCGGGTTTCTACCGTCTATCCCTCCCATACCATTTGAGTTGGCTATATACAGGGGCGGAGCCACACTGGGACCAGTGTGGTCTCGAGCCCCCACTCAAGTTTTTTTATATTTTAAAAGTAATATACTGGTATTTCTATATGTATATTATTTCAAATACTTTACGTTTTGATATGTACCCACATGTGTTGTGGCGGACCTATCAAGGCACAAGGAGGTGTTTCAAATTGCCCCTTTGCTCAACTGTTGGTGGTGCACTCCAGGTGTACAGATTACCTTATTTCCATTTACTTAAATGTTTTTGTCCTTTTACTTTCATTTATTTTTATATTACTCCATTTACTTAAGTTTACAATGTAAATAAGGAAGTACCCCTATTTGGATTCAAATAAAAATACTAGAAAATCAAATTCCCACCAAATCAAAATATGAAAATCGGTTTTAGTGCAAAATACGATTTAGGCTAAAAATGATGGCTCATTAAGTCAATATATACTTCATATTAAAATCTCATAAAATCAAGTTTTCTTATTTGAAGTATAAGGAATAAAAGCCGCCAAAAATTATCTTGAGAAAATGATTATTCCGAAAAGCCATTTTTCATACTTAGTCAATATTTTTACATAAAACATTTTTTCACGTATGACATGAATGCATAAAGGGATCTAAGATTTTTTTTAGTTTGTGAAATTTTGATTTTTTTCTTTCTATTGGGTTTAATGGGGGAAAAGCTTTAAAAATATTTGCTAAATCGCCACTCTTTGTCTATCTCTTGCAATTTTTCTTGCTCAAAATGTATTTGTCTATCCTTTGTCGAAATACAATTATGATTGCAACCAATAAGCAATATAATTCTTGACATACGTGATATATATATATATATATATATATATATATATATATATATATATACACACACATGAAATCCTCGACTTCACCATTGGCTTATATATGGCTAGTAATGATGTATATGTCACTTGATTATCAATTTCTAGTAGTTATTCCAACTATTAGAAATTTGAAAAATATGTTTATAATTTTTAAGTTATTCTTCAAGGGTTATACTTAAAAAAAATCATCTAAACTCTCGAAGTTGTTTCGTAATATATGCAACAACCAAAAACATAATTTGTTAAAAAATTGAAACAAAAATATGGGACAATCAAATCACTAAAAATTTCGAATTCAACTGATTTTTCGTGAATAATCCGAGAAATAAAATGTCCAATCTGAACGATTCTGATAATTCGTTTATAATCTAGAAATAAGATGTCCTTAGACATCATGGTTATTATAGAAAACCTCAACATATATAAATATATATATATATGATACCACAAAAAAAAAAAAAAAACAACACCATTTACTGCCACACTTGAATCCATGGACAAGAGGTTTGCTGCAGAACTTAGCAACATGAACAAACTTGTTCATGTCAACTCTGCGACCAATCAAACCAGTCAGTTGTTGGCAAACACATGAAACGTCGGCGTTCTTGACAACATCGCAGCAAACGCTTGATGGATCCATGAACGGTTTCCCTTTCTGCACATACTGCCCACAGTTTATCCTCAAACCGTTTCATGCTGCAATTTTGGGCAAAAACCATGTTGTTGTTGCCTGAAATGAACAAGTTTCTAGCGACAATGGAAAAAGAGAGCAAAATTAATCACGATGGAAATATTACTCATTCCCATCTCTCTTAATTTTTTCCTATCCCTTTCTCTCTTGCCCTCTTAGTGTTATTATTTGAAAGGTTTTTAAAATTTAACGTTTTGATTTTGTTTTAATATTTTGGTTGTTTTCTTTTATTTATTATGGGAGTTACAATTGTTTAAATTTTTAGTTTTATTTTCTATTCATTGCCTTAATTTTTCTGGTTTTATGTGTCTGGAGGTTACGAATGTTGGATGCCTATAAAAGGCCACTCCTCCTTCACATTTAAACACACCACAATAAGATTATTTTATTCTCATACTTTCATATGTTCCTTACTTTCCATATTATTATTTTGGGCAACGGTTCTGTGACTTTGAAATTTCTATCCGACTGTGAACGTGCTCATAGCGGACCTTGAGCCTGCGTATTGGGGTTGTATTTTGGAGTCTTGTAAACCGTCATTACTTGCACGTAGGGAGGCTACAAACGCTTTAGAACAACGTCTTTGACGTGCTTTCACTATATTAAACTTGCTTTCTTACTCTTGATTTATTTTACTTATTTATTTGTTTCTTTATTTTTACTTTACTGTTAAAACTTTGTTTTATATATTATTTATATCTAAAGGTTTGAACAAGAGTTTTACAAAAAAGGAAAAACACAATTTTTAATAACACTTAGGGCTATTGTTGAAACATATATATATATATATTACGGCCTTCTCTATTACGGAGTCCCATTATGCCGATTGGTTACGGATTTGTATTTTTTACCGTGCAATGATTTGAACGCTTCAAATTTATTCTTCTTCTTTCTTCCTCTCCTCGAGTTCACTCTTCGCTCTCTCCTATTTCTTTTTTATTTTTCCTTTTCTATTTGTTTCCTTTAATTTTCCTGCGTTTTATCCCTAATCTCTCTCCTCTTTCTTTCTTTTTCTTCTTCTTTCTCTTCACCAATTTTCTTCTTCCTTTTTATTCCTTATCTCTTCTCTCTCTGTTTCTCTTTTTTATTTTCCTGCATTTCTCCCTTCTCGCTCATCTTTCTTTTTTTCTTCTTCATTCTCTGAGAATGATTTGACTACAATATGTTGGGGTTGGAGTTGGGTGAAAAAATTGTCTAGTCGTAGGCGGCTCTTGGCCTGTTCTTATACCTTCATTCAATTTTTATTTTATTTTTTGGAGAAGATTGAAGAAAAAGAGAACAAAAAAACCCCCTCCTCTCTGTTTTTTTCTCCCCCATGACATGACACCCCTTTCCCTCCCCTTTGCTCACCACCAGAAAAGCCATTGACGATGCAAAGCAATTAAATATGTCGATGTGTGTCAATCACCGGCCACCGAATCTCCAATAGCCACACCATTTGCTTCAAATCATTCAAACCTCCAAACAGTGGCACACCCAGAAAAGTTCAACAGGGGTGAAATACAAAAAAAAAAAAAAAAAACCAAAAATGGATAGAGAAACTGCACCAAGCCAGAGGAAGAAGAACACTAGCGGAAAAATTAGCTGTCTCTAAATCTTCTTCAATAATTTCGTTTGGATATATGATTGATTTGTCCGCCATCTGCAAAAAAACAGTAGTGAGTTTAATTTCACCAATACCACTATCTTTAGCAATAGATAAATGTAGTAAATTAATGCTGGAACCCAAATCACATAAAGTTTTTTCAAAGAAATTATTTCCATTGGTGCATGAAATTTTAAAACTCCCTCTATCTTTTTCTTTGGTGGAAGCTTCCATTGCAAGATGACATTGCATTCTTCAGTCAGTTGAATTTTCTCATGATCACAAGAGTTCCAAGTATATAAATCGAGCAATTGGTGCAATGGCATGATTTTACATGAGATAAAGAGCTGGCGAATTTAATTTAACCTTCGAGTAAACATTGGCCACTGAATTTGGGGTGTAAAATGAGAAACAATACAGCAGTCGATGTGAGTTAAGAACTTGTGTAGCGTGAATGACACTTAGTTGAGCTTGGGTCTGAAACAATAAAACTCTGTTTAAAAGTTATACCAAATTGAAAAGCATTAGAAGGGGCCTCAGTTGTACTGATCCTCTTCTTCTGGAAAAACAAGTGTGATTGTATATGTGGTTTGAAGTTAGCCCAAAATTGACATGGGCCCATGTTTACTCTTTGATTCTAATAAACTATAAAGAAAATGGAAGATTTGAGTTCTGCAAAAGAGAAGTGAGTTTCCAAAGAGTACCAAAAGAGAAGGATTAGAAACTTATGTCCCCAAAATCTATTTGAGCTCTATATTTAAGCATATTATATTCAACCCAAGAACAAACATCCAAGGTTAAAAATATATGTAGTAAGACTATATAAATGGGGTCGAATCCAATTAAAAGTTTGCCAATGTGTGCTTGCATCGTGGTCATTGATGATGCTATATTGTCAACATAATAAAACAAAAGAGATCCAGTTTACGTAGTTGGGACTTGGAAGTCATGAAATTAATAATTTTATTGACATACACTCAAGGATTAAAATATCGGCCGTGCAAATAATATCGGGCCTCCGATTTACGGATATTTCGGGGGATATATCGTTATCGTTTTAGGTATCGGGAAAAAATCAACAAAAATGACAGATATAGGCATTGAAACACATAATTTTGGAGTAAAACTTTTATAGATGTTATGTACATTATCATTGAATGTATTGAACAAATAAAACTCAATATTTACTAAGAATAAGATATACATATGATGAAATATAAGTGGTATGTAATGCGCGTTAATGAAAAGTTTGAAAATAAAATGTTGATTAGAATGAATAAACCATGCATACATCCATAGTTTGTTTAAACATTGGATTACAATTTAGATTAGTGTCCATCTACATAAATGAAGAGCTTCTATGAAGTTCAAGCTTCTATGGGGTTCAAACAATGAGGAACAACCATCTAGATTCATAAAATAGTCATACCAAGTCATGTAACCCGTGCAGTGTATAAGCCATGTTTGAACATGGTGCACATATGTCTCTCTTGAGCTCCCTACTGTCCTCCCATATATGAGATAGTTAGGATTGACCCAACTAGTAGGTCCATAATCTGTTTCATCATCTTGAGCTTCATAACTAGTTCCACTATAATCAAACAGGACATAACCATAGCAGTCATAAAATTCATTTGAGTTAGTACTAGGTCTAGTTCCTATGCTCATAAATTATAGGGTTCTGGGCAAGGATTAGAGATTTTTGGGTTTCAATTTGCATCAATTGCCTTCAAAACTAAAGACTAATTTCTGGATTATTTGTTTGGTATTGGGAAATATCGGTAAATATCGAGGATATCGGAGGTTAACGGGGATATATCGCCGATAAGGGGAAGAAATAGGCTTACCCCCTCTATTTGTATCGACACCTAAAAAAATAGATATATCGGCCGATATATCGGGATATCGGCCGATATTTTCATCCTTGCATACACTACACAATTGTTTGAAACTAATTAGTTTCTTAGCTCTGTCCTAAGGAATCAGCCAGTTGATGATTCATGGAAGCACCAATATGTATGTAATAATCATCCAGAGAAGAAATACGTGAAGTTATTTGAATGGAAGCTAACGAAAAACACTAGAACCTAATGAGTTTAGGCTTGCATTTCATTAAGGAGTCCCATCAGTTAATGACACACACACACATATGTATGAAATAATCTGCATTCTAGCAGGAAAGAAGTTCAAGTTTCAACCGTGCTGCAGACTAAAGCAGGGCAAAACTAAGCATTCTTCTGATATCTATGCCACACTAAAGAGTAAAACGCAGATGGAAAATGGCACAAAATAAGACAAAAGACTAAAAAGCATAGTATATTCGAAAAGAAAACACATCTAACTACCTATCTGAATTGAAGTTGATTATGCATCATCACGAATCCGGAAAGGAATAACAAATAATATTCAGCATGGCAAACAGAATAATTTAGAAGATACCTAAGTAAAGCTCGCTAGCTATGAGTCAGTCAGACTCATATCCAATCCTGCTGTGTCATCTTCTGTGGAAAATAATCCCTCGGGAAGAAGTACAACGCAATAGAGGACAATGCCTCAATTTCTACCTTGCGCTGAGTGCTGACCATTATCTTTAGCTCCTTAACCCATTCCGGCTTCTCCTGGACGATATCTTCTTCCAACAGATGTTGCGCTAGCTCAAGATCAGCCTTCCTCATGACCAGCATACACCGTTTAGACAAACCAGTGCTCTCCAGATCACTAGGTCGGAGTCCCAACCACTTTATATCGCATCCTCCTGCTACGAAATGAGAGAAACTCTTCACCGCAAGTGGACTACTGTCCCCGACAGCTAACACTGGGAGATCCAACTCCTCCTTCATTTTCCTTACAAAGTCGACCGCCCAGTACGTGGCAGGCTCTTCTGTGTACACAAGGATACAAGAAAACGTATCGTCAACCTTATCCTTGGTCAATTCATTGAAACCACTGAGATTCCAACACAATAATATGTACTTTGCTTTGCTCTCCATGTCACTAACGTATTCGATCTTCAACGGAATGCCCATTAAGATAGGGAAAGGCGTCAAATGCATCATACGGCCTTCATAACGGAAACGAAGATCGCCCACAATACTGCCCATCGATTCGATGCCAAAAGAGGGAGGAAGCTACTGGGGTTTTATGAGACGCACAGAAAGAGGAGAGAGAGCGCTCCGATCTGTTGCCCAAGAGCTAGGGTTTCTGGAGTCCAGCGAAAATTCTAATCTACGTCAACCGGTTTTTCAACGGCTGGATTTAAATGATTTTGATCCAACCATCCATAATAAGTTCTGAAGAAAAACCACCTTAAAAAAACTGGAGAACAGGCTGTGGTGGATTTCTTTTCACCAATCACATCCTTCCAACATGAATTTTAATTTAAATAAATAATAAATTGATTAATTAAAATTTTTTTCGTTGGAAAATTGATTAATTAAATTAATAAATAAACAGTATGTGGTGGATGCGATGAGCTGCATGGCGGTTGGTTTTGTTATGTTTATATATATAGTCACCAGCGGATCTAGAAATTTTGCAATATTTCAAAGGATAACAATTTCACAAAAAAAAAAAATTACTTTGGAAATTGTCAATTTTTTAGACAAAAATCACCCGTATAATTGAAGTGATACTATTATTATTCATAATTCATGAAAGAAACAACATTTTCTTGTTAATTAAAAAAGATTCACTGATGAATTTTTTGTTTTGTGTTTGTGTTCCAAGAACTTGCATGATGAACATTCATGTTTTGAATATATTGATTAATTGAATTTACAATATTGTAATGTATATATGAACTAACAAAATTAGCTTGTCATAAATGTACAATTAATATATTTAGAGAAAAGAAAAAAAAGGAAAGAAGAACTTGCAATCAAAGTAGTGTTTCTAGGTTAAGCCATCAAACTATAGTATCTCTGCACTTCTTTTTTGGTGGTCCTAATAAGACATGAAAACTCACTTCTAATTATTCCTTCTGTTTTTGTGAAATGCATATTTTAGTAAACTCTAATGACTACTCTATCCTTCAAACTAAAGCTGCAACATGATGTGGTCTTTAAGGGGTCGTTTGTTACACAGGTTTGGCTTGGCACTGGTACTAAATTTAATCTTATGTTTGTTTCATCTAATCCTAGTCTTAGATGAGATTGCTAATACCGGCCCACCAAAAACACCTCCTTAGGAAGGCTTAACTAAACCCATGTGAAAATGGAGGCTTAATTAGTCTCATGCTCACCAATGTATAAGATGAATATATTATATTGTAATAATAATAACATATATTACTATTATTATTATATACACATATCTATATATTATATTATACTTACATACACATATACTATAATGTACATATATACACATATATACACATATATAATATATATATATATATATATGTATCTATATATTTATACACATCTATACATATATAATATATATAATATACATATACATATATAAATGTATATTATTATTATAATATACCCATATACACATATACATATTAATATTATAATGATAGTATACGTGTATATATGTAACATATATTATATATTATAATACGTATATATACATACACATATACATTATACATGTATAATATATATATATAATATACATATACATATATACATGTATATTATTATTATTATTATAATATACCCATATACATGTATACATATTAATATTATAATAATAGTATAAGTGTATATATGTAATAAATATTATATATTATAATACATATATACGTATATATACATATATGCAGAGGCGGAGGCACATGGGGACCAGTGCAGTCACTGGCCCCCACTAAAATTTTATTAAAAAAAAATTAGTACTACTATGCAAGAATCTGGCTACATATTTAGAAGTCATATGGACCAAAGAAGATTTCAGCCAAAGTTAAGCCATAGTGGCATGGTCCAGCAGCCAAAAATAGATTTCAACGTGGGCCTTATTAACTAGCCAAATATCCTAAAATTATACACTACCCATTCCTAAAAGGATTATAATAATAATAATTATTATTATATATTACCTTCTTGTATAAATCAATAAACCTAAGCCTTTTTTTCTTTTCCTAGGTCAGAAACAAGACCAGACTAGCCAGTTTCTTGTGAGTTTTTTTCTTCTCAAATTCTAATTATATTATCAAGTTTTTTTTATTTCTATTGATTTTAATGGGTCTTTCAATTTATGTGTAGATTACCAAAGGGAAAAGGCTTTGAAGATATTTGGTAAATCGCTATTCAACTCCAAGTATGTATTTGTCTATCCCTTGTAATTTTTCTTGCGTAGTATGTAATTGTTTATCCCTTTAATGCAATTGTGAACTTGTGTTGGTGAAATTTTAATTTTATTTTATAAATTTTTATATATATGATTCTCTATTGGTTTGATTAATATATTGCTTTGAATTGAATGCTCAATTTGCTTCAGTTTATAAGTTTGAGAAGATGTTCATAATTTTTTCAATTTAAATTTAGTTCATATATGTGTTTCAGTTATGGAAAGATTTTTCAAAAGAAAATCAAAGTCTGAGTTAGTGGAGTCGTCACTTGCAAAGAGTCAAAAGAAAAATGAAAGTAGTTCAAACCAAACTACGGGAGTTAACTTGGAAAATCTGCCAGCTGATCCCGGATTATGTAATCAAATATTGAGTTACCATCCAAATGTTCGAGACCAAGTTCGAAGAGCTTATCTCCAAAAAGGTCCATGTCAAACTCGAGGGCATAATTTTCCTTACAAAAATTTTGGAGCAAAACAAAGACGAATTAATCCTGGTTGGTTTAGTGAGTTTCCTACTTGGTTAGAGTACAGCATAGAAAAAGATGCTGCCTTTTGTCTATGTTGTTATCTCCTTAAACCTGATATTGGAGAGCAATCCGGTGGTGAATCTTTTGTTGGTGTTGGATTTTCGAATTGGAAGAAAAAAGATAGACTACAAATTCATGTTGGAGGACCAAATAGTGCCCATAATAAAGCTTGGAGAAGTTGTGAGGTCTTATTTAACCAAAAGCAGCATATTGAAACAATTCTCTCAAAACACTTAAACCAAGATCGAATTGATTATCGAACTCGTTTAGGTGCATCAGTTGGTGTTAGTAGGATACTTTTACAACAAGGGCTTCCATTTCGTGGGTATGATGAATCTGAAAATTCAACCAATCAAGGGAATTTTCTTGCATTTTTACGATGGCTATGTCGTTTCAATGATGATATAAAAGTCATCACGCTAAAAATGCTCCTAAAAATATGAAGTTGACATCACCTGATATCCAAAGGACATTTCAAGTGCTATTTCAACTGAAATTATCAATGCAATCATTAGGGATATTGGTGATTCATTATTTGTCATTCTTGTTGATGAATCATGTGACATGTCTTCAAAGGAGCAGATGGCAATTGTGCTACGTTATGTGGATAAAGGTCAGGTAATTGAACGTTTTGTAGGTATTGTGCATGTTACAGATACTAAATCTTCCTCACTCAAGTTAGCCGTTGATGATTTCTTTTCGAGACATGGATTAAGCATCTCTAGATTGCGAGGGCAAGGTTATGATGGCGCAAGTAATATGAGAGGTGAGTTTAGTGGTCTTAAAACACTCATTCTAAATGAGAATGACTCTGCTTTTTATGTTCATTGTTTTGCTCATCAACTTCAGCTAACTCTGGTAGCTGTGGCAAAGAAACATTCAGAAATTGCATATTTATTTACTATGGTTTCTAATGTGGTGAATGTTGTGGGTGCATCCGCTAAGCGCCATGATATGCTGAGAGAAAAGCATGCTGATGCAATTTTTGAAGCACTCAATAATAATGAGCTCTTAAGTGGGCAAGGCCTGAATCAAGAAACTAATCTTAAGCGGTCTAGTGATACACGATTGAGCTCTCATTATAATTGTTTAATCAGTTTGGAAAACATGTTCCCGTCTATGATAGATGTGCTTAAGATTGTAAGAACAGATGGATCAGGTTACGAACAAAAATTTGAAGCAAAGGTTCTATTGACTTTTATGCAATCATTCAGCTTCATTTTTGGTCTACACTTGATGAAAAGAATTTTGGGAATCACCAACAACTTGTCTCAGGCATTACAAAAGAAAGATCAAGATATTGTGAATGCCATGGACTTGGTCAAAATATGTAAAGGAAGATTGCAAAGTATGAGAGATAATGGTTGGGATTCTTTACTTGATCAAGTTTCTTTCTTTTGTGGCAAGTATCATATTGAAATTCCTAAAATGGATGATATTTTTCTAGTGGAGGGAGACCAAAACGTAAAGCTCAGCCCATCACAAACTTACATCATTATCGTGTTGATTTATTCGTTGATGTCATTGATATTCAGCTCAGAGTTAAATGATCGGTTCAATGAGAAGAATCTTGAATTACTTCTTTGTATGGCATGCTTGAGTCCAAGTAATTCATTCTCTGCTTTTGATAAAGCAAAGTTGATGCGACTTGCCCAATTTTATCCAAGTGATTTTCCTGAGCATGACCTCAAATTACTCGAAGAACAACTTGAGAATTACATTTGGGACGTGAGCTCTAACAATGAATTTACAGAATTGAAAGGGATTACTGATCTTGCACAAAAGATGGTTGAGACAAAAAAAGATCATATCTACCCTTTAGTGTACTTGCTTCTGACACTAGCACTAATCCTACCTGTTGCGACCACAAGTGTAGAGCGAGTATTTTCTTCTATGAATATTGTGAAGAATCGGTTACGCAATCGAATGGGGGATTTATGGATGAATGATTGTTTGGTTGCATATATTGAGAAAGACATTTTTAATAGTATAGATGAAGAGGTTGTTATGCAACGATTTCAAAATATGAAAACTCGTCGAGGACAATTATGATTGTAATGAATAGACAATATAGACAATATGATTTTCGATGTTTTGATGTCTTGTGAGTTCAAGTTTTTATTATTTATATTTTGTGAGAGGCCCCAGAGACATGAAATCTGGCCGCCATGCTGCGTATATGTGTATATATCTTATACCCATGTATGTAATATAATATACATATACACACGTATATACACATATACATTATATATATATGTATAATGTATATGTGTATATGTATTATACCCATGTATATATTATAAAATACATATATAGACGTATATATATGTATATTATATATTACAACATACCCTTATATTATATATATATATATGTTTATATTATTTATAATATACATGTATTCATGTACATACACATATATGTTATATTATATATATTTATATATACATATATATTATACATATTATAAAATACATATATACACGTACATAATATATGTATTTATACATATATACATATATACATATATATAGATATTTTTGAAAAATAAAAATTCTAGTCCTAGTCCAGGCATACACTAAACGCATGATAAGTACTATCCAACTTAGACCAAGCCAAGCTAAGCCAAGACAGTCCCTAAGCATAGTCCATGCCAAGACAGTCCTGTGTAACAAACGAGCCCTAATAGAACAAAAACTAAACACGTGTAATGTACACAGAGATTTTAAAAGGTATTAATTGATCTGGTCCAAAACGATTCGTTTTTGCCATATCATTAAAAAGAAAAATAGATCGTGCTTGCTGCTGTTGCTCTTCACTCCAGCCTTTCCAAACAGGTTGTGGGTATTCTTGCCTAGCCACCCAGCCGCCCAAAAGCTCAAGATGACTAACTTCTATGGTATTTTCAGGCGAGGGGATGCACTTTCACCTCTATGGGTCCTCCACTGTATATAATGGGTTGAGGGTATGTCATTACAATTATATATATATATATATATATACACATAATAGGGTTTTGTAGATGTCGGTTAGGCAAGCTGGTCAGACCAGTGTCTGCCTCTTTACACTCAAGTTTAAGTTCTCCTTCCCGTAGATTAAATTAATTTACAGTAATTTATATAATTGTTTGTATTTAAAGAAATGGTTTTTTTATAGTACAAAGTGTAACATCCCACATCGACCAACGAAGAGGGGGTGATGTGCCTTATATGTACATGCCCACCTTCATCTAGCACGAGGCCTTTTGGGAGCTCACTGGCTTCGGATTCATTGGCACTCCGAAGTTAAGTGAGTTGGGGCTAGAGCAATCTCAGGATGGGTGACCCATTGGGAAGTTGCTCGTGAGTTCCTAGAAACAAAACCGTGAGGGTAAGGCCCAAAGCGGACAATATCGTGGTAAGAGAGTCGGGTCGTGACATAATGGTATCAGAGCTGGACCTCGACCGGAAGTGTGCCAGCAAGGACGATGGCCCCAAGAGGGGTGGATTGTAAGACCCGTGAGTTTGGGGAAGCAAGAACGGTGAGTAATCCCACATCGCTCGGGGAGGGAAATGTGAAGTGCCTTATATGTGTGGACACTTTTCTTCCTAGTACGAGATCTTTTGGGAGCTCATTGGCTTCGGATTCCTTGGAACTCCGAAGTTAAGTGAGTAGGGGCTAGAGCAATCCCAGGATGGGTGACCCACTGGGAAGTTGCTCGTGAGTTCTCATAAACAAAACCGTGAGGGCGGGGCCTAAAGCGGACAATATTGTGCTATGGTAGAGCCCATCCGGGATGTGACAGAATGGTATCAGAGCCACTCTGCCGTGTGGTGCGAGTGTGCTAACGAGGACGTTGGGCCCCTAAGGGGGGTGGATTATAACATCCCACATCAACCAACGGAGAGGGGGTGATGTGCCTTATATGTACATGCCCACCTATATCTAGCACGAGGCCTTTTGGGAGCTCACTGGCTTTGGATTCCTTGGAACTCCGAAGTTAAGCGAGTTAGGGCTAGAGCAATCCCTAGATGGGTGATCCACTGGGAAGTTGCTCGTGAGTTCCCAGAAACAAAATCGTGAGGGCATGGCCTAAAGCGGACAATATCGTGGTAAGAGAGTCGGGTCGTGACATAATGGTATCAGAGCTGGACCCCGACCGGAAGTGTGCCAATAAGGACGCTGGGCCCCAAGGGGGGTGGATTGTAAGACCCGTGAGCTTGGGGAAGCAAGAACGGTGAGCAATCCCACATTGCTTGAGGAGGGAAAGGTGAAGTGCCTTATATGTGTGGGCACTTCTCTTCCTAGCACGAGGCCTTTTGGGAGCTTACTGGCTTCGGATTCCTTGGAACTCCGAAGTTAAGTGAGTAGGGGCTAGAGCAATCCCAGGATGGGTGACCCATTGGGAAGTTGCTCGTGAGTTCCCATAAATAAAACCGTAAGGGCGGGGCCCAAAGCGAACAATATCGTGCTAAGGAAGTCGGATCGTGACAACAAGCGCCATTTTCCATTGGGTTAGACCCCGTTAAAAAAAAGAAGATTTTATTTGTGTAGCAATACATATGCAAATCTCTTTAGTATGTATAAATGATATATTTGATTTGATATAAAGCTATATAAAATAAAATAAAAAATTGTAATACTTGTACAATGCTTTGTGAGACAATTATTACTAATAGAAGTTGAGAAGAATTTGAAAAGTTAGTAGTTAAAGAAAAATATCGGCGGATTTTATTTATTTTTTGTTTTAAAGTAATTAGTATTTATTTATAGAACCCCATTTTTGTCAATGGGACATAGCTAAATTGGTTAAACTTTTTCACCTCCACTCATGTGGACAGAGATTTGAAAACCCTATGCACCCAATGAATATTTGGATAAACCTCCTTCTCCGATCACTTATTCTAAATAAAAAAAGAGTGTTGCTAAATGAATTCTAAAATTAATTGAATACACTCAATGATCTAGGTACACCCTAATAATTTAATTAAAATATAAAATTAATTAAGTACACCTTATTTTACTACCAAAATACCCTTGCTACACCCTAATACACTTTATCACACAACACCCTATTTGATATTCATGTTTTAGTTCGACAGTTTAGCCAAGTGGTGTTTTCTTTCACACCACGACACTGAAATAGAACTGCACATGAGGTGGCAGCTTATGTTTCTAGGATGGGTGGTGATCATGTCTCGGATCAAGCTGGTCCAGCATAGGTCCTTAATATTTGGCTATTGATGTCAACTATCTTATTCATCTTTAATAAATTTCCCTCATGTTTTGACCAAAAAAAGGATGTACTAGTAGAGTTACAATTGTCAGGGTATAAGATTGTAATCTTCTGTGAACCAGTGCCTCAACCTCAATTTGCGACCTCTGCAACGTGTGCGCCTCCTGCCACCTTGAACCTTGGTGTCATGTAACTTGATAAACGAGTGATGCCTTGAGGCGATTTTTGGAAGCCTTGCATGGAAGTGCGTTGTGAGGTGTGCCTTGATTATGCCTTTTAAAACCTTGGGCACTAGAACAAAGGGGCAAATCCAGCATCTCCATGGCTTTTCCGACGAGGGGAGGTGCAGCTACACCTCCTTGTGCCTTTGTAGGTCAGCCAATGATGACGAAGCCAAGCTAGACTGATGGTACGTTGGACTAGTAGTAATGACAATGGGAACAAGGTGGCAGTGGAGGCGACAAGGAGGTAGCGGTGGGTAGGGCCATCCCTGAGATTTTGAGGGCCTTGTGCGAAACTTAAATTGGGACCTCACATAATCTAATACGAAAATACTAATTTTTTTTGCCATACCTTAATCTCATAAAACAACATTTTCATCGATATCAATATTTTCATTGTCATCATTCTCATTACCCACACAATCATCCATATTGTTTTCAATATCTTGCAATTCCTCAACATCATCTTGTTGTTGTTCATTAGAAATACTTTCGTCAATTGTAGCATGTGATTCTTTAACAATGAATCTATTTAGAGCTCCTATTTGAGATTTGATTGAATTTGACTATATGATTTTGAGTGGTTTTTATGAATTTAGGAATTAGTGTTTTCGTTTTTTGGTGTTGAAATTCCTGAAATTGAAAGAATAACAAAAATTGTCAAATGATTGAAAAAAGAACCAAAGAGATTGATGAATGATGATAATTACTTACTAGAAAATCAGAGTTTAAGAGAAAAAAGAAGCCATGAAGTTTTTTTTTTTTAGTGGAAGAAAGTATACTTTGATACTCGAACAAAAGAGATTGATATAAACTATTGTTGGTTAGCTTAGTTTGATGTTACCCTTTTTTTAAAATATGTTTCTATTTTATTTATTTATAATTATTTAAAGTTTGTTATTATAATGCAAAAATAATAAAAAACGCAAATAAAATACCTTCAATGAAACTCGAACCCGGGTCTTCAATTAAAGGATATGTGCCGGAAAGCCAACTCCACCGCACACACTTTTGTGCCAACATTTATCATGCTAAAGTTTATATACAATTCCTGTAATATTAATATATATATATATAATATAATATAAAGAATTTTTTTTTCGGGGGCCCTCAAAAATCAGGGGCCCTATGCGGTGGCGCCACTTGCACCACCCCAGGGTCGCCCCTGGCGGTGGGGTGATGATGGTGTTCTTGGTGCTGGTGGTTGTGATTTGGGATTCTTTTTGTTTTTTAAAAAATGTTTTTTATTTTATATAAGCGATATTCTATCTTAAACTTATCTAAACTATGGGAAGAGGGATTCGAACTCGGGTGTAGAGTGGGGAGCACATCCGCTCTAGCCAACTTGGCTAAGCCCATGTTTGCGTTTTGTTGTTTTTATGTGTTGCAATTTTTTTTTAGTTGTAATAAGTGCATGAATTCTTTTTGAGTTTCTTACATGGTTTTAATATCTACTTTTAGATTTTATTTGTGATAGTTTAAAGGTTGTAGTTGCAGTTGTAGTTTTGTGTGCTAAGTCTCTGTGTAGTTGTTTAGGCTTGTGGCTTTTATTTGAAATTTCTTTGGTCATGTAAGGCTATGAGTGGAGATACACACTGTGCACTTGTTGTTACCAGTGGATTCCTCCACATTTGGACTAACCCTTTTGTAGTTACAGTGCTTCCATATTTGTATTAACCTGATGTGGCTATTTGTATTTGTATTGGCCCTTGCAAGTGACGATCTTGATGCCTAAATTATGAATGCAATATATCACATTTTTGTAATTTTTTATTTAATAAAAACCTTGAAATAATAAAGAAATTTATTTTAGGAGTTTCAATATTCCAATATTTGTATAAATTAATCCAAATTATTTTTCTCCACTAGAACAATCAATTGGAGAATGGCTCAATAAAAAAAAAAATCAACAATGTATATCAAATTGACACGTTTTTAACCAAACATTACGATTGTATTTGGTTCATGGAAAATTGAGCTTATAAATGAGAAATTATATTTCGTAAAATCAAACATGGGAAATAGTTCCGGACACATGCGAAAATAACAATGAAAATGGAACCTTACACCGCCCTTGAATTTCATTTTCCCTTCCCATAAAAAGTGGGTCAAAAAGAGGAGAAAATGTGATTTAACCCAATTTTGAAACCAAAATAATTAAAGGCATGTTTACTAATCCATAATTGGATTAGGAGGAATTGAATTGATGATGAGTTGGATTGAGGAGAATTAGATTCCGGATTCCTATTGAAGTTGTTTACTAAACCATATGGAATTGGGGTAGGAGTGGTTCTAATTACTAAAATGTCCTTGTTGTTTGATTAAAGTAGATGGAAAATTTGGAATTTTGAAAATTGTGTAAGGATATAATGGATAAAAAAGATGAATTCCTAATGGGTTAGTTATCCAGGAATTATAATACTACATCTCACCCAAAAATCGAATACCTCCAAAATCAGGAATTCAATTCCTAATTTTGTATAGACCCCACTTAATTTTCAATTCCTTGATATGAAGGAAACACAGAAATCCTCCACTAGAGAATTCAATTAGAGCAAGTCCACCTGCACCCGAGGAGGGGGTGGGACCCACGGGCCCGAGCCCAAAATGCAGTTCCGGTAGGGGGCAGCCCTGCAAGGTGCGGGACCCACGCACACCGGGCAAGCCCGCGGGGAGGCACGAGGCCCACTGGGGGATGACGTCCGACGTTCAAATTTTTACCGTTGGCGCGTGCGTTACGCGCCAACGTAAAAAATTTGAACTTCGCAAGACGCCGACATCACCCTACGGCCAACCATGTAACACGCCACGTGTCGATTTTTGGTGGCTCCGATCAATTTTTTCTCAAATCCAATGGTTTCGTTATTTTGGGCTAAAAAATCTGAAAAATTCAAAAAAATACCCAAAAATTATACAACTTTTTTCTATAAATACCAACCAATATCCTCCACTTTCAACACCAAATACTCATACATTTTCTTCTCCTTCTAATATTCTTCACTTTCTACACAACATTTTCTTCACTTTAAAGAGTCATTTTTTTGAAATTTGGAATTCATATGAAATTTATCTCAAAATTTGAAACCGAAAATCTTATCGACAAATTTTATCCGATTATGAGATATGAATTTTTTAATAAATATCGACACGCATTTAATCCAAAAATCTTATCCGAAAATATTATCCAAATTAATTGTTTAGGTTACAAAAAAAAAAAAAAAAATTGAATAGTAGTTACGCAGCGAACGCGAAATGCGTATTCTTATTTACACTATTCACGCGTGAATAGTAGCCCCTAGCTCCCCCTCCCCCTCCCCTCCCCCCCTTGCCATGGCAACCCCAACGGGTGGAGTTGCTCTTAGTAAACACACCATAAGTTATATCGCGCCACCCCCAAGCCATTTGATAAGGAGGACACATCGGTCTTTTCACAAGAATGCCAAAATTTCAATTTCAAGCTCCCTCCTCAGTCCTCCTTCCTTCCTCCTTCAACGCCCGCCCTTCTCTCCGAAAACCCCAAAATCCCAATTCAATGGAGCAGCAGAAGCGCATGGTGAGCAAGTGCCCGGAGAACGAAGAGCTCGCAGCGTACGTGCTACGCAAGTGGCAGGAAATGGCCGAGCAAAAGCCCAAGGGCATCTCCGAGAACATCGAAATGACTCTTTCTAAGGCTTACTCCAATGTCTGCAACTCCAAGAACCCTATTAAAACCCTTAAAGAGTTTTCCCAAATCAAGTGAGTTTTCTAAGCTCTGTTTTGATTTCTCTAGAAAGTTTGCATTTATATTTAATCAGGGTTTAATTTTGGTCATTCTTGGAATGGAAGATTGTCAATTGTGAGGGTTATAATCTTAATCAATTAAAGCATTTTCATTTAATTTTATGGAAAATTTATGATGTTGAAGTTATAATTTTGGTTTTAGTGGTTTTGATCATATATTTCGTTTAATTTTGTTCACTCTGCCAAGTTATAGTGATTGAAGTTAAACTGTAATTTTTTTTCTTTCACAGGAGCTTATGTACTTTTGTGGAATAAGATATTCTTGAGATTATATAACTTCAGCTTATTGTTAATTTCTTGATTTTTTTTAAAATATTTTATTGAGAGTTTATTGTTGATATGCTCAACAAGTCTTACCCAAGATTTTTTTTTTTGGTAGTATTTTGGTTACAGTAGTATGATAAATGTGAAGTTTCCTCTGTTTGGCTGTGGAAAAATTGTGGTTAAGACAAAATTTCAATCTTTTCTCTTACCCAGGGGCGGATCCAGGATTTTAAAACTGACTGGGCTGGACTTACATTAGGAACAAATATTTTTTTCCCAAGTGAAAAATTGTGGAAATTTCAGTGAAGTCTAGTTTATTTCTTTGAAATTATACGTTCCTAAAAAAAGTTCAAACAGTATGATGACTTTCATTTAAAAGCAGAAATTATATACTCTAAAAACTAACTATACCTATTCTATGCATTTTACATAACACTATAAAATCTTAGGCCCATTTTGTAACATTCTTCGTGTCCAGGTTTTAGTTTTTTTAATTACTTAAAAATAGAAGTGAAACACAGTGGGGAAATGAGTCAAAAAGGAGGAAGAATGGATGAGAGGAGGGTGGGAAGAGCAAGAAATTAAGAGACCTTTAAAAAATTGAAACATTTGCATTGTTTGCAAGACGGCTAATGTCACTGCAGCAAATTTAGAAAATGTGTTTAATTTATTTTAAGATAAAATTTTTGGCCATAATTTTTTTACATGTATATTAGTCAGTTGGCATTGCCTTGCTCTTGGAGAAAACTTTTCGGACAAAAAATAAAGCATGATTATTATTATTATGTAAAACAAAGTACATATGTGTATGCGATGATAATGTACTCCATTTTTCCTGTCAACAATAATTTTGACTTTCTCTGGGTGTAAGAAACTGCAATAGAAATAGAGATTTCTACTGCACTTACAAAAATTTCGAATGGGCTATAGCCCGTACATCCTTGCATTTCTGTCTCCAACCTTGTTCTTACCTTGTAGGGAGCTGAAATAATAAGAATGGAATGAGAAAATTGAATCTAATTCATATCATTTTCAGGAAGAGGTCTTCACATGGGAAACTAAAAAAATGAAATCGAGTTATTATTATTTTTTTAATAGAGACAATTGTATTGATAATCAAAAGGACAAGATGTCCTTGATCATACAACAAAAGAGAAAACAGTAAACAGAACACAACAGAAAAAAGGAAGAAAAAAGCTAGACTACGGAACCCATGTAGGAAACTGAGCTAAAAAACTATGTAAAAATCATCTTAAAACATCCGCCATATCTCTCATAATTATGGAATAATGGTAGTCTTTGAACTGGTCGGAGACTGAAGCCCATAGAGCCGCCCAACATTTAGCCCTATCCCATAACTCCTCAGGTCTTACACCTAAATGTCCCTGAAAAATTCTTCTATTGCGTTCCAACCAAATATTCCACAAAATAGCTTGAAAAAGACAATCTCGTAGGATTCGAGCTCTCTTCCCCCTTCCCGACACCACCAACTTGATACTTAGGAGCTGAAAACACCCTTTAGGGGTCACCCATTCCGCTCCTAAAGTGCACAGCATCTTCCACCATAATTTTAATGAATATGGGCAGTGAATGAATAGGTGATCAGTGTTTTCTGCGTTCTCCTTGCAGAGAGCGCACCAAGAAGGAGAAAGACACAAATTTGGATGCCTCCTTTGGATAAAATCGCAAGTATTAACCTTGCCATTCGCAACTAGCCACGCAAAAACCTGGATTTTCGGGGGAGTCTTCGCCTTCCAGATTGAGGTGAAAGGAGAAAAACTGTCCCTGACGCCATGAGAAGAAAGAAAGGACCTAAAAGACTTGCACGAAAACAGCCCATTATCCTCAATGTTCCATAACCTCCGGTCTAATCTAGAATTGCTTAATCTTACCTTCCCCAATATGTCCAGCAGAATTACTGCTTCATTGATCTCCGCCTCGGACAAATTCCTTCGGAAACCAAAGTCCCAAGTAAGGGGCTGATCATGAGAGTTAACAAAACTTGAGATGTTTAGATTCTTCTAACGGGACAAGGAAAATAGTCCGGGAACAAATTTTTCAGTAACCCTTCTTTCAGCCAAAAGTCCTCCCAAAATCTGATTTTTCTCCGTTGCCGACAGAGAACCTGCAACACTGAAGGAAAGAATCATATCCCTTTGAGATCTCACGCCATGGATTCCTACAGGACACATTGGTTGCTCGTTTCGTATCCCAGCCATTTGAATCAACTCCGTACTTGCTCTTGATGACCCTGTGCCATGTCGAGTTGGTTTCAAGTGAAAATCTCCACAACCATTTGGCTCTTAGTGCATCATTTCTTTCTCTTAGAGACCCAATTCCAAGCCCACCATCCTCTTTAGATTTAATAACTGTCTCCCACTTCACCAAATGGCTTTTCTTTTCGTCTTCTAAACCTTCCCATAAAAAGTTACGCATCAGGTGTTCAATTTTGGCAGCCACACCTCTAGGCATCTTGAATAAGGACATATAATAAGATGGAATGCTACACAAGACAGCTTGGATAAGCGTTAACCTACCACCTTTAGATAAACAAGCCCTCTTCCATTTTTGTAGTCTTTTTTCCACCTTTTCTACTACCGGATTCCAGAATGAAAGAGCTCTGGGATTTCCCCCAAGAGGAAGACCCAAATACGTCATGGGCCAACTCCCCACCTCACAACCCCAACTTCCCGCCAAATTATCCAGGGAATCACAATTGAAATTGATTCCAAAGATACAACTTTTAGCCTTATTAATCTTCATTCCAGAAACAACAGAGAACAACTTCAACAACTCTAACAAATTTGTCCAGTAATCTTCCTTCCCGTCTAAAAAGAATATAGTATCGTCTGCAAATTGAAGATGAGATACTTCCACATTGTCGTGCCCAGAAACAAGACCACGAATTAGATCGACATCTTGAGCCTTTTCTAGAATTTTGCTTAAAACTTCACTGACCAAGGTGAAAAGGAATGGTGATAGCGGATCCCCTTGTCTCAACCCACCCCAAGATGCCTTGAAGTTTCCTCTTGGTTTTCCATTAATCATAACGGAAAAATTGACGGATTCCAAACAGCCTTTGATCCATCTTCTCCATTTGGCTCCAAAGCCTTTCCTTTGCATCACATCATCAACAAAGTTCCACTCCACATGGTCATAAGCTTTCTCAAAATCAATTTTGAGCACCATCCCCTTTCGTTTCTGTTTTCTAACTTCCTCTAAAACTTCATTCGCTACAAGTACAGCTTCTAGGATCTGTCTTTTTTGGACAAAAGCGCCCTGGGCTTGGGATATTGTACTGCCAAGAACCTCTCTCAATCTTGAAGCTAAGACCTTGGATATTACTTTGTAAAGACTTGAGACGAGACTAATTGGTCTATAATCAGTAACCTTCACGGAATTCGCCTTTTTGGGAATGAGACAAATGAAAGTTTCGTTAGTAATCCCATTTACAATCCCATTATGGAAAAAATCTTCCATTACCTTCATGACATCACCCTTGACAGTCTCCTAGCAAGATTGAAAAAAACACATTGAATATCCGTCTGGCCCGGGGGATTTATCCGAACCACAATCAAAAACAGCCTTTTGAACTTCCTCCACTTGGAATGGTCGTTCGAGCCAAATGGCCTCCGATTGGCTAATAGGACACCAATTTAGGCCTTCAATACCCCAACCTGTGTTTTTATTGCTGCTATATAGCCCTTTAAAAAACTTAAGAACCTCCCTTTCAATACAAGCATCAACTTCTATTACACCTGAGTCCTCCATTGGTAACTTGTCTATGAAATTTCTTTTCCTAACTCCGTTTGCCACTTTGTGAAAGAACTTGGTGTTCCCATCTCCTTCTCTTGCCCATCTTACCTTGCCCCTTTGACTCCATTTTATTTCCTCCTTTTGAGCTAAAACTCCAAGCTTTATAAGAATATTTTCCCTCTTGGACCTCAATAGACTGTCCAAACCTTCACTACCTTCCTGTTGATCCAGAACCAGCAATCTAGCTTCGGCCTCCCGTTTGTCTAGCTCAACATCTCCAAATACCTCCTTGCTCCATAATTTCAATTTCTCTTTCAAAATTTTTAGTCTCGTCATGAATTTGTAGCCCTCCCAACCTAGAATCTGGTCCTCACCCCACCACAACTTGATTTTCCTTTTAAAGTCCGGATGATTCAACCACATTTTTGAATCGAAAGGGCGAAGGACCCCATTTTACTCTTGACGTGTCCAGCTCTATAGGGCAATGATCGGAAGTGATTCTCGGCAATGCTTTGTGACGAAAGTTAGGAAAATAATATCCCCAATTGCCTGAAATCAAAAACCTGTCGAGTCTTTTGCATATTGCGTTTTCTCTTAGATTTGACCAAGTGAAAGAAGCGTTGAGGAGAATGGGGTCCCGAAGATTTGTTTCTTGGATGAAATCATTAAAGTCCCACATGCTCTTAGTCACTCTTCCGCCGTTCAATTTTTCAGCCGTAAATTGAACCACGTTAAAGTCACCGCCTAAACACCACTTATCTCCACAATAACCGTACAGATCGGCCAATTCTTCCCAAAATCTCTTTCTTTCCCTTTGTCTGCAAGGGCCGTAAATCCCCGACAACCACCAGTCCACCCCGGAGCTCTCAACGATTCTAATAGAAACTGAAAATTCACCAACCATAGAGTCCAACACTGACACTGATTGAGAGTTCCACAAAATTGCAATACCTCCAGACCTACCCAAGGAAGGAGAGAAGACCCAGTCCTTGTATCTGGACCCCCAAACACTTGCCACCATCTGTCTATCCACAAGCTCCTTTGTTTCCAACAAAATTACGATGTCTGGTTTAATTCTTCGTACTTGTTCCCAGTAATCTTTTCCTTCTACTACCCAAACCTCGGATGTTCCAGCTGACTATCTTCATTAATGAGAGTTGTAGTCCCTTGTTGAAATCCAATCCTCCTCACATTTTCCAATACCCATAAACCCTGAAGCACCGTTAGACCTACAAGGTTTGCCGCGCCTTCTATGTGCCAAATTCTTCTTTAAGGGCATCAATGATATGTCCATTCTGTTGAGAAGAGATTTGGGCACGCCATCTTTACGTCCGTGAACTCGACGTTTCCTTCTTTTTCTAGAATAATACAGAACTTCTGGGATGGATGCAGGAGCGACTGGTGGGTCTTCGTTCTCCTCTATACTCAGGATCCCGTTTGACTGCAAGTTGACATTAGGAAAGCCATCTACAGACCGGGCGCATTTGTTGGGATCATCGGAACGATGAAAATCTCATTAAGAATCCCCTCCTCACCAGCAAAAGCATCTATATGCTTCGAATCCTTGTACGACGAAATTTCGTCAACGAACTCAGAATCCGATGATGGTAATTTGAGTGAAGAATCCACTGATTCCGGGCAAATCGACGAAATTGATTCATCATCATCTTTCTCGACTGTCTCAGATGAGAGGGGGGTACCAATCTGCCTCGAAATGTCTGGGTTGGAGAGACGGTTATCGATGAAAGGTAGACCCCGTCTAAGACCCCGCTTCCCTCGCAGGTCGATCTTCCGAATCTTGACAGAAAGCTAAGAGTTTGCTTAGGCTTAGTGGCAGCACAATTGCTCGTTGACTGTGAATGAAGGAGAATAACTTTATTCTTCCCATGAGTCTGGGCCGGTACACTTGCAGATTTAAATTTCAATGTGGGCTTGGGGTTGGGCTCAGAGGATAAGCCACCAAAACCACATGGAAAGCCAGGTTGGACCTCAAAATTCAAAAAGAGCTTAGGAAAACTTGGGCCCGATTTCCCTTCTTCATCGTTTGTGGCCAATTCCAATACAGAACCTGAATTATTTAATTTCTTGAAAAACCCCTTCTCTTGCACCCTTTCAACCTGTCCCCTTCCTAAAATAACTTTTGACTTTTCAATAAAAATTGTCTTGATTATTGTGGAAGCTGTTTAGAGGTTTGCAATTTCATGATTTATTTTATTGGAATGACGAGCACCATTCATATGTTGGTGTAGGGGTGTGGGGAAGTGGATTCTGCGGCTTATGCAAGGGTTCTTTGAGACCGGTTCAAGCAGTTCTGAACCAGAAGACTTAACAAAAAAGGGTACTTTTAATAATTCATTGGCTTTACATTCTCTGTACTTGATTTAATGTTAAATTGATTGGTGTTGCTGTCAAATATGCATGTGTTTTAGGTAAGAGAAACAAAGGAAGCAGGCGCTATCTTCCACAAAAGAATTCTGTGGCATATGCATTATTGATCACACTTTGCAGGTAAACTGGAATGTTATTTAACTAAGTAAGCACTCACTCACAGCTTTAATTGAATGTGCTTTATCAAATTTTTGGAAGTTGGAGTTAATGATAAGTTTTTCAGGGGAACTGAAAATGGGAACGAATTTATGCATAAACAGGAGCTTATTGATGCAGCTGAAGCAAGTGGACTTTCTCGTGTGCCAATTATGTATGTTGTGATTCATTATTTTAGTTCCGTAAATTTATTTGTTATTTGTGTTTAATTGTGATGTTCTGAGACATGGTTTGTTCTTAGGCCAGAGAAGGGAAAGGGAAAACTTGGACACTTTGCGAGTTCTGCAAAGGAATGGTATAGTGGATGGTCCTGCATGACAACATTGATAACCAAGGGACTGGTTGTGAAATCAAGTTGCCCCGCAAAGTATGGCTTTTTTTTCTTCATCATTTATATTTATTTGGTTTTACTTTATGCTAACAAGAAACTATGTAAGTATCTTATATTGTTTTTCTGCCTCAAAACTTGTAAATTTGAATGGCAAGATCTCTAGCCTTATGCAGTTTTTACAATTTTACGCGGAAATGTTTAGATTGTTTCAGGAGTAATAAATAAATCAAAGTGTCTTTATGAAAGTTGAATTGCTTATAAAATCATTCCCCATTAAGAAAATACAGCAGGTAAGGTATACTTTGATGTGAATGATGATTCACAAGTAGAATCATTGATGAGTTGTAGTTCTTAATTCTTGCCATTTAATAGAAGCATGTCTTGTCCATTGGCACATGGGCAAATATTTTCTTTTTAGGTAAATAACATTTGATAAGAGGCTTTAGCTAATATATGATTACCAGCTCTGGAACCTTGTTTGTGATATGGTTAGTTTCAATATGAGTTAGTTCTTGTCTGTACCAAGTATTACATCAAGCAGTACCTGGAAGTTGTCAAGTTTCACTTAGATTGCATTTGCACATTAACAGATGTGTAATGCATGCCGACACTGTAGGTACATGCTTACTGAAGAAGGCAAGGAAGCTGCACGTGAATGTCTCATGAGGTCTGGTTTGGCAGAGCCTCTAGAACAATCTGCTAATGCCAAAGGGCTTTCTGTTCTGAATGTGGACAATATTTCACATCAGGGACTTGCTCATCCGGGCTCAGCCACAGAGGTGACATTGTTGCCCACTAATCTAAGTAGGAAGGAGAAACCGTTTGATATTCCACGGGAATACCTTGACAAGGTACATATCTAGCTAGCTTTTAATGTTTATCTTGAATTGTGGACTGGGAACAATAATCAGTTGATTTTTATATTAGTTTCTGAACACACTCCTTTCCAAGATTAAGCATATTAATTAAAGTGTGGTCTTAGTTGCTCAGTTCCAACCCTCTAATATGAGTTTTCTTTCTCCCTCAATATCCAGTCATGCCATGGGCTGTGGTTCCCACTTGATTATAAATTGATATTGAAGAGATTTTGTTCTGGTCATCTACATCCGGGATGGAGTTTAATTTTTACATTGTTTGCCCACCCCCCCGGCGGATGTTCTTGTGTATTTGTTCTTAGTGGATGCCTTATGTTCCTTTATGTTCATCTTTTAACCATCTAATTTCATAGATGTCTTTGTGGGCATATAAATATGAAATATTTTCAGTTGAATTACAAATAAACATAAACAACTTATTTCTATGGGTGGGAATAATATTAATGAAACCGAAAATTGTCTGCCTGACTCGATTGACTCGACCTACCCGAGTTGGCTTCCTTTATCTTTGTTAACAGGGTTCAGGGCTGGGGTTCCATAACCATTTTTGTGAAATCGTGGAAGTCGACCCTATTTTTTTAATTCTCAAAAAAGATTTTGCCATGTGTTGTCATCTTATTTGATGTCTCTAGACTTGCTGTGGATCCAAAGCCAACCAAATATGGTTTTCACCTGAGCCAACCAACCTAGGGGCCCCAGACATTGCTCATCCACATCTGAAGGGTTTCCATGTAATGCTTAAGACAATAAAAGGATAGGATTAGGGTTAAGGGTATTGTAAGAACATTGGTGAGTGTGTTGAGCAAAATGTCACTCTACCAGAAACAAGGGTCAATAGGTTCAAACACTGGAATTGATTGACATATAAACCCATCATTTAAGGTAATAGTTGATCCCGAAAGCTTAATCATCCATATAGAAACAAGCCCAATGATGTATTTCAAGCTCAATAACCTCAACTTTATAAAACAGGCACATTATTGAGGCCCTGTTCTGTAAGTTTTTGTTTCTGGTTTCCAGTTTTTATATTTTATATTCTTATATTTATATTTATATTTATTTAAATTTATTTAAAAATCTGTATTGTAAAAGAGATAGTGAAGAAAAGTATGGAAGAAAGGAGATAGATGAGAAATGAGAGTGGTCATGACGAAACGAAGAAGTTTACATAATTCTAGATATTTCTCCCCTGTCTTTCACATCTTTCGCATCTGTCATCTATCTTCTCACTTTTCTTCACTTCTCCTTCCCAATGTTTTTTTTGAACTTAAAAAACAAAAACAAATAGCAAAATGTTACAGAATGAGCCCTGAAGTTTTCTTTTAAATTTATCTTTTTGGGGAAATATCATGTCCGGTTTCTATTCAACTTCATAACCAAGTATTTTTGAGATGATATCCATAAGCTTCAGTTGATATCTCTCTTGCTTTTCCTTTCATTTAAATTTTTTTCATTGAGCGTGAACTATATAGAAATACATGAAATGTTACATTGTTTTGCTTCTTGTCCACCTGGTCATAGCACTTTGAAGTGCATGTTATAATTATTTGCTCTTTTCTAGGTCAATATTTTGTCTTGATTCATTCTCTTTTCTATAGTTTATGCCCATGGGGTATTCTAAGGAACAGATTGTTCAAGCTTTTACTGAAGTTTCAGAAAGTTCCCCTGGCAAGGAAATGTCTTCACTATGGCCATCCGTTCTGTGTCGTCTTCACGAAGAAGAAGTTTATGGTTTGCATTTGAAGTCTCAGACTTTAAGGAAAGATCTTTGTGCAGAACCAATCACTTACACGGTTGCAGATGGTAAGCTTTCTCTGGAAGATGCTAAGTCATAGTGAGATGCTCCAATTCTCCAAAACCATCTAAACCCCCTTTCTTATGAAGCTCATTATAATTGCTCAGGTCATAGAGATTGTATAATGAGTGAGAATAGGCTGATCACCTCTTCTTGCGATGGTGGACATGTGGCGAAGATTAATTCTGACGAGCCAGTATCAAAGTCTTTTACGTTCAGAGCTTGTTCATCCTCTGTATGTGATGTGTCAATTCAGTTTAAATATGACGATAACACTATTCCAGGGGCCTATCTTGCATATTTGACTGATACATATGTCATGTACCAAGTACTGCATAATGGGGATAGAATCATGGAAATTGAACCATCTACCCCCATTTTTTTCTAGCCTTTGAAGCTGAAAGAGGAGTCATTAAGTAAAACGAATAAGTTGTGAAAATAAGTAATCATTCACTTACATAGATCAAACAGATATATTTACTAAAATGTTGATAGACAATTATTAAGTAAATATAGTATATTTACTAAAATGTTGATGTTCTTCTCAGTTTAAAGTACACCAGATCTTATTTTCCAAATGTTATAATAAATAGTGCATTTAAAAAAAAAACTAAGGTTAATTTTATTTGACTGCTTTCATTTTTGTTTGTGTTTTTTTTTTCAAAGAAAATTTCAGTGAGGCTACCTCAGTGCTTCTGCCAAAATCTGGCTATAGTGCAGAACCTCAAATTTACATGAGGCTTAGATTCGTCGGGTAATTGGTTTTAAATGTTGTGGCTTTCGTTGAATGGATTTAACTCTGAAAATATCATGTCAAATTGAACGCACTAAAATTGTGTTTATACAAGACTTACTACAAATAATACTTTAGTGGCAGATGGTTGTAGAAATTTTTTCTTAGAATCAAAAGTCATCTTTTCCAGTATGCTGTTATATGTTGCTCATTGACTTGTTGGCTTTCCTAGAGTCATCCTGTGCCAAAGCCTACTTCGGATAATTTTGAAGCAAGTTCGAGTGTTTTATCCATACCACCTCTAAGCTTTGGGGAGAGATTTGAGGATGCATATGAAGTAATCTTGATATTGGATGATCGAGAACAATTTGCTACTCAGGGGTCAGTAACATATGATTTTTACATCTGCCATACTTTTTAAAATGATGAAGCTGGTTAAAGATAGTTGTTATTCTGTCTTGACACCGAAACAGTTTTGTGGTTATGCCAATAATTATCTGGGAAATTCTCTATGAATCCTATTGTTTGCTCAATAGGCTTTGTCCCCAAACTCCCCATTTTACCAAGTACAAAACTGGAAAAAAATAGCCTGACCCCCAACCCGACAGCAAGCCCATCCCCACCTTTGGTGGTTCCTCACTTTGACTCTGGCTAGTCCCAGACAGGACTCAACAGCTGCCACTCCCCTCCTTTCTGTTTCTCTCTTTCTCACTATCCCTTATTGCATTGCTGGCTAGGGTGGCTGGCGACCTTGCCGCCTTCAGATCTGAAATCGGTGGCAAGGTTGCTGGCTTGCCTTACCCCCGCTGATCTAAGTGGGAGAGAAAGAGAGACAAAAGGGAGAAAGAGAGAGGAGGGGGAGTGGCGGCTGGCTATTCGCCATCATCAGAGGGAGGAGCTGCCGGAGGAGATGTGGCTGCTGTTGGTTTTGTGGCTCTTTTGATTTTTATGATTTTATGTTTTTAGTTTTATACAAAGAATTGGTAATATGACAGTTATTACCACAATTTAAAAAAAAATATTTTTTTCCATATCCTTGAGAATGCAGTGTAGGACTAGTTTGTTATACATTGCGCTTTTGCTGGTATTTTTAACTACTGTGATTAATTGTATATGCATTGTGATTTTAGATCGCGGTCTAGGAGAATTATTGAGAATGTTCGTTCTCAATTCAAAATCAAAATAGAGGTGAGTTATTGTAGTCTTTTATATGTTAGTTCTTCTAGTGGTTTACATTGAACTTTAACTAGAATTTGTACTGTTGTATATCATTTGTCTGTATTGGTTTCACATATCAATGGCAGTTTGTGGTGCTTTCTTTTATTGCCTTTTTGTTTGTTTGTATAGTGTTTGGCATATTTTGCTGCTTCATGATTGAGTCAGCTTGAACTTTTAAATAAAATGAGGAAACCTTTGTTGTATCCCTATTAATTTACGAGTTAAATAATTTTTTTTAATGTACTGGTTCTGTGGATTTTGTTATTCTCTTGTAGATTATATACCTGTAGAGAATTGTCAATAATATTATTGCCTGAGTTATTTACAGGCATTTGTCGTTCTTTTGCTTGAAACCTTTTGGTTTGGAGACTACCTGCATCTATGCTACCCTGGGTTTAGACTTTAGAGTATGTTGTTTTATAAACGTGCAAGTCTTGCAATTAGGGCTTACTTTGGTCTCTTCCACTATCCTCTACTGAGCAACAACCCACCTTGGGATTTCAGTTTCCTCTATGTAGCACTTTATTCAATGTCTCTTCATCCTTGGTTAAGTAGGCTTTATCTCATCAGTTTCACTTTTATCATAGTGGGACATCTTAGACTTTAAGTAGGCTCCATCTCCAATTGTTCTGTTGCTATGCATGATGAGATAGTGATTGACTTGAGAACATTTGCTTCCCATCTTATAGTCCATTATACATATTGTTTTTACTTTTTGCTAAATAATTCAATAGCCTTAATTCCGTACTCAAGTTGGATTTTTTTTTGGCTGATATTCATAAAATTCAGCTGGGATTTTAAGAATTCTTTTAAAAGTATTTGGCTCCAGGAACATTTTCACTATTCGGTTCATTATGTTTTGGGTTTGTCGTAGTCTTCTTTAAGTTTGGTTGCTGCTTTGAATCTCAAATTGTTGTGATTATTGACCTAAATGACATCACACGTAGATGTCTAGAATAAAGTGGTGAGTTTTCTAATTGTTCTTTACATTGTAATTAATTTTGGCTTACTAGCTTGAGAGGTACTTGTCCATATTGTTGCTTTAGTATCTTCTCCATTTACTGCAAACTATCTGCAAACGATAATTAACAAACTGACTCTTCTACAGGTTAGGAGGTTACCAGTTGGAGATGGAATCTGGATAGCTCGCCATAAGCATCTTGAGAGCGAATATGTACTGGATTTTATTGTTGAGAGGAAGAATGTTGACGACTTACGCAGTTCAATTAGAGACAACCGTTACAGGGATCAGAAATTGAGACTCTTGGTATTGATTCTTATTGGAAAGACTATATGTTTTACTTGTATCAGTTATACGAAGTTTGCTATTATATCTTTCATCTGTTGTTTGTATGCTTATTATTTGACAGTTTTATTGTGAAAACTTGGCGCGCTTTACCTTTACCTTAAACTTTTAATTCAATCTGCCTGTAGTGCCTCTTATTGCTAAATATTAAATTACTAATTTTACATGTTATATGATGAAATGAAGAATATCAGAATAAAAGACTGAAATCTTTTCTTGCGAAGAAGACTGAAAAGTGAAAACATATTGCTATTGGCGATTGCTCTTATTCTTTTCTCCCTTCACATATGGATATTATTATATTCAACGTGACATGATTATCCCTTGTTGGGGATTTTTGTAACATTTTTGTTTGCTCCTGTCATAAGTTAAGTATATGCAACCCAAGGATGAAGAATTGATAAATGTAACCATATATCTTCGATAGATGTACTTGGGCCAGCCATTTGGTGCCTGAAATTTAAGGCCAGATGTACTTGCGGAATTCGTTGTTTGCATCTAATTTAGTTTTTTAAGGAATCAGCCATATATATCTTTATACATGTACTCAGGCAAGCAATTTGGTGCCTGAAAGGTTTAGGCCAGATCCACTTGCCCTATTCTTGGTACCCATCTATGTTACTTTTATTTTCCCAGTCTTTGTAGACAATGTTGTTGGGTAGGTGTTGAAAATAATCATACGTTTTCTTATTTAATGTAATGGATTAAAAGCTTTTATGCATATTGATAGCATCATATTGGGTATGAAGAAAAAAAGTGAAATGATGCGAAGCATTCCTAGTTTAAAGAAAATGCATGAGATAGAGTTTTGAGCAAGAAGTATTGAAAAGTAGTATTTTCTGGGGCGATGTTTGTTATGACCTCCCATGCTGGGTTCATGTCTTACTGGAGCATCAGTTTCCTTTTTAACATGAATTTATTGCTGCAAACTGGGATTACTATTTAGTTTAGCTTTGCTTATGAATGCTAAATTTGCTGATTTGTTTAGTTACTTGGTAGAGTACATTAATTGAGATTGAATTTATCTGTTTTGCAGAATTTTGGTTTTCCAGACTTTGTTGCAATGCATTGATGCCTTATATCGTGTTATGTTAATACACTAAAAGAAAAGCATGCTTTTAATGTTTGAATATTCTGGACTTTATAGAGTTTTTCATGTACTTGAATGAGAATAAAGTATCATCCTGTGCTAGGATGGCATGATTCACTCCATAGCTTTTGTTTGAATCATTATAACTGATTGAGTGATGCATTCATCACATTCTTCTTCATGTGCAATATAATGAAAAGAACAATCGTTGATTTGTGTTTCTCTGTGGTTGGGTTGCTTCTGCCTACTCATGTTAGGCTCTTTTGTCTCATGTCTACTGGAGAAATTTATTTCTTCAAGTGAGCCTTTACATGCGTTTGATGGTTCTGGTTGCCTGAGAATTTTGGATTTACTGTTAAAATATACACATTATTCTGACATGTTTGGTCCTTCAATTGCATGTTGTTAGAGGTGCGGGCTAAAGAAACTGATATATCTTGTGGAAGGTGATCCAAATACTTCTGAAGCAGCAGAAAGCATTAAAACAGCGTAAGCATTTCTGTGAATATTCTTTGAAGCTACATTTACTACTACTTACTATAAACAATTTAAAATCAAATCATCCTGGTTAAACTAGGAAATGAACCTTGCAATATGTATATCAGCCATAAGTATTTTCAGTGATAATTTTTTCCTAACCATCTGTTTCAGTACAACCTGCATCAGTGTAGTAATAGTTTGCTTTTAAGATCACAAGTCATCCAAGGGCATACATCCCTAATTAACAGTCCCAGAATTAAACTTTCCATCCAAACAAAACCACTTTGCTACACTTTTGAAACCCTAATTTCCAACCTTTAGGCATCAAATAGTCTTCAAAAAGAATTTCCAACATAAAACCTTGCTCACTGTCCTATATGGTGCAAGTAAGATCACCTTTGCCCCTTGGCAGATATTATGCTCTGTAAGCTTGTGTAAGGGTGCTGTAACGATTTAGTTATTCAATAGGTTTTATATGTGAAACTTTTATAAGAAAGTGGCATATATTTGCACCTTCTTTGTAGATGTTAGTTTTAAACATCATTTGACATGTCCTAGGATCCTTTCTTTTCCAGTTTCAATTTGTCTTTCAAGTTTTTTAAGATTACCATCCATGATGTTGCACATCTCAAATTCCTTTGTGTGATAATGGAAAATAAACAATAGAATAATCCTAATACTGATGTCCTAACAATTTGCGAAGTGTAATTATTATTATTATTTGAATCCATCTTCAACAGTTATAAATCTCATCTTGTGCAGCTGTTTCACAACTGAGATTTTGGAGGGATTTGATGTTCAGAGAACCATTGGCTTGGCTGATACATTGAAGAAGTATGTGTATCTTACTCAAGCAATAACTCAGTATTACAATTCAGAATTCTCTGAGGAACAATGTATACGTGCTGGGGTTTGTCCTCCTTTTGATGAATTTGTTAAAAGGTGCCAAGACCTGGATAAAATGACAGTCAGTGACGTTTTTGCCATTCAGCTCATGCAGGTATGTAATGTTTTTGAGAGAAAGGATTACCATCCCTTATTTGACAAGCAATCTTGGGTCTACTATTGGTATGTAACAAACTATGTTTCCATTAAAAAAAGAATTATGGATAAAATTAATTTCTATGGGTCATGCATTGTTTTTTTTCTCCTTTTGGATATATGTGTATATATATGGGTTTATAGAACCTAGTAAACTAAAAGGTGCATTTCTACACAGGTAAGTGAAATTGTTTCCCCTTCTGCATGTCCTTTTTAGCATAAGAACTCCTTTAAACATAGTACGCATATGGCGTTTTGGATGAAAAATTGGGTAAATGGTTCCTGATCTCTTTTGAAACAGTATATATGACATGGCTGAGTTATTGCTTAATTTTGAGAACTAGATTAGTGAGAAAATGGTGAACAAACTTTACACACTTCTTCAATCATGTATGCAGGTCCCCCAGGTAACTGAGGAAGTTGCCATAGCTGTTCTGGATTTGTACCCAACGGTTTTATCTCTTGCCTGTGCCTACTCTCTACTTGTAAGTCTTTCCCTTGGGTTGGAATTTTAAATGTGTTAGGTAATATCTGTTTAACCAACTGTGGGTGCCCCACCCTTGGAGAATGTGAAAAAAATCAACATAATGTCTTGGACATCCAACATGGTCACTGATCTATAGATAAACATGAAAACAAGAAAAGAAGAAATTTCTAGGTATTATAATTTTCCATTTTACCTCCATTAATTTTCTATTTTTAAGATTTCTTTAAACTTTAGTTTAAAAAGTCAACACTGCCTGTGCCATGGTCACAGGGAGAGGAGGGAGGAAAAATATCATATTTTCATTTTTTAAAAACTAAATGAAAAGGAAAAAAATATGGGATTTTTGAAATTTGGGGAGTGATTAAAGGCGGGTGCAAATAGGGTCAACTGTTTTTTATTGTTCCATCTTGTTGAGTGCCACAGAGTGATTCAAAAGCATTGGTTATATTGCATAACATGTAAGCGAAATAATTATATTTGATGATTCTTCAAACGAAGATACTCTCTGAAAGCGGTTAAAGATATAGGGGTTGTGTTAGTGTTTTGAATGTTTAGCTGGGTTTCTATGGAAGATTTGAGTAGAGGGAAAACTGAGAGAATAGAGAAAGATACAATCTGAAGGAAAATGCTCTGCTCACTCTCAAAGTCTGAGAGCAAGTGTATATTCAGTATATAGAAAAACACGCACCTAAGGCATGAGTACATAACCGTTAGCCTTAGCTGGATGCACACAACCAACAATACAATCTCAGCCTTACACTTGTCATAATCTAAGACTAAGTGAATACACAATTTAAACTAGGCTTATTTACTTTAACTTTACTTAGCTCACAGCTTATACACTAATAGTTTGTTTGAAGAATTCTGAGATCTCATACAAAATTATTCAGTCCATCATGTTTTGTGTAGTGTTTGAAATTATATGTTGGTATTGTTTGGTTAAGATTATCCCTATCTTTTCATTTGGAATCATAATTGCCATATGGATGGATAAAATGTTTGACTTTCTAAGGGTGAGAGTTGCAAGTAGCCATTAGATGCAATGCAGGAGCTGTTATATTCTTTTTTTGTTTATTGTTTATTGTTTTTTAAAGTGTGCTGCTATGTCTTTTTTATGTTTTACAAGTGGGATGTTAAAACAGGAAAATTAAAATATTTTTCACACATGCGCAATGTCTCGGGATGCATGACTCATGAGATTCTATTGATGTTGGAATCTATTGTTGATTTTTCTTTTCTCCTTATTGTTGAATAGAAAATCTTGGAGCTGAAATGTTCCATGAGACCTGTTTGGGTATGTCACCATTCTTATATAACAATGATATAAAGGTCTTAAAGAATTCAATTCGAAGGTTTGAATGTAACAAGGTACTGGAATTATAATGGGCAGAAGGTCTTTCGCTTAACTATGCATGAATCCCAAGGAAATTTTTTGTGGATGTTGGAACCTACTGTCAAATTTTTTATATTTATTTTCTTATTTCCAAATGGAAAATGCATTTGGAATTTGTTGGAGGGGAGTCCTCATGTGATTGAAGGCTCAAAAGTCTACCCCCGAAAATTGCACCATGTACATTTTAAAGCCTGTTGGAAGTGAAATGTTACTTGTGTGACCTTTGGTTGTTAAGGAAAGTTAGGAAATTGAACTAGTTGTGTGACATCATACATTTGAAAATTTCGCTCGACTCTTTGCTTAATATCTTCTCTAAAAGTCACTTTTGATTCTTATAGTTTCCACATTCATCACTTAGTTCCTGTAGTTTCAATTTGATCAATGTTGTCCCTGTAGTTTCAAATTTCGGGCAATTCAAGGACACCTGTGAATTTCTGTCAAACCTCTCACTTCTGTTACATATTGAATATGTGTCCCTCACGTGGAGGGGCAATTTGGTCCAATATTGGAGCATGACTCATGAGATTTTGTAGATGTTGGAATCTATTGTTTATTTTTATTTTCTCCTTATTGTTGAATAGAAAATCTTGGAGCTGAAATGTTCCATGAGACCTGTTTGGGTATGTCACCATTCTTATATAACAATGATATAATGATATAATGGCATTGATATACCTGTACAATCTTCTTTTTAAATTTTTATTTTTTTAAAACTTGTTGAAATAATTTCTGCTGCATAATGGGTGGTGAAATGAGCAGAGCTGTTTTTGGCACTTCGGTTGTACTCACTCAAGTTTAATCATATGTTATTAACTAGGAGGGCGATGTCCGTGCACAAGAAGAGATGCTTAGAACCCAGAGCAACAATGCTGTCAATGCGGGTGCTAGTAAGAATATATTTCACTTGGTTTGGGGCAACTGATTGTTTTGTATCTCCTATTGCATTTTTTTTTTAGATTTTTAAATTTTTTTTATTGAAGTGTGCTCTTGTAAGCTGCCAATCTTTCAATGTAAATAACATGTCCAGTTCATTGTTGTAAAAAATTGCTTGCTGTACAATGTTTCTGAACTGAATGTCGTTTCACTTCAATTGCACTGTTAGGAAAAGCACAATCTTCTGCTTGTTCTGCACAATCCGTGCAATCTAGTTGTATATTCAACTGTGGTGGGTGAGCTGCATTTTGGCTCTATAGTATGGAATGGGTTGGGTTTTAGATTTAAATTTTTCCAAGCAAAAACTATAGAGAAAGTATCAGTCCCGCTCACCTAAGAATCTAAAAGTCCCGCTCACCTAAGAATCTAAAAATGAGGACTTGTGAGGAACTCTTTAATAAAAGCCCTTGGATTAATGTTAAGGGCACGTGTGTTATTAGTAGTTTACACACTCACCCATACTTTGAGATTGACCTGGCCATCTTTCTCCCCCTCCTCCCCTTTCGCCATTGCTCTTTCTGAGCAAAGGTACACAAGAAAGCATTGTTCTTGTAGGACCAAGGCTTATAAAAGTTTCTCGCTAGGCAATTCCCTTTGCCTGCCAACTAAAAGGCACACACACGAGAAATAAATATCAGAAGAAGTTGAAGTGTTTTTATTAGGGTGGAGAGAAGAATCGTCTCTTGATTCTCAGATGTTTTCATTTCTGTGGAAATATGAATTGCCTGAGGATGGACAACCAGACTAACCTTGTTCATGTTATGATCATCTAAAAGCAAATCAACAAAAGAAATAATAGTACATTTATGAGCAGATACGTGGGAAGCCCTTCTTCTGGCATGGATTGGAGCTCATTACACCTCTCAATGAACAAATGTTGAAGAGCAGTGGGATGCCGAAAACCCTTGGAGTCGAGGATCTTCAGGTTTGGACTATTGATGATGCAGAGAGAAGTCAGATTGGTGGGCAGCAGCCCCTCCTCCGGAAATGATAAAACATCTTCACATTCTTCAAAGCTGACACGGAAGTATTTGAGAGAGATGAGCCTATCCAGACCCCAGTGCATGCGGTTAGCAATGAGTTTTTTGGATCCAAGGATATGAAGCATATCTAAATTTGAAGGCAATCCCCCTTCAGGGAATGACTCTAGCTCAGGACAATATACTAGGCTTACATACTTGACAGATGAGAGCCTGGTATGCATATGATCCGGCAATGACCTCAATTTCTTGCATTCAGATATATGAAGCCCGATCAAGTTGGGGGCGTGTAGAAGAATAATGGCAGCTGCCCCAGTGGTGGCAAAAACCAACAATGTTTACAATCTTCAAGTCGAAGAGAAACCAAATTAGAGAAATAATGATCTCCTAACCAATTTGGAAATCTCGTACCCTTGCAAAATTTAATTGTTAGGCTTTTCTGGTGTGTATGAGGTTGAAGATTATCAAGCACCACTCTATGTTTTTGTGAATCATCAGTATCAGCACCCCATGTCAAAGCTAGATCATTAAGGTACTTATCTCTTTGTTCACCCCTTTTGTTTTAGTACCTGTGATGGCAGGGTAAAGTTCCTCATTAATTTAAAGACCATGATTTGGTCAATAAATCAACTTTCTTTGTGTGTCGAGCGTGCCACTGTTAGCAAGCTATATACTCCTAACAGACTTGAAAATAAAATAACTTGCGCCCCAAGTTATTTGATAAAAACCAAGCAATTGTACGTGAGGAATATCTCCCAAGTAAGTTCTTTTCTATGCCTCAGACAGGTGAGGACTTCATAATTTTCACAGTTACAATTTGATAAATTCTAGCAAAATATCCTTACATAAAGATGGCAAAATTCAAGCAGAACTGCCTGATCTGAGCCCTCTTGTGCTGGAGTTCGTGTAGCAACACCTTCAACTAACAGATGTTAGCTGGAAATCGATACCAACGCTGGTGATTGGCAGAGCTTCTTATCAATTTGAGCCATAAGGAAGATGAGCTGGCGGATAGAACTGAAAGTCTGGGTCTGTTCTGGCTGTTCTGGATGGACTATCTTCACCTGGACCGGTCTGAGTTGAGATGATCACCTTGATTTCTTCAAGATTTGATAACTTCTGGGCTGGATCTGCTTCGAAGTCACTTGTTCTGGCTGCTGAACCAAATCTGTAACGGCAGAAACCTGAGTTCTGACTGAATTTCTTCTGGGAGAAGGTCTGCTTCGAGCTGGATTACATCAAAAATGACTTTTTGGAGTGCTTCGGAGATTACAAAGGTTATGAATTTTTTTTGAGGTTTTCATATAATGAAATAACTTGAGTTCTGCCTGTTTGGACTTTTTAAGATGATACGTACAAAATTTGTATTTTTGGCTTCTCACCGAAGTTTGACTTGTTTTGAATTGTTTTAGATCGAAAGATCTTTGGATTTGTATTTTGCTTTGACTGAGAGTTGGATTTTTTGATTGACTGGATGATTGTCCTTTCTGTGGTGGTTTTATTTCATTTTATAGAAACTTTTTAGTCTAAAATATCCACAAAATATCTCTAGGATATTTTTAGCTAAAAGGAAATAATTGGCCTCAGATAAGGAGTAGTTGATATCAACCTTTTGACTGCGAAGGAGGCTTCTTTTTTCTTTTCATAACTTGTTCTCTGAGAAAAAGGCATTCTTTCAACTTTTGTGCAGATGAAAAGTAAGAATGTGTCTCAGCCGTCAGCCTTTTTTTTTTTGAAACTTGGTCTTGGAGACTTTTGATTTTGATGAGACCTTTGCTTTTTGAGAAAAAAGCTTCTGTCTGTGCACAAAATATCCTTGAGTCTGCTCGTTGTTCTCAGTTCTGTATGACCAAGTTTCAAAAACCTCTGCTCTTTTGGAACTTGGTTCATTTTTATTTATTTTCCTGAAATGGTCTTGGACTCGAGTTTTGGGTTTCTTCTTGATCCTGCACGTATGGCCCAATATAGGCTTCCTGTTTTAAAATGCGAATGGTCAGACCCAATTCTAAAAGAAAACAGCTCTGAACTTCCTTTTAATTGTCATTTAGTGGCAATTAATTCATCTTTGATGCTTCTGTTTTTTTAAGTACGTGGTTATTTTCCATTTTTGGTAAATAACTTACGTATTTAATCTTTGTAATTTCATTTGGACTCAGTGTACAGATTTCGAGCCCAAACACTCTTATATTGGCATCTAAAGCATCCCTAGGAAGGACAATATTATGAAGCCTGGAAATAGAAAGTGTACTTTGTAGATACTGAAGCTTTTTCAACTCTATAATGCTAGAAGCAGTTTGTTTGCCTACAACAAAGTCACTTAATGTGCGGAGATCTTTCAGCTTATCCATCTGTGGTGACATCTCTTTTATATTAGTGCTTCTAACATCAAGATGGCGCAAGCTGATGAGTCTTCCCAAGTTCATCGGCAACTGAGCAAGCCCATAACAATTTGACAATAATAATGTCTCTAAATTATGCAAATTACATATCGTATTAGGTAACTCTGCAACTAGTCTGTACGACAAGTCTATGTACCTAAGATGTTTCAAATTTCCAATTGAATTAGGCAACTCCTTGTTGGCACAATGTGATAGAGAGATTACTCTTAAACAACGTTTGCACCTTTGACAATAATATCACATATTAAAGTGATAAGGTAGAAAGTGTGGTTACCTTTGGAGCATATCTTGAATTCCAAAATGGTATTCAAGTAGAGGGAGTTGTCCCTTAGTTGTTGATTCTCCACCTTGTTCTCCAAATAGGCACAATATGGTTATGCCTCCCCAAAGTATCTTCACCAAGGTAGAATGAGAATGAGAGAATAAGGAACCAAGAGAATAAGAAGAGGTGCTAGCCTTTCTTCTCTATGGTGGCCGGCCAAGGTAGTGATAGGGAGGGAGGTTTGATGTTTTCTCTCTTCCTAATGCCTAACTTGAAAACCCTAATTAAGGAGGTGTTGTGCTATGGCTACAATTATATAGAGACATATTGTCACACATGTGCCACTAAAGAGAACACATGTGCCGCACTCCCTCATCTCTTGGCCTTTTTGGGCTACTTTGGTTTAGCACATTAATCTTATAATGTGTCACACTTTGCTTAAGTCTATAAAGTCCATTTTCCTTTAATGTTTAAGTCATATAGGACCAAAACTAAAGTTCCATAACTTTAATTAATTCATTAAGCTAATCTAATTAGTTTAATTGATTGAATGCCTTAACAAATTAAATCACTAACTTGTTTAACAAGCATTGGTCCTAGTCAACCTTGTGTTGATCGTGTCCAGTCTCGGGTCAATGGTTTGACCTTTGACTTTGACTTTGACCAAGCCGCAAAATCATTTATTCTCTTTTCAATTCTCGATCAATACCTTTTTGGTGTGCAATCTTATAGGTTCTAATTAGTGAGGCCGTGGGTAAGAATGATTACTTCTAAACTAAATGTGAATTGTATACCTTTATACAATTCTCCATATTGGCGAAGGCTAATTGTGATTAGTCCTTACAGGGCTTTCACAAACCATAAGTGACACCTAGCAATATGTCTTGGCTAACCAAGCTAAATAGAATTCATTTTGAGAACCTAGTTAGTTTGTGATTACAATGCAATTTGGCCATTCTCTATTACAATACTCTATGTCTTGTTGTTGGGATATGGTTAACTTGTGTCAAATCCCTAACATGACATCTTTAGGTTATATGATTCACTTGGATGTAATTGCAAACGTTCTTGTTTCAATTCTCATTTTGTACTTTGGCCAAAAATTCAACGAATCATATCTTTAGAGTATTATCTCTTCTTACTAAGAGTAGAGATTCCTTGTTGTACATTGCCATGCCTTTGTGCATATGCTGAGTATCCTAAGGAAATGTAAGACCCGTGTCTTGGGGAAGCAAGAACGGTGAGCAATCCCACATCGCTCAGGGAGGGAAAGGTGAAGTGCTTATATGTGTGGGCACTTCTCTCCCTAGCACGAGGCCTTTTGGGAGCTCACTGGCTTCGAATTCCTTGGAACTCCGAAGTTAAGCGAGTTTAGGCTAGGGCAATCCCAGGATGGGTGACCCACTGGGAAGTTGCTCGTGAGTTCCTAGAAACAAAACCATGATGGTGGGGCCAAGCGGACAATATCGTGCTAGGAGAGTCGGGTTGTGACAGGAATACCTTTAAGTCACATCCTTTTGATACGACTGTATAGTGTTCTAAAAAACAAACTACTCATACACAAGACAACTATGATGTCTCAGGTCTAAGGACTAATTTACATTATCATAACTTAGAATTCTTTGTTTGACACTTGTGAGTAAGACTTCCATACAAGAATTCTTGAGTTGATCTCGTTGAGTGAACTCCATCTCTATAGAGCACCTACATATCTATCTCAGTGTCTCTACACTAATGACTTGAGACTAGTCATCCTCTCAATTGAGTAGACATAATGTGTACCAATTTTTGCGGATTACTATTGTCCAATTGGTGATCCTATGAATAAGAACAGTTTTAGGATTCGATATTACTATGATGGAAAGGTCTCTTGAATCTAACTTCTTTAGACTGCTTTCCATTCATATCTTTATCCATGGACTTATTACTTTATGTACATTGTGTATCTTAGAGTAACATTCATGCCCATTTGATTATATTAATTATATTATATACTTAGAAAATTTCATTTTTATATTGGCTTTTAGGGCATATATATCTAACAATAGAGACCTGCTTTGGGTTTTTATGCAATTTTCGAAAAATATAGGGCTCAATTGAAATTTTGGTATTTGCGGTTTTGGCCCTCAACTTTTAGAAATTGCAATTTTGCCCCTAGCACTGTAGGCAAAAATATTTTTGTCTTTTAGTGAAACATCAAATGTTTTTGTTTGAATTATATGTTCCATTGGAAATAGTGACAGGGCCAGACTCAAATTCCACTTTGTGAGCTGTTGGTGTCGTGAATATGAAGAGCTCGGGAATAAAGAGCTAACATGTTTTTGATTATTGGACAAGAGGTATAGCTGCTTCTTGAAAATTGAACAAGAGGTATGGCTGCTTCTTAGTCTTCGGAAATCTGAGCTTGAATGAGTTAGTTTTGTATGAATCTTCTTTTGACATAGTGGTTTGCCTGGTTGATTAACGACCTTCAGTTTTTACCTAGTGATGACTCTTTGGGTTATCATATCTATGTTCATGGTTGACTTTATTGTGTTTTTAGTTTAGATTTGAAAAATATTTACTCATATTGTTCTGCTTTATTAATTTATTGTATTGTCATGATTGGTTGTGTTGCACACACTTGATTCACTTAGTTGTTTCTAGCACTAGGGATATGCCTAGCTTGATGGAACATTCTGAGTGTCTAGCTAGAGTGTTACTTGAATATGAATTTGATTCTTAGTATTGTAGTAGTTAGTCATATCCACACACTGTCTGTATGTTATTCTATGTAGTAGAATCATTAAGTGTTTTGTCTAGTTAACGGTGTCGCCATTTACCAATTTTCTCATGATTGAGATTTGAGTGGATATGTTTTATGTCTGTAACTTCACTACAAAAAAAGTAGTCATTTGCAACAAAGTTTTTCCGAGGGACCACAAATACCCTTAGATAAAGCACTATTTTTGATGGCAAAATCCGATACGTCGGAAATAATTCAACGACATGCTTACTATCTCCAACAACCCAAATTCTCTCGGAAAAAGGGTTCTCTCATTATCGGATATAGCTAATATTTGGGGGGAAATGTTGGCGCCACATTTATTTTCGACGAACGTTGCGTGTCAAAAATAGTTGTGTTTGTTCCGAGGACATCTTCTCATTGTCAGAAATTATAGCCTATTTCCGAGGAAAATAAGTGGTCCTGGGAATTTCCCTTTTATTTCAAGGGTAATTAGTTGTTGTTAGAATCGATTATGTACTTCTGAGGAAAATCATTAGTTCTCGCAAGAGGATGTATATTTGTGATGGGTCATAATTGTTTTCAGAAATGATTGTCCAATGACATGTATATTTTGCTCTCATAAAAAGTTTAATGCTACATTTTTCCATCATTTTTTTAATTAATATTTAAATCTAAGATTGTTGCTTTTTGTTAATATGATCAATATTGTTATGATCACATGATGTTATATTATGTACGTTTACTTTCTTTTTATTAACAAAGGGCTTCAAAGTTTGGCTCTTTTTTAATATTGGAGATATGAATGCTATCAAGCAAGAGCTAGTTTGTGTTATATGAATACTATCAAGCAAGAGCAAAAACATATCTCATGTAAAGCAAACACCACTAGATTATAATTACACGAGCCGGAAAAGTATTCAATACAATGCCACGCAATTTTTTATTTTATTTTAAAGAAAAGAGAAGGTAATCAACTAACATTGTCAAGCTTAAAACTTAAAACTACCATTTACCTCTTGAATACTTACAGATAGAAGTAACTCATCTATATATTTAAATTAAATGTTTCTACTTAGATGAGCTTGCTTTTGTAATGCGGAACCTGTCCTCAACTTTTCTTGTATCTGCGTTCACGAACTGAAAAATGAAAGAAATTTAGAGAACATCAAGGTCTGCCAAAGTGAATTGTACACATGAATAGTACGATAAAGAAACTGATCTGAAGTTCAAGCTGAGTGTTTCTGATGAACACGAACTCTAAGTATAATATGTATATGAAAAAATTCTCTCCATATATATGTTCTGTAGTATGAAACTCAAAGGTCACATACTGTCATACTGACCTCTAATTTCATCTCCTTCTTTGTGGCATATCCTCTGAGATAACCAAATTGAGAAATCCTCGATAAGCTCCAACGATTATTTACCTGAATGATCAAAATCCAATTCCATGTAAAGAACAATGAAAGAACTACTTTTTTTCTGTTTCATTTTGGTCTGAAATAGAGGGATGCAACATCTCAGGAGCTCACCCATCCTACTACTACTCTTACAGAAATTTGCTTAAGTACATGTATACGTATATAGTTGTAGAGAGAGATACTTACACCAGTTGGAAACTTGTCCAAGGTAAAGCCAGCCATACCAATTACTGCATGCACTGGGGCACTGTAGTTGCTATGATCGTATGTGTCGATACCATTTTCATCTTTAACAGGCAATCCCTTGCATTGACTCTTATAAACGGTGCAGGTTCGCTCGTAGTTATGGACATGACCAAATAGGACCAAATCAACCTAGTTCAATTTTCCAAAGCAATGTTAGAAAGAAACAAGAAAGAACCAATTTGACACATAACGAATCCAAGAGCTATTTTTTTTTGGAAGAGAAACTCTTCTCTTTTCTCCATGTCGAAATAAGTAAAAGACATGGAGAAGATGAACAATGAAAAAAAAACAGAAAAAAAAATCAAACTAGCTAGCGATGAGGGATGTTACTTTGCTTTGAAGCAGTAATGGTTCAACTTCAGCAACAAATTTTGGATCAACACTGAAGAGTCCATCTGTGGAGGTATACATGGGTCTATGCCTGCAACATTTGAAGAAGTCACAAGCATTTATTACAACATAAAAAGATGGGGTCGAAATCACGGGCTTATTTAATAGCTAGAATCTAATTGAAATTATTGTAATCTTGAACATAATAATCGGATTAACATAATTTAAGCTGTAAATTGTGTATAATTTAACATAGTCCACTTCTGAATCACTGCAATGTATAATGAAACAGAAGCACACAAACACACAAAAATAATGGTTACAAAGACTACAAAAACTTGAAGGTCGTATTTCAGTTACACTTACCCCATAAAAATCAACCAAGGAGTTTTGGATCGATCAACAGAAGCCATGTCCCTTCTCATCCATTGATACTGTGAAGTGTACCCATTAAATAGAGTAACAAAGCGAAAAACATCAAATAAGCTGAGAATGCCATATGCTAGACTGGATAAATATAAGGGACTACAGAAGTGCTTAATTATCTTTACCTGCTCAGACTTTTGGGACCAGTCATGCTCCGTAGATATCACCGTGATGTGAACACTTGCTTGTTCTATGGAATACCATGGCTTATCCTTTGCCGGGGTTGGCATCGGAAAGTAGGTCTCATAAGGAACACCAGATTCTCCACCTGAATCTGGGGTTATGTAAACTGATCCAGTGTCTATATAGTCCCTGAAAAATGCATGGTCAAGCATATTGTTGATGCATGCATAGATTTGGATAAACATCATTAGGGATGGAAAACACAATCACACACACGTACACGATTTTGAGTGGTTCACCCATAATTAGGTTACATCCACTGTGGAGCTTCGAATATGTATTTGACTAGGAGTGAGCTTTAATATTGTACATTTGAGAGGCATAAAGCCTTATTAAAAGATGAGAGCCTTAGAGTGGGAGAGGCAAAGCCTGCCTTCTCTGCTAGCTGGTTGCCTCATGCTTATGTAGGCCTTACAAGTAGGCAAGTCATCATGACTTTTGGGATTTAGGTATATGGCTCCCCTTGATTTGGGATTTTAGGCATGGAGGAGGTATGGAGAAGGCATATGAGAAGGCATGGGCCTTCCTTAATTGGTGGGATTTCATTGTGGGGTTTAGGATACGTCAACTTGGTGTCAACATATGTTTTAAGGAAAATCTTCTGAAAGTCTCGTGTGTTATGTGGTTAACCTGCTGGTTCATTTATAGAGTTGATTCTTTATTCAAATGTATATGGTCTAGATTAAGCTTGACAACATAACATGTCTAGTAAGAGAACATTACCCTTCTGCAATATGCATTGCCACTATGGTAGAAAAGAGCATACCTCTCATGGTTTCCAATAGCTGTCATGTAAGAAACTCGAGAAGCGACAGGACTTATTTGGTGTAGGAAAAAATCCCATTCAACTAAAAATCCAGTGGCGTAGCTAATGTCTCCAATGTGGAAGATAGAATCTACATGCCCTGAATTTATTTCGTCAGCCATTGCTTGAATTACTGAGAGGGATCCTGGCTATTCATGCCACACAAGATTAAAAATCTCTTTAGCCTTCACTTTTCCTTCAAGGTGGGCATAAGTAAAATTGAAAATAATGCACTTTATATACATTGACAAAGTATTTATGGCTTAGAGGTGTGGATGAATGATGACCATATAGTTATTGCATTGCAGTACTAAATGTGTCATGTATACCTGAATGTAATGCTCTGTCGAACCATCACGAGGAGCCTTTCCCATGTCACCAAATGCAAGAAATTTGAGTTCATCAGATCCAACTGCTGGGGGAGTCCGAAATTGGATTTCATTGCTCCAACCAACTGAATCACTGCAATTTATTTTCCATTCCCACATACATAAGGTCACTTTGTGTTCCAGAATTGGTAAGAAAGATGAAAAGGCTCTTTATAACTAATGCAAAAAATATATTTTGAACACTTCCATCTTGCACCACATTTCATTGAAATTTTGGAACGGTTCGAAATCAAGCCTCAGATAACCTCAGTTGCCTTTTTTTTTTTTTTTTTTCTTTTTCAAATATTTGTTTTCTGGTGGAAATTAGATAGGGGTTTATACATACCTTCCATATCTATAAGAGAAATTAGATAAAGGCTTAAGTCCTGTCATTACTGCTGTATGAATGAAGCCTGGGTCATGCCATCCGAAGTCCTTGGCTGGACTTGGTAGAACTGAACCTTCAATTTACAAAAGAGGTACCCAAAAAAAAAAAAAACAAATAGAGATCAAGGAGACCTTCAACATGAAAACCATATTATAGGGTAATAAGCTAGTGTAACTTTTAGAATTTGTATTTTGCATGATCACATTGTTGATCACATCTTTTACAGAGGCGTCGAGGTATATATATAACCTGCCTCTATAAGAGATATGGTCAATTAACATGGTTATTAAATATGATATATATAACGAGAAATGTATATATGGATATAGGATGTTGAGGAACTGACTTTGCATGTCATCTTGTGAAAATGTAGTAACTTGTGAGGTCTGTTTTTGCCGTCACCATATTGTACTTGCTGAGGTTTCTGATCACCACTGACCCATGTTAATCGTATCTGCACCCATATATAATTCATGTTTCATTGTGTTAGAACTATGATCTCACAAGTTGATAGAACCATCTCGGCGATCTTTTTCAAGGGAAAAATATACGAAAACAGACATTTTAATCAACTTGCTTCAATTTGTTAATTAAATTAAGCTGTTCTTCTTAAAGCTCAAAACCACTTTGCAGCCTTCATAATTAAGTGACTTCACACGCTAAACTTAATTAGTTCAAGACGAAAATCACATAAAAGGGAAAATTTTATTTTTCAATTTTTCATATTGTGTTGTGAGACTGTGAATATACATAAATTATTGCTATGTTAAGAATTAATAGTGAAAATAATATAGAGTGTTACCGATGTTCCCGTCGAATCTATGCTCGATAGATGTCCATATAATGGCTTATTTGGAGTGGCAAATCTCACAGGGCTTGACCTTTTCAAAATGCAAGGTGCCTCGAATCCACCAGAAAACAACACAAATTCAATGTCCGTTCTGATGTTAATAACATGAAATGATAATGCACCACCACAAGTGGACACCAAGCATCGACCATTCTGATACTTTTTGCATTCCTTCTTCTTGCAACTCAGATAGTCAGGATCATTGCTCATGTATGCTGCCTGCAGCAATTTCAAAAAATGTCAACGTACTACATATTACATATTATACAGGTCAGTCTGTTTTGTTATTCTTCTTATCAAGATGAGATAGAGGGACTCGGAACCTCTTCCGATCTTTAATAAAAAAACCACGTTGATTCTTGTTTTAGTTATAATGATTGACACCTATTTTCTAATCGGGTTATTTAGGGCTTATTTGAGAGTAGTAATTTTGGATATGACAATAGTCACTTTTATGGAGAATCACTTTAAAGTGATTGTAAGTGATTTTATGGAGAAACACATAGCACGTGCTTCTCCCTAGAATCGTTTAAAACACATATTAAGAAGCATGAGAGGTACTTCTCCCCGTACCTGATTTTGGCCCTCCCAAAATCACTTCCAAATTAAACATACAATTATACTAAAAAGGATAACACAATATGAGATATTTAGTTAAATATCCATTCTTAGCACTAATAATATAGATAAACCTTACACCATTTAATTTCTATAAACAAACAAAAAAAACCCAAAAAATGAATTTAATGCCCTATTGAATTTAATTTTAATTATTACATTACTTTAATGTCCTATTGAGTGTTTTGAGTTTTTTTATGAGGTTTTGGGGTTGGGCTTGTTTTAAGAAAACCATGGCAGTTTTGTAATTATAGGAAGTTTGAAGTCTCTTTATTACGTTGTAAATGGATTTTGGGTGTGTTTCTAAAGTACATTTCATGTAGGATTTTTTATAATTTGACTCAATATTGGGTATAATAGTGAATCTCCCTAACAATATCTAACTATGGTGAAATCTAAGCATACCGATATATTTTTGTTAAAGCCAAGTACTTAGGGTTTAAGGTTTAGAGTTTAGTATATGGATGAGGAATATGTCGAGGAAAACACAATCCAAACAGTTGTATTGAAAATGAACATTGGAATATTATAATATTTGTTTATTTTTTGTTACTTGAATACATAACTTATCCAACTAACTAATGCTCATCCACATGTGGTTCATTATTATTATCCGCCCAACAAAATATACGGCAAATTGTTATGGCTATTAAAATCAAACGGAATAAACTGTTAGGCCGATAGGATTATACTTTTGTCAAACGTCAAAGCAAGTGCCTCGTTGCTTTGTACGTAAATGTTTATGGTTTTCTTAACGCCACATTGTTAGTAACGTCGTACATTAAAGACAACATGGGCTGTCCCATGCCCAGCCACTTTTGCCACCTGTGTGGCCCTTAAATTTTTTATTTTTGAATTTTTTTTTCTCTTTAGCTTTTATTCATTACAATTTAATAATTTCTGTCACTACCGAAGAGCAATTCTTTTGGGACCTAACTATTAATTAGGAATACACTATTGGAACCTAACATATATCAGTACTGTTATAGGATTATGATTACTGGTATAACTTGTCCATGTGTAGAATCTAGAACCCTTTTTTTCATGCAGAGTTTTCGCTAATACAGGTTTCGCATGCGAAAAATAAGTGAAAACAAAAAAGTTGGGTAGAAAAGTTGATGATGAACTTTAAAAACGAATCCAATATCGCCATACAAAGAGGAGAGTGAGTGGTGTGTATCAGTCGGGTACCAATTTAACATTATTTTGCATCGATATCTACCAAATCAAAGCTGATATTCACTTTCATTCATTAACATATATCTAACTTTTCTGTTTTTTTTCTTTATATAAAAAAAGGACCAACAAAGAGAAAAAAGGATATATATGAGTAATATGAAAACGAGAATTTTGTTTACCTTAACAGGATAATGGCAGAGAAGAGGAAGTTTGCTGAGATCGCCAGTCTGTGCGTAGAGAATCTCATTTAAAGGACAGCTTGAGACACTGCATATCACGGAATAGCCAAAAAATATAACAAATTGAAATAATATGAAGAAAAAAAAAAGCATGAATAAATTCGTAGATAATTAACGTGTACAATTATATATATAGAATTCATACTCAGAATGAGAAGGTGAAATCATGGCGACCCAATCGTTGTTGGAAGGATTGAGGACACCACTAACATTGACACTCAAGAACTCTTCATCTCCAAGGCCAGAAGTAGTTGAGTTAATACTAATTTGCAGATAAGGGCTCGGATGAGGACACTCAGCCAGAAATCTTCTATTCACAACCCTAAACTCAGATATTGCTGTGTAGTTAAGGTGTTGAACTTTGGAGTTGAAAACTAAAGGGTGCAAGGATGACGAAGACGAAGATGAAAAAGAAGCAAATGAAGAACCCAGAAAAAAGATGAACGCAAGGAATGACAAGTTGAGAACAACACAATAAGTGCTTGAGGATCCCATTTGAAAATCAAAGTGGAATTTTGTGATTATTTTCTGAGGCAAAGAAACAAGGTTTTTATATAGAGATGGTTCTTCTTCTTGCCTTGGTGGTCATGGCGCTGTCCTTCTGATTTTCTTCCTTGTTTATTGGTTTCCCATTTGAGTACGCATGAGTTCAATTTGGAAACTTCGGCTTCATATCAGAATTTAGGGTTTGACAAGAACGTGGCTTTTTGTTTCCATTGTAGATATCTTTTGAACAGAGAGATAGACAGGTCATAGGTGTGTACATGGGCGAACATTACGTTTTAAAACTGTTGTTTCTTCACGCAACGTTGTTTGGTTATGTTGATACCACGCAGGTGCGGCTGGGCCGGTAACAACCAATTGCGGCTTTAATTTTGTTTGTCTTTTGGTTGGTCTCTCTTATTTGTGCGAAAGCGCAATGCTATTTTCAATCTACCCATATTATACATGTGCATATTTATTAGTGGTGGAATTTGGAATCCAAAAACCCACCACTTGACACAGTCGGTTTTGTCTAGAGGTGGGCATAGGTTGGGTTGGTTCGATTTTGGTCCTAACCCGATATATAGCGGTTTATAATTTTTTAAACCTAGACTCGCACATTATTAGGCCAACCCAACTCAACTCGACCCTCTAATGATCGGATTGGAAGGTTCAATCGAGTTGACCCGAAATTACGGTTATTTTTTAGACCGAACCGAGGTGGCATTGTAAAAACGGTATTGGAGATCTGAACTGAAACCATCAATAACCATAACCAATATATATATATATATAGTCTCCTTTTATTGAGGGATCTCTCAAATAATTTTATTTGAGGGACACAATTTAGGCTCCCCTATGAATTTTTTTCAATGATCCAAAACATCTATTTTTTAAGTCTACATTCATAGATCATCCTTACAAAAAATTAGACAAATCGGAAACCGTTTCGACATCCAATTGTGTCCTACAAAATCAATGAATACGGTGCTTTAAGAAAGTACTAAAATTTCAATAACTCAATTGAGTGGTCAAATAATATCGGATTCAAGTGATTTTTTGTAGAGATGATCTATAGATGAATATCTATAAAATAAACGGTTTGAATTAGTGAAATACAATACGGATTGTATATATATCAAGTATTTTTTTGTAGAGATGATCTTTGAATGAATATCTACAAAATAGACGGTTTGGATTAGTAAAATACAATATGGAGTGTGCCTTATAAGGGTGTCCCTCAAATAAGCTTATTTTAGGGATTCCTCAACTGAAGCTCACTGTATATATACAGTCCCCTTCTATTGAGGGACACCCTTTAGGGTCCCCTAAGAATTTTTTCCAATGATCCAAACCATCTATTTTTTAAGTCTACATTCATAGATCATCCTTGCAAAAAAAAAAAGTTAGACAAATCGAAAACTGTTTCGACATCTAATTGTGTCATACAAAATCAATGAACACGGTGCTTCAAAAAAGTACTAAAATTTCAATAATTCAATTGAATGGTCAAATGATATCGGATTCAAGTGATTATTTTGTAGAGATGATCTTTGAATGAATATCTATAGACTACTTGGATTAGTAAAATACAATACGGAGTGTGCTCTGCAATATATATACAGAGAGCTTCCATAGAGGGACACCCTTGTAAGGCCCACTCCATTGAGGGATCCCTCAAATAAATTTATTTGAGGGACACCCTTTAGGGTACCCTATAAATTTATTTTTCAACAATCCAAACTGTTTATTTTTCAAGTCTTCATTCATATTCCTTGCAAAAAATTAAAAAAATTAAAAAGCAATAAGGCATCTAATTGCAAGCAACAAAATAGACGAATGCTTTAAGAAAATACTAAAATAACAATAATCTAATTGACTGGTCAAATGGTTTCAGATTCAAGTGATTTTTTGAGAGATGATATTTGAGGGAATATCTAAAACTTAGATGGTTTGGATCATTGAAAAACAAAGTGTAGTGGGCCCTACAAGGGTGTCCCTCAAATAAGCTTATTGGAGGGATCCCTTAATAGAAGCTCACTATATATATATATACAGCCCCTTTCTATTGAGGGATCCCTCAAATAAAATTATTTGAGGGACGCCCTTTAGGGTACTCTTCAATTTTTTTTTCCGAAGATTCAAACCATCTATTTTTTAGGTCTTCATTCATAGATCATCCTTACAAAAAATTAGACAAATCGGAAATCGTTTCAACATCCAATTGTGTCCTACAAAATCAATGAACACGGTGTTTCAAGAAAGTACTAAAATTTCAATAACTCAATTGAATGGTCAAATGATATCGGATTCAAGTGATTGTTTGTAGAGATGATCTTTGAATGAGTATTTACAAAATAGACGGTTTGGATTAGTGAAATACAATCCGGAGTGGGTTCTACAAGGGGTGTCCCTCAAATAAGCTTATTTGAGGGATCCCTCAATGGAAGCTCATTGTATATATATATAAGATAATTATATGGGTTGTTCATCTTACAAAAAAAAACATAAAATACATGTACTGTTTGTTAGTAGTATGCCCTTAAAGCCAACTAAGTATATGGTAATTAATGTTAAGGACATCTTTTGTAATAACTTATTAAGTTATTCATGGGTAAGACCAGTTGTTTTCAACCATGATATTTGATATATTATCATAACAGTAAAACAACTATAGTCCTAGGAATATATAAGTGGACATGAGAACTATGTAATGAGATTGCATACATTGAGACTTATCATGATCCCTAATCCTAAATATGTTCCGGGTTATAGGAGTATTAATTGGTCGTTGATACTCCGCCAAGACTAGTACACACAGTATCTTCTCTATATGTAGAGAATGACGAGGTCTCAAGTTATTGAGTGTGGCGACACCAAGATATGTGTGTAGGTGCTTGTAATAGAACAAGTACACTGAACGTGATCAAATACATGAGTTCTAGAATGAATTCTTTACTCACATGTCAAACTAGAACTCATAGATTACAATGGTGCAAACTAATCCTTTGACCTGAGACATCATAGATGTCTTGTGGCTATGTTGTTTGTCTTTGAGGGCACTATACATTTGTGATGTAGAAGACATGACCTAAAGGTGTTTATCAGGACTCTCAATAAAGTCATGGAAACAAATAATTATACAATAAAGGATCTCTACTCTCAGTAAGGAGAGATAATACTCCAAGGATATAATTAATCAAATCTCTGCGCAAAGTAGGGGATTTTTGAAAGAAGAAGTCTTTAAATCTTACCAGGATAATCATATAAAGGAATCATTCACATTACGATATTCGACATTAGATTCCATTATCTAATAATATGAATAAGGAGTATTGTATAAGAGAAAGATTCAATTGCACGGTCATTCCAATTTGAATATGTTCTTCCCTACACCTTATTTAGCTTGGATAACTATGACATGATGTTAGGCGTCAACCATGGTTTTTGGAAGTCCTGAAAGGTTCAATCATAATTGACCTACACTAATAGGAAGAATTAAATAGTGAAATTTAATTCACAAGTCAACTTAGAGAAGTTGAATCTATCCACTACCTTACTGAATGGAACCTATGGATTGCACACTGAATGAGATTAGAGGAACAAATGAAGAGAAAAGAAACTAGGAGTCAAAAGTCAAAGGTCAAAGTCAAAGTCAACATGGTTGACCAAGTCAAATAGTAAGACTATAAGTGTAACTTAATGGTTAAGTTATAATTCATAATTAAAAGTTAATTACGAAATTAACTTTGACATAAAGAATTCGATTGGGTTTTAAATATGATTTAAAAGAAGAATGATACAATACCCAAAAGCCAATTGGGCCATTGGATAAGTGTTGTATGACAACACAAATCCAAAAGACCCAAGTGAAGCCCATCTTCCCATTTGGCCGAATTTTGGGGAGAGAAATTCTCTCTCTCCCTTTGTATGCTTTTTCCTATAAAAGCCAAACTTGACTCAAAACCTAGTTAAGGTTTTTGGCATTTTAACTTGGAGTTCTTGATGTGTAGGAGAGACATCCTCCCTCTCATCTTTCTTAGCCAAAAATGGGACCAACTAAGAGGTGGTCTAGCATCTAAGGCCTCTTGGTTGATCTTCTCTCCGTATCTTGTCCATTTTGGTGTGGTGAGGTAGATGGCTTCTACTTTGGGGCCTCTTGGTTGAGGAGTCTACATTCTAAGAGGAGATTGAAGGCCTTTCCAACAAGGTGACATTCTTGGTTCTCCAAGAAAAGTCTACAAGGCTAAAAGCTTAACCTTTCTTCTCTTTTCTATTTTGTGCTCAAAGAGACTAGATCATAAGATACTTGGGTTAAAATGAAAAAGGCTTAGCTCAACTAGAATAAGCATAATCTATCCGCCATTATGAATGTTTATGTCTCATATGTTGTGGCTAAATTCATTCCAAGATTCATGAGATGCAAAATGTTTCCGTCACCATTGGATTAGATGACTTTAGCTCCTCTCTCCCTTAGCTTCAACTCTCTCTATTGGCCGTCATAATCGCCACCACCCAAATTGACTACTCTCCCATTCTCTGATGATTTTTTCTTGATTTCTCTCTATGAATTTGTGGTCTCGATTTCTCTCCCCTGTCTCGCTCTTCGTCTAGATGATGACGCCTGAAAATGGCATCAGCCCAAAATGCGCCTAAAAATGGGCTAAAAGCAGCCTAAGAAATTTTATATATTGTCAAACTTGGGCTCAAAAAAGGCCAATCGTATGGATGTGGTAGGCCCACTATTGAACCTTACCAACCAACTACTTGCGGTATTATCGATTGTTGGTAAACCAACGCCGACTTTTCAGCGTCGTTACCTTTTCATATTAGGGTTTTGACAAAAGTAATGTAATCATATAAGTGGAAAATTCATATTAAGATTTTGACAAAAGTATCCATACCCTGATAATATGAATTATGAGCACTGTAACAGAGAAGGACTCAATTGCACGACGATTCCAATTTGAATAGGTTCTTCACCTTTTCTGATTAGCTTGGGTAGCCCTGACATGCTGTTAGGCGTCAACCATGGCTTGTGGAAGTCTTGTAAGGTTCCATTATAATTGTCCTTCGCTAATAGGAAGAATTAAATGGTGGGGATTAATTCATAATCAATTCAGAGAAGTTGAGACAACCCATTGCCTTGCTAAAAGGAACCTACGGATCTGCACATCGAAAAATGTAGTTAGAGGAACAAATGAAGAAGAAGAAGAAACTTGGGAAACAAATGAATGAGATACGATTTTGAAAGTCAACGGTCAAAGTCAATGGTTAAAGTCAACATGTTTGACCAAAACGGTTGACCAAGTCAAACTATTTTAACTAAGGATATGACTTAATGGTTAAGTCACAAATCATAATTGAAAATGTTAAATGTGAAGTTAGTTTGACAGTTGGACTCGATTTGGGCTTTAAAGGTATTTTGAGTCAAAGAGCAAAATATCCCAATGACCCATTGGGCCTAGGAATATGTGTTGTATGATAATGAAAGTTAAATGAGCCCAAGAAGAGCCTAAACACCACCTTGGCTGAAATTCTCTATTGGGAATTCTCTTCATCTTATGTGTTGGCTTTATAAGCCATACTTAGGCTATTCTCAAGTTAGGGTGTGAGCCTCCTAAGAAATTGGGTTGTGGTGTTAAGAAGAATGAGAAATCTTATCCTCTACCTTAGCTAAAATCGGTCCACCAAGAGGTAGTGTAGCACCTCTATCCTCTTGGTTGATATCTTCTTCATCTCTCTTTGCATTTGGTGTCGTGAAAAAGAAGGTATCTCCTTTGGTGCCTTTATTGAAGAATCTCTACAAGTTCAAGGAAGAAAGAAGGCCTTGCACAAGGTGTTCAAACTTGGTTTAACCAAGATGAGCTTCAAGGGTATTTTCTCATCCTTCTTCCCGTTTAGTTTTGTGTATAAAGAGATTATGCCTCAAAGATACATGGGTAAAATTTGAATAGACTTAGCCAAACAAGTTTTAAGTAAATTACTTATGCTTTTGAATAGATGATTCATATGTTTTGTGGCTAAAATTCAATTGAAAATTTTAAGATACATGTTTCTTTCATTGGAACCACAACATTTACATGCCAAGATTTTATGCATTAAATAGTTTCCCAATTACAACCAAAACAACTCCTTTTTAACAACAAACTACATATTTTGGTCACTAAGACAACAAATACATGGTTTAAACTACTTTTCTAAGCAGCTCATTTTTTTAACCAAATTGAAAACTACATTCACAACAATCAAAATACAGATGATCAACAACATGTCTTTTATTCCTTTTAGCATATTCACAATTTCTGCAACTTGTAGCTGCGTAGATTTAAACTAACGAGTCATTTGATTGATTGTCTTCCCTCCATTACGAGTGGGTCTTGCTATGGTATCTTCCCTCACTTGTGTGTTGTTCCCCCCTCTAAACCCCTTCATGTCAACATCATCGCACCATACAAAACTTTTGTATTCAACACTTTCCTGCACAATACAAACACTTCGCATAAGCACATCATCCATATCAGCTTATATATACTTCAAAACCAAACCTTACATAAGCTACCTATTGTGTGTAGTTGAGCTCATCCCCGTATATTTCTTGTACTTAACAATTGTTATTGGATTGTTACTCTTTCTCGCTTCTCCCTTAGTTGTTCCCTTGATGGTTTTGTGGGTTAACAAATACTTTTTGTTATTTACATTATTGCATTGTGAAATTACCTGTAGGATGACTAAAAATGCACACTTATCCTAGACACCTTCTAGATAATGTTTACCGACTTCTTCGTAACTCAACTTCTGTCACGGGATGATCTTCGACACTACTTATGTTGAACGCAATACTGGTCACGATTGCTTCAAGCTCGCCGGAGTTCTTCCAACTCTCCTTATGTTAAATCCGATACTAGTCACGATCAATTCAAACTCGCCAGAGGAAAACCGCCACCACGGTCTTGATGCCCTCAACCATATGAGTCACCGAACAATGCAAATGAATGCAATATGAATGATTAAAGTGTTTGATAAATCACCAAGTAAACATGGAACACTTGATGATCTATCTCAAATATATGCACAGCGGCTTTTCTTAGAATTCTATATGCTCAACCAAAATATGTGAAAAGCCGTTCAAAAAAAAAAGAAAGAGACCAACGTTTTATTTAAACGTCCATTCTCTCCAGCACAACCGCAACCCAAGTGTACACTCCTTCTAATCAATTATCACTATCAAACTAATCCCGTAAGGACTCTTAGTTCCCATGCAATATGGAATCTTAGTTTCCTATATGATTTCGTCAGCTTCTAACCTCCACTCCAATCAAATATGACTTCACATATATATTCCAATATGGACACCAGTCACAAACGTCAAAATCTCAATTAATATTACTTGCATGAATCTCAATTGTGAACCACCATGGACTCACAAGTAAAAGACGCCAAAGGTAGGAAAAGATAATATATTAACTTAAAAGAAAATAGAGTCTAACTAGGAAAGTAATCTTAAGAGATAAAATCTAATTCTATTAAAAATAGGATTAACATAGTGAAAATAACTCCAACTAGGAATCCTATAATGAATGCATGATTATGTCATGATTTACCTGAAATCAGTTTCTCATATTGATCAAGGCATGCATCGAAGATCCGAGATTGAATGTGTTGCGCCAAATCTTCCAACAAACTATATTCACAACCTAATTCCCAACCTATACTAAAGTCTAGGAAATGACAAACCAATTTTCATTGGCTTTTAGCTTGTTCACCACAACTGTCTTTGTGTTTATTTCTATTGAGCAAAAGTTTAATTTGTGAGTTTCTATCCATGAGCCTACCCCTGCCCACTCCCCTCTTGCGGGCATTTACAAAGCTAAGCTCATGTAAAGATCTAAGTGTTTTATCCTTGTGCAACAAAAAATTGCAGCTACAGATCTAACTTGCCGAGTGAGAAAAAGAAAAAGGAGAGGGAAAGAAAGAAGAGTGGGGGAGAAGGAAAAGTGAAAGAGGAGAGAAAAAAAGTAGGAGAGAGATAAAGTTGGGCTTGGGGATTAGGTTTTGGGTATGAGAATTTGGAATTGGGTTTGGGAATTTGGTTTTGGGTTTGGGAATTTGGTATTGGGCTAGGGAGTTAGGTTTGGAATTCAATATTTAGAAAATAAAATAAAATGAAATACTATAGTCAGTGCGGTTCAATTCGAGTAAGTTTTTTAAGATGAAAATGAATCTAAAATCAGACCAAACCGGTTTGGTTTAGTTTTTTGAACGGAAGTCGATCTTTTAATCAACACGGTTTTTCTCAACTTGGTTCAACCAGGTTAACCAGTTTTCCGGTTTCGATGCTTGCCCTTTTGATGAAGTAAAGGGATTCGTTTGATCTTTTGATTAGGGCTAAACAATTTCCTAAACAATTCCAAAGATGACTGGTAGTAATAAAATGATTAAGAGGTATCAATTGCAATATAAACTCTGTATCATTAGTCAGCTGTAAAAACTTATTCCAAAGAAGGTCTAGATCTTTACCAAAGAGAAAAAAAGCAGAAGAAAACAGTCCAAAAATCATGAAAACCAAACGTAAATTTTGTGGGCCCTTCTGTATTTGTTTTTAACGCACCCTCCAATGGATTACATAGTCCAACTGAAACTTAGAGGGATAATGCAGTCTTGGTACCACGTAGTAATCTAGGAAAGTCGTTTTTAATTTGCATTGGCTGGCCAAGAGGTCAATTTTCTGGCCCTCTCATTGTTAAGACCGACGGCACCGTTTAAGACACTCACAACCCTTTTGAGCTTTCTCTTTCACTGATACCACCTAGAGGCCTAGATCTTGAAAGCATCCAACTGATCAAGTGTTATTGATTTCTTCTTGGTTTGTTTTTGGTGAGCTAATTTGACTCACTCACTATGTATACTTCTTATGGCTTTGATTTTTTTGGTCAGATATGGCTGTGATTGACTCTATAAGAAAAATACAAAATTTGAAAACATAGAAATAAACCGAGATAAAAACAAATTTGGCAAGAATTTTTGATACACACTATGGTTAGTGAAATTATGATTGTATTGTCTTCGAATGTCCAAAACTATGTCCTTTTAAGCCTTTTTTTTTTTTCCAAAGTTTATGGGAAGATTGACTATTCTCACCACCAGCGTTAGGATATACCCACAACTTCAAGTTGGAAGGACTTACGCGTGGTACCCAACTACCAGCTGCCACCGATATAGATTTATGTAAGAAATTATAAATCGCACACTAAGGAGGACTGTTAGCAGTGGAACTCGAACACTGGTAAGGCTACACACAGTGTAGGGACCTTATCAACTGAATCAACCCTCGTTGGCGTCCTTTTAAGCCTTTAACATTGAATCATGACCCTAAATTCTAAAATATATAACATTGTTTTAATCACGTATAAAAATTAATAAAATATAAAATATATACGTAAAATCCTATTGGATTCTCTCAAGATGCTTTTTTTGTAACCCCAGAAAAGTTAGGAAATCCAATTTAATAATAATTGGATTTAATTTTGTATTCACCCAATGACTATTGTACTATGCTGATCCAGAATGAGATATGATATACACACAAAAAAAGCCATAAAAAAATTAAAATAAAAGAGGCAGTGAGAGTCTAGTTTGACTTCCCTATGCTGGGCATGCAGCATGTAAATGCAAACAAATAATTCACAGACAACAATACAAAGGAATTGGAATTGTTCTGCCGAGCCCGAATTATAAATAGTAAGTGCCGAGAAAGAAAGAAACTGACAGATGCTTCGAGTTGTCGACTTATATTTGGAGCAACCTATGCAAGTGCTGGCTAACTCATAAGTCATAACTCATAATCATCCCACACCCACATATATATATATATATATATATATATATATATATATATATATATATATCCATGGAATAATGGTTGTAAATATATTTCGAATAAATAGTAAAATATAATGCTTTCAGTAGTTGCTACATCTGTGGAGCAACATTTGAGCGTGAGAGTTTTTTCTTTAAATAAAAAAACATTATTTTATTCAAAAATTATGGTACATGAAATTTAGACTCGGAACTTGCTCTAGGTGTCAATACTAGTTCTTTACAAAAAGGGGTGTGAATCTACCAGAGTTTGCAGTCCATAGCTGATGATATTTGGCAACTGATGGGAAATTCTCTCAAATATCAAACTCACATTTAGAGAGAATCGAATATTTAGAGAGAATCGAATATTAGCGCGCTTTGCTCTTCATATTGGGACCTCACTAACTTGGTTTGAGGAATCCCAGATTTTATAGTTGATCTCTTATTTGAGGATTGTAACTTATAGTTTTTTTGGGTATGTTCTGAGGGGGATAGGGAGCCACTCTACCAGAGGTAAGGCTTTTGCTCCCGCTTTGCGGTTGAGTGGATACGGCTATTCAGTTACCTCGACGACCGAATCCATTGGTGTAGAGACACTCGCCTAATCCCAGACGACATAGCTCGGTTTTTGTACTTGTTACTCCTCTTTATCAAATAAAATACTATCGCTATTCTCTCAAAAAAAGAAGAAGAGAGAATCGAACATGGTAGCCGATCTTTTAACAGAGAAGGGTCTTTAATTTATAATCATTTATGTATTTGGTTTAGAAGTTTTCCTTTGGATATTATTAAACAAAATAAAAGAGTTATTATAATGGGAACACATTAAAAGTTAGAGGCTTAAGTGCTACAGTGCCCCCTGAAACATTGGTCAATTCCTACTAAACCCTCTTAAAGTTAAAGTGACCCACTTTGCCCCCTTGACAGATGTTTTGTGTCTCACTTTGCCCCTCACCGTCAAGTCTGTTAAAAATTCTGTTAACAATGCTGACGTGGCACTAATGGGACCCACTATTTTGCTAAACTAAGCGCCATGTGTGAAGAAAAAGAAATAAAAAATAAAAAATGGTCTTTTAAAAAACTTAATTTAACTATTAAAAATAAAAATAATACTTTAAAACGAAAAAATCCCCAATTCCCCTCCACCAACCCCATTATCCCTTCCCAGTCGCCATTACCACAACCACAACCACCCCCAATTGCTCCTCTCTCTTCCTCTCTCGCAGACCCAAAACCCAGCCCCCTCCCTAAGCCAAAATCACATCCCTCATCTCCTAACCCAAATCATCATTGCTAAAATATGAATATGGTTTGAATACTTTAGGTTAAGTTTATTCTTCTCCATAAGGAGGTATATATAGGGATTTACATGAGGGCTTTACAAGGAATTAGACACAGTAATCAATTAGGATAATATCTCCTAATTATACTGTGATTTGTCAACTATCTAAAAATAAGGAAAGTAAAGAACCCTAATCAATCAAGGAAATAAATATCTCCTTAATTGATTTAGGACTCACGTTAACACTCCTCCTCAAGTTGGTGCATATATGTCACCAATGCCCAACTTGGTAAGTGAGTCATAAAATACTCTTCCACAAACAAATTTTTGTTAAGATATCTCAGTTGATCTTGATTTTACTAATGGTAGGCGGATGATCTTCTTGTCAATTTTTCTTTGATGAAATGTCTATCCACCTCAACATGTTTGGTTCGATCATGTTGAACGGGATTATGAGCAATATCAATAGCTGACTTATTGTCACAATGCAACCCATCGGCTTTTAGTTTGAAGCCCAATTCATCCAAGAGTCTTCGATCCATAATAATTCACAAACTCCATGAGCCATACCTCTATATGCTTCTGCACTCGATCGAGAAACCGATTCTGTTTTTACTCCGTAAGTGACTAGGTTACCTCCCACGAATGTAAAGTAACCGAGAAGTAGAAGCGTCTATCTCATTATTGACTTGACCCAATTAGCATATGTATATCCAACAACTTCAAGATCTCTATTTTTTGAGAACATTAATTCCTTCCCAGGTGACTTTAAGTATCTTAAGATTCGATCATTGCATTCCTATGAGAAGTACTAGGTGAATGCATAAACCGACTAACCACACTCACAGATATGCAATATCTAGTCTTGTATGTGCAGTGTATATCAGTCTTCCAACAAGGCGTTGATACTGCTTCCTTATTGCTTGGTTCTTGGTCCATATCTTCACACAACTTGTGATTCATCTCAATGGGTGTGTCAACCGAAACTTACCCCAAGCATTCTGTTTCGAGTAGATCCATTACATACTTCCTTTGAGGCAGAAATATACCAGTTTTGACCTTGCTACTTCCAATTCCAAGAAAGTACTTTAGATCACCTAAGTCCTTCATCTCAAATTCTGAGGCAAATACTTTGCGAGTTGCTCTTGATTTCGTTTCGATTCCACGACTATATCATCTACATAAACAATCAATGCAAGGTAAGTCTTCTTCCATCACGCTTCACGAGCAGGGTGTGATTTGAATTACCTGTGTATATCCAAAATTCTTCATAGATTTAGTAAATGGCAAACCATGCTCACGGAGATTGCTTTAATCCATACAATGATTTTCTAAGCTTGCAAACGTGATTCTTCTTGTCATGAGCTGAATTACATCCTGGGGTAAGTCCATATATACTTCTTCTTCCAAGTCTCCATGTAAGAATGCATTTTTGACATCAAAGCGATGTAATGGCCAATCAAGATTTGTGCTAGAGATAATAAGACTCTAATAGTGTTAATCTTAGCTATCGGGGCAAAGGTCTCCGGTAGTCTATCCCATATTTCGTGTGTGTAACCTTTTCGCCACCAATCTAGCTTTATATCTTTCAATGGATCCATCGCTTTGAGCTTCACGATAAATCCATCCGCATCCCTCTTTGTCATCTTTCCATGAGGTAAGGCACGAGTTCCCATGTGACATTCTTTTGGAGGGCTTGCATCTCTTCATTCATGGCTTCTTTCCATTTTGGGTCTTCTAGTGCTTGGTACACGTCGTTGGGGACAGGTATGTCAGCCAATTGCTTTACAAAGTGTACACGTGCCTCGATAATCTGGCGAGAGATATGTAATTGTTGATGGGATATTTTCCTTTGGCTTTAAGATCCGCTTCATATTGTACTCGAGGTTTGCCACGGTTCTTCCTTTATGGAAGTTGATATGTGCTCTGTGCCTTGAAATCAAATCATCATGGGATATTTCATTAGTGTTATCGGTTTCCAGGGAAAGATGTTACGAATGACTTCCTCAGCAGGGTGATTGGTGTAGTCAAGTTGAAGCGGGCAAAATCTCATGGAAACGCTTCAATTTCCTCCTCCCGATTTTGACGAGCGTGGAGACAACGGAACATTTTCTTCTCAGCGATCGGTCGTAGGATTACGGCGACCGTCATAGGATTCTGGCGACCGGTCATTTTGAAGCGGAGTTCTTGTTCGAAGAACTAAGAAGACCGATGCATAATCAATTAGCGACATTCCGCTTTGAAGCGAGTTCTCTGGCGACACGGCCGCTTCACTGGCGATTGGTCGTTTTGAAGCAGAGTTATTTCCTGGGGAAAAAATCAAGAATTTGGGGAGTATTTGATTCTTGATTCTTCTCTGTCACGCTGAAAATTATACGTCATGTTCGAACACAACATCCATGGAGGTATAGACCTTCGACTAGGAGGATGATAACAGGTATCCTTTCTCGATGAGGTGCATAACCAATGAAAACACACTTTTCACCGAGGGTCCAATTTGCTTCGTTGGTGAACATGTAAGTGGACAAATACAACACAACCCAGAAAATTCGGGGTTCCAAGTTTGGGGTTTGAGGTGTTTGGATATGGTGATGAAGTGTTTGAAGTGGTGTTTGGAAATTTAGAATCTTGGAGGGAATCGATTGATGATGTATGCCGCAGAGGCAGCGACTTCTCCTCAAAAGATCGAGGCATATTGGCACCAAAGAGAGCTGAACTACTTCCAATAAATGCTTGTTCTTCCTTTCAAACAACTCCATTTTGTTGGGGAGTGTAGGGGCATGAGCGTTGATGTATGATGCCATGATCTTGTAAGAATTTGTTAAGATCATGGTTGAGAAATTCTCCGCCATTGTCGAGCGGAGAACTTGGATTTGGGCTCGACGTGTTTCCACCATTTTATGGAACTGTTGAAATCTTAAACCTGACTTCCCCTTTAGTTTTGAGAAGGAAACCCAAGTCATGCGTGTGCAATCATCTATAAACGTGACGAACCATCGAGCTCGGCCGGAGTGGTAACTTTGAGCGGTGTCCCTGAAACATCGGAATGAATAAGAGAAAACGGAACCAAACTTTTATTTGAACTTAATGGGAACGGGACACGATGACTCTTAGCCAATTCACACGTATCTGCTTTGGAAGTCGAAACATCAAGACGAAAAATAATGATGGAAACAACTTCTTAAGATAACCGAATGAGGCATGCCCAAGACGTTTATGCCATAACCAAATTTGTCTCTCTCCCCCTCGTAACGAGCTCCACTTGTTGTGAAAGCTTGACCAACCTTGGTCTCCTTATCAGCGCACGATCCAGTAGTAGAGTTTGCCCACGGCCGAGTACCACAACTAATCGTCTTTCCCGTGAGGATGTCACGAAAAACACAATGATTCGGCCAAAAAGTTACGGTACAATTCAAAGCGTAGTAATTTGGGCAACAGAGACAAGAGATTATGGTTTAAAGACGGAACAATCAACACGAGTAATCCAATTTGAGAGAGTCAGAGAGAGTGAGCCCTTCCTAATCACGGGAGAGGGGTACCATTAGCATTAGACACCACCGATTGAGGAGATGGTGTATGAGTGGTAATTTGTCCAGATCAAGGTCATATGATCGCGTGGCTCTTGGTGTCAATGATCCATGTGTGCTTTTTGAGGACGTATGAAAAATAGAGCCTTTGGTGGTGACGATGGAAGCACGCAGTGGGATGGCGGGTCACAGGGGATGGAACGATGCTTATGTGAGTCTTCAAGGCGGGAGAGAATCTGGGGGTCTTGACATCGCAGCGGAAGTAAAAGTTGATTTAAGAATTTGAGGAATTTGATTTGAGGAATTTGATGTAAGGATTTGATAAGAGGATTTGATTTGAGATATGTAAGATTTGTATTTGAGGAATTTGAATTTGATAAGGAATTTGATTTGAGAGGTATGTGTATAAGATTTGACGGGTATGTGTTTAGGGATTTTGATAAGATGATTTGAGGAATTTAGATTTGAGGGATTTAGATTTGAGGAATTTAAATATGAGAAATTTGATTTAGGGATTTTAGGATTTGAATGAGAAATTTGATATGAGAATGTAGAGACAACCGAGGATCGATTGCTACGATACCATGCTAAAATATGAATATGGTTTGAATACTTTAGGTTAAGTTTATTCTTCTCCATAAGGAGGTATATATAGGGATTTACATGAGGGCTTTACAAGGAAATAGACATAGTAATCAATTAGGATAATATCTCACATAATTATACGATTGTCAACTATCTAAAAATAAGGAAAGTAAGAACCCTAATCATTCAAGGAAATAAATATCTCCTTGATTGATTTAGGACTCACTTTAACAATCATCACCCTTCTCTTCCATTCCCCTATGACCACCAACCCCACAGGCAGACCCGAGCTCGATTTCTTTTCTCTCTCTCTCTCTTTCCTTCCACTGTGCTCTCCCTCTCCCCTATGTACTTTCTTCTCCCCAACAACCCAGACCACCCCCACCTCCAGCTGCAACCCAAGCCCCACTCCCACCCTTAGCCCTTAAACCCAGCAGCCCCAACCCTCCGCACAGTCGTCGATAACCCAGATGAGCCATGGCCTCTCTTTCTGTCGAACCTCCAGCATCTACAACCCACCATCTCCATCTCGATGAATTCGGAAGCCATCAAATTTGGTTGCAGACCTTCGAGTACAAAACAACAAAAACAATGAATTTTTTTTCTTTCAATTTGTTGGTTTTTGAATTTGCAGAGAGATGGGTGGGTTGGGTTCGGCTGGGGGTGGGGCTTGGGTTGCCACTGATGCTACAGGTAGTCTAGGTTGTTGGGGAGAAGAAAATACAGAGGGGAGAGGGAGATCACATAGAAAGGAAAGGGAGAGAGAGAGAGGAGGAGAAGCAATCAAGCTAGGGTCTACCACTGGCGGTGGTGGTCATGGGGGAATGAGGGAGAAGAAATATGGGAAGAGTGGCTTGGGGATGATGGGGTTTTTTTTGTTTTTTTATTAAAATTTTATTTTCTTATATTTATATATTCATATACACCCTATTTATTAAGAGAAGGAATATTGGTGGGGGATGGGTGAGGTCAGGGGAGGAGTAGGGGTGGTGCGGGTGGGACTGTGATAGGGGTGGAACTTGGGTCTGCGAGAGAGGAAGAGAGAGGAGGAGTTGGGGGTGGTTGTGGTGATGGTAGGGGACTAGGAAGGGATAATGGGGTTGGAGGAGGGGATTTGGGGATTTTTTTTGTTTTAAAGTATTATTTTTATTTTTAATAGTTAAATGTTTTTTAGAAGACAATTTTTAATGTTTTTTTCTTCACACATGGGACTTAGTTTAGCCAAATAGTGGGTCCCATTGGTGCCACATCAGCATTTTTAACGGAATTTTTAACAGACTTGACGATGAGTGGCAAAGTGAGACACAAAACAAGGGTCAAGGGGGCAAAATGGGTCTTTTTAACTTTAAGGGGATTTAGTGGGAATTGACCAATGTTTCAGGAGGCACTATAGCACTTAAGCCTAAGTTAGAACCCAAACCCTTCTTATATGTGGATGTACAAATATAGTATATATTTTGTTAAACATTAGGTCATCTATGAGCTCTGTTGATGTAGGGCTAACGTTATGCATAGGAATCACCTTCTAATATGCCTTGCTTTTATAAGAATGAATAATAATAATAATAATGATAGAGTAGCAGTGAGAGTAAATAATACAAATCCATAAAGCAAGTTAATTGAATTTCTAAACAATGAAAAAATTAAGGGCCAGTTTGGTATTGCTGTACTGTGAAAATAATCGCTGTCAAATTTGCTGTGAGAGAAAGCAGTTTGGCGTTTGGTAAACTTTTTGTTAAAAGTGTTGTTGATAATGATTCCCGCATAATCATTAAACTCAGCGCCTCTTTGAAACTGATTCCATTATAATTAGAAAATGAAAGCACTTCATTAGCTGCTTTTCCTTATAACTTTCTCTCACAACAATTTTTAACAATAAATTATTTTTTCATATTTTACCAAACACGTTGGGCTTCCCAAATTTTTTAAAAATCACTTATCACCCCAAATAAGCAATGCCAAATAGGCACTAAGGAAATGTGATGTTTTGCAATTTTTGTTAGATTGAAAGGGATGGAACCCTCAACCTATTCTAATAATTTACCACTAAATGGAGCTATATTTTATATATTTATTATTATTATTATTGTCCATTAAATTAATTGTACTAGTCCAACCACTATTCAGTCCATCAACATGTGTAGAATTCTCATGACGCATAGATATGCTCTCAAACATACTAGGTGCATTGATGTGGTATATCACTAATTAATGCTGATTAGCTGGTTTAAAGTAGGGTTTAATTTCATATCACATTAATTGGTTTTTTTCTTTTTTGATACAGTTAATATTGAGGAGAGGAGAATTGAACCTAAGATTTTAGGTACAGAAACCACTTAAGCTACAAATTTCTTATTCACATTGGTTATTTATACCAAAAAAAAGTTTATTGAGGGGATGTGCTAGGCCCTAGGGTAAAAAAAGGGAAATACTCTAGGAATGGGGCCATATGATATTCTCCCACCCAAGACTCCGCACCAAAAGTTAAATGTTCTATCCACTTTTGGCTTTTCCTATAATTTCCTTGTCTCTTTGTCTTAATGTTAGAAGAAAGTACCAAGTGGATGGTCTATGCCTTCGAAAGAATCCAAATACAAGTTTTGGAGGCACTTGCAAGGCTCTCCCTTGCAATTCCCTCTATTACCCACTAAGCAACAAGGAAGGTTGTTGTTTTGTTTTGTTACGACATGTTTGGAAGGGCATTGTGTTGGAGAATAGTACCAAAACTTGGCCAGCTCTTATTCGCATCCACTATACATGTTGACAAAAATCAACTGAGAGAAAGAGAGAGAGGGAAACAAAGCAACAAAGCGAACAATTTAGATAGAGAGAAAATCTAGAGAGAGAGAGAGAGGGCTGGCTCTGTATTTCACTAATTCCATATTCCTCTGAACACACTCAAAGGACACACAAAATAAAGCAATGACGACAAAAGCAGCCTCTTGTATTGTCGCCAACGCAGCCATGGAAAAGTCCTTCAAAACAAGACCTTTATTACTATTTCACTCACTTTGCAACAAAACTTCACATCACATGAAACCCTTTGGAGTTCTGGACTCGCTTTGATGGAGTAGGAGGTCGAGCCAACCAATTCAGGAAACTTCCGCAGGAACTTTGCTGGGTTTTCTGTCAATTTGAAAACCCAGTGAGTAATTTCAATTTCGTTTGAACTTGGTCAGTTATTTATCGGAGGAACTAGTAACTTTCTCAGGTAATTCTTTGCCTCTGTGTCATTATTTTGATTCCTCGGTTTTGATGTGTTCTTGGAAATTAGTACAAAAACCCAGTTGTTCATTTGTTGTGATGTTGTTAAAGAGGAAGATTGTTTTGTTTATCTTTTGCTTTCTTTTGTGTGGCGTGATTTTTCTTTAGGCTCACTTTGGTTGGTGGAAAAGTAGACATTTGAACTTGTTAAATTCCCAGAAAATTTCATTGCTGAGCTATAATGAATTGGCTCCATGTGGCTCAGCTATAATGAATTTGTTAGTTTTGTTAACAATGGAATCATTTGCAAGAACAAGAATCAAATATTGTAGTTTTAATCTTCTGCTCTTTTGCTCTGTTTCTCAGAAACCATAAGGTCAGTTGACCCAATTCAGATCAAATTTACTGGGATCCCTGGGTAATTCTCTGATCTTCTTGCCTGTTTCTTGACCTTACTATTTATGCGTTATTAGATACCAAAATAAGGTCAGCCTGGATATGGAGAAATTTCAGTTGAAATCGAAGTCCTTCATATTTGGGAAACCAAACCAGTAGAAAATAATATTAAAAAAAGCAGACTTAATTATTATTTTTTTTCTCAGTTGCTTTCCTTCTGGTCTAATTCTTTCTGTTTTGAAACAGTTCTGGCAATCTAATCTTCAGCTGGCAATCTAATCTTCAGCATCCCCTAATTGTTTTTATCGTTAATTGAAAGAATGGCGCAAGAGGACGGGTCCCCAGTAACTTCATCACCCCTGCAGTTCTTTCCCTGGCTATCTCCTGGGATGGGATCTCCATACCCAACATGGCTCAGGGAGCTAAAATCTGAGGAGAGAGGTTTATATCTGATCCAGCTTCTTTATTCCTGTGCTAACCATGTCGCTTCTGGTAGCATTGAGAATGCAAATATTTGGCTTGACCATATTTCTCAGCTAGCCTCGCCTGATGGCGATACAATGCAGCGAATAGCTGCTTATTTCAATGAGGCACTTGCAGACCGGATGCTTAAAGCTTGGCCTGGTCTGTATAAAGCCCTTAACTCAACGAAAATAACATCAGTCTCAGAAGAAATTCTCGTTAAAAGGCTCTTCTGTGATCTATGTCCTTTCTTGAAGGTTGCGTATGTGGTTACAAATCAGGCCATAGTGGAAGCCATGGAAGGAGAAAAGATGGTTCATATTATTGATCTTCATTCATGTGAGCCTGCCCAATGGATTTATCTGATTCAGACATTAAATGCTCGACCTGAAGGCCCGCCTCATTTGAGAATTACGGGCATTCACGAACAGAAAGAGGTATTAGACCAAATGTTCCATCGCTTGACTGAAGAAGCAGGAAATCTGAACATCCCGTTTCAGTTCAATCCTATAGTTAGCAAGTTAGAGAACCTTGATATCGAAAGTTTGCGTGTCAAGACTGGAGAGGCTCTTGCAGTCTGCTCTGTATTGCAGCTACATTCTCTCTTGGCAGCTGATGATGATCTTAGGAGAAAATCACCATTAGCATCTAAGAACCTGCAGAAAGTCTTGCATATGAATAAACTCACTTTAGGAGAGTGGCTGGAGAAAGATCCAATCAGTGCATATAACCTAAGTCCTGATTCTGCATTGTCCCCACTATCAAGTGGTTCACCAAAGATGGGGAGTTTTTTAACTTCTCTTTGGGGCCTTTCACCAAAGCTAATGGTGATCACCGAGCAAGAATCAAACCACAATGGCCATACATTAATGGACAGGATTATGGAAGCATTGAACTTTTATGGAGCGCTTTTTGATTGCTTGGAGTCTACAGTACCGAGATCACCAATGGAGCGACAAAAGGTTGAGAAGATGCTTTTCGGAGAGGAAATAAAAAACATCATAGCATGTGAAGGAACCGAGAGAACGGAGAGGCATGAGAAGCTTGAGAAGTGGATTTTAAGGCTTGAGTTGGCTGGGTTTGGCAGGGTCCCTTTAAGCTACCACGGAATGTTACAGGCTAGGAGGCAGTTGCAGGGCTATGAAGGGTTTAAGATTAAAGAAGAAAATGGATGTTTAGTTATTTGTTGGCATGACAGGCCTCTTTTTTCAATATCGGCCTGGAGGTTTAGGAGATACGAGTGATGTTGGTGGTCCATGTGGGGATTGAGTGCTTTTGTTTTTCTTAATTTTCCTTTTCTTGTTTGTGTAAAGGATTTTATGCATTTCTTCCTCTGCAACTGCATAGTATCTTCTTCAGAAGCTTGGGATATTCTCTGTTCTAAAACTTTAGTTAGTTAATTTGTATCCTATTTTAGTTTTCTTCCCACATAAACGCTGATGTTTCGCCTCCGCCATATTTGGGTTTGAACCCTGTTCTATAGATTCTTCAAAGTTTAACATGACATTAAACTTCAAAGTTATTTTCTGATTTCGAATTGCATTCATTACTGGTCTCAATTGCATGCGAGACGGCAGGACCTTTTTTCCTTTCCAGTAATGTGCAGAGCTCAAAGTTTACGTCAGTTTGCATTCAGTCTTTTCCTTTCCAGAAGAGAATCAGTACTTTTAAGTAGCCGAATATCACACTCAATGCTATGCAAATTATGCAAAATCAACAGAGAATAGACTGATGTAATCATGGAAGGCAACGCAACTAATAAAGAAAAAGCAACAAATGCGGCATGATATTATCAGTAACAAAAAACCTATTTATACCACTTTTACTGACCCCATCTCTCGCTCACATGATGCGATGCAAATAGCATTACCCTTTCCAGTAGTGCAACACAGACACATTGTATTCGACAGCAGCAGCTCCAGTTTTTGCACTCAAGGAAACTGTCTTCACCAATGCATAGCCCCTTGCATACCGGAAAACCCCAGTACCTCCGACGATTGGCATCTCTCGGGTCCCTTGAAAAAATGGATTCCTACCTAGAATGCTAAGGGCACTGCCATTGTGCACACCATCTAAGAAAGCAAAGTTCAAGACCATAAGCAGCGCAGAGCCGTGTTGAGAAGGAAAAGTATATATGCCTTGAGCTCTACCCACAAGCCTTGAACTTGTTGAATTTTAAGTCTCTAGCTGATTAGAATTAGTGAAATAAGCTATGAGCTTAATTGGGTATTCACTTGAGTTTTATTATTGCCAAGTGTGAAGCTAAGATTGTAAGGCATACAATGCCATGTCTAATGATCCTAGTAGATAGCTAGATGTATGGCTGATGTTGATGTCCAAAACTGGATTCAACTTAAATGAGTGAAGTGTTGTGTCTTGAGTAGTACCTTGGAAAGAATGGACCTTCGGTATGGATGACCTTCGGCTAGGATGACCTGTAGACGTCGTCATAGGAGGCTTGGGCATGTTCTCTTTCGTAGGGAAGCAGGTGAGCCTGGTAGATTGATTGAAGGTAAAGATAAACATTTAAAATAAATAAATAAATTTGGATTTGCCTAAGGCAGGTAGGGATTAGTGTTTTTTTTTAATATTTTTTTTAAGGCAGTTTGGCTGAAATGCCTTCAGCCAAAAAAGTGCCGAACGGCACATGTGACGTCACGATGACGTCAGCATTTTTATTTTTATTTTTTCGAAGGCAGTTTGGCTAAAATGCCTAAAGCCAAAAAAGTGCCGAACGACACATGTGACGTCACGATGACGTCAGAATTTTTGTTTTTGTTTTTGGGCAGAAATGCCTTCAACCCATATTTTGTTGAACGTCCCTTGTGACGTCGGTGATGTCGAATTTTTTTTTTTGTTTTTGTTTTGGCGAAATGCCTTGACCCATATTGTGCCGAACGTCCCTTGTGACGTCGATTGATGTCGGCGTTTGTTTTTGGTTGCAGAAGGCAGTTTGGGCTAGCCCTCTTGCCGAAGGATCCATTGGGGTGTTAGGCCAGCTCCATGCCGAACGATCAGGGTGATGCCAGCAAGAATTTGGAGGAGCCTATGAGGCCTTCGGCAAGGATGACGTCATCATTGCCCTTCAACTTGGCCCTTCATCCAAGAGTGATATCACAAAGGTCTTGAGGCCATTTTGAGTTTCACTTGGAGCTTCGGCATGGTTAGTGCCGAACGGTAGGGATGATGTCATCATTGGCCTTCGGCTTGGGCCTTCAGCAAGTCATGACGTTAGCGTGGGTGAGAAGCACTTAGGTCCTTTGGGCTAGCCACATTGTTGAAAGGCATGGGTGATGTAATCGGTGACGTCATGTGTCAGTGGGGATGTGATTGACATGCCATATTGATGACAATTCGTAAATCGAGGAGTCGACTTGATTGATGTGTCATAATTATGATGGTTTCGTGAAACGAAACGGCTTGATTCGTGTGCCGAAGTGATGGCGGTTCGTCAACTGATGCGTGAGCTCCCTATAAAATGGACTTGAAGGGAAGAAGGAGAGGCACTTGCATTTGAGAGCAAATTTGAGAGAGAGGATAGGAGATTTCTGGTGGTGTCTTGTAAGGAGGAGGCGATTTCCGGTGGTGTTTGACACGGAAAAGGTGATTTCCGTCGGCCTTGTGCGGTGGTGATAACAAGGTATATCCTCCATCTATCTCCTTTTTTGGATTGAAACTCAATTTTTTGATGAACTTGGTGCCAATCTTTTAATGTCCAAAACTGGATTCAACTTAAATGAGTGAAGTGTTGTGTCTTGAGTAGTAGCTTGGAAAGAATAGACTTTCTGTATAGATGACCTTCGGCTAGGAGCTAGGCCTTCAGTATAGATGACCTTCGGCTAGAAGCTAGGCCTACGGAAGAAGGGATAAAAAGAAGAATTGTCAAGCCTCAGACACCGGTATGGTACCAGCCGAGGGCTCTCCGATGCTTAAGTCAGCAAGCAGTAAATAGTAATTTTGACAAAGTAACGGTATGGTCAAATTGGAGTCCCTTTTTACCTTGGGCATTGTTCCCTTTTATAGAAGAGTAGAAGTGGGAACTTTGCACAAAGTTTCGATGTGAGACTTTGTGCAAGTCACTGTGGTAGTGACACGTGTCCAAGACTTGGGGTCTTGTCTGGAGCCTTGGTAACCACCTTCGGCAGGCGATCATCGTATCGGAGGGAGGTGTCTCCGGTAGGTTAAGATCATGATGATGTTATCATCAGCTTAAGGTTGTTCCCGAAGCGCATTACCTTTGGCAGGTTATGGGCTTGGCATTTTGTTAGTGCCCTAGCAACGAATATGCTTGGTTGATTATGGTACGAACAGCTGAGATCATTTTGTGATGTAAAGGATCCAACTAAGAGTGCTAACAGTAATATGCCTTGCTCTATGCGTGTGAGGTGGTCATGATATGAAGAAGTAAAATTCCTCTCCTGTATTTTGCAAAGCAGTGAGAGAACATTTCATTCTCTTTGTCACTTTCCTTTCTTTCTCTTTCTTTCTTCATCATCTTTCTCATATATGCATTGAGATTCCATAGAAACCAGAATCATACAAGAAACACTAACATGGCCTCAGAGCCAAGTTCGATCACTTGAATCTAGGCGTTCTTAAGACTGAAATCGAGCTATATCGAAGCTCACTCAAGGTTTGGTGAAGGTTGCTGGAGCTCGATTTTGACCTGAAACAACTTGTTTTTGGTTTATCTGAGCTCCTAAATGGCTAGATCTGGAAGTTCAAAAGTGAGAACTTCGATCTTTTTCGTGAGAACTACGAGTTATGGAGAATAAAAATGGTAACCATATTCAAATAGTATGGTTTATTGAATCTGGTCGAAAAGGGAATTACGATTCCTGATTTGGAGAAGAAAAAGAAAGCTGAGGAAGCTTTAGAAGATGAGGTTGATGAGAAAATGGCTGCAACCTACAAGAAAGATGCAAAAGCTCTAGGTATTATACAAAACGCAGTTTACGATCAAATCTTCCCTCGTATTGCCAACGCAGACTCAGCTAAAATGGCATGGGATCTGTTGTACGGAGAATGTCATGGTGGTGACCAAGTTAGATCGGTAAAACTTCAAAATCTCATACTTGAATTTGAATACACTAGAATGCGTGATAATGAGCCTCTATATGATTATCTTACACGATTTAATGAGTTGATTAATCAGATGAAAACATTTGGTGAGATTCTTTTGAATGAGAGACTTGTTCAAAAGGTTTTGATTAGTCTCAGTAAAGCATATGATCCTATATGTCTTGTGATTGAAAACACAAAGAGCCTAGAGACTGTAGAATTGCAGGAAGTGATTACTATTTTGAAAAGCCATGAATAATGGTTCGATTTGCATAGTGTTGATATAGCTAAGAAAACATTTGCCTCATTCTCGGTGAGTCCAAAAGGGAAGAACAAGGGTAGTGCTCAATCTGGTTCATCCAAATTTCAGAAGAATTGGAATCCTAAGGGTAAACAATGGGAATTAAAACCCAAGTTTCAACAGACTAGCTTTGCACAAAACTTGAACTCGTCACAGTCAATGAGTCAAGAAGTTATAAAACCACACTGTAAAGTGTGCTCCAAGTTACATTTTGCTGAGTGCAGATATAAGGGGAAGCCTAAGTGCTATAACTATGATATATTTGGTCACTTGACTAGAGAATGTACTGCAGGTAAGATAGTGCAAAAGGCAAACTGTGCTAGCCAAATGGAGGTGACAGGGAACCTATTCTATGCAAATAGTGCAATAACTGAGGCAAAGATAAACGGAGAGTGGTACATTGATAGTGGTTGTAGCAATCAGATGACTGGAAATGTGGATCTCCTATGGGTTCTTAGCCGCCACCATCCTCACCTCCAAAGGAGTCAACAACGCTGAACCAACTCTACACTTGACTGTTCGTGACTCAACAGTTGGATCGCGATGGTTGGGTGAATGAGCAGACCTCCCAGTTCGATCTCCATCCCTTGACTGGTGCAGACGACTCAAACTTTGGAGAGGAATACCAGCATCTCCTTGCCTCTCAGCAGGTAAACTAGTTCGCGAGCGGACCACTTCACGGAGCAGATCACGGTTTCCAAGCTTGTCAGCAGGAGGCTTGAGTGGAACGTCCCGAATGTCAACCTTCTTGCTGTATGCGCCGACGAGGTGCTTAACCCTAGCAGATGAAGGGGGAGTAGCTCCTACTTGTGTCTTCTCAGCAGATGGGAGCCTTGGTTTCTTCCTCAACGGAGACACATCCTTCGCCCGCGAAGTCGCAGCTCCATTTCTTGAAAACTTGATATCAACCTTCCTTTTTGAGGGGGGTCCAGCAGAACACTCCTCTTGCCCAACAGGGAGATCATCCAAGTCTAGACCATTCTGCTTCCATCTCTCAGCATCCTGGGTGGGGGCAGACCACTAACTTCCTCCTGATACTCGCTCAGAAGCCACTAGCGGCCACCGCCGCTCCAACCGTCTCCAGCCACCAGTCATGACGACAACCAGCCTGGTCCCACCTAGCTGGTCCTCGCCGTTAAAAAGAGAAGACGAAGAAAAAGTATGCTTGCTCGACTTACCTTGGGATGCATGTCAACTCCTTTCTTCGACAAGCAGTACAAATTCTCTAAGATCTCTCTCAAGCTAGAAAGTAGATAAGTTAAGTTTGCAATGTGAAGAAGAGTGAAGAGAAGCCTTGCATTTATACAGGTTGGGCATCCTAGGTTAAGAAGGAATCGCAAGCCCATTCCTACTGGGAACCCAACTCCAAGAACAGTCAAAAGCCCATTCCAACTGGGAACCCAATTTCAAAAAATTAGCAAGTCTAAGACCTCCTCCACTCAGGAGCCCAAGTCATAGAAGGAAGCCCAGTTATAGCTGGATAGCCAAGCAATCAATCCACATCTCCTACACGCCACCATGCGCCATGCAGAAGCTGGGGGCATTTGTGGTAACTGAATTTTAGCAAAACCCTAGGTCAAATATTTCATTCCATTTGGAGATTATTTGATTTGGGGATTCTTGCCTTGAATTAGGGATTTGATCCTCATTAAATCCCTAATTGATTTAAATCTCCTAAAATCAGGAAAAATAATTCCTTTCCCAACAAGGATTATGAAATTACCTGTAGGATGACTAAAAATGCCTAGAGGGGGGTGAATAGGCCAATTTAAGATTAAAATCAATAAACAAAAAAAAAAACTTCGGTAGTAGGATTGATATGGCTTATCAATCCTGAAACGTGCTGAACATAAAATAAAGGAACACGCAGAGAATAATTTTACTTGGTAAAACCCCACCTCTGGGGAAAATCCACGAGACTCCTCAGTCCAACACAAATCCACTATAGAACGATGATTACAAGAAGTACTCACACACTTATCCTAGACACCTTCTAGATAATTTTTACCGACTTCTTCGTAACTCAACTTTTGTCACGGGATGATCTTCGACATTCCTTATGTTGAACGCAATACTGGTCACGATTGCTTGAAGCTCGCCGGAGTTCTTCCAACTCTCCTTATGTTGAATCCGATACTGGTCACGATCGATTCAAGCTCGCTGGAGGAAAACCGCCACCACTGTCTTGGTGCATCCAACCGTACGAGTCACCAAACATGCATATGAATGCAATATGAATGATGAAAGTATTTGATAAATCACCAAGTAAACATGGAACACTTGATTATTTATCTCAAATATATGCACACAGCTTTTTCCTTAAAATTCTATATGCTCAAAAACAAATATGTCAAAAGCTCACTTTGAAAAGAAAAGACCCACGTTTTTATTCAAAGCTCATTGAAGCACAGGAACCCACCAATCCTAATCAATCAAGAATATCAATTTTGATTCACTTTGGATTCAAAGTGATGACGCCAACCAGAGCCCACAAATACTATTCAATTATCACTATCAAACCTCATCCCGTATAGACTCTTAGTTCTCATCCAATATGGACTCCTAGTTAACAACGCTAAAACAACACACACACAAAGCAGCATGTCAAGACTTTTATATCAACCTATTCAAATCTCATTCTCAATTCAAGATAGCAAATATATTGCCTATTCAAATCACATGATATTTATTGCCACGTAACAATATATTGCCTATTCAAATAACATGATATTTATTGCCACGTAACAATATATTGCCTATTCAAATAGTAAAGACAAGAGACCACAAATAGTATTCAATCATTATAATATCAGTTTTGATCTAATATGGACTCCCAAAGATGACGCCAAAAGCCACTCTTTAATGGAGAAAACAATATCTCCTCCAACAAGTTAATTAGGAGATGATTTTAATAAACCGAGTGTAGGAGAGTAATCTCTAGAGATAAAATCTAATCCTATTAAAAATACGACTAACATAAAAGCATTTGAGTGAAACTAACTCCAACTAGGAATCCTATAATGAATGCATGCTTATGTCATGATTTACCTGAAAATCAAGTTTCTCATATCGATCCAGTCAACCTTGAGAATCCGGAATTGAACGTGTTGCGCCAAAACTTCCAGTAAACATTATTCACACACTACTTCCCAACCCATGCTAGAGTCTAGGAAATGGCAATACAATTTTCATACTAACAGATTATTTTTCTCCAAACCCTAGCCTCCGAGGCTCTATAAATACGAGGCTATGCAAGGCATGAGGTAGGCCATTCTAAGCTCTCAAATTACTGCAGAAATTCCCCTCATTGCCACCACCTCCCTCTCTCTCTTACACAAGGCTTCGACCACCACACACGGCTTCGGCCACCCGGTTCTCTCCTCCCGAGAGCTCCGTACCCTTTTTAGCTATTGTTTCTCTACGAATCAATCGAACTAACTTAGGCATCGGAGGGCCTTTGGCCAACACCCCCTGGGTGTGGTACTTTTACTCCGGTTGGTTTTGCAGGGAGAAAGAGTTCGAGGAAGGAGAAAGGGGAATCTATTGATCGAATATTCTAAGGGACAATAATTACTCCCACACCAATTGTGTTTGAATGTTCTAGTGATAGTGTTGTGGGGTTTAACTATACGTTGATTACTCTCATTCTGAAGATTGCTTCACGGACACAAGTTACTAAATTCTATCCTATTGATCTCTGTAATGTGCTCTATAAGATTATCTCCAAGACAGTTGCCAACAAATTGTAGAAGGCCTTGCCCCATGTGATCTCAAAGTTTCAGAGTGCCCTTATTCCTGATTGTATAATACTGGATAATGTGCTAGCAACATTTGAAACTATTCATTATTTGAAGCGGTTGGGAAAAGCAGGACGGCGAAAGCTTGTGTTGAAATTGGATATGGCAAAATCTTATGATTGTGTTGAATGGACCTTTCTAGACCGCATGATGTATACTATGGAATTTCCTGCTCGTTTTGTCAATTTTATTATGGGATGTATTACCACAGCTTCTTACTCGGTGTTACTTCAAGGGCAACCTTTTGGTAAGCTTATCCTGTCCAAGGGATCCAATTTCACCCTACTTATTTCTTATTGTGGCTAAGGGATTCTCTGCCCTTCTCCAACAAGCTAAGTTCAATTCTAAGATCAGGGGAGTCTCAATTGTTGCTTTGGCACCTTCTCTAAATCATTTATTTTTTGCGGATGATAGTTTGTTGTTTTGTGATGTAGAGCCTACTCAAGTCGATAACTTAAAGCGTATATTCCACATCTATGAGGATGCTTTGGTCAACAGATTAATCTGGGAAATCGGCCATGGGTTTTAGTCCTTCTACGTTGCCGGCATCACATGCCCAAATTTAAGCTATATTGGGTGTTCCTATTGTCCTAGGAACCCGAAAAATATTTGGGACTCCCTACCATAATAAAAAAACTGATGTTTCGTACTCTTAAAGATCGCATATGGAAGAAGATTACTGGTTGGGAAGGTCGATTACTTTTGAAAGCTGGAAAGGAAGTGTTAGTTAAGGCAGTTTGCCAAGCCATGCCTACTTATTCTATGAGTGTATTTAGCTTACCGGTTGCCATTTGCAATGAGATTGAAAGTATTATTGCTCTCTTTTGGTGGTCTAAAGGCACTGAGAGAGGAATTCATTGGAAAATTTGGAAAGCTTTGTGTCGTCATAAGTCGGAGGGCGATTTGAGCTTCCGTGAGTTAGTCAGTTTTAATAAAGCTCTGTTGGCAAAACGAGGATGGCGCTTGCTTGAATCTCCTAATTCACTTGTAGCTCGTATGCGAAAGCAAGGTATTTCCCTACTTCTGATTTCTTGAATGCCCAAGCTGGTTCGACTCCTTCATACACTTGGCAATCTATTCTGTGGGGTAGAAAGCTTTTACAGGGTGGTTTACGATGGAGAATTGGTGATGGCCGATTGGTACAAATATATGGTGATGCTTGGGTTCCTCACAGCCACAATTTTACTGTTCAAACCGCTCCTCATATCCCCCAATATCCATCATAAGAGAATAAATTTCAATATCCATTTCTTCTAGCTACAACATGGAGGTAGCAAATTCCAGAAGACTGCCACAATTCGGTGAATCCGATTTTATTTCGGGTAAAAAGATTCATATGCGTTCAATTCCACACAAGGGCGGATCCATGCTTGGGCTAGAGTGGACTCTAGCACAGTGCTAATTTTGGAGAGAGATAAATTAGGCTTATTTCCATTTTCAGCATTTAAGTAAATGTCTTTGTCCTTTTATTTTTATATTACTCAATTTACTTAAGTTTACAATGTAAATAAGAAGTACCCCCCATTTGGATTTAAATAAAAATACTAGAAAATCAAATTCCCACCAAACCAAAATATGAAAAATCGGTTTTAGTGCAAAATACGATTTAGGCTAAAAATGATGGCTCATTAAGTCAATATATACTTCATACTAAAATCCCATAAAATCAAGTTTTCTTATTTGATGTGTCAGGAATAAAAGCCGCCAAAAATTATATTGAGAAATTAATTATTCCGAAAAACCATTTTTCATACTTAGTCAATATTTTTATATAAAATACTTTTTCATGTATGATATGAATGCATGAAGGGACCTAAGGTCAATCTAGGTAAAAAGCCTTAGATGTTCAAACCACAAAGAGTTTTTAGCCTTTCAAAATTGCACCTTCACTAAAAATTCATGGGTCCACCAGTGTTTACAGCCAAATACTTTAATACTTCAATTACTAATTTTTTTTTCTTCTCTTTTTCTTCTTTGGTTTATTCAGATTTTGATTTGGCTCAAATAATATTTATGTCTCTCTGATTTTGTTTTTCGAATTTATTGATGTTGCTTCTTTTGGAAATATTGAAATATGGACTCTTCCTAACTAAACCACTCCGCTAACCCAAAGTCCTCAAGCTTCAAATTGTTCTTCGTCTGAGCCTTTGAATTTTGATTTTTCTAGGTTTTCTTAATTTGTTGTAGGTTTCTTTGTTCAAATATCTCTCTGAAAATAGTATTTTTTTTTTTCAAATGAATTTTAAAAATAGTTTTTAATATGAAGGAAATATACTGAATTAGTCAAAAAGTATACCACTTTCATTAATCTAAAGAAAATATTGCTTTTGATATATATATATATATATATTTGTTTAAAAATAGGACTTACAATTGATCCCAGCAAAAAAAAATTAGCCTACCCCTGTAAATATTCCTGGTCTGCCATTGATTCCACATCAATGTGAATACAGAGTGTGAAATTCTCCCTGCTTAGGCAGTACTGGAAATACATATTCTCTTCATATCCTACAAAACCCATCATAACAGAAAAGAAATTACAATTCTTCTAGCTAGATGATTGTAGTATCCCTGGCCTAAGTACAATACATGACTGTTTAGGAAAGATTAAAAATAATAAATAATAAAACAGGCTCCGGGCTAATGTAAGAACAAATTTCATGAGTGTGTCACATAAACATTGTACTCAACAATGGCATCTCCTGTATTAGCATCAAAGCAAACAGTATGAGCTAAAACATAACCGGGAGCCAACCTAAACTGCCCCTTGCCGCCACAACTATACATTGTTCAGAACTGGATTCCTCCCAAGAAACGCTAATGGTACTCCCCTTGTACTTGCCTTCCTCAAAAACAAAAGTCATGATGACAATAAGTAATGCAATATCATTTGTGCAGCCATGGAATAAAACCCTTGTGCTCTTCCAATGGTCTTGGATTTGGGGTCATTCTCTTCAGTGCAGTGTATTATCAATCATCATAGTACTGCCAAATCCGGCACTTGAGCCTTTTGGCAGCCCGATAATTCTAACAGGGGTGGGGTTTTTGCCACTATAGGATGTCATGGAAGAAAAAGTGGAGGTCATGGCCAAGGTGCAATACATGAATGTATAATTAGAAAGATAAATAATAATAATAACAACACCAACAATAAAAAGCCGGTCCTTGGGCTAGCACCAGGCAAAGTTTACTAGAAGTGTGACACAAAAACATTGTACTCAACAATGGCGTCTCCTGTAGGATTAAACCAAACTGTATGGGCTAACGCATAGCCACGAGCAAACTTAAATAGCCCCGTTCCTCCGATGATCGGCATCTCTCTCACATCGTTTAGCACTGGATTCCGCCCAAGGATGCTAATGGTACTTCCCTTGTACTTTCCTTCCACAAACACAAAATTCATGATCACAAGCAGTGCAAACTCATGATCACGTTGTGCAGCCACTGAGTACAGCCCTTGTGCCCTTCCAACGATCTTTGAGGTAGGTTCTTGCTTTTCAGTCAGCGCATTATCAATCATCATGGTGGCACCTAAGGGTGGGCATCTCATCCGAATTATCCGCGTACCGACCGTACCGTACCGACGGTTTGGTTTGGTTTGGTTAAATAATTATTTTTTAATTTTAATTATCCCGATCCGATCCGTACCGAAAAGTTTAGTTTGGTTAACGGTTAACAATATCCCCAACCCGACGGAAACCCGTACCGATCCGATATTAATAATTATTTTATTATTTAAATACAAATATATGTATCTTCAAATGTGCATAAGAAATCCTAGTATTTAAATATTGTAAGAATTGAATCAGTTAGGTTTAATTTTTAGTTTCAATTGCAAAAAGCTATATGTAATATCACTCATGTTTTTTTGTTTAATTTAATTAATTTGAATTTCAATTGCAAAAATCTTCAGTTCATCTACTAGTCCTATGTCAAACGCAAGTTCGACTCCTACACCAACCTCTGCACAAGTGATTGGTTGAAACCCAAGGAGTTCTCCTTTTATAAGGATCCCACTAAGGAGGAACTTGAGTTGTATGATGCTTTGGAGAAAATTGAGACTGGTGGTAAGTAGTTTTAATTTTTTATATTTCTTTTGGTTTTCAAGTGCATTCATATGACATGTTTATTTTCTCACTTTCATAATTTGTTTAATGATGTAGAGGTATATTCTAGTTCTCAAATGAAAGAAAAAGTGGTTGGCAATTCATCTTGAGTACATATTGAATGGTATAGTGAATAATAACCTTCCTTTATCTCAAATAACATGCCCATGTACTTGATATTTATTCTTAACTTTGTTTTTCTTTGGCTGCAGTACACGAATCAGATTTGGATTGAAGATTACTAGGCTTCCTTTGCTGCAATTTTTGGTTCTTTGAAGCTTTTAAACTAATTTCTTATTGTTTTGTAACGTTATTTGCTATTTTATTATGTAGTTTTAATGTTCCTTTGTAACTTTAAAACTACGTTGTTTGATTTTGTATTTTACAAGGATAATTTGGTGTATTTGTTCAAGAACATATGTCATGTGAAATTATTATAAGTTGTATTTTTATTAGTATGTTTTTATTATGGTACTACCGACCTACCGATCCGTTCCGAACCGAATGTTAGGTTAATCGATCTGAAGTCTACCGAAGTCTTTGGTTTGGTTAACGGAAGAGAAAATGGTCTACCAAGTCTTTGGTTTGGTTAACGGAAGAGCCCTCTACCGTTCGAACCGATCCGCGCCCAGGCCTAGTGGCACCAAAGGTGGTAATGGTACTGTTTAGTGGCCCAGCAATTCTAACAGCACTAGGGTTTTTGCCACTAAGGATGTCATGGAAGCAAAAGTGGAGGTGGCTCGTTTTTTGGGTTTGCTGGGATTTGATGAAATACTGAAATGAAGACATAAAAGGCTTTGCTTTTCAACAACATGAAAGCTTTCGTCCTCTTCAAGTAAGGGATGAGAGTAACCAATGTCACACTTGGAATGTGCATTGCCTTTTAGATTTAGTCTTCTATTGGAACACATGAGTACACACTTGCATGCTCCACATTAATTGTTCTGAGGTGTTGGTTCATCACACTTCAGCAAAAGGATATTACATAATAAGCTAGAATGTATCAAACAGAAACGAAAGTTTGAAAAATAAGTATAGGACAGAGACGAAAAGCTTGGTGCTTTGATATAAGGTTACTTACATATTGATGGTCCCAACTGCAACAATGATAGAAATAACACTGACTGCCCCTCCAGATTCCTTCAATTCTTTTTTCTGCATTGTTAATTTGTTTTGGTAGTTTGGGGGGTTTCATTCAATATTACTGCATCTATTGTTGAAGAATGTAAAATCTTACATCGGAAACTTGACAAATATAATGAGTGGTTTCACTACTAATAGCACCAGAGGCCTTTTGTGAAAAGACCCCACACCTATTAAGCATTGGAATAGAAATATCACTTTATTTTTTATTTTCTGCTGAGTTCATTTAATTTCAAAGAAACATGCATTATAAGGAACAAAGCATACCATGAGTGCACATTCAAACAGCTTTGTAGGTGGAACTAGATTAATTCTTGCGAAACATTGAATTGAAAACTGTGCACACTAAAGTTTTTTAGATATTTTCTTTTGGAGTAAATTACGTTCTTATATTATTCAAGATTCAATTGAATTAAGCAAGAAATTCCCTGTATTTTATTTTTTATATTTTTTTTTAAAAAATTAGCAATTTACGCAGAAATGAACTCCGGGTACTTTTTCCCTACCCCAGGTGGTGTTTTGAGTTAGCTGATGTACATCAATTTTTGCTCCGATCAGAAAAGTTTAATCTGACTTGGATTTGATTGTAGTATTGCATAATTGTTAAGTCAATATAAATTCAGTTCAATGAAAATTCTATGTGATATAACATATATGTTGTGTGATTGTTGCTCCAGAACCTTTAACTGCCAATGTGATGGGAAAAAGAATCCCTCAGCCTGTGTTTGATTGTAGGGGATGTGATTTTGTTTGTGGTTAAAAGATTCATAGCCATTCAATTCCACATCATTTTGAATACAGACTCGAAAGTTTTCTCTGTTTAGGCAGTACTGAGACATAAAAATCCATGTACTCCTCATATCCCTCGATATCCATCATAAGAGAAAATAAATTTCAATATCCATTTCTTCTAGCTACAGGATTGAGGTAGCCAATTCCAGAAGACCGCCAATCCGGTGAATCCGATTTTATTTCTGGCTAAAAGATTCATATGAATTAAATTCCACGTCAATGTGAATACAGTGTGAAAAATCTTTTCTGCTTAGGCAGTACTGGAATATAACAGAAACCCCATCATAACAGAAAAGAAATTGCAGTGTCCAATTCTTCTAGCTAGATGATTGTTGTATCCATGGCCCAAGTACAATACACGACTCTATAGAAAACATTAAAAATAAAAAATAAGGAGAAATTTCATGATTGTGACACATAAACATTGTACTCAACAGTGGCATCTCCTGTATTAGCATCAAACCAAACTGTATGAGCTAAGACATAACCGCGAGCGAACCTGAACTGCCCCGTGCCGCCAACAATCGGCATCTCTCTCACATCGTTGAGAACTGGATTCCTCCCAAGAATGCTAATTGTACTCCCCTTGTACTTGCCGTCCTCAAAAACAAAAGTCATGACCATAAGTAATGCAATATCATTTTGTGCAGCCATGGAGTAAAATCCTTGTGCTCTTCCAATGACCTTCGATTTGGGGTCTTGCTCTTCAGTTAGTGCATTATCAATCATCATAGTACTACCAAACCCGGCACTTGAGCCGTTAGGGGGCCCGATAATTCTAACAGAGGTGGGGTTTTTGCCACTAAGGATGTCATGGAAGAAAAAGTGGAGATGGCTCACGTTTTCTGTTTTATCGGATCTGACAAATTGCCTAATTAGAACTCCATCAGTGGAATGGAAAAGGGTATAGCAGAAGACGAAGAGAGAGCAATAGAGAAATAATGAAGACATATTAGTGTCTCAAGTGTTTCACAGTGTGTTTATGATAGTGGTAGATTTGTGGTCATTTTAAAAGATTGGGCAGGGGAGCAAGGGGTAAAATCTAGATGTTGTTAACATTACTCCAAAGTGCTTAAATGATGGTTGCTCTGGTGGTTGGATTTTCAAGCAACCACTGCTTTCTGTTGGTCTAAGAATAATGGTTTCAGCTTACATTTTTTAAAGCAAGGATGATTGAAACCAATGCTTGGGAAACAAATTTCTCTTGCAATTATAATGTTATATATTCAGTGTGGTTAAGCTAGGACATGTCAGCCGACCAAGAAGAAAGCTACCATATGTCATGTACACTAACATGAAACTTTGAAATGTAATTTCATGACAGAAATGAGTTTGGTGGTTTGTTAAGGTTATGTGAGCCTTAAGTTATGTCACTTATAGGATGATGACAACGGAAACAATTAATGATAACAACAATTTACTTTTTCCTTTATCCAAAATTAAACTTCAAGTTTGGACAAAAGTGGGAATTTTTAAATTGTCCCATCACTGACATGACCATCGCCGCCTTCACCACCCCACCACCATTAACAGATTTACCAACTACCACTACATCTTGACTGAGGAGTGGAAATTGGGATTCTTTGAGTTCTTTGGCTTGGTATGATGTTCCAAACTTGTCCTTGATTGAAGGTCCAAGAAGTATGCCTGTCTAGAATTCACATCAAACCACCACAAAATCTTATATTCTTATTCCAACACAGTCTCAGAAAAAATTATAGCACAAAAAATTCTAGTTTATCCCATCAAACACTCATTAAACAAACAAAAGCATAGAAGTATTTAGTTTCATGAATTTACATTCACATCCATAATTTCTGATAAATCTAGCACATGCCACAATTTGCGAGATGAACCTAGGGACCTTGAAATGTTTGAAGAAAAGGTGATGGGTGGCTTGGGTGATGATGACAATCACAACCATCTGCAACTCCAAACGAGGCACAAATTGACTAGCACGAACTCTTGGCCCGAAGATTTAAAGACATTACCCCAATTGCCACCAAAGTGAATATCAATGTCTGGTAAGTTGAAGCAACATTGAAGAACGTTTGATTGATCTTCTGCAGCGTAATGATTACATATAATTAATTAAAAGTTCTTGCAGAAGATGTCTGTATTGCGCTACTTGTTGTCTTCAAAGTTTAAAACAAAAGGTTGAGCTGAATCGGTTTTCAGTTCTCACAGCAAGTGTTATAGGCTATTTGTGTTTGACCACCAAATTTAGTAGCAAGCATGTTAATTTGTGACACATCTCATTTGAGTTACAACTCATCCTATATATAAATTTACAATTCTGTTCCAACAACAACAAAAAATCAAAATTCTGTTTTTATTTCGCCATTCTGGAAAGGAAAATTGTGGCGCTTTATTTGGGTCAATTGTTGTTCAGTCAAAAAAGATTTCATTTGGTTTTACTGATTGACACTTTATTTCACCAAAACATTAAAATCTATTTTTTTTTCTACTAAATTGCCAACTCATAGATATTGTTTCTTTTCATTCAACAAAAAAATTTCATAGAAATTATCAGTTACTAATTTTTGGTAGAAAACAGTTACTAAGGCCCTTTTATAACTATTTCAATTTTCTGGTTCTCATGCATATCCTTCTTCATTTCAAATTATGGTGGATTGGGCTACCAGCCTATTATGGATCTGCTCTGCAGGTATGGTGGGAAGAACCTCTAACTGAGAGAGATCAATATCTGATAAATCTTGTTAGTCATAACTATGGTAATAAACCTTGTTAGTCAGTTACCATAGTTATGACTACTAACGAGTGGTTCAAAGCCAATGAATGCCAGCATATAATTGTTTTCTGCTGTTATGATATTATTAGGTTGTAAATACATTTCCGTTATGTAGTAACTAAAAAGTTTACATTCATATACCTGTGTATAAATAGATTGTAATATCTATTTTTGGAATATAAGAAAACTAAGATTCTTTCATGGTATCAGAGCAACACAAAGTCTAATAACGACTTCATTGTTTTTTTTTTCTCCTCTCTTCATGTCTTCTTCTGCTGCTTCGAGCTCTTCTGTCCTCATGGCGTCCTCCTCTAATGTCTCCAATTTTTTGACTATTAAACTTGATCGCACCAATTTCCCTCTGTGGCGTGCACAAATCGTTCCCTTGCTTCGTAGTCGCAATCTTCTCTCTTTTGTTGATGGTTCTAGCATCTGTCCTGCTGCCTTTCTGACTGATGCTGAAGGCAAACTCACTCAAACTGTTAATCCTGCGTTTGAAGACTGGATCCAGCAAGACCAACAAGTTCTTTCTTGGTTGAATTCTTCTCTTTCTTCCATTATCTTGTCTACTGTTGCTCTGTCGACTTCCGCTCATACTACCTGGGTTTCGTTGGAAACCCGCTACGCTTCTCAGTCGCACAATCCTATTTTGCAGCTCCACAGTGATCTTATGCGGACTACTCGTGGTGACCTTTCCATTGCAGACTATCTTGACAAGGTCAATGCTCTCTCTGATACTCTTGCGTTGTCTGGTTCTCCTTTCAACAATGATGATCTTGTCGCCATTATTATGAATAACGTTGGGCCCATGTATACTATTGCTTCTGCTCAAGCTCGTGACACTCCCGTCACCTTGTTGTACAAATGAATGCACTTCCCCCTTAAGATCTTGTTGTTTATGGACTTTGGACAAGCACTAGGATGAACTTGTTGCTCACACACACACACAGAAAATAACCAAGAACAAATAACACAAGTGTTTATAGAGGTTCAGCAATTTGCCTACGTCCTCTTTGGTGATCCCCTTGAGAAATATCAATATTGAAGAAGGAGTTACAGATTTGGTTTCAATGGAAACCCCCTTAGAACCCAAACTCTCAATCTGTTTTTCTCTCACACCCCTTAGCTCACACACTTGATACAAGATGCTCTCTCTCTCTCTCTTGGCTTCCCAAATCTGAATACAACACTTGCCTCAAGCTCCAGCTCCTTTGTCTCTATAAAAGATAGTGAAAAGAGCCACCCACATGCAGCAAACCAGCCTCCCTCAAAACATGGATCCCTAATTTCAGGAAAGCATAATGAGGTAGGCTCAAAGCAACCCACTAGTCTACCTAATCAATGTTTAGGACTTTTCTAGTGGTTTGCCAACTGTCCTGGACTTATACCAACTTTGGGGTTGCATGTGGATTGGTAGGGACCAAATTGCATCTGAAGAAAGGACAGAAAACGTGCTGAAAATTCAGCACAGCACGAGGCGTGCGACCGGTCGCCAGGAACTTGCGACCGGTCGCTTTTATACTGTAGCATAGCCTTTCAACCCAGTCTGAAAACGACCGGTCGCTCAGAACTTGCGACCGGTCGCTTTTGTACCGTAGCTTTCCACTTCGACTCTGCATGAAAACGACCGGTCGCCCAGAACCTGCGATCGGTCGCTTTCATACCGTAGCAACCTCTTCGAATCTGTCTGCATGCGACCGGTTGCCCAAAACCTGCGACCGGTCGCTCCCTTCGAACCTTGCATCCTTAGGTGAGCCATTTTTTTCCAACAATCTCCACCATGGCGAGCCTAAGCTCCTTGAGAAGATTATTGCCTTCCAGGACATCTTTAACTTCTTGAAAATAGTCCTGATAACTCCCAAGAACTCCACCTCAATCTCTAACATGGAACAAGATTGAGCAAGCTCAAGCAATGCTTGAACTTTGCAGCTGTGACTGGCTTTGTGAGACAATCGGAAGCATTCTCTGATGTATGAACCTTCATTACCGTGATGTCTCCATCATTCACCCAATCCCTTATCCGGTGGTATCGAACATCAATGTGTTTGGACCTTCCATGATACACTTGATTCTTGACCAAGCAAATTGCACTTTGACTGTCACTTTGAATCACCACCATATCTTGGGCTATTCCAAATTCCTTTGTCAATCTCTTCAGCCATACCGCTTCCTTCGAAGCTTCCGTGAGCGCCATATACTCCGCTTCAGTGGTAGACAAGGCACTAACCGATTGTAGCACTGCTCTCCAACTAATCGGTCCTCCACCACAAGTGAAGACATATCCTGTGGTGGATCTCCTCTTGTCTAGATCCCCTGCATAGTCAGAATCTACATACCCTGACACACATGCCTTTCCTTGTTGTCTTTCAAACAATATTCCAAGCCTCTTAGTCCCCTTCAAGTATCCGAGAATCCACTTTGCTGCTGTCCAATGAAGTTTGCCCGGATTCGCCATGTATCTTGACACTACACTTACGGCTTGAGCTAAGTCGGGGCGTGTGCAAACCATTGCATATATGAGACACCCTACCAAGCTTGCATATGGAACTTTGCTCATTTCTTCCTTCTCTCTATCCGTAGAAGGACATTCCTGTGCACTTAACTTAAAATGCTCCGCCAAAGGAGTAGACACGGGTTTGCAATCCAACATATTGAATTTTTCAAGTACTTTGGTAATGTCCTTACTTTGTGACAGCCATAGCTTGCCTGCAACTCTGTCTCTCCTTATTTCCATCCCTAGGATCTTTTGTGCAGAACCAAGATCCTTCATGTCAAACTCCTTTCCAAGCAATGTCTTCAATTCCTGAATTTTTGACATGTCTTTACATGCAATTAGCATGTCATCAACATAAAGAAGCAAAAGGATGAGATTACCATCCTTGAATACATGAGTGTATACACAGCAATCAGATTCACATCTTCTATATCCAATCTTCATCATGAAAGAGTCGAAGCGCTTGTTCCACTGCCTTGGAGATTGCTTCAACCCATAGAGAGACTTGTTCAACTTGCAAACCAGATTTTCCTTGTTTGCTTCAATAAACCCTTGAGGTTGGCTCATGTAGATGTCTTCCTCCAAATCCCCATGGAGGAAAGCAGTCTTCACATCCATTTGCTCCACCTCCATGTTCTCTTGTGCTACTATGGAGAGTAGTAGCCTTATAGAAGTGTGTTTCACTACCGGAGAGAAGATTTCATCATAATCAACTCCCTCCTTTTGCAAGTACCCTTTGGCCACCAATCGAGCTTTGAATATGGTGGCTCCCTTCTCATGCATTTCTTCTTTCTTCCTAAACACCCATTTGCTGCCAATAAGCTTGCGATCCTTGGGTTTAGGAACTAACTCCCAAACTGAGTTTTGGTGTAGAGATTCCATCTCTTGCATCATAGCTTCCATCCAACTTTCCCGTTCCTCATTCTCAACAGCTTCTTAGAACGTGGTTGGTTCTTCTTCACTAGCATTCAAAGCATAGTGAACTGCATCCTTGTCCCATCCAAACCTTTGAGGTGGTTTGATGGTTCTCTTGGGCATGGACCGAGCTATAGATGATGGCTCCACCTGCTCTTGAGCCTCTTCTTCTTCTTGAGTTTGTTGTTGTTGTTGCCCTGCATCTTCCTCCTCAATGTCAAACTCCACCTCCTCCTGAACGTCTTCAATTGGCTGTTTTTGTGAAGTTTTCTTGAACATCTTCTTGAGTGGAACTTCAATGGTTGTTTCTTTCCCAACAACATCCTCCTTTGCCTCTGAATTCTTGACTATGTTCATAGGCATGGTCTTCTCATCAAACACAACATCCCTGCTGAGTATCTTCTTTAGGTTCACATGATCCCATAGCTTGTAGCCCTTCACACCGCTCTCAAATCCGATGAAAATGCATTCAAGAGACTTTGGCTTCAACTTGGATCTTTCATCACTTGGAATAAGTGCATATGCACTGCATCCAAACACCTTAAGATTAGTATAATCAATTGACTTATTAGACCATACCTCCTCTGCACATTTGAACTCAAGATTTTTGGAAGGTGATCGGTTAACCAAATAGGCTGCATGGTTAACGGACTCCGCCCAAAATGATTCGGCAATCCCGCATGAATCCTCATGCATCTTTCACGCTCCATGAGAGTTCTATTCATCCTCTCCGCAGCTCCATTTTGTTGGGGCGTCTTCTTCACGGTAAAGTGCCTCTTAATGCCTTCATTCCTGCAAAATTCAAGGAACTTGTTGTCTTTATATTCACCACCATTGTCACTCCTTAGGATCTTGATCTTTCTTCCGGTTAGGTTCTCCACTTCCGCCTTCCACTCTTTGAATTTGGTGAAGACCTCAGATTTCTCCTTCATGAAGTAGACCCAAACCTTCCTGGAAAAATCATCCAAGAAAGTCACGAAGTAGCGAGCCCCACCCTTTGATTTAACCGGTGATGGCCCCCATACATCCGTGTGAATATAATCTAGCACCCTGTGCTTCCTTCCTCTTTGTTTCGCTGCTTGAAAGCCACCTTAGATTGCTTTCCCATGGTACAATATTTGCAGAACTCAAGCTTGCAACTTTGAACACCTTTCAACAACTTTCTGTTGTGTAGTTCCTGCATGCCCCTCTCACTCATGTGCCCTAGCCTCAAATGCCAAAGCTGAGTTTCATCCTCCGAGTCCTTGCTTGTGGATACAACTGCTCCACCTGTTATTGTAGTACCACACAATCTATATAGACAATTAGGTTGGATTTCTCCCTTCATAATCACAAGTGAACCTTTTGAGATTATGAGTTTCCCTCCATTTGCTTTAAATGAATAACCATTCTTATCAAGAGTTCCAAGGGAAATGAGATTCTTACGCAACTTTGGAATGTGCCTTACCATTCCAAGCGTCCTAACAGCCCCATCATGCATCTTCACCTTGATTGTACCCGTGCCTTTGACTCTACAAACCGAGCCATCCCCATCATAACTTCACCACCTTCTTCTTTTTCATATGTGTCAAACCACTCCTTGTTTGAGCACATATGGTATGAGCACCGAATCCAAAATCCAATCGGAAGAGGAACACCTTGAAGAATTAGCAAATGCATTAGTTTTAACATTGCTATTAACACATAAAAGCTCACCATCACTTTCTCGTGACTTCTTCCACTTTGTGTTGGCTGCATTCTTCCCTTTGTTCTTCTTCTCCTTCCATATGGGGCAATTTCTTTTCCAATGCTCCTTAGACCCACATTCGAAACAACCTTCTTTTGCTTTGGATTTGGACCTTCCTCTGTTGCCTTTCTTGCCCTCATGCTTCCTTGAACGGCCTCTCTCTCCGGTCTTTGCTACTAGACCTTCACCTTGAGAGTTTTCTCCCGAACGTTGAGCCATCCTATGGTGTGTCATGATGTCTTGCACCACAGGCTCAAAATCCAGAGTGACCTTCCCGAACATAAGAGTGGTTCGAAAGTGTTTATAGGACGGAGGTAAGGATGTGAGCAACATAAGAGCCTTATCCTCCGTACTATAGTTAACTTCCATTCTTTGCAAGTCAGCAACACATCTATTGAAACTACTTAAATGTTCCATTAGATTACCTCCCTCCTCCATCTTGAGATTTAGGAGTTCTTCCTTGAGGAAGAGTTTGTTGGATAGTGACTTCCCTGCAAACATCTCTTCGAGCTTCTCCCATGTTTGCTTTGCCGTATCCTTCATCACGTTGATGAGCACCTCATCGGAGAGGTAGTTTTCGATAGCTCCTCTAGCTAACTCATCAAGTACACTCCACTCCTCATCTGTCATGCTTGTTGGCTTCCTTTCCTTTCCAACCAACACAACGTGGAGGTGTTGTTGTGTGAGGGCTGATTTCATCCTTCGTTGCCAAAGAGTGAAGTTCTCCTTCCCTGAAAGGCTTTAGCTCCACCTTCATGCTTGTTGCCTGTGGTTGCTTCAATTTGTGAACTGCTACCACTCTCAACTTCCTTGCCATCTTAAACAAGTTTTTAGATCTTAAAATCAATATTTAAAAACTCTTTTATTTTTATTTTTAAATATCATGATTTTTTATTTCATTTTTTTGAGTAGGATACCAAACGGGTCCTAAGTTTTTTAGTAGTGCTATTAAAAAAAAAGAAAAAGGAAACAACCTAACTTAAGTGTCAACTGATGCAACATATGACTTCCAATACCATTTACAATATATTTTTCTTTGGCTTTTCAATTGTAGTAATAAATTTGAAGTAGTTTGTTGCTCGTTGTTTAAGTTAAATTGAGCATTGATATCTACTTCGGACCTCAAGCGTCTGGGAAAAGCCTCCTAATGAAGGGAGAATTTTCCTCGCTTAGCCAAAAAAGAAGCAAAAAAAAAAAACAGAACATTTTCCTCGATAACGTTTGATAAATACTTTCCATTTAACATTTTATCACAATTTTTAGGTTATCATGCATATCCTTCTGCATTTCAAATTATGGTGAATTGGGCTACCAGCCTATTATGGATCTGCTCTGCAGGTATGGTGGGAAGAACCTCTAACTGAGAGAGATCAATATCTGATAAATCTTGTTAGTCATAACTATGGTAATAAACCTTGTTAGTCAGTTACCATAGTTATGACTACTAACGGGTGGTTCAAAGCCAATGAATGCCAGCATATAATTGTTTTCTGCTGTTATGATATTATTAGGTTGTAAATACATTTCCGTTATGTAGTAACTAAAAGGTTTACATTCATATACCTGTGTATAAATAGATTGTAATATCTATTTTTGGAATATAAGAAAACTAAGATTCTTTCATGGTATCAGAGCAACACAAAGTCTAATAACGACTTCATTGTTTTTTTTTTCTCCTCTCTTCATGTCTTCTTCTGCTGCTTCGAGCTCTTCTGTCCTCATGGCGTCCTCCTCTAATGTCTCCAATTTTTTGACTATTAAACTTGATCGCACCAATTTCCCTCGTGGCGTGCACAGATCGTTCCTTTAGCTTCGTAGTCGCAATCTTCTCTCTTTTGTTGATGGTTCTAGCATCCGTCCCCGCTGCCTTTTCTCGATCGATGTCAAGGCAAACTCACTCAAGCCGTTAATCCTGCGTATGAAGACTGGATCCAGCAAGACCAACAAGTTCTTTCTTGGTTGAATTCTTCTCTTTCTTCCATTATCTTGTCTACGGTTGCTCTGTCGACTTCCGCTCATACTACCTGGGTTTCGTTGGAAACCCGCTACGCTTCTCAGTCGCACAATCCTATTTTGCAGCTCCACAGTGATCTTATGCGGACTACTCGTGGTGACCTTTCCATTGCAGACTATCTTGACAAGGTCAATGCTCTCTCTGATACTCTTGCGTTGTCTGGTTCTCCTTTCAACAATGATGATCTTGTCGCCATTATTATGAATAACGTTGGGCCCATGTATACTGTTGCTTCTGCTCAAGCTCGTGACACTCCCATCACCTATGCTGCGTTGGAGGCTCTTCTCTTAAGTACGGAACACCGTCTTCAATATCTACCACCTCCTGGTGAAGCTGGTGCTACCGTTCTTGCTGTTGCTCGTGGTCATGGTGGTTTCCGCGGTCGTGTGGTTCCTTTTCCCCCCGCGGCGGCCGTGGTTCAGGTTCTTCTTCCAATGTTTCGCCTAGCTTTGGTCGCGGCTTGTCTTCCCATGCGCCTGGTCTTCTTGGTGCTTCTCCTGGTGGTTCTGTTGGTGCTTCTTCGTCGGCACCTCCCAGTTTTGCTACTCCCGGTCTCATGCAATGTCAAATCTGCACCCGTTATGGTCACTCTGCTATTGATTGCTTCAACCGTCTCAATCTTTCCTATGAAGGCCAAGTCCCGGCTCAGCGTCTTACTGCTTATGCTGCTCAATCTTCTGCTAGTATTGCTGCTCCCTTTAGCGGTTCTTCCTCTTCTCAGTGGCTTACTGATTCTAGGGCCAACTCTCATATCACCAATGATTTGAGTCAGCTTTCTCATCCTCGAGAGTACCAGGGAACTGACAACGTTAATGGTGTGCTTGGTGGTACAGGTTTGGAAATTCTCCAAGTTGGCACATCCTATGTTTCTTCTCCTTCTTCTACCTATCCTTTATCTCACACCCTTTACTGTCTTAATGCTTCTGCTAATATTCTCTCTGTTCATCAATTTTCCGAAGATAACCAATGTTATTTCACCTTTTATTCTGATTTCTTTCGTGTATAGGATTTGGAGACAGGGAAGAGCCTTTTCCAAGGGCTGGAGTGATAATGGCCTCTATCCTTTTCCGGTTCCTTCATCTTCAAAGTTTTCCAATGGTGTCTTTGCATGTTTAGGTGTCAAGGTGGTTGATGGCGTTTGGCATTCGCGGCTCGGTCATCCTTCCAAAACTGTTTTAAACTATTTAGTTTCGCATCATAATTTGCCTCGTCAAGGCTCTCTTTGTCATCCTTTTTGTCAGTCCTTTCCTTTGCGCAAAAGTAGAAAATTACCTTTTCAATTATCCAACTCTATTGCTTTGTCTCCATTAGAATTAATACATTCATATGTTTGGACTTCTCCCTCTTTATCTTTTTATGGTTTTCATTATTATGTTTTATTTATTGATGATTTTTCTCGCTACACATGGCTTTATCCCCTAAAACTAAAATCTGATGTCTTTGATACTTTTGTTCAATTCAAAACCTTGGTCGAGAACATGTTTAATACTAAAATAAAGATAGTTCAGATCGATGGGGGTGGGGAATATAAAAATAAAAATTTTCAATCTTTTTTCCATACCCATGGCATTCACCATCAGTTTTCTTGCCCCCATCACCCTGAACAAAATGGTTTGGCAGAACATAAACATCGTCATCCGGTTGAAACTGAACTAACTCTTTTGACTCATGCCTCTATGCCCATGTCGTATTGGGCTGAGGCTTTTAATACTGCTACTTACCTTATTAATCGTTTGCCTACTCGTGTGCTTCAAAATGTTTCGCCTTATCACAGGTTGTTTCATAAGACTCCTCAATATGATTTCTTTAAAGTTTTTGGCTGTGCTTGTTTTCCCTATTTACGTCCATATAATCAACATAAACTTCAATTTTGATCAAAACGATGTGTTTTCTTAGGGTATTCTTTAAATCACCATGGCTATCGTTGTCTTGATTTGCATATTGGTCGTGTTTTTCTATCTAGACATGTTGTTTTTGATGAACATTGTTTTCCATTTAAAGACACCATCATCACTCCTCCTTTGGCCGCTCGCTCTCCAAGTCCACCTGAGGTCGCGATTGAAATTGGTCCTCCTCCTCCATCACTGCCTCTTCCTCCTACTCCTCCACAGCCTGCTGCTTCTCCTCCTCCTTTGCAGACTTACCGCCGTGATTCCCACCGCAATCTTTTAACCTTTCCTTCCCCTGATGCAACGGAAGGAAATATAGGGTCTGCCAACCCTTCTACTCCCTCACCAAGTGCTGTTGCATCTCCATCTCCAGTTCCTCCTTCTCCCCAGGTTCGTGAATCTGATTCTCATCCTATGCTCACACGTGCTAAGGCTGGTATTTGTAAGCCTAATCCTAAGTATGCTCATCTTACTGCTATTACTAATCACTTGGTTGAGCCCACCTGTTTTAGTCAGGCCCAAAAATCTGAAGACTAGCTCAAGGCCATGGCTGAAGAATTTAATGCTTTACTGAAAGCTGGCACCTGGACTCGGTTCCTTTCAAGCCTACTATGAATATACTTCCCGACAAATGGGTCTTTCGTATCAAAACACTCTCTGATGGGTCCATTGAACGGTTTAAAGCCTGTTTGGTGGCCAATGGTTTTCATCAACAAGAGGGTCTGGATTATGTCAAGACCTTCAGCCCCTGGTCAATCACTCCACCATTCGTCTTATCTTAGCCGTCGCTGTTCATTTTGGGTGGTCCATTCGCCAGCTTGATGTCCAAAATGCTTTTCTCCATGGTTCTCTCACTGAGGAAGTCTACATGAAGCAACCTGTTGGGTTTCTTGATTCACAATATCCTACACATGTTTGTAAACTCAACCGTTCGTTATATGGGCTCAAACAGGCTCCGCGCGCTTGGTTTCAATGTTTTTCAACTCATCTTGAGCATTTGGGCTTTGTTGCTTCCAAGGCCGATTCCTCCTTATTCATATACTTTCATGGGTCTATTACTATCTACTTGTTGATTTATGTTGATGACATTTTAGTTACAGTCAATAGTGGGCCTCACATTACTCAGCTTATTCTTGATTTGGGCTGTCAATTTTCTATGAAATATCTTGATCCCTTGCATTACTTCTTGGGCATGGAAGTGGTACGGACCTCCACATGCTTGCATTTATCTCAGTCCAAATATATACTGGATCTCTTGACACGCACGAAGATGTTAGACTGTAAACCCTTGCCTACTCCTGCTGTTGGTGGTCGCAGATTAAGTTTGCATGATGGTGACCCATTATCTGATGTCTTTGAGTACCGTAGTGTGGTTGGGGCTCTTCAATATCTTACTTTCACACGTCCAGTCATTGCCTTTTCCGTTAATCAAGTCTGCCAATTTATGCACAAGCCCACGACAACTCATTGGGCTGTCGTCAAACGGATTCTTCGTTATCTCAAGTCTACCTCTGATCATGGTCTTGTATATAAGCCTGGTCAGTTACGTCTTACTGCGTATGCTAATGCTGACTATGCCGGTGATCCCGATGATCGCCGCTTTACGGGAGGGTATTGTATCTATCTTGGTAATAATCTTGTTTCCTGGAGCTCCAAGAAACAACGGGGTGTTTCACGCTCCAGTACGGAGGCCGAATACCGCCAATTAGCTTATATTGCTGCTACCTTGTCCTGGGTGCGTTCGTTGTTTCGTGATCTTCGTCTTCCCATTCCTCCTCCACGTTTGTGGTGTGATAATGTCAGTGCAATCTCCCTTACTTATTTCAGTCCCGTAGTCGTCATATTGATGTTGATTATCACTATGTTCGAGAGAAAGCCATTCGCAAGGAGCTCGAAGTTGGTTACATTTCGTCTACAGATCAGCTTGTTGATCTTCTAACCAAGGGTCTTTCCACTCTTCGGTTTCGCTACTTACTCTCCAAGCTTCCCATTCTTTGTCGTCTACTCAGCTTGCGGGGGCGTGATAAACCTTGTTAGTCAGTTACCATAGTTATGACTACTAACGGGTGGTTTAAAGCCAATGAATGCCAGCATATAATTGTTTTCTGCTGTTATGATATTATTAGGTTTTAAATACATTTCCGTTATGTAGTAACTAAAAGGTTTACGCTCATATATTGTAATATCTGTTTTTGGAATATAAGAAAACTAAGATTCTTTCAATATCTAGGATATGTTGGAAGATGCACAACCTCAACTGTCTTCAAAGATTGAGTAAACCTAATTTATTTTATAATTTATTTACAATTGATTAGGGACATTTCATTTGATATTCTTGGAGAGTTGTCAAATGGCTGAGGATTGGAAATATACAAAGAAATATGTTAAACAATGCTACCATCAGTATAAAGAGCTAAAAATGAAAAAGAAAAACAAAAACAAAAATCTTCTTACATATCATAGCTTGAAACCATTGCTTCCCTTCAATTGTTGTTGTTGCTGCATTGCAGTCAAAATCTGATGAAACAAGAAGGTCCCCGATGACCCCCCAATTCAGGGAACTCACTCCACTCTGAGAAACCTAATGTCTGAGGGGAATCTAACCCATTCCTCCTCCCAACTATGATAAGCTCAAACTCATTCATTATAGACCAAAGGATTCGCGTTGTTTGAACTGCATCTTTTGCCGTCTCTTCGATGTATGTAACATGCGCTTTTGCCACACTTTTCTGCTTAAATTCCTTCAACACCTCATTATCAAGAACTTTTTCCCAATCATTCATAGTTTTACCATCCTCAGCATCTAATCGTACCACCGTTGGGCTAAAGCTCCCGGGGTCTTTGGTCACCCGTTTCGCAAATGTCAAGGCCTCCCTATCGTTGCGCCCACCTAAGAAGATCGTGGCAACGCGATACAACGATGACGAATGTCTCAAATGACCACGATGGACAATAATTCCAATGGAGCAAGGAGCCCTTTCAAGGACACTACAATTTATTGCCCTCCTAGCATTGTCCTCAGACTCTATGCTGCCATCAAAAGCGAATTTTCGATGAAATGGGAGTAATATAATTGATGTAAGTTTGTCAAGAGCGAGTGTGCATATATCCTCATGCATTAGGTTGGATGGAGAGATTGCTGTAAATATGTTGATGACAGGAGCAACATCGTATTGTGAGTGAATGCATGCAAGTATTCGGAGCTCAGCATTCAGTTTCATATCGATGATGTTCCTTTTCTGGTAGCCTGCATATTTCCTCAAAGGTTCATAGAACTTCATACAAGTAGTTAACCATGCTAGGCACCAGTATTGCTATAATCAGAACACTAACGAGCAGCACCGCGAAAGTTTGATCATCAATAGTCTACAATATTCAAGGGGGGAAAAAGGAAAACAAAGATTAGTTATATATGTTTTCCATGCGCATCGTAATTCGAATATGTCTGAATCTTAGTGCCTGTATGTACCAGATAGAACAAGGGAAAAGAATAATATTTTTAAGGCTTAATTAACTAGTTACCTTATAGTCATGGAATAAGAAGTATGATGCCAACTCAACTACGCCCTTGGAACTCATTATGAAACCAATTGCAAGAGCATCATTGAAGGGCATCTTGCAAATCAGAGATGGTACAAAACTAGCCATTACTTTGGACACAAAAGTTACCACCAGAAGGACAATGTCCAGCGTTAACAATTTACGATCATCTTCGATGGACGAAAGATCAGCCTTTATTGCACATATAGTCACAAATAGTGGCGTGAAAACTCCAGAGAAAAAACAATCAAACTTTTTCACTATAGCAGCGCCTAATGGTGGTCCATCTGGAACTGCCAAACCCAAAATGAAAGGACCTAAAAGAACAGTTTGATCAAACATATCATAAAGGAGGCCAGACAATAGAACCATTAGAAAGATGGCATATATGTACACATCCTTAACAGGCCTGCCTGCTGGTGTATGTTTCACAATCCAAACAGGGCAGGACGAATGATGAACACTACCGCAAGAATATAGGCGATAAGTGATCCAATGTCCCTGTAAATTTTGTATGTTGGTTGTCCAGTTCCCATGAAAACTCTAATAAAACTAGCAGTACTTGTTGTAATCACATTGATCATGTCACTGACCAGACTGGAAGATAGTCCCAACCGGCCTAGTTCTGAATTTAGGAGTTTGAGGTCCTGAAGAAGGCTAGAAACAACTGCAAATGAAGTCAGAGAATGCGTCGCCGCCACAAAATAAACCTTGTCGTCTTCTTCTTCCTTGAAGACATATGCGCAAGCAAAGGTGGTTAACAAGCCACATGTTATGGGCACTACAAGTGACAAAATACCAATTGTTAACGCTTTGTGTCCTGTTTTCTTTATCATGCCTACATCCATTTTCACCCCAGTTAGAAACATGAAAAAAGCGTAACCAAACACCGATGTCGTGCCATTCACATCTTGACTGAGGAGTGGAAACAAGGATTCTTTGCCAGACTTGTCTTTGATTGAAGGTCCAAGCAGTATGCTAGTCTAGAATTCAAATAACACCTCCTGTTATTCCATCAAACACATAACAGAGAAAGAAAAATCCCACAAAAGCTTTGCAGTTTCATGACTTTATACTATTTGGTTATGAATTAAATCCACATCCAGATAAATGGGATCATTTTATATTTCACCATCATGTGTCAAATAAACAAATAAACAATTAAGAAACTTTAACAAGACAGAAGAGTATTAGAGATGGAACATACAACAATTTGTGAGATGACCTTTGGGAGCTTGAAACGTTTGAAGAAAAGGTGATGGGTGACTTGGGTGACGACGAAAAATAACAACAATCTGGAGCTCCAAAAGAGGCACTAATTGACTGGCACGAACTAGCGGCTCCGGAGATTTAAAGACGTCATCCCAATTGCCACCAAATTCCATATTGGGTGGTGAGCTGAAGCAAACATTGAAGAAAGTTTCATTGATCTTCTGCAGTGCAATAACATCTTCCTCCAAAGTTGAAATATTTTTTGCCATCATTACATATAATTAACTAAAAGTTTTTAGCAGAAGATAATTCAAAGGCATGCACATAAGGGACATGGGAAAGAAAGAAGGCAAGGTTGTATGAGGGCAACGCACGCAGAAATGTAAAGGGATAGATAAAAAGATGTTACAGTTCTAAACACATTGGTTTATGACAAGCTCGAACTATGTCATACACTCTTACACCACCTACTTTACTAGCAACCGCGTTAATTAATCACACTCATCTGACCACCTTAACAATGGAACTCATCTTTGCTGGATGACTCTCCATTCGTTACAACCATATACTTCCTATTATTATTTTAAGTTTACATGAGTAATTGATATTAAGATGTGTAATGCTAGGCATACCACATTTTTATACCATATTGTGTACCACCTATCTAATAGAGGTGGAGCCCACCAATACATGGGGCCCACTTCTATTAGAGAGGTGGTACACAATGTGGTATGCCTAACATTTTCCTATTAAGATATACTATTTATGAAAAGGGAAAAAAACAAGATATCCACTTCATCCCATAGTTAGTAAAATATAAGGAAGGAGAAAATACGAATAAAGTATGTACTTGTATTATTCGGCAAAGTTTCAAAAAATACGGTACTGTGAAATTTACATATATTATTAAAATATTTATAATTAAAAAAATTACGTGTATTGATCATGAAGAATGCACATGTACGTGTATAATACGTTTATCGTACATTTGTTTTAAAATAAATATATATTTTATCAAATCTTTTTTTTTTGCTCAGTTATCAAATCTTTGATAAGTGTAAGAAAAACAAAAGTTTTCATTTTATTTTAGTATAAGTAATAGTCTAAATTACATGGGGAGGGCTTCTCACACATCCACCAAAACCCTTCTGCATACTTGCCAAAATTGCAAAAATCACAAAATCCTATTATTTTCAGTTGAAGCTGGTAAATAATATCTATAGAATCTTTTTATATGTGTCTAACATGTGGATTCTTTACCTCAACGAATTGAGAAGTCCATCTCTGGAACTTAATATCAGGTATTCAATACAAACGGATATGCATTCCCTTGGACAAGAACCTTATGAATCACTAGGAGAGCATCTTCCAACAATGAACTAGCACAAACAGATAGAAGAAGTTGTGCAGATAGATAAATTTTGAAAACATAAAACCACCAGAGAGCATGGAGATTGCTACATTCAAGCAATATGAAATCCAACATATATGACCTGAGAGAATAAATTTCATTACCTACAATTTATGGGTCTAGTGTAGATAACATGATTATACCTTATCTAATTCTTTGACACCTCTCTATTCACTTTACTTTTCTTTTCTTTTTTTATAATCAAATTAACTCTTAATACACAGCGTTAACTTTTAATAAATTAAGCATAAAAAAATTGTAAATTAAACAAAAACAAACCAACATCCACCAAACTCCCCACCCACCCAACACGACACCGTCAGCCAACCCACCTCGCTGGCAGCGGCACATTCTCCACCTCGCCGGCAGCGATACCTTCTTCACCTCATAGGTGGCAATACCTCCACCTCGTCGGCGACAACACCGTCTCCACATAGACGGAGACAACACCGCCTCCTCCTACCTCTCTCTTTCTCTTTCGTTCTTGAAGATAATCTCATATCTGGATCTAATTCAGGGAAGCTCATCATTCAATCCCTTGCAAGTGAAGTGATGGATCTATAACAGGTATTTTGCACACAAAAATCTCAAACAAAACCACCCCAAATGAATACGGATTTTACACAAAGGGATGGTGATAAGTGCAGTATTTTGTATATTTTTATACCTTTTATATTTGGTTTTTGAAGGAAAAGTTAATTAAAAAGTGCATTATTACTTTACTTTCCTTATTTTCAGCAATTCTGCACTCTTGGAAGGATTTCGGCGGAAAATCGATTTTTCGAATGAATTTTAGCGCAAGACCAATTGGAGAAGAAAGCTAAGACATTGAAGATCATTATGTCAAATTTTCATAATTTTCTATGAAGCCAATTGCTCCAGACCTGCAAGTCAACACAGCCTGAGTTGAAATCCCGTCAGAACTGCACTACTGTGGAAGATTAAAGATTTGAAGACCTTTCCGATTTTTCCTAGTAGCGTGCTATATATGCTTGGAAAGATTAGAGATCAAGCTACGTTTTTCATATTTTTCCAGATTTTTCTAGGAAGTCTAATGACCTCAAAACGTGCATGCAAGTTGGCTGACGTGTTTCCAAGTCAAAGAAGGATTCCTTTTAGTTTGTTTCCTTAATTTTTTGGGATTTTGTTTTGCTTTAGGAGAGTTTTTCCAGGCCTTTTTAGAGTAGGGTTTAGTTGTTTTACACTATATAAGGTCATCCTAAGCTCTTTCTAAGGGGGATCTCTCCACCATATTTTTACAATATTTCACTACACCCACAAATATATTAAAGAGAGAGCCAAGAGTTGCTACCGCGGTGCTTTTGGAGTTTACGAAGGTGTTGCTGTGGAGATTCAAGATCAAGTCCATCGGCCAAATCGGTTTTATGACAACAATTCTCTTGCTTTTCTTTTCTTTTGTCATGAACTAATTTCTCTTGCTAGGGCTACGATGTAGCCTAACCATGAATACTTAATTTTTATAGTTATATTAATTTCTGATTATTATCCCATGTTGAATATTTGTTACTGTTCTTAATGATTTAAATATCTAGCTAATATTTAATTGATGATCCAAACGGAGACTGAGATGAGATGTTTGGTGTTTGCTTCTTATAACAAATACCATGACTTGAATGAGTGCCCGAGATGGACTAACATGACTCATGCAGTTTTCTTATAGGTTCTCATAGAACTTAATGGGTTCCTGATTTTCTAAATTCATTGCTCGAGAGAGAGTGGGTTGTTAATTAAGAATACTTTTGGTTGAGCCCGAGAGGGGATATCGAAATAAATTAGGAGAAACCAACTGTCAACATGGATAGTAATTAAGATTAATTGGCTATAAGAATTAAGTGGAATTGGTTATGGTGAAATCGGATGCCCTAGTGTCTCATCAACTTAATTTTCCATCGTTAATTAAATTGCTATTTTTCATAATTGTTTTAGTTTAATTAAATCAATCAATCTTCCTAATTATTTGTTTAGAAAAACTTAAGAATTAATCATAATTGGTAATTAATAGGAAATTACAGTCTTCGTGGGAACGACATTCTACTTACTTCTATATTACTTGTGCGGATTGTGTGCTTGCAATAAAATTCACAACAAGTTTTTGGCGCCGTTGCCGGGGATTGTTTTATTTTCTATTAATATCAATATATTTTAATTCGGAGTTTAATTTGAATTTTTCTTTTTATTTTCAGGTACATTGGATTTTGCCAACGCCCCATGGCGGAAGAACAAGCACTGTGGGAATTTGCCCCCCCCCCATTGGCAACTCCCTTAGCGATCCGACGTCCTTCTATTGCAGCCAACAATTTTGAGATCAAACCCTCCCGAATCACCATGCCGCAAAATTCATCCGTATTTTGTGGTCTGCCGAATGAAGATCCAAATATACATCTTGCGATATTTTTGGAGATTTGTGACACATTCAAGTTCAATGGGGTAACTGATGATGCGGTTCGTTTAAGGCTATTCCCCTTCTCCTTGAAAGATAAAGCCAAACTTTGGTTATTGTCACAACCACAAGACTGTATTCGTACTTGGGATGATTTATCCAAGAAATTCCTTGCTAAATTTTTCCCTCCCGCCAAAACTGCAAAATTCCGAAAAGATATTATGTCGTTCGCTCAGTATGATAAGGAGCATTTATATGAAGCATGGGAACGATTCAAAGATTTATTGCGCAAGTGTCCTCACCATGAGCTTCCAACCTGGATGCAAGTTCATACTTTTTACAATGGGTTGAGTCAAACAAGTAGGACATTAGTTGATGCAACAGCTGGAGGTGCTTTAATGGCAAAAATAGCTACCGAAGCATTTGAACTATTGGAGACCATGGCGTCTAATAGCTACCAATGGCCGAGTGAGAGAATGAATCCGAAGCCAGCTGGGGTCCTGGAAGTTGATGCTATGGCTTTGCTAACAGCACAAATTTCTAACCTTACTAAAAAAGTTGATTCTTTGAGTGTTAATGCTGTGAACACTAATACTAATTTTAGTTGTGAATTTTGTGCAGGCCCTCATCCAAGTTCAGAGTGCAGCACAGGGAACCCATTCGCGTCCGCTGAGCAAGTCAACCAGGTTGGAGAATTTAATCAACAAAGGAATGATCCTTATTCCAATACATACAACCCTGGTTGGAGAAACCATCCAAATTTCTCATGGAGCGATAATCAGAATGTGCAAAGACCTCCACCTAATTTTCCACCTCAAGAAAAGAAGCATGGATTGGAGGACATAATCACTCAACTTGCTGGAAATGTCAAAACTATGTCCGTCAATACAAATCAGTTTATGAGCAAAACTGAGATGACTCTTCAGAATCAAGCAGCCTCTATCCAAAATGTGGAGGGGCAAGTAGGCCAATTAGCTCATGTATTGAGTGGAAGAAACCAAGGAGTATTGCCAAGCCAACCCGAAATTAATCCAAAAAATCAAGAACAAGTAATGGCAATCAATCTTCAGAAAGGGAAACAAGTGAATTCAGTGGTCGACTTGGAAAAAGAAAAATTAGAAGAAAAGGAAGAAGCTGAGAAATCCCAAGAAGAAGAAGAAAATTATGATGCTATGCTGCCTCCTTCCCCTCCATTGAAGTCATATGTCCCACCAATCCCTTTTAGGCAGAGGCTGAAGAATAAAAAAGTTGATGGGCAATTTTCTAAATACTTGGAGATGTTCAGAAAGTTGCGGATCAACATGCCTTTTGCCGAAGCTTTGGAACAAATGCCAAGTTATGCGAGATTCATGAAAGACATCCTTTCCAAGAAGAGGATATTTGGAGAGCACGAGAAAATCCAACTGACAGAAGAGTGCAGTGCCATCCTGCAACGGAAGCTTCCACCAAAACAAAAAGATAGAGGGAGTTTTAAAATTTCATGCACTATTGGAAATAATTTCTTTGAAAGAGCTTTATGTGATTTGGGTTCTAGCATTAACTTACTACCTTTATCTGTTGCTAAAAAGATTGGTATTGGTGAAATTAAACCCACTACTGTTTCCTTGCAGATGGCGGACAGGTCAATTACATATCCAGATGGAATTATTGAAGATGTTCTAGTGAAGGTTGATACACTCATATTTCCGGCTGATTTTCTGGTCTTGGATATGGCAGAAGATTCTGACACACAACTAATTTTGGGCCGCCCATTCCTGATTACTTCATGCATTCTAATTGATGTGGAAAAAGGGTTACTAACTTTGAGAGTTGGGAATGAAAAAGCGACATTCAAAGTTTTTGAAGTAATGAAATTTCCAAGAGAAGCAGAGGATTGTTTTCGCATTGAATTAGTTGATGAAATTGTTTCAAACACATTTGAAAAGGAAACGCCAAGCCATCCATTGAAAGCTTCATTGGTACATGCCGCCACCTCCAAAGCTCACAACCCAAGGGTTGTATCTACTTTATACTTGGATGAACCAAAACCATATGACCCAGGAAGGAATGGGTTAGAGAAACTTCAGAATAAATCGTATGAGAACGCGAGAATTTACAAGTACCGTAGGAAGGAGTGGCGTATCAAGAATGATCGTAACGGCACAACATTCAAAGTCAAAGGCCATCAATTGAAACCACATGGTGCAATCGAATTTCTTGAGGATGAGACCAACGTCCTCATCAATGATCCCAAATAACACATCCGAAAGTCGGGCTATTGACTCTAAACTAAGCGCTTGTTGGGAGGCAACCCAACTAGGTACCTTCGTTCCTTATCTTTTTAATTTTCATTTGTGTGCTTCTCACCTTCATTACTTTTACTATTCTTTATCCCTGCTTTTCTTTTCTTTTTTAACATTGAGGACAATGTTTGGTTTAGGTTTGAGGTGGGTAACATTCATTTTATTTTAAATTTTTCGTTTTAAGTTTTTTTTGAGTCATGCAAAACATTGGTGTCACTACTACGTTTCACTAATTGCGCGACGAATGAGATTTAGTCGCGCAAAATACTTTTCCGTCGCCAAATCATTAGAGCGACAGATTATTCGTCGCGCACATTCCGTCGTGCAAAGATCGTAAAGAATGGCTTTGCGCGACGAAAATTATCATTCGTCGCTAACTTTAGCGCGATAAATATGTTTTCGTCGCACAAAACTTTACGGTCGAGACAGATCTTCGCCTCACGAAACCTTGCGCGACGAGATGGTATTGGTCGCGCAAAGACAGAGCGACAAGAGTCCTTCGTCGCACAAAATTTTACGAACGAGACTGATCATTCGCCTCAAGAAACTTTGCGCGACAACAATGTGTTGGTCGCAAAAAGTTTTGCGCGACGGAAACTTATTAGTCACTTATAGTTTGCGAGACGAAATTTTTCATCGCGCAAAAATTAATATATTTTTTATTAAATTTTATTTACATTTTTTTTTGTTAACAAAATAAATTCAAATTTTTTTTGGATAATAAAATGAAATTGTAATTAAAAAACATATTTATAAATTAATATAAATGTATATTACAAAAGAAATTTTGAAAATGTAATTAAAAATAAAAAAACTACGAAAACAATGCGTTATAATCTATGTTGTCATCCTGCAAAGGCGGTTGAAAGGTCTCCGCATTGTCGACGGGCAGAGGTCGTAAAGGAGGTCGTACGGTCGGATGTGTGGCCATGCTCGGGCTGGTGGGGCTCGGAGGTCGACGGGGACCAAAATTTGAGAGACAAATGCCGGAATGTGCGAGGGCATTTAGAATCTGTGACATCTTCGGATCATACGAGGCGAGTCGAGTCTTAAGATCGGCCACCTCTGCTATCAAAGCGTTCACCCGATTGTTTGATCGCGATGACGAAGGGGCCCTAGGTTCCCGCCGACGGGCATTCCCCATCCCTCGACAATATGTCCCTGGCCTCCTCCCGAGAGTCTGATCCAAGGTGTCCGTCAGGATGTGAAATCCCGCATCCTCGTGGAGGATCCACAGACTCAAGTGGAGTCTCGGGAGGAAGCTGGGAGGCGGACTCCTGAAGAACCAGTTGGCTCTTCTCCACCATCGTCACCTGTTTAACATAACATAATATATTAATGAAAATCATCATATAATAACCATGAAAAATAAATGAGTAAGATAAAAATGAAAATTAAAAAACATACTTACATGAAGGGACTCGGCCAACTCATTCCCCGGTCTAACATAAACGTCGCCAAAGACGTCGATCTCCGGGAATTTGGACCCCTCCTGAATTAAACAAGAGAAGAAAAATGTTAGCACGATAAAAACAAATAAATATCAATGACATATTAAAATTTTAATATAAACACAAATTTATTATTTTACCAGCCGTCGCGCCTCCATCCTATATGAGAAGGGCCTGGAACCCGAATGATGGAGAAGAGTCTTCTTGTCCCCGTTGCTCTTATTTGCTTTCGCCTTCTTCTGTTATACAAAAAATAACCATATTAGTTGAAATATAAATGAAATTTAAAAAATTAAATAAACATTAATAACATTTAATAAATTAAAACATATTATTTAAAAAAATACCAAATAATTGGCCTCCACTGAAAATGATGGCGAGCCATGCCCAACTATCCTCCCGGCCCTCAAGCTCCTTCGGGCAGCCCTCTTGAAGAGCGACCAGCGGATCATCAAATCCACGAAAATGGTGGTGCAGGTCGCTCTTCCATTGCTTGTACCTCTCGAGAAAAGAGTCTGTTGACGTATGTCAACGACTCGTCGTCGAGGTCCTCTAGATTGTAGTTAAATGCGCAATAAATTAATAATATACATTAATTCATATAAATAGATAAAGTTTGAAGGAAAAATAATTAAAAAGTAGGATACATACCGACAATCGTCCGCGCACCTCATTCTTTATCTCGTCGGGCATTGCCTTCCAAGACTTCCATTGCATCGGGCAATGAGTCCGAACAACGTGACCAATGTCGTGGGCCAACGAGCTATGCTGGTCCGCGGTTGGTGCCGCCCTATGCCATTCGTCATATCCGATGTTAATACATTGTTGGTCACCGGGTGACCTTCGCTGCCTTCAATCGCGACAAGGTCCCTGTGTCTTCTTCGTGGCTAAATAGAAAAATAAAATTAACGTTAACAAACAAATCCTACTAAAACTTGGTAAAAAACAATTGAAGATGAAGGAAATCTTTACCTTGTTGGGACCCCGACGCATCGATGGCGCCGTGGAGGTGGTGTCGGTCGTGGTGTGGGGGCGATGGCGCCGCTGGCGCTAAAGGCTGCGCCACGATGATCTTGAAGATGCCGGCGCAGGAGTGACCTCGGGAACAGAGGACAAGATGTCCAGGTGTCTTTGGAGCACTGGCGGTGACGGTTGAGGCGGGAGAGGCGAACTCTCTGCGTCGTCACCGCCCTACGACGACTAATAAGTTTTGACATCTGCACACAATATATATATATATATACAAAATTATAACTAAAATACTAAAAATATAACTAAAATACAAAATTATATAACAATTTAAAAGCTATGTGAAAATAGGGCCGAGACTTGCCAAAATTTCGGTAGAGTCTCCCTAAAATTTGAATTTTACCCAAATTTTTACCCCGCAAAAAAAACAGAAATATACTCAACAAAGACACACAACAATTTCAAGGCACACACAAAAATTTCCTAAGCTCCGCCTTAGAAATTCAACTTCAATGTGGAATGGGGAACTAATATATATACATCCTACATTCAACATGAACTGAAAAATTTATATATATATATATAAATCCTAACTTAAAAATTAACTGAAAATTTAAATATATATATATATATATATATAAATCTTAACTTCAAAATTTAAATGAAAATTGATAAATATTTATATATATATATATATATATATAAATCCTAACCTAAAAAACAACTAAAATCTGATAAATACTATATATATATATATATAAATTCTAACTAAAACAAAAAACTGAAAATTGATAAACCCTATATATATAGTCCTATAAATTAACTGAAAATTGACTATAAACCCTAACGTATAAATTAACTGAAAATTCATAAAACCTATATATATAAACTGATAAATCCTAACTTATCAATTAAACTAAAAACTATAAACATAATTTATACATAAACATAAACATAAATTATGAGAGAAGAAAAAAACGCATACCGGATCTGAAAGAGGGGTAAGAGGCTGAGAGCGTGAGAGCGTGAGAGGTTTATGAGGCTGAGAGGGTCTAAGAGAGCTGAGAGGGACTGAGAGAGCAGAGAGCCTCTGTGGCGTTTCACCGGAGAGGGACTGAGAGAGCAGAGGCCAGAGAGAAGAAAGTGGAGGCGCGGAGAAGAAGAAGTTCGCGTTTTCCTGGTTAATAATTGTCAGACTTTGCGCGACGAATGAACTGTCGTCGCACGAAATTTTGCACGACGTTTGAGAACAACCCCATCGTCGCACACTATTTTGCGCGACGCAAAGACTAACAAAAACCGTCGCGCAAAGTGTTTTAAATGAACAAATGCGGCTCTACTTTCAGAATTGGAGCGCAAAAATTTTACATCATTGCGCGACGAATAAACCACAAAATCGTCGCGCAAAATCGGGGAAATCCTTATTTAATATCTTTGCGCGACGAAAAATATACTCTGGTCGCGCAAACCCTAAAAAAAAACCCTAATTCCCTAATTTAATATCTTTGCGCGACGAAAAGATATTCTAGTCGCGCAAACCCTCGAAAAATCCCTAAACCCCAATTTAATATCTTTGTGCGACGAAAAACATATACTGGTCGCGCAAACCCTCAAAAAAACCCTAATTCCCTAAATTTACGTCTTTGCGCGACGAATCCATTATGTGGTCGCCCAAACCCGATACAAAACCAAAAACAAGCCAGCGTATAATGTTACGTCTTTGCGCGACGAAACAAAAATCGCGTCGCGCAAACAAAGAAGAAAAAACCCTAAACCCTAGCATTTATGTCTTTGCGCGACGAAAATAATATTATTTGTCTCGCAAACCATTCAATTTACGATATGCGCGACGAAGAAAATAGTCGTCGCGCAAACTGAGCAATAACCCAAACCCTAAACCCCGAAATAGTAAAACATGTTTGCGCGACGAAATAAGGATCTGTAGTCGCGCAAACCATAATATTTACTTTGAGCAACGAAATATATTTTGTTCGTCGCGCAATCCCCTAACGTGTTTGCGCAGCGAAATAAGAATCCGTAGTCGCGCAAACCATAATATTTACTTTGCGCGACGAAATATGTTTCATTCATCGCGCAATCCCCTAACCTAAACCAACCTAAACCCTAAACCAGTGGCGGAGCCAGGATTTCACATTAGAGGGGGCCCTCCACAAAATTTTAAAAAATAATTTGAATGGATTAACCGCTTAATAAGTTAATTTGACACTAACTACTCGTTTTGGCCTACTTCATAATATCATTTAATATAAATTAATAATATATACATTTGTTAGAATCATAATTGTAATGAATTTTTTATTTATTTTTAGAAACATGAATTTCATATTTTAAATTTGTCTACACTATTAAAGACTGAACTTATAATAATTTATATTCCAACATATAGAAGAATAAAAAAAAAGTTCATAAATCCCAACACTAAGGTACCCAACTCAATGAACTCATACATGAAAAAAGGACAGAAATAAAAATTTACAAAGCTTAAGTTAAATAAAAGATAAAAAGACGGAAATATTGTAAATATAGGAGTTTTTAGTGCAAATATCATAAATTTAAGGGAGATAAATAGATAAGAGATCAAGAAGTTTTATGGTTAATTTATAGACAATGAGAACCTAATATATTGCTTATTTTAGAATAAATATCCAAAAACTAATCTAATGTATAGTATATATATAAAATTGGAAAAAATGGAGTGGGGCACAGGACCACACTGGTCCCTTAATGGCTCCGCCATCGCCCTAAACCCTAAGGGTTTGTTTATTCTGTGAGTTTGGCTTGGCTTGAACTTTACTAAATTTAGTACCATGTTTGTTTCATCTAATCCTAGTCTTAGATGGGATTGCTTTGTAGTCGTGCATATCTATACACATATATAATATACATATACATATATACGTGTATATTAATTTTATAATATACCCATATACACATATACATATTCATATTATAATAATAATAAACGTGTATATATGTAACATATATTATATATTATAATACGCATATATACGTATATACACATGTAAAATATATATATATATAATATATATATATATATATATATATATATATATATTATATTATATATAATATATATATATATAATATATATAATATACATATACATATATACATGTATATTATTATTATTTTAATATACCCATATACACATATACATATTAATATTATAATAATAGTATACGTGTATATATGTAATAAATATGATATATTATAATACATATATACATATATATACATATATGTGTATATATAGTATACCCATGTATGTATTATAATATACATATACACACGTATATACACATATACATGTATACATGTATAATATATATATATATGTGTATATGTACTATACCCATGTATATATTATAAATTACATATATACACGTATATGTAATAAATATAAAATATTATAATACTAGTATACGTGTATATATGTAATAAATATAACATATTATAATACATATATACGTATATATACATATTCGAATATATCTAATATACGCATTTGTGTATTTGAATGTATAATATACATATATTATAATTATGTATATGTATTATACCCATGTATATATTATAAAATACATCTATGCACGTATATACGTATACCCATGTATATATTATTGCTACTGGTTTTATGAATTTTCAAGCTACATAGACCATATATTAAAAATCTTGTAAGTAATTTTAAGGCACATAGACTAGAAAGCTCCAAAATGAAAAAAATTGCATTTAGTTTGTTTTACATTGCAAGTAGCATTTATTCATCATCTGAACTATAATAACTTTCGTTATCGCCGCTATCATCATTTTCGGTCTCCCAATCCTCCTCCGATCCATCACTGCCGCCGTTATGCCCCACCGCAACTTCGTATCGCGGAAGATCACCAAGGTCAATTGTAATTGACTGAATCGATATTTCGATTGAAGACACTCCTTGTATCTCAAAGCGGTTCTTGTATAACATTTGTATCTCGAAGTGTTTCCGCATCATTTTCCATGGTAGATTCTAAACGTTGGTCAACAACGTTGTCAACGTCGTCGTCGGTTGGGTAATGTTCTGGTATATCATACACGTTCCTCGATCCATCTTGAACAACTTTCCAACCGACCCGGCTTTAGGATCATCTAGATACACAATCTGTTTTGCCATGTTTGACAAAATGTAAGGGTCGTCATCATACCAAGTTCGGTTCATATTCACTGATAGTAAGCCATGGTCGATTTTAACACTTCCCTGCCTATTTGGGTTTGTATCAAACCATCGACACTTAAACATAACCACTTGGTATCGATCTTTATAAAGCAATTGCACGACAGGTTGTTAGTTTGCCATAGAACTCAATGTCCGTACTTTCGCCTCCACAGGACATGGACACCGCTGTTTTGCATACACAACTTGTCATCTCGTGCAGCCCCCAAAAACTTGACGCCGTTAACATGGCAACTAGAGAACAATTCGGGCCGAATGCCAAATTATATAACTCTTCACTATAAGTAGGGGAATTCGATGCTTTCAATTTATTCACCTAATATTACACAAAATAATTCACATGTTAGTTTCAAAAATTAAATACTACAATATATATGTCAAATACAAAACACTTATAACTTACATATTCGAAAAACCATTGTGGAAACAATTCTCGGTGTTTCTTGGCATACAAATGTGATGGATGTTCTCGCTTCATCATCTCTTCATGCTCATCTAAGTATGCGATTATCTCATCACAATTGTTCAGTACGAACCAATGTGCTACCTCCATGTCAATTCTGGAAAACGACTGTCCTGATCCAGGATCTCCAAAGGGTCGTGCACTTTGGGCAAAAACAGAGAGTTTCTCCTTTCTCACACCTCCGTCATTATTGCGCTGAGGACAATTGAAAGCCGTCTCCACATCTTTTAAATACATTCCACAGAAAGTAAGGGCCTCATACTGAACCCAAGCCTCTATAATTGATCCTTTAGGCTTCGCCCTATTGCGTACACTTTTTTTCAGCTCGCCGAGAAGCCTGCCCAAATAAAAATTATAAATTAGCATGCATGAGATAATAATGAGCAAGGAAAACAAATTACGAGCATGATATACCTTTCTATTGGATACATCCAACGATAGTTTACAGGACCAGCAAGCAACGCCTCTTGTGGCAAGTGAACCATCACGTGGATCATACTCGTGAAGAAAGTTGGAGGGAATATCATCTCAAACTTGCATAGGACTTGGACAATGTCATCGCGCAACTAATGAATGTCTGTCTTTCGCAACGTCTTTGCCGTAAGTTGGGAAAAAAATCTAGACAACAACATGATGGGCTTCACAACATCTTCAAGCAAAAGGTGTCGAATACCCACAGGAAGTAGGCGTTGCATAAACACATGGCAGTCATGGCTTTTTAGTCCAGTAAATTTACCCCCGTCAACATTCACGCAACGTGCGATATTAGAAGCATACCCGTCAGGAAACTTTACAGACGATACAAACTTTAGAAACTCTTTTTTGTCATTCGGTTTCAGGGAGAAAAATGCAAGATCCCTTCTAGCTTTATCACTGTCTCTATTCATCCATAAACCCCTTCGTATGCCCATTCTTTCCAAATCAAGACGAGCTTTGATTGTGTCCTTTGTCTTGCCCTCGATATCTAGAATCGTGCCTATCAATGTATCGAAAACATTTTTCTCCACATGCATAACGTCCAGATTGTGCCTCAATTTTTGTTTCGACCAATATGGGAGCTCATAGAACATAGACTTGTGCGTCCAATTCAGATGTGTAGAAGGTCTAATCCGAGTAACCGTTTTCCCGAACGGACCAAAATCCAAACGGTTAAGCTGTTCCAAGATCTGATCAGGACCATTCTCTAGGTCTTGCGCGAAGCTCTTTGTTCCGTCGAACTCTCTATCCTTTTCCCGCCACTCATGGTCCCATGGCAACCATCTTCGATGACCAAGGTAACAAACTTTCCCAGCGTGCCAACTAGAAGTGACATCTTCCTTGCATACAGGGCATGCCATATAACCCTTTGTGCTCCACCCGAAACCATTGCATATGCGGAAAATTATTAACAGTCCACATAATCGCTGCCCGCAAAGTGAACATCTTCCCGGTGGATTTATCGTGCGTGCGCACACCGTTTGTCCATAAATCCTTAAGCTCATCAACCAACGGCCTTAAGTACACATCAATTGACCTCCCAGGATCCTCGATTATCAAAATAGTCATCATCATGTACTCTTTCTTCATGCATTTCCAAGGCGGCAAGTTATATGGGAATACATAAATCGGCCAAGTCTTTGTGGTGTTGGTTTAGAACCCCGCACGGATTGAATCCGTCGGTGGCAAGTCCCAATCTAACATTTCGGGGTTCAACGGCGAACTCGGGGAACGTTCGATCGAACTCTTTCCATGCCTCCCCATCTGCGGGATGCCGCATCACATCGTCGTCTACCTGTTTTCCTTATGCCATCTCATGTCCGTGGCGGTATGCGTCGACATATACAATTCCGCAACCTTGGTTTCGTGGGTAGATAACGCATGACTTTTTGTGGAATCTTAGTCATTTTATTCTGCGATGTCTGTTTGAACCTCGACTCATTGCATATAGGGCATGTATCCAATGTTTCATACTCTTTGTAGAATAACATGCAATTGTTTTTGCAAGCGTGGATTTTTCATACCCCAATCCAAGACCACTCAACACCTTACTGCGCTGTCTGTGGTCTTTCGGAAGCATTCTCTTCAAAACCCCCAAAAAGTAATCGAAACACAAGTTCGACATATGATACTTTATTTTTCCGTGCATTAGCTCCACAATGACCGTCGAATCGAAAAGCTCTCGCACCACAGGTATAACTCTTGGTTGGCATTTTTAACAGTTTTCATCTTTGTTCGAACTCTGACTGCTTGTCCATTGGTGTAGGCACATCATCTTCCCCTTCTTGATTGTTGCTTTGGTCGAGGCAAATGGAAAAGCATCATGTATAATATCCATGACTTGGTCATTAGGATCCACAATAGGTTCAACATTTTCCGCTCTTGTGGCTTTTGAAGACGAAGCACCGAGTCAAATTGTTCCCCATGATGGTTCCAAGTATTGTATGTCTCAATCATTCCATTCCTTACTAAATGAAATCGAACATTTTCAATTGTCTCCCGAACGTGTTGTTACACCTCCTACAAGGACATCGGATTCTAGTTGCGCCCGGGTTGTTTGTACGTGTAAAGTTAATAAAATCCTCGATTCCATCCAAGTATTCGTCTGCGCATCTATTCGGGTTCTGTATCCACCTCCTACTCATAATTCCTGGAACCACAATCACAACAACGTCATACAAAATCTTCATGTCACCTTATGCCTCCGGAAAGGGCCCTATCCCATTCGGGAATGCATAGTCATGTCACGTAATGTACGCCTACATGTGATTAGATTTCGACGTGGATGAATTTCGCGACATCTCGTCACAGTTCTTGAGGTGTACCGTAGGTATAAATAACTACGTACCACCCGAAGAACGTCTGAGATAACACCGAAATCTCCACGATCGAAACCTAATCCTGTAGCTGTACATTACGTGACATAACTATGCATTCCCAAACTATCCAAATAATGGGACAATTCAAGAATTAATTGGACCGCAGTCATGCTTTACGCATCCATGCACGAAATCCAACTAATCTCGAACGGGAAACTAAGTGTTACTCAAAATAAAAACAAAGTACGAAGTTAATTTCAATTAACTTCGTACATCACAACACAACACAATGTTCTACAATGTTTAACAAAGATAATATAAATATAATTTCACGTAACAATATAAACATAATATAATATAATTAAATAAATATTTTCAAAATATAAAACGAAGAAAATACCTTCTAGATCGTTATCCACCAAATGTTAATATCCTTATAAACAACGAAATTAATGGCGTTAATATGAATTTACATTAATACTTTTACACTAACGACAATAAATACTTACCCAATGAACGTAACAAATTTCCACCAGAAACAACTATAGAGAGGCAAAACTGAGAGATTTTTCAGTTTTGCCTCTGCCAATGGCAACGTCTGGGTAATATAGACTATCGATTTTGCGCGATGAACCATATTCGTCGCGCGAAGTTAATGTTAGTCGCGCAATATTTACGCGACGAAAATTATTTCGTCGCGCAAATTTTCGTCCCGCTATATTTCGTCGCAGAAAACCTCATTTTTGTCGCGCAAAACACCATTTTCGATGCGCAAGAAACCGTCGACATAAAACTTTACGCGACGATAAAATTTTCGTCGCGCAATCTTTGGCGCCCAATTCAATTACACGCTCATCCTATGCGCGACGAAACATTTCGTCGCGCAAGAATTTGGCGGTAAATTAAAATACCCGCCAAATTCTTGCTACCGTTGCGCGACAAGAAATATAATGGTCGCACGAAGTTATTTTGCGCGACGAATAATATCGTCGCGTAGGAATTTGCCGGCAAATTATATTCCCCGCGTTTTTCTTTGTTAGCTTTGCACGACGAATTGGTTTTTCGTCGCACAAAACACATTTGCGCGACATACATGTTCGTCGCGCAAGATTACGAATATAAAATTAGTATCTTGCGCGACGAATATTTGTTTGTCGCGCAAATACTTAAATGTTGTAGTGTGTTTACATTTCGGTGATACTGTTTTCATCTGTAATGGATTTGAAGAATTGGCCCGCGTAGCCGTCTTCAGTTTTTCATGCTGAATCCAGACATATAAGGCTCGTAATTTTCTGATTTTTTGTTTGGAAGTTACAGCTGTTTTTCTGAACAGGGGTCTGGAACTGAAATTTTCTGCAATTCTGCACTGTTATCTTTTTTCAACATCAGTTTTCATGCAGTTCAAATCTGTTTTTTGGGATTTTGTCTCCATAAAACTTGTGAAAAGTTTTGTCTATTTTCTAAACATATAACACTTGTCAAAATCCGTGTGGTATACTTTGTGAGATAATCACTGAAAGCTGATCTGAGGTCGAAACTAAAGAGAATCAGTTTTTCTGAAATGTGAATTCTAGTTAAAGCTATTGGAGATGTATATGCCATGTTTGATCATGAATGTTTTACTAAAGTGTTGCCATGAAGAGTTATTTCATTATAATCTTGGCACTTCACAATACCATGCTCGTAATGTTTTGGTGGACAAGGTTGCTATGCTCGAATGACTATGAAATATTAGTGGAGACTACCTTCACTACTACAATTTTGTTAAACTACGACACTCAATAGACGACCATTTATATAAAAACTGTCGTGGTATTTTAAAAGACGACCAATGTTATAATACCGTCGTGGTAAGGTATCTAACACGGTGGTTTATGAAAACATATTTCAAAACCACGACGGTTGTCAAGATAAAGCGACATGGATTCAAAACACGCTAAACACTGTTCACTTAAGTGACCTAAATTTTCACGACTCGCGCTTGCTCTTCTAAGTTTCCCTCTCGTCGCTCTCGATGAAAATTTCCAATCTCTCTTGACCTCTCCCTATCTTGTCCTCACTTGGTTTCAAACCATCTCTCTCTCGTTCTATCATATTTCTAAGGTCGTCATCTCCTTCGCGTTCACTGTGGGTTCCATCGATTTGGAGTTGTCTTGTCGTGGCTTCCGTCGACATTGGCGTTCGATGCCCTGCCCTTGGCTGTCGTCAACATTCGCGTTCGTTGCCGTCAATTTCTCGTCTCCTGAGCTTACGCCATTGGAGGTCACTGAGCTCCCTCAAGTTGGCGACGCTTCATCAACACTCGCTCTCAGATACTTTCTCTAAGCCTCTTAGTCCTTTTACTTTGTCAATCAAGAATTCTAAATATTTCTAATAAAAGCCCAGATCACACACAACCCCTTTCTCGTGCCCTATCATTCCCAGCCTCTCTCTCTCTCTCTCTCTCTCTCTCTCCATGGCAGAGCTGGTTGGTTCAGGCCCTGAGCTATGTTCTCCTCCATGGCAGATATGGAGGTTCTAGGTATTGTTTTTAACTTTTTGAAATTTGATCTTTTAGGTGCGATTTGGGCATGATTTGTAGGTATTCGTTTAAAATTTTCTTATAAATTTCTTCGTTTATATTTGTATTACCCCAGATCTGAAGGAAGATGAAGGAGTCGAACCCGTTACTCAACCCTCTTCTGGACTGTTCACAGTTCCAATTCCAGCGGCTTCTTCCTTGCATCTGAGGTATTCTTCTTTGTGGCTCCGTCATTGGTCAATGGTTTGTGAATTAGATAGAAAAATTATGGAATTAGTTTAGAATATTGTGATATGGAATTTTTGAACAGAACATGTAAGTGGTAGGTTTCAGATAAAAAAACAAAAAAAAAACCTGAAAGCAAGAGTTGGGGAGGTGAGATTGAGCTAGTAAGGAGTATAAAATGGATATGATTGTAATCCAATCTCCATTAGGAGGTGACAATAGCTTTGAAGATCGTCATCTCAAAAATGTACATGCTTCAATTTGAGTCACACAAATGAAAAATTATGCGAACAATCAAGTAATTACCAGGTAATTAAGGAAAAAGTATCAGTTTTCCTGTTCTTTTTTTCTTTTGGCTAGCAGGAAAAGATCAGTTCAACCGGTCAAAGCTGTTACAGCAATCATTCATCTTTGGGATGCTTCTTCTGGTCAGGTGCTGGCTTATTATTGCAAGTCTTCATTATGCAAATAAAATTAGTATCTTTGTAAAGTTTACCACTTGATATGTCATTGCAACATATGCAATTTGGCTATTCCATGTTTAGATCACTATGTTCCCTTGTATATGAAGTTCTGATATGTATTTGGGGATTCAATATTTGTGTATTTCATTAACACCATTTTCTTTGACTTAAAATTGCAGCTACGTTGCACGTATGCGTTTCATATAAATGTTTTGTTTGTAAGTTTATGGTATAGTTTTTTCATGGTTACCGACTAATTGTCTATGAAATCGGTTTATGCATGTCACACTTACTTCCCTTTTCTATTTTTGGGTTAAGATGTTTTCTTTCAAAATTCTTAGGTTTGATTTTTTGTTTATTGCCTACTTATTTACTTTTGGCTCATTTTTCAATCCTTGGTGCCTTCTCAGTTTATGGGAGGAATGATGTAGACCTAGCTTCTGGTGTTATATTAGTTGTTTCTTTGATTGTTTTGAACCTCCCTTGTCCATTACTGGATACAGTGCCGAGTTTCACCTTGGAGTACTGATTCTTATTGGAAGGACTAGAGTGTTTTCTATTTCAAGCACATGGCTATGGGGACTTCATCTGCATTTATGCAGAAAGCCGCCCAGGATTTGACTACAATTTTGGTAATAGCTATCTTTGAGTGGTTGCTTATTCCCCTTCTTTCTAAAATCCCTTGTTCTAGTTCTTTTTCTAATACTTTTGTTGTGTAACGATTTTCGCATTTTAATTTGCTTTATTTTCAGAGAGCCCCCAGACTTGTCAAGAGTAGGAATACTAGTTTGTATAATTTGGGTGGTTTTGCATCATGTATAAATCCTTGGACCTTTTTCAACTCTTGTTTATTATGCTTAGACTTATTCCATTGATGAATTCTCTTTAACCTCTAATTATATATGTCAATCTCATTACTGAAAATTAATTGTGTCAGTGGTACACTTGTGATCAAATGTTCAAAGGATATCAAAATTCAGGGGTTCATTGGACCATGCACATTTTATGTTATTTAGACCATTTGTCCTGGTTAAGTTTTAACCTGTATTTCGATACTTGAACATGTTGGGTTTTTTGTATTGAGTTATTGAGAACTCTATCTGAATTTATCATTAACATGGTTTTGAATAAGTGTTCAGAGATGGTGGTAAGACAGAAAAGAAGAAAAACCCAACTTCATCACCTGTGAAGTGTTACTTTATTCGTATCTGAAGATCTGGGCCTCTTATACATACAGATGGAACTGGATTCATATATGAGGATCTGGCCTTACTCTGTCCGAAGGATTTACTTAAAGGAGATTATATCATTAAGGAATACATCGAGGTTTGTGATTCTAATGTTTTAGGTCATTTTAAAATTAAGGTTGATGGTTGTGCTTAGTGTTGTTTGTCTTTTGTTGCCTGCTTGGCTTGTGGATGACTTATCCACTTCTGTATTCCTCTTTTTTCCTTAAATAATCATGTTTCTATTCAAAAAAAAATTAAGGTTGAAGCATAGTGATAATATTGGCGTTTGACTTACCAAGATAGAGATTTTGAAATACCTGTTGCAAAATATATAGTATCAAGTTACTAATATTTGAAGTTAGAAGGTTTTTATTCTACTATATTGCCATATTTCAGTATAGAGTATAGACGCAGGCACCTTAAAAGTATGAACATGGGTACAGAGAAAGAAGTATCATAGATATCCTTTTCAAAAAAAGAAAGAAAGAAGTAAAACTTCTATGGATATTTATTCTGTGACCCAATAACTTAAAACTGCTGATAAAACTTACATACGTATAACATAATAACAGCTTTTCAAAAGGTAGTCTGTTACGCAGCTAAAAAACTTTGTATGTATATTGTGCAAGAGTCTTGCTCTGCCTGTATCACTCTGCGCCATCTGCAATTGTAATTTCTCTATGTTGTTTCCTAGGAACTTACTGTATTTTCTTTCTCCTTCCCTCTGTCTCAAGGGTTGAGTCTATCTGAATGTGTGGCTTACAACTCCATGTTGCCTTCTTAGTTTCTGCATTTCCTAATCCAAAATGAAAATATCTTCTACTCTTCTCTGTGCATGGCTTATCTTGCTTGAAATATATTCTGATTTCCCTTTGCTTTTATTTTCTTCCTGTCTCCCCTCCTCTCCTGTAGCCTTTGCTCTTGCATATCTGACTTTTTTACGGAGGCCGTGCTGTGAAGGGAACCTTTCTGGTCAATAAAATGGTATGGTTTCTGTGATTTTCTTGTACAATGCCCCATCATTATTGAATGGAACTGAGGTAATACAACCCTAATAACAGGGTCATGCTTGATTATAATGAAAAACTAGTTCTGACTAATAGTATTTTCTGCTTTTTCTTGATTTTCTAATATTGTACACCATTTTCAATATTAAATGTCAAACATTGTAGCTGCCACTAAAAACAATCCAGATCCGACCATCAATGCTTAAGGTTGAGACAGATCCAAAGATTTCAGATGATCAAACAGTGAATAGGTTGGACATAGTTAAAGTAAGGTATATCCATTATTCAGAACTTATCTTTGCATAATTTGTATTGCTTTTGTCCCCAACAGTTGATTAGGAATCAGTTGTCCTGCGTCAACTTGGTTATTACTATTCGCATATCTTAGCATATCACTAGATACCTTTTCTCAAGGTTAACATTGAAGAAAAGATAAAAGAAAGGGACACGATATTACATTTTTAGCATAACTTAATAGAGAAATTTAATTACAGGGCCAATGCCAGGTGCTGGGCTGTTTCTATTATTTTATTATTGAAGGTGTAATTTTTAACTGAAAGTTTTCATCTTCCAGCAAATCACATAGGACTACATATTTTTCGAGGCATTTAATTACACTTCTATGTTATGGAGGGGTGCTGAAAGAGTACTTCATGGAGTTACTTATGTAAGATCTGGAAGATATTCATGGTGTTTTCTGCAGTAGGCGTGCAACATTCAAAGGTGTGGAGCTAACAGTTGAATGTGGAGAACAAGTACAAATTGTGGAAGATATAACAACTATAGGTTAATGTTCTGGATATGGTATTTTGTAATTATAGGTTAATGCTATGGATATGGAATTTTGTATGGATATAGTAGGAATCAAGATTGGTAAACAATGTAATTACTCTTGAATCTTCAAGTTTTATGAAAGAAATAATTTTTTAGTATATATTTGTATGGTGTGGGTAATAGAAGATTTGGACCTTAAAAAAAAGAAGCTAACATGTAAAATACGTCATTTTTACAGATAATAAATGGCGGTTTTTTGGAACAAAACAATCGTCTTTAGATTTAATAGACATTGGTTTTTTTTAAAAACGTCGTCTTTTGATATAATATACAACGGTTCTTTTAAAAACTCGTTGTCTTTACATATAATAGACGACTGTTTTTTAGAAACACTGTTGCCTTTACATATAATACATGACGGTTCTTTCGAAAAACTGTCGCCTTTACATATAATAAACGGCGGTTTTTTAAACAAACCGTCGTCTTTATCCTATAATTAACGATCTTTACCTCTAAAAAACAACGGTTTTTAACAAAAACCGTCGTCTTTATATGAAAACAACGACGGTTTGGAACAAAAACCGTCGTCTTTATATGACAACAACGACGGTTTTGAGTAAAAGCGTCGTCTTTACAAATAATAGACGATGGGAGATTTACCGTCGTGGTTTTATACATCAAAAGATGTCGGTCGATTTCACGACGGTTGAAAACCCGGATACACAACGGTAAATTACCGTCGTCTATTTCGATTTTTGTAGTAGTGCTTTGTGAGATAATTGAGCCAAAAGCCATTCTTTGAGAGGGTTTTATTGTTTCTACTCTTAAACACTCTTCAAATTTGTTCTTAATTAGATTGCTCTCATTAGGTTTGTATTGAATATTAAAGAATGTTCTTACTTTTGTAGGTACGTCGCTTCCAAGTGGGATGAACCATGAGAGATGATGTTAGGCTATGCATGTTTTCACCCACTAAAAAGCCTTTTATCCTACCCTTTTGTGTGTGTCATTAACCCCTTTGTACCCAAACACTTAGCCTTTCTTTCACCACCCTTATTATCTATAACCTATACAACCCGTTTCTAAGCCATACTTCATAGCTTAGGATGTGCCAAAGTGGTGAAAATAAGAAGGTTGAGCTCTACATCAAAGAATTGGCGTGTACCGAGGTGCTTGTGCTAAATTGCAATTGAAAAGAAAAAAAAAAGTCTTGAAAAGAAAAAAATAGAGAGAAAAAAAAAACAAAAGAAGCGAAGAAAAAAAAAAGTATTTTGCAATTCAAAAACAAAAGTTCAAAATCACTCCAAATGGAGTAGAGAAGATGCACAATTCCTGGACGCTAGTACTACAAAATGTTCAAAAGGAGCGGGCCGTGATCATGAAGGAAGCTTTGGTATGTCCTAAGTTTTTGTTATTCTTTTCCTTTCTTTCTTACCCCGAGCCTAGCCTTTCATTACAACCGAAGTAAAAGACCTAACTAATCTTTTGGGAAATCTTGCTTGGAGGTGAGGTATGTACTCTTGTTCTTAGTATTCAATTCTTTTCATGAGACATTATTTTCAGAAATTGCCTTTTTTCATGCTAAGCATATGTGTTAATATTTGATTTCCATTACATAACTTCATACACATATGTGACATTTGAGTGTAAGCCTAGGATTCAGAGAGAAAAATTATAGAGAAATCCGGTGAGGATTAGAGTCAAGGCGAAATAATTCCATGGCGTTCGAGTGTAGTTGTTTTTAAGCTTTGATATTATGAGTTTTGGTACTACAAGTTACACTATGATGTAATCTACTCAAAGTGACATAGCTTTAGTGATGTAATTGTGATTGGCATGCATTGGTTTTTATTAGCTTATTTAAAGTGGTGCCTTTAACGACTTTGTTTTGCAGTAAAACGTTTGTGGGTATCGTAACTGGTAAACCCTCAGGAGACACAACTCCTCCTACTAGGGACACCTAGAGGTTTAACGGCTTGTGGCACATGCTAAGTGCCATCGAGATTACCTGCGAAAGTGGTTTAGTTAGCTTTTCGTTTTGTTTTTGTTTTTGTTTCTAGTTTTGCTCGAGGACTAGCAAAAGATAGGTTTGAGGTTGTTGATAAGTGCAGTATTTTGTATATTTTTATACCTTTTATATTTGGTTTTTGTAGGAAAAGTTAATTAAAAAGTGCATTATTACTTTACTTTCCTTATTTTCAGCAATTCTGCACTCTTGGAAGGATTTCGGCGGAAAATCGACTTTTCGAATGAATTTTAGTGCAAGACCAATTGGAGAAGAAAGCTAAGACATTGAAGATCATTATGTCAAATTTTCATAATTTTCTATCAAGCCAATTGCTCCAGACCTGCAAGTCAACACAGCCTGAGTTGAAATCCCGTCAGAACTGCACTACTGTGGAAGATTGAAGATTTGAAGACCTTTCTGATATTTCCTAGTAGCGTGCGATATATGCTTGGAAAGATTAGAGATCAAGCTACGTTTTTCATATTTTTCCAGATTTTTCTAGGAAGTTTAATGACCTCAAAACGTGCATGCAAATTGGCTGACGTGTTTCCAAGTCAAAGAAGGATTCCTTTTTTAGTTTGTTTCCTTAATTTTTTGGGATTTTGTTTTGATTTAGGAGAGTTTTTTCAGACCTTTTTAGAGTAGGGTTTAGTTGTTTTACACTATATAAGGTCATCCTAAGCTCTTTCTAAGGGGGATCTCTCCACCATATTTTTACAATATTTCACTACACCTACAAATATATTAAAGAGAGAGCCAAGAGTTGCTACCGCGGTGCTTTTGGAGTTTACGAAGGTGTTGCTGTGGAGATTCCGAAGATCAAGTCCATCGGCCAAATCGGTTTTATGACAACAATTCTCTTGCTTTTCTTTTCTTTTGTCATGAACTAATTTCTCTTGCTAGGGCTACGATGTAGCCTAACCATGAATACTTAATTTTTATAGTTATATTAATTTCTGATTATTATCCCATGTTGAGTATTTGTTACTGTTCTTAATGATTTAAATATCTAGCTAATATTTAATTGATGATCCAAACGGAGACCGAGATGAGATGTTTGGTGTTTGCTTCTTGTAACAAATACCATGACTTGAATGAGTGCCCGAGAGGGACTAACATGACTCATGCAGTTTTCTTACAGGTTCTCATAGAACTTAATGGGTTCTTGATTTTCTAAATTCATTGCTCGAGAGAGAGTGGGTTGTTAATTAAGAATACTTTTGGTTGAGCCGAGAGGGGATATCGAAATAAATTAGGAGAAACCAATTGTCAACATGGATAGTAATTAGGATTAATTGGCTATAAGAATTAAGTGGAATTGGTTATGGTGAAATCGGATGCCCTAGTGTCTCATCAACTTGATTTTCCATCGTTAATTAAATTGCTATTTTTCATAATTGTTTTAGTTTAATTAAATCAATCAATCTTCCTAATTAATTGTTCAGATAAACTTAAGAATTAATCATAATTGGTAATTAATAGGAAATTACAGTCTTCGTGGGAACGACATTCTACTTACTTCTATATTACTTGTGCGGATTGTGCGCTTGCAATAAAATTCACAACAGATGGAAGCCTTTGTCTGTTGGGCCCAATGCTCATCCAGATTTAACACTTCCTTCAAGAGAGAGAGAGAGAGAGAGAGAGAGAGAGAGAGAGAGAGAGAGAGAGAGAGAGAGAGAGAGAAAGAAGAGACTTTCAGGAGGAGCGAGGTGGAGATGGTACTGCCGTCGGCGAAGTGGGATGGCTGATGGTGTTGGGTGCCGTCGGTTTGGGTGGGGACGGGGACGGGGACGGGGACGTTGGTGGTTTCTGGTGTTGGTTTGTTTTTGTTTTTGTTTTGTTTTCATTTTATTTTAATTTTGTTTTTCCTTGTCAAAGTTATGATCAATGAGAAGAATTTGTCAAGTTTCAAAGTATCCCCTAACTTTTCTTTTCCTCGTGCATTAAGAAGAGCTCGCGTAGAAATTCAACAAAAATATCCTTAAAATCCAAGTTAATTGTTTGTTGTTATTGTCTGCCTTTTGTTTCCCAACATATTTTGAAATTGATAAACAAGGAAATGTGCTACAAAAACTTGGGCATGCATATATGCTTGAGTTCAGGGAAACATTAGGTATAGCTTTTAAATATTCTAAAACCATCCTTTTGAAAAGGGTTGCAGGATCGCCTTTGCTTGAAGAAATATTTGACACTTGAGTTGGGTTAGTTTTCTGTCTATATGGAACCTAAAAGTGATATTTCCTTGTTAGAGTTATCATTGAGGAGAACACGTCAAGTATCCCCCGACCTTTTATTTTCCTTGTTATAGAGGGCTAGTATTTATACCAGCCTTCCTCATTTGTTAAGGTTAAGGAGGTATATACTCTCGTTATCCTTCTTTATTGTCGAGCGGCAATTCATTAATAAATTTGGTAACCCATATCCTTATAATCCACATTAATTATTTGAAAATTCATTAACATGCGTAAATGTGTGTTAGGAATGTTGACCAATACAGTGTGGCAGCTCAAGTTCGATCCATATTATCGTACATTAGAGTAGTTCAGAGTATTGGATCTTCAAAATGCAAAAAGAAATCCTCGAAATTTTTTATTTTTGGTAAAAAGATTCCTTGAAATTGGGTTGGTAGAGAGAGAGTGTGTTGTTACGTGCTACCTAGGTTTGCTTTTAAATATTCTTAAACCATCTTTTTAAACATGGCATCACCTTCTCTTGAAGTAATGCTCGTTATACATTTTCTCCTTGTCTCTTTTTATATATAGCTAACACAAACTCATCCTTTAGCTCTTCTACATAGCGAACGTGACATACTCATTCACTTCCTCTGAGTTCTCAGTTCATATATTGTCCCTTTTGTGGTTATAATTAATTATATCATTCAAGCTTCTCGTAACATCACCAGTGTTTGCTGAAACATTGCATGGAGAGCAAGGTAAGTCTTGAAATAGTTGTTTGCCTTCACACTTCAGCACAACACAAGTGGTTCGCTTGACACTTTACTTGGAAAACTCATGTTCGTGACCTTTGTAATATTCTTGATGTATTTTTGGGGATTAAGGGCCTGTTTACTTTCTTTGGTAACATGTCTATAAGTTTTCTTGCTTTTCTTCTTCTAAACCTACTTAGCTTTATTTTGTCCTATTTCTGTATTATTTATCATCGCACGATCGGACAGCTTATCGATTTACACAAACTTTAAGTCATTGAATTGGAGCATCCGGGACTCTGAATCACAATCCGTGAATTCCTACATGATCCTAGAGGTGCCTAGATTAACATATTTGAAATTGGAGTCGATCCAACGGTTCGAACATATCGAACCCGAATAACGCCTAATATGTGTAATCCGATCGATGGTCAAACGATAACCAAATTCAAATCCGAGTATACCATTGTGCTCGGGACAACATGTGGATCATTTTAGGACCCAATGATCGGAACAATGAATGGAGCATACCCTAGAGTAATTCCGGCGATAGAAAAATCTCCAAACCGTCGGCCAAGACTTATACCTACATGATCAGAACAATGAATGGAGCAACTTTTGTTCTTGGAACATGGACAAAAAGCGGACGAAGATGGCCGGAATTACGAGCCGAAGCCAGCCAAAACTTAAAGCGATAATTTGAGTTTCAAAACACAGAAATTGGTCCTAATCAACCCAACCATCAGCTAGAACACATTGAGAGGATGAAAAAGCATACCTAGATTGAAGAAATTGGTGGCCGAAATCGCCAGAACGAGCTCCGGAAGTTTGGGTCAAACCGGCCTGTTTCTTTGCGTTTTCCGGTGAATGGCGGCGTGAGGGTGGGGTAGGAAGAGGAGGTTGAGCTGGTTCTTTTGGGACCAGTACCACCCAAAATGGTGGCGGACGTGACGGTGGTGGCCCAAAAATCGTGCTGCCATACAGTCGGGGCTGTTTCGCAACGCAAGAGAGAGAGAGAGAGAGAGAGAGAGAGAGAGAGAGATTTTAGATTTTATAAACCCCACTTTGAAATATTTACGGGTTTGCCACTGGGTTTCCATAGCTCATAACTTTTTCGTTACAACTCGATTTAAGCCAACTACGTGTTTACGGACTCATCTCAACATGATCTATGTCATGGTACTATTCATTTCCCCAAAATCCTCTCGGATTAAAAAGTGACCAAAATACCCCTAATCCTCGAGGGCAAAATTGTAATTTCATAATTAAATTAATTAATTAAATTAAACGAATTATTAAATTTGGGTCGGGATGTTACAACAAATTCTAAGCATCACATGTAAATAAAATTATTTAACTACAAAGGATCATAGTTTCCTAAGCATCCTAGGTGAAAAAGGTTATTTGAATGACAAGAGATCAAAGAAATTTGTATAGTAAAACTATAAAACCAAGGACGTATTAATAAATCAACCCAATTCTTAACTACCACAAATACTTGATAGAAGTAGTGAAAATAAAGTTAATCTATTAATCACATGAAGCCAAAATTATTAACATTAAAGAATACAATTTGTAAATCAAAAGATAAAAACAATAAATTAAATTAATAATGGTATTTCATCATTAACATAATTTAACTAGACATAAATAATAATAAAAAACTACATAATAAGAGATAAAAACTAAACTAGAGAAAAATTAAAGTAGAGAGAAAAAAGGAAAAACTGCACCATAAACCCCTTCGTTCTTTGCCTCTCGGCTCCCCAAGATTCTCTCCAATTCTATTACATTTTCTATCCTCTTTCTTCTCTCCTGTTTGGTGCCCACTTTCTGCACTACTCTATCTATGCACACATTTTACACTATTTTATCTCTGCACACTCTCTCTATTTATAGCTATATATCAACCCAAGCATCACATTCCTTCTTTGCATTCTTTAATTCCTTTCTGTCAGAATGTGTGGCTGGCTGCACATGGTGCGGCAGCACCTTCCTTCTTTCTTTCTATTCATTGGCTGCACAACATGATGGTAGTCTAATTTCAATTTCTCTTCCTCTTTGGCTTTGGATTAGGATGAATCACATGGGTTGCTCTCCATGCTTTTTCTTTGTCTTCGGGATTTGGCCGTAGCCCATCTCCTTCTTATCTTCTATCTTCTTCTTGCAACACATTCTTTATTCCACCTCATTAGCTATTGGTGGTAGACTCTTAATATCTAAAAAGAACCGCACATTAAATACAAAAACCAAGATTGTAAACAATCAATACAAATAATCTAATAGATTCAAATAAAATAAAATAAAACAGTAATAAATATAAATTTAAGGATAAAACTTGTATTAATTTTGTGCTCATCATGTGGGAACTAGGGTGTTTGGTTCGATAACCGAACCTAGAGGCATAAACCAACCACCGAACCAACGGTGGTCGAAATTCTACAATCCGAACCACCACCGACGCCATCGGTTTGCCAACTGTTGTTCAAGTCAACCGCTGTACGTGTGGCGGCATCCGAGAGAGAGAGAGAGAGAGAGAGAGAGAGAGAGAGAGAGAGAGTAGATATGTGCATCAGCAACATCAAAGGAAGAAGAGATAGTGTGTGGTGGCTGCGAAGAGAGGAGAAGAAGGATGGCCTTGAATTGAAGAGGAGTGCGGCCGCAACCGCGAAGAGAGGAGAAATAGGGAAGAAGAAGATAGGAGAGAGAAAATGAGGAGGAGAAGAAGAAGATAAGATAGAAAAGGAGAAGGAGAAGAAAATACTGAGAGGCAATAAGAGAGGATGTGGCAGCTTGACAAAGAGATAGTGGCTAGAGAAAATTAGGAGAGAAAGACGCCTATTTGGGAGTGCTTTTGGGAGGGCTAAAAGCGCTTTATGACAAACATAAGGGATTCTGACAGCATTTGGCAGAAAATGTTAGAAGTGCTTCTAGGTCGTGGAAGCGCTTTCTGGAGAAGCATCTACTATGTGCTTCTTAAGGAAGCACTCCCAAGTGGTTTTCCAGGAAGCTCTTGCATTTCTTATGAAAATTTCAACATCTTTATAATAAAAGTGCTTTTGCGAGAAGCTCTTATGAGCAAACGTGCTTTCTAGAGAAGAAGTCCCAAACAAGTGTTAGAAGCGCTTCTTTCCAACAAGTGGTAGAAGCGCTTCTTTCCAACAAGCAGGTTAAGGGTTTGAGTCCCCTTTCGCGCATAATTTGAATCATTCATTCATGAACCAACCGGTTTGATTTGGTCGGTTTGGCAATCTATAGATCTAAAATTCTAACCCTATGTGAGATGGGATATGGGGTGACGACTATGGTGAGATAGAGGGTGAGGGGCTGCGGTTGGAAGTTAGCTAGATTTGGGGAAGGGGTGTTTGGCCTGATCGCCTAGCATGGGGTGTGGGTGCCCCTTGAGGTGGCCGATGTCCCTTTAGAAGATAAAGAGGGAAAAAAAAGGTTTTGTTTGTTTTCTTATATTTTATTTGTTTTGAAAATATTTTTTCTTATTTTTAAATTCTTCTTAAAAAAAGAAGAAGCAAGGGAGCTGACCCTTGGGGGCTTTAGGTTGCTTCGCATGTGCCTTGTTGTACACTCACATACCTGTATGGATTAATCGCAAACCCAATAATACACAACCTACTCATAAGACATAGGGTGCCTAAGATTTAAGGACTAGTCTGTATTATTTCGACTTAATATTCTTGTTTGAAATATAAGTAAAACTTCAACAAAGAACTATTGATTGATCGCGTTTAGTAAATTCACCCTCTATCGAGCACATGCATACTTTTCCTAGTGTATCTACATGAATGACTAGAGAACAATCATCCTCCTAATTAACCAAACATAAGATGCCCCAGTTTTTTTATGGATTATCAATACTCAAGTAACAATCCTATGGCTATGAACTATATTGACTATGAAGATAAGAGAGCAAGGTCTCATGAATCTAATTAACTTTTTTGCTTTCTCTCAATTTCATATTCATTGGACTATTGTTTAAGCTTATAATTGTTGATAGGAATATTTCTATCCATAATGATCTTGCCATTAATTTAATTTAATTACTAAGTAACTATATATGTGTAATATCCATAAAAGATTACATAAAATGATTAGGTTTTATGGGATATTTCCCACATAATATATAGTGGAACAATATTATAGGTGGCCCTTTGAGCTCGGCTTAACTCATTGTTTAAGCGAGTTTAAGCTCAAATTTAGCCTGAGTTAACATAGTACAACATGCCCTAAGAATGCATATCCCTAAAAGATTGGTCGTCTCTGTGAGAAAAGAAAATCAATGAACATTTTGAATTACACCAATATAATAAGAGGAATGCTAATTAGAGTCGCCCAAAGCGACTCTCCCGCAGACTCTCTCTTGAATCTCATCCACGTGTATACATAAATGTCAGAAGCCTAAAAAATGCAAAAGTCATAACCTTGTTTTTTACTTTTCAATTTTACCCCTGTGCCAGCCCATATATATTAAATGTCGATATTGAGCCGCATGCTTTCTTCTCCAAAGTTAATACCAGAACTTCATTTATCTCCTCTCTCTTCAATCTGGAGGAGGCAATTTTTCTCAAAAAAATCATAATAATAATTTGAAGGAGTCAACTTTTCTCAAGACAAAAATAAAAGGGATGCATTAGAATATTATTTTCAGGTGGCTCCTCCTCCCTTCTCAGTGGTTAGTTATATTGTCCGAAAACGCTCCAAGACCTTGTCGTTGATGGACTATGCGACGTCACACACACAAACCCCTTGAGAATAGAAACACACACACCCTTGAGAGTAAACCAAACACACAAGAACACAAAGATTTATAGAGGTTCGGCCTCCTGCCTACGTCCTCTTGATGGTTCACCCGAGAAATTCACTAGTATGTAAGAACAACTTTGGTTACAATCAAGAACCCCCTTAGCTCTCACAATAACCCAAGATTTCTTTTCTCTCACCCTTGGAAATACTCAAGAATTCACCCTTGAATTCTGTCTTGTGTTTCTCCTTTGAAAATTCACTCTTGAATTTTCCTCTCTATTTTGTGCTTGTAAAAACCTAGTTCTAAAGTGCCTATTTATAAGTATAGGGCTTTAGTACAATCATACAAGGAATAGGAAACCTAAAAGGATTCCAAAACAATGAGAAAATCCAGTCCAAATCTGACAAGGATTCCAAAACAAGGAAAAAAGCTAGTCCAAATCTGACAAGGATTCCATCATTCCTTCTATGGTGAGCCAATCTTCAACAAGTTCTTCGTCTCCTTCTTCCACAATGTTGGACAAAGAATACGTATTCCTTTTCTATTTGGGGATGAATAAACTGATTTTAATTTTTAAGAATTTAAAGGAAAACCAATATTTTGTAACCCAAAAGAAAACTCAATATTCCCTTTGTAATCCAAATGAAAACCCAAGATATTTTTATTGAATTCATGTTGTGAAACCATGGCTATAATGATAGCCACCTTAACACAGTGGCGGTTCCAGGATTCAAAAACCGGTTGGGCAAAACTTACATACTAAATTTGACGGTACGAGTGAATTTCATTAATAAACATAAAAAAATACACTTAGCCAGGGGGGGACATAATGAGCCTTATTGTCAAATGCATATCTATCCATAAATAAAAATTCAACAAATACAAAAGCTAAAATTAAAACCAAAAGTAAATGCAATGTAATACAAAACCAAAAATTATAATTCATCCATAATTAAACAATACCAAACCAAAAATTATAATTCATCCATAATTAAACCCTAGAATACTCAATTTTAACAAAATCTCAAATCAAAACCCAAGAATAATTCATCCCTAATTAATGCCCTAATTAATTTCAACATAATTCCAAAATTATCATTCATCCCTAATTAAACCCTATAATACTCAAATTTAAATTAAAACTCTAATTAAAGATATATAGCAAATGAGAGAATGAGAGAATAATACTTGTTGTTGATAAAAGGAGAGGAGAAGATGTTGTTGTCAAGTTGTCCACCCAAGATAATAGCAGATGTAGCCAATAGAAGTTATAACACATACATGTATTTTATTTTTTGAAAAATTTTGGGCTGGGTTATTATATTTTTTGAAAAATTTTGGGCTGGGCTGGCACCCAGCCTGCCCTATGGGTAGGACCGCAACTGCCTTAACACCATAGTTGTAATGAAGGGCACCAGAACATCATGGTTGTAATTGAAACTCCCAATCTTTCTCAAAGGATGGCAGGAAGAAGAATTTGATAGCTTCAGATATTTTTGTGTGTGCAATGATAGCTGGTAATGAAAGCCATTGGAAAGTTTCGACCAAAAAAGAAAGCTATTGGAATAGTGAACACCATGGCTGTAAGTAAGGAGACTGGTAAAACAAGGAAAACACTGGCATTTAATGAATAAGGACAGGAAGAGGGGTAAAGATGGAAAATAAAAAGGAATGTATTTGCTTTCGTGTTTTTTGAGGATCCTTACACGTGGATGAGATTAGGGAGAGACTCTGGGGGAGAGTCGCTTTGGGCGACTCTAATTAGCATTCCTCAAATAATATTTGGAACATCTTTCCATTTAATTATAAGATTGTAAACGTTTAGGATCAAATTTTAATGAAACAAACAAAAGGTATCTCATAAAAAGATGTGAGCTACTAACGAGATTTGTTAGCTCGGCACACCAAATCTCAAGCTCGGGTCATTTTAACATGGGGTGAATTGCACTTAGACTCCTTGAAGTTTGGTATAATTATTGTTAGATCTCACATGTTTCATATATTACAATCATACCCCTTGTGTTAGTTAATTTTGACAGAAACTGGTAGTTGACTGGATTTTAACAAATGAAATGTCCGTTCTAACCTTTCATAAATATTAACAAAATACCTTAAAATCAATTTAAAAATAAGCAAAAAGGTTAAAGCATAAAAATTAAAATTAAAATCTCCCAAAACTTGAGTCTTACTCGACCCCTCCGCATCCCCCACCCAGTAACCACCCCATACCATACCACCCCCTCGTACTCCCCAGAGACATGTCTTCTCTCTCTCTCTCTCTAGAGTTGCAGATATCAGTGTCCCACTCCTGGCTAATATGAGAGGATGGATGAGAATATATGATTCCTACCCATATGGCTGATATCTCTATAGCAGGAGCGAATCTGCAGTCCTCAAATTTGGTGTCCCCTATGTCCCTTCCCTATTTCCTTGACATATGTTTCATTATTTAACTCCAAATCTAACGGTGTTAACTCTAATTCAAAAGTAAAAATAAAAACTAGAAAAAAAAATCAGGAAAAGACCCAAATCCTAAGCTTATGAATCTCAATTTGAAGCGCCAAAAAGATCGAATGTGGGAGGACTGAGACCCCGATTGTTTGGCAAACGTGTTTGTCAAATTAGGAATTGAGAAAGAGAAGTAAGAGATAGAGAGATATCGACGGTGGGTGTGGCTGTAATGGTTGGGTGTCTTGAGAAATTTTTTGGTGGGGAAGGAGGAAGAGTGTTTATAGATGATGAGTTAGAATTGCTATGAGATTTGTTTGGTTGGGTTTTTTATTGGTCTACCTTTGACTTTTTCATAATTAAAATTTTAGGTGTTGAACTGCTTGCATTTTTCCTTTGAGAATTTCCTTGGTCTCTGACGGTTTTATATCAAAGGCAACAAACAATGGAAGAATTTTGTATCTCAATAGCATCTAAAATTGTAGAAGAACCAGTGGCACTAATTGGGAGACAACTCAGCTATCTAATTTGCTACGATTGTAACATAGAAAGTCTGAAGGATGCGCTTAAAAGGCTTGATGACAAAAAAATTGATGTGCGAAGATCTGTGGAAGCTGCAAAAAGGAATGGTGAAATCATCAAAGTTCAAGTTGAGAGCTGGCTGGAGGATGTAGGTAAAATATTTAGTGAAGTGCAAGAACTTGAAAACGAAGTCAATATGCAAAGGCGGTGTTTGTATGGATTGTGCCCAAGTTTGAAATCGCGGTATTCTCTGAGTAGGAAAGCCAAGAAGATTGCTCAACGTGTACTTGATCTCAAACTAGACGAAGGACTGATTAATAATGTTGCCAATCCTGCACCTCTGCAACAACTAGGGTCAATAATCTCTAGTGAAGGTTTTAAGGGTTTTGAATCCAGAAAAGTAGTCATGAATGATGTCCTTAGTGCTTTGAGGAATGAAAAGACAAGAATAATTGGGATTTGCGGGATGGGAGGTGTGGGTAAAACCACAATGGTGAGAGAAATCAAGGAAATCATCACGAGATTAGAAGGAACGAATAAGCTGTTTGATAATGTTGTGATGTCAACTGTATCCGCAATTGTAAACATTAGGACAATTCAAACTGAAATTGCAGAGTCACTAGATATGAAATTGGTCGAGGAAAGTGAATCTATAAGAGCACAAAGGCTACATGAGAAAATCAAGCAAAGTAAAATAATCTTGATTATATTAGATGATGTATGGTCAGAGCTTAATTTGCAGGATGTAGGAATCCCTTTTGGTGTTGGACCTACAACTAATCAAGTTCATGAAGGGTGCAAAATTTTGTTGACATCTCGAAATGAAGAAGTTTGTAAAGTAATGGGGTGTAAAAAGATGACATTTTTAAAGTCCAAGCCTTAAATAAAGAAGAAGCATGGGAGCTTTTCAGGGCAACTGTAGGTGATTCCATGAACAATGATCCTGATTTGTCTCATGTTGCAAAATTGATTGTTGATGAATGCAAAGGTTTACCCATTGCTATCATAACTGTTGGGAAAGTTCTTCTATCAAGTAATGGAAAGCATGAATGGAATACTGCCTTGCAAGAACTGAAAAATTCTCTCCCAGAAAACATCCCTGGGATGGAACACAGTGTTTATTCTAGCATAAAACTAAGTTATGATAAATTGGATAGTGATGAAGTCAAGTCATGCTTTTTACTTTGTTGCTTATTTCCAGAAGATTATGATGTTCCGATCGAGTATTTGGTTAGGTATGGGCTGGGTCGAGCAACTTTTCGGAACACCAACACAGTCGAAGATGTAAGAAACAAAGTGCATTATTTCGTTGGACAACTAAAAAGAAGGTATTTGTTGCTGGATAGTCACAAGGAAGAGTGTATCAAAATGCATGACATAGTCCGTGATGTTGCTATATCAATTGCCTCGAAAGATCCTCACAGATTTATGGTAAGATCATTTGATGCTGAAGGTGGAGGTGGAGGACGGCCAGGAGTACAAAAAGTTACAAACCATGAACATTGCAGTGCAATTTCGTTAATTGATGTTAAATTAGATGAACTTATTATTGATGGTTTGGAATGCCCAAAACTTGAGCTTCTGCAACTGAAAAATTCCTCAAGTAGTGCAGAATATTCCTACCACTTTAAAAGGTTGAGAGAACTCAAGGTTTTAGCTTTCTTGGGGATGGATATGTCAAGTTATTTGGCCTCGAAAAAATCTTTACTACTTGGAGAACCCAAGTACCTTCATACCTTGTCTCTAGAGGATTGCAAATTGGGAGACATATCCCATGTTATTGGAGGATTGGAGAATTTGGAGATCCTCAGCTTTGCTCACTCTCAAATCAATAAGTTGCCTAGAGAAATAGGACTTCTTCATCGGTTAAGGATGCTGGATGCAACAGATTGTGAAGGACTTGAAGAAATTCCTCATGGTGTCTTATCCAACTTGAGGAGATTAGAAGAGTTGTACATGGCAGAAAGCTTTCTCAATTGGGGGCCAACAAGAGAAAGCAAGGATGAAACGAAAATGGCAAGCCTTGATGAGGTGATGTCTCTATCTGATCATTTAAATGTCTTAGCCATAAAACTCCCTGATGTTCAGATGTTGCGGAATGTTGAATTTCTTTTTAAAAGCAAACCTATAAGATTTCATGTATCTATCAATATTAGTTGGTCATACAAAAAAGAGAGTTTCAAGAATCGAATGCGTGGTTATCTGTTCGAAAATAGTTTGATGCTTCGTGGTGATGTGAAGGAATATTTGGAGATTGGAGCAGTTAGATACTTCTTGAAGCAATCTGAAGACTTAAGCCTACACCACACATACAATTTAAGGTATGTCATTGAGGAGTTAGATGATCAAGGGGGCTTTCAACACTTGAAAGTGTTATCAATCATGAATGACAAAAACATGGAGTATCTTATGAATGGAACAGATTGGACTCGTCGTGGTCAACCTGCCTTCCCCATCTTAAAGTCAGCTACCTTCGAGTATGTTGACAAACTAAAAGTTGTGTGTTGTGGTAAACTGCTAGACAAGCACTCCTTTATGAACCTAAGATCCATTGCAATTGACAGTTGTGATGAGTTAAAATATGTCTTTTCACTATCTGTAGCACAAAACTTGGTACAACTCCAAAGCTTAACCGTTAAAAAATGTGCTAAAGTGGAAGAGATCGTATCAAAGGAGAGAATGGAAGATGATGATGCATCTCACAGGATAACTTTCCCAAGATTAACTATTTTGAGGCTTTATGATCTAATAAAGCTTCGTGGTTTCTACACGGGAAACCAACGGGACTCCACCTATGAGGTATGTATGTATACACTTTTGATGCTTGAATGGTATATACTTGTTACTCTTTGGAATATGCTGCTTTTGTTGTGCTTGATACTGACGTTCCAGTTCTCGAAGTTGATTTGGGTTGAACTTAGTCATTTTTGGTATGTTGGAGATTTTAGATGTGTTTCAAATTTTTGCAACTATTTTTTAGATATTCAATAAAAAATTATCTCTGAAAAAGTCACTTGAATCGGATATCATTTGACTGCTAAATTAAAATATGTGATTTTAAGACTTATTTGAAGCATCGTGTCCCTTAATAGAAGGGGACTATATGTAAAAATCTTCACACCTATGATTTTCATTCTGAAAATGAAGAATATGAAGATGTCGTTAGAGTTAAAATACATGGCAAAGGAAACAAAGTAGGAGCTTGCATGATCTAAATATGAGAAAAGACGTGGGAGAAAAAGATTAGGTTGTATAAGAATATAATATAGAAGAAGAAAAAGGTGGGATGATAATCTCGAGTAGTGGGAAAAATGTTTATTGGTAAATAGTAATTGAGGGAAATAGTGGGTAGGAAAAGGATTTTTCAAAATTTATGACAGAGGATGTGGAAATATAATTAAGGCAATTTGGAAATAAGACAAATGGTAGAGTTCATTACTTATGTATTTCTTTCTTTTTGGCTCATGTGTAAGTTCATTATTTATGTAGAATTAATTATTGTACAGATTATAAAGCCCAATGATGAAAGTGTAAACAAGATGAAAGAGACTAGGAATGACAATCAAGTGGGAGCAAGTTGTAATGCACTATTTCCTTCAAATTGCATTTCACAGTTACCAAATCTAGAGGAAATAGAAGTGCAAGGGTCAGAAGACAATGACCCAGTAGTCAATGTGGTATTTGATTTAGAAGGGCATGTCTCAGCATTTTCTCAATTACAAACATTTGCGGCTTTATATGACCCAGTAGTCAATGGGGTTGAATATTTGTGGAAGAACGTTCAACCTGGATTCCAAGGTTTTCAAAATGTAAGACATTTATTAATTGGAGGTTTTCTCAGTATGAAATATCTATGCCCCTATGAAATTTACAAGCTCCTTGTGAATCTCCAAAAAGTCGAAATACTGCAATGTGAGAATATGGAAATTATAGTACCGGCATTTGCTTCCACAGAGGACAATATCCATGAAGAAGGGAAAGAGACAGGTGGCAGTGGCGCGATGAATTTGTTACCCAAACCACTAGAAAGATTCGAACTATACAGGTTGCCAACCCTTGAGAGATTTTGCCCTAATGCCTATTCTTTTGCATGGTCCTCCTCAACGAGAACTATGCTGGTGACAAAATGTCCCAAATTAAAGACATTGGGTTTTGCACCACGAAGCAAAAAGTTGCCTACAGCAGTTGCAGAGAATTTGAGTGATGATCATGTAAGAGGTAGCAAAGAATTAGGTGGTGCATCATCATCGTCATCATCAACTGGATCTGGATCTGGATTTGGATGTGCGCCACTAGTCTGCTTACAAAGTCGTCCATCTACTCGCAACTTTACTCAAATATTGCCCTGCCCTGTAAATAGAGAGGTACGTCATTATTCTAAACTATGCATCTCAATTTAGTGTCTATAATTGGTCTTAGGTACAAATGCCATTGAAGATAAAAGATAGGGTTAATTACACTTTAGTACCATATGGTTACACCCTTAAGATATGTTAGTTCCTACCTTTTCAACTTTTATAATAACGTACTCGAACTTATAAATTTGTTACAATGTGATTCTAGTTAGGGTTTCCGTCAGATCTCTCATTAGTTGACTACGCAGACCTTTGTGGGTCCCACTTTAAAAAAAAATTTAATTGATTAAAATATTTAAAACCAAAAAAATTTAAAAAATAAATAAATCTCTCTCTCTCTCTCTCTCTATCTCTCCTGCATTCCCCCATGACCACCATCCTCCAACCACCATGAACCCGTAACCCCACCCCCACGAACCCGTAACCCCCTCCTATGTTGATTTTCTTCTTCCCCCACCCTTGCGATTTCTTCTCCCTTCACCCCGGTGAGAGAGAGAGAGGTTGGCATTGATAATATGTATGACATCCAAATTCTTTTAGGGTTTGGTGACCAACAAAAAATCAAACCATTGTGATCGTTTGGGGTCGCATTTGAGGTTCACAAAGGCTAAAAACATTTATCATCTATCTATCATCGGACAATCGAACCAAGAAAATGACACTTTTTTCCCTCATCTTCAAATTCAAACCAAGTGCCAATCTTCGTAATAACATGCCGATCCGAGCCTGAAAGTCCACTACCATCCACTCCCTACCAGCGCTATAAAATCGTCTCTATTTCCCAACCCTCTCTCACTTCAAAAATCAAAACACAAACCACTACAAAGTCCCAACCCTCTCTTTCTCTCTCTCTCTCCTGCTCCAAAACCCTATCGCCCTCCATCTCTCTGCTTCTCTCTTAGGGTTTCAGATTCTTATTTTCATTGAACCAATACGATGTTGTTAAGGCCGAACGCGAGGGCGAAGTTCTGCAGGAATAGGTATAAGGTGGCTATGGACGCGAAGGAGGGTCGTCGGCGGAGGGAGGACAACATGGTGGAGATCAGGAAGAATCGCAGAGGGTGAAGGGAGAAGAAATTGCAAGGGATGGGGGGAAGAAGAAAATCAAAAGGAGAGGGCTGGGGTTCTAGGTTCGTGATGGGGAGAGAGAGAGAGAAAGAGATGCAGGGAGAGAGAGATTTATTTTTTTAATTTTTTTTTGTTTTAAATATTTTATTCATATTTTAATCAATTTAAAATTTAAAAAATTTAAAAAGTGGGACCCACAGTGCCACATAGTCAACTAACGGAGAGATCTGACGGAAACCCTAATGATGGAACCACATAGTAACAAATTTAAAAGTTTGGGGTACGTTATTGTAAAAATTAAAAAGGTAGGGACTAACATGTCTTAAGGATGTAACCACATGGTACTAAAGTGTAATTAACCCTAAAAGATAAATAAAATAAAAAAGAAAAGTTAAATGGGCTTGGGCCATGACAATTGTAAACACTTGTTCATTTTCATTTGGGAAATGATCACCATTATTTTCGCAAACAGTCTTATTAATATCTAGAATATGATAATACACAATAATTATAGGAAAATGCTAGGGAGACCAACTTTGTGTACCAACTCTCTAATAGAGTGTGAGACTCATTGTATTGGTGGGCTCCATCTCTATTAGAGAGTTGGTACACAAAGTTGGTCTCCCTAGCATCACTCATAATTAAACTGCTTAGTTAAACAATAAACAATACTGGTAACTTCTTTTTATATGAATACTGATAACTTGCTTAGTTCAACAATAAACAATTTATTTTTCCTTTTTAAACAACGTTCTTAATTTCTAGAATGTGATAATATCCCATATGTTTATGATTGAAACACTAACAAATTAATATACAATTACTTTTCTACCCTTTTGCCAGGTTACGTCGGCAAATCTTCAGACCTCAACTGCTAGCGACAATCTAGAAGATCTCAAAGTAGAAAGCTGCGATTTATTGGAAGTGATATTTTTGGTTCAGGAAACCCCTTCTACTCAAGCATTTGATAAGCTGAGGGAATTGAAGTTGGAAAATTTACCAATGTTGAGCCACATATGGGAAAAAGGTTTACAAGTTAGCTCAGGCTTTGAAAACCTGAGATTACTGCGAGTATGGAACTGTGAAAATTTGAGATACTTGTTTTCACCGCATATAGCCAAACTTCTTACCTACCTTGAGACAATAAAAGTTTCCAATTGCAGTGCGATGGAGAAAATTGTTGGAGAGGCAGAAGGAGGAGGAGAAAGTATTGAGGATGAATTGACATTTCCGCGCGTGAATTGTATCATACTTTTGGATTTACCCAAACTTGAATCTTTCTGCTCTCAAGCTTATACTTTGAAGTGGTCGTCAGCCTTGGAGTTAGTCCTGGTTCTAGAGTGTCCAAAATTACAAGCGTTTGCTCCTGAGTCTCTATATGTAAAAGCAGACAACATGATACAATGAAGTGTCCACGTGGAGAAAAAAGTAGGTATGTTTTCAATTCAACCAACCACTGTCACTCTAATATATTAGTCAAATTTAAACTTTTTTTAGTTTTTTTATTTATTTATAAATTTCTTCTTTGAAAAAAATAATAAATAAACTCCTAAGTTCTATGTCCTTAAACATTATACTACTCTAACAACACAAATGTAACTCACTAAAAATTACACTAATTTACTTATATGCTTAGGAATTACGAGGTCAGAACGTAGCTTTTGGGCTCATTCCTATGATATAGTACTCAATTTTACAATATACGCCCATCATGGACTATAATACAAAATAATCTCTAATCATAATAAACGCTTAAATTTAAATTCTCATGAACTATTTAATAAAATAAAATAAAAAAAAGATTTATTTGAAATGCTTCTTTAAAATGCTTATTTATATATGACTCGTTAAAATGCTTCTAAGGATGGTATCATTTTTTGAAGTAGTACTTAACCATTAATATTTTTCCGGTAGCACTTGCATAATATCCCTTACATGCATTTTCTATTTTAATCATAGATAATAATTTTTTATTTTTTATTTTGCATAATCTTTGAGAAGAATATCATCAGAAGCCAAGAAGCTAGGGACAAGACTACATTGCGGTGCACATCTACAAGATACAATGACATGTCAATTTCGTTATTATCAGATACCGTCGCTTTCATCACTGATTATGCATGTTCCATGTTAATGTTCTTCAAATCCTGTCATTGCGTCATAACATCACATAATTTAGTAATTATATTTGCTTTTTAGTTGTATTGAATAAAATGGATATATTTGGACCTTCCTTATCCGATGTAATTACGATATTGAATCTTTAATTATATTGTGGAAGTTTATCTAAAAAAGTTTGCATCAATTGATAAATAAATAAAATTAAAATAAACTTAATTACAATCAACGCCACCCCACCTTAATATTTTGTATACAAAAGTTTTAAACCTTAATTTTTTTTCTAACGATTTTTTTGCAAGCGTGTTTTTGGAGTAGAAGTGCAGGGCCAGCCTGGAGAAGTTTTAGTCCCAAGGCGACGTTGGAAATAGACCATTTGTCTATATAGCTCAATACGAGAAAATTCAATTGATTTTATTCGCGTGTGTACCTTTTATAACCATTAAAAAAAGTTTGGGCTTAAAAAAATGTGTCATTTAGTTTTTGTACATAAGAAATAATTGAGGACAAAAAAAAAATTCAAAGACTGAAGAAAATATAACCTTGCACAATGCAGGGATCCAATTCGATCCCAGCTTTGATGTGAATTACAAACAGCACTCGCACGCCACTACTGCCGGAGGAAAGTTACACTAAAGTTAGCTACGCCCACGCTTACAAAATAATGATAACATAAATCAAAAATTAATTGGGCCCTCTCTTGAGTCGTGGTCCACTGTATCGATAATTCCTCGCAGGTCTTAGGGCACTCACGTCAACTTGAGCCGCATTCCTCGTTCCGCACGGTCTGGGCGTCCACGAGACTCGTGGGGCAAATGTCATGCGTGTGCTAACTCAAACAGAAGGCAAAAAAATGTCCGTAGACATATTCTAATATCTGAAATCCACTGGGATGTCCATGAACATTATTATATCATAAGGCAACAGTTTATTCAAAGGCAACTTTATTATCCGATGGCATCCAAACAACAATTGCCCAAATAAAACAATAATTGTAATAATAATAATAATAATAATAATAACAGTACTAACAATAATAACAACAGTAATAATAATCACGGAAAATCCTTGGAAAATCCCCTAATCCTATATTTAGTAAATAAAATCTCAATTCCTTTATGGCATTCAAAGTACCACCATACCGACTTTAATGTAAACCACTAATCAACATTCAACTACCAATAAATATAATAATCTTTGATAACCCATTGGGCATTTATGCCCATATCCGATCTCTAAATAATTCAATACTTCATAAGTACCATACTAATCATATTAATACTCAATATCATATTCAAATCATATTCAACTCATATTCAACTTTAAATCATTCAACATAAATATAAATAAACTTATAATCAACATTTCCTTAATTTCTCAATCATGCCGTAACCCGATTATCCAAACCATTCTCAAAACCAATCCATTATATATAACCTTCTATATAGAAAACTAATATTTACAATTCATCACTTCAAAAACATAGAACATATAATTAAATATAAACATATAACCAATTACTTAATTAAACCACTACTAACAATATTAGTACTAATAACAAAGTAATAACCAATTTCACAACGTACCTACTCCACAAATCCGATTGCCAGCATTTATCAATATGAATTAACTACCCAATATCCTCTTAAGTATTACATGATCAACCTTGCTTAATTAACCAATAATAAACATAAACCAATCATTAATAACAATATAAATTCACAGTATTACTTTAACAATTAATCACAATTGAACAATAAAGTAGTCTTGGTAAAATAGCCCAAAAAAAAGCATTCCACGAGTTCTTGGTCCACTCTCGTACTTCCCGAGAGATAAAACGACCTCAGAAGACTCACGGTCTTCCGTGGGGTCAAACTTCCCAATTTGGTCAACCAGGGCCCGCGGGGCCCACAACCCCAAATTTCGATCCGAACATTCCAATAGGTACACTAAGGCTTACTAAACACATCCTGGCAGTTTGGTCTCGATCGAACGGTCGGATCGCTCACGATCATACGATCGGACGGTTCTCGTTAATCGAAACATTAAGTCAAAGATCCGGAGCATTCGGAGCATCCAGGGCTCCGATCTACGATCCTTCAATTACTACACGATCATACGAATACGGGGAACAACATACTAAGAATTGGGATTTATCCGACGGTCCGAACATATTGAAACCGGATAACGTACAATAGGCGTAAATTCGATCAATAGTCAAACGACATCCAAATCGGAATTTGAGCATACCTACGCGCTCGTGACAACAAAGGGATCACATCGGGACACAATGCACCTTTGCTACAGTGCCCAGGCGCCGCTACACGCACTGGCAGCGCGTGGGTGTCCAAAGCGATAACAGTGATAGGAAAACTTACAAACCAAGGGTCACCCTTCCACCTATAGCTACTACTCGACGAGTGGAACACTTTCTTCAACTATGGGAACGTCCAATTTGGACTGCAAGTGGCCTGAATTTCACTTTGAAAACTGGCCAAACTTTGATCCACAAATCGGAGGTTCTATGCTAGCAATTGATGAATTCCTACCCAACCATCAGCTAGAGCTCGAAGAGTAGATGAGTTTGCATACCTGATTCGCCTGAAATGGTTGCCGAAATTGGCCGTACGAACGCTATGAAATGGTTGCCTGATTCGGAGGTTCTACGCTAGCAATTGATTGCGGGACTAGGCTGGGATGGAGAGAGGAGCTCACAGTGGTTCTTTTGGTACCAACCCTGTCAAGATTGGTGGCCGGAAGTGGTGGTGGCAACCATAAAACCGATCCCTCCTACAAAAAAAAGGGGGGCTATTTTGTGCGAAGGGAGAGGGAATGAGATGCCGGTTACTGTAGCACGGCATTGTAGCACTATTTTTTTTTTCTTTTCTTTTCTTTTCGTTTCTAGACCTCGGAATTGAGCGTGCCGTGTGTCTATGAACTCGTTTCAACGAGCGGGATGCAATGGCGTTACTCGTTTTGCCAAATTCTTTCTTGAAATTTAAAATGACCTTTTTTGCCCTTTTAGATATTAAATAATATTTTTAAAATTTTCAAAATTCTTAAACCCATTAAAATACTCTTGGGGTAAAACTGTCTTTTATTTGAATAAATTAATAATTAAATATTAATTTAGGAACGGGTTGTTGCACTATGCAGTATCATATCATGAATGTATAACTCACTTCATAAACATGTCCAAATGATTATAAACATATAACTAGATAGTTAAGGATCAAAACCTGTATATATATGTTGTGGATTGTTAAGATCCCATGAGCACGACCATGCTTGGCCCTGGATATATTTATTAAAAAAATTGTAGACCAAACAAAGAAGCAAGGGAAACACACAAAAAAAAAAAAATTAACGGCACTTACAGACAGGAGTTTCACTAGTGTTGCACACGTACCTACTAAATTCTAAATTCTTTATCTAGTAGGGTTTTGCATTTTAGGTTTATGTGGTTTTAGTTTTGAGGGCATTTGAGTCTATTTAAGTGGGTTTTCGGCTATTTTTGAAAGCTTTTTGAAAAACTGACATTTATGGAAGTATGTGGTAAATTTTGGCTATTTTTGATAAAAACACTCCCAACACCGTTAGCCAAGCCACCTCGCCCGCAACAGCACATTCTCCACCTCATCGGCAGCAATACCTTTTTCACCTTGTCGGAGGCAATACCTCCACCTCGTCGGCGACAACACCGTCTCCACCTAGACGGTGAGAACACCGCCTCCTCCTACCTCTCTCTTTCTCTTTCGTTCTTGAAGATAATCTCATATCTGGATCTAATTCAGCGAAGCTCATCATTCAATCCCTTGCAAGTGAAGTGATGGATCTATAACAGGTATTGTGCACACAAAATTCTCAAACAAAACCACCCCAAAAGAATACATATTTTGCACAAAGGTATGGATGCCTTAGTCTGTTGGGCCCAATGCTCATCCAGATTTAACACTTTCTTCAAGAAATAGAAAAACAGATAGTGAGAGGGGGAGAAGAGACTTTCTTCAACTACGACAACGTCCAATTTGCACCACAAGTGGCCGGAATTTCACTTTGAAATCCGGCCAAAACTGGGTTTACAGATTAGGTAACTTAGAGGCCAAATCAACGGAATCTAACCCAACAGGCAACTAGGGCTTGAAGAGAGGACTTGAATCCATACATGGTTCGTCAGAGGAGGTGGCCAGAGACGGCGGTGCGATGCCGTGAAAGTTCGAAGAGAAATCGGCCTGTTTTCACGTTTTTCGGTGGCTGTGGTGGCTACCGGCGTCGGGGATGGGGCGGAACTGGAAGAGGGTGGCGGCCGGGTGGTTTTGGTACCGGCCCTGCCACAAATGGTGGCAGGCCAAAACTTTGGCCGGCCATGCTGTTGCAAAGAGAGAGGGAGGTGAGGTCCGGAGAGAGAGAGAGAGAGAGAGAGAGAGAGAGAGAGAGAAAGAGAGAGATAGAGAGAGAAATCTGATTGGCCAATGGTTATTTAGGGTTTCTCAAACAAATTTATAAATACCCAATACGTCCTTTTTGTTCGTTACAACTCTGATTCATGCGTGCCGCGCCTCTACGAACTCGTTTCTTCAAATTCTTTCCCGAAAATTAAATTTACCTTTTTGCCCTTTTAATTATTTAATATTTTAAATTCCCAAAAATTATTAATCAATTCAATTTATTTACTTAACTTAATTATTTTATTTCTTCAGTTCCACTTATTTAAATTAATTTCTTTTATTTAAATTATTTTTCTTATTTTTCGGGTCGGGATGTTACAGTTGAGTGGCAATTCATTAATAAATTTTGTAACTCATATCCTTAAAATCCACGTTAATTATTTGAAAATTCCTTCACATGTGTCTAGCAATCGATCAAACCTCTAATTGACATAGAGTGGGATGATTCCTCTTGGTCAAAATGCTCCGGATATGGCCTCCGACAGACGGGTCTGCTAATTCTTCTAGCATGAGGCACCATATCTTGGATTATTTGCTCGACCGCTTCTCGGTCGATTGCTTGATTCCCTAGTAATGGATTATTCCCACCAAGATTATTCCATTCACCGACTCCGGCAAATTGGTTTATATGAGGCCTAGCGAAATTGACCCATGCCCTCTGGTGAGCTTGTGGGCAGAATTGGTTGTATTGTGGGAATCCTTGGAATTGGTTGGCCGTTGTGCATGGGTTATTACCCATCAGCAGAACATTGACCGCTGGAGCTAGGTTGCCCCTAGCTGGTGGATTTGGCTTAGGTGGGTTCACCCCAAAGATGTTTGGTGGGGCCTCTACTTGAAGCACCGCCACTGGCACTCCATTTGGCGACTTCTGACTCCCATTTTGTTGGCCTAGCAATTGATCAAAACTCTAATTGACCTAATCATTCTGAGTGGTCATGATTTGAGCCATGGTTTAAGCAATCGTTTGAGCCATCGTTCGAGCCGCCTATTGCAGTCTCTGATGGTTGAGGTTGTTCGACGTCTCCACTTCAAGAATGGTCATCCAGTGACTTCCGTGATATTTTCAACCAACATGTGGTCGGATTGACGACCGTGGCTCGGCCGAGGTCATTTTGGCCTTATTGAGTGTTTGGAACATTTTGTGACCGAGCATTCATAATGAGTGAACCAACCATCTGATTATGGTTAAAGTCATGTGAATCCTCTGGTGAATTACTTGGGTGGTGGACATGCCCCCAAGTCATCTTTCGCCCACACATCACAAACTTCAACTTCCGTGGCCGAAATCAAGGCATCATTCATCTTCCACCGATGGAACTCAATCTTGAGCTTTCCATGAGCAATGTCGACCTTAGCCACCAGCCAAAGTATAATATGCCATATAAGAAGGCCAACTTCATTGTGTTTTATTATTATTAAATTATTTATAAAACTAAGTGGCCAATTTGTTCAAGAATGAACTGTGACCTTTATTAGAAACTTAACGGCCTACCTAGTAGGCGGTTGCGTAGAACAAAATTTTCATGGGGACCATGGTGGTGGCCAACCATGTTTTACTCCAAGCTTGGAGCCCTTCTTATTCTCGACTCGGATCTTGCCATTTCGTCGGCAATGGCTTGAAATATTAGGATGACTAGTACGATCCAGATGACTCCCGACTATCATTTTGGCCGACCCTTCATGCCCCCAACTCCGCTTGGTTGGCCAATCTTTATCTTTGGCTGGGGATCGATAAACTTGACCATTTGCAATTGTGGTCTCACAATGTCGAGCTTTTCTCCTACAATCATGTCTATCGTTATTGTATCTTGGGTCGTGCTCGACCTTCCTTTTCATGAGATTGTAGGCCATTATATCCTAAGATGGTTGCCTTGGGTTGTACAATATTGCAATTTTCATCGGTGACAAACTTTTGGATCTCATCCCTTTGGGTGGACTCTTTTTTCTCAACCAATATCGGGTTCTCAATAGGAAGGTCGACTTGAAGATTCGATTCTATGGTCGTCTCGACCATCTTTTTCTCACTCTCATATTCACTACCCGCCTCATCTTCCTCTAAAGGAGTAGGTGGAACGGGTGGCCGAATTGCAACCACATGAGGATGTTCCTCTTGTGATCGAGAATCAAGGTTCGGTTGAGAGTTTGCCCCTTGGTTCGTTGGCTAAGAACTTGCTCTTCGATCGCAATTTGAGAGGAGATTTCACACAAACCTTGGATCAAAAGTTCGTTTGAATTATAGAACCTATCCACCATCTTCATAAATACCTCACTGACTTTAGATGTTTCCTTTATCAAAATTTGATATATACGGTCAACATTTGGCCTCTCACCTATGTTAAGAACATTTTGGCCGTTATAGCCATTAGGATGATTCGTTTGGTGGGAGCCATAATTAGGCTGATCATAAATATTGGCTGAATTATTTTGGCAATCTGGGTAAGTGTATTGCCCCCATGCCACTTGATTGGTTTGGCCACAAAAGCCATTTTGATCATTCAAACCATTTTGGTTCATAAGATCATATCCGCCGACATAGTTGTGCCCACCATACTGGCCACCAAATTCGCCAACATAGCTATGCCCACCATATTGGCCACCAAATTGACTACTTGAGTCATATTGGTTGTTACACCCACCCTGATGGGTAAAATTATATTGGCCATAGTGGTTGTGGTCACCATGTTGGCCGATGGATTGGCTATTCGAGCCATAAAAATCATAGTCGTTGTAGTTCATCGGCTGATAAGATGTTGCCATTCCTTTTCGCTCATATAGTGAGTCTCACTGGGCGTGCCAAATTATGTTTCCCTCATTTTGGCCAAGTAGGCCAATGGAAGGATTTTTTGGTCCTTCTTCTCTTGAGATGCATAGGCGTGCCACCACCAAGCCACTTGATGGCTTGGATGGAAACATTGTGTGTGAATTTGCACTTCTGACTTCTAATCAAACGATTGATCGGCCAAGCAAGGAACCTCATCTTGGCCTAGGTTCTTTCACTTCCTCGGTTTCAAGGATGATTTGAGCTTTGTATGACTATTTTTAGGATTTTTGTGATAAGTGCAATGAATGTAAATGCAATAAACGAAATGACATAAATGTAAATGCGATAAAATAGATTAAAGCGATAAAGACTTGAATTAAACTTGAATTTAAAGACAATTGAAATTAAATTGCAAGAAAGTAAGCTTACACTAGGAAAATAAAGAACTTAGATAATCTAAAGTGCTCGAAAGATAAAATCCTAGACTATGAATTGAAAAGTGCAGGATAAAAAGATAGGTTTTGTGTGTTGAGTCGGAGGTCCTCTTCTCTTCTTCTGACGACCTATTTATAGAGCTTCCTTTAGCTCACAGGTTTGGCCATTAAATGGCCACAACTAATTTTGTCTTGAAAATCCTTCCAATATTAATGTCTTCCGGTGCTCTAGGCATTTAATAAGAACTTTCCAACTACTATCAACCCATACGATTAGTCAATAAAATGGCATTGGGATTCTGAAACTCTTCTCTTGATTTGGGATGCAATATGTTTTAGTAGGTTGACACTTAATCTTTTCATCTTGGGACTCCACCACTTGCAAAGAGACTTCTGCTGGAACTTCTAATCCTAACATCATGGATTGAACCTGGACTTGAGGATGTTTGGTGAGTTTGGACTTTAGTTTCTAACCCAGCCTTGTCTTCAATTTCCCACCATGACTGGCCTTCAGTTTCCAACCCAGACTTGGTCTTGGCTTCCCACCCGGACTTTGTCTTGGCTTTCCACCCGGACTTGGTCTTGCCTTTCCCCCCGGACTTTGTCTTGCCTTTCCCCCCGGACTTTGTCTTGGCTTTCCACCCAGACTTTGGAGGTTGGAAGCATCATCACTTCAATCACCATTACACTTTATTAAATATATTTTTATATCAAGTTGACTTTTTTTGGCTTTGGAGCATTAGGCCATAAGGCCTTAGAACGTGCTAGGCCATATTGTATATATAAATATATTTCTTACAATAATATTATAATAACACATCCATTTCTTCTTTCTTCAAACGTTGCCATTCATCTTTCTTCTTTTGTAGTATTGGAAAAGGTCCAGCCCCACATATTATATAAAACATATCCTAATATATATATAAGGAGAAAGATGAATGGCAACGTGGTAAGGTGGGTAGCCCATCTCCTTTTGTCATGATATTCACCAAATTGGAGAAAATAAAAGGAAAAGGCTTCGTTTTTCATTGCATAAATGTAGAAAGGTGCAAGATAATTGTTGGCCCTTGTTTGATTTGATTCAAACCTTTTCCCTTTACGCATATAATAAATATGACTTTGGCCATATGCATTTTCCTTTGTCGGCAACACATCAAATGGCCCTTTTGTTTATTTATTTTTAATCATTCCATTCTCCCTTTCCTTCCAAATCCCATTCTCTTGAAATATTTTATCAACCAATCTTCATCAATATCCCATTTTCAACTCCAAGAAAGAACCCAGCGCATCCTTCCAGCAACAACTTCTCATCAACCAACCCCAAAACATATTATGCAAAGCGCCTTGGTCTGGACTTTGGAGTGTAAATCCTAATCCGGACTTTAAGTCCCGATTTGGACTTGGGATTCAAGCCCCGACTTGGACTTGGAGTCTCAACCTGAATTTGGGCCTACACTTGGGATTTAAGACCACACCCAAACAACGGTATTGTGAAATTTACATATATTATTAAAATATTTATAAGTAAAAAAATTACTTGTATCGAACATGAAGAATGCATATGTATGTGTATAATACGTTTATTGTATGTTTGTTTTAAAATAAATATATATTTTATCAAATCTTTTTTTGCTCAATTATCAAATCTTTGATAAGTGTAAAAAAACAAAATTTTTATTTTATTTTAGTATAAGCGATAATCTAAATTGCGGGAGGGGGCTTCTCACACATCCACCAAAACCCTTCTGCATACTTGCCAAAATTGCAAAAATCTCAAAATCCTATTATTTTCAGTTGAAGCTCGTAAATAATATCTATAGAATCTTTTTATATGTGTCTAACATGTGGATTCTTTGACAGGACCTGACCCAAATTCCACTTTGGAATTTGTGTTGAACCCTGTGCATGTCTGACACCTGTCAGGTGCCGGGCACAAATGACCAAAATGCCCTTTTTAAAACCAAAACTCAAAAGAAAACTCTTTTTAAGGTTTGACTTTTGCCAAAAATTCGACAAAGTCTCCCCTATAATTTGCTCGTTTTCCCAAAAATTTACACCTGTAAAACACAATTTATAATTCTCAAATGTTTAGCAATAAAAATTGCCCTTTAATATCCAAAAGAATCCTAACCAAATATCCAGCTACAATCATTTCAGTAATTATCAATTTAATAGGTACCCCAGTTCAGATTGAATTCAATTACAAAGTTAAATAGATTACCAGACCAACTCTACAACCAATTTCTGAAATATCATCTTCCGTGGCTGCACCTAGGTCACCCTAGGCTGCCTACATACCCTCCGTGAGGGATCAAGCCACACGTAGATCTTTCTCAAGAAAACTGAGTTCAAACCTTACTGTACATGAATTCATACTCTTATTCCTTTTCTTATGTCAAAACAATGAAGAAATTATCAACACCCATTGAAATACGTATAAAAACCAACCCTTATACCCAAAAGTCATACCTGTAATCGTTCGCATAGGCACATCCTGCTGTCACCCATCAGGGAATATACATATATAGATCCGAATGCAACTGGGGAGGGGGAAAACTGACTAACCACATGTGTAGATAAATCAGGCAGGTGGTTAGGGATCCTGGCCAACCCTGTGCAGAAAAATTGAGTAGGGTGGCGAACAATATCCTATTGACTGTACCAATATATACATCCCACCTAGCAGGACTCAAGGAGATATACTCAACCTGAGAACGCAAATAGTCCGTCATTTCGAATTATAACCCGTCAATTCCATTTCCTCGCAGAACTTGGGGACACAAAGTCAACCCGAGATGCGTACTCGCAGAACTCAGGGAACACATAGTCAACTAGAGACGCGTCCTCGCATAACTCAGGGAACACATAGTCAACCTGAGCCGCATCCTCGCTGAACTCAGGGAACACATAGTCAACCTAAGCCACGTCCTTGCTCCTCACGGTTCGAGCGTCCTCAAAACACGCGAGGCGTATTGTCATGCGCACGCAGACTCAACTTAATGCAACTAGGATGTTCGTGGACATCAATATTCCTGATGGCATCCAATTTCCGAAGGTAACACTTTGTCCGAAGACATTTACATTTCTGAAGGCAACATTTCAGTTTCAAATCATTTAACAAATATATACCAATAAGCATATAATCACATCATTAATTAAATCCTTTCCTGAATACGTTATAAACTATTTCTCAACTTATTTCTCAAATCCAGCTCTCAAATCATTCTGAATCATTCTCAAACAATTCTCAACCTTTCCAAGCTAATCATGTTTATCAACATGCATAAGTAATTAAGATCATTTCAAACCAAACTAAAAGCTTGGAAGTAAAAATCAAATTGAAATCATCCAAGATATTTAATAACTCATTATTTTATACAATACCATAGCAGGAAAAATCCTTAAAACCGTAATTAACTCATTCAAAAAGCATTTCATATTATCCTTGCATAAAAATCATTTATAACACAAAGTCCACACTCGTCATTTCCCAAGTCTTTTATGCTAATCATAACCACTTAAATTCATTAATTAAAGTTAGACTATATATAACTTTCATTTATTGTTCTCGAATCCAACCCAAATATGTTTAACATGCTAATCATAAGTAATATTCGTAATTTATCAATTTCAAGCCATCGAGTATACATTTAATTAATAAAATAGCTCTGCCACGAATATTTAATCAAAACCCTGACCCCCGGCCTTAAAAGTGAGTGTGCGTAACTTAAGAGAGTTCCTAGGCCCATTTTATTCATTTCTGACAGTTGGAAGGGTCTGAAAAAACCAGAGATTAATTATTCGATTAAATTATTATATTGGTCAACCCGGTCCCCCGTGGGGCCCACGACCTCCATTAATAATATGAAAGTTCCTATAGGTTCACAAAAATCCAATTATCATATCCTATGAGTTTTGCCAAGATTCGATGGTCCGAACATATCGAACCCAGATAACGCCTATTAGGCGTAATATCCGATCGACTGTCATACAATAATCAAATTGGAATTCGAGCATACCAGCACGCTCGGGATGACAAAGGGAACATCTAGGAATGAAAATGGGCAGCCACAACCTGGCCCACGAACCGCCACAAGCGTCGGACAAGTTGGGTGTCTTGAGAAATTTCTGTCGTCAGAAATTTCTCGAAACCACCTGCAATACCTATACCAAAACTTCAAGGACAACTAGTGGAGCAACTTATTCAACTTGGTCGACTTCCAATTTGGCTAGGAAGTGGCCGGAAGACTCACTCGAAGTTGAACAAGACCTAGGTTTCTAATTGATTGCTCAAACCACCAAATCGATCGAAACCAACTACCAAAACATTAAGAACACATCAAGGGGATGAAGATTGGTACCTTGGTCAACGGATAATCCCGCCGGAATCGCAGGGCCGATGTTGGAGAAAAATCCCGAAACTTTCTCTGTTCCCAGTCGTTACACGATGCGATTTCGAGCTACAAAAAGTGGTGGGTCGGATAGAGGGAAGAGAGGTGAGAATTTTGGTTGTGGTATGGCCTGATTTGGTGGTCGGACGGTGGAGAAATCGCCATTAAAAGTTTTGGTGACCAAAAATGGAGAGTGAGAGAAAGAGAGAGAGAGAGAGATAACTAGAATTTTAAGAAAATGCCCGATCACTGTAGCTACAATTCAAAAATCTGAAATTCGTTTTTCGTTTTTATTTATTTATTTATTATTATTTTTTTAAGTTTTATGTTTTAAAACTTTTTCTTTCTCATTCTAACTCGGAATTGAGCGCACAATATATCCACGAACTCATATCGACGAGTCCGACGCGACGATGTGGCTCAATTCCCCAAATTCTTTCTCGAACGAAAAGTCAATTTTAAAACCTATTAAAATACTCTCGGGGGTGAAATTTTCTTTTACTTGAACAATTTAATAATAATTTAGGAACGGGATATTACATTCTTTACCTCAATGAATTAAGAAGTCCATCTCTGGAACTTAATATAAGATATTCAATACAAGTTTCAGAGGAAATTGGGTTGGCGGAGATGCGTGTTGTTACTGCCTGCCTTTTGTTTCCCAGCATATTTTGATATTCATAGTGAAATTATATATATATATATATATCACTACTACAAAATTCGTAAACCACGACAGCAAATAGAAGGCGATGTACTTTAAAACGTCATGGTATATGATCTAATACACCGCTTAAAGCGAGTTGCATTGGGTTGATTTTAAAAACCACGACGTTGTCAATTAAACAAGCGTAGTCTTTTGAAAACACGCTAAACCAAAAGGCCACTTAAACACTTATTCGCCCTCGACCTCAAAATTTCAGATTTCACCCACGGCTCGAAAAACATCTCTCTCTCTCTCCTTTTGAAACCCTCCTCAACTCTCTTCAACATTCCCTCTCATCTCATCTTGTTAGTCTCTTAAACAAATCTGTAATTGTTCGCTGTTGTCGTCACCGAGCTCGCTGGCGTAGGAGGTCACGGTTTGCGATTTAACGTTTGCAGCGACTTGAGCCCCTTGGTTACCGTCGTCACCTAGCTCGCCGTCATAAGAGGTCTCCGAGATCTGCCTCCTTGTATACTTCCAATCTCATCTCTCTATCACATATATGAAGCACCATTTCTCGCTTTGTCGAGGTCACTGAGCTCGCGCTGTCGATGTCGATGTCACATATCTGAAGTGATTTTCTGCTTGTCTTGTTGAGAATGCGCTCTGATTTTGTCGATATATCATAGATCTGTTATCTGTTTGGCTCCTTTGATTTCTGTTGTACTTATGAATTTTCAAATTTTGCTTGTGATTGAATTTTTCAGGTTGAAGAGTGACTTAGAAAACAGAGAAACTAGCATATGGGTTGTTCCAACCCTTTGTTTCTCACCTCAAATATGTAAAAGATGAGATTTCTAGGGGTGGCTATTCAATTACTCTTCGCCCACCCACTAATCATGCACCCCTAGTGCACCAAATCCACCTTTCAAGGTAATTCTCATACTTTGGCCTTCTTTATTGTTAATTTGTGAAATTTCCCGCTAGTGTAATTGATCGTTTGCTAATTTTGATAGACAATTTCTTTTGTTGGTGGTTAAAGCTTTTTTTTCTTTTTTATGGGGCAGATTTGTGCACTTTGTCAGCACACCACCAGTTCTGGAGAGGTTTGTCAGTATTGAAAGGGAGATTTTGCAGATTGAGAGTTCAGTGGAGGAAGGTATCTCAGTTTTCCTTATGGCTTATACGTGAAAAATCCTTCTTTTTGGTGGTGTATTGGGTTCTGTTCTATATGTTGAAAGTATTGGTTTTGTTAGGTCTGCTCTGTTTGGTTTTGTTAGAGGTGGAGAAGTGCAGGTCTTTAAAAGGGGTTGTTTAACAAGTTAACGATATGGCATAATTATATGGGTCGTGTTTTATGCAGAAGCAGTCTCATTCTTTCCATGCTTCGTCTCAGATTCAAGTTTATGCACCGAGCTTATAGAAGTGATTTTTAAACTGCTGATGGAAATAGATGTGGTATGACTGTGCGTTGTTTCCCTTTCCTTTCTTTTTAGTTCGTCAGCTGGTAGTCATACTTTTTTCTATAACTGTTCCGTTATATAGCTTTTGTGTTCATCTGGGTGGCTTGATAGGATCTGTTGTTCTTTTCTTCATTTGGTGCTTCTTATGCGTAGTCCAACTTATTGAACATTGTAATCTGACACTGTTTCTATGATCAATTTGACATTTTAAAAGGATTTGAGTATTAATTATATTGTTCTTTGTTGGTATCAAATTAGACATTTTGAATTTTGGTGTGTTTTTTAAAATATTTATGCCCTTATTAGTTGCTGGGTGTGTTTCTTTTATTGGTTCAATAATGCTGTGGTTGAGCGTCATTCAACTATTCTTGGTTGGTTGCTAATACAGGTCGGGTTTGTAGAACTAATATGAATGTGAGTCGTGCTTTAACGTATGCATAGCTTATTTTGAACATTGAACTAATATCAACAGACAAATGATCCTTCCAACAACTGAAGTGCGGTTCAAGCATTTGAACATTGAAGCACAAGCTTACGTAGGAAGCAGGGCATCACCTACTATGCTTAACTTCTCCATCAATATGTTAGAGGTAAGAAATAAATATAGTTCTTTTGAATCAAATTTATATATATTTATGTATCCATGACAATGACATGTATGTATGCAAATGGAACTAGCTTTTAATTCAAATCATGGATGTAGCTTAGATTCACCTAGCTGGTACATATCAAACCAACCAACCAACCTTTTTCTTTTTGGATTTTAAGGGGTTCCTGAATTGTTTTCAAGGGGTTGGACCACGTTATGGTACTCTCTAACTTAGAACACTCTTGCTCTAGTTTTAGAAATATCTCTTACTAAAACTTGCCTTTTTTTAAATCTTGGTTTTGCAGTGCAAGAAGGCAGAGCTACCTCATACACACAAGAACAAATTGATGAAATTCGGATCGAATGGGCAGCATTTATGAGCAATCACATGTAGCTCCTCAATTTCTAATTATAGTTTAATGCTATGGATATGGTATTTTTGTATGGATATAGTAGGAATCAAGATTGCTAAACTATGTAATTACTATTGAATCTTCAAGTTCTATGAAATAAACAATTTTTGAGTATATATATGTATGGTATGGGTAATAGCAGATTTAGACATGAATTGTTCAGAAAGCATTATGGTTGTTTTTTTAGTTAACATTGTTGTTGAGAACCATTGGAAACCCAAAAAAAAAAATGTTCAAATGTTAAATTAGCATGTCCAGTTTTACAAATGATAGACGATGGTTTTTTTCAACAAAACCGTTGTCTTTAGAATTAATAGACGACGGTTTTTAAAAAACCGTCGTCTTTGGAATTAATTGACGACGGTTTTTTCATAAAACTGTCGTCTTTGCAATTAATAGACGACGGTTTTGAGTAAAAGCATCGGCTTTACAAATAATAGACGACGGGAATTTACCGTCGTGGTTTTATATACAAAAGATGTCAGTCAATTTCACGACGGTTGAAAAATCGGATACACGACGGTAAATTACCGTCGTCTATTGCTATTTTTGTAGTAGTGTAGAGAGAGAGAGAGAGAGAGAGAGCTTTCATTAAGGGATTCCTCATTCAAACTATATATATATGTAGTCCCCTTCTATTGAGATATTCTTCGAATAATTTTATTTGAGGGACTCTCTTCAGGATACCCTACGAATTTTTTTCAACAATCCAAACCACCTATTTTTTAGGTCTCCATTCATAGATCATCCTTGCAAAAAATTAGACAAATCGGAAACCATTTAGACATGCTAATTGTGTCATACAAAATCAAAGAACACAGTGCTTCAAGAAAGTACTAAAATTTCAATAATTTAATTGCATGGTCAAATGATATTGGATTCAAATGATTTTTGGTAGAGATGATCTTTGAATAAATATCTACAAAATAAATGGTTTGGATTAGTGAAATATAATACTAAGTAGGCCCTACAAAGGTGTCCCTCAAATAAGTATTTGAGAGATCCCTCAATGAAAGCTCTATATATATATATATATTTCTTTCTTTAAAGTTGATAAATCAAGGAAATGTGCTTAAAAAAACTTGGGCATGGCATGCATATATGCTTGAGCTGGATGTTTAGGGAAATATTTAGGTTTTGCTTTTAAATATTCTAAAACCATCTTTTAGAAAAGGGTAGCAGGATCGCCTTTGCTTGACGAAATATTTGACACTTGAGAGTTGGGTTAGTATTATCAATAAGGAGAATACGTCAAGTATCACTTTCATTTTTGCTGTTATAGAGGGCTAGTATTTATACCAGCCTTCCTCGTTAGTTAAGGTTAAGGAGGTATATGCTCTCGCTTATCATTGTTTATTGTTGAGCGGCAATTCATTAATAAATTTGGTAACTCATATCCTTAAAATCCACGTTAATTATTTGAAAATTCCTTCACATGTGTAAATGTGTATTAGGAAATATTGACCAATACAGTGTGGCAGCCCAAATTCGATCCATATTATCGTACATTAGAGTAGTTCTGATTATTGGATCTTATCCTAGAAATTTTTTATTTTTGGTAAAAAGATTCCTTGAAATTGGGTTGTTAGAGAGAGAGTGTGTTGTTACTTGCTACCTAGGTTTGCTTTTAGATATTCTAAAACCATCTTTTTAAACATGGCATCACCTTCTCTTGAAGTAATGCTCGTTATACATTTTCTCCTTGTCGCTAACACAAACTCGTCCTTTAGCTCTTCTACATAGCAAACGTGATATACTCATTCACGTCCTCTGAGTTCTCAATTCATATATTGTCCCTTTTGTGGTTATAAGTAATTCTATCCTTCAAGCTTCTCGCAACAGTTCTCCAACGTTTGCTGAAACATTGCATTTGAGAGCTAGGTAAGTCTTGAAATAGTTGTTTGCCTTCACACTTTAGCACAACACAAGTGGTTCGCTTGACACTTTACTTGGAAAACTCATGTTCGTGACCTTTGTAATATTCTTTATGTATTTTTGGGGATTAAGGGCCTGTATTTTTGCTGCGTTTTCTTTCTCTTTTGCTGATTTTGACAAAGCTTTCATACTTATGGCTGGGGTTTGGAGACACTCAAGCACCTCATCAGCTCAAGAAAATAAAGTACAGGGCAAACCATCCAAGGCAGTTGTTGATTCGTTGGCTTTATTTGGGGATGGCGCTATGTTAGGAGATGCTTTCCTTCATCAATTACCACATGCTTTTGGTGGAGTACACTCCAGCTCACATGACGACCATGTAGGCCATTCCCATTCGCATTCATATTCTTTGAAAGATTTTTCTGTAGGATTATCCATCTTGGGTTAGTACTGTCTTAACCATGCTTCTATGTGTGTCTGCATGAATACATGTCTGTCGGCACGCAAATGTGCTTATCTATGCGTCCATGGCTATATTTATGATTCTTTGTGCGCATGTGTTCAGTTTTAAAAATTGAGTTGGCATGTATTCTATAACTTTCTGTTTTTAATACTTGAGAGCCAAATATGCTATTAATAAGGATAAAGATTTTTTTCCGTAAAGGACTCATCATGTTTTGAGGCATATCAAGCTGCTGGCTTAAGTTATCAAGGAAGGCCTATAACACGATATGCAAGCAGCTTGACAACTTGCGGAAGGCCTATAACATGATTTAATACCCATGTCGTAACCTTTTGAGAAATCTGTTTAACGTTTTGATCAATTTGCATATAGTTTAATCATGCTTACATGTAGTGTTAAATAAATTGTATACAGTGTTAAATAAATTGCGTATCATATTTGCTAAGGTATGATCAAGGGCATAAGGCTACTGCTCGATCATGCTGTAAAGGACCTTTTGATCAATGATTTCGAATATGCTATGCAAATTGAGTGAGCCACAGCTGCTCAGATTGTATGAGAAGGTTTTAAACTCAACAGTTTGGTCAATAATTGCATTTATATTAGTAGCCTTCTGTATTATTTTCCATCCACATATGGAAATTGTACAGATTGATAACAATATGATGGAACAATCTGGATAGCAGACTGCATAGACTAGCAAGTCTTCTCTACATCCACAGATGTGAGTTTTCTTGCACAGGAAGTTCTTGCAGTTTATTGTCTAGGATTTTGGAATATAGTAATTTACACCCACAGGTATAAATTAACGTATTTAAGTAAAGGTTTTGGGGATAGTTTATCCATGTATATTCATGGTGGAGTGATGCAAAAGACAACATATGTGAATTAATAGGAATTTCTCTCTATCCATAGATGTGGGGATTTAAACTATGAAAGGAATTCATATATGAACTCTTTTGGTGATCACAAAAACATGTTTGATTCTCAACCCACATGTGTGAATCAATAATGTACAGATATTTAAGTATTATGGGATAGCTTATTCAGATATGTTTGTTTTTAAAAACTTTTCGGAATGTCACAATGAACCCTAACTTAGGCGCATATACGGTTATGTTTTGTTATATGGATTGTAACATGATACATGTCCTATTTATCGGTTTTGATAAAATCTCACGTGTTTGAGTTGTTGATGATAATTTATTAATAGTGATCTTAAATAGTCATAAAAGTTGTTTTCGTGACTCAAGGAAAGATAATTTTGGTTGATCACATAAAGGGAAACGTGAGCTATTTTGGAACTTTCTTGCTTGGCTATATTGTTTGTTTATGTATGGACATGTTTGAGACTTGGTTGCCTTTTGTATGCATTTAAGTGAACGTTTTGTAGCATCAATGCAACTTCACATGTAAAAGGATTGATCCGTAGGTGATTTGGATTAAACCATGTATAGTTGGACTGATCCACACGTGTTAAAAGTATTAATCCTTTTTTCATAGATTGAATCATGTAAAGTTGGATTAATCCATAAGGTTGTGTTCATCATAAAATAAATTGGCTGTTTTGTAAGGTCTGTAATAATTTTGGTGTGTTGCTACATGTGTTTGGGGAATGATTACTGTTATAGTTGACACCTTCTGTTTTGAATCTCAAACATAAAAAGAAATTTTGTTTTGTGAATATAAGTTTACATGCATTACAAGTATTAATTTGCAGATGTATTGCATTTAAGGAGCATCTCAATTTATTGCCATGGATATTGCATCACAATTCTTTTTTAATTCTCAGTTTTATCGATGTCTAATTATATGTCATGTTATATAAAATTCATGCTCATTATTAAGAAAGATTATCTAAATACCCAAGGAAGGATAATATTTTGAATGATCACCTAAATAAAACTTGGGCTTTTGCATGGCAAATTTTGGATAAAGTTTTGCTATAATTTGAAGAAAAAGTCATGCAATATGAAGTTTAGATCATGTTTAAGGATATTGTATTATTGTTATTTCTTAATTGAATGAGTTGCATGGAACAAATTGCACTTCTAATTAAGGCTTTTGAATCAAAAGTGGCACATTGCAATATATAAAATACTCAAGATACGAACGATCTTTTAATTGCTCAAAGTGTTTAAACTTGATAAAGTGATATTTTATATTTTACCTTTGTGATATGGTATTAATTGTTTTGTTTGCACCTACATAGAACTTCATGTTGTATGTTTAGAATGCATAAGTATAACTAAATTTTGAGGTTTATATTGTTAGCATTCATAAATTTATAGTTGACAATTTTTCAGTTTTGAACTACGCTGACAGGTCGTCTGTTAGGGTGAAGTTATAATTCGAATTAACTAATGACAAAATTAGGCGAGAAGGATGATTTTCTAAGGTTTCTGTAGGAGCTGATTTCATAAAAATATGTTGAGAATTGAATTTTTGGTGAATTTATAAAGTTGAAACAGATGCACAGGAATTTTCCTGACAGTTTCTGCATTATGTATAAAGATTGTTGAATGACTCACCTAAAGATTTTCAAATGACTCTATAATTTTTCTGTCAAAATATTAATGTCTCTAGTTTGTTTCTATGAAATTTGATGCTAATCCAACTTATAAATTAATTATGGTAAATTCTCAAGTAATCACATATCATTGCTGGAAATTTCTTGACAGTTTTGTGCATTTAGGCCTATACTATGAAGTACATTACGAGCACGCCTTGAAAGTTCTTTTACACCTTGTTTCTAATCATAAGGTTATTGGTGCAATATATATATATTGAAGTAGCAAAGTAATGAGTGTTTGCCCAAGTGGGAGAAGTGATGTAAAGTTTTGGGCTTCACACTCAATACCGTATTATCTTGTATTTTGATCAAGCTCATAAAGGTTTTGGAGCATACTTGTAACTGTTTTTGGTTGTTGACACATTGAAGTTTTACATCTTAAGTGTTGGTTTTATGCATCTATATGTTTATGACTAATGTTTGGATGACTGGCTGTTTCGGTTTTGGCTACTAAAGTTTTTACAATGCTTACAGTTTTTAGCTTTTATTGGTTAAAGAAAATTTAATTGATATTTAAAGTACAAAGTGAATAAAGTTTAATGCATTCATGACGGTTTTGATATTTCTCAACTAAAGTCCAATCTGCATGATATGTTATATGTTTTTCAAGATATGTGTTAGTAAAGTGCTATTTTGAGAAATAAATTGAAGGAATTAAAGTTGAGGCCTAATCTTGAGGAAACAATTTCAGTGAAAATAAAATGCTTTGTTGTATGCTCATTTCTTGATACATTTTTGGTGCAAAACATGTTTTCGATGAGTGGGAGCATTCAATGATCTTCTTTGTTGCATACATTTAGTTTTGACTGTTTATGATTAATCACTTAATGTTCCAGTTCTTCATTAAGGGTTTTAAGGCTAATACGAACAAAGATTGTTTGGATGAATTAATTGTTCTTGTTAATTCATATTTTCAGTTAACAGTGGTTAATCAATGACTTTTACCTTTCATTGAATTTATGATCAGTAATAAGCAATAAGGTTTTGTTTCAAGCTTGTAAGGTAGAAGGTAAATGAAAGGAAATTGCATTGGTTGATTGATTTACTGTATGAGGTTATTCCCAAAAGTATTAATGGGAGATTTGATACGATTTTGGTTATGCAGTTATTTTTGATATGCAAAATCAGTGGGAGCTGAGTTTTATTCCACTTAATTTCATTATTTTCTTGGAGACAGTTTAATTATTTTGTTTGCTACTGTTTGGTTCAGTTCTTTTAAATCAATTATGTGACTTCAGTTTTTTGTTTATTATTCTTGACAAATGAATCCAGTTACATGTCATCATGCAGTATAGCTAGCTACAGTCACTGCATAAGACATGAATTCATACCAGAGTCATTAAGGAGAGATCTTGGTAATCTCTTAAGGGAGGGCGTATGAATGAAAGTGACCTTTGTAAAGACAAATTAAGTTTGGTCATTATCATTCTGCATTCTAATCTTGACGGAAGTCTCATGTGATCTTGAGAGCTTGTATGTGTAATTATAAAGACCTTGAAATATTGAAATGTTCAATAAGTCTTGATAGTTCCACGCTTGTTCTTTTGATTGACAGTGACTTGATTAGGAATTATAGTTGAATTGAATTCCATAGGCCTTACAGTGATTGATATTGAGTTCTTGATGATCATTAGACCAAGTGGGAGAATGTTAGACGTGTAGATGTCTATCTCATGAAAGTGTGGTCTTATAATCATCAAAGGATTCTAAGACTTGATATCAATTAGGAGTTCAAATACAACTAAACCTGCAGCTCTATTAAAGTTATTGTTTTAAGGCTAATATAAGAGCTAGAAGGATTCCTATCTTAATTGTCGATTAGAAGTTATAAACCTAATGCAATAAGGACTTCTTAAGAGTTTCTTGATGGGCAAGACTCTTAGGTAGATGCATATAAATACAAGTGCCCCTGCTCAACCAATGAAGTCAACCCATACAAAAGAATTCACCCCATCTAGATTGAGTGTATTAAGGGATCGGATTGAGGAGATGTGCTCTTATATATTCTTAATATTTTCGACAACTCTAATGGAAGACCAAAGATATGTGTTCTACTTATGTGCAGTCAATATAGTTTACAATATATATATATACACATATATATCTTTGTTTCATCTATATATTTCTGGCTTTATGTCTGCAGTCTTTCAAGGTAGTTGTTGCATGGCGTTAGTGAAATAACGAGCATTCGGATTGCGGATAGTGCTATAAATTGCTGCTAACTTGAGGTTGGTACCTTTTAGAGTAAACATACATTAGTTTATGTATTTAAACATACGTTAGCAAAATTACTTAACAACTATTTGTGGTCTCTGAAGGGTATTTGAAGGGTTTTTAATGTTTCACTATTTGTGGTCTTTTCCTTTATATATATAGATTGATTGCTTAATTAAATAAACTTTTTAAGTTAGGAAACTATTGAAGTTAGCTCAAGTGGTGAGCGAATGCGAGGTAATGACAAAGAATTAGGATACGTACGTGTAGGTTCAACACCCTCTAACATAGCCAGAAAAAGAAATAATGATAAAAAAATGTGTTAATTTTAAGTTAGTATATATCCGTGTTTTCATTTTTAGCAAGTACTGCCATTTTTTGAAATTGTTACACGTAGGGTCCATTTAAATGACAATATATGGCACACATAGGGTCCACTTTTTTTTTTAAAAAAATGAAGTAGAATAAAATATTAATAAAACATTTGAAAATTCAACTTAAGATTAAAAATAGATTCTTAAACCAAAAAATATATATTAAAAAACGAACAAATACTTATGGTCAGCTTGATAACGATTTTAGTTTTAAAAAATTAAAACTACAAAACTTGTTTGGTAACCAATTTTAGCTTTAAAAATAAAATTGAAAATTGTTTAAAAGTTGTTTGATAACTTATTTTAGTTTTATTTGGAATTTGGAAATGAAATTTTTTGGGGTCAAATTGTGAATATGAGCTCATATATAATGAAAGTCCATGTTCCAAATGTGATCTTAGTCGGGAGGTCCCAAATACGAAGTTTGGTAACTTTAAGTGCAATGCATGTGTGGTGTTGTTAATTGGTAAAAGAGAAAGGAGCGCAAAAAAAAAAGTAAAACTAAAAACTAAAAACTGTCATCATCTGTCTTAGTGAATTACCAATAAATTAGAGAGAAAATTAGTCAAGTGAGCAACGTCTTCGAGGACAAAGCACTGGTCATGAGCCGGTTATCGATTTGAACTTTGTGATCATATTTGCCCGCTTTGCAGTGAACCGAATGGAACTATGAGGAAGTAATTGGATTTGAAACTCGGATATCGTAGGTTTTAAAATGATGGATTCGACTGGAATATGAGTGGGTAGTGTTTTAAAATGATGGATTCGACTGGAATATGAGCGGGTAGTGTTTGTCACAAAAAGAGGTGTCGTTTTAAATTTATAAATACTCACAAGTGCACGAATCGAATGTAATGTAGACGTGTAAGAACGAGATCGTACCCACAAGGATTGCATGAAAAAAAATAATAGAAAACTAACCCAATCAAATTAATTCAATTACTCACCTAGTTCCTTCCAAGGTTGATTTGTTGGTTTTTTCAGTCCAAAAAAATTAAAAATATATGGAAATGATAATAAACTAAGGTATTAGAATCCACACCACTATTCCATAAAACTCTAATTATTTACCTATCAATTTTCATGGAGTAGAAATCTAGAAAGGATCAAAGTTTCCTAAGCATCACATGTAAATAAAATTATTTAACTACAAAGGATCAAAGTTTCCTAAGCATCCTAAGTAATAAAAGATAAAAACTAGACATAAATATAAAAAAATAAACTAAGTAATAAAAGATAAAAACTAAAGTAGAGAGGAAAAAGGAAAAACTACATCATAAACCCCTTCCTTCCTTGCCTCTCGACTCCCCAAGATTCTCTCCAATTCTATTGCATTTTCTATCCTCTTTCTTCTCTCCTGTTTGGTGCCCACTTTCTACACTACTCTATTTATGCACACATTTTACACTACTATATCTCTGCTCACTCTCTCTATTTATAGCTAGATATCAACCCAAGCATCACATTTCTTCTTTCCATTCTTTAATTCCTTTTTGTCAGAATGTGTGGCTGGCTGCCCATGGTGCGGCAGCACCTTCCTTCTTTCTTTTCATTCATTGGCTGCACAACATGATGGTAGTCCAATTTCAATTTGTCTTCCTCTTGTTGGAAAAACAACAATCAGTGATTAATTAAAAAGATTATATATTAACAATAGGGTTATATGCCGATTTACCCCCCCAAACTTATACCATATGTTCGATTTACCCCCCAAATTTTTTTTTTGGAAAATTAAGGATATGAACTAAATTTTATTGCCAATTTACCCCCTACTGTCTAATTTGAGCTTAAATATAAGGGTAAATTGGTCATTTCATATGTTAAAAATAAAATAATATTTCTTTCTTCCTTTTTTTCTTCTTTTCTTCTTTTCTCTTTTCTTCTTTTCTTCTTTTCTCCTTTTCTTCCTTTTCTTCTTTTCTTTTCCGTGCCAGTCACGAACCAGGCTCTTCTTTTCTTCTTTTCCTCTTCCTCTTCTTTTCTTCTTCTTCTTTTCCTCCCTTAACCTTCCTTATTTTTTTTTCTGGTTCTTCTTTTCTTCTTCATTTCTCTCTCTCTCTCTCTCTCTCTCTCCTGCAAATAGCCCATCCTGTAAACTCAACCAATTTCAGATTCCCCTCATCTCAAACCCATCCTGCCATCATAAAACAGAGGTTGAGAGAGGAAGACAGGCAAAGAGGAAGAGAGGGAGAGAATGAGGGATCGGGTGGGGAGGGGGATGAAGGAGAAGTGGGTGGGTTTGGTGGCGTGGGGGTGGGGTGGCTGTGTGGGGGTGAAAAAAACAGAAGGAGGGGGAGGAGTGGGGGAGAGGGCTATGTTGGTGGGGATTGGTCTGGGGGTGGCTTGGGGTGGTGTGGGTAGAGGGAAAAACAGAGGGTGAGAGAGAGGAAGAAAGGAAGAGAGGGAGAGAATGAGGGTCGGGTGGGGGAGGGGATGAAGGAGAAGTGGGTGGGCCCCACTATTTTTAAAAATGATATTTTAATTATTTTAATTATTTTAACATATAAAATGACCAATTTGCCCTCATATAAAATGGAGATTTACATAGTAGGGGGTAAATTGGCAATAAAATTTAGTTCATATCCTTAATTTTCCAAAAAAAAAGTTTGGGGGGTAAATCGAACATATGGTATAAGTTTGGGGGGTAAATCGGCATATAACCCTTAACAATATGTATATATATAAACCAACGAAATTGTATTTGTATCAAACTGTAATTCAAAATACAATAAACAAAGAATAAATGAAACTGACTTGGATTCGAGATAGAAGCTTGCAGATTTGATGCAATGTCCTAAAGACAGTAATTTCACCCCTTCTTAGATGCTTGAAGTTCTATAGGTGACTGCCTCTCAGGATTCAACTATTTGTATTCTAAGCCCCAGCACTAGGACTTAGAATCTGGCGAACTTTGATTGTTTTCCTCTCAGACAAAGATGAAATATGCTTGTTGAATGCTTTTTCTATATATATAACGAATGAGGTTTTGATCGATTTAAATAAACTTCTGAAACCTTATCAGAAAAGTCATAACTGTTGAAAAACAATTAATTAAACTAATCCAAATTAATATAAAAAATATTAAATTCAAAACTAAAAATATTAATTTAAACTAATCCCAAAGCCCAAATCCATTTTGAAGCCCAATTTGCTTTCATTTGGCCCAACTTCCATTTACTAAGTGTGGGACTTCCATACTTATAAAGATCTCTTTCTTTCTTCTTTCTACCAATGTGGGACAAATGTCCTTGAATTTCATTCAAACTTCCAACACCTCTTTGGCTTTGGATTTGGATGCATCACACGGGTTGCTCTCCATGCTTTTCCTTTGTCTTCGGCTTTGGTTGCAGCCCATCTCCTGCTTATTTTCTATCTTCTTTCTTGCAACACATTCTTATTCCTCCTCATTTGCTATTGGTGGTAGACTCTTAATATCTAAAACGAACTGCACATTAAATACAAAAACCAAGATTGTAAACAATCAATATATACAAATAATCTAATAGATTCAAATAAAATAAAATAAAAAAGTAATAAATATAAATTTAAGGATAAAACTTGTATTAATTTTGTGCTCATCATGTGGGAACTAGGGTGTTCGGTTCGGTAACCGAACCTAGATCCACAAACCAACCACTGAACCGACGGTGGTCGAAATTCTATCATCGGAACTTCCACCGACACCATCGGTTTACCTACTGTCGTTCGAAGTCGGCCAGTCGTCTTGCGGCAAGATCCGAGAGAGACGAGAGAGAGAGAGAGAGAGAGAGAGAGAGAGAGAGAGAGAGAGAGAGAGAGAGAGAGAGAGAGAGAGAGAGAGTAGATATGTGGGTCAGCGGCATCAAAGGAAGAAAATATGGTGTGGGGGTGGCTACGAAAAGAGGAGAAGAATGATGACCTCGAATTGAAGAGGAGTGGCCGTAACTGCGAAGAGAGGAGCAAAGGAGAAGAAGAAGATAGGAGAGAGAAAATGAGGAGGAGGAGAAGAAGATAAGATAGAAAAGGAGAAGGAGAAGAAAGATCGGTGGAGAAGAAAATACGGAGAGGGAATAAGAGAGGATGAGGCAGCTTGACAAAGAGATAGTGGCTAGAGAAAATTAGGAGAGAAAGAAGTGTTATGGGTTCACAAAAAAGTGGTGGGCCTATTTGGGAGTGCTTCTGGGAGGGCTAAAAGTGCTTTCTGACAAACAGAAGCGCTTCTGATAGTGTTTAGCAAAAAATGTTAGAAGTGCTTCTAGGTCATGGAAGCGCTTCAGAACCACTCCCAAGTGATTTTCCAGGAAGCACTTGCATTTCTTATGAAAATTTCAACATCTTTATAATAAAAGCGCTTTTGCGAGAAGCTCTTATGAGCATAAGTGCTTCCTAGAGAAGCAGTCCCAAACAAATCGTAGAATCGCTTCTTTTCAACAAGCAGGTTAAGGGTTTAAGTCCCCTTTGGCGCATAATTTGAAACATTCTTCACAATTGGTTCAGTTCGATTTGTTGACCGAAACCAAAAAGTAAGTGAAAAATCATAAACCAACCGGTTCGGTTTGGCAATCTATAGATCTAAAATTCTAGCCCTAGGTGAGATGGAATATGGGGGTGACGACTACGGTGAGATAGAGGGTGAGGCGCCGTGGTTAGAAGTTAGATTGGGGGGAAGGGGTGTTTGGCCTGATCGCCTAGTGTATGGTGGGGGTGCCCCTTGAGGTGGGCGATGTCCCTTTAGACGAAAGAGAGGGAAAAAAAGGTTTTGTTGGTTTTTTTATATTTGTTTGTTTTTAAAATATTTGATCTTATTTTTAAATTCTTCTATTAAAAAAAAAAAATTAAAAAGAAGCAAGGGAGCTGACCCTTGGGGGCTTTAGGTTGCTTCGCCTGTGTCTTGTTTTACACTCACATACCTGTATGGATTAATCGCGAACCCAATAATACACAACCTACTCATAAGACAAATACGGTGCCTAAGATTTAAGGACTAGTCTGTATTATTGCGACTTAATATTCTTGTTTGACATATAAGTAAAACTTCCACAAAAGAACTATTGATTGATCGCGTTTAGTAAATTCACCCTCTACGAGCACAAGCATACTTTTCTTAGTGTCTCTACATGAATGACTAGAGAACAATCATCCTCCTAATTAACCAAACATAAGATGCCCCAGTTTTTATAGATTATCAATACTCAATTAACAATCCTATGGCTATGAACTATATTGACTATATATGAGGATAAGAGACCAAGGTCTCATGAATCTAATTAACTTTTTTACTTTCTCTCTATTTCATATTCATTGGATTATTGTTTAAGCATATAATTATTGATAGGAATATTTCTATCCATAATGACCTTGCCATTAATTTAATTTAATTACTAAGTAAATATATATAATATCCATAAAAGATCACATAAAATGATTAGCTTTTATGGGATATTTCCCACACAATATATAGTGGAACAATATATATTATAGGTGGCCCCTTGAGCTCGGCTTAACTCATTTTTTCAGCGAGTTTAAGCTCAAATTTAGCCCGAGTTAACATAGTATAACATGCCCTAAGAATGTATATCCTTAAAAGATTGGTCGTCCATGTGAGGAAAGAAAATCAATGAACATTTTGAAGTACACCAACATAATAATCGGAACATCTTTCCATTTAATTATAAGATTGTAAACGTTTAGGACCAAACTTTAATGAAACAAACGCAAGGTATCTCATAAAAAGATGTGGGCTGCTAACGAGATTTGTTAGCTCGGCACACCAAATCTCAAGCTCGGGTCATTTTAACAAGGGGAGAATTGCACAAAGACGCCCTGAAGTTTGGTATAATTACAGTCAGATCTCACATGTTTCATTTATTACAATCACACCCTTGTGTTAGTTAATTTTGACGGAAACTGGTAGTTGACTGGGTTTTAACAAGTGAAATGCCCGTTCTAACCTTTCTACATAAATATTAATAAAATACCTTAAAATCAATTTAAAAATAAGCAAAAAGATTAAAGCTCAAAACTCCCCAAACTTGAGTCTTACCCACTAGGGGTGGGCATCCGGACCGGACCGAAAGAAAAAAATTGGTTGACCAAAAAGTCAACAATGCTATATTTTTTAATTCTTAAAGTTTAGCCGAAGGTTTGCTATCTAAATCATATTTTTTTACATATTTTGTAAAATCTAATGCTATATTTTTAATTTTATAATTAATATTTTTCCAAGTCAACTTCAATTTGACCGGATGAATAGTACCGATTCCGATGTGAGCTTGAAACCGAACCGGACCGCGCCCACCCCTATTACCCACCCTCCACATCCCCCACTCCTTCGTACTCCCCGGTGACATGTCTTCTCTCTCTCTCTAGAGTTGCAGATATCAGTGTCCCACTCCCTGATTCCTACCCATATGGTTGATATCTCCCCAGCAGGAGCGGATCTGCAGTCCACAAATCTGGTGTCCCCTATGTCCCTTCCCTATTTGCTTGACACATGTTCCATTATTTAGCCCCAAATCTAACGGTGTTAACTCTAATTCAAAAGTAAAATTAAAAATTAAAAATTAAACAAAAAAAAAACGACAAAATCAGGAAAAGTCCCCAAATCCTAAGCTTATGAATCTCAATTGGAAGCACCAAAAGATCGAAAGTGGGAATTGAGAGAGAGAGAGAGAGAGAGATACCGGTGGTGGGTGTGGCTGTAATGGTTGGGTGTCTTGAGAAATGTTTTGGTGGGGAAGGAGGAGTGTTCATAGAATATGAGTTAGAATTGCTATGAGATTTGTTTGGTTGGGTTTTTGATTGGTTTACCTTTGACTTTTTCATAATTAAAATTGTAGGTGTTGAACCGCTTGCATTTTTCGTTTGAGAATTTCCTTGCTCTCTGACGGCTTTATATCAAAGGCAACAAAAAATGGAAGAAATTTGTATCTCAATTGCATCTAAAATTGTAGAAGAACCAGTGGCACTAATTGGGAGACAACTCAACTATCTAATTTACTATGATTCCAACATAGAAAGTCTAAAAGATGCACTTAAAAAGCTTGATGACAAGAAAAATGATGTGCAAAGATCTGTGGATGCTGCAAAAAGTAATGGTGCAACCATCAAAGATCAAGTTCAGAGCTGGCTGGAGGATGTAAGCAAAACCTTTCGTGAAGCGCAAGAACTTGAAACCAAAGTCAACATGCAAAGGCGGTGTTTGTATGGATTGTGCCCAAGTTTGAAATCGCGGTATTCTCTGAGTAGGAAAGCGAAGAAGATTGCTCAAGCGGTGTTTGTACTTGATCTCAAACTAGACGAAGGACTGAGTAATAATGTTGCCAATCCTGCACCTTTGGAAAAGGCAGGGTCAATAATCTTTGGTGATGGTTTTAAGGGTTTTGAATCCAGAAAAGCAGTCATGAATGATGTGCTTAATGCTTTGAGGAATGAAAAGTCAAGAATAATTGGGATATGCGGGATGGGAAGTGTGGGTAACACCACAATGGTGAGAGAAATCATCAAGAGATTAGAAGGAACGAGTCTGTTTGATGATGTTGTGATGGCAACTGTCTCTGTAACTGTAAACATTAGGACAATTCAAACTGAAATTGCAGACTCACTGGGTATAAAATTCATCGAGGAAAGTGAATCTAGAAGAGCACAAAGGCTACATGAGAGAATCAAGCAAAGTAAAAGAATCCTGATTATATTAGATGATGTATGGTCAAAGCTTAAATTACAGGATGTAGGAATCCCTTTTCGTGTTGGACGTACAACTAATCAAGTTCATGAAGGGTGCAAAATTTTGTTGACATCTCAAAATGAAGAAGTTTGTAAAGCAATGGGGTGTAAAGATGACATTTTTGGAGTCCAAGCCTTAAATGAAAAAGAAGCATGGGAGCTTTTCAGGGTGACTGTTGGTGAATCCTTGGATAATAATCTTGATTTGGTTCATACTGCAAAATTGATTGCAGATGAATGCAAAGGTTTACCCATTGCCATCATAACAATCGGGAAAACACTACTCTCAATTGACAAGAATGAATGGGATACTGTCCATGACCAACTGAAAAATTCTCTCCCAAAAAACATCCCTGGAATGGAACACAAGGTTTATTCTTGCATAAAATTGAGTTATGATAAATTGGAGAGTGATGAAGTCAAGTCATGCCTTTTACTTTGTTGCTTATTTCCAGAAGATTATGATATTCCGGTTGAGTATTTGGTGAGGTATGGGTTGGGTCGAGCAACTTTTAGAAACACCAACACAGTCGAAGATGTAAGAAACAAAGTGCATTCTTTCGTTGGACAACTAAAAAGACGATATTTGTTGCTAGATAGTGAAAAGGAAGAATGTATCAAAATGCATGACATAGTTCGTGATGTTGCTATATCAATTGCCTCAAAAGATCCTCACATATTTATGGTAAGATCATTTGATGCTGAAGGTGGAGATGGAGGGCGGCCAGGAATACAAAAAGTTACAAACCCAGAACATTGCAATGCAATTTCATTAATTGATGTTAAGTTAGATGAAGATATTACTGATGGTTTGGAGTGCCCAAAACTTGAGCTTCTACAACTGAAAAATTCCTCATGTAGTTTAGAATATTCTAACCACTTTAAAAGGTTGAGAGAACTCAAGGTTTTAGCTGTCTTGGGGATGGATATGTCAGGTTACTTGGCCTCGAAAAGATCTCTACCGCTTGGAGAACCCAAGTACCTTCATACCTTGTGTCTAGAGGATTGCGTATTGGGAGACATATCCCATGTTATTGGAGGATTGGAGAATTTGGAGATCCTCAGCTTTGCTCGCTCTCAAATCAATAAGTTGCCTAGAGAAATAGGACTTCTTCATCGGTTAAGGATGCTAGATGCAACAGATTGTAAAGGACTTGAAGAAATTCCTCATGGTGTCTTATCCAACTTGAAGAGATTAGAAGAGTTGTACATGGCAGAAAGCTTTCTCAATTGGGAGCCAGCAACAGGAAGCAAGGATGAAACCAGCATGGCAAGCCTTGATGAGGTGATGTCTCTATCTGATCATTTAAATGTCTTAGCCATAAAAATCCTTGATGTTCAGATGTTGCGGAATGATAAGTTTCTTTTAAAAAGCCAGCCTATAAGATTTCATGTATCTATAGGCCAGCCTATTAGTTGGTCATACGGAGAAGAGAGCTTCAAGTATCGAATGCGTGGTTATTTGTTCGAAAATAGTTTGATGCTTCATGGTGATGTAAAGGAATATTTGAAGATTGGAGCTGTTAGATACTTCTTGAAGCAATCTGAAGACTTAAGCCTACACCAAACATACAATTTAAAGTATGTCATCGAGGAGTTAGATGATGAAGGGGGCTTTCAACACTTGAAAGTGTTATCGATAAAAGATGACAACAACATAGAGTATCTTATGAATGGAATATATTGGCCTCGTCGTCGTCAACCTTCCTTCCCCATCTTAAAGTCAGTTACCTTCAAGAATTGTCACAAACTAAAAGTTGTGTATCCTGGCAAACTGCCAGACAAGCACTCCTTTATGAACCTAAGATTCATTGCAATTGACTATTGTTGTGAGTTAAAATATGTCTTTTCACTATCCGTAGCACAAAACATGGTACAACTCCAAAGCTTTAAGGTTGAAAAATGTAATGTGGAAGAGATCATATCGAAGGAGAGAATGGAAGATGACAATGCATCTCACATGATAACTTTCCCAAGATTAACTGTTTTGAAGCTTTCTTATATATCAAATCTCCGTGGTTTCTACACGGGAAACCAACGAGACTCCACCTATGAGGTATGTATGCATACACTTTTGATGTTTGAATGGTATATACTTGTTACTCTTTGGAATATGCTGCTGTTGTTGTGCTTGATACTGTCGTTTCAGTTCTCGAAGTTTGGGTTGAACTTAATCATTTTTTGTCTGTTGGAGATTTTAGATGCGTTTCAAATTTTTGCAACTATTTTATAGATATTCAATAAAAAATCATCTCTAAAAAAGTATTCACTTCAATCAGATATCATTTGACCGCTCAATTAAAATATTGTGATTTTAGTACTTTATTGAAGCATCGTGTTCCTTAATAGAAGGGGACTATATTTCTAAATCTTCGTACACCTATGATTTTCATTTGAAAATTAAGAATATTGAGATATCGTTAGAGTTAAAATACATGGAAAAGGAAACAAAGTAAGAGCTGGCATGATCTAAATATCAGAAAAGACGTGTGAGAAAAAATATTAGGGTGTATAAGATTATAATATAGAAGAAGAAAAAGGTGGGATGATAATCTTCAGTGTTGGGAAAAATGTTTATTGGTAAATAGTAATTGAGGGAAATAGTGAGTAGGAAAAGGATTTCTCAAAATTTATGTCAAAGGATGTGGGAATATAATTAAGGCAATTTGGAAATAAGACCAATGGTGGAAGTTCATTACTTATGTATTTCTTTCTTTTTGGCTCATGTGTAAGTTCATTATTTATGTAGAATTAATTAATGTACAGATTATAAAGCCCAATGATAAAAGTGTGAACAAGATGAAAGAGACTACGAATGACAATCAAGTTGCTGGGTTGACCTCATCTAAATCAAAAGTTGCACAAGTGGGAGCAAGTTGTAATGCACTATTTCCTTCAAATTGCATTTCATGGTTACCAAATCTAGAGCAACTAATATTGGAGTTATTGACAAGCAAGCAAGGGTCAAAAGAAAACAATGAACTAGTAGTTAATGTGGTATTTGATTCAGAAGGGCATGTCTCAGCATTTTCTCAATTACAAAAATTGCAAGTGGAAGATCTATATGAGATTGAACATTTGTGGAAGAACGTTCAACCTGGATTCCAAGGTTTTCAAAATGTAAGATCTTTAATAATTAGACGTTGTGGCCGTCTAAAATACCTATGCCCTTATGAAATTTACAAGCTCTTGGTGAATCTCCAAGAAGTCGAATTGGAGATATGTATGAAAATGGAAACTATAGTACTGGCAGCTGCTTCCACAGAGGACAGTATACATGAAGAAGGGAAAGAGATAGGTGGCAGTGGCGCGATGACTTTGTTTCCCAAACTACTCAATAGCTTCCGTCTAGAGAAGTTGCCAAGCCTCGAGAGATTTTGCCCTGATGCCTATTCTTTTGCGTGGTCCTCCTCCACGAGAACTATGAAGGTGTCAAAGTGTCCCAAATTAAAGACATTGGGTTTTGCACCAATAAGTAAAAAGCTGCCTACATTTGCAGAGGATTCGAGTGATGAACATGTAAGAGGTAGAGAAGAATCAGGTGGTGCATCATCATCGTCATCATCAACTGGATCTGGATGTGCGTCACTAGTCTGCTTACACAGTCGTCCATCTACTCGCAACTTTACTCAAATATTGCCAAGCCCTATAAATAGAGAGGTACGTCATTATTCTGAACTATCCATTATAATTGGTCTTAGGTGCATATGCCATTGAAGATAAAAGAAAAATAAAATAAAAAGAAAAGTTAAATGGGCTTGGCCTAAGCACGGCCCATGACAATTGTAAACACTTGTTAATTTTCATTTGGGAAATGATCACCATTATTTTCGCAAACAGTCTTATTAATATCTAGAATGTGATAATATACAATAACTAAACTGCTTAGTTAAATAATAAACAATACTGGTAACTTCTTTTTATATGAATACTTACCAAATTTGCTTAGTTCAACAATAAAGAATTCATTTTTCTTTTTAAACAACGTTCTTGATTTCTAGAATATGATAATATCCCATATGTTTATGATTGAAACATTAACAAATTAATATACAAATACTTTTCTACCCTTCTGACAGGTTACGCCGGCAAATCTTCAGACCTCAAGTGCTAGCGACAATCTAGAAGATCTCCATGTAGAAAGGTGCGATTTATTGGAAGTGATATTTTTGGTTCAGGATACCCCTTCTACTCAAGCATTTGATAAGCTGAGGGAATTGAAGTTGTGCAAATTACCAATGCTAAGCCACATATGGGAAAAGGGTTTACAAATTAGCTCAGGCTTTGGAAACCTGAGATTCCTAGACGTATGGCGATGTCACAATTTGAGATACTTGTTTTCACTGCACATAGCCAAACTTCTTACCTACCTTGAGACAATAGAAGTTTCCGACTGTAGTGCGATGGAGAAAATTGTTGGCGAGGCAGAAGGAGGAGGAGAAAATATTACGGATGAATTGACATTTTCGCACGTGAATTCTATCCAACTTTTGGATTTACCTGAACTTGAATCTTTCTGCTCTCAAGCTTATACTTTGAAGTGGCCAGCCTTGGAGACATTCCAAGCTCTACTGTGTCCAAAATTAAAAGCATTTGCTTCTGAGTCTCTATGAAGTGTCCACGTGGAGAGAAAAGAAGGTATATATTAGTCAAAGTTAAACTTTTTTAGTTTTTTTATAAACCGATTCTTTAAAAATTTCTAAGTTCTATGTCCTTAAACATTATACTACTCTAACAACACAAATGTAACTTACTAAAAATTACATTAATTTACTTATATGCTCAGGAATTAGGAGGTCAGAAAGTAGCTTTTGGGCTCATTCCTATGATAGTCAACTTTACGATAATAATCTCTATTCATAACAAACGCTGAAATCTAAACTCTCACGAACTATTTAATAGAAAATAAAAATTGGATTTATTTGAAAAATACTGAACTTTATGGCTTATTTATATATGGCTCGTTAAAATGCTTCTAAGGATGGTATCATTTTTTGGAAGTAGTACTTAACCATTAATATTTGTCCAGTAGCACTTGCATAATAATATCCATTACATGCATTTTCTATTTTAATCATAGATAATAATTTTTTTATTCTTTATTTTGCATAATCTTTGAGAAGAATATCATCAGGAGCCAAGAAGCTAGGGACAAGACTAAATGATATGTTGCGGTGCACATCTATAAGATACCATGACATACCAATTTCGTTCTTATCAGACACCATCGTTTTCATCATTGATTATGCATGTTCTATGTTAATGTTCTTCAAATCCTGCCATTGCGTCAAAACATCACATAATTTAGTTATTATATTTGCTCTTTAGTTGTATTGAATAAAATGGATATATTTGGACCTTCCTTATCATATGTAATTATAATATTGAATCTTTCGATATTTGGCTCAACTGTTGGTATTTGAATTATGAGCATGATAATTATTTTTAATTTGGACCAAGTGGATGTATAAACCAAAGTTCGTAATAGAAAGATCCGTGTAATATACAGAATTGAATATTTGGGCCTTCATTTTCATGTACTAAGGTTTATTTAGGCTCTTGAATTGCTTTAGGGTTTTGATTTATGTTCAGTTGTGGGCTTATTTGGAATTATTACTTGCGGTAATGTGAGTTAGTAATTTTAGTGCAGTTTTTGTCTCTTTCGTTGTTTTTAGTTTCTTGAGATTGGTGCTTATCATTTTGATGTCTTTAATTATAGGGTGATGATTTTCCCACTTTCCTTTTGTCCACTAACACTCCATCAGTTCTCTAATTACACTGTGGAAGTTTATCTAATAAAGTTTTTCATTGATAAAAATTTAAAAAAAAATTTGAAAAATCAACTTAATTACAATCAACGCCACCCAACCTTAATAATATGTAAACAAACGTTTTAATCCTTTATTTTTTTGTTACGATTTTTTTAAAGCATTTTTTGGAGTAGAAATGCAGGGCCAGCCTTAAGAATTTTTAGTCCCAAGGCGATGTTGGAAATAGACCATTTGTATATATAGCTCCACACGAGAAAATTCATTTGATTTTATTCGCACATGTATAGAATATTTTAAAATAAACCTTTTATAACCATTAAAAAAGTTTGGGCTTAAAACAAAAATGTCATTTAGTTTTAGTACATAAGAAATAATTGAGGACAAAAATTAATGATTGAAGACAAAAAAATTCAAAGACTGAAGAAAATATAACCATGCACAATGCAGGGATCCGATTCGATCCCAGCTTTGATGTGAATTACAAACAGCACTCGCACGCCACTGCTGCTGGAGGAAGTTACACTAAAGTTAGCGACGCCCACGCTTACAAAACTATGACCACATAAAAAAAATAAAAATTAATTGGGCCCTCTCTTGAGAAGTGGCCCAGGGCGATCGCACTCCTACCCAGGCTCAGGGAATGGTTAAGAGGCCTTTTCTTAAATATTTTCCCTTTCTTTAACTAAATCATAGTTTTTCATAAGATTAGTTACAAAGCTAAACAACTGATATAAATCAGTTCTACATTGTAATAGCTTTCATAATTGAAAATCAGTAGAAGTAATACAAAACCGATTCTCATTCTTTGTTCACAACTTTATCTTTCTACAACTGTTATCATAAATGTGTTTCATAAAGTTCTTTTTCTGTAGAAAAGATTTGTCGATATTCATGAAACAACAACACTGACATTATTATGCAGATAAAATGAACTAGTGAACCTACGTGACATTAATTTAGTGTAGAAGTTTACGTATTCTTTCTACTTGTTTTCCGATCACTTAATATGTCTTAAAAGTTAAAATCTTCTGCCATTAGTGTGGGAGTGATTTTCGTCCCCAAAGAATATTCGATCGATAGATTCCTCTTTCTCCTTCCTCGAACTCTTTCTCCCTGCAAAACCAATCGGAGTAAAAGGACCACACACGGGGGGTGTTGGCCAAAGGCCCTCCGATGCCTAAGTTAGTTCAATTGGATCTTTGTAAAGAGACATCAATAGCTAAAAAAGGGTACGGAGTTTTCTCTCTCGGGGAGAGAACCGGGTGGCCGGAGCCGTGTGTGAAGGCCGGAGCCTTGTGAAAGAGAGGGAGAGAGTCGTAGCAAGGAGAGGGAATTTCTGCAGTATTTGGAGAGCTTGGAATGTGTTCACCTTATGCCTTGTGTAGCCTCGCACTTATAGAGCCTCGGGGGCTAGGGTTTCTGGAGAGATAAACCCTCGTAGAGATAGGAATTATCCCATGATCTTTGGCAAGAGTCCCTAAATCAAATAACTCCCAAAAATAGGGAAATTATTTGACCTAGAGATTTATGGTTCCACAATTAGGGTCTAGCTCAGTGAAAAAGGGCATTGACTTGCAAACCAAAGGGCTAAGGTTCGATTCCCCACATCATCATAATTGTGTGTGCGTGTGTGAGCAATCCCCCTCCCCTATTGCATGCACTAACAAAAAGAATCTCCTTGTTTTTAATTTAAAGAAAAAAAATAAAGTTGATGAACAATGAAAATTTGATGATGGAAGAAACGCACCGCAATTCTTATCTAATTCTCCGTTTGGATGAAGCAATTGAAACTTACATAAAATTTTAAAATGACGGAATTTAGATTTCCATCATTTCAATTTATGGCAATTGAATATTTCAATGTTTGAATTTATGTATGTCAAATTTTGTAAATGACACTACGGAAATTGTGAAATGATGCTCATTTTGGTGGAAATTAAACTCCCAAAGGAGGGTAAGAGAATTGAATCTATTCATTTTGGTTAATGTTTACACTAAGTCCACAACTAAATTAAAAGAAAAAACTAGTCAGAACTCATGATGACAACAAAAACTTGCATAAGTACACAAAACTTTTTCCAAAACAACGTGGAGTTAATTAGTCTACTCTACCGAACATTTGAAAGGAAAATTGTTTACACTAAACTTTTGTAAATTTCTTACTTTTGCAGCAAACTATATTCTTCGTTTATTACTACTTTTGACATCCGATTTGAATTAAGAACGAAATTTCCCTGTATTTGAAAAAAAAAAGGACTTGATTCCTACCTTAATAAACTTCACTTGATGCTGCCTACATAATCTTTATTGAAATGTCTAATATGCGGATTCCTTTACCTTAATGAATTATGTAAGTCCATTTGGGGTACTTCGTATTAGAAAAAGATCTTAAAAAACACATAAAATAAATTCTGCCCATAAAATAAATCTTAAAAAAACAATACACAAACGACGGTAGTTATAGAACGACCGTCGTATTACGGAAATATAGACGACAGTTGTAATAACCCGATCCCTAATTAATATTTAATTATTAATTTATTAGAGAAAAAGACAAAATTGCCCCGATAATATTTTAATAGGTTTTAAAATTAACATTTATCGTTCGGGAAAGAAATTGGGGAAGTGAGCCACATCGTTACGTCAGACTCGTCGATACGAGTTCGTGCGTATATTGTGGGCTCGAATCGGTGTTGTAACGACGGTTTTATGATAAAAAGATTGCGAGGGCAAAATGGTAATTATACAGGCCAAAAAAATTTAAAACTGAAACCTTCTCTTCTCTTCCTGTCGCACGATCCCTTCCCCCGGTTTTTGCCGACTGCCCCTTCCTTGCAAGTCACACCGACGCGTCGCCACAGTGCCGCTAACGGCTTCAGACTGTCCCCGACGCCGCCTCTTGGATTCGCGGAATTTCACGAAAACCACCGATTTTGACCCAAAACTTCACGGAGTTCGTACGCCGTCCTCCGGCCACCGATCGAGTCGTGTGAGTTATGCTTTTCCACCTATTTTCGTGCTCTAGCTGATGGTTGGGTAGGTGCAGATCGAATCGCAGCGTTGACAGGTTAAAATTCGAAGTAAAGTTTCAGCCGATTTTGAGCTTAGGTTTTAACCCACTTAGGGTCCAAATTGGACGTTCCTGTAGTAGAAGAATGTGTTCGGGAGGTCGAGAACTAGCTGCAGGTGGAAGGATAGCTCCCAGTTTAGAGTTTGTCAGAACGCTCAATTTTATCGCTTTTAGGCCTCGAATCTGCCAGCGCGTGTTCCCACACGCCGGCCCACTTTTAATTGTCAATCTTTAATCCTAAATTATCCTTACGTTGTCACGAGCGCGTAGGCGTGCTCGGATTTCAATTTGGAGTTTGTATGACAGTCGAAAGGATTTACGCCTATTGTGCGTTATCTGGGATCGTGTAGGATTGGACAGATCGTGAATCGGAGTCCCGGATACTCCGAATATGCCAACCCTAGGGTTAGGGTTACGGAAAATCATCCGACCGTCCGATCGTGCGATCGTGAACAATCCGACCGTCCGATCGAGACTAAACTTTCGGGACATGCGTTCTAGGCATATTGGAACCTCTAGGAACTCTCAGATCAGAATTTCGATGTCGTAGACCCCACGGTGTCCCGATTTGACTTTTTGGGACTTCATCGATTTTTTGAGTCCCGAGTCTCTAGTAAACCGTTCTAAGCATTGGAAAAGCTTATGTTGGCATAGGAATCATCTTAAATTTAGTGCACGTACTTCTAGGAGCTGGGGGTTAGGGATTTTTATTTAAATATTATATTGAGTAATTTTATTAATAAAATATTATGATGATTTAATCAAGCACTCGGGGGCAGATTGACTCGCATGAGGGACCTTCGAAAGGTCCAGCTAGCACGGACCAGTAGTGAGTGGACTTTTGTTTTATAAATGATTTTAGCAATTAAATTCCATTATTTGATCTTGAATAAGTATTTTATGATTGATGTTTTTCTAGCATGATTTTGCTGAGTTTAAATATTTTATTTATTTACTGCCGAGTTGAGATTATTTTAAGAATATGAAAATTTAGAATTTCATAGAGTTACCAGATAAAATGGCAGCAGAGGTTCAGAATTCATTTTATTTATTCCAAACCTTTTAGGAATTATATATTTTCTTAAAACCACGCTAGGTACCCAAGCATAATAGACGTTGCCTTCGGAATATATATGGATATTGGTTATTACCTTGTCTACAGACATAGTTACCTTTGGTAGCCCCACGAGTCTCGGGGACGCCCGAACCGTGTGGAGCGAGGACGCGGCTCGGATAAGCTCCGTGTTTTCCTGAGTTTGGCAAGGACGAGGCTCGGTTAACTTTGTGTCACCGAGTCTTGCGAGGAAATGGAATTGACGGATTATGTGGGATAAAACATAAATAAGGAATTGACGGATTGTGTGGGATAAACGGAAATAAGGAATTAATGGAAATAAAATGGGTACACCTAGGTGGTAGATCAAAGTTGTTTTCAAATGTTTTCAATGAACTGATTTTTGATTAAGAGTGTGATTGGCTATATATATGAATGCATTGATTTCAGTACGAGTATAAAGAAAGAATTTGATTAGTTTTCATAACTGTTTTTACAGTGGGGTTAGTACGTTCGTATATACTTTCAGAAACTTTGTTTTGGTCTACTCACAGTTTTTAAATGTTTTGCGCCCCAGGCAATAGGTGTGCACTAGGAGGCCACCACAAGGCAGAATTCTCGCTCCGCTCTTTTCTCACTTGATGTAGGACATTGTTTGTAAACTAATTAATTTTTCTTGTAAACTCTGAGTTAGATGCTCTGATATTGGCCTAGAACTTGTATGTTTAACTGTTAGAATGTTTATAAAAGCATGCTGGCAGTTGGTATATATAATTATATGCTTATTTGACAGGTGGAATTTTTGGGAAATGTGAATTTACAGGGGGACTTTGCTGAATTTTCGGCAAAGGTCGAAACTTGATTTTCTTTAAATTTTGAGTAAATGGATAATTAGGTCATTTGTGCCTGGCACCTGCCAGGTGTCGGACACGCATAGGGCTCGGCTCGGATTCCAAATGGAATTTGGGTCGAGTCATGTCAACTTGGTATCAGAGCATTAGGTTTAACTTCCTGTAGACTCCGCACTCTATGTGCATCCCAGTTGTATGAATTTCTGTTTCTTGTGACAGAAGCATGGGCCCTAAACGTGGTGGCACTCGTAGAGGGACTAGACAGTCGTCCCGACTCCGGGGACAGGATCCCTCGCCCGAGCCAGAGGAATTACCAGATTCCTGAGCAGGCACCGGAACCTGCTGAGCAGTCTTTTGTTGGAGGCCCAGCAGGGGCCATACCGGTGATGCCCACTATGCCGGTTGACCCTAACTTTCAGCAGACACTGGAGTTGTTGACCCAGGCTCTATCCAGGACTGGACATTCCAGAGACCCATCTCTGAGTTATGCTGATCAAGCTAGGCGAATTGGGGCCACCGAGTTTGTTGATGATAGTGACCTAGCTGTAGCCGAGGAGTGAATAGAGATGATGGAACGGATCATGGAGGTAATGGACATTCCACATGAGCGTAGAGTGACCCTGGCTACTTTCTTTCTAGCCAGGAATGCTTGACAATGGTGGGAGTTAGTAAGGAGACGGTACCAGGATCCGCCAGCCATTACCTGGCCAGTTTTTAGAGCAGCATTTGATGGGCAGTTCTATCCATTTGCCTATCAGAATATGAAGATGGAGGAATTTCTACAACTGGAACAGGGTAGATGATAGTTTTAGAATATGAAAAGAAGTTTAACGAATTGTCCAAGTACTATACTCCATTGGTAGCGGATGAAAGGAAGAAGTGTCAATTGTTTACCGGAGGACTGAAGGCGTCCATCCGGGACATTGTGATAGGACAGCGGCTGACTAACTTTGTGAATCTAGTTATGTCTGCCTCAATAATTGAGAGCAGTCAGATGATGGTCCGAGCACGGGGTGATTCCCGTAGGCGACAATTTGACATGGGTGGTCCCAGTCGGGGGTCATCTAAGCGTGGCAGTTTCAGCTACGGATCATCCAGTGGCCGTAATCATGGAGGTTTTAACTAGAGTGGTAGTTCTGGGAACCGCTCTGGAGGTGTTACAGTTAGAGGTGCTGGGAGGCAGCTTCAGTCAGTTGCTAGTAGGAGGAATCGCCTCCAGTGCGCTGTGTGTGGCAGGTACCACACGGGACCTTGTCAGCAGGGCGCCACTGGGTGCTATCATTGTGGACATTCCGGGCATTTTCGAAGGGAGTGCCCGATGCTTCTCTAGGGCAGAGAGATTACCGTTGGTCGACCCAGGGGACTGATGCACAGAGTTGTGCTCAGGGCGCACCACAGTTTGTTGGGGCTTCGTCCAGTGGTGGGGCCCAGACTAGTGTAGCCAGCAGAGGTGGTAGCCAACAGAGGGGACGTGGTAGACGTTCCAGGGCTACAGGCAGAGTGTACAATATGTCACAGCATGAGGCACAGGTGTTGCCAGAAGTGATTATAGGTATTATGCCAGTTTTTGGATTTCCAGCTAGAGTTTTGATTGACCCTGAGGCTACGCATTCAATTGTTTCACCTAATTTTGCCCACAATGCGGATGTGAGACTCTCAGCTCTACGGAATAAGCTGGCAATCTCTGTACCTATATGAGATGTCTTTATGGTAGGTATAGTGTATAAAGACAGTATGGTGTTAGTGGGGGATGTAGTTCTGGAGGCTAACTTGATTCCAAAATGAAATTTGGGTCCGGTCCTGTCAACAGTATTTCCAATTACCATCGTCGTAGGCTAAAAAACACAGAATTTAAATCTTAAATACGACGTCATTGATTATGTAATTATTGTCGTTGTAGTCAGTTAAAACGTTGATAAGTTGGTAAAGATCGACGTTGTTTGTATTTACGACAGCGTCAATTATCTATTTACCGCTATTGTAGTCCGTTAAGACGTCTTTACGTATCTACTACTGTCGTCGATTGTGAATTAACGTGGCCAATTACTGGGACCCATCTGGATGTAAAGATAAATTGGGGTTGTTCATGCGTTCTTTCACTTTCACTTTTCACTTAGGGTTCCAACTCTAACTCAAGTAGCATAATTTTGGCCCTTGGTTGTCGCCGCCACTTCAGGCATTGGCTCTCTCTCACCTCTCTGAAGGTCCGGTTATAACATCATAACTCAACCACAAAAATTAAGTCCTACAACGTTTAAGCATAAACTACAGCATAGCTAAACTAAAATTAAATAAAGTAGAGAACTAGAATAAACTATACAGAAACTGCTCTCAAATTCTTTGAAACCACTGTGAAGCTGGTCTACTGCAAAGAACATTTTATTTCAAAAAAAACTGTGCATGCTAAACTTTTGTGTACTTTTGCAGTAAACTATGTTTTTAATTTCTAAACTCATATAACATTCAATTTGAATTAAGAAATCATTCTGTATAGGCATAACAAGTACTTGTTTCCTACATTAATAGATTCAACAGGAGGATGACATAATGCAAAGTCAAAAGCATCTTGCTGGTTAACCTGTGAGTGTTGCCAAACAGTTGCTGCTCACGTTCCAACGGCCTATGATGCAAAATGAATTCCATGTACTTTTCTGTATTGAAGGCTTTTTGAGTTAAAGGTGATTACCATCTAGGGGTGGGCATCAAGACCGGAGAAACTAAACATCGAGTCGCATCGGATGGAAAAAATCGTTAAAAAACTATGTTGACTAAAAAGTCAACAAACTGACATCGAATTGGACCAGTTCAAACTAATTTTGATGCTGGTTTCACACCTTACAAAACCAGACCGGATCGGATTGGACCATCTGCGTAGTTTTTATTTATTTTTAAATTATTTAAGTCCAATGCTAAATTTTTAATCCCATAACTAATATTTTCCCAAGCCCAACTTCAAAGCACCTTTCTTTTTTAGGCTCAATCATTTCTCTTTGCATGAAATTGGATTATTTGTGAATTTTTAAACCCAAATTATAAAATGTTAGTTGCAATTTGTAAAAAATAAAAAAAATAAAAAAAATCTAGTTTGAAACTGGAAAGACGGAAACCGCACCGAAATCGATTTAAACCGGACCGGTCAATTTCATAAATTTTTTTCACCAAAATCGGACTAAACCACACTGGTTGAATAGTACCGGTTTCGATTCCAGTTTGAGGTAAAAACCAGACTGGACCACACACACAAACATTACACTACCACGACGTCATGAGGGTTCGAACCTGAGACCACTAGTTTGGAGGTCAAGACCCTTTTTCACTGGGCTAGATCCGTTAGCAAAAAATAAAAGTATTTTTAAAAAATATGTAAGTACGTCTGTAATATTAGTATTATATGCGAATTTACTAAATAACGTATTGTCAATTGACTTGAGTCACATCTCTTTGTTTTTTTTTTTGCCAAACGATATTAATATTATTGCTATATGCTGAAAGGCTCGATTGCAATAGTCATAAAGGCAATCAATCACTTGAACCCATATTCAAGCCCAAACAAGGACCCAATACTGATTTCAATAGGATACAAAAGATAATCACATCTGCGGTACACCCCTTGTCAATATGGTACAAAAGACAAGCACGAATACTCCCCCAATCATAACCCTAAGGACTCGAATTTAGCAGCAAACCCATGTCACATGACTTTACTCTAGCGACTTTTTCACAAAAATTGAAAAACGCCCCAAGACACGGCTTGAGTGACATCTCATTTAGTTGTTGCAACTACACCATCATAATTGGTTTTGTTTTTTGGTCAAACCATCACAATTGGTGTCACATTATAACTATGGAATATTATATCAAAATTCACTTTTTGTTTTTGTTTAATATAAAAAAATCACAATTATGGAATGGGAAACTTTTGGTGTTTATTTGGGTAAAATTGTTCTTTGGTTGAAAATTATTTTTTTTTACCCTCAAAATACAACGGTAAAAAGTCATTTCTAGTCCCTGTAGTTTGTCGGTCTTACCACTTTGGTACTTATAGTTTCAATTTTTGTAATTTTATCCTTGTAGTTTTCAACTATGTCAATTTTATCCTTATAATTTTCAAGTCGAAACAATTCAATGACACATTTCAATTTCTATCATAATTCCTCTCAATTCTGTTGAGTTATGATCACGTGTCACTCACATAAATGAATGGGAAGAGCTCTAAGTTGTGTTTTATGAGCCATCTAACAACGTTATGCTCGTTAGAATTCTCGGCCCGATCAAAAGCAACAGCTTCTTCCATGAAAAAGTGCGACAGTCGAGAAATTATCATTGACGGCGTCGCCACCCCACCTTCGCCCCTCAACCACCGCCAACCACAACCCACAACCCACACATACTCTCTCTCTCTCTCTCTCTCTCTCTCTCTCTCTCTCTCTCTCTCCAGGTGAGCTCTTACATCTTCCTCCTCACCTTTCTCTTTTCGATAGAATTTTCTGTTTGCAAGCTGTGCTTTTGATTTAGGGGTCTTTGGAGGTTGGTTTTGGTGATTAATTTTCGGTCTCAGGGTTTTTGGTGTTTTTTTCTCGGCTGGAGTTCAGATTGGGTAATTTCAGTTTGTGACTTGCTGACCTTTTTATTTTTATTTTTTCTGATTACCTGTGAGAACCAAATACATGCACCAGTCTTTATGTTTTCCTTCCTCTAACATTGTAGAGATTTGGTTTTTTTGGTTTTTAGAAGTTTTAGGTGAACCAAATGAATATAACATCTTCTTCGTTTATCTAACATCAGTCCTTTTGTTTTCAGAATATTTTTATAAGATTGATTATGAAAGCTAAGCATTGCTTCGATGGCCTTGGTGAAGGTCTCTTAATTTGTGGTTGAATTTATTGTAACAACTATTAAAATTTGTAGCAACTTTCTGTGAACTCTATGGTAACTGAAGCATGTGTGACATTGTTTAAATTCTTTGAAGCACAAATTCTCTTCACCAATGATTAATTTAGTTTTAAATTATGGAGTTATGTGAGATTCATGCACCTCTTTTTCTCCATAGACTAATTTTTATTTTTTCACATTATTTTATCATCTTATAGAATTTGGGTGCTGGCTTATTGTTGTATGTGTGTTTGTATCCATCTTCTAATAATGAAATCTGTTTCGACTTCTACTTCAGTTCTTCTCCTTTTTCTGTTTTTTGTTTTTGTGGAATGGGTGGATGCTGATGGAAGCTGAGCTTTTCAGTTATGGCTACTACTTCCGTGGGTATTTGCTGAGCTTTTCATGGCTACTACTTCCGTGGGTATTTGCTGCTGGGTTTTGTAGTTTGATTTCGGCTGCTGCTTCTTTTTTTTTTGTGTGCCGTGCATTTCGAAATCAGTCCCACCACATTTGCATTCTATTGATGTTCCACATTTTTAAATTTTTGTCTGTTTCTTGTTCTGTTTGGCTTTAATGTTTTTGGTGCTAGCTTCCATAATTTATAAGATGGTATAATTCTGCATAAGAGAATCCTTAGTTACAGGGCATGACATAATATTAATAGGTTGAACGTGTACTGTTTTGAAAATTTTCCTAAATCTACAATGATCGTACCAATGAACACATTCCTTTTCTTTTTTATACTTTTTTGTTTTGGCCAAAATTTGTTTCTAGAACACCTGAATGTTCTTCAGCATTTGCCCCGTTGTAATTATGGTTTTGGTTGTTTCCTTTATAAACACACAGATGGTGGGCCGTTTTGCTGGTGAGCTCTACTCAGAAAGTTTACAGCTATCAAAACTACAATTGGATCCTACATCCAATGCGAACAGTGAACAAAGTAATTTACATGGTATTTAAATGGTTAAAGCACTTTGTTTTCCCGTATAACAGTGATCAATAGATGATATTTGGTTTGCCTCGTTTATTTTTTTTTCTTGTTATTTGCCAGCCTTAGGTAGGTAAATGCGTAGTGTTAACTGGTGAACCCACTTAGTTTAAACCCTAAACCCTTTTCCATGTAACAGTGATCAATAGATGATATTTGGTTTGCCTCATTTATTTTTTTCTTGTTATTGCCAGCCTTAGGTAGGTAAATGCATAGTGTTAACTGGTGAACCCACTTAGTTTTAAAAAAATTACAAAAAAAACCAAATTGTTTATTAGAGCCTAAACAACATTGTGTAATTTGAGCCTCTGCTATAGATTCCTTCATTCTTTGCTACAATAAGGATACTTGGTGAGCTACATAAATCTTTGTTTTCCTTAAAGCTTATCACATTCAAGACACTCTGGATAAGAGTGTATTCCTATATTTGCATCTAAAAATTTACATTTACCCTGTAACACTAGTAAATGTACATCAAAGAACTCCTTTTAATCAAAACACATCTATGCTCTGTAAAGTGGACACACTGTAGTAAATTTACATGCATATGCGCTCTGTGAAGTGGGTATTCTGTCTGATACTAGTTGACAGAGGAAGTTAATACTCACCACAAAGTTAACTGCTGTAGTCTTGCTGTTTTCTGTACTAAGAAATCCGTTGTTTAATGTTTTGCAGACCTTGATAGGGTTGAGTTGTGTCATGGAGATGGTTTGTGTGATGGTTTTTCTGATGAATTAGATGACACATCTGAGGTGACAGGGGAATGGATGAAGATAGAGGAGAAAACAAGATATAACCAACACCATATGGTTGTTTGACAGTTCGGATTTAATTTCATTATTAGTTGTGTTTAGTTGTTTTACCTGCATAATTCTAGTGGTTCTGTAACATATATTCTAACTACTTATAAATATGTAGGTGGGTTACCGTGAGGGTGTTATAGCAGGAAAAGAAGCTTCTTCGCAAGAGGGATTCAATATCGGCTTTAAGCAATCAGTCCTTGTTGGATACAACTGGGGTCTGGTCAGAGGTGTTACAAGTTAGAAAAATAATGTAAAGAAAAGAATTTTGTAACAGTAATTTCTCTCTTGCAGAAATCTGTGTATTATTTGGAATTTATGTAAATCTTATATTAACTATGTTTTCATTACCCATGCTGATGTATCTTCAACCTACATGAAGTGCTTTGGCTAACCTTCCAGATTGTTTAAGGGAGAAGTTGATTGGAACAGAAGACCAAATAACCGGATTGCAGGGATTGTATGAATCTGTGCATTCTCTTTCAACAACAGACGCCCTTAGATTATTTAATGATGAAATCATGGACAAAAAAGCTAGAGAGCAGAGTGAGAGTGCTGACACCAGTTCCCTTGAAGCTGGTTTGCCATAGCAAATACCAGACCGTAGTGGTCTAAGAATTCACTTTGCAGAACTACGTTCACTTCTTCTTGAATCCCCTGCAATTAAAGTACATCTAGATAGGTAGGAAATTAGTGTTATAATATTTATTTGATATTTGTAATTAAAGTCTGAAAACTTCTGCTCCGCTGCTAGCCCCTGGTCGTATTCTGTCATAGGAATTATACATTTGAGAAACGTTGTCAATTTCTCGACCAAAAAAAGAAAAAAGGAAACGTTGTCAATTTGGTTTGTAATGTTATGTATGATCTTGTTGTGAATCTTATTATGAGGGACGATGATGTGAGGAATCCCATCATCATTTTTGCCCTATTTTTCCGTTACAATGTGATAGTAAAACCGGCCGTTTCGGTATAGAAGCAACGTACAATCTACTTTACAGTAGTTGTAGCATTGTTGCATGCATGAGCTGCTTTAAATATGTTTGCTCCGTCATTGTTGCTAACATGGGCAATGGAGATGAACATAGGAATCAGTTAACACTTCACATCAATACTAAACGACCATAGTAAATGTCTTGGGAGGTAAGTGCTACCCGCAGTGGCCAGCAAGGTATAGATCAAATAACATCTGATTGTAGGAACTCAACACAATACGTATTAAAACTGTCATTACAAATATTGCTTATGAAGGTACATTAGTAGTACATACACTGAGCTTAGGAGAAACAACATTACTGTGTCCACAGTTTAACCCCCATTCGAATCATCACTGCATGAAGCTGCTTCCTTCCTCTCCAGAAAACCAGACTGGAGCCGAGAAAAGGTCAGTTGTTCTGCTGGTCCCGTAGTTTCTCTTGTCCGGCTGGCTGTATAGATACCTCCTAAATCCTAATTCAGTGGCTTATTATTTATATATTGCAGTCCTTTCACCTGCATAACAATATGAGAATTAATTCCCTTTCTTATTAGAAACCAAAAATATGAAGTCATGAATAGCTATAAGAATCAAATATCAGAAGGTCTTGGAGTTTGTGATTATATATTAACCTCAGTAACTGCCATCAGCTACAAGCTTGCATAGGCCTTGCCTGACTGAAGGCTGCTGAAGTATGCCTGCGACTTGTTTCACATTTGGGCACTGGCATGACCGCTTCGAAAGCTTCAACAAGCAATGCCACTTTCTTCTTCCTCGCTGGAGCAAGTTTTGTTACGGCCTGTTGGAGTGCAAAGTCAAGCATCCATTCCTCTGCATTTTTCTTTTCGTCTATCAACTGATGCCTGAGGTCAACCTTTTTTGCTTCAGGATCAGGAACCACTGGCAGATAATTTGGTTCTCTTTGAGTGTACTTCCTTTGTTCCTCCTCATCCACGCTAAGTCTCTTGAATTTGCTTCCTCTTCGGTAGTTGCAGGTGTCGGGAAGTTCTTCGTTGGAATTTCTTTCTCCATGGGAAAATTTTCTCTTCAGCCCAGGGCTAATACTATTATTGGCCATGAAAGTTTCTGTTGCATCTGGCTCTGAATTGTTTTCCACTTCTATATTATGAGGTTCTCCTGTGCTGTTTTCCGAGGCACCTGATCTGTTGTTCAGCCTTAAATCACCCTGATCCTCAGATTCAATGGAAGTTGAAATTTTTAAGCTGTCCATCTCCGAGCTTGACTTGTGAATTCACATTTTCTTCAAATTTGACAAAAAATTGTTTGTTTCCTGTCATGTGGTTACTGCATCTGCTATCCACGTACCATATATCTTGTGGTTCTTGAAGAGCGCTGAGACATGTATAAAATTGTTGCTCTGGAGAATCATTATTTTCTGTGAAATTGGCTGATATCTGCAATCTCTTTGAGAATGGTTGGGTAATTTGCATCGGGTACACTTCTATCGACAATCTGCACTTTTGTGCCCAGTCGTTTTACAAACATAACATTCAGGAACAAAGTTACCATTTTGGTTGTTTTGATGGTTGCGTCCTTGCTGATTGTTGTTGTTATGGTTGCCTTGTTGTTATGGTTGCCTTTGTTGTAATTCTTCTGCCAATGAAATTTACTTTTTCTGTTTTGAGACTTTTGAGATTCTCCTTTTTGTTTGTCTTCTTTCTCCTTCGAATCCAATTTGGATTGAAAGGCTTGCTCCAAGGATTGGTCTGTAGACCTATTAGTCCTTTTTATGTGCTTCCAAAGAACCAATTAGTTCATGGCGCGAAAGTGCAGCAAGATCTTTTGACTCCTCTATTGCTGCAACAACATGATCGAACTTCGGCGGTAGACTGTGTAGAGTTTTCTCTACAATTTTCTTGTCTGGAATTGTATCCCCGTAACTTCTAATTTGGTTAACAATTCCATAAACTTTTGTGAAGAAAACCTGAGATTCATTCTCCTTCATTAATAAATTATCAAACTCTCGCCACAAGGATTGGAGTTTGATGGAGATCACTTTCTGTGAACCTTGGAACTCAATTTTGAGTATTTCCCAAGCATTCTTTGATGTAGTTGCGGAAAGTAATCTTGGAAAGAGATTTTTGCTTACTCCCTGATGAATTAGGAATAAAGCCTTGGCATCTCTTTTCCTATTTTCTTTAAGTGCTTGCTGCGATTCCGATGTCGTTTTTCCCGTCGATGTTTTTTCCCGTTCCTCGTAACCATCTTCTACAAGATCCCAAAGATCTTGAGAGATGAACAAGGTCTTCATTTGTAGGCTCCAATATTCATAATTCTCTCCATCGAAAATAGGCATTGAATTTTGAATATTTCCAATGGCTGAGGAATTTGAACTTGATGCCATGATTAACACAACGGAGAAATCGATTGGTTCTGATATACCAAATTTGTTGGAGAAAGATGGATATGAGAGAATATGGAAGAGAGTTTTAAACAGAAAACTGAAGCCTTATTGATTTCAAATTGATTACAACACTAGGCCATCTTATTGGCTATTTATAATAACATTCAGACCTTTTCATAACAAACATAACTCTTGGATTAGTTCCAAGAGTTGCAGACACAACAATAGACTTCTAATGAGATACAACTCTTCCTAAACATAGCTCTTATCAAGAGACACAACTCTACTTAACAACTGATACAACTTACAGGGAGAAAATGCATTACGTTTAACATACTTTTTCATAAACTAATATCTTTTGTTTACCAACCCGATTTGCCCACCATACGTTTATTTTAACCTTTCCTCCCCTTCCCACGTGCTCTTTGTGCAAAGTCAACGACTTCCCCTTTGCGTGAGTTACTGGCTTTCCATAGATAACCCGCTACGTGAGCACAGTCAAAGCCATTACTCATTAAATGAGTTGTGGGGGCCACGCCAGCAAGTGGCAAAATCTTTGCTCTCTTTCTTTGGCCATAGAGTGGAAAGTTCGCTCAATCTTCGGTTATTGTTTGTCGTGGCCGTGGCTCCGAATATTATGGACGCCCTCCGTGTGGACCCAAATTCTAAGACCGTGACCGTGCACGTATTGCAAGGGCCGTTTCTTGGATTTGGTTCTTTTCCTTGCTCAAGTTGAAAGAGCAAATGATGAATGAGTACATCCGGGAGATTCGGCCGAGGGGCGATGTCATGTAGTCGGCCCAGTGGGCCGAGAATTTTAGGTGTAAACAGTAGGTGGTTCATATGTTTCCTGTTATGTGTTTTGAGTCTTATTTCGGGTGTGTTATGAGTTCTTGTATTTATTCCAATAGGCTTGAGTGATTGTCCTTGTGGAACTAGAGTTTGGAGGACTATAAATATATCATTGTGGTGTTAGTCTCCATGTGATGTGATATGGTGTGATATCTCATAAGCGTTTCTCGTCTTCAGGGGTTGAGATAAACCGACTAAGTGAGAAAAGTTGTAGTAAGTTTGGGTGTATGGGAGACTATATTGAGAGAGTTGAGATGAGTGAAATTACTTGAGAGTGTGTGATATTGAAAATGTTATATATTTTTCGTTGTAATTTATTCTACCTTAATGGATTTGTCATCGCTAGGGGTGGACATTCGGATTGGAAAACCGGAACATCAAATCGGACCGGGAGAAAAATAATAATTGAGGACAAAAATTAATTGTTGAAGAAAAAAAAAATTTCAAAGACTGAAGAAAATATAACCATGCACAATGCAGGGATCCAATTCGATCCCAGCTTTGATGTGAATTACAAACAGCACTCACACGCCACTACTGCTGGAGGAAAGTTACACTAAAGTTTGCTACGCCCACGCATATAAAACTATGACCACATAAAAAATAAAAAATAAAAAATAATTGTGCCCTCTCTTGAGAAGTGGCCCAGCGCGATCGCACTCCTACCCAGGCTTAGGGCATGGTTAAGATTCAGTTACAAAGCTAAACAACTTATATAAATCAGTTCTACATTGTAATAGCTTTCATAATTGAAAATCAGTAGAAGTCATATCTCTTTTCTTTTTTTTAGCCAAACAACATAAATATCATTGCTATATGCCGAAAGGCTCGATTACAATGGCAATCAATCACTTGAACCCATATTCAAACCCAATCAAGGACGTAATACTGGTTTCAATGAGATACAAAAGATAATCACGTCTCCTGTACACCCCAGGTTAATAGGATACAAAATATAAGCACGAATACTCCCCCAATCATAACCCTAAGGACTCAAATTTAGCTCTAGCGACTTTTTCACGAAAAATTGAAAAATGCCCCAAGACACGACTTGAGTCACATCTCATTTAGCTGTTGCAACTACACCATCACAATTAGTTTTGTTTTTTTGGTCAAACCATCACAATTGGTGTCACATTATAACCATGGAATATTATATCAAAATTCACTTTTTGTTTTTGTTTAATATAAAAAATCACAATTATGGAATGGAAAACTAGTCAAACAATATGGTAGAATATGGTAGAATATTTTCATATTGTATTTCATTCTCCAAAAGAAGGTATTTATAATACAAGGTTACAAACCCTAGTAGGGTTATACTAGGAAACAAGATAAATCCTAATTACATAATATCTATACAAAAGGGAAATAAATAAAATCATAATATACTAGGAAGTAAATCCCAAATAGAATGGGACTACGACTACTCGCGCCAACACTCCCCCTCAAGTTGGAGCAAAGACGTCACGCATGCCTAACTTGTCAAGCGAGTTGAGAAAGATAGTGGTTGACACAGACTTTTGTAAGAACATCGACTAAGCGATACTCTGAACTTATAAACGGGAAGAAAACAATTTCTGCATCCAAATTCTCTTTAATAAAATTCCGATCAACCTCCACATGCTTCGTACGATCATGTTGCACCGGATTATGCGCTATAGCAATTGCCGCTGATTGTCACAATATAAATCCATGGGTTTTTTCGCCCAAAACCAAGATCTCTCAACAATCTCCTCAACCACAGTAACTCACATACACCGTGGCCATCCCACGATACTCGGCCTCGGCACTAGATCGGGACACCACTTTTTGTTTCTTACTTCTCCAAGTAACAAGATTACCACCAACAAACATGAAATACCCGGACGTAGAACGCCTATCGGTGGTCGAACCGACCTAATCAAAGATCTCAGTATACCCTTCCACATCTCGTATGACCATACTTGGAAAACATTAACCCCTTGCCAGGAGTTCCTTTCAAATATCTCAAAATACGCGTCACGGATCCCATATGATCTACACTAGGAGAATGCATAAACCGACTCACTATACTCACTACATATGCAATATCGTGCCTTGTATGAGCTAAATAAATCAATTTCCCCACAAGCCATTGATAACGCTCTTTATCGGTAGGAACTTGATCGAGGATATAACCCCAACTTATGATTCTCGCTCACTAGGGGTATCAATTGGTTTACAATCCAACATTCCAGTTTCGCAAGTAAATCCAAAACATACTTTCTTTGAGACAGAAAGATACCATGCTTGGACTGGCAACTTCAATCCCGAGAAAGTACTTCAAGTCACCTAACGATTTCATGTCAAACTCGGATGCCGATACTTTTGAAGATTTTGCATTTCTGCTGATCATCTCCAAATACAATCATATCATCAACATAAATTATTAAAGCTGTCAATTTACCTTTATGACGCTTGAGAAAAGGTATGATCCGAGTTACTTTGCGCATACCCAAACTTCCTCATAGATGCAGCAAACCTCCCAAACCATGCCCTAGGAGACTGCTTCAATCCATACAAGGATTTCCGCAGTTTACACACAACACCCTCCTTGGAGGTCACAGGAATACCAGGGGAGGATCCATGTATATCTCTTCTTTGAGGTCACCATTTAGGAATGCATTCTTGACATCAAACCGCAACAGGGCCGATCATGATTGGCGGCTAAAGATAAGAGTACGCGCACAAGATTGAGCTTTGCTACTGGGGCAAAGGTCTCCGTGTAATTCACTCCATAAGTCCGAGTATAGCCTTTTGCTACCAATCTTGCCTTGTAACGGTCAATTGAACCGTCGACTTTATGCTTCAAAGTAAACACCCATATGCACCCAACAGCCTTTTTCCTTTCGGTAAAGGAACTAATTCCCAAGTGGCATTCTTGTTCAAAGCTTCCATCTCAACATTCATTGCATCTACCCATTTGGGATTTGATAGAGCATCCTGCAACTTAGTTGGCACACATACACTAGATAATTGACACAAATATGACGCATATGACTTAGATAAATGATGAGTTGACACATAATGGCTAATGGGATATTTGGACTTGGCATGTATATCAGAGAATATTGTACTTTGGGCTTCCCACGAGTAGTTCGTGGGGGTAATTGATAAACAGGCACATCATCGGGAATTACCTCATTATTATCACGAGTTGATTGGGGCAATGGCGGGCGGAGGGGGTCTTGCATCGAACTCATCTATACAAGAGTCACCAGAATCAGCATTACGTTCTTCTAAGACAAACCAGAATCGTCAAAAATATTGTGGGCGACGGCCGCTTCCTATCCTGGCGACGGTCGTTTCAGGCCGTGTATATCAACTTCATCTATAGGACCAGGCAACCGTCGCGCCCATCTTGGTGACCGGTCGCTTCATGCCGTGGCCATCACTATCTGCTCCAGACCTTGGCGGCCAGGTTGCGAGTGCGGCCGTCGTTTCTATCCCGTAAGCAATTTCTTGATTCCTTCACGATCATCTTTAAGTCCACAGTCATCTTTAAGTCCATAGTCTTCCACTCCAAAACTCTCCCCTCTCCCCCTGAATTAGAGAGGAAGGAGAAACATAATACGGCACTTCTTCATGGAATGTAACGTCCAAAGTAACATGCATCTTTTGAGTAGGAGGGTGATAACATTTATAACCCTTCTGAGTGGTAGCATAGCCAAGGAAGACACAACGTATGGCACAAGGATCAAGTTTACTCCGTTGATGAGAGTAGACATGAACATAGGCAACACACCCAAAAATTTTAGGGGGCAACTTGGAGACGGAGACATGGGAAATAAGGGCATCAAACACATCATGCGGAGTCTTGAAATCAAGAACCCGGCTAGGAGTACGATTAATCAAATATGCAGCAGACAGAACAGCATGCCCCCAAAGATGATGGGGAACAGACATATCCAATATGAGTGAGCGGGCAACTTCAAGTAATCGACGATTCTTGCGTTCGGACACACCATTCGCTGCGGAGTAAATGAAGTGGTAGTTTGGTGAATAATGCCTTGAGTAATCAAGAAATGGGTCAAGGTATTATTCACATATTCACCTCCGTTATCGATCCAAACACTTTGACTTGAACATGAAACCGAGTAGACACCATGGCACAAAAATCGGGAAGAATAGAAGCAACATCACATTTATTCTTCATCAAAAACACCCAAGTTAAGCGAGTGCGATCGTCAATAAATGTAACAAACCAATGGAAACCATTCGAAGACACACGAGCGGGGCCCCAGGACATCCGAATGCACTAAATCAAATGGCTTGGCAGCTTTACTATCACTTAAAGGAAACACAGTTCGATGACTCTTGGCCAAAATACACATCTCACATTTAAAACTGGATTCATCACGGGAGCGGAATAAAGATGGAAACAAACGTTTAAGGTAGCCAAATGATGGGTGTCCCAAGCGACGATGCCATAACCAAATTTGCTGTTTGTCTTTGACACCGCAACTTTGAACAAGATTAACGACACGATCACGAATAGTGCGAGAAGGCAATGTCAAATAATATAACCCCTATCCGTTTACCATGCCCAATCGTCTCGTGAGTCTTGAGATCCTGAAAAGAGCAATGTGTAGGATAGAAAGTAGCGTAAGCATTAAGTGTATCAATTAAGCGACCAACGGATAACAAGTTACAATGGATATTGGGAACTAGCAATGCACGAGATAATGACAGAGTAGGAGTGAGAGAGATTGTGCCCTCACCAAGAATCGGAGAGGGCAAGCCATTAGCACTAGTTATGTATGGGTCACGGGTGTTCTTGGACAACTCATCAAAAATTTAGCATCACAAATCATATGATCAGAAGCACCAATGTCAATTATCCAAGTATTGAAGCCGGTACTTGGAATGGAGTCAGAACCACACAATTTTGCGTATAAAGAAGAATAAAGCACCAATAATGGAGTTATCACCCATGATTGCAGCAGAAACTCAACAGACCACGGCAAAGTACAACAGAACACAGCAGAGGCACAAATATGGCAGATGCACGAACACAGGCATGAACACAGTAGAGATACGAATACAACAGAGTATGCAGCGGAACACAGTAGGGGCACAAAAAATACACACAAACCCATGAGGGCACACACGGCACAGGCACGAGCACAAGAGAACCCTAAAAAGAAATTAGGGCACACAGTAGAACACTAGTGGGCACAATCCACAGGTCACCAGAAAGTCGGCTATGATGCCAAGTCAAACAATACGATAGAATATGGTAGAATATTTTCAGATTGTATTTCATTCTCCAAAAGAAGGTATTTATAATACAAGGTTACAAACCCTAGTAGGGTTATACTAGGAAACAAGATAAATCCTAATTACATAATATCTATACAAAAGGGAAATAAATAAAATCATAATATACTAGGAAGTAAATCCCAAATAGAATGGGACTAGGACTACTCGCGCCAACAAAACTTCTGGTGTTTATTTGGGTAAATTTGTTGTTTGGTTGAAAATTATTATTTTTATCCTTAAAATACAACGGTAAAAAGTTATTTCTAGTCCTTGTAGTTTGCCGGTTACCACTTAGGTACTTATAATTTCAATTTTTGCAATTTTATCCTTGTAGTTTTCAACTGTGTCAATTTTATCCTTATAATTTTCAAGTCGAAGCAATTCAATGACACATTTCAAGTTCTATCATAAGCCCTCTCAATTCTGTTAAGTTATGATCACGTGTCACTCACATAGAGGGATGTTTTGGCCAACTCGAGCCAAATTCCTTCAAATTTGCCCAAATTTCAACCTAGAGAAGTAAATTTGTTTGACACCCTAAGCCCCAAAATCGCGCTAAAGTGAAAGGGAATAGCTTTAGGTTGTGTTTTATTGTTAGATGGCTGGAGTGAACCATCTAACAACGCTATATGCTCGTTAGAATTCTCGGCCCGATCAAAAGCAACAACTTCTTCCATGAAAAAGTGAGACAGTCGAGAAATTATCATTGACGGCGTCGCCACCCCACCTTCGCCCCTCAACCACCGCCACCAACCACAATCCACACATACTCTCTCTCTCTCTCTCTCTCTCTCTCTCTCCAGGTGAGCTCTTACATCTTCCTCCTCACCTTTCTCTTTTCGATAGAATTTTCTGATTGCAGGCTGTGCTTTTGATTTAGGGGTCTTTGGAGGTTGGTTTTTGGTGATTAATTTTCGGTCTCAGGGTTTTTGGGTGTTTTTTTCCTCGGCTGGAGTTCAGATTGGGTAATTTCAGTTTGTGACTGGCTGACCTTTTATTTATGGGGGTTTTTTTTTTCTGATTACCTGTGAGAACCAAATACATGCACCAGTCTTTATGTTTTTCCTTCCTCTAACATTGTAGAGATTTGTTTTTTTTGGTTTTTAGAAGTTTTAGGTGAATCAAATGAATATAACATCTTCTTCGTTTATTTAACATCAGTCTTTTTGTTTTCAGAATATTTTTATGAGATTGATTATGAAAGCTAAGCTTTGCTTCGATGGCCTTGGTGAAGGTCTCTTAGTTTGTGGTTGAATTTATTGTAACAACTATGTAGCAACTTTCTGTGAACTCTATGGTAACTGAAGCATGTGTGGCATTGTTTAAATTCTTTGAAGCACAAATTCTCTTCACCAATGATTAATTTAGTTTTAAATTATGGAGTTATGTGAGATTCATGCACCTTTTTTTCTCCATAGACTAATTTTTATTTCGTCTTACATGCCGATGACTCTGTATTTCGACTTCTACTTCAGTTCTTCTCCTTTTTTTGTTTTTTGTTTTTGTGGAATGGGTGGATGCTGATGGCTTTTCAGTAATGGCTACTACTTACGTGGGTATTTGCTGAGCTTTTCATGGCTACTTCCGTGGGTATTTTCACGTGTAATATGACTAAATATAAATTTAACAGTGTTAACAATATTTCAACAAAATATTTCATATTACACGTGTCAAAAAATATATGGAGAAAACATGGGGCACAGGTGATTTGGTAACAGGAAAATTGAACTCATCTTTCCCCATTTCAAAAGGTTTTTTTCTTTCTTTTTGTCAAGGGGTAAAAGAATCATTTCACAAAGGGATTAGGTCTTGAAAACCAGTTGAAAAAGAGTCACCGCTGCCATAATTGCAACAGAAGCGATGGCCCATCATGACCAGGGGATTTCTGGCCCAGTTTCTTTATTGAGCTCCTTGATAAGAAAAAGACTCAGCCTACTCTTGACTTGGTAATACAGCATAATCCTCGTATTAGGAGTGGTGCTAAATGAATCTTAAAATTAACTGAGTACACCTTACTATAAAAGTATTTATTAAATTATTAATTTGCCCTAATATAAAATGACAAAAAATGATATATGGAATTGAGAAATAAATATAATTTTAATAAGCACACCATACTCATCACATTCAACCTTAATCAAACGTTGAGAAATTTTCATATTGCTTGGTGTCCACTCATCGAGGGCTTCTACAAAATAGCTCTCATCAGTCCTTTCCTCTCCTCTACAGCTGTGGTAAGGAATGGTTTTTGTTTCTCATTCTCCATCTCTAAGTTTCATATCAAGGTGTAACAGATACATAATGGAAAAACGATAGTTACTCCATTTGATACTATCTGTTTTACTTCAAGTTCGTTTAGAATCAGTAGACGATGGACTGAAATTGTATGAAGAATTTTTTGGTACCTGCGATGGGTTTCAGAGGAAGAAAAATTAGAGGGAGAAAGAATGCACTGTGAAAGTTGACCGTAGCTGGGCTCCAATTTCTGATGGGTCGGATTTACATAGAATATATGACTGCTAAGGTCATTTTACTGATACGCAATATCTCAGATCTTATCATTGTCCCTCCTCCTAAACTCCCACCTCTATTGCTTCAACCCATCACCCATTTTAAAGGTGAAATAGTGAATTTGTGTAATTGTGATTGTGCTATCTCAGATATCTATACATAATTATTATTTGTTGCTCCTCTGGCTTTTGCTCATTTTATGCATTGCAAGCGTCACGTTTTATGCATCAACCTATTGTAAGCATCACATTGTATGCATTGTAAGGTATACCCAATACTCTCATAATTATAAGAGTCGTATATTGATGAAAAATAAAAACAAATATCTTGAATTTGTGACAACCCAGATAACATAAAAACAAATTTATGAAGTACAAGTTGTAAACACAGAGTATAAGCATATGGTGTATTCAGTTAATTAGGGTGTTGTGTGATAGAGTGTATTAGGGTGTATCAGGGGTATTTTTGGTAGTTAAATAGGGTGTACTTAGTTAATTTTATATTTTGATTAAAATATTAGAATGTACTTAGATTATAGAGTGTACTCAATTAATTTTAAGGTTCATTTAGCACTACTCTATTTTTTTCAAATGGTAGTGCATTTTTACCAATGGTTTTAAACCTACACAAGTAAAAATATGTTTTTAAAACGGTACAAGTAAGAATACTTTATTTAAAATAATATTTCTTGAAAAGAAAAAGTTCTTTATTGTATTTTGGTAACGTTAAAAAGTTCTTTTTTTTTTATCATTTACTGTCCAGGGCCCTCGTCTTTGAGCCGAGGAAGGCTATGGCGTAAATGACGATAAATGACACAATACTCATGGACAACGAAGTTGCCCTTGGAGTCGCAAGGAGTTTAGTGACTCCCAGAGATGCACGAGTGCTCGGCGCAAAGTGTGACAATCGAATCGTGAGTGATGCCATGGCACCGCCGCACAAAGCACGACCACTATCGCAACGGTGGGTTATCGCCTAATTGCGAAATCCCGTGAGTTGGAGCTAGTAAGGGCTTAGTTGGCGGCATCGCAGAATGTGGTTGAGGATTGTCAAGGCATTATAAGGGACTTGAAAAAGGAGAGGACAAGGATGGTGGAGTTTAATCGACGTCGCCTAGACGGTTTGCGATGCAGAGAATAAACGACTATCAACGATGGTAGATTTGTACGCTAAAGACATGCGCACGAGTCTGGAGTCTATTGGGCGACCGGGTAAGCGCAAGCAGCCAGAGCACGAGACAAGTGGTGCTCAAGCCAAGAGTGCAGCCATAAGTGCGATCTTTGGGAGCTCAAGTGATGGGCCCCAAGAGGTCATGCGTGAAGACTAAAGACGACATATGGACCCCGTTTGAATCCACTTCCCACGTAAAATTAAAAAAATAATAATAATAATAATAATTCATTTTAAAATTTAAAATGAATTATTATTATTTTTTTATTTTTTTTTACGTGGGAAGTGGATTCAAACGGGGTCCATATGTCGATCCCCTGCAACGGCGCCAAAATTTTGTTAACTCGCAAGTGCACAAGGCGTTGGATAGTATAGCTTGTGTAAGTACGAGGTCGATCCCACGAGGATTGATGATAGATTGATTCAATTTGATTCCCTGCACAAAATAGAAATGAAAAGAAAATAAATACAACAATAAAGAAAGAAAAGAAATTAACTCAAGCAAATTAGTTACCAAGTTCAATTCATATTCTCGCATTGATTCTAGCTAAAGTATGATTAAGCCATGGTGTCTGGTCCTAACCTTGTATTTCTAATTCCCTAATTAGATCCTTGTTGTCGAACCTAAATTAAGCATTAGAAATCCATTAAGCATAGAAGAATGTTTTAAACAACCAAGCATGTATCTAATCCCTGTTGTCGAATGTCCATACATACTCTTCCTATTCATAGTTCAATTTGAATTAATGCATGGTGTCTACTCTTAATTCAAACCAAGATAGCTAACATACAAGTTTTAATGGTGATCACTCATTCAAACAAGCATATTAACTTATAAGCATAATGAATAAGAACAAGAACCGTAATTGAAACTTGGAAACTAATTAAACTTGAAAACTTAAGAAAAGAAATTACATTACAATGGAAAATAAATTACAACTAAAAAGCAAAATGGTTTTGTTACAACAATTGAGAACTAAAAAGAAAACTAAGAGAATTTGAGGGAGAGAAGGGAGAGGAGCTCTAGAGAGATGTTTGAGAGCTCCTCCCCTTGGGGGTGTGTTTACAAGCTTGGAGAAACTCACTATTTATAGGCCTAGGGGAAGTATAAATCTGATTATACAATTGAGTTTACTAACCACACTCACTTCACCAACTTACACCACTCAATTCACCAACTTAACCTAACTTCCCCACTAAAATGATTAGCTCATGCATGACAATGCATTGCAGTCAGCTTGTGGGCTCGATTTGGGCTTGTTCCTTCACTCTAACAAATCTGGAAAAATATGGATCTTGAAGCTCTTTGTGTCGACATTACAATGAATAAGAACAAGAACTATAATTGAAACTTGGAAACTAATTAAACTTGAAAACTTAAGAAAAGAATTTACATTACAATGAAAAATAAATTACAACTAAGAGAAATTTAAAGGGAAATTTAGCAAAATGATTTTGTTACAACAATTGATAACTAAAAAGAAAACTAAGAGAAATTGAGGGAGAGAAGGGAGAGGAGCTCTAGAGAGATGTTTGAGAGCTCCCCCTTGGGGTGTATATTTATAGGCCTAGGGGAAGTATAAATCTGATTATACAATTGAGTTTACTAACCACACTCACTTCACCAACTTACACCACTCAATTCACCAACTTTACCTAACTTCCCCACTAAAATGATTAGCTCATGCATGACAATGCATTGCAGTCAGCTTGTGGGCTCGATTTGGGCTTGTTCCTTCACTCTAACAAATCTAGAAAAATATGGATCTTGAAGCTCTTTGTCTTATCTTTCCAAGCATATGCAGCCCAACTCAAGGAAAAATCGGGAAGGCCTTCAAAAGTCATTTTTGGCCCAGTAACGCAGATGCTGCCGAATTTGACCTTAAGTTGCCCAAACTTGCATAACTTCATCTAGAAGACTCGGAATCATGAACCGTCAAATGCTATAGAAACTAGACTTCCGTATCTTTCCAATGATATATGGCTCATTATCTGGTTCTTCTTGAGCAAGTACAGTCCAATCCGTGAAGTTGACTGATCTGCAGACACCGTTTTGAACTAACTTGACTCCAAAGTGCATTAAATGAGTCCCAAGCTTATTACACTGAAACAAACACAAAATAGATTAAAAGCACAAGTTTAACTCAAAAACATAACCAAATCATAAGTTAGAAGGGTACAAAATGATATGTAATTATGCACCGAACAAGAAGAGAGAAGGAAAAGAAAGAAAAAGAGAGAGAGAAGTAAGAAAAAAACAAGAAAGAGGGAGGGGATACTGCACGGATTAATTAATTAAATTTTAAAAAATGGTGAGAATGCTCAAGGGGGTTTGAACCTTTTACCTCCAAGTTGTACGTAAGCCATTGAACCAATGAAGTAAAACCTTTATATATATATAATAGCTATGTAGTTCCAAGGATTGAACCAATGAAGTAAAACCTTTATATATATATATATATATATATATATATATATATATATATATATATATATAATAGCTATGTATATATATATATAATAGCTATGTAGTTCCAAGGATTGAAAGATATTTAAAACTCTTAACGCATGCCAAATTTCTCCAAAAGCAAGTTAAAGTCTGACAAAATATAATCTTATTCCCACTACCCCTCTCTCTCTCTCTCTCTGACAAAATATAAAACTCTTCTTCCCACTCCCTCTCTCTCTCTTTCTTTTTTTCCCTTCATCTTCATCCTCCTCCCTCTATCTCTTTTTCGTTCTTTTTTTTCCTTCTTATTTTTCTTCCACTCTCCCTCTGTTTCTTTGGCCAACCATTCAGCCATTGCAGGGGTCACATTCCTTCTCCCCAAGCCATGATTTTTGGTTTGCGGGGTCAATCGACCCGTTGGCCCCAATGTGCATCCGCCAGTGCTAGAAGTCTGATTTCAAAAGTTCAAGTCGAAAACTTCCTTCATCAAAGTTGTTTGTCTGTTCGAATACTATAGCATACCCAAACATGAGCATCATCAGACCGGTCTAACTACCTCGAACCGGCTATGATATTTCGTGTTTATCCATGACTGGTGAGTTTTCTGCAGCTCGGTTTTCAACAGCTTTTAATCTCCAATGCTTGTTTGACAAAATGTCCTTCTCTAAGGTTGTTCCTCAGTTGGAGAACTATGACATCCAAAAATCAGAGCAATCCAACTACTCTAGTTATGTCTGTGGTAAGCATGTTCGTCACTTCATCGGATTCTATCGCTATCATCTGTACAATACCTTATTCACTCTTGTATGTCACTTTTCCCTTGTTCATATGACAATACTTCCTTCATGAAGGTTGTTCAGAATTCTTTTCTCTACAATATATCCAAAAATAGTGGCAGTCCAACAAGTGTAGCTTTCTCGGTAGAACAAGCTTTTGTTTGAGTTGGTTATTTCTCTTTGAGGTTGTTAATTTAATGCTCTCTTATTTTAATAGTATTTTAACCATTTATTTAATGTCAACTATTTTTTGTTGTTGCTTTTGTGTCTGTACTTTTTCAAAAATTAATTTAAAAATATTAAAAATATTTATGACTCTTTAAAATAGGGAGTATGGTTGGAGTTGAAATTTGATAGAGATTTCCTAAAATAGGTTTTTAGTGTTTTTAGTTAAATTTTAACTAAAGAAGAGGGAGCGTGATTGTAAATGCTGTTAAACTCAAGTTTAGCCCGAGTTAATGAAATATTAAAAAATAAACCAAATGCAAATAAGAATGATAATATAGTATAACCCTAACGTTTTAAAGCACACCAATATAATAATTGCGACATCTTTGCATTTAATTATAAGATCGTAAAGCCTAACGTTTATGACCAAACTTGAATGAAGCAAACGCAAGCTATTTCATAAAAAGATGTGAGCTGCTAACGAGATTTGTTAGCTGGGGTCATTTTAAGAAGGGGAGAATGTCACTTAGACTCCCTGAAGTTTGGTATAATTAGACTCAGATCCCGCTTGTTTCATTTACTACAATCACTTCTGTTAGTTAATTTTGACGGAACTGGTAGTTGACCGGGTCTCTGCCTCTCTCTCTCTCCAAATCTCTCTTCAAATTGAACGTGTCAACTATAATGAGATTTTCTATTTAAACCTCAAACTTCTCTTTGTTCACCCCATGTTCTAAGTTCATCTCAACTTCAAATTTAAATATTCACAATTTCTAAGAAAACCCCACTATCTTCCCAAATTACCCTTAAATACACCCAAAGCTGAAAAAATAAGAAATAAAAGAGATTTTCTATTTAAACCCTACAATTTCTTTGTTCACCCCAATACTCAAATCATTAAACAATATTTGTAGTATGCATGCGATTTTGTTGTTTTCACAAGCTGTTTTTATCATGTGATTAGATCATATGGGAAATTGTAGTTTGTTTGGTTTCGTTTTATGATGACAGTGAAAACCAATGACCACAACGGATTTGAGACTATGGCCAAACAAGCATTTGGATGGGACTTGAACAAGCTCTCCACAGCCAACAATTCCCTGTTTCCAAAAGTCTTGGACGAAATCCAAGTCATAAAGAACCTGACTTTACAAGAAGAAGAGTTACCAGCAAAGAAGTCTCTCATTCTTGTTGAAAACAGAGAGAGTTTTGGTTCATGGGGTAAGCTTTTGAGCTTGCGCTTGTGTTTCCTGATCCGCCTTGGCCTTTGGAGTGAAAATTTTGAGATCAGTACCATTGAATTTCTTGGGTTGTGCAGAGGAGGCAAATGGGTCTTTAAGAATATAGGCGCATTTTCTTCCTTCACCACATACATCGCAGAAGAAGAAATCTTTGAACTTGAAGAAGAAGAAGAAACATGCGCAGGAACCCAATTTAGGGTTAAATATTAAGTTCGATGACCTTTTTTGTCTTTTTACACAATAATAAAACTTACAGTTTAATTATTTAAGTATTTGGATGAACAAAGAGGAGTGCGGGGTTTAAATATAAAATTTCACTATAATTCAAAGGTCAAAATAAAGACTAAAAATTAAACAAAATAAAAAATAAAAAAAATCCTAGAACAACCCAAACATCCCAAGAACCTAAGACCAGAAAACCACCCCACCCTCGTCGCTCATAATCATCGTTTCAAACCTGCTGTGGTTGACATAAAAACTAAAGTTTAGTTGCATATCTAGAAACGCTTAGTTTCAAATCTAATGAAACCAAGTCAGCATCCATGAAACAACCTGAAAGTAGATGGGAGGATTTCAAATTAAATTCAAACAGAGCATCTCGTCGGTTGCATATCATATCATAGATTATGAGTTAGAATTGCTATGAGATTTGTTTGGTTGGGTTTTTGATTGGTTTACCTTTGACTTTTTCATAATTAAAATTGTAGGTGTTGAGCCGCTTGCATTTTTCGTTTTGAGAATTTCCTTGGTCTTTTTTTTGACAACCCAGAACTCCACTTTCAGCTTTGCTGACTCAGCACTCAAACTGGGGCCCACTCGCTTAACCCTACAATCTTTGGCGGCCAAAGAAACTCTAGCAATAATTGCTAGATAGGTACCTCAGTGAGTTTCGAACCCCAAGCAGACGGTTCCCCAACCACTAGACCACAACTCACGGGTATGACTAGTATCTATGTGTGCAAAGTGTACTGTTTGTTCTTTTAATTTTATGAGACTTTTTTTTTTAAATCGAAAATGTTATGAGACTTGATTGGTGGAGTTTTGGTTGGTTGGTTTAACTTACTTTTTCATAATAAAAATTGTAGGAGTGGAATCGCTTGCAACAGTTTCATTTGGTTTGAGAATTTCCTTAGTCTCTGGTGGCTTTATATAAAAAGGCAACAGATAATGGAAGAGATTGGTACTTCAATTGCATCTAAAATTCTAGAAGAACCACTGGCACTAATCGGGAGACAACTCAGCTATCTAATTTGCTACCATTCTAACATAGAAAGTCTGCGCTTAAAAGGCTTGATGACAAGAAAATTGATGTGCAAAGATCTGTGGAAGCTGCAAATAGGAATGGTGAAATCATCAAAGTTGAAGTTGAGAGCTGGATGGAGGATGTAGACAAAATATTTAGTGAAGTGCAAGAACTTGAAAACGAAGTCAATATGCAAAGGCGGTGTTTGTATGGATTGTGCCCAAGTTTGAAATCGCTGTATTCTTTGAGTAGGAAAGCCAAGAAGATTGCTGAGCGTGTACTTGATCTCAAACTAGACGAAGGACTGAGTAATAATGTTGCCAATCCTGCACCTCTGCAACAGCTAGGGTCAATAATCTCTAGTGAAGGTTTTAAGGGTTTTGAATCCAGAAAAGCAGTCATGAATGATGTGGTTAGTGCTTTGCGGAATGAAAAGACAAGAATAATTGGGATTTGCGGGATGGGAGGTGTGGGTAAAACCACAATGGTGAAAGAAATCATCAAGAGATTACAAGGAACGAATAAGCTGTTTGATGATGTTGTGATGTCAACTGTCTCCGCAACTGTAAGCATTAGGACAATTCAAGCTGAAATTGCAAAGCCAATAGGTATGAAATTCGACGAGGCACCTGAATCTATAAGAGCTCAAGAGCTACATGAGAGAATCAAGCAGAGTAAAAGAATCCTGATTATATTAGATGATGTATGGTCAGAGCTTAAATTACAGGATGTAGGAATCCCTTTTGGTGTTGGACCTACAACTAATCAAGTTCATGAAGGGTGCAAAATTTTGTTGACATCTCGAAATGAAGAAGTTTGTAAAGTAATGGGGTGTAAAGATGACATTTTTAAAGTCCAAGCCTTGAAAAAAGAAGAAGCATGGGAGCTTTTCAGGGCGACTGTAGGTGAATCCTTGGACAATAATCCTGATTTGTCTCATGTTGCAAAATTGATTGTTGATGAATGCAAAGGTTTACCCATTGCTATCATAACTGTTGGGAAAGCTCTTCTATCAAGTAATGGAAAGCATGAATGGAATACTGCCTTGCAAGAATTGAAAAATTATGTCCCAGAAAACATTCCTGGGATGGAACACAGTGTTTATTCTTGCATAAAATTGAGTTATGATAAATTGGAGAGTGATGAAGTCAAGTCATGCTTTTTACTTTATTGCTTATTTCCAGAAGATTATGATGTTCCGATTGAGTATTTGGTGAGGTATGGGTCGAGTCGAGCAACTTTTAGAAACACAGTCGATGATGTAAGAAACAAAGTGCATTCTTTCATTGGACAACTAAAAAGAAGGTATTTGTTGTTGGATAGTCTCGAGGAAGAGTGTATCAAAATGCATGACATAGTTCGTGATGTTGCTATATCAATTGCCTCCAAAGATCCTCATAGATTTATGGTAAGATCGTTTGATGCGGAAGGTGGAGATGGAGGATGGCCAGGAGTACAAAAAGCTACAAACCAAGAACATTATAGTGCAATTTCATTAATTGATATTAAGTTAGATGAAGATATTACAGATGGTTTGGAGTGCCAAAAACTTGAGCTTCTACAACTGAAAAATTTCTCCAGTTCAGAATATTCCCACCACTTTAAAAGGTTGAAAGAACTCAAGGTTTTAGCTTTCTTGGGAATGGATATGTCAAGTTATTTGGCCTCGAAAAGATCTCTAGCGCTTGGAGAACCCAAGTACCTTCATACCTTGTGTCTAGAGAATTGTAAATTGGGAGACATATCTCATGTTATTGGAGTTTTGGAGAATTTAGAGATCCTCAGCTTTGCTAGCTCTGAAATCAGTAAGTTGCCTAAAGAAATCAGAGATCTTCGACGATTAAGGATTCTAGATGCAACATATTGTAAAGGACTTAAAGAAATTCCTCATGGTGTCTTATCCAACTTAAGAAGGTTAGAAGAGTTGTACATGGCAAAAAGCTTTCTCAATTGGGGGCCAACAATAGGAAGCAAGGACGAAACGAGAATGGCAAGCCTTGATGAGGTGACGTCTCTATCTGTTCATTTAAAAGTCTTAGCCATAGAAATAATTGATCGTCAGATAGTGTGGAATGGGTTTCTCTTAAAGAACGAGCATATAAGATTTCATTTATCTATCAATGCTAGTCGATCACACAATGTTGGAATGCCTGGTTATCTATTTGAAAATAGTTTGATGCTTTATGGTGGTGTAACGAAATATATGGAGATTGGAACATTTCGATACCTTTTGGAACATTTCGATACCTTTTGAAGCAATCTGAAGACTTAAACAATTTGATGCTTTTGAAGCAATCTGATGATCAAGGGGGCTTTCAACGCTTGAAAGTTTTATCAATCATGTATGACGAATCCATAGAGTATCTTTTGAATGGAACATATTGGACTCGTCAACATCCAGACAAGCGCTCCTTTATGAACCTAAGATCTATTGAAATTAACAAATGTTGTGAGTTAAAATATGTATTTTCACTATCCGTAGCACAAAACTTGGTACAACTCCAAAGCTTAAAAGTTGTAAACTGTGCTAAAGTGGAAGAGATCATATCAAAGGAGAGAATGGAAGATGATGATACATCTCACAGGATAACTTTCCCAAGATTAACTTTTTTGAGGCTTTATGATCTACCCAAGCTCCTTGGTTTCTACACGGGCAACCAACGGGACTCCACCTATGAGGTATGTATGTATACACTTTTGATGCTTGAATGGTATATACTTGTTACTCTTTGGAATATGCTGCTTTTGTTGCGCTTGATACTATCGTTCCAGTTCTTGAAGTTGATTTGCGCTAGTATTTTTTTTAAGAACAAATGGCTTTGGATTGTCAATATTGAGATACATTCACCAATTCAGCTCAATTCTTTTCCCGACGACCAAATTGAATTTTAGTATAAAATTCAAAGATTAAAAGGTTTTTAATTGTTAAAACATACTTAAGTTTGTCTGCATATGCAATAAATGTATTCTCATCTTTCAAAATATTTCTATTTATGTATTTCTTTCTTCTGTTGACTCATGTGTAAGTTCATTATTTATGTAGACTTAATTAATTAATGTACAGATTATAAAGCCCAATGATGAAAGTGTGAACAAGATGAAAGAGACTAGGAATCACAATCAAGTTGCTGCGTCGACCTCATCTAAATCAAAACTAGCACAAGTGGGAGCAAGTTGTAATGCACCATTTCCTTCAAATTGCATTTCATGGTTACCAAACCTAGTGTTTGACCCAAAAAAAAAACCTAGTGGAACTACAATTGGGGGAATCGAGAAAGCGTTTTTTCAATGCGGTATTTGATTTAGAAGGGCATGACTCAGCATTTTCTCAATTACAAACATTGCAAGTGGCGGCTCTATATGAGATTGAACATTTGTGGAAGAACGTTCAACCTGGATTCCAAGGTTTTCAAAATGTAAGATCTTTAACAATTAGAGGTTGTCTCAATCTGAAATATCTATGCCCCTATGAAATTTACAAGCTCCTTGTGAATCTCCAAGAAGTCAAAATATCCATTTGTAAGAATATGGAAACTATAGTACTGGCAGCTGCTTCCACAGGGGACAATATCCATGAAGAAGGGAAAGAGACAGGTGGCAATGGCTCGATGACTGTGTTTCCTAAACTACTCAATAGATTCGAACTATTCGACTTGCCAAACCTCGAGAGATTTTGCCCTGATGCCTATTCTTTAATACTTTTTACTATAAGATAACAGAGAGTGTAAGTGAAAAAAAAAGGGAGTGAGAACATACAATTTTCAAAAAATGGAGTGTAAGTGGATAAAAGGGGAGTGGAAAAATCAGTATCCTTGATTTTATATATATATAACTTATTCTAATGAGAAATTGACCATCAAACTTTTTCCGAGAGGACATATTTCTCTTTAGAAATAGTCAAACAATTCAGACGAAAAAAGAAGCCCCTCGGAAATAGTCAAAACAATTCTGACAGAATGAGATGGTCGTCGGAAATAGTCAAACAATTCCGAAGGAATGAGAAGTCCCTCGGAAATAATAAAACATTTCCGACGGCATGAGAAGTCCCTTGGAAATAAGCAAATAATTCCGACGGAATGAGAAGTCCCTCGGAAATAATCATCATATTTCCAACAAATGTACTTTTGGTCGTTAATAAAGTTGGCGCCAAAGCTTCCCGCCAAATAAATTACATTTCCGACGGCCATACAAACCTTTTCCGAGAGCATTTTGTTTGTCGGTAATAAATTTCAGGCCCGTGACATATTTCCAACGGACAACATTTTTGGTTGGAAAAAACACTTTTTGCGACAAACTTTTGGGGCCTTCGGAAAACTTTGGTCGGTAATGACCTTTTTTTTTTTGTAGTGGTAGTTGTAAAAGATTATCAACCACTCATAAGTTACAACATCATAATAATAGTTTATTTACCTCATCAGTTGTGAATTGTTTAGTTGTGTCCAGAACACTTTCTGTCCTGGTACATGGCTTGGAGTAAAAGTATTTTGTTGTGGCTACCACAAAAAAAAAGACACACAGCTCTAATTAAAGATTACTATGCTATAGACGAAGGTCTTAAATATCGAAGGTTTGGAAATATCGGTGATTCAAAAACACTGAAATATCGATGGAAATATCGGGAAAATATCGATATCGATAAAAATTGGACAAAAACCACGGAAATTGTGATAAATACATGGAAATTTTTAATGAAACTTTATAAAAAGTTTATTTAGTCAATCATCTGTTATTTTGACACAAAATATTGGAAGGAAATGCATTGCATAGTGGGTTTGAGTGATTTAAGTTGATTATATTGCGAACTGACAAACGCTGTGACTTAGAAAATCTGGAGTAATTAATGAAAGAAAATTAAACACCCTCTAGTAATTTATTTATTATTTTTACTACACGTTCTTATATTTATTATTTATAAAAAAATTGAAAAATAATTTAAAATGTAAATCAACTTGATTTGTCATGAAAATTAGGCACTTTACCATACTTAAAAAGTTATAGTGAAGATTGAAAATCAACTAAGAACATAAATAAATTTATACAAGAAAAATTAAATAGAAAATAAATAAAATGATTATATAAATTTAAATAATTAAGCAACAATTTGATTTTTTAGTTCAAAATTCTTGAATTTTTTGGCAGAATATTCATGGTAACTTTTGTTTTGAATCCTTTGATAAGAGCTGCAAGCCAAGGCAAAATACAAATACTCATTGAAGTCAACCTCGCAAGAAAAAATGTGAAAAGAAAAGTCATTCGCTGGGTGAAAAGAAAAGTCATTCCTGGGTTAAATTAACCACTTTTCTCTCCCTCTATGTCCGGTTGGATATTAGTTGTCAAATAAAACTCAATATTAAAAATAAATAAATAAACAAAAAACAAAACTACTTTGTTTAAAAATATTTTAACAAAATTTCAATCAGTAAGTACACAAGAAAGCTGAGAAAAGAAAAAAAAAACAAAAGTAAAAATGAATTAAAAAAAATATTATCAGGTTGCTTTAGTGGTTTGTTCATTCTCACTATCAGTTGAAAAATATCACTTCTTCTCCGTCTCAAGAGTCAAGACCATGAAGAACCTCTCAACGATTCTTATCCTTGCCGTTTTAATCACGTGCTGTGTTACCCACGCCAGATCGGACGCCTCCGATCACCACTACAATGATGACGACGCCGTCCCTCTCTACGCCAAGAAAGTTGGCCCCTTTCACAACCCAGGTAACCATATCAAATTTCATCTGGATCTGGAGAAATCCTCTGTTTGGATCTCCATTTACAGATACGCCTTCTGTTGTTTTGGGTTTTTGTGGTTTTTTCCAAGTTTCCATAATATCGCGATATTATCGATAATTTAGATAATATCACGATATTATCACAATTTTCATAGAGACAGCGAAATATCGCCGAAATTTTCGAAAAAATTACGAAAAAACACTGGCCCCTACCGATAATATCCCTCTCACAAAAATTCCGAGAGATTGCTTTGATCCATTATAGTAATTCAATAAATTTCTGGTTGTCTTTTGTATACAATAATTCAATAAAATTAGATGTGTGTGTTGAGCAACAACTTGAGTGCAAATAGTTTTATCAGAATTCAGAAATAATATTGCACGAGAATATACTCTGACACAGACAGCTCTGCATTCTCCAACAGACATTCTGCATGTCATTTAAGCAAAAACTACAAAATGTAGAAAAAAAAAGCATATATCTAAACTGAATAGTGGGGGAAAAGATGAAGAAGGCCCCTATTTTTTGAGAAGAAGATGAAGGTCCCTGTGGTTATGCCTTCACCCAATCAATGACAGTTTGAGAGATATCTATAGAAATAACAAGAACAAACTTTCCTTTGGTGCAATTCTAGCTTGTTGAAATTGTGTCTGACATGAAATGAAATGGCAGATTTTTCCATTTTTCATGCAAATTATTATACTGGCTGGTCCTGGTGTTCTAATATCAACTTTCTGTCTTGGATCTGCTTTAAAGGTATCCTACACTTTGCTAATTAGATTCTATGTTTGTGCTGCTATATAATTAAATTGTGATATACAACTGCAGCTCACTTTCCCTTATGGCTGGAGTTGGAAAACATCATTGTTGCTTGGGGGGCTTCTCAGCGCTACTGATCCTGTGGCTGTTGTTGCTGCAGCATGTTGTTGGATTTTGTTTGGTGAGAATGAATGTTGAAATAAGATTTAGAAAATTGACGGTTCAAATAATTGGACAAAGTAATGTGGGCAATCTTGGATTGTTATAAACATGTTACATTATATAATTTCGATTTTCTAATTGTTGGATAGGATGAGGATGAAACAATTTTACATGTTGTTTAATTTTGTAAGGATAATCGTTGAAATAAGATAAAGGAAATAGTTGCTTCAAATCTCAAATCTCGAATGAATATGTTTAAATCATACGCAACATATTCATGAGTCCCTTGGCTTTTTCAATCGTGTAAACCACTAAGCAAGTACATGTTCTGGCGGTTCCTTCTCACTTTTCACATATTTATGTTTAAATAGTCAAGATTTGTAACATATTTATGTTTAAATAATGTGTAAGTTTCTAACATATTTATGTTTAAATCTCTGCAGTTGAGAGTTGACGATGTGAAATAGTGATCCTAGCTACCTACCATAGTCCAGATTTGTCAACCTGGACGGAACCAAAATTTCCATCACAATTTTTGTATTTTTAAACTGCCGATATTTTAAACTTGATAAGGATTCGTTGTAACATTGCTGTACCCACAGACACAGGACCACAGCCTAAGCCACGATGGAGAAAATCTATCCATCCACAATGATTGCGGTGGATGGATTTCTCACTTAAGTTGCTTCCAACTACATGGAGGGGTCAGGGGTCATTACGAGAAAATGAATTACAACTACATGGAGGGGTCAGGGGTCATTACGAGAAAATGAATTACTACTACATGGAGGGGTCAGTGGTAGATTGAAACTTATCCATCCACCGCAGCCTAAGCCGCGATGGAGGAAATCTATCCGTCCACTATCTATCAACACAATGATGGAATGCAATTATTGCATGTAAATAATTCAGCCAACTGACAACTTTAATTACGGGTATTTATAAGAAAAACAAAGCTAATATCGACTTAGGCCTAATTTAATTATAACATTACACTAAAATATGTAGGTTTAGATTCAGATCTCACCTTTGTCTATAAATACTGTATATATGCCTTCTTGTAGCTAGTTTTCCCCACTGATTGAGCATTCATTGATCTATTCTTTCTTTTATCGTCTAGATGGAGCACAACTAATATAACTCGAAAGAGAGTAGTGGTAGAGTAAGGGAGACCGATTATCAACATGTTAGGTAATTAAGATTGACAAGCTAGTAGGATTTGAATGAGATTAGCTAGGTGAAATCAGTGTTCTAGTGCTTTATCATCTTTATTTTCATATTTTACATTGTTTACTTTTTCTTATTTTACTTGCTTAATTACATTCTTGTCATCTTAATCTTCTTATTGTTTAATTCAAATATAATTAGAAATAAATAACTCTAGTATTTACTAGATTAACTCAATTATTGTTGGAACGATACTTTATTTATCATTATAGTAATTTGAGTGATATTGTCAACTTGCAATTAATCACATCATTTATCCATTACTCCATAAAAAATAAAAATAAATAAATGAAGAAAAATTGCTACATCTTCTCTTCAGCGCCAATAACTCGCCTTTTTTTTCCCTTTTACTTTATTGTCTTGTTTTGCACAATTTGCCTCTTTTTTTTTCCACACCTCTCACATTTGTCAACATCTACTACCCTACCTATCCAATATTCATCCATTTGTTTCTCTGTCTATTTCCTCACATACACTCTCTCTGTCATTGGTTTTCTTTTTTGATCCTTATTCCCTCTTCACTACCCCGAGTCCACTCCTCTTTTTCGGTAGTCTCCCTTACTTTCGCGCTATCTTCTTTTTTATTTCAGTAATGCTACGGGCACCAACTTGTTTACCAACTTTTGAATACCAACTGATGTGTCAAATGACATTACATTCCACATCATATTTTATGTTTGTGTAAACCATTTTTATTGATTTAACTTTAATATGCTTTTCTCTTCCCTCATCCATGAACCCGATCACCACCAGAGCCCTCCATTGCTGCCCAATCTTTTCTCCCATCTGCCATTTTCTCCATCGCCACCCAAAGAGATTTTTTCGCCAACATAGTGCCCCTTCCATCCAATCTTAAATTTTTTTTTCATAAAATAGTAGATATGATAATCTTTAGAAAAAAAACTCAAGTTAACCATAACCACGATTATTTTCTGTATCATTTGGAGTGTAAAATAACTCTTTGATTGACAAAAGAGAATAAAACACAGAGTATAGACAAACCAAATAGACATGAAACTAATAAACTTAACAGGGATAGAGACAAATCTTTATAAAAACCCTAGTAAAAGAAATTAGATCTGAGTTTCAAATCTAAGAACATGAAAGACCATATTCCTCATGAAAACTCAATCAAAGAATATCTAGGCCTTCCAACCAAATCAGGGATATATCTTCCACACCAACTCTACAACCTCTCTCATTTGGTTGTAGAGCAATGAAACCAACCACCATTTGAGATGACAAAGTCCAACTCTAATCTTGAAGTGAACCTCGAATATGTCGTTTTCTCCATATCATATTCCCCGAAATCGAATTGGGTTGTCAAGGCATGGGTCGCAGGAAAAGAGAAGAGCCATCTTGACGGAGACAATGGTGGCAGTGTAGGGCACTGGTGGTAGGGGTTCAACGAAGAGATGAACATTAAGTTTTTTTTTTTTTTTTTTGAAGAAGAAATAAACCTAGTAAAGTTAAATAAATTAAAATGGTTTACAATAAATAAATAAAAGAATTAAAATGAATGATGTGGCAGATGACATGTATTGCAATGTCATTTGCCACATCAGTTGGTATCCAAAAGTTGGTAAATCAGCCCTTCAATCTCACAGCATTATTTTCTCTCCTTTGTCCGTTCCTGCACCTCCTTTTCTTCCGCTTGTCTCATTTTAAAATTGGTCACATATACTTCACCTTTTAGGGAAATATTGCTAAATGCCACCCACAATTAATTTAATCTGCAAATATTATCTTTAGCCGCACATTTTGCAAATACAATTTATAAATCACACATGAAAAACAATGAAAACAAACAGAAATTAAACTAAATGACGATGAATATACTGATGGAGAGTGTAATCGTCGTGGTGCCAACCATGCTGCATCTGAGCAGATCAAGAGATGCAACTGTAAAAATTAAATTTTTTTTTTTTTAAAAAGAAGACGACAAAGATGTAGTGATTTGAAAAACGAACGGATCAGAGTGCAAACAAATAATGGAGAATTTATGGGCAATCTGATCGGCATTGTTTGACTTGGGGTTGTCGATTTTAATAGCCGACGATTCTGGCTATCTTTCCCGAGTTCAATTTTTCTGTTACCAAATCTCCTATGCCCCATGTTTTTTCCATATATTTTTTGACAAGTGTAATATAACTAAATATAAATTTAACAGTGTTAATAATATTTCAACAAAATAATATGTCATATTGCACATGTCAAAAAATATATGGAGAAAACATGGGGCACAGAGGATTTGGTAACAGGAAAATTGAACTCATCTTTACCCATCTCAAAAGGTTTTTTTCTTTCTTTTTGTCAAGGGGTAAAAGAATCATTTCACAAAGGGATTAGGTCTTGAAAACCAATTGAAAAAGAGTCACCGCTGCCATAATTGCAACAGAAGCGATGGCCCACCATGACCAGCGGATTTCTGGCCCAGTTTCTTTATTGAGCTCCTTGATAAGAAAAATACTCAGCCTACTCTTGACTTGGTAATACAGCATAATCCTCGTATTAGTAGTGCTGTTAAATGAACTTTAAAATTAATTGAGTACACCTTATTACAAAAGTATTTATTGAATTACTAATTTACTCTGACATAAAATGACAAAAAAATATATATGGAATTAGGAAATAAATATAATTTTAATAAATACACCATACTCATCACATTCAACCCTAATCAAATGTTGAGAAATTTTCATATTGCTTGGTGTCCACGCATCGAGGGCTTCTACAAAATCGCTCTCATCAGTCCTCTCCTCTCCTCTACAGCTATGGTATGGAATGGTTTTTGTTTCTCATTCTCCATCTCTAAGTTTCGTATCAAGGTGTAACAGATACATGATGGAAAGACGATAGTTACTCCATTTGATACTATCTTTTTTACTTCAAGTTCGTTTAGAATCGGTAGATGATGTACTGAAATTGTATGAAGAATTTCTTGGTACCTGCGATGGGTTTCAGAGGAAGAAAAATTAGAGGGAGAAAGAATGCACTGTGAAAGTTGACCGTAGCTGGGCTCCAATTTCTGATGGGTCGGATTTACATAGAATATATGACTGCTAAGGTCATTTTACTGATACGCAACATCTCAGATCTTATCATTGTCCCTCCTCCTAAACTCCCACCTCTATTGCTTCAACCCATCACCCATTTTAAAGGTGAAATAGTGAATTTGTGTAATTGAGATTGTGCTATCTCAGATATCTATTCAGAATTATTATTTGTTGCTCCTTTGGCTTTTTGCTCATTTTATGCATTGCAAGCATCACGTTTTATGCATCAACCTATTGTAAGCATCACATTGTATGCATTGTAAGGTATACCCAATACTCTCATAATTATAAGAGTCGTATATTGATAAAAAATAAAAACAAAAATCTTGAATTTGTGACAACCCAGATAACATAAAAACAAATTTATGAAGTACAATTTGTAAACACATAGTAGAAGCATATGGTGTACTCAGTTAATTAGGGTGTTGTGTGATAGTGTATTAGGGTGTATCATGAGTATTTTTGGTAGTTAAATAGGGTGTACTTAGTTAATTTTATATTTTAATTAAAATATTAGGGTGTACTTAGATCATAGGATGTATTCAGTTAATTTTAAAGTTCGTTTATCACTACTCTTTTTTTTTTTTCAAATGGTAGTGCATTTTTACCAATGGTTTTAAACCTACACAAGTAAAAATATGTTTTAAAAACGGTACAAGTAAGAATACTTTATTTAAAATAATATTTCTTGAAAAGAAAAAGTTCTTTATTGTATTTTGGTAACATTAAAAATAATTATTATTGAATTTACAGTTTCGAAGGATGAGTTTCTCTTTTTTCCTTTTATTCTATTGTTCCTTTTGTTCTTTCACAAGGTAACTAGTTTCATCAAGCATGCTCTGCTTTCGTCAATAACTTCATTGAAGCTAATAGCAAAGCTGATGCAATACCGTTCCTTGTTGAACCCTTCTAAGATTTCAAAGCAAGTTACAAATTTTATAGAGCTTGGAGAATTACGGAAACTAGCAACATCATGGAAAGGGCACGGTGTTTGTATGCTGAAATGAGAAAAGTTCCATTGAAACAGAGAGATTTAGACTAGAGGTGAAAAGTTTTGTTCAGTCATAACTCATCTTTATCTACATCTCGGGGAAAAGTTGCGAAAAATTAATGTAGCCCTGTCTGTCTAGTAGTGTCTACAAACAAAACCATCATCAGCTTTCTCTGTTGTCACCATCAATCAACTAGTGGGGTGCCGTTCACACATGGGCTGACCACACTATGTATTTTTGGGTCAAGGCTGCCGACACTTTCTTTTTATTCTTCTTCTGCTCCTTTTCTCTTTCATTTTCCTATCACCACCAACGTTCATCTTCTTCTTCAAAAAAAAAAAAATCAAACTCGTAGATGCTATTTATCACTCTATAAGTCTGATTTCAAAAGTTCAAATCAGAAAACTTCCTTCATCAAAGTTGTTTGTCTGTTCGAATACTATAGCATACCCAAACATGAGCATCATCAGACCGGCCTAACTACCTCGAACCAGCTATGATATTTTTGTGTTTATCCATGACTGGTGAGTTTTCTGCAGCTCGGTTTTCAACAGTTTTTTTTAATCTCCAATGTTTGTTTGACAAAATGTCCTTCTCTAAGGTTGTTCCTCAGTTGGAGAACTATGACATCCAAAAATCAGAGCAATCCAACTAGGCACGGACCTTAGTGGTTACTTACCTGGGCTATAGCCCGGGGGCTTTTAATTTTTTATAGCCCAAACTAAAGTTTTAGCCCGCCCAAGCCCACTCACACAGCAGCAATATCCCTTTCGCTGAGCACTATTATCAGTTGGTTGCATTTAAAAGTAAAACAATTAAGAAGAAAGAACGAGAGCTAAGCTGAGCAGATATATTGGGGGAGTCCCATCTCATCGACGTGCTAGCCTAAGCCTTGCTGCTGCTGTTGCTTGCTGCAGGTTCTGCTCCTCTCCTCTCCTCTCTTGAAGGTTTAACTAAAGCTTCATTTTTCTGATTTTATTGTTTGTCTTATGTGTTGATGTTGTTGTTTGCTTTGTTTGGCATGTTTTGGTTGTCTTGTTCTTGTTGTTTTGCTTTAGCTTTGCTGGCATGTTTTGGTTGTTTGCTCTTATTTTCATTCATCAACATCTTCTTTGTTTGTTGTTGTCTTCATATTATTTTCTTCCCATAATTTGCTGTTATTGAAATTTGGGGATTTTTTAGAGTTTATAAAGTATCAATTTTTTATGAAATTGAAAATCTCTAATTAATACTTTATAAACTCTAAAAAATTAGGGATTTTCAATTTCATAAAAAATTAGGGATTAGGTGAATTAATTAATTGCTAACATGTTGTCTTGTACATATTCTTCAATAGGTTATATATTTAAAATGACGGGTCAACATTGAAATCCTAAGAGATTAAAGACTCCTCAGGATTTTTTTAAGAGGAATGTTAATGAATCGTCAACTAGCATGCCTCCTCCATCTCCTCCAATTTGTGAGGAACAACCTCCTTATGAACCTCCTTAGGTTTTGTACGTAAGGTAAATTTAGCCCGCCCTAATTTGGAATCCTGGGTCCGTCCCTGAATCCAACTACTCTAGTTATGTCTGTGGTAAGCATGTTCGTCACTTCCTTTGATTCTATTGTTATCACTGCACAATACCTTATTCACTCTTGTATGTCACTTTTCCCTTGTTCAGATGACAATACTTCCTTCATGAAGGTTGTTAAGAATTCTTTTCTCTACAATATATCCAAAAATAGTGGCAGTCCAACAAGTGTAGCTTTCTCGATAGAACAAGCTTTTGTTTGAGATGGTTATTTCTCTTTGAGGTTGTTAATTTAATGCTCTCTTATTTTAATAGTATTTTAATCATTTATTTAATGTCAACTATTTTTTGTTGTTGCTTTTGTGTCTGCACTTTTTTTAAAAATTGAATTTAAAAATATTTATGACTCTTTAAACTAGGGAGTATGGTTGAAGTTGAAATTTAATAGAGATTTCCTAAAATAGGTTTTTAGTGTTCTTAGTTAAATTTTAGGCTTAAATGTAAAAATGGTCCCTGTGTTTTACTACGTTGGCTAATTTAGTCCCTGTGTTTTTAATTTAGCCAATTTGGTCCTTGTGTTTAGGATGATTAGCCAATTTAGTCATTTCGTTAAAATTTCCGTTATATATGAACAATGATAATCTTTTTTTCTTTTGAAAACATATAAAGCTTTTTTAATTAAAAAAGTTTAATTGATTTTAAAATATATTAATAACATAACACTAGAAAAATAAAAATAAAAACTTGAAAAAAAGGATGGGCGTAGTCGAGGAGGGTAAGGTCTGCTTAGTTATTGGAGTAGTGGACAAATGGCTACACAATGGTTGGGTTGGGGAAGATCTTGCTGGGAGCTGGTCAGGGTAATGGTCCTCTTTTTTTTTATAGAGAGAGAGAGAGGGAGAGATTAGGGGTGGGATGGATTAGATTTGGGGCCTTTGGGTGGGGAGAAAGTGGCTGGGGTAGAGATAGACAGGGTTGTGGGTTGTTGTTGGGGAGAGAGAGAAGAGGCAAGGGTTGTGGTGGCTGAGATAGGCAGATTTTTATATTTTTGTTTAGTTCTTATTTTTTTAATTAATATTTAAATAGTTTTTAAAATTTTCTAAATGAAATTTAACAGAATGGATCACATTGACTAACAGTTATAAACACAAGGACTAAATTGGCTAAATTGAAAACACAGGATTAAATTAGCCAACGTAGTAAAACATAGGGACCATTTTAACATTTAAGCCTAAATTTTAACTAAAAAATAGGGAGCGTGATTGTGAATGCTGTTAAACTCAAGTTTAGCCCGAGTTAATGAAATATTAAAAAATAAACCAAATGCAAATAAGAATGATAATATAGTATAACCCTAACGTTTTAAAGCACACCAATATAATAATTGCGACATCTTTGCATTTAATTATAAGTAAAGCCTAACGTTTATGACTAAACTTGAATGAAGCAAACGCAAGCTATTTCATAAAAGATGTGAGCTACTAACGAGATTTGTTAGCTGGGGTCATTTTAAGAAGGGGAGAATGTCACTTAGACTCCCTGAAGTTTGGTATAATTAGACTCAGATCCCGCTTGTTTCATTTAGTACAATCACACCCCTTCTGTTAGTTAATTTTGACGGAACTGGTAGTTGACCAGGTATCTCTCTCTGACTCCCTGAAGTTTGGTATAATTAGACTCAGATCCCGCTTGTTTCATTTAGTACAATCACACCCCTTCTGTTAGTTAATTTTGATGGAACTGGTAGTTGACCGGGTCTCTCTATCTCTCTCTAAATTTAGCGGTGTTAACTATAATTCAAAGGTCAAAATAAAGCCTAAAAATTAAACAAACAAAAAAATCCTAGAACAACCCAAACACCCCAAGAAGCTAAGCCCAGAAAACCACCCCACCCTCGTCGCTCATAATCATCGTTTCAAACCTGCTGTGATTGACATAAAAACTAGAGTTTAGTTGCATATCTAGAAACGCTTAGTTTCAAATCTAATGAAACCAAATCACCATCCATGAAACAACCTGAAATTAGATGGGAGGATTTCAAATGAAATTGAAACAGAGCATATCATATGAATCCACTGATGATTGAGAGATCTAAGAATCCCATTACCTTGAGCAAATCAAGGAGTGGGCGGTGGGTGTTTGGCAAACGTGTTTGTCAAAGTAGGAATTGAGAAACAGAAATAAGAGAGAGAGATACCGGCGGTGGCTGTGGCTGTGGCTGTGGCTGTGATGGTTGGGTGTCTTGAGAAGTTTTTTGGTAGGGGAGGAGGAAGAATGTTTATAGATTATGAGTTAGAATTGCTATGAGATTTGTTTGGTTGGGTTTTTGATTGGTTTACCTTTGACTTTTTCATAATTAAAATTGTAGGTGTTGAGCCGCTTGCATTTTTCGTTTGAGAATTTCCTTGGTCTGTTTTTTTGGACAACCCAGAACTCCACTTTCAGCTTTGCTGACTCAGCACTCAAACTGGGGCCCACTCGCTTAACCTTACAATCTTTGGCGGCCAAAGAAACTCTAGCAATAATTGCTAGATAGGTACCTCAGTGAGTTTCGAACCCCAAGCAGACGGTTCCGAACCACTAGACCACAACTCACGGGTATGACTAGTGTCTATGTGTGCAAAGTGTACTGTTTGTTCTTTTAATTTTATGAGACTTTTTTTTTTAAAATCGAAAATGTCATGAGACTTGATTGGTGGGGTTTTGGTTGGTTTAACTTACTTTTTCATAATAAAAATTGTAGGTGTGGAATCGCTTGCAACAGTTTCATTTGGTTTGAGAATTTCCTTAATTAGTCTCTGGCGGCTTTATATAAAAAGGCAACAGAAAATGGAAGAGATTGGTACTTCAATTGCATCTAAAATTGTAGAAAAACCAATGGCACTAATTGGGAGACAACTCAGCTATCTAATTTACTACGATTCTAACATAGAAAGTCTAAAGGATGTGCTTAAAAGGCTTGATGACAAGAAAAATGATGTGCAAAACTCTGTGCGTGCTGCAAAAAGGAATGGTGAAATCATCAAAGCTCAAGTTGAGAGATGGTTGGAGGATGTAAACAAAATATTTAGTGAAGCGGAAGAATTTGAAAAAGAAGTCAAAATGCAAAGGCGGTGTTTGTATGGATTGTGCCCAAGTGTGAAATCGCGGTATTCTCTGAGTAGGAAAGCCAAGAAGATTGCTCAGCGCGTACTTGATCTCAAACTAGACGAAGGACTGAGTAATAATGTTGCCAATCCTGCACCTCTGCAACAGCCAGGGTTAATAATCTCTAGTGATGGTTCTGAGGGTTTTGAATCCAGAAAAGATGTCATGAATAATGTGCTTAGTGCTTTGAGGAATGAAAAGACAAGAATAATTGGGATTTGCGGGATGGGAGGTGTGGGTAAAACCACAATGGTGACAAAAATCAGAGAAATCATCAAGATATTACAACTGTCTCATCAAGAGAAATCAGAGAAATCATCAAATGAGCTGTTTGATGATGTTGTGATGGCAACTGTCTCCGCAACTGTAAACATTAAGACAATTCAAACTGAAATTGCAGAATCACTAGGTATGAAATTCGTCGAGGAAAGTGAACATATAAGAGCAATAAGGCTACATCAGAGAATCATGGATAGTAAAAGAATCCTGATTATATTAGATGACGTTTGGTCAAAGCTTAACTTTGAAGTTATCGGGATTCCTTTTGAAGGTCATAAAGGGTGCACAATTTTGTTAACATCTCGAAATGAGGAAGTTTGTAAAAATGGGGTGTAAAGACGACATTTTTAGAGTCCAAGCCTTAAATGAAAAAGAAGCATGGGAGCTTTTCATGGCGACTTTAGGTGAATCCTTGGACAATAATCTTGATTTGCTTCATACTGCAAAATTGATTGCAGATGAATGCAAAGGTTTACCCATTGCCATCACAACCATCGGGAAAACACTACTCTCAATTGACAAGAATGAATGGGAAACTGTCCATGAACAAATGAAAAATTCTATCCCAGAAAACATCCCTGGAATGGAACCCGAGGTTTATTCTTGCATAAAATTGAGTTATGATAAATTGGTGAGTGATGTTGTCAAGTCATGTTTTTTACTTTGTTGCTTATTTCCAGAAGATTATGATGTTCCGATTGAGTATTTGGTGAGGTATGGGTTGGGTCGAGCAATTTTTGGAAACATCAATTCAGTTGAAAACGCAAGAAAGAGAGTGCACTTTTTCGTTGGACAATTGAAAAGAAGGTTTCTGCTGCTGGATAGTGAAAATGAAGAATGTATCAAAATGCATGACGTCGTTCGTGATGTTGCTATATCAATTGCCTCAAAAGATCCTCACAGATTTATGGTAAGATCATCTGATGCTGAAGGTGGAGGACGTCCAGGAGTACAAAGAGTTACAAACCAAGAACATTGCAGTGCAATTTCGTTAGTTGATGTTAAATTGGATGAAAATTATGCCGATGGTTTGGAGTGCCCAAAACTTGAGCTTCTACAACTGATTTCGTCCAGTGGTTCAGAATATTCCAACCACTTTAAAAGGTTGAGAGAACTCAAGGTTTTAGCTCTCTTGGGGATTGATATGTCAGGTTACTTGGCCTCAAAAAGATCTCTACTACTTGGAGAACCCAAGTACCTTCATACCTTGTGTCTAGAGGATTGCAAATTGGGAGACATATCCCATGTTATTGGAGGATTGGAGAATTTGGAGATCCTCAGCTTTGCTCGCTCTCAAATCAATAAGTTGCCTAGAGAAATAGGACTTCTTCATCGGTTAAGGATGCTGGATGCAACAGATTGTGAAGGACTTGAAGAAATTCCTCATGGTGTCTTATCCAACTTGAGGAGATTAGAAGAGTTGTACATGGCAGAAAGCTTTCTCAATTGGGGGCCAGTAACAGGAAGCAAGGATGAAACGAGTATGGCAAGCCTTGATGAGGTGATGTCTCTGTCTGATCATTTAAATGTCGTAGCCATAAAAATCCCTGATGTTCAGATGTTGCAGAATGTTGAATTTCTTTTAAAAAGCCAGCCTATAAGATTTCATGTATCTATCAATATTAGTTGGTCATACGAAAAAAAGAGTTTCATGAATCAAATGCCTGGTTATCTATTCAAAAATAGTTTGATGCTTCGTGGTGATGTAAAGGAATATTTGGAGATTGGAGCCGTTAGATACTTCTTGAAGCAATCTGAACACTTAAGCTTACACCACACATACAATTTAAAGTATGTCATCGAGGAGTTAGATGGTCAAGGAGGCTTTCAACACTTGAAAGTGTTATCAATCATGTATGACAAGGACATAGAGTATCTTATTAAGGATGAATTGACATTTCCGCACGTTAATTCCATCGAAGTAGAAAGCTGCGATTTATTGGAAGTGATATTTTTGGTTCAGGAAACCCCTTCTACTCAAGCATTTGATAAGCTGAGGGAATTGAAGTTGGTGCGGTTACCAATGCTGAGCCACATATGGGAAAAGGGTTTACAAGTTAGCTCAGGCTTTGGAAACCTGAGATCACTAAAAGTAGGGGCCTGTCACAATTTGAGATACTTGTTTTCACCGCACATAGCCAAACTTCTTACCTGCCTTGAGACAATAAAAGTTTTCTATTGTAGTGCGATGGAGAAAATTGTTGGAGAGGCTGAAGGAGGAGGACAAAGTATTAAGGATGAATTGACATTTCCGCACGTGAATTCCATCAAACTTGAGGATTTACCCAAACTTGAATCTTTCTGCTCTCAAGCTTATACTTTGAAGTGGCCAGCCTTGGAGAAAGTCAAAGTTCGAAATTGTCCAGAATTAAAAGCGTTTGCTCCTTAGTCTCTGTATGTATAAGCAGCCGACATGTGTCTATGAAGCGTCCACGTGGAGAGAAAAGAAGGTATGTTTTCAATTCAACCAAAGCACTGGTCGATCACTATAAAATCAGTAGAAGATATATATAGCTTAATATATTTTCATGAATTAGCAATGTTTTTTTATTTTTCTTTGCCTTATCTTTCTTATGTCATTAGTCCATCTCCACTTTTTTTTTTTTAAAAATTTCTTTTGAGGATTTACTATTGTTTAAGCATTAGAGAATAATTTCTATACCATAATTTTGTCTGTAATTGGCACAGAGAAGCCATATACCCTTAATAACACACATGTAAGTCAATATTCTAAAAATTACACTAATTTACTCATATGCTTAGGAATTAGGAGGTCAGAACGTAGCTTTTAGGCTCATTCCTATGATAGTACTCAACTTTACGATATTGAAATGCTTCGTTAAAATGCTTCTAAGGATGGTATCATTTTTTGAAGTAGTACTTAACCATTAATATTTTTCCAGTAGCACTTGCTTGATATCCATTGCATGCATTTTCTATTTTAATCATAGATAACAATTTTTTATTCTTTATTTTGCATAATCTTTTAGAAGAATATCATCAGAAGTCAAGAAGCTAGGGACAAGACTACATGATATGTTGCGGTGCACATCTACAAGATACCATGACATACCAATTTCGTTCTTATCAGACACCGTCGCTTTCATCACTGATTATGCATGTTCCATATTAATGTTCCTCAAATCCTGCCGTTGCGTCATAACATCATATAATTTAGTTATTATATTTGCTCTTTAGTTGTATTGAATAAAATGGATATATTTGGACCTTCCTTATCAGATGTAATTACGATATTGAATCTTTGGATATTTGGCTCAACTGTTGGTATTTGAATTATGAACATGATAATTATTGTTTAATTTGGACCAAGTGGATGTATAAACCTAAGTTCTTATCCGTGTAATATATAGTATTGACTATTTGGGCCTTCATTTTCATGTAGTAGGGTTTATTTAGGCTCTTGGATTGCTTTAGAATTTCAATTTATATTCGGTAGCAATGTGAGTTAGTAATTTTAGTGCACCTTTTGTCTCTTTTGTTGTTTTTAGTTTCTTGAGATTGGTGCTTATCATCTTGATGTCTTTAATTATAGGGTGATGATTTTCCCACTCATCTTTTGTCCACTTACACTCCCATTTAGTTATAAAATGGAGTGGAAAAATTAGTTCTCTAATTATATTGTTGAAGTTTATCTAATAAAGTTTTTCATTGATAAAAATTTTAAAAAATTGAAAAATAAACTTAATTACAATCAACGCCACCCAACCTTAATAATCTGTAAACAAACGTTTTAATCCTTCATTTTTTTGTTACGATTTTTTTGGAGTAGAAGTGCTGGGCTAGCCTTGAGAATTTTTAGTCCCAATGCGACATTGGAAATAGACCATTTGTATATATAGCTCCACACGAGCAAATTCATTTGATTTTATTCACATGTGTGTATAGAATATTAAAAAAATAACTTTTATAACCATTAAAAAAAGTTTGTGCTTAAAACAAAAATGTCATTTAGTTTTTGTACATAAGAAATAATTGAGGACAAAAATTAATTGTCGAAGAAAAAAAAAATTTCAAACACTGAAGAAAATATAACCATGCACAATGCAGGGATCCAATTCGATCCCAGCTTTGATGTGAATTCCAAACAGCACTCGCACGCCACTACTGCTGGAGGAAAGTTACACATAAGTTAGCTACGCCCACGCTTACAAAACTATAACCACATAAAATAAAAAATAAAATAAAACATTGGGCCCTCTCTTGAGAAGTGGCCCAGCACGATCGCACTCCTACCCAGGCTCTGGGCATGGTTAAGATTCAGTTACAAAGCTAAACAACTGATATAAACCAGTTCTACATTGTAATAGCTTTCATAATTGAAAATCAGTAGAAGTCATATCTCTTTTCTTTTTTTTAGCCAAACGACATAAATATCATTGCTATATGCCGAAAGGCTCGATTACAATAGTCACAAAGGCAATCAATCACTTGAACCCATATTCAAACCCAATCAAGGACGCAATACGGGTTTCAATGAGATACAAAAGATAATCACGTCTCCGGTGCACCCCATGTTAATAGGGTACAAAAGATAAGCACGAATACTCCCCCAATCATAACCCTAAGGACTCGAATTTAGCGTCACATGGCTTTACTCTAGCGACTTTTTCATGAAAAATTGAAAAATGCCCCAAGACACGGCTTGAGTCACATCTCATTTAGCTGTTGCAACTACATCATCACAATTGGTTTTGTTTTTTTTTGTCAAACTATCACAATTGGTGTCACATTATAACCATGGAATATTATATCAAAATTCACTTTTTGTTTTTGTTTAATATAAAAAATCACAATTATGGAATGGAAAACTTTTTATTTGGGTAAATTTGTTGTTTGGTTGAAAATTATTATTATTATTATTATTTTTATCCTTAAAATACAACGGTAAAAAGTTATTTCTAGTCCTTGTAGTTTGCCGGTTACCACTTAGGTACTTATAGTTTCAATTTTTGCAATTTTATCCTTGTAGTTTTCAACTGTGTCAATTTTATCCTTATAGTTTTCAAGTCGAAGCAATTCAATGACATATTTCAATTTCTATCATAAGTCCTCTCAATTCTGTTAAGTTATGATCACGTGTCACTCACATAGAGGGGTGTTTTGGCCAACTCGAGCCAAATTCCTTCAAATTTGCCCGAATTTCAACCTAGAGAAGTAAATTTGTTTGACACCCTAAGCCCAAAAATAGCGCTAAAGTGAATGGGAATAGCTCTAGGTTGTGTTTTATTTTTAGATGGCTGGAGTGAACCATCTAACAACGCTATATGCTCGTTAGAATTCTCGGCCCGATCAAAAGCAACAACTTCTTCCATGAAAAAGTGAGACAGTCGAGAAATTATCATTGACGGCGTCGCCACCCCACGTTCGCCCCTCAACCACCGCCACCAACCACAATCCACACGTACTCTCTCTCTCTCTCTCTCTCTCTCTCTCTCTCTCTCTCTCTCCAGGTGAGCTCTTACGTCTTCCTCCTCACCTTTCTCTTTTCGATAGAATTTTCTGATTGCAGGCTGTGCTTTTGATTTAGGGGTCTTTGGAGGTTGGTTTTTGGTGATTTGTGGGGGTTTTTTTTTTTCTGATTACCTGTGAGAACCAAATACATGCACCAGTCTTTATGTTTTTCCTTCCTCTAACATTGTAGAGATTTGTTTTTTTGGTTTTAGAAGTTTTAGGTGAATCAAATGAATATAACATCTTCTTCGTTTATTTAACATCAGTCTTTTTGTTTTCAGAATATTTTTATGAGATTGATTATGAAAGCTAAGCTTTGCTTCGATGGCCTTGGTGAAGGTCTCTTAGTTTGTGGTTGAATTTATTGTAACAACTATGTAGCAACTTTCTGTGAACTCTATGGTAACTGAAGCATGTGTGGCATTGTTTAAATTCTTTGAAGCACAAATTCTCTTCACCAATGATTAATTTAGTTTTAAATTATGGAGTTATGTGAGATTCATGCACCTCTTTTTCTCCATAGACTAATTTTTATTTTTTCACATTATTTTATCATCTTATAGAATTTGGGTACTGGCTTATTGTTGTATGTGTGTTTGTATCCATCTTCTAATAATGAAATCTGTTTCGACTTCTACTTCAGTTCTTCTCCTTTTTCTGTTTTTTGTTTTTGTGGAATGGGTGGATGCTGATGGGAGCTGAGCTTTTCAGTTATGGCTACTACTTCCGTGGGTATTTGCTGAGCTTTTCATGGCTACTACTTCCGTGGGTATTTGCTGCTGGGTTTTGTAGTTTGATTTCGGCTGCTGCTTCTTTTTTTTTGTGTGCCGTGCATTTCGATATCGGTCCCACCACATTTGCATTCTTTTGATGTTCCACATTTTTAAATTTTTGTCTGTTTCTTGTTCTGTTTGGCTTTAATGTTTTTGGTGCTAGCTTCCATAATTTATAAGATGGTATAATTCTGCATAAGAGAATCCTTAGTTACAGGGCATGACATAATATTAATAGGTTGAACGTGTAGTGTTTTGAAAATTTTCCTAAATCTACAATGATCGTACCAATGAACACATTCCTTTTCTTTTTTTATACTTTTTTGTTTTGGCCAAAATTTGTTTCTAGAACACCTGAATGTTCTTCAGCATTTGCCCCTGTTGTAATTATGGTTTTGGTTGTTTCCTTTATAAACACACAGATGGAGGGCCGTTTTGCTGGTGAGCTCTACTCAGAAAGTTTACAGCTATCAAAACTACAATTGGATCCTACATCCAATGCGAACAGTGAACAAAGTAATTTACATGGTATTTAAATGGTTAAAGCACTTTGTTTTCCCGTATAACAGTGATCAATAGATGATATTGTTAGAATCTACAGACTATGATCTGTATATATGATTTGGTTTATTGAATGTGGAGCTAAAGAAAGTTTTAAGAAGAAGAAAAATGGAAAAAACCAGAGAAAACTTGGAGAGAACGAAAACTGAGAGAGAGCTAAGTCTGTAAACTTCTCTCTTGCATTTTTAGCTCACGCACACTACATGCTTGATATAGAAAACCGTTAGGCATGGGAATATTCCCTTACATCAGCACACACACACACCTCACTCCTCTACCCTATGAGATAGAGACACTTGGCAAAACAAACAACTTAAACCGGCTTCATATCTTAGCCATCCATTAGACTATAATCTAATGGCTCTTGGTTAATTACATGACTAAGCAAGCTTAATGAATCTAAACGACAATTACAGCTAAATACACTTATAATTCAACAGATATTTGGTTTGACTCGTTTATTTTTTTCTTGTTATTGCCAGCCTTAGGTAGGTAAATGCGTAGTGTCAACTGGTGAACCCACTTAGTTTAAACCCTAAACCCTTTTCCGTATAACAGTGATCAATAGATGATATTTGGTTTGCCTCATTTATTTTTTTCTTGTTATTGCCAGCCTTAGGTAGGTAAATGCATAGTGTTAACTGGTGAACCCACTTAGTTTTAAAAAAATTACATTAGTTGTGTTTAGTTGTTTTACCTGCATAATTCTAGTGGTTCTGTAACATATATTCTAACTACTTATAAATATGTAGGTGGGTTACCGTGAGGGTGTTATAGCAGGAAAAGAAGCTTCTTCGCAAGAGGGATTCAATATCGGCTTTAAGCAATCGCTCCTTGTTGGATACAACTGGGGTCTGGTCAGAGGTGTTACAAGTTAGAAAAATAATGTAAAGAAAAGAATTTTGTAACAGTAATTTCTCTCTTGCAGAAATCTGTGTATTATTTGGAATTCATGTAAATCTTATATTAACTATGTTTTCATTACCCATGCTGATGTATCTTCAACCTACATGAAGTGCTTTGGCTAACCTTCCAGATTGTTTAAGGGAGAAGTTGATTGGAACAGAAGACCAAATAACCGGATTGCAGGGATTGTATGAATCTGTGCATTCTCTTTCAACAACAGACGCCCTTAGATTATTTAATGATGAAATCATGGACAAAAAAGCTAGAGAGCAGAGTGAGAGTGCTGACACCAGTTCCCTTGAAGCTGGTTTGCCAGAGCAAATACCAGACCGTAGTGGTCTAAGAATTCACTTTGCAGAACTACGTTCACTTCTTCTTGAATCTCCTGCAATTAAAGTACATCTAGATAGGTAGGAAATTAGTGTTATAATATTTATTTGATATTTGTAATTAAAGTCTGAAAACTTCTGCTCCGCTGCTAGCCCCTGGTCGTATTCTGTCATAGGAATTATACATTTGAGAAACGTTGTCAATTTCTCGACCAAAAAAGAAAAAGGAAACGTTGTCAATTTGGTTTGTAATGTTATGTATGATCTTGTTGTGAATCTTATTATGAGGGACGATGATGTGAGGAATCCCATCATCATTTTTGCCCTATTTTTCCGTTACAATGTGAAAGTTGACCGTAGCTGGGCTCCAATTTCTGATGGGTCGGATTTACATAGAATATATGACTGCTAAGGTCATTTTACTGATACGCAATATCTCAGATCTTATCATTGTCCCTCCTCCTAAACTCCCACCTCTATTGCTTCAACCCATCACCCATTTTAAAGGTGAAATAGTGAATTTGTGTAATTGTGATTGTGCTATCTCAGATATCTATACAGAATTATTATTTGTTGCTCCTTTGGCTTTTGCTCATTTTATGCATTGCAAGCGTCACGTTTTATGCATCAACCTATTGTAAGCATCACATTGTATGCATTGTAAGGTATACCCAATACTCTCATAATTATAAGAGTCGTATATTGATGAAAAATAAAAACAAATATCATGAATTTGTGACAACCCAGATAACATAAAAACAAATTTATGAAGTACAATTTGTAAACACAGAGTAGAAGCATATGATGTACTCAGTTAATTAGGGTGTTGTGTGATAGTGTATTAGGGTGTATCATGAGTATTTTTGATAGTTAAATAGGGTGTACTTAGTTAATTTTATATTTTAATTAAAATATTAGAGTGTACTTAGATCATATGATGTATTCAGTTAATTTTAAGGTTCGTTTATCACTACTCTATTTTTTTTTTCAAATGGTAGTGCATTTTTACCAATGGTTTTAAACCTACACAAGTAAAAATATGTTTTAAAAACGGTACAAGTAAGAATACTTTATTTAAAATAATATTTCTTGAAAAGAAAAAGTTCTTTATTATATTTTGGTAACATTAAAAATAATTATTATTGAATTTACAGTTTCGAAGGATGAGTTTCTCTTTTTTCCTTTTATTCTATTGTTCCTTTTGTTCTTTCACAAGGTAACTAGTTTCATCAAGCATGCTCTGCTTTCGTCAATAACTTCATTGAAGCTAATAGCAAAGCTGATGCAATACCGTTCCTTGTTGAACCCTTCTAAGATTTCAAAGCAAGTTACAAATTTTATAGAGCTTGGAGAATTACGGAAACTAGCAACATCATGGAAAGGGCACGGCGTTTGTATGCTGAAATGAGAAAAGTTCCATTGAAACAGAGAGATTTAAGACTAGAGGTGAAAAGTTTTGTTCAGTCATAACTCATCTTTATCTACATCTCGGGGAAAAGTTGCGAAAAATTAATGTAGCCCTGTCTGTCTAGTGGTGTCTACAAACAAAACCATCATCAGCTTTCTCTGTTGTCACCATCAATCAACTAGTGGGGTGCTGTTCACACATGGGCTGACCACACTATGTATTTTTTGGGTCAAGGCTGCCGACACTTTCTTTTTATTCTTCTTCTGCTCCTTTTCTCTTTCATTTTCCTATCACCACCAACGTTCATCTTCTTCTTCAAAAAAAAAACTCAAACTCGTAGATGCTATTTATCATTCTAGAAGTCTGATTTCAAAAGTTCAAATCAGAAAACTTCCTTCATCAAAGTTGTTTGTCTGTTCGAATACTATAGCATACCCAAACATGAGCATCATCAGACCGGCCTAACTACCTCGAACCAGCTATGATATTTCTGTGTGTTATCCATGACTGGTGAGTTTTCTGCAGCTCGGTTTTCAACAGTTTTTTTTAATCTCCAATGCTTGTTTGACAAAATGTCCTTCTCTAAGGTTGTTTCTCAGTTGGAGAACTATGACATCCAAAAATTAGAGCAATCCAACTACTCTAGTTATGTCTGTGGTAAGTATGTTCGTCACTTTCTCGGATTCTACTGTTATCACTGTACAATACCTTATTCACTCTTGTATGTCACTTTTCCCTTGTTCAGATGACAATACTTCCTTCATGAAAGTTGTTCAGAATTCTTCTCTACAATATATCCAAAAATAGTGGCAGTACAACAAGTGTAGCTTTCTCGTAGAACAAGCTTTTGTTTGAGATGGTTATTTCTCTTTGAGGTTGTTAATTTAATGCTCTCTTATTTTAATAGTATTTTAATCATTTATTTAATGTCAACTATTTTTTGTTGTTGCTTTTATGTCTGCACTTTTTCAAAAATTGAATTTAAAAATATTAAAATTATTTATGACTCTTTAAACTATAGAGTATGGTTGGAGTTGAAATTTGATAGAGATTTCCTAAAATAGGTTTTTAGTGTTTTTAGTTAAATTTTAACTAAATAATAAGGAGCGTGATTGTGAATGCTGTTAAACTCAAATTTAGCCCGAGTTAATGAAATATTAAAAAATAAACCAAATGCAAATAAGAATGATAATATAGTATAACCCTAACGTTTTTAAGCACACCAATATAATAATTGCGACATCTTTGCATTTAATTATAAGATCGTAAAGCCTAACGTTTATGACCAAACTTGAATGAAGCAAACGCAAGCTATTTCATAAAAAGATGTGAGCTGCTAACGAGATTTGTTAGCTGGGGTCATTTTAAGAAGGGGAGAATGTCACTCAGACTCCCTGAAGTTTGGTATAATTAGACTCAGATCCCGCTTGTTTCATTTAGTACAATCACACCCCTTCTGTTAGTTAATTTTGATGGAACTGGTAGTTGACCGGGTCTCTCTATCTCTCTCTAAATTTAGCGGTGTTAACTATAATTCAAAGGTCAAAATAAAGACTAAAAATTAAACAAACAAAAAAAAAATCCTAGAACAACCCAAACACCCCAAGAAGCTAAGCCCAGAAAACCACCCCACCCTCGTCGCTCATAATCATCGTTTCAAACCTGCTGTGATTGACATAAAAACTAAAGTTTAGTTGCATATCTAGAAACGCTTAGTTTCAAATCTAATGAAACCAAATCACCACCCATGAAACAACCTGAAATTAGATGGGAGGATTTCAAATTAAATTGAAACAGAGCATATCATATGAATCCACTGATGATGGGATGATTGAGAGATCTAAGAATCCCATTCCCTTGAGCAAATCAAGGAGTGGGCGGTGGGCGTTTGGCAAAGTAGGAATTGAGAAACACACATACCTTTATGGACTACAACTCACGGGTATGAGGAAGGAAAATCAATGAATTTGAGCATTTTAAACTACATCACGTCCTTCCAATTAATTGTAAGATTGTAAAGCCTAACGTTTAAGACCGAACTTTAATGAAACAATATCTCATAAAAAGATGTGAGCTTCTAACGACCTTCGTGAGCTCAATCTCGGTCACCTTAATAAGCCTCATCTTTTATTCCAACTAAGCTCGTTTCTTTTATTCCAACTCGAACCGTATAGATTCGATTTAGAGCCACAGTGGTTGTAATTTTAAAATTGAGCTAAAATGATAACAATAAAATCAATGACTAGTATCTATAAATAATGAGTAGGAATTCGACCCAAAATTTGCAGTGTACTATTTGTTCTTGTAACTGTGAGACTTTTTTAATGAGTTGACAATACATTTTTTTTATACTGTTATGAGACTTTTTTTCTTTTTTTATCGAAAATGTTATGAGACTTGATTGGTGGGGTTTTGGTTGGTTTACCTTACTTTTTCATAATAAAAATTATAGGTGTGGAATCGCTTGCAACAGTTTCATTTGGTTTGAGAATTTCCTTAGTCTCTGGCGGCTTTATATAAAAAGGCAACATAAAATGGAAGAGATTGGTACTTCACTTGCATCTAAAATTCTAGAAGAACCAGTGGCACTAATTGGGAGACAACTCAGCTATCTAATTTGCTACGATTGCAACATAGAAAGTCTGAAGGATGTGCTTAAAAAGCTTGATGACAAGAAAAATGATTTGCAAAGATCTGTGGATGCTGCAAAAGGAATGGTGCAACCATCAAAGATCAAGTTCAGAGCTGGCTGGAGAATGTAAGAAAAATATTTGGTGAAGTGGAAGAATTTGAAAAAAATGTCAACGAGCAAAGGCGGTGTTTGTATGGATTGTGCCCAAATTTGAAATCGCGGTATTCTCTGAGTAGGAAGGCCAAGAAGATTGCTAAGCGTGTACTTGATCTCAAACTAGACGAAGGACTGAGTAATAATGTTGCCAATCCTGCATCTCTGCAACAGTTAGGGTCAACAATCTCTAGCGAAGGTTTTAAGGGTTTTGAATCCAGAAAAGATGTCATGAATGATGTGCTTAGTGCTTTGAGGAATGAAAAGACAAGAATAATTGGGATTTGCGGGATGGGAGGTGTGGGTAAAACCACAATGGTGAAAGAAATCATCAAGAGATTAGAAGGAACGAGTCAGTTGTTTGATGATGTTGTGATATCAACTGTCTCCGCAACTGTAAGCATTAGGACAATTCAAGCTGAAATTGCAGAGCCATTAGATATGAAACTCGATGAGGCACCTGAATCTGTAAGAGCACGAAAGCTACATGAGAGAATCAAGCAGAGTAAAAGAATCCTGATTATATTGGATGATGTATGGTCAGAGCTTAATTTACAGGATGTAGGAATCCCTTTTGGTGTTAGATCTGCAACTAATCAAGTTCATGAAGGGTGCAAAATTTTGTTGACATCTCGAGATGAAGGAGTTTGTAAAGTAATGGGGTGTAAAAAAGATGACATTTTTAAAGTCCAAGCCTTAAATAAAGAAGAAGCATGGGAGCTTTTCAGGGAAACTGTAGGTGAATCCATCAACAATGATCCTGATTTGTCTCATGTTGCAAAATTGATTGTTGATGAATGCAAAGGTTTACCTATTGCTATCGTAACTGTTGGGAAAGCTCTTCTACCAAGTAATGGCAAGCATGAATGGAATACTGCCTTGCAAGAACTGAAAAATTCTGTCCCAGAAAACATTCCTGGGATGGAACACAGTGTTTATTCTTGCATAAAATTGAGTTATGATAAATTGGAGAGTGATGAAGTCAAGTCATGCCTTTTACTTTGTTGCTTATTTCCAGAAGATTATGATGTTCCGATTGAGTATTTGGTGAGGTATGGGTCAGGTCGAGCAACTTTTAGAAACACCAACACAGTAGAAGATGTAAGAAACAGAGTGCATTCTTTCGTTGAACAACTAAAAAGAAGGTATTTGTTGCTGGATAGTGAAAAGGAAGAATGTATCAAAATGCATGACGTAGTTCGTGATGTTGCCATTTCAATTGCCTCAAAAGATCCTCACAGATTTATGGTAAGATCGTTTGATGTGGAAGGTGGAGGTGGAGGACGGCCAGGAGTACAAAAAGTTACAAACCAAGAACATTGCAGTGCAATTTCGTTAATTGATGTTAAATTGGATGAAAATATTACTGATGGTTTGGAGTGCCCAAAACTTGAGCTTCTGCAACTGAAAAATTCCTCAAGTAGTGCAGAATATTCCAACCACTTTAAAAGGATGAAAGAACTCAAGGTTTTAGCTTTCTTAGAGGTGAATATGTCAGGTTACTTGGCCTCGAAAAGATCTTTACCGCTTGGAGAACCCAAGTACCTTCATACCTTGTGTCTAGAGGATTGCAAATTGGAAGACATATCCCATGTTATTGCAGGATTGGAGAATTTGGAGATCCTCAGTTTTGCTCGCTCTCAAATCAATAAGTTGCCTAGAGAAATAGGACTTCTTCATCGGTTAAGGGTGCTAGATTCAACAGACTGTGAAGGACTTGAAGAAATTCCTCATGGTGTCTTATCCAACTTGAGGAGATTAGAAGAGTTGTACATGGCAGAAAGCTTTCTCAATTGGGGGCCAGCGACAGGTAGCAAGGATGAAACGAGCATGGCAAACCTTGATGAGGTGATGTCTCTATCTGATCATTTAAATGTCTTAGCCATAAAAATCCCTGATGTTCAGATGTTGCGAAATGATGAGTTTCTTTTAAAAAGCCAGCCTATAAGATTTCATGTATCTATCAATATTAGTTGGTCATACGAAAAAGAGAGTTTCAAGAATCAAATGCCTGGTTATCTATTCAAAAATAGTTTGATGCTTCGTGGTGATGTAAAGGAATATTTGGAGATTAGAGCAGTTAGATACTTCTTGAAGCAATCTGAAGACTTAAGCCTACACCACACATACAATTTAAAGTATGTCATCGAGGAGTTAGATGATGAAGGGGGCTTTCAACACTTGAAAATGTTATCAATCATGTATGACGAGAACATAGAGTATCTTATGAATGGAACAGATTGGACTCGTCGTGGTCAACCTGCCTTCCCCATCTTAAAGTCAGCTACCTTCAAGTATGTTGACAAACTAAAAGTTGTGTGTTGTGGTAAACTGCCAGACAAGCACTCCTTTATGAACCTAAGATCCATTGCAATTGACAGTTGTGATGAGTTAAAATATGTCTTTTCACTATCCGTAGCACAAAACTTGGTACAACTCCAAAGCTTAACGATTGAATATTGTGCTAAAGTGGAAGAGATCATATCAAAGGAGAGAATGGAAGATGATGATGCATCTCACAGGATAACTTTCCCAAGATTAACTGTTTTGAAGCTTTTTTATCTACGAAAGCTCCGTGGTTTCTACACGGGAAACCAACGGGACTCCAACTATGAGGTATGTATGTATACACTTTTGATGCTTGAATGGTATATACTTGTTACTCTTTGGAATATGCTACTGTCGTTCCAGTTCTTGAAGTTGATTTGTGCTAGTATTTTTTATAACAACAAATGGCTTTGGATTGTCAATATTGAGATACATTCACCAATTCAGCTCAATTCTTTTCCCGACGACCAAATTGAATTTTAGTATAAAATTCAAAGATTAATAGATATAATATTGTTGTTGTTTTTGGTTAACAAAAAAGTTTATATAATACTGTTGAAAGTTATGTTTAGGGAGTTGATTTTCCCACTTCTTTTTGTTTTTTTAATATTTTTTAATACTTTTGAATGAATTTGCTTCTTTTTGTTCCTTCTCTTTCCTATTCTACCCTTACCTTAAATTAAGGTTTTGATAATTAAACCATCTTTAAGTTGTGTTTTAATTGTTCTCAAATGATTTCCAATCCTCAAGTAAGCTTCGAGTACCATAATTAACTCAGTACCATAACAAAAAAAATTAACTACTATTATGATGAAGAATCATTATTTAATAAGATTAAAAGTTACACGTAATTGTTCATGGATAACGAAAACCACTGCCTTCACTTTTTTTGCAAATTTTAAAAATAATATTTTGGTTAAAACAATTTGTATTTTGCTTAGATATCTAAAACACAAAAATGAATAATAGTTAAGTTTGTCTGCATATGCAATAAATATAGTCTCATCTTTCAAAATATTTCTATTTATGTATTTCTTTCTTCTTTTGGCTCATGTGTAAGTTCATTATTTATGTAGAATTAATTAATTAATGTACAGATTATAAAGCCCAATGATGAAAGTGTGAACAAGATGAAAAAGACTAGGAATCACAATCAAGTTGCTGGGTCCACCTCATCTAAATCAAAACTAGCACAAGTGGGAGCAACTTGTAATGCACTATTTCCTTCAAATTGCATTTCATGGTTACCAAATCTTGAGCAACTACAAGTGGATGATTTGACAAGCAGTGAACCAGTATTCTATGTGGTATTTGATTTAGAAGGGCATGTCTCAGCATTTTCTCAATTACAGACATTTCAAGCGTGGGATTTAGACGAGGTTAAGCATTTGTGGAAGAACGTTCAACCTGGATTCCAAGGTTTTCAAAATGTAAGATCTTTAACAATTGGAGATTGTAAGAGTCTGAAATATCTATGCCCCTATGAAATTTACAAGCTCCTTGTGAATCTCCAAGAAGTCGAAATAAGCTATTGTGAGAATATGGAAACTATAGTACTGGCAACTGCTTCCACAGAGGACAATATCCATGAAGAAGGGAAAGAGACAGGTGGCAGTGGCGCGATGACTTCGTTTCCCAAACTACTCAATAGCTTCTGCCTTCACAATTTGCCAAGCCTCGAGAGATTTTGCCCTGATGCCTATTCTTTTGCATGGTCCTCCTCCACGAGATCTATGGATGTGGAATATTGTGTCAAATTAAAGACATTGGGTTTTACACCAGTAAGCAAAAAGTTGCCTACAGCAGTTGCAGAGAATTTGAGTGATGATCATGTAAGAGGTAGAGAAAAATCTGGATCTGGATGTGCATCATCAACTGGATCTGCATCTGGATTTGGATGTACGCCACTAGTCTACTTACAAAGTCGTCCATCCACTTGCAACTTTACTCAAATATTGCCCCGCCCTGTAAATAGAGAGGTACGTCATTATTCTAAAGCGATATTTATTTTGTGAAAATTGGTCTTACGTACAGATGTCATTGAAGATAAAAGATAAATAAAATAAAAAAGAAAGTTAAATGGGCATGGCCCATGATAATTGTAAACACTTGTTCATTTTCATTTGGCAAACAGTCTAATTAATATCTAGAATGTGATAATATAAATAATTAAACTGCTTAGTTAAACAATAAACAATACTGGTAACTTCTTTTTATATGAATATTGGTAACTTGCTTTGTTAAACAATAAACAATTCATTTTCATTTTTAAACAACGTTCTTGATTTCTAGAATGTGATAATATATCTCATATGTTTATGATTGAAACACAAACAAATTAATATACAATTACTTTTCTACCCTTTTGCCAGGTTACGCCGGCAAATCTTCAGACCTCAATTGCTAGGGACAATAATCTAGAAGATCTCACTGTATGGGAGTGCGATTTATTGGAAGTGATATTTTTGGTTCAGGAAACCCCTTCTACTCAAGCATTTGATAAGCTAAGGGAATTGTTTTTGGCGGGTTTACCAATGCTGAGCCACATATGGGAAAAGGGTTTACAAGTTAGCTCAGGCTTTGGAAACCTGAGATTACTGAGTGTACGACGCTGTCACAATTTGAGATACATGTTTTCACCGCACATAGCCAAACTTCTTACCGACCTTGAGACAATAGAAGTTTCCGATTGTAGTGCGATGGAGAAAATTGTTGGAGAGGCAGAAGGAGGAGGAGAAAGTAGTGAGGATGAATTGACATTTCCGCACGTGAATTCCATCGAACTTGAGGATTTACCCAAACTTGAATCTTTCTGCTCTCAAGCTTATACTTTGAAGTGGCCAGCCTTGGAGAAAGTCAAAGTTCGAAATTGTCAAGAATTAAAAGCGTTTGCTCCTGAGTCTCTGTATGTATAAGCAGCCGACATGTGTCTATGAAGCGTCCACGTGGAGAGAAAAGAAGGTATGTTTTCAATTCAACCAAGCCATATATACCCCTAATTCCTAATCTCTATGTTCTTAAACATTATACTACCATAATAACACACATGTAAGTCAATATTCTAAAAATTACACTAATTTACTTATATGCTTAGGAAATTAATTAGGAGGTCAGAACGTAGCTTTTAGGCTCATTCCTATGATAGTACTCAACTTTACGATATTGAAATGCTTCGTTAAAATGCTTCTAAGGATGGTATCATTTTTTGAAGTAGTACTTAACCATTAATATTTTTCCAGTAGCACTTGCATGATATCCATTGCATGCATTTTCTATTTTAATCATAGATAACAATTTTTTATTCTTTATTTTGCATAATCTTTGAGAAGAATATCATCAGAAGTCAAGAAGCTAGGGACAAGACTACATGATATGTTGCGGTGCACATCTACAAGATACCATGACATACCAATTTCGTGCTTATCAGACACCGTCGCTTTCATCACTGAGAAGTGGACTCCTACCCAGGCTCAGGGCATGGTTAAGATTCAGTTACAAAGCTAAACAACTGATATAAATCAGTTCTACATTGTAATAGCATTCATAATTGAAAATCAGTAGAAGTCATATCTCTTTTCTTTTTTTAGCCGAACGACATAAATATCATTGCTATATGCCGAAAGGCTCGATTACAATAGTCACAAAGGCAATCAATCACTTGAACTCATATTCAAACCCAATCAAGGACGCAATACTGGTTTCAATGAGATACAAAAGATAATCACGTCTCCGGTACACCCCATGTTAATAGGGTACAAAAGATAAGCACGAATACTCCCCCAATCATAACCCTAAGGACTTGAATTTAGCATCACATGGCTTTACTCTAGCGACTTTTTCATGAAAAATTGAAAAATGCCCCAAGACACGGCTTGAGTCACATCTCATTTAGCTGTTGCAACTACACCATAACAATTGGTTTTGTTTTTTTTTGGTCAAACCATCACAACTGGTGTCACATTATAACCATGGAATATTATATCAAAATTCACTTTTTGTTTTTGTTTAATATAAAAAATCACAATTATGGAATGGAAAACTTCTGGTGTTTATTTGGGTAAATTTGTTGTTTGGTTGAAAATTATTATTATTATTATTATTATCCTTAAAATACAACGGTAAAAAGTTATTTCTAGTCTTTGTAGTTTGCCGGTTACCACTTAGGTACTTATAGTTTCAATTTTTGCAATTTTATCCTTGTAGTTTTTAACTGTGTCAATTTTATCCTTATAGTTTTCAAGTCAAAGCAATTCAATGACACATTTCAATTTCTATCATAAGTCCTCTCAATTCTGTTAAGTTATGATCACGTGTCACTCACATAGAGGGGTGTTTTGGCCAACTCGAGCCAAATTCCTTCAAATTTGCCCAAATTTCAACCTAGAGAAGTAAATTTGTTTGACACCCTAAGCCCCAAAATCGCGCTAAAGTGAATGGGAATAGCTCTAGGTTGTGTTTTATTGTTAGATGGCTGGAGTGAACCATCTAACAACGCTATATGCTCGTTAGAATTCTCGGCCCGATCAAAAGCAACAACTTCTTCCATGAAAAAGTGAGACAGTCGAGAAATTATCATTGACGGCGTCGCCACCCCACGTTCGCCCCTCAACCACCGCCACCAACCACAACCACACATACTCTCTCTCTCCAGGTGAGCTCTTACATCTTCCTCCTCACCTTTCTCTTTTCGATAGAATTTTCTGATTGCAGGCTGTGCTTTTGATTTAGGGGTCTTTGGAGGTTGGTTTTTGGTGATTAATTTTCGGTCTCAGGGTTTTTGGGTGTTTTTTTTTTCTCGGCTGGAGTTCAGATTGGGTAATTTCAGTTTGTGACTTGCTGACCTTTTATTTATGGGGGTTTTTTTTTTTTCTGATTACCAGTGAGAACCAAATACATGCACCAGTCTTTATGTTTTTCCTTCCTCTAACATTGTAGAGATTTGTTTTTTTGGTTTTTAGAAGTTTTAGGTGAATCAAATGAATATGACATCTTCTTCGTTTATTTAACATCAGTCTTTTTGTTTTCAGAATATTTTTATGAGATTGATTATGAAAGCTAAGCTTTGCTTCGATGGCCTTGGTGAAGGTCTCTTAGTTTGTGGTTGAATTTATTGTAACAACTATGTAGCAACTTTCTGTGAACTCTATGGTAACTGAAGCATGTGTGGCATTGTTTAAATTCTTTGAAGCACAAATTCTCTTCACCAATGATTAATTTAGTTTTAAATTATGGAGTTATGTGAGATTCATGCACCTCTTTTTCTCCATAGACTAATTTTTATTTTTTCACATTATTTTATCATCTTATAGAATTTGGGTACTGGCTTATTGTTGTATGTGTGTTTGTATCCATCTTCTAATAATGAAATCTGTTTCGACTTCTACTTCAGTTCTTCTCCTTTTTCTGTTTTTTGTTTTTGTGGAATGGGTGGATGCTGATGGAAGCTGAGCTTTTCAGTTATGGCTACTACTTCCGTGGGTATTTGCTGCTGGGTTTTGTAGTTTGATTTCGGCTGCTGCTTCTTTTTTTTTGTGTGCCGTGCATTTCGATATCGGTCCCACCACATTTGCATTCTATTGATGTTCCACATTTTTAAATTTTTGTCTGTTTCTTGTTCTGTTTGGCTTTAATGTTTTTGGTGCTAGCTTCCATAATTTATAAGATGGTATAATTCTGCATAAGAGAATCCTTAGTTACAGGGCATGACATAATATTAATAGGTTGAACGTGTAGTGTTTTGAAAATTTTCCTAAATCTACAATGATCGTACCAATGAACACATTCCTTTTCTTTTTTTATACTTTTTTGTTTTGGCCAAAATTTGTTTCTAGAACACCTGAATGTTCTTCAGCATTTGCCCCTGTTGTAATTATGGTTTTGGTTGTTTCCTTATAAACACACAGATGGAGGGCCGTTTTGCTGGTGAGCTCTACTCAGAAAGTTTACAGCTATCAAAACTACAATTGGATCCTACATCCAATGCGAACAGTGAACAAAGTAATTTACATGGTATTTAAATGGTTAAAAGCACTTTGTTTTTCCGTATAACAGTGATCAATAGATGATATTTGGTTGGCCTCGTTTTTTTTTTTCTTGTTATTGCCAGCCTTAGGTAGGTAAATGCGTAGTGTTAACTGGTGAACCCACTTAGTTTAAACCCTAAACCCTTTTCCGTATAACAGTGATCAATAGATGATATTTGGTTTGCCGCATTTATTTTTTTCTTGTTATTGCCAGCCTTAGGTAGGTAAATGCATAGTGTTAACTGGTGAACCCACTTAGTTTAAAAAAAATTACACAATGTTGTTATTAGAGCCTAAACAACATTGTGTAATTTGAGCCTCTGCTATAGATTCCTTCATTCTTTGCTACAATAAGGATACTTGGTGAGCTACATAAATCTTTGTTTTCCTTAAAGCTTATCACATTCAAGACACTCTGGATAAGAGTGTATTCCTATATTTGCATCGAAAAATTTACATTTACCCTGTAACACTAGTAAATGTACATCAAAGAACTCCTTTTAATCAAAACACATCTATGCTCTGTAAAGTGGACACTGTAGTAAATTTACATGCATATGCGCTCTGTGAAGTGGGTATTCTGTCTGATACTAGTTGACAGAGGAAGTTAATACTCACCACAAAGTTAACTGCTGCAGTCTTGCTGTTTTCTGTACTAAGAAATCCGTTGTTTAATGTTTTGCAGACCTTGATAGGGTTGAGTTGTGTCATGGAGATGGTTCGTGTGATGGTTTTTCTGATGAATTAGATGACACATCTGAGGTGACAGGGGAATGGATGAAGATAGAGGAGAAAACAAGATATAACCAACACCATACGGTTGTTTGACAGTTCGGATTTAATTTCATTATTAGTTGTGTTTAGTTGTTTTACCTGCATAATTCTAGTGGTTCTCTAACATATATTCTAACTACTTATAAATATGTAGGTGGGTTACCGTGAGGGTGTTATAGCAGGAAAAGAAGCTTCTTCGCAAGAGGGATTCAATATCGGCTTTAAGCAATCGGTCCTTGTTGGATACAACTGGGGTCTGGTCAGAGGTGTTACAAGGTAGAAAAATAATGTAAAGAAAAGAATTTTGTTACAGTAATTTCTCTCTTGCAGAAATCTGTGTATTATTTGGAATTTATGTAAATCTTATATTAACTATGTTTTCATTACCCATGCTGGTGTATCTTCAACCTACATGAAGTGCTTTGGCTAACCTTCCAGATGGTTTAAGGGAGAAGTTGATTGGAACAGAAGACCAAATAACTGGATTGCAGGGATTGTATGAATCTGTGCATTCTCTTTCAACAACAGACGCCCTTAGATTATTTAATGATGAAATCATGGACAAAAAAGCTAGAGAGCAGAGTGAGAGTGCTGACACCAGTTCCCTTGAAGCTGGTTTGCCAGAGCAAATACCAGACCGTAGTGGTCTAAGAAATCACTTTGCAGAACTACGTTCGCTTCTACTTGAATCTCCTGCAATTAAAGTACATCTAGATAGGTAGGAAATTAGTGTTATAATATTTATTTGATATTTGTAATTAAAGTCTGAAAACTTTTGCTCCGCTGCTAGCCCCCGGTCGTATTCTGTTATAGGAATTATACATTTGAGAAATGTTGTCAATTTCTTGACCAAAAAAAGAAAAAAGGAAACGTCAATTTGGTTTGTAATGTTATGTATGATCTTGTGAATCTTATTATGAGGGACGATGATGTGAGGAATCCCATCATCATTTTTGCCCTATTTTTCTGTTACAATGTGATAGTAAAACCGGCCGTTTCGGTATAGAAGCAACGGACAATCTACTTTACAGTAGTTGTAGCATGCATGAGCAGCTTTAAATATGTTTGCTCCGTCATTGTTGCTAACATGGGCATTGGAGATGAACATAGGAATCAGTTGACACTTCACATCAAAACTAAACGACCATAGTAAATGTCTTGGGAGGTAAGTGCCTCCCGCAGTGGCTAGCAAGGTATAGATCAAATACCATTTGATTGTAGCAACTCAACACGATACATATTAAAACTGTCATTACAGATATTGCTAATGAAGGTACATTAGTAGTACATACACTGAGCTTAGGAGATATAACATTACTGTGTCCACAGTTTAACCCCCATTCGAATCATCATTGCTTGAAGTTGCTTGCTTCCTTCCTCTCCAGCCGAGAAAAAGGTCAGTTGTTCTGCTGGTCCCGTAGTTTCTCTTGTCCGGCTGGCTGTATAGATACCTCCTAATTCAGTGACTTATTATGTAGCAGTCTTTTCACCTGCATAACAATATGAGAATTAATTCCCTTTGTTATTAGAAACCAACAATATGAAGTCATGAATAGCTATAAGAATCAAATATCATCAGGTCTTGGAGTTTGTGATTATATATTAACCTCAGTAACTGCCATCAGCTACAAGCTTGCATAGGCCTTGCCTGACTGAAGGCTGCTGAAGTATGCCTGCGACTTGTTTCACATTTGGGCACTGGCATGACTGCTTCGAAAGCTTCAACAAGCAATGCCACTTTCTTCTTCCTCGCTGGAGCAAGTTTTGTTACGGCCTGTTGGAGTGCAAAGTCAAGCATCCATTCCTCTGCATTTTTCTTTTCGTCCATCATCTGATGCCTGAGGTCAACCTTTTCTGCTTCAGGATCAGGAACCACAGGCAGATAATTTGGTTCTCTTGGATTGTACTTCCTTTGTTCCTCCTCATCCACGCTAAGTCTCTTGAATTTGCTTCCTCTTTGGTAGTTGCAGGTGTCAGGAAGTTCTTGGTTGGAATTGCTTTCTCCATGGGAAAATTTTCTTTTCAGCCCAGGGCTAATGCTATTATTGGCCATGAAAGTTTCTGTTGCATCTGGCTCTGAATTGTTTTCCACTTCCATATTATGAGGTTCTCCTGTGCTGTTTTCTGAGAGACCTGATCTGTTGTTCAGCCTTAAATCACCCTGATCCTCAGATTCAATGGAAGTTGAAATTTTTGGCTTCTTGTACTTCCCGCCAGACAGGTTGCCAACTTCAGCACTATCATTAAGCTGGAAGGGTTCAGTCTTCTTGCAGTTTTCATGATCTTCAATCTTGAAAGCATCTTCATCGGAAAGCTGGATTTTTTCTGATGATTTGGAGTCATCAGCTTGCTCTGTCTTTTCCATTTGATTCCCAGCAACCATTGCAGTGAGTTCCTGTGACAAGAAAGCGTCACTGGTTGCAACATTTTGATCTGTTTCCGAATTCTCTTTATCCAGGCTCCCGGTGCATCCTTCAATTATTTCAGCCTTATCTGTTTCCCTCGTATCCCTAGAGGCATTAGAAACTTGGTCTCCTGTCAATGTACTTGTTTCATCATCTTGAAATGTATTTTTGGGTTGGTTACCTGAAGTTTCATCTGTCTCCACACTGGTGCAGTTGCTTTCAACATCTCCAAGGCAAGAATTGATGTCATGATCCTCTGCTTTAACTCCACTCTGCTCTTGAATTTCCACACCAGTTTCTGTTAGCTCCTCAATCGACTCCTCTGCTGAAGATGAAGATAACTCTCTGCAATCTGTCTCTGATAGGTCACTGTCTTCTCCGAATGCATGATCGCCGTAAGAAAGTTGGTCATAACTCAATCTGTCATACCCTTGTTCAGATTCTTGAATCTCAAAATTCTGTTTAGTGTCATCCTGTTCACTGCCGCCACCATCATTGAGTTGTCTCTCAAAAGACTGGTTTTTCTCTTCCAAAAGTCCTTGCAGTACTTCATAATAATCCTCTATCATATCATTGCAGTTACCAGAAATTGCATCAGACTTGATCAGAGGTTCTTCATGCATATCAGCATCTTCAATTCTTGATGAAAACCCAGCATTTGGGCCAGACTCATAATCATCAAGCACTCCGGTGGACAATCGCCCTTCCTCCCACTCCATGTCAGTAGTTTCAGAACTGGCATAATGCACTTCGATGCTTGAAAGTTCTTCAAAGTGGCTCTGATTCGAACTGCTTCCCATGGCAGTTTCTTCTTGATCCAACAGAGCTTTGTAGTATTCATCTATATCTTCTTTTTGGTCTTCTTCAGCAAAGCCTTCAAAGCTTTCTGCCTCAGAGTCACTCTCAGATTGCGGTGATCTATCCGACAGATTCTCCTCAACTAGGGTGTTCGCATTATTTTCTTCTGCTGCTTCACCACTTGCATCATTTGGTTCACCATTGGAATCATCTTGTTCTCCTACAAGATCAGCTCCAGCTTCCCTTCCAATTTCCTCAGCATCGTCTTCCTTGTGTGTAGCATAGATTTCAACAAAGAAATCCAACCCCACTTCATGTTTTATAGGATAAGCATTTTTGTCATTGTCATCATACAACATCCTCTGCAAATCAATTTCTTTTACTCCATCATTAGATTGCTTCGCTCCACGTGGACTTAGAGCTTGCAGCTTCATCATCTTCTGGGTCTTCAACGAACGTCTTTTTGCAGACAAGAAACACTTCAATGGAGGCACAGGTGAATGATGATGACCATTGAGAGAACAGTAAGTATATGGGCAAACCTTCATGACCGAAGTCCCCTCAACTTCAGTTCCCCCAGGATTAATCACCAGATAATCCGGAAACTTTGTATCCTTCAGTGTTGAAGAACAAGTTGCTCTCTGAACATTCATATCTGCACAAAGAGCAACCCTGGAAGATTTTTTGGCCGAACCTCTTGCTGGCTTAAAACTGGGGGACTTTATTAAAGTTCTCACCAGCTTCAAACTAGACGTCCTTGTTGAAGTTCTTTCTGGTTTATGATTAGAAGCAGAGCTAAGCTTTGAACTGCTCGAATTTCTTCGGTGCTGGTTCTTACTATCCGAAAATATAGTTGGAGAATTTCGAACACTAACCTGGGATTGCTCCTTCCTTGCATCAGAACAGCTGGTGGGCTTCATATAGTTTGGTGAGCCATAAGTTGTTTTGTTCATGGGTTGCTTCTGAGGAAAAGCTGCAGTGTTTGGAACATTGAGAGATGGTGGTGGTGGCTTTCCTGGCTGGGATATGTTCTTTCTCAAAGGTGATGATCCCAAGCTCTCAATATCTGAAAGCTTGATTGATCTAGACTTCTTCATTTTTTTCTTCAAATCTACTCCCCTGCGTATGCCATCCTGGAACTGAGAAGATGTTTTCAGGTTCGCCAACCGCTTCTCGAATTTAACATGATCAGCTTGGATTCCAAGCTTGCTTGGTACCTTTCTTTGGACCATATTCAAAGGAAAACCATAAGCAAAGACAATAGGGAGGTGACAATCCAAGTGGAGAATTCAAAGCTCACAAAGATAAGCAATTTCCTCTTTGTCCCATGTCTTGTTTTTTATGGAGAATTTCATTGGAAAGGAAAGGAAAGGAATTCTTGGAACCCAAAGAACCAGAGATTCCTTGGTGGTTCCTAGCTTTGGTTTTCTTTGGTCTCAAGTGGGTGGCCTTTTTGTTGTTTATTTTTCAGCTTAGCAGATGACGAAATTTGAATAAGGCTGAGAGACAAGAGTCTGATGCGGACATGCACTAACTGGTGAGTTTTGGGCCCTATTATTCAGGCTTTTTATTTATTTTTCTTCGTATTTTTTTAGCTCTTTTTTGAATTGAATTATGAAGCTTGTGACATGAGAAGTGTACATATGGCATATTATTTCCTGATGGGTTTGTATTATTAGTAGTTGTGGTCTTATATGACGAAAATACCCTCCATTATTTTAATTTCTTTAGATGATAAGCAGCAACAACTTCATTGCATACTAGACAAGCCCATTGTGTATGTTCAATCAAATTTTGCATAGGACTGGTATGTTCCAATACTTATGGGCTCCACCTTTAGTAGTTTATTTATTTTTATTGGATTTGAATATGGCAAATTCAATTGCAGTTAATATGTGGTAGAATTGCCACATAATATTATTAATTGATTCAAATTACAACACGTGGTGCGATACGTTTCAATTATGTTGGAGCCCCTTTGAGCACATGTAGATGTGAAAAAGAAAAATGGTATTTTCCTTTTTCAGATGGAGTCTTGGAGACTCCCTAAAGATTGTCATATTTATCACTAAAATTTTGGGGAGTTTTTCTTCTGTTTTGTGACACAAGAAACATGTTTGTAGCCATTGATGCTTTAGGAAAGACAAGCCATTTGAAAAAAGGAGGGAGAAATGAGGATGGAAAAAAGGATAGCATCGTAATTTCACATGGAGGACTTTTCTGGGTTATCCCCTATATATATATAGTATACACTGTTGACCGGAAACGCATAAAAAGTCGTTGGGCGGTCACATTGCAAAAAAGATAAGGCAGTGGTCGGCGTGAATGGGCTGCTTGTGGGGCCTACTAGGAGCCTAATGCCCATTTACACGGACAGAAGCAGACGCTCCTGTGTCTGAATTCCCAATGAGAAAAGCTTTGTCACATAGAGAATATGAGATAGGTCCTCACTAATTGGGCACTTCACTAATAATTTTTGTTCATGTTTTCAGAGGGCCAATGAATGTGTCTCCTTTTTAAAAGGTCACCAATGAACAAGGCCATTTTACCATTTTACCATTTTATTTTTCATTTCTTTGAGTGGCAATTCCGATATGTTGTTGGTGAAACAAATATGGTTGATGATGCTTCGGCTGCGATTGAACACAAGAAGGATAATTTGTGTATTTGGTGTTGTAATTTCCTACAATAGTTGCTTTTATATTTTCAAATGATACTAAGAATATAGCAATCCTGTGAGGATTCTCTTTGTAAGTTTTTTGTGGGTTAGGTCTAATTCGTTAAAGTTGGGCAGTCCTAACTTAATGCGAGTAAACTCAAAACCCCAATGGATATAAATCCGAATGACCTCTCGAACTTGAATTCCTGTCAAAGAGCAAAATTATTATTTGCTTCTTTATCAAGGAGAAGGCTAAGCTATCTTCTCTACGAAGGAAGTTGAGGTTTTATCCCAAAATCAATTGGCAATTGGAGGAGTAGACCAACTCCTTATAAACCCATGTTAGGTCCTTTAACTTTCCAATATGAGACATTTTTACCTTCACATTCTCACAATCTTTCCTATCATGCATTTTGTGGGAGCAAATAAATCAACGTCCAATCTGGAGGCGCCATGTTGAAAAGAAGCAAACCCTAAGAATATATATTATCTAAATCAATATTCTGATTTAATAATATATTCAATATGAGGGTTACCTATTTAGGTTGAGGGAATAAATTTCATAAATTCCCTCAATCTATTTATTTGCTTCTATAACTTCCCTCAACTCAATTAATCAGGAGATGAATAATTCTCAATTACTCCCTCCTCAATTGGAAAATGAATGTTACAAGAAAGGAAAATTTAAGCTAAATGGAGGACACAAATAAGGTAACTCTGAAAAATCCCTAACATTACTCTCTCTCAGTGGCGTAGCCAAGAATTCTCTTAAGGAAGGTCAATGTTATTAGCATGGAAAAAGACTTAGTGAACATTAACATGATTTATATATATATATATATATATATATGATTTAATATCATCTTCCAAAATTATAACCGCATCGCACGATGAATTACAAGTATTGCGAGATTTACTTGACTGATAAGCGATTCAATAACAAAAACTATAAGAGAACTCAATAAATGAAAGAATAGAAAGATTGAAGTTAGAAAGGAAAAATGGAGTAAAAATGAAAGGCATGATAGAAAATTAGAATAACAATTAACTAGAGTTAGAAAGTTAGAAGGGTCAGCTATAAAAGAAACCCAAGAAAATCAAATACAACACATAACAAATGCATTTGTTGCACAATTTGGAGGAGGATCAGTGACCCTTGTCGGCCTTAGCTGCTCCGCCAGTGCTCTCTCTCTCTCTCTCTCTCTCTCTCTCCCAGCCGAAATTCTCTCCAGCACTCTTTTCTGCTGGCCAACCAGCCCTAGTTGCCGCCACTCCTCTCTTACCTACTTGGCTCCCAAGCCACCTATCTCTCTCGTAGAGAAACATCTTTGCACTTTTCAGAAATACCCCGTGTTATTACTGACTTAGGCATGGGAGGGCCATTTGCCACCACCACACCGGTGGTTTTTCAATTGATTTGTTTTGTCATGCAGGGAATCTAGAAGGAGGGACGAACGAGAGAGAATAATCATCCGATTCTTCTCTCTCAGCTCTCTCTCTCTCAGATCTATCTCGTTGTTCTCTCTTCCTCTCTCAACACTCTCTCTTTCTCCATCCAACACTCTCTCTCCGCTAGCTAACTATGCATCTTCTCACAAAGAAGAAGATCAAGAACAACCTACAAAAGCCACATCTTTGCCCTCAAAACCCAGTTCTTCCTCTTCCCCTCTGTTTTCTTCTCTACCCAAATCCAAACCCCAACTTCGTCTATCTTCGAATCCCTTCCGCAACCTAAACAAACCCAAACAAAACCATCTTTTCTGAATATGACAGCATGTCTTGGCATTAGGTGGCCATTGTTTGAGCATTTTGGTCCAATTTTGGGGTTTTTGAAGTCGTGGTTTACATGCCCTCTTCAAGAACGACTTCTCCGTAGGAAAATGAATTCTTTGGGAATATGTAAGTTTTGATGTTAAATTGAATTTGATTACTGAAATTGGAATTGTGATTGATTTCGTATGTATTTTGTGTAGAAAGTGAAGTATTGGGATTGATTTTGTTTGTCTGAAACGACACATATGAACTTGTATCGTATTGTGGTTTTATTGTTGTTGTGTTGTAGTGGTATTGCTTCTGTATTGCTATGGTATTGCTGTTATATTGATGTTATATTGATATGTTACTGTAATTTAATAGGAATATATGTTGATATCATTTTTCTTTATGTGCTTGTGATTTGTGTAGGAGTTGAGATTATTCTTGGTTGAAGTATTATTTACGATCTCTCTCGCTCTGGTCTTTGTATTTTTCTCAACATTTATGTGTTAATTTAAGCATGGTTCAGTTTTGGTTATGTTCGCAGGTTGTGAATTTAACTTGGAGGCTTGCTTGGTTTCATTTCAGATTATTGGGTTTGTTTTGGTTGCTTGAGCAGCTGCAAGAGTAAAATGGATGATACTTCATGTAAATTCAACAATTAAATTGGAGATTTTTGTTTTCAAGTTGTTAATTCTTCAGATACTTGGTCATTTTTTAAGATTACGTTAAACAAAAAACATGTATTGAATATTATTGTATAGGAGACCATGTAATTATTTTGATACCATTAAATGAAATTTTAGTTCAATTTACTTGAAAACTTTGGGATCTTGAGAAAAGGACGACAATCACATATACGACTGTTTTGAAACATACAAGACGACAATGTAAGAATGGTTAATTTTGATGATATCCATATTTGCTTCCACTCCATTATAATGTCATATAGATTATAAAGTGGCAATAGAGATGCAATAAACAAGCAATAAAGTGGCAATAGACAACCAATGCAAAAGCAATAAAAAATAATAATAAAATGGCAATAAACAAGTACCTTATAAATGTTTTTGTACTCTCTTTCCCGGATTATATAATGTTCTAATTGTTGAACTATTACAATATTTAGTTGCTACAAATAATAAATAGTACATAACAAATAATAACCATGTATGAAAATTTCATATCATTATAATAATGACCTCAAAAATAGTATCAAGTACATTACACAAATATTAAAAACATACAGCTCCACAAGAAGAATACATAATGTCTTAGATGTCCTTACTAATTCTTGGGGCCAAATAATAACAAGCATAATCAATGATGTGTACACTTTGCTGCAAGTTTGCTTAGCATTTTCATAATAGAAGCTTTGCTTGTGTCTTCAAAAGGCATCTCAAAGAACTCATTGTCTACACATTACATTATGCACAAAATGGTCTCCAACGCCAGTGTATGACTTGCACATCAATGCCTGCACAAACCAACTAAAACACATTGTGTAACTGTTAACCTCAAATTTGTTATTGACAGGGAAACGAGTTGGGTGCCACTTTTCTTTTCCTTGTGTAATTTGAAAAGAAAAAGAGAAAGAAACAGAAATTGTCAAGGCAAAACTGCAGCAAATTATAATTTGGTCAAGTACTCACCATCGGGAAAACAATATACTTTCAATGAATAAATTACATATTAATTTCAACTAACACTACTTCCATACAAAGTCATTAATTATTTTCATCAAATGTAGAATGACATGTCAACCATTGTGCTTTCATCCCACAATTTGCTAATTTGAAGCACAATGACATCTTTCTAGATATACATTCTAGTAAGCTTTTCATAATTTCTTATCATTTAAAAACTTTTGCTGGTATTGAACTCAAGACACCAATGAAAACATTTTGAGGCAGTTTGAATACGTACAACAGAGCAAGCTATCACAATTGCAGAATACCTCTTACCCAAGATGTGTGACATAGATACACTGCTGGCATACAAGACTTTTCAGATTTTAGACTCAGCCAAAGTTCAAGTGCAAAAGTAGAAAACTAACATACATAAAGTTTGGATCTTACAGATCAGAAAACACTCACCAAGAGTACCTAGTCTTTTAGATTTCAAAAACATAGTTTTTTTTCTCCAAACAAAAATATCTTAAAACAAAGGAAAGAAGAAAATGGAGTAACAATTTCACAGCAATCTTTTAAAGAAACAATGAGATTGACAATGATTATGGTTCCAAAACAATACCAGACATTAAATTAACGCATACATGTTGACAAAAATACGAAGAGCAGAGCGAGAGAGATCGTAAATAATACTTCAACCAAGAATAATCTCAACTCCTACACAAATCACAAGCACATAAAGAAAAATGATATCAACATATATTCCTATTAAATTACAGTAACATATCAATATAACAGCAATACCATAGCAATACAGAAGCAATACTACTACAATACAACAGCAATAAAACCACAATACGATACAAGTTCAAATGTGTCGTTTCAGACAAACAAAATCAATCCCAATACTTCACTTTCTACACAAAATACATACGAAATCAATCACAATTCCAATTTCAGTAATCAAATTCAATTTAACATCAAAACTTACATATTCCAAGCAATTCATTTTCCGGAGAAGCTGTTCTTGAAGAAGGCATGTAAACCCCGACTTCAAAAGCCCAAAATTGGACCAAACTGCTCAAACAATGGCCACCTAATGCCAAGACATGTTGTCATATTCAGAAAAGATGGTTTTGTTTGGATTTGTTTAGGTTGAGGAAGGGATTCGAAGTTAGACGAAGTTGGGGTTTGAATTTGGGTAGAGAAGAAAACAGAGGGGAAGAGGAAGAACTGGGTTTTGAGGGCAAAGATGTGGGTTTTGTAGGTTGTTCTTGATCTTCTTCTTCGTAAGAAGATGCATAGTTAGCTAGCAGAGAGAGAGTGGTGGATGGAGAAAGAGAGAACAACGAGATAGATCTCGAGAGAGAGAGAGAGAGAGAGAGAGAGAGAGAGAGAGAGAGAAGAAGAGTGGAAGATAGAAGAAGAGAGAACAATGAAAATGAAAAAGTGAGAAGAAGGTGATACATAGACAATAAGGAGTATTTATAGGTGTTAGATTTATAAGGTTTAAAAAAAGTTGTTATTTTACCAATGTTTACTCAAGCTGATGGCATTTAGAGCTATTTCCCCTAATTTAATTACATCAAATTGGTGATTTAACACAAAAATGTAAGACTCTTTCGAGTGTCGTGGACAAGTGAGACCCTTGGATGGATTGTGTATACAAGATTTCTTCAAATGTACCTGCAGCACTGCATAGGCTCACAATCCGTCATTATAACATCTTTGCATAATAAAATGTACTGATATATAGGCATCAAATTTATGTTATGTATATAGGGTTTAGGGTTTATGTATTACGGTATAGGGTTTACATATGTTCTTTGTATACATAATCAAATTTCTACCTATATAAAGGAATAGAGCTATTAATACTTGTTCAAAAAATCGTTAGATTGTTAGTTGACCATTGTGTATCAACAAATAGAGCACTACTACACGAGAAATTATAGAATATTATGATATAGTATGATCATGCAGTACATCTAGGGATGACAATTTTTCCTGCGAGTAAGGGTCTTCGAGGGGATTCGACCCTAATGGGTTGGGTATGAAGGACAAAAAAGGGGTATGGGGATGGGTATGAGGAATTTTTGGGTATGGTGTTCGGGAGGGGCGGGGATGGTATTTTAATTTCCAACCCGAACCCTCCCGTTTAGAATATATATATATATATATTAATTTTTGATGAGGTATATATATATTATAGTATATATAAATATGCTATTAAAGTGATTGTACCGACTAAGTTTTATATTATTATATTATTATATTATATACTTATATAATTTATACAAATCTTAAGCCACACTACTTATTTATTTAATTAACTTCCAGTACATATATAAATATTCTTATATTGTCTTATAAGTATATATGATATATATTCATTATCTTGCCTTAGTAATTTTTTTTTTCTCAACAAAATAGTTATATATTGGTTTTTTCTTCCGTAATGGGGCGGGTCGGAGAACCCATTCCCCAACGAAGGTGGGGATGGGGAATCCCCGATATGAATATTGCGGGTATGAAGGTAGGGATGGGGGAAAAAAGCTTAACGGGGATGGGGATGGGAATGGCATACCCACCCCCGATTCTACCCATTGCCATCCCTAAGTACATCTAATACACGTGTTATTATATGGGTGGACGACAAGGTTTATTTTCCTTCTTTTAAGGAATAGTATCAATAAATATCCACTTATATTATAACACTTGTACAACATGTACCACGTGACTGTACTACCATAATATTCTATAATCACTCCTACTACGTGTCCACGCTGCAAATTTAATTACTTGCAAGCCATTGGAAATTAAACAATTGTAGATTATTACAGCATGCTCACATCTTTTTAAAAGATTTTACATCACAATCAGGTAAGGAAGAAAGCCAGCCAAATTTGTGCTTCTTAATCCACACAAAATCTCAGTACATTTTAAAGCAAAACAAGTGTAGAAAATGAGCAACATTATTCCAAATACGTGCCCTCCATAGACAAGTCCATTGTTAATTTTAGATACAATTAATAGCCCCCTTCTAACAATAGCCACAGTACATCTACATTTGGCATGACAATGTCCTTGGCATGGATATTGCTCTAAAGAGACGATTTGAGTGATCAGTCCATTCCGTTGTACAGAATAGATAAAGAAAATATTGGCCCACTTCTCTATGCTGTAGAGTCATTTATCTGTTAGCTTCCACTCCTCCTTCCTCACCGCACCTGCATCACATGCACATATGTGAGTCTGAGCTTCTTCTAACGGAAAGGATTCGACAGAAACTCAAGCAGAGAAGTACATATGTCGTCCCGTAGAACCCAATAGCCTGTGAGCAATTCCATTCCATTAACAAGAAGCAAATACGAAATACCATAATTCTCAGTATATTGAATGTGTGAATGAGGGAAATACCAATTTTGAAACTACCATACCATACTATCTTTAAAGTACGCACCAAGTTTTAGGTCGAGCTGCTGCTACAAAAATAAATAAATTCCGACAATTTCACATTAATAGAAAATTTACAAACATCTGTTAAATCATTGATTCGGCAATTTCAATCTGCTTCTAATTAAGAAAATTTAAAAAAAAAAATTCAATTACACATTGTGAACTTTTAGCTAGCAGAATTACTATAATTACACATTGCGTAGTACTAAATGTGCAAGCCACGAGTATTGACAACTCATATCTGCTTCAATTGAACAAATCCAAACTGCAAATTCCAGGACCAACATCTTTATAGAAGACTATTTGGGCGCCTGTATTGCCAATTGCTAATCCCTCACGATCATCCTCTTTACATTTACATCCAAAGGAGAAATATGGGGATTTTGCGGCGTCATTCTGGATACTTCCAAAGTATCAATAGTTCTCACTGATGAGCTCTTTCCAAAAGGCATCCCTTTCTTCATCTGGCACACTCTCTCATTGTCTGTATCAATTTATACAAAATTGTCATTATACGGTATTATATTCCAAACAATTCTAAATTCACATATTCAAAATTCTTATAACTATTCTGATTCATCATTATTTATTTTTGTGGAAAATAGCATATGCTCAAATACAAAAACCAACGCATCTGAATTAGATCATATATATTCATAATTTCAAATAAGTAAAAACTAATTGTACCGTTAATTTCGAGGCCGATGATTATGGCATCCGCCACTGTAGTGCAGAACGCCCTCCTCCTGTACCAAGAATAATTCATCCTTCAGTCACATTTGAAAGTGTATAGAATATATACATATAGAGAGAGACTTACAGTTTCTGGTAAATCACCGATTCGATATAAATTGACCTGATCCATGATCTCCATGGAAAAGTAGTCTTTGTATTTGACTCTCTTCTGATGTAAGAAGAGAAGGATGCTTTGATTTTCCTCCATTTTTTTCTCAAGAAGAAAGCCAAACAGAAGAAACCCTAACTAGTTTGGAAGAGCCGTTTTTCTCTATGAGAGGTACTACGCTCATTTGACAACCACACCTACCTCATAACAAATTTATAGTGGGCGTTTAGATCAGACAAGCCCACCCGACCACATTGCCAACAACTAAGTTATACATGGCAGCCTCTTATTTGTCACCTCCACGTATCTCAGGCACACTGATTGGCCAGCAGGTCATCAAACAATTTCCCTAATGTTTATATTTTCAAATATCTCTTTTTAAATGAGGATAACATAAAATTAATTATAGAAAATAAACCACATATGTAATTGTTCGTACCAAAATCAACACGGGCCAGTTCTCACAGTTAAAAAGCCAATTTTTAGCTGGACGAAAGGCCCAAGACGTTGGAAGGCTCATTCTACATTCGTAGAAAGCTCAAAGTAAAAGTCGGTAAAAGCCCAATGGCCCTCCAGCAGCAAATATTGACCAAAAGTCTATGGTCAGCGAGGCACTTCGGAGACAGCAGCGCATCGGATGTCCGATGCTACATGTCTCTTTTCAACTGCAAGTGTCGTGCCCCCTTTTTCGGACTATATAGGTGTTCGAAACAATACTTTAAAGAGATCCCCCTCACGAACAAATCAAGGAAAATTGATTCGAAGTCAGTAAAACCACAATTTAATTGAAAAACCCAGGCGTGACCCACTAAGTCAGAGGAGGTATGGCCTTCAAACAAGTGGAGGAGCGTAGTGAGTGGAGACGTTTCACACCACCATTAATGTGATTACCACCGCATTTAATACGGTATGGCTACTATTCCCATCAGAAGAAGTCTAACCCACTAGTGCTAAGCGTAGGAGGCCAATCCTATGATTTCCTGGTTCAGATCAGCCAGTAAGATCATATCATTACACACCAGGAAATCTTCATGTTAAAGATTTATTTCTCATCTCTTGGTCAAATCAACGGGAGCAGGTTTTTTGCAAGTGGCAGCGGGCTGTGTTCATCTACAAACTCCCATGTACTCTCCAAAGACATCCCTAGAAATAGGGCCAGTTGGCCTATATATACTGAGTCCCAATGACAGCACGAGGACACACAACTTCAGCCAAAAAAGCCATACTCAACGTCTCAAAACCAAGAGGCAACGTCTTAGACTCAACTTCTTGCAAAGTGTCTTTCTACAGACCAAGGCCAAGACTTGAATCAACTCCCTTCGCTTTCTTTGAGTTCTCAATTGACAACTCCTTGTTGGAACTCTCTTCTTTTCCCAAACACGTAGCTCTGTCTAATTCCCAGTTGACAACTCCTGATTGGAATAACACTGCAATTGTTTGTAATCTATATGCTCTGCCAGCAACGCTTGGTATGATTTGATAGTTGGTTTTGACTTCCAACTCACCCATCTCAAAGCAAGCCTTCCGACCTACGGCACTGATATAACCATTATTTCATACATATTTATTATCTTTCTCTTAGATTCTTGCTATGTTCTTGAGTGAGTTTAGTCCATTTTTACTTAGTTTTGTATTTTACTAGGTTTGAAGAGTAAAGATGGAAAAGCAAGCAAAAGGAGCATTTTTGGGATTAAAAGATGTTTCACAAGAATGTGCTGTGCAGATCATTCAACTTGACAGAATATATTGTACTTCCTCAGAGCGAACTAGATGTTGAGCCTTATATCGTTGGAAAGATACGGATGTTAGCTTTCTGTAGAATTTTATGATTCATGATTCAGACTAGTGTGGAGAGAGTTGTGGCCGTTTTAGTACAGACAGTTCGGGCAGAATGTGTTATGCGGGTTTTGCAAAAATAATCCTTTTAAGTTTAATCCTTGGAGTCCAATTTATGTCAATTGCATTTGGGAAGTATTTACAAGGATGTGGGGTAATTTTCTGAAGTCTGGTCCTATATTTAATAGGATTTGGGATGCCAACTCATCAAAGTCAATTGGAGCCAAATTAGGAAAGCAGAGTTACCAAATCAAAAGAGGATTTGTTCCTTATTTAAAGAAAATCAGAAAATAGAGTTTTTTTATGCGGGAGTTGGAAGGAGAGTCAAAGAGACGCTGCCATCGTCAAGTTCTTGAGCATCGTCACAATCCATAAGTTTTATTTTATGTTTTCTAGTTTTTCAATAATGTTTTCTTTGAACATGAGTAACTAAATTATTCTCTAGGGCGAGGATGACGCCCGAGCATGGATAGTTATGATTTTTAATGTTATTTAATGGATTCTAAGTTTCTTTTAGATGAATGCTTAATCACTATTTTAATTGTTGCTATTTGTTTAAGTTCTTTGAATGGTCACCTTAGGGCTTTGCATCTAGTAAATTAGAATATGAATTTGAGGCAGAACCAGCAATATAATTAAATTAGCTTCTTGTGATTAAGTGTGGTGAATTACATTGCTTGACGAAGAATAATAGTTTGCTTAGTTCTCTCATTTTCTAGAACGTAATGAATCCAACTTGTTAAATTTATGCCTTAACCAAGATAGATTGCAGGATTGGGTATATGATCTTTGTCTGAACTAGAAAAGAATCTTACACTTAAGAAAAACTATGGTCTAAGTGCCTGAAAATGACTTAGATATGGGAATTATCATCTAAAGAATCGAAAGAATATGTTGAATACATTGAAATCTAACTTGGATTGCTTGTGGTTGATTCCGAAACCCTAGACCTTCATCATTGTTTTTCAACCTTAAATTTAAACCTTTTTATTCTCAATTGCTTTTATTAATCTCTTGTTTGTTTCATAAACTTTCACAACAACAATCTCTACAAATTCACTTGCGTATCACTTAGATTTAATTTAGTTATTTGAATATTAAATTAATTTGGAATCCTCATGGGAATGATACTTGGACTTGTCAAACGCTATACTACATCATTCTTGTGCACTTGCAAGGGCGGACCAGGCACGGGCTAGTTTCTCGTCGCAGATATTGCTAGTTCGCCGGCATCAGACAACACGACACTGTCTCAGATAGACCATTGTCTTCTGTCCGATACTGCAGAGTTTCTGTCTGATTGTACTATTTTCAGTTTTTCTTGGTTATTGCTTTATTGTATTTGTATTAATCTCGGTCTATCCAGGCTTGTATTTGATCATTAATGAAAATATCATGCATGTCGGACTATTTAAATGCAAAAGAGTTGGTATTAAGTGACTAGTCCGACAAACGGACTAGAACATTGCTTTTCCTACGGTTTGCTTAACCATACTTGAAACACCAAAAGTCCTCTTCATTGAGGCAGAAAAAGAACCTATCTAGAGCCAGATTCCCCTCTTTAGAGCACAGTGGCTTTGGTTAGAAGAAAAGATAAATGAGCGCATTTATATCCACAATCCCTTCCTCTTTCTACTAGAAGATTATCACTAGTAGTGGCACGCCTTTCCTATCCGTTTCAGGGACAATCCTCTTATCCATCTTGGGTTCCTTGAAGCACAAGCAAACTTGACACAAAGCCGCTAAGTTGCCAAAGTACAGCCTGCTCAACGGCCAGGGGCATCACAAGGTGTTCAGAAGCATTTCCAAACAAACAGTAATACCACATCTCTAATATAGAGGTGGGACTTGTATTGTAAATCTGCCTCTATTAGAGATATGGTATAATAATGTGGTCTCGAGCTTTCGTAATAATGAAAAAGTATATTGGCATTCACTTGAAGGCATGTTTACGTATCAGTAATGGGTATGAGAGGAAAGGGAATGATTTCCATTCCTGACTTCCCCTGCGTTTACTTGCAAACAGGAATGAAAAAATATGTGGGCTCCACCTAAAAATCCGTAATCAGATCCCCTCAAAACCAAGAATCAGATCAACTAGGAGGAGGTAGTCGATGCGATTCCCATTACTTGTTTTCCTTAATACCTTCCAAAAATACCCTTACTACTTTACCATAATTCCAAAACACCCCAAACCCTAGAAAAAAATAAAAACTCACGCCAAAAATAAAAATAATTACATTTCAGATTATCCATTGTAACTTGTTAAGTTTATGGCGATATTTAGTAGAATATTAGGCGTCCATTCTTTCTTTTGATTTGTTTTGGTTGTGTTGAATGTTTGAATGTTTCTAGTAGTTTCCTAAGATTTGGCCACTGGTAGCTCTCACTAGCTAATTCATCCGCAGTTTTTGGTAAGGTTGAAACACCATGTCATGCAATATTATGTAAACAATGGAAACATCAATCAGTTTCTAAGAAGAGGACGAACTCATCTTGATATATGAGTTCAAGCCCAATAAACTAGAACATTAGTAATATGTAAAAATATATATTAATATGTGTAGGGCATTTTAGTAATCAAGTTAATTTATGTTATGATTCATGAGAATTAGTAAACAATAATAATGGGAATCAACCCCATTCATGTGTTGATTCCATGTGGTTAGTAAATGACTTAATAGGAATGATTCTTCTCATACCCATTCACTAGTTCTCCGATTCCTACATTCCCCGATTCCTTACTTTCTCCATTCCCGATAAGTAAACGAGCCCCGAGTGTGGATCGAGAGGCTAGCTATCTGATTATAAAAACACATGTACCTAGTAGCCATGAGCGTAATGAACTGCCAAGTCATAATACTTCACAAAAACTTCATGCATGCATGTGTTAATTAGAATGCCGTTATTTTAACTATTGGGTTTGATAAACTTTATTAACCGTCTCCCTGAATTTCTGCATTTAATATCGGTGTATAACGTGAGTGATGCAGTTTGCTACAATAACGTGAGTGATGCAGTTTGCTACAGTTATAGTAATAACTTTGTCATTTCTCCAAGTTTAACAAAATTTGTTGCTTTTTTCAAGATATAAAAGGCAATAAAAACGGTAAATGGCAACAAAAGAACCAACTTGCACATTATAGTATTTGGCACTATAATAAATTTATTGCCTATAATTCTTTAAAAAGAAATGTACCAAAATATATAATATCAAGTATTGGGATCGGATTTGTTCCCAATTTGGTGTCAGTGTCACCTTTTAATTATCGACACGCAAAGAGTTAATTCTGTTTTTTTTTACTTGGCATTAAAAAAAAAATCAAAATGCCAAAAGGTGCATATGAGTCCTTAGTAACTTCTTTTATTTCCTGAATTTCGACAATCAGGAGTCTTCTCAAAACCCTCAACGCCATTGCCTTCAATGGCCAAAGTCAATTCCCACGAGCGCAAAGGTTGTGATGCATTTGGCCGTGTCTACATGGACATGAATATCTTAGTTGCGGGGAGCTTTTTGCTATTAAAAAGGGGACAGTGTTGAGTTAACCATCTATTAAGTTATATAACACACGTCGAATAATTAGAGAAGGGACACCAAATTGAGGACAGCACATCCGCTCCCCTACAAATTTTCACGCTTTTCCTTTTTGGAAGGATTTCACACAATTTTTATATATTTATCTTCAGGGGTGGAGATTGTATCCTTGTTTTTCCTTTTAAGAATAATTTATTATTATTATTATTATTTCTTTTCGAAAAAGCTAATGATCAAAGTCCTCTCCCTCAAAAGAAAGAAATAGTTCAAGTTTTCTACAAGTTTAAATTGAAACATGGCAAATTTGTTACGGAATGCATTAATGGTGTGTTTACTAATCAAGAATTGGAATTCACATCAGGAATTGAATTCCACCTATGGAGGATTCCTGCGTTTACTTCAAATCAAGAAATTAAAAAGTAAGTGGAGCCTACACAAAATTAGGAACTGAATTCCTGATTTTGGAGGAATTCAATTCTTGGGTGGGAGGTGATATTCTTATTCCTAGAGAACTAACCCATTAGGAATTCATCTTTTTGACCCATTATATCCTTACACAATTTTAAAATTTCCAAATTGGCTATATACTTTAACCCAACAACGAGAACATTTTAGTTATTAGTACCACTCCTATCCCAATTCCATATGGTTTAGTAAACAACTTCAATAGGAATCCGGAATCTAACTCTTCTTAATACATATAGTTTAGTAAACAACTTCAATATGAATCTGGAATCTAATTCTCCTCAATCCAAGTCCTCCTCAATTCAATTCATCATCAATTCAATTCCTCCTAATCCAATTACATATTAGTAAACATGCCATAAGTTTCCATATGTTTTTGGGCTGAACATGCGACTCGCAATGGGGTTAACTTAATCGTCCGTTTCGGTTTGGACCGGTTTTTCCATACTAAGAACTCGGATGAGAACCAATCCAAAACGGTCATATCCGGGTTTTGAGCTTATGTTGAATTTACTTGTCAACACGGTTTTTTTTTCTAGTTTTTTTTTTCAACTTTATTCGTTTCAGTTCATTGGTACAAATGTCCACCTCTAGTGTGCCATGAGGGTTGGTGGTCAGGGAAGGGGAGGTGGCTACGTGGGGCTTATGTGGTTTTGCATTTTTATAAAAAAATAGTAATTATAGAATTTAAAATGATGGAAATTAATGTGCTAGAATTTGTAAAGTTTCTTGTTTGGCTAACGTATTTAAACTTGGACTTTAACATTTATCATCTTGGATTTGGAACCTCCAAATTCCATGTTTTTTTCACGTGGAATTTATGGATTTCTTTATTTTTTTATACAAACAAGGAATTGATTTATATCAATTTAAAAATTTTGACTTTTATCAAAATCTCAAGTTTATTTCCCTCATCCAAACGCGCCGTAATGCAATGGTATTTCAATTTCAAAATTGGAGGTTAGGAGTTTGATTCCTTTGTCTCCCAACATTGAATATCGACATATTTTATGTGATTGATTTGGTTCAGATGAACCGATGATCCACACCCCACATGTTGAAACTGTGTACCAATTCAGTTCGATCGGTTCAAAAAACATCTAAAATCAATTTTTTGTCAATTCCTTTGTCTATCCCTTCTCTTTCTTTCTCCCCTATTCTCTGCTTTTTGTTTTCCTTATTACAATACATCAAATGGTGAAAAATTAAAACATTCAGAAAATATTTTTGATAAACTATAAAGTGCTAGAGGCCACAATTATCATGAGGGTAAAATGGTAAGAGACTTATCATTTCAAATAAACAAAATTTAAATCAAAACAAAAAACACAAAACCCCTGTACTCGATGTGGCTACCCCCGCCCTTCTCCTTTTCCTTTTCGGGTTTTTTTTTAACATTTGTTTAATACATTACTAGCTCTCCACAAGGAGAAATTATAAAGTAATACGGTATCACTACGCCAGCTAGTGATACTTCCACTCAAAATATGTCATGTGTTATTTTAGAAAGAAAATAATTATTCTTATTACAACTGGACTTTATTTATATCCACTGAAATAAAATTAGAAAAGAAAAAAAAATTTGTCCCATCAACCCAACCCAACCCAACGCCACCCCGCTGTCTTCTTTTTCCTCTGCCTGCCATCAACAATCATTAGTCACAAGTAAGCCAAATCCCCATAGCCCAATAAATTGTTGCAATTAGGAAACTTCATCATCATTATCTAATCTTGTATTCAATTTAGATTTTAAATGATTTTTAAAAAGCTATAATGTGACGACCCTGACCCAATTTATAAATAAAATGAATTAATTAATTTAGTTAATTAATTTGGATAATTAATATGAATTTAAATGAATTAAAAGGAATTAATTGGATTTAAATAAGAATAAATTATTAAAGGGGCATTTTGGTCAATTATATTTTCGGGACGGAATTTGGCGAAACGGGTTGCGCCATTGCGTTCGTCTCGTCGAAACGAGTCCGTTGACGGGCGGAATGTCTCGATACGAGGTCGGGAACATGAGGGACATAATGGTAATTTACGAAAATGAATAAAATAATATAAAAAGCCACGCTGGCCAATCAGAACGCAGAACGCGTTCTCTCTCCTCTATGTCTCTCCCCTCCGACGCGTTCCCCCTTTCTCTCTCTTCGATTCCGGCATTACAATCCACGGCTGCGCACGGGCCTGGTACCAATCGACTCAGCTCGAGCCCGCCGTCACGCCGCACCGTTTCTCTCGGCCGGAAAGCTCGGATTTCGTCGGCGGTATCGTCTGCAACTTCCGGCGGATATGGGTTCTCGTTCCGGCGTCTCCGGCCACCTCTGTTGTCGCGCAAGGTATAGATCCTAACCTATTCTACATGCTGAAGCTGATTATGGTGTAGGTGTCGATCGATTTGGTCTCTAATCGATCGGATCTCGAATCCAGAAACTAGCCGAATTTCAATTCGATTTTCCTGCCAGATACCAGCCGGTTCTCGGCTGGGTGTCCACGGTTCTGGACTCCTGGGTTGGCGGTGATTCTTTTGGTATATGGTTTGCTGCCCAACTCGAAGTTTTTCGGATGACCGGAATTGCTCACCACACCCGCCACCCACGGTTGCGCATGTGGTGGCGCGTGGTGGTGGTGTGGTGGCGGTTCTGTGTTCCTAAACGATCCTCGTGTCGCTACGAACTCGTACGTGTGCGCGGATTCTGATTCGGACGTTGTTTGATGATCGAACCAACGTACGCCTATTGCGCGTTTCGTGGGTTCGATGGGTTCGGACCGTTGGATTGAATCCGAATACATGTATGTGGTTCCTCGTATTTCTAGGAGTGTATAGGATTTGACGGATCGTGATTTGGAGTCCCGGATACTCCGGATCAATGACTTGAAGTTTGAATTAAACTGTAACCGTCCGATCGTGTGATCGTGAGCAATCCGACCGTCCGATCGAGACCAAACTTTCAGGACACGTTGTTTAGGTCGTGGTTAACCTGTAGGAACTTGCAGATCTCAGTTTGGTGGTCGTGGCCCCGTGGGCCCGGTTTGACCGGTTTGACCAAGTTTGACCAAGTTTGACCAGGTGTTGAGGCCCAAAAAATCCAAGATTGGGCCCGAATAAATTCCCGGCCCAGTACAACGCCTTATTAAGAAAAACCCGACTTGGAGCACGCGAAAGTCCGTCATGCACGCTCGCACGAGCCACAGTCTACATGCCATGCCAAATAAATAATCCGTCATGCTAAGAATTGAAATAAGCCTATAAAAGGCACTAGCTCTACAAAGCCCATGCTAATTATCCCGTCAAGCATTATATCCCTTTCCAAAGCGATAAAATTCGAGCACGCCAATCGACATGCCATGCCAAGCGGAAGATCATTATTTTACACCTAGCCACGCTACAAGCTTAAGTGGGCCCAGGGCTTGCTGAGTGGGTTGTGGTATGGATGGTAACAAGCTTTCATGAGGCCCATTGATGAGCCGAGAAATGGAAGTTTTGGGTTTCTTGGGAGCCCAAAACTCAAGCCCATTTCTTGAGCCCACATATGTGGGCAAGCATAAAAGAGAGAGAAAAGGAAGCCCAATACTCTAGAAAAATTAGCCCTTCACCCTATTAAAATAGCCCATCACTTTAGGATATTAGCCCATCCCCTTAATGGGCTAACCCATCACCTTAGAGAGGCCCAAGTAACCAAGGAAAATATCTGCAATCTCTTCAGCACTTAGCTGGAAACCAAAACAATCGACAAAACCAAAGCTACCCATGTGTGTGGTCTGTTGGGAGCCTCCAACACATGGCCAAAGACAAATCCCAACACAAGCCATCCAAAAAACCAAAGGATACCTGAACTAAACACCCTTCAAACCAGCAGGCGCACCCATTTTTCTTTCCTTCATCAGATTTGGCCATGGAAAGAAGAAGAAAGAGGAGAAAGAAGATGGGTGAAAATGGAAGCTCTCCTCTGAGGCAGCCGCGGGAAGAAGCATTGAGCTCCCCAAATCCTTGTCCTTGTGTGTTTAGACAGAGGGGGATTTCACAAAAACAGATGAATCAAAGGGAGAGAAGAGAAATATGATGGGAGATTTAGCAAAATTAGAGAAAACCCATTAGGGTTTCTTGGGAAGAAGGAGTTCCAACGCCTATAAAAGGAGGCACTTCCTACTCATCAAAGGAGATCCCATCCAGAGCCAAGCAACCCACACCCAGAGAGCAAGCACATCTCTCACGTCTGAAACTTCACAGTTTCAAGCCTTATCCTTCCATTTTCCCTTCTAGCAACACAACAACCACACATAGATAGCAAGCATTATCTCTCCTCCCTGGAACACACAACCTTCAGAGAGCAAGCTTTCTCTCTCACTTGCATTTCAGTAATTTTCGTGCTATCCTTGCCCATTTTCCTTTATTTCCCTGTTTTGGCAGATTAACGAAGCTTTGTGAGTCACTTTGTCAAGGCTGGGAAGCTACGAAAGTCACCCAAAACTCTTCACCATCCTTCTCCCTCTTCATCAAACCTCCTTAGAATCCCTTTATCCTTTCCTTAGAACCCATGTTTCTCATAGGAACTCATAGCTCTCTCTCTTTAATGCTAAACTCATGATTGCTTTGCTCCCATGCCACAAGCCTCTCATGCCAAGCTAATAATCTACTTGTAAGCCGTCGTTATTTCTGTTGGTGAAGATAACCAGGGTGTTTCCTAAGGTTCTACTATCCTTTCGAAACATTCTTGGGGCCTAATCCTTGAACTCGGACACGTGGGGTAATTTCACCTATTTTTGCTCTTTACTACGGCCCGACCCATTCGTCAGTCTTTGGAACAAAAAGACCCCACACCAAGTTTGACCGAGGGTTTCCAAGTCGCCTTGACACATAGTTGACGTTGTTAGACTTCTAGGAATGTCTGGATCCTTTGAGGTAGTGGGCCCAACGGGCCCGGTTGACCGAAGCGGGGTGTTTGACCGCCGGTTGACCGTGAGTCTTAAGGCGGTCCCACCGGTTAAAAGAGGTAGTTTGACCTTAGAATCTTTCGTAAGACGTACTTGCACGTTAAGTCGGGTTTTGGTGGAGTTTGAGTCTACGGTTCTCGTTCGGTTCGGTTACTAATCCAATTCTCGTATCTATCGCTTTAGGTGCTTTGACTCTGCAGACGCCGCATGCAGGACCCTTTAGGGTTATGCGGCGTAGGACCAACGGTGAGTGGACTTTGTTTCCAAATGAGCATGAATTGGATGAATTGCATGATATGCATGAAATGAATTTGATAATGGTTTAAGTCTTGCCTTGACTTTGAATTGAATTATATTTAAAAGGATTTGCATTTGAGGTTTATGCACGATTTGGGTTGTCGGGTTTTATGTGGGGCCCTGATGTTATATTTTATTAGTATTTATACCTTTGGGGTATTGAACGGACGTGGTGAACGCCCGGTGGTTTTCGTATTGGATTTTGATTATTTAATTGAGCTATATTAAGCTTGGAACCGTTATATTATATTTTAATTATATATTTGAATAATTGGACGTTAGTATAGTCCGTTTGATTTTGTATTCGGTTTTGGTGTTAAAACCTTATATATATATATATATATATATATATATATATATATATATATATATATATATATATGGCTACTTTGAATAAATACTTGAATAATGGGCAATGGTTATATATATATATATATTTATATTTATATACCATTACTTTGAATATATATATATATATATATATATATATATATATATATATATATATATATATGTATGTCTACTTTAAGAAAAGGTTGTCTATACTTTGGTTATATATATATGTACTTTGGTTATATATATATATATATATATGTGTATATATCTCGGTTTTGACATTTTAGGGATTTGAGATTTTAATAGGATTTGATATGCTTGACTTGAGCATTGATTAAGATTTGATTATGGTTTTTAATACGGATTTTCGGTGATTGTGACATTTTAATTGATTTAGGTTTGTTATGCGGTCATTTGACCTTTGTGATTATTTTAATTATAGAAATATATGTTTTGGACAATGATGTCCTGACTTTGATTATTTATATGAATATATGATTTCAATGCTTATGACTACTTTGGATATATATGTTAGTCATTGGGTTTTGGACGCTTGCGTCTGATGTTGGTGTTTTGAGTTGGGTACATAGTGATTGGTTAGGTATATATATGTATATATACTTGGTGATCGCGTGGCGATTGATGTGTGTGCATTTAGCACCTTGTATTGTACATCCCCCTATTCTGATACTGATGATCGCTTGGTGATTGATATGATACGATTACCTGGTTTTGGTATGGTTCGATCCGGTGCATACCTTAACGGGGTGTAGCTGTAGACCCTTGATTGGGTAGTCTGCGCGCGTAGGACAGATTTCGGAGTTATGGTTGGTAAGTTTTTACCATATAGTCCTGTGAGTTTAGTCTCACTTTGGACGGCTCAACCACAGGCACGGTGTCTCGATAAGACTGCACGGTGTCTAGTCAAATGATCCCCTGTTGGATTGTTTTCCCTGGTACTTGTGTTTAGTGTTGAGGTTATACTATACCTATACGCGTGTGTTAGTACCTTCGTATTCATATTTCTTTTAGTGAGGATCGTTCCTCGCTTGTCGTGCTTGTGAGCATATGGTTGTGAGAGTGGGGAAGTTTGGGAAGCTGTTTACTGTTTCGGTGGCGATATCTGGATTTGATTACGGTATTTAATAGGTTATATTATTGGATTTGAATCCTACAACTGATTTCTTATATATATATATATATATATATATATATATATATATATATATATATATATATATATATGTTCATATATATAGAAATGCTTTGAATTACAATTGATTTCGTGTTTCTTTGCCGAGTTTGGTTTTCTTGACGTAAACGAGTTGTTCGGCATTTTAAGGTTTGTTTTACCTTATGTGAATTTTATTCAATCTTTATGCTTTTACGTTAACAAGTCTTTTTGTTTATATTTTATAAACCTGCTTGGGTTGATTTGAGAGGTTATGCCTCGGGAAAAGTAAAAGGGGTTTTGTTCGGAAAAAGGTTTTGAGTGGTTTGCTCTCACATACTTTGAGATTGTATGGTTTTCAAATCAATCAAGTATATAAATGATTTCATATGCATGGTTCGCATTGTTTTAAACGGTGGGGTTAGTACTTTGATTTAAGTATGTCAAACCTTGTTTTTGTCCACTCACACTCTTTCTGCTTTGCGCCCCCCAGACCGTAGTTGTTGTGTCGACACCGTTTGGCCGTGCGCTCCTCTTCTCGAGCTTTGACTGAAGGGTAGGATTTGTTGTCCTTGAACCCTAAACTTTGTATTATGTTAATTCTATTCCGCTGACTCTTAGATTGCTCTGTATCACCCTTTAGGGTTGAATTTGTATGGCCGGAGGCTTGTTATGTATTTGTGTATGCATCTTTGGCGCTTGAGATGTTTTATCTGTTGCTTGTTTGACGGTTGAAGTTTTGGGTTAGTCCTTGTTTTAGGGAGACTACTGCTTTTTCGCAGAAGTCTTGGCCCTTTCTTTGTAAACTTGGAAGAGGGTAAGCTGTTTAGTTTGTGGGCCCGACATGGGTTGATGTTGGGAACGTCCGCAGGATTCGGCGCGAGTTCCGGGGTGGAATTCTGGTCGGGTCCTGTCATATAAAGTTGATGGAGTTTAATTGAATTTAATTGAGTTTGACTAAATTATACAGACTCCACATAGATTTTGACTGAATTCATGTATATATTTTAAATTAGTTTGTTAGAGTTTTATTATTGATTTTAATGGAGTTTATAGCACTCAAAAACAAAGGGTTTAGGGGTGATGATGGTAGTGGTGATCTTGGGGTGTTAGTGGTGGTGGCGGTGGCGGTGGGAGTGAGGTGGTGGAGGCGGCGGTGAGGGTGGTTGAGGTGGTGGTGGCGGTGATGGTGATTATGTTGGCGGTGGTAGTGGTGATGGTGGGGGTGGTGGTGGTGGTGGAGGCGGTGGCGGTGGGGGTGATGGTGATGGTGCTAGCGATAGCGGTGGTGGTGGTGGTGATGGTGGGGTGGGCCTGGTAGTGGGGGTGGCGGTGGCGGTGGGGGTGGTGGTGGTCTGGGCTGCAGCAATGGCGGTGGTTGTCGTGGTAGGGCGGTGGTGGTGATTGTTGCTGCGACGGTGGTTATAGCCTTGATAAGATGGTGGAAGTAGAAGTGGTGAAATCATATCTTGAGAATAAAAGTAATATATCTATCAAAATCTTTGGGTGAGAAGCAGGGATTTGTCACGCCCTAAAATTAGTCTATAATTAAACGAAATCCACCACTTTTTTGTATTTCTTTTAAAATTAATGAGTTTTTTAATACACCAAAACTTTTATGAAGTATTTTAAAATCGTGATTGAATACATCCAAAAGTGAATGGAGTTTAAAAAATCTGAATTGAATACACCCAGAATTGTATGGACTTTTATAAAATCATGATTGAATACCCTGAACTTTTAAACTTCTTTAAAATCTTTCAAAATCTCATTTGAATACCGGCATAATACACCCACCTCCCATTTGAAATCTAATGGGGCTTATTAGAGCCACAACCGAGAACCGGCATAATACCCAACACAGTCAACCTTTTCAATATCAATTTCTTGTTGGTCAATTTGTAGCTTGTCAACCTTCTTCACATCTAAAGGCAATCTGTAATTTGGAAGTCAACAAACCAGTGAGGCCTTCATCAACAAGAAAATATATATGGATCTTGGGGTAGCCACCAAAAGGTAGAAGCAAATCTGGCTATGATTTAGCACTTGAAGAGAGAGAGAGAGAGAGAGAGAGAGAGAGAGAGAGAGAGAGAGAGGCGACCAAGGCAGGCAACACGGGAGTAGGTGACTAGGTTGAGGTGGGCGATTAATCATCTCTTGTTTTTTCTGATTTTTTTATTTTCTTAATTTGATTTTAAATGGTAAAAATTCGGTACCAATTCCAACTATAAAATAAATTATGAGTTGTTTAAAAGTATGACACATGGCATATTTTGAATAAAAGTATCACCAACTGACATGGTGATATTATACTATTCTATAATTCCTCCTCCACATAAAATAGTCCCTATAAAAAATATGAAGCTTATATAGTTTTTTTTTAATGCCTTTTTTTTATTTTAATGCAAGTTTTGTTGGTTTGGACTATTGGCCAGCCACCGCCACAATACTAGAAAAATAAACATGTAATAATCAAATATCTCAGCTTCCTTACATTCGAGTTTGATAAACTCTTGAGTCATGTCACCCAGCTCTAGTTACTATTCCAGGTTACATAGTAAATGACCCCAATTGTATTCACAGTGCGCTTCGTATTAGACCTTTCTCAATACGCATAACAAACTGTTTTTTTTTTCTTCCTCTCATTATATATAAATATATATGTACATGGAAACTAAAATACAAACAAAGATCGTTCTTAGAAAATTTTTTCTTCTCATTATACATATGACTGTCATGTCAAATGTTCAAATAATATATTGGATATATACAATAAGAATGATAAAATTGTTTGATTTTGTCTCGCTATACTCACTTTATATTCTCTTTTGTAAAGCAATGAGTAGCACTATGAAAATGGGAGAAACAAGAAAAATAATATATGGAAGAGTTTGACCAAGTGTACCTACTTCACCTTCAGCCTCTTTTAGCACATAGTCGGATTTATTTTCAATGAAAGCTTCAAAATAATTCTGGAAGCCAGTGTTCTTCCAAGGTGAGCTCCTTGTAAGCTTCATCATTTCCATGGCCTGCCAGATGCATAAGTTCCGCATAATTTAAGATGGAAATGAAAGAAACTGCCTGAAAATATGCACTTGAAAAAATATATATATCCACTTTGAAATGTGAAAAACTATTTGTAGCAAGTCCCATAACATATAGCCTACTATTTCCAATTGGTATTTGGATCTTAGGACATGAAATACAATCGTCATGAACAAACGAAATGCATGCCTATGATATAAGCAAGGACACAAATATCGGCCGATACACCGATAAATCGGCCGATATATCGTGATTTTCAAGTGTCGACACCGATACTGGGGGATAAGGCCATATCTTCCCCTTTATCGGCGATATATCCACGATAAATGTGATATCCCCGATATTTTGCCGACATTGTCGATATTTCCCGATACCCATAACAGAATCCAGAAAATTTTCAGAAGTTTTGAAGGCAATTGATGCAAATTGAAACCCAAAAATCTCTAATCATTATTAGAAAATGCAAATAAGTACAATATGAGGAAATTAAAGCTTAATTGGAACACCTATGAACTAACCCAGCCATTAAATCATACCCAGAACCCTATAATATATGTCATGTTTGATTATAGTGGAACTAGTTATGGAGCTCAAGATGATGAAACAGATTATGGACCTACTAGTTGGGTGAATCCTAACTATCCCATGTATGGGAGGACAGTAGGGAGCTCAAGAGAGACGTGCACCATGTTCAAACATGGCTTACAAACTGCTCGGGTTATAAGACTTGGTATGACTATTGTATGGATCTATATGGTTGTTCCTCATTGTTTGAACCTCATAGGAGCTCTTCATCTAAATTGAAACAAACTATGGATTTATGCAGAGTTTATTCATAAACAACATTTTATTTTCAAACTTTTCATTAACGCGTATTCCATACCACTTATATTTTATCATATGTATATCTTATACGTAATAAATTTTGAGTTTTATTTGGTCAATACATTCATTGATAAAGTACATAACATCTATGAAAGTTTTACTCTAAAATTCTGTGTTTCAAAGCCTATATCTGTCATTTTTGTTGATTTTTTCCCGATACCTAAAACGATAACGATATATCCCCCGAAATATCCATAAATTGGAGGCCCGATATTAGCTGCACGGCCGATATTTTAATCCTTGGATATAAGTATCTTTTCCGGTGTCAATTCAGAGTCACGGTTTGTTTTGTTTTTAGGATTGCACGCTACATTTGAATATAAAGCGCCTTGGTGCCTTGTCTCTTGCATACAGATGCTAGTTTATGTATAGATCCAACTAGTAGTTACCTGAAAGCTGAACACAAATTGCCTCGCCTTCTTGCTTACTTTAGCAGTTGGGTGGGATTGAAGCTTCTCGTACATGACTTGAGCTTCCCGCGACCTATCAACCATCACTAATATTAAAAATCTGAAGGTATTGTAGACCAGAAATATAACAATAGTCAGAAACAGCCCATCTCTATTGAGGATGTGCCACATTCAAACCCAAAAACATATAATCACAACACAAAACATGGTCTCCGTTATGTGGGAAGGACTTGTGTATCAATAATATGACAGAGTGGCTTCAGATAGAATGATAGAGAAGAAGTCATGTGCCCACCTGAAATAGCTGCATCTTTTATACGGGATGACAAAAAATATGCCTTTTCTTCTTTCCTGAACATGGCTTAAGATGCAGGCTAATCATTTTGATCCACAAATGCCTTAAAACTTTATACAGGATGACAAAAATTATTATTGTTTTTTTTCAATTCACATGAAATTTTGGCAGGTATGTGCACAGTTGTGTCGTCACGTTGAAATGGGATGTTGCTGAACTTCGAAATTGATGTATTTATCATCACACGAAAGGCAACAGGCTTATTTCAAATTCCATGTGAAACATAAGTAACAAAGTCTCATGAGATGATTAGACAGAGCAAATAAATTCTCAAAATTAAGATATATACCTACTGAGGGAGTCTTGACAAATAGACCATTGTAAAGCAGCCAACCCATGAAGCTCACTCTGTAAAAACAATTTTCACATGAAACAAATTTGAAAATGTACGGATGTAAAGAAAAATCAGATGTTACCCTTTTACCCAGAAACAAAAATAAATAAAGAAGGATAAAGAAAGAAGTGCTGAAAACTGATTCATGAATAATTCATCTCTCAAAAATATCAACTGCATCACATCACTAGCTAAAACCAAAAGATGTTCAATAATAGATTTAGGATCATGGTTTTTTGTTTTTGATAAGTTAAGGATCATGGTTTCTATAAACCGGATCATTAGATCACAGTATTTGAATTTTTGACAAAGTCATTTCTCAGCCCAAAAAGAGGAAGATTGTGCAGGAAAAATGGCCATCGTACATGAACATGAATTTTGAATATTTGCCATTTCACTATTTCAAGTCTCCAAATATGCTGGGAAAATAGCAAGCCAATCAATTAATAGAGGGCTTGGCTTAAAAGAAACAATGACATAAAATCGAGCTGTCCTCTATTAATTGAGTGGACTAGTTCCCAAGCGTCTTATTTAGTAGCCCAGTGATTTTTTTAGACAGATATCGGTACCATGGATATCATGAAAAGGTCAGAAGCAATGTCAATACTTAGTAGCCCAGTGATATAATAGAGAGAGCGAACAAAAGTAACGGATTTAAATAAAGCACACAATTGCAGAAAATCATAATGCTTGATTACCTGTATTAGCTTAGGACCCATTTGGCAGAACTTGTGCAAAAACTAAAATATAAAAATAATATTCACAGAGAGGTTCTCTTGAAGAGTCTTTCTGGAGAAACTCTCAAAATGAGCTTCTCCAATAAGATGCATTTTTGCTTCTCAGATAATTTTCCCCCTCTCCAGAATCTGTTGCCAAATGGACCTTATAAGACAACCAATCACCTGATTAAGTCAGAGTACTTTCACAGGTCATAAGTGCTTCCCTCCCACAAACCTATTTTGAGCTTCCACTAGTTTGCTGTAAATTGAAATGCCATCACAGCCATTTACAATTTACAAGAGTGCACCCCATCAATTAACGGATCTGGATTCAACTAATAGATTCAATCAATGTATATCATTTGCATTTAATTTCTAAATCCAGTCACGTATTAACGAGGTATGATCTATGTCACTGTCACTAATATTAGATATCAGGAAATGAAAATTTATTCAGACATTTTGAACCAAAGATTGTGCCTGCGAAAGATTATGAAGACGTGGTAAATCATTTTGCTTAACCAGGGTTAGCAAGGACCAACGCATGACAAGTCCTCAATACTTCTCCCAATAAAATACTTGTTTGCGATGGTGTAAGCTCTGACAACATAAACGATATCGGGCAACTTACAATCTTATCGAGTCTTACAATTTACAATAATACTCATACAAGGAACACTAATTGGCATGTAAATTATTGAACTTGCAGCAAATCAGAGAGGTATCATTTCATCATAGTAAAACATACCCATTGTCCAAATATGTTCGTAGCAAAATTTATTTCTTGTTTTATATGTGCAAGCAGATCAGATAATTTACAGCAGCATTACCTTAAATGGTAACTTATCCATAACCTGCTCATAGTAGATTAATGCTTCCTTAAGCTCTCCAACATCCATCAATGAGTCACCATCCTTTAGTGCCTGCATTTAAAATTATTAATTTTAGAAATGATAACGTTGTATAATTTTATTGGATTCTTTAAGATGAGATTATGGTGAAGGGCAAGAAGTCAATACAAAACCATAATACTCAAGACTTTGTTATAAAATTCACAAGTTCAAGAGTTTCAGTTTCCAATTTTGTCTAATACAGTTAACCCAAATAGCATAGTGCAAAAATTCAGCTCGAATCTGTACATATTTATAATCAACAGATTTGACAAGGGAAGTTCAGAGGTGAGTCTCATTATAAGGGCACCTCAGTACTCCAACGCTTGTTAGAAACCTAACTTATCACATAAGTATATGACTTCAAATAACAGAGTGTATTGTCAATGTCAACAACAATAAAAATGTACATAGCAGCCGTAAATTGCAAGTGATACTCCTGACAATTATGGATATAAGTCAGCACCCTTCAAAAGTCTACCAGAGGTGTGAAAAAGAAGGCTACAATGCCAAGTCTTGATTTGTCATAAGCTGGATGTTGTTGGACTAACTTTGGACCTTGCCTAATTGGGTGGGTTAATTATGGGCTGTATTTCAGCTGTACCAGCCCAAGAGTCTTCTAATGTCTTTCATTACTATTAAGGAGTCTGAAAATCACAGAAGCGTAAGGTCATTACAAGACTCTATATACAGGCTGTATTCATTTATTTTGGCATATGAAATAATTCACAGAATTGTCTCAGTAGCATATGCTTCTCTTTAGGATTCTATGATGCAATGCAGCCAAATGTGATGCCCAAGGTCTCTAGGGGATTCCAAGATTCCTACTAGTGTGATGCTATGTTCTTCACTTCTCTACAATTTACAGAAAACATCAATCGCAAGTTACACAATCAGTAACATTGCTATATATTTTTCTTCCGGTCTTACATCAGTCAATCATAGTCGAAATCTGGAAGTATTTAGAACGGAAACGCAATATCTATTTTCCTTTTATAGAGAGCTAGCAAATTTTGGTTTAGGATTTATAAGGGATCATATAATTTGGTTTTTGTTCTTTTTATAAAAAAATTTATTGCATTCATGGATAACTCCAACATCATCTAGTTTAGTTAAGATCTAGACCAGTGGCACCACCCAAAACACCAACCTGACACCACTAGAATTTGACTTTAAACTTTTAACCTAATTTTAAATCCATTTCCAGTACCGAGAAGAATTTGATTGACCTATCACAATATTATTATTCACCATGATCCCTACTCGGTAAAACATCTCAAAACCTGCAAATAACAAAAGAATTTTAGAAACATTTCAAATTCCTATATGGGAATGCTGTCTGAGCATTATATAAAAATAAAAATAAAACAATAAGTTCAGATATGAATAAACCAAGTAGACTATTCCTGTTAATTGCAAATAGAGAAGGAAACATATTCTGCAATGACATTATCTGAAATTCGACTTCTATGAAACAAACAAATGAGACAAAAGGAAGCAAGGGAAAAGGGTTTTCAGGGGAAGAAAATATTTTGGCATACAAGCAGACTACGAAATATTTCAATAGAAGCAAACCTTCTCACATTCAGATCTTAGCTTTGGATCAATGTTCATTCCCATTTTACTCTTGTAAGCAGCAACTAATTGTCTTGTGCGTGCTTCTTTAGCAGCTTTTTCTTCAGCTGTTTCCAGCACTTCCCCAGGGCGTATAACTCTTCCACCACCAAACTGAACAAATAAAGAAACTCAGTTAGATCAATCTCATTTTCAATCCCTTCCCCTAAATACAGAAATACAGCAGCTGTATCACTATCACAGTAATATTCCCAATTCAAAAACTTCACTCTATAAATGTTCATCTCACAGTACAAAGTTGTGAATCCATTTACAGTGCTAACATTTACCAATGCAAAGTTTAAGGATATAAACCAATTGTCTTGTTGCCATCAAATCAGATAAATAACATCAATCTATGTTCAAATTAGTTCATAAAAGATTTTTGCACCTATTTCTTCAATAGTTTTAAACACCAAAGAGTAACTAGAATACATACTACCAGTGGAAACTTGAAACATGATCAAACAAAATATAAGTGAACATCTTCCCTACATAATATGTACTAAGAACAACGCATCAGCTACTTCCAGAGCCAACTGAGGAATTCACATAAGATGAAATTAAGATCTTGTTTCCATCTTTTCAATTTAATTTGATAGAGCAGTCTGTGAGGGAGCCAAACTCTTCAATGAAGATTTACAATATTTGAAGGTATTTAAAAATAACATATAGCTGCGAAATGCGACCCATCTATTTCATTCTTAGGATTGATTGCATATGGTTCCTGGGCACTTATTCAAATATCCGTTTAAAAATGAATGCCCCTATTCATGCATAATGTTATATGTATGTATCAAACACACTAATGTAACACTAACTGTGACATTAACTGTCATACCGTTTTTGAAATGTCGTTTGGTCTAGGAAATACACCCCATGAAGAAACTTTTGGCTTGTAAAGATCTGAGTTGTCTCCTTGAGACTGCTCTGGCTTCCGTGCCACTGCATCAAAATTTCTAGCGTCCCCGACTATAATCTCAACATCAGGTAAGTTCCCTTCTGGAAAATAGTCTGCTATTGGAACCAACCCAGCTGGCAGTCCTCTACCCTCCTTCTTATCCGCAAAGCCAAGTCCCACAAAATCAATACTTGAAACTGACAATTTTCCCTTCTTGTCTACTATCTCATTCCCCAAGTTTCCCAGTACTTTCCTCCAAACCTATAAGACAATTCAAATACAAATTTTACCCCACATTTTAAATTACATAATTCATTCTTGAGCAGAACCTCCATTGGTATTTTGTGTTTGCTATCACCTTAGAAAACTCCAGTGCATTGCTCAGAAAAATTATGGAAAAGCAAACTTAGAAAAACAAAAATCAAAACAGAACTTATAGATTATTAAACCTTCTACCATTGATGAAGAAGCAAATAAACAAACACCTAAATTTATTTAAGTCTAACACAAGTACCTGTTTCACTTCAATAGAACATGGAAACCGTCACTCTTCAACTCTAATTTCAAATCTTTTTTTTTCTTTTCAAAATTACCTGAAATTTTGTCACTCTCCCCAGCATTAATGTCACCACCCACAATGCCTTTACTCTTCTTATACTCTTTAGCTTTCTCCATTGCAATCTTAACCGCAGCAGGCACTTCCTTCTTCCCACCGCCAGCTCCATCCGGGCCCGACTCACCATTTCCAGCAATCCCATCAGCATCCTTAACTGGGTTTTTCTCAATTTTCAATTTCTTGTTCATTTGCACTGACTGCTTATACGCCTTGGCATTCTCCAGTGCGAGCTTGACAGGGTCCGTTGGCCCAGGCTCGGCTTCCGGCGTTGTTTCGGGTGAATTTGGTGAGTTGGGTTGTGAAGATTCAGCATTGGGTGGGTTGAGAGAGAAGGAGAGTTTGAATGGTTTTAAAGGGTGGGGCTTGTTAAGATTTGTGGAGGGGAAAAAAGTGGGTTTTGTTGTGGAAGAGATGGTGTTGAGGGAAGAGAGCCATGAAGGTTGAAGAGAAGCCATTAGGGTTTGCAGAGTGTAAGTCAGTAAGTCAGTGTGCTTTGCAAGAGGGTGTTTCTGAGGTTGGAAAATGGTTTGTGGCCATGGAGGATCTCGAAAGGGGTTCTGTTTTTTCAGTTATATCTATATTGGTTCTGTTTGGACCGAAGAACCGCTACCCACTATGGAGGTCATATCCTGATATCTTAACGGTCCACAGTCAACTCAAAGTTTGGGCTCGGCATGGTAATTTGGAGGGTGTATTCAATTAGGATTTTAATAGATTGTTTTGAAGCTTTAAAGTTCAGTGGCATTCAATTAAGATTTTTGGATGAATCCAAGGTATCCCCGCACGTATGTGAGGACTAATCCCTCGAGCCGGGTCGGACCCCATTCGGGGGGCAAGCTCTCCCAATGATGGCTGCTTCATTCACAAGGCTCGAACTCGAGACCTTGCTTAAGGGGATTCAATTAAGATTTTTAAGTAATGAATAAAAGTCTGGTGGTATTCAATTAAGATTTTAGAATAGATTGTTTTGAAGTTTAAAAATTCAATGGTATTCAATTAGGATTTTTAAGTACTAAATATAAGTCTGGTGATATTCAAAAGTTTATTGATTTTGAAGTATTTCATTAAATGGTGTATTATATGAGACTTTTGAGTAAGTGATATAAATACCAATCTCCATAAAAAATCTCATCCTCCTATGCCTGATTCTCAATTCTTTCTATTTTTCTATTTTCCTTTCTGTCTTTTCTCTGTTTTTCTTTTATGTGAAACCTTGCAACCTTTGCGTGACTGGCAGTACGTTGTCAGGAAGAGTAATCTCTGCTGGAGTTTCACGAACAACACCCAACATAGAGTCATATTCCTCATCACGGCGTGCAAACTTCTGTCGCAGCACCTTCTCAAACTCTACCTCATCAAGGTTCTTTGCATTTTCAGCTGCATGAGCCTGAGCCAAGTTGGAATAATTTATGGCTGACTGGGAGATGAAGGCCATCTCTTCTTCTGTCAGCTTCCTCAGGAACTTTGCTGGATTCCCTCCCCATACGTGTTATTTAACAATCAGTAACCAATCACTTTCTCTAGTCCGGCGTGAATGCAGGATAAACCAAAAAACACAAAAGGCTGCATTCATTTAAAGATGTCAACTCACTGAGTCACTTGGATGCTTCCTATGCGAACTTTGTACAAACAGTCTCACTCGATACACTAGTCAAATTCCAGGCAAATAAAGGAGTTTTGACAAACCTCTCCACATCCTTACAAGGGCTCCAGCAGCAACCATGGCATGTTTCTCAACATAAACCCCATCAAGCAAGGTTGCAGCCATGCCAACAAATGCCTCATCCTCCACTGTACATCCATGCAAGACAACACTGTGACCTGTATAGTTCAAATCGAAAACCATAACACGGAAGTTAGACCCTTAGCATAATAAACCCCAGTCTGCATAAAGGCAAAGCTAATGGTAGACGAAAAATCAGCAGCTTTCATGGTTTCATAATGGTATAGCCTTCAATGGTATAGCCTTCAAGTTATGTATTTAGGTGAATGATGATGATGATAGAGTTCAAGCTTATATAGAATCATATAATTGCAATCTTTTAAAATCATATGTAAAATCTGAAGTGAATTAAAATCATGAGTAAAATCATGTCATTGCAATCTATTAAAATCATAGGTAAAATCATATAATTACAAATCTGGCCGAAATCATGTAATTACAATATATTAAAATCTCAATTGAATACACCTATTCCATTGTTGAAATGTTCCCAAATTCATGTTTCATTATTTTCTTTTCTTTTAAAAGTGTATTCTAGGGAGGGGGAATGGAACCTACGACATCGGTTGCAAAGATAAATACTCTTAACTACCGAGTTAAAAGACCCCTCAAGTTCCTCTCATTGACAATGGCTAGTCCTTTTTGCACTCTTCGACACTTGAGCTAAATTCAAGGACTTTGGATTATTCAGGAGTGTTTTGACTCTAGTTCTGTAACATTAATTTTGAGTGTGCTTTTGGCCCATTTTGCATAGTCGTTTATCTTCTATTTTTCTAATTAAGATCGTCCTTGTTAACACACCCCCCCCTCCCCACATAAAGAAAATAATAATAAGAAACTCTAGCTGATAGTTTCGTGAACTTGAGCAACGTTTTGTTATTTTTTTGTTATTAAGAACTCTTACATTATCTCATTCTTTTAACCTCTCAAATTTTGGTTTTGGTGGATCGCTGTTACCGATGGTTGTCACCAGAGTCATGGTTGTTACCGTTTGTTTATTGTCATAAGAGTCCTGTCCTTTCAATCTCTTTGTTTTCTCATGAAAAGACTGGTAATCATTTCCCATTCTTCCTGATTTGATCTTTTGTGGTAACGAATTTGGAGAAACATGGTGCCCGTGGGACTATGAATGATTATTTATTTGGATGATTGTTGAAGCACTGCATGAACACTTTCTTCATAAGCAGACTCATGCTCTGTGATGATTCAAATCTTGTTCACAATACAGTTAAAAAGCAATCTAGTTTACATTTATAAATACCAAAAGCAAGAATTAATTGACTTCTAAACTTTCCAGCCTCCGGCAATCTCGATCCATGTCCGAACTTATCCAGGCATACTATTTAGCCAATACATAAATTTATGCGAGCCTAACACAACATGCTCCAAGCTGCCACTGGAAACAATGCACCGATCCGATTAACTTTACCCCATCATCTAAATACTCCTAGTGAGTGATTCACGCAAGTGAAGCCCCCATCAATCATGAGATTATGCCCACTTATATACTTGGACTCATCACTTGCTAAGAAGAGCACAGCATTAGCTACATCATCAACTGTCAATTCTACTCCTTGCAAGTTGGCATTTCCCCCTACAAACGAACGGAAACCTGCCCAGGCATCTTCAGTTCTCTCCTCCTCGGGCAAGTGAGCCAAAGCCAAATTTGTCGCAACTGCGTAAGGAGAAACACAGTTAACACGAATCCCATGAATTCCAAGCTCAGCAGCAACGTTCTTGGTGAGCCCCAATACAGCATGCTTGGACCCTGTGTATGCATGTGGTCCTATGCCTCCTAAAGCACTTGAAACACTGGAAAGAGAAATTATACTGCCCTTCTTCAGTGGGATCATTATCCTAGCTGCGTGTTTCATTCCAAGGAAGACTCCCTTCACATTAATATCAAATACCTTCTCAAACTCGGATACGTCTGCATTGCGGATGTCGGGACAAGGTGAACCTGACACCCCAGCATTGTTGACGATGATATCAAGTGTGCCATATTTATTGACTGTGAAATCAACTGCACGGCTAACATCATCCTCTATTGTGACATCACAATGGAAATAACTAACATTTGGGTCACCACCGAGGGATTCGCAGACTTGCAAGGATAGGTTGTCCTGCACATCAACTAAACAAACTTTTGCACCATGTTTGTGGAATAGGCGCACAATGCTTTCTCCAATACCTGTGGCTCCACCAGTCACCAATGCCACTTTCCCTGCTAACCTGAGCAGAAGAAAAAGCAATTGAACATCTATAAGAAAATGGAATGCGTGTACTTCTCTGGTATGAGATTGGGAATGGTGGCTTTAAAAAATTCCAGATTTCTGCGCTACACGTGCTCGCCCGTGCACATAAAAACACAATTATTTTGAGAGATGACAATCTACTATTTGATCTCTAACACCAATTTGGCTGTCTTGAGGAAACAGATTATCTGAATACATTAGTCATTTTCAAGACATCCATGAAAAGAGTCAAGGACACATCTGTTATATATTGGGAAGTTTCAATTGAGTCAATTGGGCAAAATTGTACTTTTCAAGAAGCAAACAGATAATGCAAATGGTATAAAGCCTCTGAAGTTTAAGCAAACAGTTCAAATTGATTGCCATATGTAACTTCCTTTCCTTTTTTTGTCGTCATTTCAAAGCCTAAGACCATTTGCAGTATTTGTTTGTTCTCTTTTGGAGAAATATATTGCTGACTCAATTTGTAGGGTAAGCGTTATCCATATATTTCATTTTTCTTCTCACACAACTAACATAAAATTTTAAAATTTTGACAAAACTATGATAGAAAATTTAGCAACCCAGATAAGTCGACACATGAATACAACTTAGAAACCCAGAAAAGATAATCCATTAACTGAACTGAGAAACATGCTCACCAGATGCTTACTAATATAAATACCAGCCAACCCAAGCAAGAGCAGGGCAAGTAAAACTCCATTCAATCTCAGTTCAACTTCCAGAAACATACTCAATCTTAGGCACACCAAAGACTAAATCAAACGGGTAAAATCACAAAGGAAAACCCAACCAAGTGATTTGCACCGTTAGATTCAGTACCCGAAAATCCGGATAACAGATTCTCTGAGGAAAACCAAATCAGTTTAACAATAAAAGCAACAGTTCCAGATTGAACATAAAAAATAAACAAATATAAACACTTGAGATCCACAACAGTAGACGGCTGGACTGTATAAGAGAAAGAGCGGTAGGAGTTTATTACCTCTGGCTAGGAACCGAATCCACTTCAGTCATGGTGGAGAAGATGCCTCAACTCTTTGTTTCTGTAATGTGTTCGACTGTTTGTGTGGGCTTCTTTCTTTCTCTGTCTCGTGCTGTGTGGATTTCTTTCTTCTCATGTGTTAATAAGACCGTTTGAGTGGGAATCTTACTTTTTTTGGTGTACAAGCGATAGTCTAAACTTGAAGGGTAGGAATATCTCTCACACACAATTATGATATTGTGGAAATTCAAACCTGAGATCTATGGTCTGCAAGTCAATGCCATTTTTCACTAGGCTAAATCTCGTTGACAGCGGGAATCTTTCTTTGTCTATTTGTTTCTACCCATATGTGCATTTTCTACGGTTTTGCTCCCTAATCTATTTGCATATTGTCAATTTAGCTCCTTAATAATTTTTTTGGTAAATTAAGGACTCCAATTATTTAAAAATCACCAATTGAGGACCTATCTTCAATTTTTTCAAATTCCATCCAAATTTCCATTCAAATTAAGGGTAAATTTGTAATTTTATAAAAATAGAGAGAAAATAAAAACATCTCTCTTTCTTCCCCCGTTGTCTTCGAATAAAGCAGGGTTGGGGTTCCTCATCGTCGAGTTCAAGGACATTAATTGTTACGGAATTGATTTTTTTTTTTTTTTTTTTGTGGATTGGAGGTGGCGGAAGGGCTGGGTCTTTGGAGGTTGGGATGTTGAGAGACTGGAGGGCTTTGAGTTGGTTTGGGTCTAAAGAGTTGGAAGATGGTGAATATGGGGTTGTGGGGGTGGGGTTGAGGAGGAGGTAAGAGATGGAGTGGGGGAAGGGAGGAGCAGAGGCGGAGAAGGTGGTGGAGATAAGGACAGTGGGCAGCAATGTTGGTGTTGGGCTTAGGATGGGTCTCGGGTGGGGATGAGGGTTGTATGGTGGCTTTGGGCTTGAGAGTTTTCTGGATAGAGAGAAAAATATTGGGTGGGAAAGAGAGAGAGGGAGGGAGGGGAGGTTGGGTCGAGGAATTGGGGTCTGTGAGGTTGATTCGGTGAGGGGGTTGAATTGGGGGAGGGGGCTCTGTGATCGATGGGGTTTGCGGGAGAAGAGAGAGGAAGGAAAGGGGAGAGATAGAGAGAGAAATAGCTAAGGGTTGGGACATAGAGATCGTAGGATGGGGAGGGGGTGGGAGACGGAAGGGAAAGGATGGGGGAGGGGAGGGGAGGGGGAGGCTGAGTTGATTTTTTTAAATGTTAAATATTTATTTTCTTTAAATTTTAAATGTTTTTTTAGGTAGGTGAGGTTTTTATTTTATTATTATTATTTTTTGTAAAATTACGAATTTAACCTTAATTTGGACGGAAATTTGGATGGAATTTGAAAAATTGATGGTAGGTTCTCAATTGGTGATTTTTAAACAATTGGAGTCCTTAATTTACCCAAAAAAAAGTTAAAGGGCTAAATTGACAATATGCAAATAATTCAGGGGGCAAAACCGTAGAAAACCCTTTTTTTTAAGGACATTTCTTATTGAAAGGGGCGATAATATATTAAACTCATACACACAACACGGATACTAGGACTCAAACCCGGAACCTGGAATAAACTCCCAACCACTACACTAGTGAGTCCTTTGCAGAAAACCTTATTTAAAATGCCACGTTGAACACAAAATATCCAAAAAAAAAGAAATAGCCATGTTGGATGTAGATATGGGTTTAGCCAAGTTGGATAAATAAAATGTGCTCCCCACTCTACACCGGAGTTCGAATCCCCTACCTCTAGTTTAGATTATATTAAAGCATAATATTTGGTTTTTTTTTTTATAAAAAAAATTCTCTTTGGATTTAAAATCTCCATTAGACATCTAAAACCATGATGAGGTCCGGAAGATCATGAATTACTCCAACAAGTTTAGGCCAGCTATTCCTAGGCCAAGTTAAGTACGCTTATTCGACCCACAAGATATCATGAAGACACTGACATGCCCGAAATTTGGCTAACCCATACCAATGTGATCTCTCCAGTCTAATATGAAGTCTACAAGCATCCATCAAACTCTATAATAAAAGAAGTCTAACAAATTTCATTAAAATTTATATAGATTTGTTTTTTTAGCACAAGTGATTGAGGGAGTAGAGTTTATACAAATATTCATTGGACACCTTCGAACCTATGTTCACATGGATAGAGATGGAAAATGTCAACTAATTGAGCTATCCCCATTGACAAAATTCATGTATAATTCAATCAAAATCTATTAAGTCAATTAAAATTTCTGAATAATGGAGACGATATATATATTTGTGATGAGTTCGATATTTAGTTGTGGCTAGTCTCATTATGGTGATGTAGCGCTTTGTGATGGATGTATTGGTCCTTGTAAAAGTATTCATCGTTTGTGAAGAAAAGAAAAATATGAAATTTAGAAGACTTTATAAACTTCTTTAAAACCTTTTGAATCTGAGGGCCGTTTGATAACTTTCAATTTTAGTTTTTAGTTTTTCTTTTTTCTGCTAGAGTATAGAGGAAAAAGAGTGAGAATGAGAGTGTAGATGAGATTGAGATGGAAGATTAGAGGGGAGGAGAGATGAATGAGTAACAAAAGTGAAAACAAAAAATAAAAACTGAAATCTATTTGAAATTGTTTTCACTTCTGTTACTCTCTCTCATCCTCTCCTCTCATTCTCTCTCCTAATCTCATCCTCACTCTAATTTTTCTCTATACTCAACCATAAAAAATAAATTTAAAACAAAATGATTATCAAAAGGCGCCATTGTTTTTTTGTTTTGGTCGAACGTTTGAATCTGAGTTGAATATATATACTCTTTTCTTTTGAGAAATTATAAATGGAGGGTTTTGGAGAGGAACGGAAGCAAGCAGAACTACTACTGACGTGATCTTTATCAGAGCCAAAATTCAAAAACCCCAAATTTTGCAAGTCTCCCTATTATTATACTCCACTAAACCCTAACTTCCCCTCAGACCACACCTCCTCTTCAGTCCTCCTATCCCAAAACCTAATTTGGGGTCCTCAATCAGTGAGCACATTCGCAATGACGAAGGTGTACGGAACAGGGGCATACGATTTCAAGCGCCACCATGTCGCCGAGTACCCGGTCGAGCAACCCCACCAGCCCGGCGACAAGCCGGTTGAGGCCAAACCCGGTTCGGCGCTCCCGAGCTCTATAACCTTGTCGGAGATTCAGCGGGACCGCCTTACGATGATTGCCGCTGCTAACTGGTCCAAAACCGGCGACAACTCACAGCCCAAGCAACCCTTCGAACCAGAGCTGGTGAAGGAGATCTATCAAACGGAGTTGTCAGTTAAAGAGGGTCAGAGAAAGACCGTACCGTTACAGAGAGTGATGATTTTGGAGGTCAGTCAGTACTTGGAGAACTATCTATGGCCCAATTTTGACCCGGAAACTGCCACGTTCGAGCACGTTATGTCGATGATTCTCATGGTCAATGAGAAGGTATGAGTTTTGGAATTGTAGTTTTGGTGTTTGTGGAATTAGGGTATGCTTGGTTGCTAAGAAACTGTTGGGCAAGAAAACTAATCCAAGTAGGGTTTTTTTTGGGTTAGATAGTGGAACAATTATTTCATTTTCTGTGGTAGATAGTCCCGAATAGTGTGTTTCTTAGAGTTTAAGCTTCACGTATTCAGTTTTTAAGGTTTTCCAAGCAGTGTAAGAGAGGAGGTAGGTTTTGGATTTAAACGCAATTACCAATTATGATTAAACTTGTGTCTCTTGATTTTTGGACTTTCAGTTTCGAGAGAATGTGGCAGCTTGGGTATGCTTTTATGACCGGAAAGATGTGTTTAAGGGATTCCTTGAGAGGGTTCTTCGGCTTAAATCGGTATGTCCCCATTTTATTGGAAATCCCATATTTCTTCATTTATGAAAAATGGTTTAAGGGATTTTCTGTTAATGCTTATTTTGTTTTAAAGAAACTCAGTATTACTGAAGTTTATATATGGTGCTATGAAGCTTACGTGATTTTGTCCAGTACAGTATTGGTATTTTTTATATACTTGGAATGGTTTATGTGATTCCTTCTCCATGAGTTATGAAAAAATTTGCATAACAATTTTTTAAAATAGGAAACCTGGCTTTATTAATAAAAAGCAATGGTACAATACTGAGGACAATATATTCTCTAAAGGAAAAACAAAATAAACTATCATCTACCTACAAAATACATCCAAGATGCATTAAGAAACAACAGCATGCCAATTTTGAAAACATAACAGAAAACGAAGCTCTCACTAAACACTGATGCCTACAGAGAAGCCCAAAAATGAACCCTTTCCCACAAATAATCCACCTTTTTACTCAATAGTGCTTGTGGGTTTGGTTTGTACTGATATCTTCTCATGATAGTGTCCAATATTCTGTTCTCCTATCTATTTTTCTTGTCCCTGATTTTGTTATTGGTATGACTTTTTAATCCTTGAATGAAGATGTTTACAAAATTTCTTGATTTATTCTCAATTAATATTCTACTTTTTCATTATATGGTGCTTCTCTCCATACATTTATCATGTTCATGTGTAGCAATCTTGCCTTGTTAGGTTGTTACATGTTGGTTGATGTCCTTTGGTAAAATCAGGAGTATTCTGTATGTTTACACCCTGGTGCATAGTCTGTTAAATTTGCATATGATGTTCATGAGTAGCAATCTTGCCTTGTTCGGTTGTTACATGTAGTCCTTTGGTAAAATCAGGAGTATTCTGTATGTGTACAGCCTGGTGCATAATTAGTGTTAAATTTGCATATGATGAACCATCTGGTTAAATGGTCTCTTGGTCGTTGAGTACTCAGAAACTGATAGATGCTAATGTTTGACATTTCAAATATGGTTTAAAAAAGTTGGTTGGGGGCAGGGGATATCAAGGAGATAAGTTTGATTTTGAATGAATTCAAGTGTTTTACATTTCAGACTTATATTGATGTTGTTATGTTTGCAGGGAAGAGAATTAAGTATAGCAGAGAAGACAAATTATCTAGTTTTCATGATTAATGCCTTTCAGGTATGGTAGCATCCTAATGTTTGGTTTTATACTTTTATCCGATATATCCTGAGCTAGAAATACGTGTTGGACGGCTACTCCCTATCAAGGATGAAAATATCGGCCGTGGAGATAATATTGGGCCTCCAATTTACGGATATTTTGGCGGATATATCAATATCGTTTTAGGTATCACGAAAAATTGACAAAAAAGACAGATATTGGCCTTAAAACACAGAAGTTTGGAGTAAAACTTTCATGGATGTTAAGTACAACCCATCAACAGAACAAAAGGCTATAAATAAATTGATAATTGACCCATTGACAACCCAACAAAACAAGGACATAACTCAACCCATTAGAAGGCATGAGACTTAATGATAAAGAGAGAATATGAGATAGAAGATGAACCCGAAAAAAGAAGAAGAATTTCACCTTGCCTACCCAGAGGTGAATAACTGGTGTCCCAAAAAAAGCAGTAGGTTATTGAGTATTTAGGTTGATTCAGTGGCTGGGTTAGATTGTTGGGTTTGAATTTGCATCTTCTTCCTTCGGTTACCTTCAAAACTAAAGAAAATTTTCTGGGTTATTTGGCTGGTATCGGGGAAATATCGGAAAATATCGAAGATATCGCAAGTATCGGAGATATATTGCTGATAGGGGGGAAGAAATAGGCTTACCGCCCTGTATCGATGTCGACACCTGAAAATAGCGATATATCGGCCGATATTTTCGTCCTTGCTCCCTATCAACAATACATTGTTGTTTCTGTTGATGTTACTAAATGATTGTTTATAATACGCTTCACCATTAAACTCTTATTATTTTGTCCAGAACCTATATCTACTTTATTACTTAAACCAGACTCTTAATTTGTTTGACTTTTGACTTTCATTAAAGTGAGTGAATACTTCATGTGGTTATATTTAAATTGTTGGTTCTTATTGCACGGCAGTATCCTTGAACTCTTTGAACATCTGTAAAGTCTTAGAAAACTTTTGATTTGTTATTTTTGAACATTTCCATTGAAATGTACTTCGAGATAGTGATTTATGAAATTTCAGTTTTTGATACTTGAGCAATCATCACCTGTGCATTGTTGTGGATGATTGACAACATGCAGGAGCGTTCGATGTGGGGACTTCGTGATCCTGCAAACCTGTACGCTGTTGTGCATCCACAACGCAACAGCGTGCAGGTGATATTTTTTCTCAATACCTAATTACTTTCAAAATATGCAGTGAGATGCTTGATGCTTTTGCTAGATGTGTCTCAGGATTTTGCATTTACAGCCAAATTTTCTTTCATTCTTTTCTTCTGCCGGTTAAACTCTTTTTTAGGATTTTTAGTGTATAAAGTGTTTTATTAGTTTTTACCTTCAAAAGCATCAGTGTCTTTGACCTTTCGCTGCTTTGTTTAATCTGGACAGCCTTTGTTTCTTAAGTCCAGAAAACATTCATCTGGTCAAATGGTCTAACAGCCATCAACTATGTGCACATCATATACTGCTATAAATATATGATTCTGGCCTTTGTAGAGGTTTAGCCTGCATAGGTTGTTCACCTATCTTGGCACGGCATCAATTTTCTATATCAATCTGTGTACTGAGATTAATGGCTCAAAGTAATTATAAAGATACCAATTAGTCTTGATGCACTTATTTCTTTTAGAGGATCTGAATATTGTGATAAGTACATAAATGATTTGGCTATTGTGGTAAAGTACTTAATATCATACACATACTGAATTTTGTGACAGAGTTTGGAAGATGAAATTGTCAGTGACACTGTCCTTACGTTAGCAAGTTTGGAATCGTGGCACAGTTTGTCATATGGTCGTTTTCAGGTAACATATATGTTTTCTGTTTAAAAATTCTATTTTCGTTGTCATCAGAACTTATATATGATCTGGATTTTATGGTGCTTGATTTGCTTCTTTCATTTGCAGATGGAGCTTTGTTTTAATCCATATTTGATCAAGAAATGGAAAAAGATGATAAGAAAGGAAGCCAAGGAGGCTGCAAAACGAGGAGAGCCTTTTGACCCCTCAACTACACTCGAAGTTCAGTTCTTGAGAAACCTAATTGAAGAGTTCCTGGAGGTAAAATTTCACACTTCTAAATTCTGAGCAATGCTTGTGGTCTGTGCTTGTCAATACTAAGGAATTTATGGAACTATTATTTTTATTTTTGTGCCTGTTCTAGATACTTGATTCCAAGGTTGTACCCCCAGATCGTAGTATCAATGAAGATGATCAACTTGTTGATGCTAATAGACTGGAGCATGTTGATGCTAATAGACTGGAGCATGTTGATGATGCTTGTGTTTTGTATTGTGAGAGGTTTATGGAATTTCTTATTGACCTCTTGAGCCAACTACCAACAAGGAGGTACATTTTGCATTTATGTTCATTTCTTATTGACCTCTCTATTTTATACATAAAATTTTGAACAGATAGGTGTTCTTTTTTGCCATTCTCCTCGATAATTGGGTTAATTTATTTATGCTAGCATAGGTATAATAGTAGAAGAATGTTGTGTGTACCACAGTTTTTCCTTTGATATGGTCATATACTCTGCCAGTTTGTTTTTTGCTAATTCAGTGTAATTGTTTGTGGAAATACGTTTGGTACTACTAGGACGGTTTGTGAATTTCATGTTTTCCTGAATGTCATCATATGCCCACTCTCTTATTATATCCTTTCATTTTAAATTTTGTCAATAACACAGAGGATAGATTCATTTCCGCAAAGATATATCGTTTACAGAAAATGGGTCACGATTTGGATCTTTTTATTTGTAAAACTTTTATACTGAGGTTTTAACCTATTGGCATGTGCTTTTGTTATGAGAGTTAGAGCTTTCAATTTGAAGGCTATATTTTGTTTTATTCTCTTGTTATTACATCAATTTTATCATCTTTTGATTGCAGGTACTTGAGGCCTCTTGTTGCTGATGTTGCTGTTGTTGCCAAATGCCACTTGAGTGCTCTGTATAGACACGAGAAGGGGAAACTCTTTGCACAATTGGTTGATTTGCTCCAGTTTTATGAAGGGTTTGAGATTAATGATCATGATGGGACACAACTGACAGATGATGAGGTGCTTCAATCTCATTATGATCGCGTCCAATCTTTCCAGCTACTTGCCTTTAAAAAGGTTCCTAAGGTCTGTATATAAGCAGTCATATACAGAGACTGATTTAAAAGGAGTTTCTGCTTTCTTATTCCATGTTTTCCTCCATAGATTGATGCTAATGTTCTGATTTTTTTCTCTCCCTGTTGTGCTTATAGTTGCGAGAGCTTGCATTGGCTAACATTGGTTCAATTGACAAGCGCAATGATCTCTCAAAGAAATTGTCTGTACTTCCTCCTGAAGAATTGAAGGATTTGGTTTGTTCAAAGGTATGTATGACAGATTGATAGGCATGTTAGTGAAAGTGGCGTAGTTTGAAAACTGCTATTTTGTTACCCAGAGCTGATATTTACTCTGCTAATGAGCATGGGGCTTTAATTTATTTTTCGTAGTGTTTTGTGTGGAAATTGTTAGTGAAAAGGTAATGTACACAATGCTTTCACTTAATCTAACAGTGTATTGTCTCAAGTTAATTACTAGTTAACAAAAAGAGGGGTGCTGCATTCCAGCCAAGCCATAGCCAGGTCCTAATGGCCACAGCTAAGCCCTATCCTGGCTCTTTTAGTTGTTCTCTCTTTCTGTTTTTTCGTTTTTTCTTAATGATTTTCAAGTGAATAAAACTTAAACTAAGTTGATGAAACCATGGGCAACAGATCAGAAGTTAGAGAAGAGAAAAGGTGAGGGTGAAAGCGATATGCTGGATGGTGACTCCAGGGAGAAGGAGAGGTAGAGATAGAAACAAGGAGAGTGAGAGGCATGCATAGTGTTGACGGCATTGGGTTTAATGAGATGAGTAGGTAGGGCAGCATGAACTATTTTATCTTTATTTTAAAACTTAGTATTTAATAAATGTTTAGTTGGGGTTGGTCAGACTTTCGACTTTGGACCATTATTACTAGGCTGCTGAACTAGAGGGCTAGCCCTGTGGACTTCTAGAGGCCAACTCTGCTCCTTTTTTGTAGGCTTTATTTTTTATACTGTTTAGTGGAGAAAGGAATTGGTTTAAGGGTCAAAAGTAATTCTGTTAGAAGAGGGAGAAAGATCACTCATGTAGACAACTTCTACTTTACCGAATAAAGGCTTAGTCGAGCTGACTTGATTTAACGAATCTAGCATTAGAACTGTAATTGTATTTATCTCTCTCTCTTATTTTTAAAGGATAGTTGCGTTTGATTTTTGAGCTTTAATATTGAGAAAGTTAGAGATGAAGTAATCATTTTGCTCGAGTTTGTTGAGTATTCAAGTGAATCTTGTCTATCCATATTTTTTTTCTGTTTCAGGACGAATCTGTTGCAATTTTTATTTCATTGGTCTCTGAGTTATCTAATTTCTTGCGTCTTAGGAATGTCAGCTTTCCAATTTAGTTTTCTCCATGCTTCTCTCTCTGTCTCTGTCTCTCTGTCTCTGTCTCTCTCTGTCTCTGTCTCTCTGTCTGGGTATGTGTGCTAAATTTATAGTTATGAATCTGTGCTAAATTTATAGTGATAAATCTCATAATTATGTAATATTGCGAATTTTTGTTTTGCTGATATTTGTCTGTTATGCAGCTGAAAGTAGTTTCAAAGGATGATCCTTGGTCACAGAGGGTTGATTTCCTTATTGAAGTCATGGTTTCCTTTTTTGAGAAGCAGCAGTCTCAAAAAGAAAAAATAAATGCTCTTCCACTTTACCCAAATGAGCTGATTATGTGGGATGAAAGCCTTGTGCCAAGCATTAATTACTCTGGAGAAGGTTGTCTGGCCCTTCCAAAACTTAATTTACAATTTTTAACATTACATGATTATCTCCTCAGAAATTTCAATCTCTTTCGTCTCGAATCAACATATGAGATTCGTGAGGATATTCAGGAAGCGGTGCCGCATCTTCTTTCCTACATTAACAATGAAGGAGAAACTGCTTTTCGTGGTTGGTCAAGGATGGCTGTGCCGATCAAACAGTTTAGGATCAGTGAGGTAAAACAGCCAAATATTGGTGAAGTCAAGCCAGCTGCTGTAACAGCAGAAGTTACTTTTAGCGTTTCCAGTTATAAAGCACAGATAAGATCAGAATGGAATGCTCTTAAAGAGCATGATGTTCTATTTTTACTTTCTATCCGCCCTTCCTTTGAGCCTCTAAGTGCAGAGGAGGATGGAAAAGCTAGTGTGCCTCAGAGGCTTGGTCTTCAATATGTACGGGGTTGTGAAATCATTGAGATTCGTGATGAGGAGGGAACTCTAATGAATGATTTTACTGGAAGAATTAAACGGGATGAGTGGAAGCCTCCAAAGGGAGAACTGAGAACTGTGACTGTTGCTTTAGATACAGCACAATACCACATGGATGTCAGCAACATTGCTGCAAAAGGCTCAGAAGATGTTTATGGGACATTCAACATATTGATGAGGAGAAAGCCCAAGGAGAATAATTTTAAAGCAATTTTAGAATCCATTAGAGATCTTATGAATGAATATTGTATTGTTCCTGACTGGTTGCACAACATTTTTCTGGGATATGGTAATCCTTCTGCTGCACAATGGACTAATATGCCAGGTCTTTTGGGTACTGTTGATTTCAAAGATACTTTCCTTGATGTAGAGCATTTGAAGGAGTGTTTTCCAGATGATCAGGTTTGCTGATATATTTCCTTTTTGTTGAACTTTTGTTGGTCTGTCTGTTAGTATCCTGGAGTGTGATTTTACTAAAGACTTTCTGGTTTGCATGTTCACTTTTTAGGTTTGTTTTATTAGTCCAGATGGTACAGAAAACTTGAATCCAAGGCCCCCTTTTCGAATAAAGCTTCCCAAGACGATCAAAAGCAGCACTAATGCTCTTCCAGGGAATAAGAAATCTACTGATTCTATCAGTGATGTCCCTTTGAAGAATATTGAGAAAGAAAAAATTGTTGTTGAGGCATACACTCCTCCTGACCCAGGTCCTTATCCCCAAGATCAGCCAAAGAAGAACTCAGTTAGATTCACACCCACTCAGGTGCTATTCCTTCTTTTTAACTGTTTGTGTGATGCCATTTTGTTGCTTATGCTTGATTCTTAACTTTCATGCTTACATACGATCTTTCTTCTGTTGCAATATCCACTTGTCGTATCTTAAAAAGAAAATTGAGGTAAGACCTTGGATGAATAAATAAACTACAATAGTAAGCCAGATTTTTATTTTTATACGTTAGTAAGCCAGATTATTGAGGTATATTAGATTAATAGTTTCTACATTTTATACCCTCTTTGTATCAGCTTTAGTTATTCTCTGAAAATCACGTAACACAGTATATGATGGTAATAGTAGTACGAAATAGGAATTTGTACATTGTTTTACTTTTTTAACATCTTTTAGTTCTTTGTGAAGTTATAATGGTTTGGCAAAGTAACAAACTTCTAATTAGGAACCGTGTTTGTGTTATTTAGTCTCTGTTTTTAAAAGTTCTAATCTTGTTGTGTAGGTTGGAGCAATCATCTCAGGTATTCAGCCAGGACTCACAATGGTTGTGGGTCCACCTGGTACGGGAAAGACAGATACAGCTGTCCAAATTCTGAATGTTCTTTATCATAATTGTCCATCTCAGAGAACATTGATAATCACTCATTCGAACCAGGCTCTCAATGACCTTTTTGAGAAGATAATGCAGGTTGAAATTTTAAATTTCTAATATTTTAATTGGTTAAATCCTGCGTATAGCTTGTGTCCAAGCTGGCATGAAGTTTTAATATTTTCCTATTTTCTATTTTAGAGGGATGTGCCTGCACGCTATCTTCTTCGACTTGGTCAAGGAGAACAAGAGCTAGCAACTGATCTTGATTTCAGCCGACAAGGTCGTGTCAATGCCATGCTTGTGCGGCGCTTAGAGTTGCTAAGTGAAGTGGAGAGGCTGGCAAGATCTCTCCAGTTGCCCGAGGATGTAGGTTATACTTGTGAAACTGCTGGGTACTTTTGGTTGCTTCATGTATACTCGCGCTGGGAGCAATTCCTTGCTGCTTGTGTGGACAATAAATATAAACCGTCATTTGTTAAAGATCGTTTTCCCTTCAAGGAGTTCTTCTCCAACACACCAAAACCAGTCTTTACTGGTGAGTCCTTTGAGAAAGATATGCGAGCTGCTAAGGGTTGCTTTCGTCATCTTAAGACTATGTTTCAAGAGCTTGAAGAGTGTAGGGCATTTGAATTACTGAAGTCCACTGCTGATCGAGCAAATTACCTGATGACCAAGCAAGCAAAGATAGTTGCCATGACATGCACTCATGCAGCTCTAAAGAGGAAGGATTTCCTTCAGTTAGGTTTCAAGTATGACAACTTGCTCATGGAAGAAAGTGCTCAAATTTTGGAGATTGAAACTTTCATTCCAATGTTGCTCCAGAGGCAGGAAGATGGTTATGCACGGCTGAAACGCTGCATCTTGATTGGTGATCATCACCAGTTGCCTCCCGTTGTCAAGAATATGGCATTCCAAAAGTACAGCCACATGGACCAGTCTCTCTTTACAAGGTTTGTCCGTTTGGGCATTCCTTATATTGAACTTAATGCCCAGGGTAGAGCCAGGCCAAGTATAGCCAAACTGTACAACTGGAGATACAGAGATCTGGGAGACCTTCCTTATGTAAAGGAGGATGCCATTTTCCATAGAGCAAATTCTGGGTTCTCCTATGAATATCAATTAGTGGATGTACCAGATTACCGTGACAGAGGTGAGTCTGCTCCGTCACCTTGGTTCTACCAAAACGAGGGGGAAGCAGAATATGTTGTCAGTGTCTATATCTATATGCGTCTACTTGGGTACCCTGCAAATAAGATATCCATATTGACCACTTACAATGGCCAGAAGCTTTTAATCCGTGATGTTATCAACAGACGATGTGCTCCCTATGATTTCATAGGCCCTCCCAGCAAGGTAAGTAATAAGATCACCCTTTCACTTCACAAATGGGCTAGAATGGCAATATGTTATATAAAATGTCAGGCACACCACACCAAACATATAAGAATCTAACCGTCCATTTGTGAAATTCAAAGGTCTGTCAGCAAGTTGTTGGCTCTATAGGTTAGTTTAGTTCTCTTTGATCCCCTCAGAACAAAACACCAGGAACTATGAAGGTTTCTTTATATGGTATTGTTAATGCATTTAGGCCTCTATGGTGTGCTATGCCAGAGATAAATTTCCTGCATCCTGACCCATGAACTCTGCTAACATTTTTCGCTTTTTACACTTAGTGATTGCATTTAGTATAACACTGTTTCTGTCGAGCTCTGTGATCTCATTGGTGAAAAATGTTTTTCATTGTGTAATGGTCTCAGGTTACAACAGTTGATAAATTTCAAGGTCAGCAAAATGATTTCATATTGCTCTCTCTTGTGCGTACTCGCTTTGTGGGTCACCTTCGTGATGTTAGAAGATTGATTGTAGCCATGTCTCGTGCCCGACTGGGTCTCTATGTGTTCTGCCGCCGTTCTTTGTTTGAACAATGCTATGAACTTCAGCCCACATTCCAACTTCTACTTCAGAGACCTGACCACCTTGCTCTTAATTTGAATGAGATTTCACCAAACACAGAACGCCACGTTGAAGACACTGGTCCTATGCATCTTGTCAGCAGTGTTGATGAGATGATTGGTATCTACCAACAGCTTTATGAGGTATGCCTTCCATGCAATTATAATCTGTTTTCCTTAAGAGTTTCAAACCTCAATTTGAGTGAGTTGGTCTCCTAGTTAGGTTACCTAGGAGAATATTGATGAGATGACATGGGGGTCATCTCTCTCTCTTGTGCCCGTAGATTACACCCCTCTTCAGATTATATTATATGCTTTTGGTTATTCTTTTCTGATAAATTTCAACATTTGAATGCCATAGACATTTCTGAATTAGTAATCAGTAGAGAAAAAGCTAAATCTGGCCTGTTGGCTGATGAGGACTTGCTCTCTTGCAAAAGACTTGCCCCATAATCTTACTAATTGGTTGGAATTTCGTTATCTGGTTTCTGAAAGCTTTCTTCTCTTTGCCAGGTTAAGTTTCATCAGTACATGGCTTACTCAGGTCGAGTAGCTCCATCCATAGATGCATTTGAGGAGCAAACAACTCAGCAAAAGTCGATATCCGGGCAACATCCCATGGATACAGATATACCTGTAACTTCCGATGGGGCACCAGAGGATAATACCCAGCATGGAAGCAATTTGGAAGAAGACACAAAAATGGAAGTCCTTGCAAATGGTCAAAATCTGGAGTCATCACTCGAGAACCACTCAAATGGGGGGACAGATGTGGAAGCTGGTGGCGGTGACAGAAATGTGCCACGTGAAAGCAATTCTGATGAAACAAATATGGAAGAGTAGTATGCTTAGCAGCGATCCCATGCGGATGTTCTTTTTGCGTAATTGGTCAATCTGCTAGATATTTGAGTTAATCCAGTCCCTTCGGTCAAGGGAAACCATTAACCAAAGCCTCAATACAATTCATATTAGCTGTGTGGTGATGTTTGTTGGTGCAGCTTGTGGGATGGAGAAGTATATATTGTGGAGATTGGCAAAGAGCGTGCTTTTATGTACAGTGCGAAATTTATGCAGAAATTCGTAGGAACTTTACATGTTTATGGCTGGTTGAAGGGTTTGATTGTAAGTGAAATCCTTTTGTAGCACACATCACCTCTGTATCTTTGTTGATCCTAATTATCAATTAGCGTGCTAATGAATTAACATGTAATTTGGGGATTAACTTAAGTTCCTTTACGGTGAAAAAGTCCTATGGCTTCATCTTTTTCATAGTTTAGAAATGATCAAATGGAATTTATTCTGAACATTGGTCGTTCTAGTAACCCCAAAATATATTCACAAGAACTATTGATTGAAATTTTTATTGAAAAATAAAACATGGTGAGACCTCTAAAAGGGCAAGAAAATATGCAAAACATTTTGCCAACAGAAGATAAGTAAGCTGTTCCGACAGTTTATCATCAAATATTCTGCTTTTATTGCTTCTTTCAAAAAAGAACCCCAAATACACACCAAATCTCATATGTTCTCTCTGAAGTCTGGTCATCATTCACACTCTAAAGAGATTAGGACTTCACTACGAAAAGTGCTTTCCAAGTACATTGCTCTTCAAGTACATTCCACACCACAAAAGGAAAATGGTCTTTCCAGCAGTTTCCCAGCTTTCTCAACTTGTAGTTGGTGCCCTAAAATCTGCAGAAAACATCTCCTATCTAGAAACCAAAGGGATTGCATATCCCTACGACTGACTAGCCAGCCCATAAAGTGAGAGAAGGTTGGTAACTGGTATGTCACTCCACATTAGACAAGAAGTTCTTCGTTCACATAATTATGTTATAACAAAAATATTACGAACAAGGTTGAAAATATTATAGTCGAAGTAACTGAGGTAGTACTTTACTCATGCATGTCAAATTAAGTTACATTGTTATGATTATAACATACATGCCTTTGGTCAATGTCTGAAGAGAGTTGAGGTTGTCCTTGTCCATGCCTTTGGGGAGAGCTTCCAACTTTTAACAACCCGCGATAGAGATGAATGTCAGGTTGGAGGATCTTGTTGGCAACCCTCCTCTCGGGAAGGAAACAAGACTTGTACAATAATCAACTAATAAATATCGAAGATTGGCAAGGTGGCATAGGCCCTCAGGTAAGGATTTAAGATTTGCACAGGGCTCGATTATAATAGCCTCAAAACGAGTGTTACCATGAAAACTTTCAGTTATTGCCTTCATCTGTTCACAATCCCTTATGCAAAGGAATTTAAGTGATCTGGGTAGCTGACCCTTGGATGATAAGGATGCCAGAGATGGGCACTCGTACATCTCTAAGTATTCAAGACAAGATACCTCCTCTTGCATCAAACAAGGAGGAGAAGACAAAGAACCCTCTACTTCCTCCTCCTGCTCCACTAATGATTTCAAATTTTGGCACCTGCTAATCTGTATTCTTCTTATACTTGTTGGTAAATGAGATCTTGCAAAATACATCATAGAATTGCAGAGCTCAATCTTTATTTCTTCAACATAAGGTGGAAAACTAGCTTCTGGAATATAAAGTAGACTTGGGCATTTATATATGTGAAGTGATTGAAGTGATGTCAGGTGATGCAATTGAAGAATTTGAGAGTTACTTTGAATAAGCAAACTGCGAAGAGATATCAGGTATGGCCATAATCTATCTTCACTCTGCCGTGAAGATGTCATGTTAGCAGCCAGCAACTCTTTAGCCTTTCTTAATCATCCTGTCATGAATCCCTCAGTTTGAAGCCTCAACTCTGAAAGTTTTGAAACATAGACAGACTCCAGTAACTCGAAGTCAATCTCACTTTTATACACCACCCCTTTGCAATTATGGACGTTGAATACACAAAGATGCTTATAGTCGGCAATTGAAACTACCAACTGGTCACAATCATGAACCATAAGATTTGTTAATGAATCAAGGTTTTCAGGTAACTTGCCGTCCAGTCTGGGACATCTAATTGATCGAAAGGGTTTTCAAGTAGGGAAAAACTCTAATTCCTTGATCTCCTTCACAAGGATACCATTCCTTCCAATGTTGCATATCCTCAAACTCAAGGGTCTCCAATAGCGGAAAAGACAAGCTTCGCTCTCCATAAAACTTGAGACACACACACTTTCCACTCCAGACATTCTTCTTAAATAAAGCATTTTGAGAGAAGGTAGTTGTCCAAGGGGTGGCAAGAATCGACAGTTACTACAATTCTCTAACCTTACAAGAACTACATTAGTGAATAAAGGATCTCCTATCCATTTTGAAATTGCAAACCACCATAACCCTTGATCATGAGCTCTTTGAGATTTCTATGAGGTTTTAACATTTTCAGAACGTCTGATTCCTTTCCAGTTGTGTCACTCCATTCTAGCAGCAATGCATGAAGCCCTTCCGTGACATTTAAATTTCCTTGTCTCGCATCCTCTGCATCAATTACATTCTCCAATCTTGAGAGGCACAATGTCCCTTGAAGATCCAGTAGGGACCTATCTCTGTTACCCTTGACTCACTATCTTTGCCCGCCACAAAATTAGGCAATGCTTGCAAATTAGTCAATTGACTTACTTGCGGAGGCATTCCTTCCAATGAAGGCACATTTGAATTGTTGAGATGGCGCATATTAGTTAAATTCCTCATGTTTGTAGGCAGTGCCTTCAATTTAGAACAATTTTCTAATATCAACGTCTGTAAACTATAAAGGGTGCTTGTCGATTCCGGCAAAGTTTCAATTAATGTGTTAGAAAGATCAAGGTACCTTAAATACTTCAATTTACCAATTGAATTCGGCACTCAGTTACTTGATAGCCATTCGGAGAGAGCACTCGCAAGTAGTGCAAATTTGGCACTAAATTAAGAGTAAACTTGCTAGTCAAATAATTATGCGGATTAGGTGAAAGAGTAAGTGGTAGGAAAGTACGCAAACGTTTAACTTCAGAAAATGCCTCAAGCTTCTCCTGCTTGACTTCAGAAATTGCCTCAAATCTTTTAAACCAATCAAAATTACCAGAAATGTAAGACAAATGACGAGTCTTTGCAGAACATTTACCAACTGGTTTCTCCTCCAACCTAAAGCATATTTCTCCTGCAGACTAACAAGGTCATGCATTACATACACAAAATTGTTTTCACTTGATTTTAAAATAAGGACCGAGATAATAGCTCCCCAAAATAGTCACCTCCTATATCTTCCATTTCTTTTTGCTGAAGCAAACCCTCTGCCATCCATAGAAGGATCCATTGCCCCCCAAATTTATAATCTTTTGGAAGTATTGAGCAATAGGGAAAGCACCTCTTCACATTTGAAGGGTGATAGTGATAGCTCAATTTTAGTAGTGGCAGTATGTCAATCTCTTCATCTGGTAGATCCATAATTCATTGTTCAGTATTTCTTCCCATTTGTCATTCCCTTTACAGCCTAAAAGACCACCAAGGACCCTAGCAGCCAAGGGCAGTCAACTGCACCTTGCAACAATTTTGTCTCGAACCAACCCAAAATTTGGCTGTATGCCATTGTTAACATTGTACGCATATTGCTCAAACATTGTTAACACTGTATGCCATCATCTGATATACACTGCAAATAATAAACTTCAGATGCTCCCATTGTTCTTGCAACTTTAGCATCACACCGCATGCTCCATAATGAAGAGGGGACTGCAATTTGGCCCATATATCATAGTCAAAAGTGTTCCAGACATCATCCAAAATCAGTAAAAACTTTTTACTCAGGGTTTCTTGAATGTTATTGAATTCCTGCAATTGGCAGGGCTGGGCAGTGAAAGATTCAAGAATGGCCTTTGTTCCTCTTACAAGGTTAATCTCATCGGACACCTATACCCATACCTTAGGATTGAACTCTTTCATGGCACCATTGTCTTCATGGAGCACGAGTTGAGCAAGTATTGTCTTCCCAACTCCACCCATGCCAACAATGGCAAGTACATGAAAATTGATACTAGGCCCATGATTTCTTAACAGCAATTCAATAATCTTTTTGCTTTGTCATCATCTCTTCCAACAACATGAAGTCCACTTAACACATCTGAACTTGGTGGCCTTTTCCATGTCTTATTACTATTTTTTGTCCCAATATACTTTAAACCTCGTCTTTTCGTTCAGATATTTCTTGCAATGTTTTGAAGGGCGGGGCGTTAGGGTGAGGTGTTTTATGCCTTATGAGGCGAGGCGTAAGCCTCAAAGCATTGAAGCGTAAGCCTTTCGGGTATTGAGTTATTATAATTACAAAAATATAAAACAGCTATTGAATATATTAAATGCCACTCTAGAATATAAATTAATCATCAAACTTGTTTTTTTCAAAAATTCTCTTACTATTGCTCAATTCTTTGCTATATATCCTTTTGGTTGTCATATTATCTCTCTAAGTCTAGTGCCTTTCTACCTAGTTCGAATAGATAAAAGAGTAGATTATGGAGGTGGACTGAACTGATGGTGGAAGGTGGGAGGCGGTTTCTGTTGGTCTTTTTAGGAACTTTGGCTTTTGGGAGAGGGAATGAATAAATTGGTAAACTGGTTTCTTTTAAACAAAACGGTGCGTGTCTAATATTAAAACTTAAAACTGAAACGCACAACTTAACTAGAGGGAAACAAAACAACACAGCCCGTGCAAATGACGTCGTTCGGAATCAAAATTTTCAAATAAAGGAACTCTGTCTTCCTAGCTAGGCTTGCGCCTTTCACAACGCATCTGTGTTTAGCGGCCGCCTCGGACCGCCTCGACTTGAAGGCATACGCCTTTCATGACATTTGCTAAACAGAGCTGCGCCTAAGGCGAATCACCGCCGCCTCGCTCCAAAGCGTGCCCCGACGCGTGCCTAAGCATGCCTTTGAAAACACTGATTTCTTGTAATCGACGAGTAATCTGCTCAATTTCTGAATTCATACTAAACTGGAACAATCCAAATTTAGGAATTAGGCATCTTACCTTACTTGTGCCAGCCCGAATTTGCTCCTTCGCCATGCGCCTCAGCATCTCAGTGGAAAACTCGTCTAATATGTCCTCCACATCATAAGCCAAGTCTCTGAGATCATCCAGCCCCAGCTCCACTGCCTTGCTAGATCGTTGCTTCTGTCCGCGTCATTTAGCACCGCTCCAATTGCATACAATGCTGCCCTCCATTTCTCCAGCTTTTTGCCAAGACGGCCACCCAGGCTTCCAAAGAGCATCTCTGAGGCCCCAACTTGTGGAGCAGCAACTGAATACATGCAGCAAGAAAGATCTATTCCAGTGCCATACTACTTTGCTTTGCAACTAGTCTCAATCAAAACAAGTAGGGTGCACAAAGCCAGAGTAGTTAGGTGGAGAGGATAGAGAAGTAAGCAATCAAAACCAACGTGTGGGCACGGTCAATAGTGTAATTTTCTTCAATGAATTGGAGTTCAGCCAATTACCCACAAAGCACACCAGACACACAGACAGGGGTTTTAAAATTCAAGGAAGATTTGCAGCCACTAGTCGCAACCCTCTCACCACTCCCCCTGTTTCTAACCATTCCAAGTTTCTTCCTTCTTTTTTTGTTTTTATTTTTTCTTTATTTAGGTCTGACAAGTTTCTTCAAAATGAAAGATGAATTCATCTCGCATGATTTCCAATTGGCATACCATCTCAACTGTGCTTCTGTAAGTTTTGCTGCAACTCAGTCTGAAATCATTGAGCCCCATGCATTCAAACGACTTTCAGATTTCACAGTTTTTGTATTATTCATTGATTTCAATCAAGATATGTCACTGTTTAACTCCTCGTTGACGATATACATGCATAAAAAAAAACCTATATTGAACCAGATCACTTACTAATTCACAATGACTTGTTTGAAAAGTTAGGTTACGTTAATTAAGTTTCACTCGTACATTCAATTTATTAGGCTTTTTAATGCGCTAATAGTGAAATGCTCGCAATTAATATAATCTTCTGACCTATTCCTGATACTACAAATATTTCCCAACAATCATCTTCGGCTAATATCTTATGAACTTGAGTGGCTCCCATCGTTCTTGCAACTTTAGCATCATGGGTTGTCACAACTAGCTCACTTGCAGGTGCTACAAAACGAAAAGGCAATTGCAATTTCGTCCATAGATTATAGTCACGTGTTTCAAACATCCTCCTTAATAACTAAAAGCGTTTTAGCAATGCCTTACTGAGGTTTTCTTGAATTACCTGGCAATACCTTCTGAGAATTATCTTTGGCTTGTCACTATCTCTTCCAACAATTTAAGAGAGAGCTTGCAGTGCAATGACAAGATTGAAGACTATCATGTAAGAACGTCAATAAGCTACAGCTTTAATGCAATTTAGACTTTTATTAAATAAGGTGATTTTAGACTTAAAATTACAAGCAAATTCAACTAGCTGCTAGTTTCAATCTCTTTTTACTTCTTCGCTGCAATGAGTGAACTGGTTCTTTACATTTGGCTAATCAAACAGATATGTTGACTAATTCTACGCAGAAAAGGAAAAAGATTATCTCTACATGAACTCTGTATTGGATGTGAACTTATGGTCATCCAGCAAAAAGCCGCCACATTCCGATTGCATATGTTATTGTTGGCTTCATGCTCCTGAAAGTTAAAAAGGCAAAGTGTCATATGTACGCCTATGGACAGAGTGTGTAACTTCACATTTTGTTCAAAGACTCGTTAGGCAATAACAATACGAGAACAATAGATATCTTCTAGTCAAGAGTTTAATACGTCAAAAAGGTCATCATTAGGTACCCAAAACATCGACCAAAACAGCTTCTTTTTTTTTGGTCAATCAAAGTTCATTAAAACCCCAAAATGGGAAGGAAACAAACAGAGAATACAAGGCCGAAAATGCCAAATGCAGAAACGAAGTACCACAAGCACAGGGAAGATTAAACTAAGAACCAGTACAGTCTAGTATAACAAATCTTCCCCACACAAAATCAAAACAAAATACAAAACCAAGCCACCGTTGCCATAAAGGCTTAATTGTAGCAATGGTCCCTCAACCATACTTGAAGTTACATGTTGGTCACTCAACTCCAAAAATAGTTACAGAGGTCACCCAATTAGGTGGCATGTTACATCATTGGTCCCTCCGTCAAACTCTGTTAAATTTTCTGTCAAAAGTGAGGGTAAATTCGGAAATTCATCCACAACCCTCCCCTTCCTCCATTGCCGCAACCCATGCCTTCCTCCTCTAATTCCTCCCAACCCCAATCCCTCTCTCTCTGAATTATATGAACCGAGATATGTAAGAGCAGGACTAACCTTGTATAAAACTGTACTGAAAATTCTAATTAGGCAAACACCAAATGAAGTTCTAAGCACATAGGAAATCAGATTCGAGTTTTGACTTCACTTGATGAAGGCAAGCTTTAAGATCCTGAAGTTCTTCCATGTCTGAGAAACTCGCAGCCTGAGATTACCCAAATGTGTTTATTTAGTCAGAATATCTATAGCATAAAAATCTGAATAAATGAAATTACTAGTGATAGAAAATATTTGTATTATACAGCTAAGTAAATAAATGAAAATAGGAACAGAAAATACAATACTGAAAGTTAACTTTTTCTGAAATACCAAGTATCTTGCCTGTTTAATTGTGTTCTTTAGGTGCATCTCTGCTGTAAGCAGTTCACGACGGCTACCAGTAGACACAGAAATTTCCATATACACCTTACAGAGTTCCAAGGATGATTGAGCAAACTTCTTAAACCGATCTCTATCTTTCCACAAATCAGATCCCTGACAATATATCCTTGTGATTATATAAGCATTATAAAGGGACCATAACTGGTTTTAGATTGGCATTTAATGACAAATATTAACTATAAATGAAATGGAAAAGGGAAATATCTAAAGCAAAATAATAATTAGAAAACTCATCATGTTATATTCATCACGGAAATTACAATACTCAAAGTAATCATAATGGTAAATAAAAACTTAAAACTAGTAAGTCACTGCTAGAGATACCTGGTATGATCTAACTTGCTTTAATAAGGCTTCAGAGCACATTGTAAGGTCTCCTTTCATTTTGTGCCACCTTGCATACAAACCCCAAATATCTGCTCCATTTCCACTTCGAACTATCTACAAAAAGAAAAAAGGAAAATATTGCATGCAACTTATTACTTTACCCCCGACCAAAAAAGACATTACTTTTTAGGTAAATATACTGAAAAGACACCAAGAGGCTTCACCATTTGATTGGCACATTCCATCCAACATATAAATATTAGAACAATGCCCAGAAATTTCTTATTAGTAAAGTTACACGTCGAGAGAGAGTATGGAGTGATCTGACATTTTTGGTAACAATTAAGATCCTCATGATGAACTGTCCATTTAGTTGATACATATGGATGACTAAACGATCTCCACTTTGATTGATTTTTTGCAGAGATGATCTTTAAATTGTAATTTAGAAAATGAATGATTCCAATTAGACATGTGTATGGTGAGGATTTGTTAATCACAACGGGAGGGGGGTGTGGTGGACAAGGAGGTACACACCCTTAGGTGCCCCTAAGTATTGTCCACTCTCTGTAGCAGGCTACCCTAACCACACTCATAATTGCAAAAAATAAATAGATAAACATTTTAAACCCTAAATGAGCCATAATTAAGTTAACCTATGTTAAAATATAAATAAAAAAATTTGTTGGCCCACATCCTTCCTTAAGCTTCTGAGAATAGTAGAAAACTAACAAAATCAGAGTAGACCTTTCAGTTCAAATCTCTGTAAATCAACCACCCAATAGTTGGTCAACATTTTTTTTAATACCCAGAAATCCGCCAAGCCGCTTCGCGGACAAAGCTTTGAAACAGGGGCACCCCACCGAACCCTACAATCTTTGGGAGGCAGGAAACACTAACAAATAGCAAGATAGGTACCTTTGGGATTTTCGAACCTCAGACCACATGGAATCAAAACATGGGCCTGACCATTAGTTGGTCAACATCATAAAATAGGGCCCGTTTGATAACCATTTCAATTTTAGTTTTTAATTTTCATTTTTTGTGCTAGAGTATAGAGGAAAATGAGAGTGAGGATGAGATTGAGAGAGAGGATGAGAGGAATGAGTAACAAAAGTGAAAACAAAAACTAGAAAGTGAAAACAATTTGAAATAGATTTCAGTTTTTACTCTTTGTTTTCACTTTTGTTACTCCTCCCTCCCATCATATCCTCTCATCTTCCCTCTCAATCCCATCTCCACTCTCATTCTCACTTCCATTCTCCCTCTCTTTCCTCTATAATCTAGCACAAAAAATGAAAACTAAAAACTAAAATTGAAATGGTTATCAAACGGGCCCTAAGCTTTTGAAAATAGTGCTAAACCAAAACAATAATCAATAAACACACGCAGCAGTCTAATAATAAGGATGGGAAATGATCAATCAGTACCGGGCAACTGGTTACTGTTCATTTTAGTAGAAAATCTACTGTAAAAATATAGGTCAGGGAAGCATAAGCAAACAAAAGGAAATGATAAAACAAAATCATACCTGCTGTAGAACTTTTCCAAGGAACTCTACTAAGTGCTCAGTTTCCCGAGATTTTCCCACCTCAGTGGGACAGTTATCTTCATCCGTCATATCTGGAGTTGTATGTGAAGCCCTTATTTCAACCTCAGCCACAATTCTTTCCAATAATTCAGCATCAATTCTTTTATTATTAGTAATATCCAACACCATCCGTGCAGCTTCTAGACCCTATAAGAAAAAATAAATAGAGTAAGAACAGCTGAAAACTAATACTTAATGATGGGCACAATCAGTCCACGTGAAGAAAATTGAAAGTGATAAAGGATATAACAATGGAATGCCCTAAGGTAGGTGATCTCAAGCAGCGAATGTGTAGACATGTGGACCTGATCAATGAAGATCTGCCAAAGGACCAAGCGTTTCAAATTTACTACGCTTTATTCTGTTAATTTTTTTTCCAGTTCACGAATGTTGATCTGAAGCAGTGAACAACGTGTAGACATTCAGACCTTATAAATGAAGATCTGCAATATAACTCTAGAAAAGACCAAGGGTTTCAAATTTACTAGTTTTTTTTCAATTAATTTTTCTTTCCAGTTCATCAATGTCCTTTGCCATGCTCCAAATCAAAGGCAAGGTTTCCATATCACTTTACAAACCAAATCTAAGCCTACCAAGACAAGTTTACATTGTGAGCTGTCAAATGTGAAAATAAATATGCTACTGAGACGAAGGCACTTACCTGACCAACATTGCCAACATCTACGGCAACATGGCTGTAGTTCTCCCACAGTTGCCAGCTGTTTCGTCTGTGATCAGTCATGTTCAGTCATTACATAATCCAAACTGTCGATAACAAATATAAAGTTTTGAAAAGGGGGAGGGGGCACATGCGAAACAGAGAAACACAGAGAGAGAGAGAGAGAGAGAGAGAGAGAGAGAGAGAGATAGTTTAGTCAATGGAGGAAGACAGAACTTGAATTTCAGAGCTTCTCTAAATGCAATGAAGGATTCTTTACTCTTCTTTTTCATCATATGCCTGCATAATTGGGAAAAGCAAGAAACAAAAATTAGTTGAATTGATTTTCCAAAATAATAATAATACTAAGACATCATGACCACTCTATTATTTGCATTCGAAAATTGTATATTCATACAACAAGAAGAAGAAAAAATTCAAACTGACTAATAATATGACTTCACATATATTCATCATAATTTTTTTTTTTTTTTTTGAATAGAAACAATTGTATTGATAATCAAAAGGACAAGATGTCCTTGATCATACAACAAAAGAGAAAACAGAAACAGAACACAACAGAAAAAGAAAGAAAAAGCTAGACACCAGAACCCACGTAGGAAACTGAGCTAAAAAACTATATAAACCTCATCTTAAAACAGCCGCCATATCTCTCATAATTATGGAATAATGGTAGTCTTTGAACTGATGGAGACAGAAGCCCACAGAGCCGCCCAAAATTTAGCCCTATCCCATAACTCCTCAGGACTAACACCTAAGTACCCCTGAAAGATTCTCCTATTGCGTTCCAACCAAATATTCCACAAAATAGCTTGAAAAAGACAATCTCGTAGTATTCGAGCTCTCTTCCCCTTCCCGACACCTCCAACTTGATACTTAGGAGCTGAAAACACCCTTTAGGATCACCCATTCCGCTCCTAAAGTGCACAGCATCTTCCACCATAATTTTTAATGAATATGGGCAGTGAATGAATAAGTGATCAGTGTTTTCATCGTTCTCCTTGCAGAGAACGCACCAAGAAGGAGATAGACACAGATTTGGATGCCTCCTTTGGATAAAAGCGCAAGTATTAACCTTGCCATTCGCGACTAGCCACGCAAAAACCTGGGATTTTCGGGAGTCGTAGCTAGATTGAGGTGAAAGGGGAAAAGCTGTCACGACACCTGAGAAGAAAGAAAGGACCTAAAAGACTTGCACGAAAACAGCCCGTTACCCTCAATGTCCCATAACCTCCGGTCTAATCTAGAATTGCTTAATCTTACCTTCCCAATATGTCCAGCAGAATTACTGCTTCAATGATCTCCGCCTCGGACAAGTTCCTTCGGAAACCAAAATCCCAAGTAAGGGGCTGATCATGAGAGTTAACAAAGCTTGAGATGTTTAGATTCTTCTTAGGGACAAGGAAAATCGTCTGGGGAACAAATTTTTCAGTAACCCCTCTTTCAGCCAAAAGTCCTCCCAAAATCTGATTTTTCTCCGCTGTCGCACAGAGAACCTGCAACACTGAAGGAAAGAATCATATCCCTTTGAGATCTCACGCCATGGATTCCTGCATGACACATTGGTTGCTCGTTTCGTATCCCAGCCATTTGAATCAACTCCGTACTTGCTCTTGATGACCCTGTGCCACGTCGAGTTGGTTTCAAGTGGAAATCTCTGTTAGAATATACAGCTGTGTTTGTACAGCTGTGTTAGTGAGTGTTAGTATAGCTGTTTGAACAGCTATGTTAGTGTTAGTTACAGCTGCTATCTTTACAGCTGTGTTAGTGTTTGTACAGCTGCATCTCTACCCTTTGTATAGCTATAAATACCTCCCATTGGAGATGAATAAAATATCAGGAAAATTTCTGCACTTATTTCTACTTGGTATCGAGCAAAACAATCTGATTTGCTCTCTTACTTTCTCACAAACATTTCTACCAAAGTTTTTTTCTTTCCTTCTTTCTCTATCATCTTCACCAAGGGTATACTGACCTTGGTGTTGTTATTATTTCTAAACCATAAAAGCCTGCTGCACATTCAGTTCGGTTCAAGACTACTGTAGCAGATCGAAGCACTGTAGCTGCCCGAGATTACTGTAGCAGACTTTTCTACCCCAACAAGAAAACAATTCAGTATTTTTTTCTTCTTACAATAAATTCAAATTTCCGCTATTATCATGTCTAAATTACCATGGATAATTGATTCAGGGGGCAACGATCATATGACCAGTGAGTCATCTCGGTTTACATGTGTTACACGTCCGTCACGTCATTGTTGATTAGAGACGGGTCTATCACCCAGCTTGAAGGGGCTGGTTCCCTCTCTCTTTCCTCAACTTTACCTTTATCTTCTCGTATTCTGGCGTTCCTAATCTCTCAAATAATCTTCTTTCCATCAGTCAAATTACCAACATGTTAAACTCGCTCGTAATCTTTTTTTCTACTCACTCGTATTTTTCGTGATCTTCTCACGAAGAAGACGATTGGTATTGGTAAGGAGAGAGGAGGTCTCTACTACTTGGAGACGCCAGGGCGATCTCAAATTCAATCTGGCCGTGGGCTTCAAGCAGCAAGAGACAATGTTTTAGACCGAGAAAAAATTCTTCTATGGCATCGTCGTTTAGGACATCCTTCGTTTATCTATTTGGGCGCTTATTTCCTAAGTTATTTACTAACATTTCAGCTTCTAGTTTACGCTTGTGAACATTGCATTTATGCAAAAAATCATCGTAGTCTCGTTTTCCACCTACGACTTTCATAAAAGTGTGAGTCCTTTTTCTCGTATTCATACCGATGTGTGGGGTCCGTTTTCAATTCCTACTTCTTCTTCGTGTGCTCGATATTTTATATCTTTTATTGATGATTGCACTAGAGTGTGTTGGGTTTATCTCGATGAAATCCAAAAGTGAAGTTAGTATTGTTATTCCTAAGTTCCATCAACTAATCAATACTCGCTTCATGTCCAAATTCAGGTTTTCATTCGATAATGGACGTGAGTTTGTAAATCATTCTCTTCTTGAATTCTTCCAAAGAAGATGGCATTATCCACTGACAACTACGACACACCCCAGCAACGGTATAGCAGAGCGTAAGAACCGCCATCTCTCGACGTGGCCAGGTCCTTATGCTTTACTATGCAAGTTCCCAAACAGCTTCTGAGCTGTCCGTCATGACCGCTGTCTTCCCCTATTAACGAGAATGCCTACTCGTGTTCTTGATTATCAAACACCCATAAAAGTATTGTCTCAATTCCACTAATCCCTTCCTTGCTTAATTTGCCCCCTAAAATCTTTTGGTTGTCTTTGCTATGTCCATGTTCACTCTATTCACGAGGGACAAATTAGATCCACGTGCTCTTAAATGTGTCTTTCTCGGGATATCCTCCATCACAAAAAAGGATATAAGTGTTTTCATCCTCCTTCCACGGTAAGACATATGTGTCTATGGATGTTGAATTCGTGAACAAGAATCTTATTTCTCGGGAGTCTCTACTTCTCCTCTTCATGGGGAGATTAGAGTACGAAGAAGAGAAGTTGTGGTTTGAAGCTGAAATTGACCATGTTATGTTCTCCCTACTCAAGGTGAGGGGAGACGCCATTGAACCCGAAATTGAATCAAATTCAATTCTCCCTACTCAAGGTGAGGGGGAGAAACCCTGTTACCTTGAAAACGCGTTTGAAAGAAGGAAAAAGAAACATGTGGATGTTCCATTGCCACCTCCTCCGCATCCTTCTCTCCATGATACTACCATCCAATCGAATGATTCTTCGAGAATGATCTTCGGTACATGCCTCTGTCCCTATCTTATCTCTTTCTTACGATATTGACTCATTACTGAATATGATCATGTAGCTCCACTAGAAACTCCCTTGGTTCCACATGATGAGGACCAGGAGAAGATATCCTATACGTGATCGTCACCCTCCCGAAAAATTTGGTTTCCCTTCATCCAATAATGTTAAGTATCCCATTTCCAACTATATTTCATACCAATCGTCTTTCTAAGTCTCATTTGACTTTTGCACAACAATTGTCTTACGTCTATTCCTAATAAGTTTCAGGGAAGCCCTTGATGATCCTAAATGGAAATCGCTTATGGTAGAAGAAATGAAGGCTCTTGAGAAAAACTCTACATGGGAGATGGTATTTATGCAAGAGACAAAGAAAGCGTGGGGTGCAAGTGGGTGTTCACAAGTGAAAGCGGGAATCGAGATGGTTCGATAGAGGTATAAAGCACGACTTGTGGCAAAGGGCTATACCTGCACGTATGGGATCGATTATCGGGAGACATTTGCTCCTCGTTGCCAAGATGAGTGCGATCGCAGTTCTTCTTCGTTGGCTGCCAACTTAGATTGGCCGCTAAAACAGCGATTTGACGTCAAAAATGCCTTTCTACATGGAGATCTACAAGAAGAGTTTACATGGACCCTCCTCCAGGTTTACACCTAAAGGGGAAAGGTTTGCGAGGTTAAGGAAGGCTTTATATGGCCTTAAACAAATCACCTAGGGCCTGGTTTGGCGGTTGATTCCATGTAACCATGGCTTTAAATGGGCCTCAAGCTCGATCATACACTATTTCTTAAGCGTGTTGGCAGCAAGATTACTTTGCTAATTGTTTATGTGGATGACATGGTTGTTACAGTAATGATGAACGGGGAGATTGAGAATCTTCAAAACTACTTGGCCAAAGAGTTTGAAATGAAAAATCTGGGATCCTCAAGTATTTTCTAGGAATTGAAGTTGCACGCTCAAGAAGAAAGGCATCTTCTTATCTCAATAAAATATGTTCTTGATTTGCTAGCGAGATTTGGAAAATTGGCGTGCGAACCTATTAATACTCAATGGAGGTTAACCATGGATTGTCAATTTATCCAGCATCGGGTGCCTACTAACAAGGAGAGGTATCAAAGGTTGGTTGGAAAGCTGATTTATCTCGGCTCATACAAGACTGTTGCCTTACGCAGTTAGTGTTGTCACTGAGTTCATGCATAATCCAAGTGAAGCACACCAAGGTGCAAATGGATCGAATTCTCAGTACCGAAGTATACTCCAGGGCAAGGGTATATTGTTTTCAAAACATGGGCATTTAGATGTAAGGTTACACCGACTCGACTTATGCGGGGCTCAAAACTTGATTAGAAAATCAACTTCGGGTTATGTGTCTTTTGTTGGTGGTAATCTTGTAACTTGGAGGAGTAAGAAACGGGTTGTGTCGAGATCTGTTAGCGACGAGTATAGAGCACTCGGCCATGGCATAACCGAGCTTATTTGGTTAAAGATTCTAATAAGGGAACTCGGGTTTGAACCTAAGAAGCCTATGATTACGTATTGTGACAATACAGCTGCCATTGAAATAGCAAATAATCCAAGACATCATGAGAGAACAAAGCATATTGATATTGTGAGACACTTTATCAGTGACAAACGGCAAAAATGTCATTCGGTGCCGTATATAAAGAGTGAAGACCAACTTGCAGATATGATGACTACACTGTTTACAGCAGGAACTCTACTTCTTCACTAGACAAGTTGGGCATGTGCGATATCCATGCACCAACTTGAGGAGTGTTAGAATATACAGCTGTGTTTGTACAGGTGTGTTAGTGAGTGTTAGTATAGGCTTGTTTGAACAGCTATGTTAGTGTTAATACGGCTGCTATCTTTACTGTGTTATGTTTAGTAAACTGCATCTCTACCCTTTGTATAGCTATAAATACCTCCCATTGGAGATGAATAAAATATCAGAAAATTTCTGCACTTATTTCTACTATCTCCACAACCATTTGGCTCTAAGTGCATCATTTCTTTCTCTTAGAGATCCAATTCGAGCCCACCATCCTCTTTAGATTTAATAACTGTCTCCTTCACCAAATGGCATTTCTTTTCGTCTTCTAAACCTTCCCATAAAAAGTTACGTATCAGCTGTTCAATTTTGGCAGCCACACCTCTAGGCATCTTGAATAAGGACATATAATAAGATGGAATGCTACACAATACATACAGCTTGGATAAGCGTTACCCTACCACCTTTAGATAAACAAGCCCTTCCATTTTTGTAGTCTTTTCCACCTTTTCTACTACCGGATTCGAGAAAGAAAGAGCTCGGATTTCCCCCTAGAGGAAGACCCAAATACGTCATGGGCCAACTCCCACCTCACAACCCCAACTTCTCGCCAAATTATCCAGGGAATCACAATTGAAATTGATTCCAAAGACACAACTTTTAGCCTTGTTAATCTTCATTCCAAAAACCACAGAGAACAACTTCAACAACTCTAACAAATTTGTCCAAGAATCTTCCTTCCCGTCTAAAAGAATATAGTATCGTCCTGCAAATTGAAGATGAGATACTTCCACATTGTCGTGCCAGAAACAAGACCACGAATTAGATCAACATCTTGAGCCTTTTCTAGAATTCTGCTTAAAACATCAACGACCAAGGTGAAAAGGAATGGTGATAGCGGATCCCCTTGTCTCAAGCCCCTAGATGCCTTGAACTTTCCTCTTGGTTTTCCGTTAATCATAACAGAAAAATTGACGGGATTCCAAACAGCCTTTGATCCATCTTCTCCATTTGGTTCCAAAGCCTTTCCTTTGCATCACATCATCAACAAAGTTCCACTCCACATGGTCATAAGCTTTCTCAAAATCTATTTTGAGTACCAGCCCTTCGTTTCTGTTTTCTAACTTCCTCTAAAACTTCATTTGCTACAAGTACAGCATCTAGGATCTGTCTTTTTTGGACAAAAGCGCCCTGGGCTTGGGATATTGTACTCCCAAGAACCTCTCTCAATCTTGAAGCTAAGACCTTGGATATTACTTTGTAAAGACTTGAGACGAGACTAATTGGTCTATAATCAGTAACCTTAACAGAATTCGCCTTTTTGGGAATGAGACAGATGAAAGTTTCATTAGTAATCCCATTTACAATCCCATTATGGAAAAAATCTTCCATTACCTTCATGACATCTCCCTTGATAGTCTCCCAGCAAGATTGAAAAAAACACATTGAATATCCGTCTGGCCCAGGGATTTATCCAACCACAATCAAAAACAGCCTTCTGAACTTCCTCCACAAGGAATGGTCGCTCGAGCCAAGTGGCCTCTGTTGGCTAATAGGGCACCAATTTAAGCCTTCAATACCCCAACCTGTGTTTTTATTACTGCTATAAAGCCCTTTAAAAAACTTAAGAACCTCCCTTTCAATACAAGCATCAACTTCTATTACACCCGAGTCCTCCACTTGTAACTTGTCTATGAAATTTCTTTTCTGACTCCGCTTGCCACTTTGTGGAAGAACTTGGTGTTCCCATCTCCTTCTCTTGCCCATCTTACCTTGCCCCTTTGACTCCATTTTATTTCCTCCCTTTGAGCTAAAACTCCAAGCTTTATAAGAATATTTTCCCTCTCAGACCTCAGTATGCTGTCCAAACCTTCACTTCCTTCCCGCTCATCATAATTTATTCATTCAAACTGTTTAGCAGTTACTGAAATATGACTAAATGTGAAACAAATTTTCACTTGTAATAATTTAATGAGGACTCTATTCGTTGACCTGAAGAACATGTATTACTTTCTAATATAAAACAAAAAAGAAAATAACAACCTAAGTTTAGAATATGATTTGGTTACTGTACGTTTGTTTATTTCACATCAAAAAATAGTTTATTACAGTGTGAACTACACTGAATAACATTACATCATAGTCTTGCAAGTGTGTTGTTAATTTTATCTAACAAGTATAAGACATGCTTATTATAAGAACAGATGTTTGTCCTGTGGTGGTTAGGCCCCTCACCAAGGAGGAAGGCGTTTGTCGGTTTGAATCCCTAAACCTTAAAATCTAACTATTGGACACTATTGCAAGGAAAAAGTAAGGCTAGCGGACACTATTGGACACATTGGTAATCCAACTAATGCAAAATATTGTGGAACAACAGAATTTTGCCAGAAATAGCTAAAATTCTACGAGATAATGGCAATACTTTACCAATATTTTCTAGTTTTTAGACTTTTTTCATAGACAGCTGAAACCCCCATTAAAATCAAGAAGTCTAATTCCAACATAAGAATGTACGTAAAATATAACTCAAAAGCTCAAATGGGTTTCGGCACCCAGTGCAACCAGAAGCAAAAAAAAAAAATCACTCAAAATGCAAGACAAAGTAAGGGGAAGAAAGCATACAAACAAGCAATATTATTCCATGCCTCCCCATTTTCAGGATCAAGTTGAACAGCCCGAGTAAAAGCATCCAATGCCTTTTCAGTATCCCTAGCCTGTATATCATCTCAGCAATAAGCTTAACATTTGTAAGAAGGAATAAAGATAAAAAGGCAGTATACAGTACGACTCTCCTCATTTCCATAAATCATGCAACCTATAAAATGAATAATAATGCAACATATCATGGATCACACAAGTTACCTTCAACGCAGCAGCCCCAAGTGCAAACCAGCCATCGGGATACAAAGAATTCAAGGCCATTGCAGACTCCCTGGAATATGGAATGCAGAATGTGATTGTGCATCTAAATCAATTATGAAATACAAAGATTATCAAATAAACAAATGATATATTTGAGATGAGTGAGGCGAGGAGGAAGGCTTTACACAAAAAAGTACCATAGGGTTTTTGATTTTTCATAGTCCCCTCTATTGTATGCACTGCGAGCAAGAGACCGCTATCAAATAGAAAAAATAACTTTAAAAATCTGTGAAAGATGACTGAGAATGTCTTTTCATAAGGAATGAGTTTCAGGACATAACCTTGGCTCGAGCTGATCTATCATTTGAAACTTCCAGGGCTTTTTCAAAGCAGGCATCATCATTAGTAACATCACCCAATGAGCACCTAGAAATTATTTTAGGAGTTCACTCTTAAAATTATTATGTCATGTATTATAGGTTTTAAAATGCATTAGGGCATGCATGGAGACAGTAATAGTGGGGATAAATAAAAAGAAACTTCAGAGCCATCCATATTGAAATAGAGATTCAAGACAAACAAATATGAACACAATAATTGTGTCCTAAATCAGTACTAAATTAAAAATAATAAATAAATAAATAAACTATAGTCGTGTTACTCTTGGTTATATTTTTAATCTGAAACTAGGCATGTTCCTTTGGTTTCAAGTTCTGTAAGACTATATAAATGGCACAAAGATATGGATGCATCTCAATATGCTGCCAAAAACAAATTTGAGACATGGAAAATGAGTCCAGAAAATATGTGATGTTGAAGGCCTTGTCAATTTTCATAATCAGATAACAGGGTGTTAACAAACAATGCACAAAGATTAGGAGGGCAAACATAAAATATCTCATATTTTGTACATGGATTGGTAAATAGGTTTCAGACTTGAACGGAAGACCTCTCTCTCATATTCAAACACGCTGACTAATAAGGAAAATACTCATAGATAAATTTACTAGTAATTCACTTTGAATAAGGGTAATATCAAAACCTGCATTTATTTTGAGGATACCAGCACTCAATATAACTTTTACAAGTTGAATGGATTAGAAGAGACCGCATGATAAATTTAACTAACATGTGAAAATATGGTTTCTTGGTAAGTTAAAACAATTAACAAAAGAAAACCTAACACATACCATAACCTGGGGTCATTGGGTGTTTCAGAAAGTCGTGTCTTGATCAGTTCAACAGCTGCTGCTTTCTTCTGCAATAGGCTGTTTTCATATAGTACCTCACATGAGACTCCATTTGGCAACAAATGGTGAGAAATAAAAATGAAATAAGAGGATTCGATTTTTCCATAACCATTATGTGCCATCATACCGGTAGCAGAATATAAGATTATCCCATAACTCTAAATCCTCAAAAGTTTTAACCGCCTCTCCTATAAGACCACAGCCAACTAAAAGTTCACCATATTCCCTAAAATGAATCCGAAAATGACAAGAACAAGAAATGTCAACAAGAAACAACAGATAGAAGAATATAGAAAACCACAATAAAATTCCTCATCAATGTAAGATGAAGATATACTTCCGCAGGGCAGGAATGGTAGGAATTTGAACGCCGTAGCAGAAAAGAATCCTTTCCGCCACTCCTGGAGAAGGGTCATAGATACCCTGAACCTGAAATAATAATAAAAAAACATTGCTGCTGTAAAACAAACTCTCAATAAGTAAATGGGTTAACTGAAATACAAGAGCTCGAAAATAAAATGACCACGAGCATTGATCTTTGAAAGCCTGAACCACATGAAGAGAAGCAGATATCAAAACAGTGCTCATTTCTAAATAATATAACATAAACAAAGCTATTATATGTCTAACAATGGTAGTAAGTCTACATCTGGCGTCAGAGAAATTAAGTAACCAATTCAGACGACGAGACCAAGTTCATAATCTTTTTTACCATCAGTAAATAGTAAAAATTGCATGCCAAAGCCAGCTTCTGCCTCTACATAATAGTGTGTTCATGCAGTTATACTATATGTGTATGAAGTGCAAATTATATTTATAATTGGATCAATTTTGCAAGAGATTTACCTAACTATTCCTTAGAAAGAGTGTTTTGAATAGTGTAAAACTTGATTCACCGCCATGTCTAGTTGTGTTTTAACATTTTTCAGCTACCAATTAACATGGAAATATGAGACTTAAAAAGGAAATGCATGGATCCTGTGAGCTGGATCCATTTAAAAACTGGAGGAAAAAGATTCTGATCGAGAAGAACAGAAATTATGCCAAAGAAAAAATTCAAAATCTTAAGAAAAGATGCTACGTAATACCAATTTTTCCATCATCAGCAATGCACGTTCCTTTGTGTGACTACGTGTTGACTCCCACCGAATCCGTAGGATGTCACAGAAATATCGTATCTGATACAAAGAAAAGAAATTTACCACATTAAATAATCTCAAAATTAAGGAAATCTAGGTCAACAATATATCAATCTCACTGAAGAGTCCACAGTACAAAAATCTCTCCTCTCCTCCGTCCCTCCCTCCCTCCCTCTCTCATCTCTCATCTCTCGTGTCAATGCGTGCAATAACCTAATCAGAGAGAAGCAGAGTGCTTTGGGAGGTTCAGCCCTATCCTATTAGATACAAAAGATGTGTCGTTGATCATAAAAGTGGCTTAAGGACAGTCTCAAGGTGCAATAATTAAGATACGATCCATTCCATGGGTTGAACTACATAGTTTTCAGATACTGAAATTGTTTGTTTGATGGAGTGACCTTAGTAAGTACAAAAGGAGTAGGTTCCCAGCCAGAACACAGAATTACTAGTAAGAAAAATATTTGGCCCCTTGGTAACTTATGCCAGATACGTGAAGACTTGAAAGTACAAAAGCAAAAATATAAAGCAAGGTCATGTGGTATGGACTCTGGACCTGATGCAGACAAATGGCATTAGAGAAGCCTTATCTCAGTGTGAGTTGGGTCATGAAACACATTCACGGGGTACAGTATAGGCATTACTTGTTGAGTATAGGAGCCTACAAAGGACAATGCAAAATCTGATGAAATTATTAGAGCTTGTGGAAAGTGGGGATTTGTAATTTATCAGAGGTTTTCAAAAGTTTTCAAACAATATTTTCTTGAAATACAAACCTTGTATGAAACTTTTATGAAGTACAAGGAAGAAACAGGACTTGAAGGTTTCACCAATTATTATGGGAAAACATGATAATGGATATAGAAAGTGGCAAGTCAAATTATAAAAGTTCTCTCAGCTCTTTTTGCTTAGTTGAAAGAGGTATAAAAGATTGAAATGCAAATGCAAGGTTCAAGAATTAACATAATGATAAACAAGAAATCAAGGACAAGTTCTAGGCATACAGTGGACTCCATTGCAGTTCGCTTATTGGAGTTTCATGAAGAAATGTTTCAGCAGGAGTCATCAGAAATGTATATCTAAAAGAGGGTTGCAAGGCCTTGTACTTGTATATCTACATGGTCTAGTATAGTGCCTATATATGGCAAAGGACTCTGACAGGAACTTATGTCACTTTGTCAGGAACTCTCCCTTTGAAAACCCACCACAAAATGTAGGAACACCGAAGAGGGAAGCTTAAATTATATGTTTTTTTACTCTCCCCCAATATGTTCATACTCTATATTATATGTTTTTTTATATAAAAAAATTCACTTTGTATGGCAGAATAGCTTCCTTTCTTTAAAAATAATAATAATAATCCTTTCATACTCGATAGTCGAAGTCTTAACATGAATGGTGTCTTCGACACTATTATTTGTTTGCTGTTGTTAACAGTTAACAGGGATTTATCTGTTAGTGCAGCATGTTTAAGCTGGTTCAGTTGGCGCTTGGAAGACTTCCAAATGACTATTGGCTTACCAACCAGAAAAGTTTCATTTCTCACAATATAAGAGATAAGTCATCGAACTTTTACGATATGTTGAACACTGAAATTCTTAAAATGTTATCAGAAAGAATGATTCAATAAAAATGGAAAATATACTGAAATTCAAAAACCATACAATGTTGTGATTTTATACTTACAATAAAGTATGACGACTGCTGAGAATTAATTGCCTCTATGTAAGGAGCCATTTCCCATCCTGAAACAGAGATTGGGTTGCTGTGACATCAAAGACTATAGACTCAACCAGACGTAGTAAGAAAGTTATTGTGCTCCAATAATAAAATTGAAAAAAAAAGTAGACATTAAGTTCTGTTAATACCCTGCTTGAATATTGTGAATATGGGTAACATTACTAAATATGTATAGATCAAGAAAACTTACTTTGCATTTCATCCTGTCGTGTACCCTTCTCAATTAGAAGGCATTTAGCCAGGATCACTGCCTGATGGACTGCACTCAAAGGAACAGCAGCAGTACCACCAACTTGAATGCCTTCTGAAATAATTCCAGAATTGCTATCATTCCCTAACAATTTTGGGGTCATCAATATGTCAGAGGCCTCATAGGTCTCAGATGGATGCAGATTGACAATGCTAGAATTGTTTGTCTGGGAGCCAGGGCTTTCTGAGAGGCAGCTACCACTGCTGTTCGAAGTTGGGTTTGCTAAAAGTACCATTTGTGCCTTTGGTTCTACCTTTAGGGAAAAAATGATATGTAAAGCTAAGAAGTAGTTTTGATATTAAAAGAACAGAAATGATAAAATTCTTTTTACATGCATTCAACATTTACCTGATGTACAGTACGGAAGCCCAGAACACCTGTAACAGAAAGCTGAAGACCAGCTGCTGCTTCAGCTGATTCAAAATGTAGCCTGATACCACAAAGGAGCCTCAGCAAATAAAATGAAATAACGGGAGTAAAAGAAAAACCTAATCAGCATCCAAATAAAGACTCCAATTATGGAATATTTATAAAACCAATAATGAATGGAATTAAAACAAAAAACAAAAGCAAGTGAAAACGTTCAGCCAACGCGCACACACACACACACCATTTATGTTCAAAAAATATGGAGACACAAAACAACTTTCTGGTGCAAAAAAAAATTCTCTGAATGTTGAATTTGTTTGATAATAATACTGGAATTAAAACTATCCTTAACAAATTTTAGTTTTCACCAACCTCTCTCCATACCACAAAAGAAAGGAAGTGCATAAACTTTAAACTTATATATGTTAGGTTTTTACATAAACTATTGTTTCATTATTTCATGAAACGAGGATCATAGCTTGACACTCACCTAGTTAGGCTTTACTACCATATTGATAGCTATTATAATCACTGATCACTGTAAAGACCAGCAACTTTGGACATCAACTGAGAATCAGTTTTTGAACTCTAGAGAGCTTTCTACAGGAAAAAGGCAAAATATTGAGGTATTGCAGCATGTAGGCAAACTTTTGGGTGGCTTGGTTAGAAAGGAAAGGTAGAATGTTTGAAGGCAAAATTGAGGGAGGAGCAGAATCCAGCACTTTCAGGCTTCTCTCTTGAATTTTATGTGCATCATGTTGTTGTGTAATTGTGTGTGATTAGAAGGTTAGAATTGCTCTTTTGCTTTGTTGGTGGACTACATGTCCACTGTTCAACAATAATGGTTATTTCACTAACTTTATTCTTTTGAAGCCTTTGTATAAAATTAAATTAAATAAAGAAAGAAAAAAGAGTTCTCTGACCAATGCAGATAAAAGACAATCTCCTTGATTATTTATTTTTTTTGAAGAAGAAACTGTTGTATTGAAAAAACAAGAGGATAAGATATCCTCGAAATACAACGAATAAAAGAACTGCGCTCATAGAGGCAGGAAAACCCAAAGACAGCTACTCTATAGCATACATCGCATGAATTGATATCAAAACAGATACAAGTGGGGCTTAAGTATTCCTATCTAATGACTGCTTTCATATTCCTTTTGATGGTAGAGTAATGATAGTCGTTCAAAGTACTAAATTTAACCATTTGTATATACATCAGAGAGGTAACAAATTTAGATCAAAGTAAACCAATGAAACATAGCATGAAAGGAAGATGAAAACTTCTACTAATTAGTGACCTCCCATGGAAGTGAAATATTGAAAATTTCACTAGCTTATTTTAGCAAACCAAAAAAATAAATAAAGCTCAAGTGCTTGTAGTCCAGTGGAGGAATTAACAAGAAACATCAATTAAACTTTATTTGGAAACAAGTTAGACCTTTCACAGCATACATTATATATAATGACATATTAATACGATCATTAATAAGATGGTTTCTTTAAAGGAGATTATTATTCACTAATAAGATGGTTTTTTTAAATGCTATTTCTAATAAGATGTTTAGTTGGAGCATACTAACCAAAATGCCAAAAAAAAAATATCCTTGACAACTCACCTGCATGAATCAACTCTTGCATAGGTGTATTCCATTATTCCAGCTTCCAGATTAATCATTGAGACAAGTGACGAACCCTCACCATTACGTAAATTGTTACCCCAATAAGTTGTTACTTTCTCCAAAGTGCCAAAATGATTCAAAGTTTCACTCGTAAAGACTTGCAAAAGATTGAACAGAGAAGAAGACCGGTCATCAAGAATTCTTTGATGGAGAAGGGTGATCCTAATGAGCCACCATGAAATGCTCCTAATTCCATATGTAGAAGGCACACTTCCGTCAAATAACAAATCTTTCATCTTCATGGCCAGCATCTTCGCATAAACTATATACTACAAAACAACACCATTTCACATATCAAAGTGCAATTTTGTAAAACAACTAAAAATAACAATCTTTCAGAAATTCTTGTCAGTAAGAATCTAAGACTAATAATACCAAAGCAATAAAATTTAATTTCGGATGAGATACAAAACACATACACACACATGTAAAGCCAGAATTTGAACATATAGTTACTTATAATTATGAGTTAGGAAAGATGCAACTAAACCAAGCTCATAATTTGCAAGAACTTTCAAAGAAGTCCTCGCACACGGAAAACAGGCAAAATTGATACAGAAATGAAAAGTTCTGGGCCTATATTAAGAAAACAGTCCAAGCATAAATTAATTGGCAAAATGTAACAATCCCAAAAATAGAAAAGGCAGTACCTGAATATTGGATAACTTTCCAAGCAAGTCAGACCCAGCAGCCATAAGCTGATTACGCGCCCAATTCTCCCACTCATCACATTGAGGCACTTCCAGTGGCAGAGGACACTTTGGCAACCCCTCCAACGGTCTAAATTTCCAAATTCCCAAAATTTAAAATTAACCCCAAAAAATAATTTTATTTAACTCAAGTGTTTTTCTTTTAGCTTTTGAACTTACCCAGTCAAGTTACATTGAGCAAAACCGAACAAGGCAGCCACGGCAATGCACAGAACCACGATGACTCTGTAGGCCTTGTCCTTGCCACTATCATTCTCTTCTTCTTCGCATTCCTTGGATATAAACGACTCAACTCGGTCCAGCAACTCGGAGTACACTCTGTCAGCGCACTCCGCCGAGTCTCCGAGCGAGTCGACCGAGTCAGACTTGGCGAGTTTGAAAACGACGCGGTTTACGTCGGGGGAGGTGAGGGCTTGGAGGTAGTGGCCCGACTCGATGGAAGTTAAGAGGTCGTTGATTAGAGGGTGGAGGTGGTGGGTGGGGTGGGTATGATCGGACGGTTGGGGATGGGGTGAGGGATCGGACGCCGGAGACTGGAGGGTGCAGCGGAGGAGACGCAGCTCGTACCCGCGGAGGATTGGGAGTTCCGGTAACGTTTCGGACATTTTGTGAACTAGTTAGTGACGGAGTGCGAATGTTAGGGTTTAAGTGAGGTAGAAGGGATTTTGGGTTTTAGAGTGTAGTTATGATTGCATGGGGTAGGGTGCATCATAAGAAGCAATGGATGATAAATTTCTAACACAAGAGCAAGGGCAAGGCAAAGGTAAGAGCAACTCCACCGGTGCAGCCCAGGCAGGGGGGATGGGTCCCACGGGCCTGAGCCCAAATTGAGTTTCCAGGCAGATTCTTGCCGGGCAAGGTGTTGGGCCCATCAGCGCGAGCGCCGAGCAGTTTTGCTCACCACGCTGTAAAGCAGTGACGTCGGCGATGTAAAAAAATATTTAAAAAATTTGAAAAAATCTGAAAAATTTAGAAATATTTTTTAATACATACATATCAATTTTATTATTATTAATTTCATACATACAACTAAAATTAATCCCATGTAAAAAATAAAATAAAAACAAAAATAAATAGTAGTTGCCTTTCTTGGCAATGGGTGGAAACACACATTACTATTTGCAGGGCAGCTACTATTCATGTGAATAGTAGCCCCCTAGCTCCCCACCCCTCCCCCTTGCCATGGCAACCCTAACGGGTGGAGTTGCTCAAGAGCAACTCCATTTGCGGCGAGCAAGGGGGCGGGACCCACGAGCCCGAGCCCAAAATGGAGCTTCAGTAGGGGGCAGCCAGTGCAAGGAGCGGGACCCACGCACACCGGCAAGCCCGCGGGGAAGAAGCACGAGGCCTAACCCGGGCAAGCTAACGTCGGTGATGATGTCAACAAAAAAATTAAAAAAATCGAAAAAAATCTGAAATATTCAGAAATATTTTTTAATACATACCTAGCAATTTTATTATTATTAATTTTATACATACAACTAAAATTAATCACATGTAAAAAATAAAAATAAAAGTAAAAATGAATAGTAGTTGCCCTTTGCCATGACAATGGGTGGAAACACACATTGCTTTTTGCAAGGGCAGCTACTATTCATGTGAATAGTAGCTGCCCTAGCTCCCTCCCCCTCCCCCCTTGCCATGGCAAAGAGAAAATGGGTGGAGTTGCTCTAAAGCAAGGTTTGTCACTATTTACGTGAATAGTGGCAGCCCTTGTCTTTTTTGTTTCCACCCAAAAGGAAAGGACAAGGGCAATTACTATTCACTTTAATTTATTTTCTATTTTTTATATTTAAACCATAAATTTTGATAAGATTTTCGGTTGTCACGTGTCACTATTTATTATAAATTTCTCATCTCAATTTTCAGATAAAATGTTCGAATAAGATTTTCATATTAAATTTTAGGATTAAATTTTTGGATAAGATTTTCGGTTGTCACGTGTCCATATTTATTATAAAATTCACATCTCACTTATCATACAATTGAAATATCAACTCACTCATCATACAATTGAAATACTCTCGGTCCTCATAGTCCGACACAATCGAGTACAAGGACGACTCAATCATTGGAGGAGGCGGTTTCACCGGATCACGACCTAGGGGAGTAGTTCCCTTTGGAGGACGTAATAGTGCCATTATTTCATCCACGGGAATCGATTGAGGGCGTTATTCACTTGAGGAGCCATGTGTAATGGTTTTCTTCACACAACTTAACAAACCACGTGTAGTGAATTTTGAACAATTCTTCACAATGTCCCAACATTTGTGATTTTTGAATCTTTTATTACCTTGGCCAATGGCACAAAACCACATTTGTGCTTGAAGAATCTATTAAAAAAAAATTAGAAATCCAAGAAAATATAATAAAAAAATATGACATTAAATTGAATAAAACGGCAATTAGAAATTTGTAACCTCGTCGCCAAGATTTTCATTGCTTTGAACCATTTCCTCGCTTTTGCCAACGCATCTCTCTATTTCCCTAACTTTTTATTCAAAATTTTCCATCTACTAGCGAAGGCCATTTCCGTCCGAGTCGAACTCGATCTTTCACAAAATTCTCCATGAATTATTCTCCACATATGAGAGAAGTTCATCTCATTGCCCGTGATCGGGCAATGACCAATTTTGACCCAACACTCACACAACAAAATATCTTCAATGGTTGTCTACGTGCCTCCGGCTTCAATGGAAGAGGCCATTTATTTTTTGACACAAATGGAATTTAGTGAAAGAGAAAAATATTTGGTGTGGAAAGTGAAAAATATTTGAAGAAGAAGAATTTGTATGAAAATGTAGGTATTTATAGAAAAAAAAATTTCAGAATTTTTTGGTATTTTTAAAAATCCCTAAGGAGAAAAATATTTGGTGTGGAAAGTGAAAAATATTTGAAGGAGAAGAATTTGTATGAAGATTGTTGTGGAAAGTGAATTATATTGGTAGGTATTTATAGAAAAAAAAAATTCAGAATTTTTTGGTATTTTTTAAAAATTTCAAATTTTTTTGCAATTCTTTAGGCAAAAATATCGCACCCATTGGATTTCTCAGAAATCCATTATCGGAGCATCCGAGGAACGACACATGGCTTCTTCTCGTTGGTTTCTGTCAGCGCTAACGTCAGCATGACGTCACGGCTGACTTCAGCAGCCTTCGAGCCACAACCCAGGCGATTCTTACCCGTGGGCTTGCCCGGGTTAGTGGGTCTCACTCCTTGCCTGGGCTGGACCTTGATCGCTGAAGGGGTTTTTTGGGCTTGGGGCCCCCTTTTGCCTTCCCTCCCCTTTGTGATGGAAGTGCTCTTAGAGGTTACTCTGACGAAAATTTTAAAATAAAATAAAAAATCAATTTTTTTAAAGAATAAGATTTCATTCAGGCCATCTCTAAGTGAGGCGGGTTATATTTAGCCCTAAAAAAATGATTTTATAAGAATAATGTCATGCTACATTTTAATATTTTAATAATTTTTGGTATATTATGTAAATTTATTAGTTAATTTAATTAAACTACTATTTATATTCTATTTAAAATACATTTTAGAAGAGAAAAATATTTTGGGATAGGAGGTTTTACATCCATGTGTTGGCATGTGATTAGCCCTATTTTGGAAACGGGATGACTACATTGGTGGAGATTCCGACAATAATGAGGTTGACCCAAATTGGTCAAGGAGAGCTCTCGCTAGTCTTTTGTGTTTGCAACTAATAATAATTGACAATACATTGTCATGTTCAAGTCTTCGTCTTGTTTTAAAAACAACTTTAGTGTTTGTAACTAATAATAATTTACAATACATTGTCATGTTCAAGTCTTCGTCTTGTTTTAAAAACAACTTTAGTGTTTGTAAGTAATAATAATTTACAATACATTGTCATGTTCAAGCATTCGTCTTGTTTTAAAAACAACTTCGGTGTTTGTAACTAATAATAATTGACCATACATTGTCATGTTCAAGTCTTTGTCCTGTTTTAAAACCAACTTAAAATTTAATTTAAATAGAAAAAGATGGAGGATAGTTTGTAAAAGAATGAAGAGATTGTGAGAAATTATGTAAAAGGACGAAATTAAGGAAGGATACTATGTAAAATGATGAACATGTTGTGAGAAATTATGTAAGAATGGGGTAGGTATTTATACAAAAAATTTAGGAATATTTTAGATTTTTTAAAATCATTTTTTGAATTATAAAAAAATTGGATGGCGTCACCTAACGGCTAGGTGACGTTAGCTGAGCCCCATCCAAATATTTAGCCCGGGTGGCCAAAGGGCCACATTTGGCCCTCAATTTAGGAATTGGCCCTATGTGTAGCCCTCCCTATTTTTGTAACCCTTTGTGTTGCACACTCTTGGAGATGGGTTTTGGGGATTTAGGGCTATAATTTAGAAATTGACCATCACTTAGAGATGGCCTCATAAACCAAAAAGGCATACAAAGGCCAGCACGAATACAATGGCCGAAAAACTACATGGGGCAAACCACATGATAGGAAAGAGTACTACACATGTTATGGACTAACAAGAGAGTCTGACACAGGCCACTTTGGACGACTACAAAGAACACGAAATAAACAGACAAAACACAACACAACTCTAAGCCCTGCAAAGAGCAACCACCACAACGTAATATTGTCAAAGAAAACCTCCTATGCACGCATAGTTCGATGTACATAACAACGTGTCGTGATCGTCAGAACATAGTGACCATAAGTACTAAATAGCAACTCCTTGAATCTTAATCTAGACCCCTACCCGACAGGGCAAGGGAATTAAGATTGGCCTCTTAGCTTTATTAGATGCCAAGCCCACAAACATTCTAGCGAGCACATCAGGGAGACTTGGGAGACCCCCCACGATGGTCTCCGTCGCCTTATCAGCAAAACCTGGAATGCAAATTCCACACTCACTAGAAAAACCAGTGAGCATGAGTCTCTAGAAAGATTGCTCAAGAACAGTCAGGACCAAGGACGAATCCACGTTGTGGGCTGTATGGGCTACAGCCCATGCGACTGCTTTTTCATATTGATAACACGATTGTACTACATGTAGTATTTTTAAAAGAAAAAAACATAGCCCATCCAAAAATTGAAAGCACAGCCCATGCATCAAGTCTGTAATGCTTCTAATTTATTATTTTCTGTTTGACTTCTATTTATCTTTGTATAAGCCTCACGGCTCTCTTTTTTTCTCTCTCCCGTAAGCTCCTTCTTTTTTTTGCTTGTTGAGGTAATTTTCTTAACCCAAAATTAGAGATTTTTTTATAATTCTAGATATTTTTTCTTGAAATTAGGAGTAAGGAATTTTTGAATTTGGGGATTTTTAACCTCATATCATGTGTGTTAGGGATTTTATTCCATTTTTGGCATTTAATTAAATTGGAACTTTGTTTAATTAATTAAAGTGCAATTTAAGGGGGGTGTATTCAATTAAGAGTTTAAAAGAGTTATTAGTTTATAGAGTTTAAAAGAGTTTAATATATTTCAATTGATTTCTACATAGAGTTTTGACTGAATTCATGGATTGATTTGAATGGTATTCGTTAGAGTTTATCAAAGATTTTAACAGAGTTGATTAGATAACATTTTCGGGTAACATTTTCAGGAACGCATTTTTCTTTCCCAACTTATGAACCATCCCAAGCGCTTTGTAACGAGCACGATTATCCAAGTTTGGAGTCTCCTTGATAGCATCCCAAACATTGTTGGTTTTCTCTCTTTCTTTTTCTCTTTTCTCCATTAGGCTATGCATTCCTCGAATTTCAGTGGTAATTGCAGCAATTGAATCCATGCCTGCATAAACTTTTTCTACCAATTCAGCTCGAGTTATGGTCTCAACTGAATTATTATTTGCCTCAGACTCGGTTTTAGGTTTCTTTCTTGGAGGGAGCTTTTCTAATGGAGCCTCCAAATTTGTGTCCATAAAAGGTGACGAAGTAAAATTACCAGATGACAAAGTTTGGTATGGTGTTTCAATTGGACTGGTAGGTATACTTTCTCCAACTTCATACGTTCTAGCATCGGTATCATCACCAAGTCCAATTGAGTTTTTCCCAACAGCCGTTCCATTGCCAATTGCAATTACCAAATCCTCATAGTCTGCAAATGTTTCTCTTTGAAGATGCACTTGACTTGGGTGGGACTAGCAAAAACAAAAAATATATAAATTAAAATTGTAATAACATGTAAAAAGTACGAAAGTGAAAGTAATCATTATAAAGTAATATTTAATAAAATTGAAATCTAACCTTAAAGTAATCTTGCCATACTTCTTCACTAGCTGTGAATTTCTTTGACACGGAGTCCCACCCAAATCCAGAACTATGACGCATAAGCTGAGTAAAACTATGATATCTTGTCTTAAACCATTTCAGAAGGCTCTGATATTGAAGATAAGTTTTTTGGCATCCAAGTTTTGCATTAAGAACATGAAGTATCTTGCTTTCTACTATTTGCTTGCTTAGCAAACCATTTGAATTGCGCCATCCACGATTGGCAGCATCAACCAGTAGTTCTAACAGCATATTGCTCTCTTTCGAGGTCCATGGGTTATAAGGAGTTTTTCCTTTTCCTTGTTGTGATTCTCCCATTTATAATGTTACTAGATAATACATGTAATTTTTAATTAGTTCATAAGAAAAAAAAAGAAAGAAAAAAATGAACAGTACTTTTTCCTTTGTTTTGGCGTGACTATGTATATATAACAACTACATAATATATATATATCAACAGCTAATGAATAACAGCAACAATAACTATGAATAACAATTATATATATATATAACGAACAACAACTATGAATAACAATTATATATATATATGTGAAAGTGGATTGTTTATGTGCAAACGACGCAGGGTTACAATTTTGGTAAAGAAGACTAGAGTTTATGAGGAAAAGATGCTGGTAATCAGAGATACATGGAGTCTAGCGGAAAAGATGCTGATGCACTAACTCTGCAAACGACTTCTAGTAAAGATGCTGGAGCAAAGACAAAAGGCGTAAAAAAGAAAAGAGAGTTTTTACCTTCACTTGACAAGAACACACGTTCAGAGATTGGAAAGCGTAGAGCGTGTTCGAAGTTTCTAGGGTTGACATAAGATTTTTCAAGACCTTTTCTATTTATACTTACCACTTTAAATTCTAACGAAATTGAGCAACTCATTAATTCCTTCAAAATAAATAACTTTTTGAATACACCTAAATTTTGTTTGACTTCTAAAAAGTCATAATTGAATACACCTAGATTTCGATGTATTATTTTAAAATCAATATAAATTTGAATTGAATACACCCAAACTTTTACAAACTCTTTTAAAATCTTAATTGAATACACCTAGATTTTTAAACTCTTTTAAACTCTTTTAAACTCTTAATTGAATACACCCTCCTAAATAGTTTTATTTTGTATTTGCATGACATATTTATTTATTGTTGCCTTTGTTTACTAGTTTCTATCTTATGTACTATTTTCATTTTGAGGAGTACAGCTCATTATTTCCCTTAATTAATGTATTATCTTTTGTTATTAATTAAATTCCCTCGTGCTGTTGAGTTTTATTCTAAGGTAAATCCAGCCCATGCCATTTTGAATTCATGAATTCGTCCCTGGTCAGGACTTGATCACCACTCGGTTCCCCAACCCTCATCACAGAAAAGACAAACAAACTTGTACAGGTAGGTACAGAGATGGCACCCAACAACCAGAAACTACATGACGTAATTCCTTCAACAGACACGGCGTCTGCACCCGCCAGAGCCTTCCAAAAGTCACCTTTTGAGTCACAGCCATGGGCAGAAGCCCCAGACCTGATACAGGTGGAGCAATCGTGGCTGGCCACCTAAATGGAGAGGTCGCGTCAAGAATGATCATGGCAAAGGCAGCCTCTGGAAGCGCCAACGAAGACCCAATCCAAACCCAAAAGCAAGTGAAATGACCAGAGAACGCAGTGACAATGCGAGTGTAGTGAACCCAAATCACGAACCTAGAAATAACTTATCGAACCACCGCCGCCTCGAAGCCAAAAAGGGCCAGACGACACCACCATCTCGAAGCCAAAAAGGACCAGACGACACGCAAAGGAAACAATCACTCGAGAATTAAAAATCCAATTAAGGGGATTATTCAGTACATACTTTTGTGGAGAATTAAAGACTTTCATAGAATTAAAAACTCTAAGGGTATCAAAAAGTTAATGACTTTTAAAGAATTCGTTAAGTAAATAACTTTTGTAGACTTTCAAGGCTAATTGGAGATGTCAAAAATCTGGTCAACTCACTAGTGACTTAAAGCATCTCCAATATCCTCTTCAATCACTTTAGGATGCTTAAATAGGTGAGTCACATCATATAAAATCTCTTAACAGCCTTGTCAAACTCAGTTATCAAAGTTGCAATCACTTTCTCTCTCTTTAGAATTATTAAGTTGAGTTTGGCTCTTCAAAACATTTAAGTTTACTTTGGAAAAACAAAACCAACCTTGAAAATGTTAAAAACATGCATTTTTTTTTCTTTTTTGATAATCAATACATAGACATTTTTAGCATGTTTTCATATTTTTCATTTTTTTTCCCGATATTCCATTAATTGAATTGAAGAGTTTGTTGGAGCAAAAATTATTCAAATAGCAAATCAACCTTTTCAAATTGTCACATAAACCAACACACTTTAATTTGAGAAGTTTAATTTGCTACTACTATTGGAGATGCTCTTATAGTGACATCAAAGTGGGAAGTGGGAAGTGGGAAGCTAAACAGGCAAAAGCCTCCTCCAACCTCAAATCACTCGAGTCTCTCTTCGCTCTATGAGACCCTTTCTTCTAGGCAGCAAGCCAGCGTTGCAATCCCCATATTTGGAGAAATCAATGACTTTAGCAAACACTAGTGGATCCATGCATGAGGGAATAAATATTCAAAACCACTACATTAGTGGATCCTTGCCGAATATCTCCATCTTAAGTCCACAAATACAGTCATGTCAAGCCAAGGGCATTTGGTAACGAATTGAAAGCACACTACGAAAATGAAAGTTAGTCTTATTGTAAAACATAGGTGATATGGGTATTCGAATACATGATCTCAACTGCTGGGGTAACTGCCATTTTTTCGTTTTAATTAAAGAAAAAAGAAATATAACAAAATCATTTAGAGATGAAGAAGAAAAGAGTGAATGCAGATAAAATTAAGACAACTTTTTTACAACTGTTTTCAGTTTTTAGTTTCAGAACCATGTGTTATTTCTACACAACGGCTCTCATCTGTTTCTTTTAATTTAAAAGAAGCACAAAAACAAATGAAAATTACTAACATAACCCTAATTTCGAAGAAATCGGGAAAATAGTCGCACTGAAGAAAAATCAGAAAAGATTAACAGGCTGGATAGTCTGATGATTGTATCAATGAGCCCAAAAGAGGTCAGCTGGTTGAACCATACAAAGGACTAGTTACCAAAATTGTAGGTAAAAATTGTAGTTTATCAAGGGTTTATCAATCCCCCATAAACTTCTGTTTCTTGGCTGTGTTCATGTATGGTCTGATAACCCATTCAGTCTGGGCTTCGTTCTGATCCACTGTTCCTAACCTAATCTGCAACACCAAAGCAAAGAAAGTATGAACAAGTCTGAACTATTAAACAGTCTACTAGTCATAAACACAGAAATACCTCAAATAATTAAACACTACTTTTTTTTTTAGGACCTTTCCTATTGAGAGGGGTAATAACATACTAAACTCACACACACTACATAGATGCTAGGACTCGAACCTAGGACCTTTCCCGCGAGAGCAATTGCTCCAAACCACTACACTAGTGGATCCTTTGCAAACACAATTTTTTAACTGTTATCTAGGGAACATCAACTACATCCACCATGTGAATGCAAAATAAAGCACAAGTGATATCATTGTAACACACAAATTTCTCAGAATGAAGATAAAATGAAGGGTGAAGTACTAACCTTAAAAAGCCTCAATTCAAACCGAGGACCAACCTCCTTCAGCTCAACGGATTTAGGGCCTCCGTGCTTCTCATAAGTATGATGCCTGTATGTTCTTCAAACTGTCAATGGGAAATGAAAGCAATGCATGTGCACTTATTTGTCTAAACAGAAATATCATGGCAATGTAAATGTTGGTCAATAAATAATAATAATAATAAATAGGTCGAACAGGCCTTTCAAATTTAACGTCTCTTTTAGCTTTCCTACGAGTCTTAGGAGTCAAAGCCTAAGAATATGGCTATCCCTTGTAAGCAAATTTATTTGGGTCAGATAGTTACAGATATGTGACAAACAACCAACCTGAATGAAATGTAGTCAGACTGATTGGCGAAAGTGATTATGCGTTTCGTGTCCTGCTTTGGCACTGGAAAGAGATGCTTTAAAATATTTGCTGTCCTCTCACCCAACTATTAACAATCAAGAAAAGAATATTATATATATAAAACACTGAATAAGTAATTGATAGGGTAACTCAAAAATATGGAGTGATATACTTTTACATAAGATTAAGATGTGTAGCAGGAGTATAGGAATTAGAAAAAATAATAATGATTATTACAGGGAAAGCAACCAAGTGGGATACCATGTGCTTCCAACAGTGAAACTCCTCCGTGATTTTCATAGGTGGTTGGTAAGTCATAAATAACTGGAACTGGTTTCTTCAGAAAATAATTACAATTAATGATCCTGATCTCTAAAATGCTCTGTAAACCATGTGCCACGGGTTACATTTTTTAATTAGATCATTGGGTCTAATATCTCTTGGCATAATATACAGAGTAAATTGAGCAAACAGTACGTTAAAATCTTTAAATGAGGTATGATACCTTAGTCGTGAAATTGTTGAGAATCAAATGTGGATAAACCTGAGGCATCGTTCCCATGGTTTTCTTATCTTTGATGTCATGTCTTGTAACCTACAAGTGAAATACTATTAGCTGAATGCCCATATTAATAAGTCAAAGCATAGATCCAGTACAGGCATGAAATGTTCTCAAAAGCAATGTCATGAAAAAAAACATTAATTAATTCATAAAAAATGATTTAATTTCAATGTTCTTCATGATTGGCATTCTACAATTATCACGGTCAATCCTTTTATATTTCTTTGCACTAGGAAGCTACTGCTTTTATTTAATTTTTTTATTATATCACGTTCTGTCATCAACCAGACTTTTTATAAGCATAATCTACCCTTGAAAATCACAAATTTGAAGGCCCAAACCCCTCTCTTTCTAAAGAGCTGTTTCCAGTAACCAAAAAATTTCCAATTCCTGACAGCAATAAAACTAAACCCTTTCTAGCCTAATTCAAACCTTTAGACCTTGTATGCCTCTCACTGTTTATAATTGTATCTTTTCCTCACTTTTTCCTAAGTTTTGCTGCTGAAGATCCCTAGAAATTTACTGTTGTCTGGATTTCTTTTCTGCTGTTCTACATCAGTCTTAATACCAAGATGCTTGTCCTACATTAACGTAAAGATTATCACTACTTACCACATTGAGTAGTTGAAAATAAGCTGTTGGACCAAAAGGAAGGTGGCTTATAATCAAGCCATCTGGTACACCACGATGCTCATGAACCAACACAACATCTGTAAAATCGTGTGCACGGCAAGTTTCAATGATTTCAGAAATAACCTGCAGGATTTGAAAGAAATAAATAAATAAATGCACGCTCTACTATGTAAAAGGAGCAAAGCTTCAGAGCCAGGCAGGTATGTCCTTAAATTTGAAAGGTTGTCAAGAGGTACCAGCTCTTTCGATTAATACATTGCAAGAATAAGAAAAACATGACAATATCAAAAAGAACTAAAGCAGTTACTTATATTCTGGAGTAAAGGGTTCAATCTAATATAAATTGTAACACAACAATTGATAAACAATGTAAAACACAAAAAATCAAACACAAGAATTAACATACTGAATACACAGAAAACATCTTCCAATAACTCAATGTCAGGCAATGCATGGTTGATTCATAAGAAGGGATCAAACAGCATGACACAGAAAAATATATATATTGCAAATAAGTTCAGAGTAGAGCTCCATCTATTTTCTTGTGTCAGCAATTAGATTTAAATGACATAGCTTTTGATGGAGTGAAGAATTCGTTAATGGTTAGAAGGCTCTTTGAGTGGGAAAAAATGATCTCCATCTTTTTATCCTCTTTCAGATTTTCTATTTTCCTTATCTTTATTTTTTCTTTTTATCTTTATTTTTATCTCAAAGCTAAGATATCTTCTACTGACATTCCGGAACTATGAACAAAATGGGAAATATTAGCTTATACAAGTGTTCTTACCAGATGCGCCGCAATTAAAAGGAGTAACTAAATGGCCTTAGCCAGCTACCAATCTTATTTTCCTACGCTTGTACACAATGTTTTAGCTAGTCCGCAGTCCACAATAACTGTAACTAATTCAGGATCTTGCAAATGAAAAGCTAAATACTTTTTCCAAGTATCTTTATCATACAAAGGTGTACTGCATATTTCTGGATTTAAATTGATCTCTTATATCTCAGATCTCCAGGTAAGAACACTAAAAACAAAACTTGGAAACTACCGTGCAGTCCAAATGCATCATGAAGCAACTTTGGATTTAAGTATAACCAAAAAGAGAGGAAAACATAAGTAGAAAAAGATAGGAAAAATGGTGCACCAACCTGGCCACCACGATTCATTTGTTGTGCATTGGGAAAAACAAGTTTCAGTTCCTGCAACAATGGTGTCATTGAACCATAATCAATAATCAACGCCAGCCTTGCACGATACCCACCAAAGTGAACACGAGAAGTGCAGCTAGGTGAAGGAAATTGTATGATACAAAAATAAAGAAGCTATGCCAACCTTTGCAAATTGTATCAGCGGAGCACTCGGATCCCTGGAAGTAGTTAGTAAAATTTTGGGGTCCCTCTGTGATGCGTTTGCATACTCATCATCAATATGTGACCTTGGCACTAGGATTCAGAAACAAAAATCATGAAGAATCAACAGCATAATCAATTGAAAAACTAAAACACTACATCTTCAAACTTCAAAGTACCGCCCAGAATATGATAAATTACCAAACACACAAAAAATTTAACAGTTTTATATATAAACAAGAACTTTCACAAATAAATTATCATTCACTAAAGAATTTCCATAGACCCATACCGGCAGTGTTTTCGTCCTCCAGATCAATTTCTTGACGAAGGGCAGCTTCCTCATTTCGAAGCTCAGTGGGTATTGGTTTTCCCTCTGCAAGAAAACAAAATGTCCCAAAATTGTTAGCAATTCACTGACCCAACACAGAAACTTCAATTTAGAAATGAAGAAAACATGCACAAACATATGTATCTATAGAGTATGAGAGAGAGGGCGAACCTTCTAGAGCTTCTCTGATCTTGCGCTTCTTCTCATAGAGCAACCGTTGTTTGCCTTCCAAGCTCTTTCTGTACAAGTATTCCTTCGTTAACCTAATTTTCCTACGCAGCATACTTGCTCTCTGTAACAGAACCTAGAGGGAGAAAGTAGGGTTTAGATGATGCCCAGTGAGATAGTCTCTTGCCTCTTGGTGTGAGCCTGTGACTGGAGGGGCCTGGAATTGAGAGAGAGAGAGAGAGAGAGAGAGAGAGGAGAGAGAACGAAGGGAGAGAGAGTAGGGATTTAGGGCTTTGCAGGGTAAGCATGTAATTACACAAAAGGCATTTAGGGCTTTTAAAGTATTCGAATATTATTTTAACAGTATAGCCGCGCGGCTATACGTTTTAAATATATTCGAATATTTTTAACGTGTAGCCGAGCGGCTATACTCTTTCAATATATTCGAATATTTTAAAAGTATAGCCGCGCGGCTATACTGTTTTTAAAAAATGGTCGAAATCTTTTCTTGTTAAGTTTAATATTTATAATTAATTAACATCTTATCCTTACTTTAATTGGTAATTATGTTTTAATTATTAATTCTTTAATGAATAATTAGTAATTAAATATTTTAATTAATTTCATAAATTACTTGATAAATTGTAATTAATTATTTTAAATTATTTTGTGGAATTTTTATTTAAATTTCTTTATACAAAATTAGTTTTTAGTTTCATATTTGTAATTAAGTAAGATATTAGCCTTATTTAATTACTTTAATTGGTAATTATATTTTAATTATTATTTATTTAGTGAAAAATTAGTATTTTAATATTTTAATTAATTTCATAAATTACTTAATAAATAGTAATTAAATATCTTAAATAATTTTGTGGAATTTAAAATTATTTTTAATTTCAGATATTATTTTTAAAATAGTTTCAATTATTTAAAAATCCTACAAAATTATTTTAGCATTCCTAAAATGGATTTTAGCATTCAAACCCTAAATCCAAGTCTCGAACTAAAAAACATAGCTTTCAAACATGTTCCAAAACCGTTCGCAAGCTTCACCCTAAACCTAGTGTATAAGGCCCTTAGTACTCAATTAGGCTTGGATACTCATGTAACTCAACCTAGGACTTTACGATTAAGGTTTCGATCTCAATCTTAGATTAGTACGACGTAATCAATCTTGAGATCTATTTTCCCATCGCACTTTTGAAATATTTATCACGCCCCAACCCACAGATTTAAGTAATCTTGGATTAAGACGTGATTCACACCTTAATTATAGAATTTAATAAAAACTATAACTAAAATGTGAAGAACATTAAGGGCGTGTTTACTAACCTGTAATCGGAATGAGAATAAGGAATCTGATTCCGATTACGGATTATACTGGTGTTTACTAAAATTGGGAGGAATCAAAAGTGAGTGGGGCCCACACGAAAAATGGAATTCAATTCCAAGATTTGGGTGATTTGAATTCCCTACATTGATGAGGTATTTGGATTCCGGGTTTAGTGAGCAATCGGAATGCTAATTTTTTTCCCTTTATGCCCTCACTTACTTTCAATATTTCCAAGATTATCCTTACCCCTAGAAATAAAAACAAAATCATTTTAATTGTTAAGGATTAACTAATAGAAATACTTACATTTATAATAAAATAAAATAAAATAAAAACTTAATAGAAATACTTAAATTTATATATATAAAAAATTAAACAAAATCATTTTAGTGTGTCTATGAAATAAAAAAGCAATTTAATTTTTTTCTTACTATTATATACTATATCAAATTTTATTTAAAAAAAAGTATATAAAATATTTGATTTGGGACAAGGGCATTTTAGTAATCTTACTGGTTTATATTCCGATTCTGCTGAATTAGTAAACAGTTTTATGAAATTCTATTCCTATTCCAGATAGTTTTAGCAAACAACTTCAACATGAATCTGATTATGATTCCGCCTCATTTCAATTCCTCCTCAATTCAATTCCTCTCAATTTATTTACGGATTAATAAACGCACCCTAAAGTAAATAAATGAATATTTCACATAGAATTTTCAGCGGAAACAACAACATCCGAAATCTTACATTTTTATATTATTTTACAAGTTAGAACTACTCAAGAGTTGACTAAAAGAGTAGCTCATTATTCAACCACATGCTATGTACATAATACACTCTATAGACGTGCCAAAATCATCACAAGTCCTAGATTTCAGGTTCATTATCTACAAAATCTGTTAGGGGGTGAGCGAAACCACAGCTCAGTAGGGACATAAACCTTTTCATGGTAAATTGATATAACTAAATTAAGTGACATGCAATCACATAGTCAATTATCATATCAATAATAATAATGCATGAATGCTCTTCATCTACTCCTGTTAATTCATATAACTAGACAAGCAGACATGCACGTCACATACCATGCTTATATCACTTGGTCCCAAACGCCCATTTATATGAACTAATCCCCATCTCAATCATCCCATAATTCCCCTTTTGTTAGTCATCTTGTCTAACTCCCTGTTGTCAGTCCCGCATCACCCAATAAAAACCATGTGTACTGTGGGATCCCTGAGATATGGTACCTACCAAGAGTTAGACTCAACTACACAAAAAATTATTTCCATTACCCTCTTTTCCATCATTATTTTCTCAACCCATTAACTCCCAGTAAGTTCCATGATATGATATAAATATGTCTTTCATTTATCTCATGTATTAAAATATAACCACACTAACGTTGATCAAATAATTAATAACAAGTAAACACCCAGTAACATAGAATATTAGTCAAAACGTAATACCATGCATAATATAATGCTCACAAAATTTAATTAAATCAATCTTTGTAAAAGGCCCCTCCCCAAAAAACCCCTACCTCGACACTAATACTTTTGTAAGAAACGTAAGATGATTTCCAATTTTCCACCGCATCCACAAATTGAGTCTCCCACTATTTATCTCTACCTCTCCTTCTCTCACTTTCTTTGTTTCTCTGTGCAACTATTAAAGACTTATTTATACTAAGGACATTTCAGCTATAACTTCATCCCTATTGGATGATGTAATTAGCGACAAGATAAAAGATAATAACTCATATACTTACTATCCAAGTAAAACCTAGATAACTCCAAAATCTATTGACCAAGCAATTGTTGACATCTACAAGGAATAATAGCATGAGGTGTCTCATGCTATGCCACCGCTAGATAAAAGGTTGACAACAAACTATGTCTAGTGCCCTTAGCGACGTATATCTATAGTGTGATCAAGTTAGTGACTAACTCTTTTGGCTTTATTAATTTTGCATGCATGTGAGATGGTAAACAAAATTAAGCTTTAACAAAATAAGATTCAGTTAAATGAAATCAAGCTTCTATCCTACCATTTAGTTGATAATAGTGGCTATGATTAAAACATATAAAAATACCATGTCAATCTTTAATTGGAGGACTTGTCCATGTTTACTTGTTCAAAAAGGTAAAAATAGACTTGCTAAATAATAAACCAACATAAATACTTATAATAATAAATAGAAACATATAAATATTATTATAATATTTATTTTATAAGATAATTGAGATAAAAATAAAATGAAAGAAACTTTCAAAAGTTTTATCATATATAAATGTTTAGTATATAATAATAATAATAATAATGTTTTAATTATTTTAATGTACTTTTAAAATACAGGTTCTCACAATATTAGTGTTTATTAAAAACATTGTAATTAATTGCACTTGTTACATTATGTTGAGGTTCAGCTCCAATAGTAACTATAACAATGGTTTTAGATTGTGATCAACCTTATGATTTCATATGTTTTTGATGATTTAGCTCCAACCAAAAAGAAAAGAAAAGTATAGCCGCTATATTTTTAAAATATTTGAATATTTTGGCTATACTCTTGAAATATATTTAAATATTTTTAAAATACAGCCTCATGGCTATACTATTTCAATATATTCGAATATTTTAAGAGTATAGTCGCGCGGTGATACTCTTCAAATGAGAAAATTAGGCCTAGGCACCCGCCTTGTTTAGTTTAATATTTACAATTAATTAATATCTTATGCTTACTTAATTAATTTAATTAGTAATTATGTTTTAGTTATTAATTCTTTAATGAATAATTAGTATTTAAATATTTTAATTAATTTAATAAATTACTTGATAAATTGTAATTAATTATTGGAATTTTTATAAATTTTTAATACAAAATTAGTTTGTTTTGTTTAATATTTGTAATTAAGTAAGATATTGGCCTTATTTAATTACTTTAATTAGTAATTATGTTTTAATTATTATTTATTTAGTGAAGAATTAGTATTTTAATATTTTCATAAATTACTTAATAAATAATTTTGTGGAATTTAAAATTATTTTTAATTTCATATATTATTTTTAAAATAGTTTCAATTATTTAAAAATCCTAGAAAATTATTTTAGTATTCCTAAAATGGATTTTAGCCCCAAACCCTAAATCCAAGTCTCAAACAAAAAATCATAGCTTCTGAACTTGTTCCAAGACCATTTGCAAGCCTCGAACCCTAACCCTAAATCTACTGTATAGGGCACTTAGGACTCTATTAGGCTTGGATACTCAAGTAACTCGACCTAAGGCTTTACGATTAAGGTTTCAATCTCAATCTTGGGTTAGTACGACGTAACTCAATCGTGGGTTCTATTTTTCCTTTGCACTTTTGAAATATTAGTGTTTATTAAGCACATTGTAATTAATTGTTGCAGTTGCTACATTATGTTGAAGTTCAGCTCCAATGGTAACTATAACAATGGTTTTAGTTTATGATCAATCTTATGATTCCATATGTTTTTATGCTTTATGTGTTAATTAGAACAAATCTTTTACATAAGCGGTTATACCTATGTGCCATTTGCTCCAACAAAAAACGGAAAAAGAAAAGTATAGCCGTTTAAAATATTCGAACATTTTAACGATATAGCCGCACGGCTATACGCTTTCAATATATTTGAATATTTTAAGAATACAACCTCCTTAAACAAAAATAAAAATAAATATTCGGCCTAGGCGCCCGCGTTTGAGAGTCAATTTGGTCATTTTCTTTTTGTGTTCTTTTTCTTGTGGTCGTCGTTTGATTGTCAACTTATCATGATTGTCGTCTCATAAAGTACCACTCACTCAAAAAATTGTTTCCAACAAGGCCGGCATAGAGATGTCAAGGTTAGACCAGTTCCTAAATAATAAATATTCTGTATTGTTAGAGCATCTCCAACAGCCTCTTCAACAGCTTTGGAATTCTAAAATAGGTGAGCCACATCAGAAAAACTCTCTCCAACAGCCTCTTCAACCTCAGTCATCAAAGCTGCAACCTCTTTCTCTCTCTTCAGGACTGGTAAGTTGACTTTGGCTCTTCAAATATTTAATTTTACTTTGGAAAAACAAAACCTATCTTGAAAATGTTAAAAACATGCATTTTTTATTTTCATATAATAAATACATAGACATTTTTCACATGTTTTCATATTTTTCATTCTTTTCCATGATATTTCATTAATTGAATTGACGAGTCTGTTGGAGTAAAAATTATTCAAGTAGCAAATAAGGCTTTTCAAATTGCCACATAGGTCAACAAACTTCAATTTGAAGAGTTTTATTTGCTACTACTCTTGGAGATGCTCTTAGAACTTGAAGAACAAGGATCTCAAACGGGCCAAATTAATAAACACAATTCAAATAAAAGAACTTGGCTAGCTGTCAGAAACTCCAATGCGAGTTGGCATGAAATTTGAAGAAAATAAAAAATAAACTTCAACGAGTCTAAACTCGAATGAAATACATATTCTACACTACATAATACAATGTCTTGCGAGGTTAATTTTGAATGGCTAATTGAGGAATAAGAATTCCTGAACCCCCAATAGATCTAAATTACGAGAAGAATTAGAGAAGCTATTTTACAGAAAACTGCATACATGCTCCCACCATGGTGAGTGAGTCAAAGACACGCACACGTACTCGTTAATTAGCTTGTTTTTCTGAAATTAATTAACCTCCTTAGTTTGATTCATTATTAGTCAGATGGTTACAGAAAATTGCACACTTATATATAATCAATTTCATGTATACGGTGGTAAATGTGGGTTGAGCCAGTTGGCTAAGGCAGTGTGCCCGCCCTTCCTTGCACTGAGTTCTATCCCCCTCCCCGTGCATTAGAATATCAATTGTGAAAAACAAAAATTAATGCATATGGTGCATTGCAGGTATATTTGTTGGTGGAGATTGGGTGATTCATTTCACACAAACAGATGAAGCAAGTAGTAGTAGAAGATCGAAGCGAGAGCATCAATGCGAAAAGTGTGGGCACAACCCAAACATGGGACGGGGAGTACTGAAAATCCGTGTTGATTGTTTTTCTGAAAGGCCACAGACTTTTTCAATTCGAATATGAAGTCTCCTTGATCACTTCGACTTCAAACAAAAAGGAACTTGCACTACGGAGAGTTGTTGTTCATGAGATGTAACTGTGTAAATCGTGCCAATGACATTTTCAGCAGAGAGGGACTTGGGTTTGGTCAATATGACTTGCTTACAAATAACTGCGAGGACTTTGCCAGTTACTGCAAAAGAGGTACGTGCTTGAGCAAGCAGGCTGTGCAGGCAATGTCTGGCGAGGACTTTGCCGCTATATTCAAAATAATTCTGCTACATCCCTGTTTCCCCTTTTTTGGCCAAGTAGGCCAATGGAAGGATTTTTTTGGTCCTTCTTCTCTTGAGATGCGTAGGCGTGCCACCACCAAGCCACTTGATAGCTTGGATAGAAAGATTGTGCGAGTGTGTTTGCGCTTCTAACTTCTAATCAAACGATTGATCGGTCAAGCGAGGAACCTCCTCTTGGTCTAGGCTCTTTTACTTCCTTGGGGTCAAGGATGATTTGAGCTTTGTATGACTATTTTTAGGAATTTTGTGAGAAGTGCAATGAACATAAATGCAATAAACGAAATGACAGAAATGTAAATGGGATAAAATAGATTAAAGAGATAAATCCTTGAATTAAACTTGAATTTAAAGACGATTGAAATTAAATTGCAAGAAAGTAAGCTTACACTAGGAAAATGAAAAACTTGGATAATCTAAAGTGCTTGAAAGATAAAATCCTAGACTATGAATTGAAAAGTACAGGATAAAAAGATAGGTTTTGTGTGTTCAGTTGGAGGTCCTCTTCTCTTCTTCTGATTACCTATTTATAGAGCTTCCTTCAGCTTACAGGTTTGGCCATTAAATGGCCACAACTAATTCTGCCTTGAAAATCCTTCCAATATTAATGCCTTCTGGAGCTCTAGACATTTAATAAGAACTTCCCAACCACTACCAACCTATACGGTTAGTCAATAAAATGGCATTGGGATTATGAAATTCTTCTCTTGATCTGTGATGCTATAAGTTCTAGTAGGTTGACGGTTAATCTTTTCATCTTGGGACTCCACCACTTGCAAAAAGACTTCTGCTGGAACTTCTAATCCTAACATCACGGACTGAACCTGGACTTGAGGATGTTTGGTGAGTTTGGACTTTAGTTTCCAACCAGGACTGGTCTTCAGTTTCCAACCTGATTTGGAAGGTTGGACGCATCATCTCCTCAATCACCATTCCACTTTATTAAATATATTTTTATATCAATTTGACCTTTTTTTGGCTTTGGAGCATTAGGACATAAGGCCTTAGAACGTGCTAAGCCATATTGTATATATAAATATATTTCTTACAATAATATTATAATAACACATTCTATTTCTTCTTTCTTTAAACCAAAAATATATAATAGAATATGTAAAAAAAGTGCAAGCCAATTGTTGGCCTTTGTTTGATTCAAACCTTTTCTTTTTTATGCATGTAATACATATGACTTTGGCCATATGCATTTTTCTTTGTTGGCAACAAGACATCAAATGGCCCTTTTGTTTATTTATTTTTAATCATTCCATTCTCCCTTTCCAGCCAAATCTCGTATTCTCTTGAAATATTTTATGAACCAATCTTCATCAATATCCCATTTTTGACTCCAACAAAGAACCCAACGCATCCGTCCAGCAACAACTTCTCATCAGCCAACCCCAAAACATTTATGTAGAGTGCCTTGGTCTTAACTTGGAGTGTAAATCCTAACCCGGATTTTAAGTCCCCACTTGGACTTGGGATTTAAGCCCCGACTTGGACTTGAGAATTAAGTCATGATTTGGACTTGAGAATTGAGTCTTGACTTGGCCTTGGGATTTCGACTTGGCCTTGGAGCCTCAATGTGGCCTTGGAATTTTGACTTGGCCTTGGAGTTTCAACGTGGCCTTGGAATTTCAACTTGGCCTTGGAGTTTCGACTTGGCCTTGGAGTCTTGACTTGGCCTTGAGATTTAAGTCCTGACTTGGACTTGAGAATTTCAACTTGCACTTGGGATTTAAAACCACATCTAAACAATCCCTTAGTCCTGCTACATCCCCTAGTGCTGCTACATCCAGTTTCAAGGCTGCTTCTTCTTTTGCTTCCAAGGCATCTTCATCATTACATATTCCTTCCTCACCCACATAAATATACTCGTTCAAGCAACCTTTTCTTTCAATTTCTTCAAATGGGGCGTCTTTTTTTAATTTTTTTTTGCGAATAAGATTTCATTCATAAACCAAAAAGTAATACAAACACTGGCAAGAGTACAATGGCCTCGTTAAAACATTCCTAGGAAAGCCACATGGGACAAACTCCAAGGTAGGAAAGAATACCACATGCCATGGACTAACAAGAGAGTCCGACACATGCCACTTTGGACCGCTACGAAAAACCTGAAAGAAACAGACAAAACAAAGCACAACTCCAAGCCCCACAAAGAACAACCCACCACAACGTAATACTATCAAACAAAAACTCTTATACACACATAGTTCGATGTACAGAACAACGTATCGTGAGTGTTAGAACATAGCCAGCATAAGTACCAAATATCAACTCCTTGATTCTTAATCTAAACCCTACCCCACATGGCAGGAGGGATCAAGAATAGCCTCTTAGCTTGACGAACTTCCAACATAATAAGATCATAATAGGAACATTTATCGAATGCCAAGCCCACAAACGTTCCAGTGAACACATCAGGGAGAATTGGGAGACCCTCGAGATTGGCCTCCATCACCTTATTAGCAAACTTGTCGATGCAAAAAAATTTATCAACAACAGTAAGGGCTCGATCACCACCTAGATCCCAAATCCCCACCATGACAAAAGAACCCTGAGAGAGTGGAACATAGATTGTAACCAACAGCCCTAACCGCCGAAAACAGTACCCAACACCGAAAATCCTAGAATGCACAAGAGCCATACGGCTCAAGAAAAAAACCTAGACCCCAACCACCTGTGAACCCCCAACATGCACCATTAGCACTTCTTGAAGCCTTTCTTGTTGCAGCCCTCACCGCCAAGCTACCAAACCACCGGAGAACTAACACACGAGGGAGTCGATCGACCAAAAAGGCCTTTGCACAGCAACAAAACCTACCGAAATGAGGAGCAAGAGCAGCACGAGTGACGCTGGGGCCAGACAGGACTAAAAAAACCCTATCAGCGCAAAACCCCAGGTTCTGAAACTATTTTCTCATGGCTCTCCTCGCATACAAGAGAGCGACCTTTCAAATGGGGCGTCTTTAGTCTTTAAAATTATTTATATCGTATTTACTAACCGCCTCTCTAATACAAGTGGACCTCACCCTTGTAACTCCTCCCCAAACCTATATTAGAGAAGTGATGAGTAATGACGCGAGTTAATAATGTGTAACAATATCACTTATTAAATATTAATTTCTTGTATTCTTTTTTTTTTGGACACAGTTGGTCCTCAAGGTTACCTCCGACTTCAAATTGATTCTTGCCGTGAGATTCTGTCAAAATTTTTGTTAAATTGCGTGGGCTTGAGTTTTTAATTTCGATGAAGTGTCAAGTTGGTTCCTCACCAATATCAACTCCTACCATCATCCTACACTTACACTTGTTGATATTGTCAACTTGTCATGATTCATGATTGGTCATTTCATAAACCAAAAGGCACTCTGTCCGAAGTTTTGAGTTTAGAAGCCATAAGTATGGAAAACCAAATCTCAACGCAACCCAAATCAAAGAAATCAGATAAAACAAGTTGTAATGAACTTAGGAAAAAGACTTCCACAAGGAGGGCAAAGAGATGGTGACGTTAGACCAGCTTCCAACAATAAAATAAGTATAATATAAGAAACTGTTTAATTATTTGTTGACGTTTATTTTTTATTTTGTCTAATAATCACTCGAACTGAGAATTTAATCTTCCGACATCTCACACAATATAGTAATATATATCTATCTAGAATTCGATATCAATTTTCGTAAAATGAGAACCAAATTTTTGGAATTTTTATTATTTAGTTGAATATTTCAACCAAGTAGTACTGGCTCGTTGGCTCTTTCTCACTAATTAAGCAATTTAAAATGCAATAAACTTGGCCAATTGTTCCACCAACTTAATTAATTAGAAACTCGAGAGCATGGTGGCGATTTAATTGAATAACAACTAAGCATATATATATGTGAACTCGAGTGAGGGTATGATGAACCCATGCATACATTCGAAGAGACGAATTCGATCGAATGCTGCTGAATTAACGTATTGAGAGAGAGAGAGAGAGAGAGAGAGAGAGAGAGAGAGAGAGAGAGAGAGAGAGAGAGAGAGAGAGAGAGAGAGAGAGAGAGAGAGAGAGAGAGAGAGAGAGAGAGAGAGAGAGAGATGGGACTCTTCTCAAACAGGACTTCTAGGGAGGAGCTCCAGCCAGGAGATCACATCTATTGTTACAGAAAATGGCATACATACTCCCACCATGGTGAGTATATATGTATTTGTTTTCTGAAAGTTAATTTGATACGTTAGTGATCGGATCTATGATATCGTTATCTCAAGAAAATAAATAAGATTTTAAGTTTGATTAAGTAATTACTGAGTTAAATCCTAATTATCGGATTTTATTTATAGTTAGAGAAAATAAGGCGATGGGTTATATGTAAGAAAAAAATATTTGAAGGGAAAAGTCAAATTCACTATATATTTTATGATAATAATATTGCATGCATGCACGCAGGTATATATGTTGGGGAAGGTTGGGTGATTCATTTCACTGCAACAGATGAACCAGTAACTAATAGTTCGACAGAGCCTCGATGCAGAAGCTGCGAACACGACCCAAACACAAAACGGGGAGTGCTGAAAACCTGCGTTGATTGCTTCTTGAAAGGCCACGGCCTTCTTTGCTTCGAATACAATGTCTCTCTCATCCACTTCACTAGCAAACAGAAAGGCACTTGCAGTACCGGGAGTTGCTATCCAAGTGACGAAACTGTACGTCTTGCCACTGAGATTTTCAAGAAAGATGAGGTTGATGGGACGGGGTTTGGTGAATACAACTTGTTCAATAACAACTGCGAAAACTTTGCAAGTTATTGCAAAACAGGCAAGCCCGTGAGCGAGCAGGTTGACAAGGCAACGGCTATTCTAGATGCATGCACCAGCAGTGATACTCCATCCATATCTACTTCCAAGACTTCTCTTCTTCTTTCTGTGGCTGCGTCTTTACTTTCTTCCACGTCTTCTTCGTCATGATTCTGTGTTAGCGTTGATAAATGCTAGAGGACATTAGTGTGTATTTGTTGCGTGTTCAATAAATTTAATCAGAATAAAATAAATTCCACATGTAATGATGTTATTAATAGGCCACCATGAAGCTGGTCCTGAGACTAGTCAAAGATCCAAGCATTGTTCTTAGTTGAAGTAGACAATTTCTTTCGGTTTCAATAATGAGGACGGCTTTAGCCTTAATCAAATTGTATCTTGTACTTCCTATATATATGCAATAAATTAATTGCGTGTGTTTCAAAGTTAATGTGGATAATTGCATATTCGGCATTATGACTGCTTCGTACTTTCTCATGTTTCATCACTAATTACTATCGCTTTTTCTCAACGAAAAAAAGGTTAACATGGATCCAAATAACATGTCTCTCATCAGTGGCACAGTGGTTTTCTCAAAGTTTGTTGGATGAGTTTTTTCTGTCGACGGTGCACCGTTGTTGAGGCTGCTGATGCAGAGGCTATAGCTGCTTTGGAGGGGATACACAGTTTGCTGTGAGACTTCAATTGCAGGGGTGTGTTTTTTAGTGTGTGATTCTTTGATGGTATTGCGAATGCTAGGCGCTGATATGGAGCATTTTTATGTGGAGGGGCAGGATCCTGGACAATGCACGCTTGCTCTTACAGAGTTTGCCGGAGTCGGGTTTCCATTATGTCCCTCCGGAGCCAAACGGTGTATCGGTAACAAATTTGTTACCAACTGTATTTTGACATAATTTGTTATCCAGAGAACATCATAATTTGGGAATACCAAGTAAACATAATTTTTTAACTGTTATCCAGAGAACATCAACCACATCCCATGTGAATGCAATGAAGTGCAAGTGATATCACTGCAACAAACACAAATTTCTCAGAATGAAGATAAAGTGAAGGGCGAAGTACATACCTTATAAAGCCTCAATTCAAACCGAGGACCAATCTCCTTCAGCTCAACGGATTTAGGGCCCCCGTGCTTCTCATAGGTATGATGCCTGTATGTTCTTCAAATTGTTAATGGGAAATGAAAGCAACACTTGGAGGATAAATCTCACTGTATAAGAAATATAATGAGTACAATTGCTAGAGCAGCTAACTGAAGAAATGCTTAAATCCCCAAAAGGAAAAAAGTGAAAAGAAAAAGAAAAAGTGAAAAATAAAGAGAGAAAAAGAATATGTCTACTAATTATTATGCAAGAACAGGCCTATATGTACCAATACGTGCATATAATAGAACTTATCGCAAATGTGCTAAGAGAGCAGTGGAGCACATCCATGCAAACAAGTATTAGAAAAATTAAATGTACAAAATCCAAACCAATCATCCATCTAAGGTTAGAATGCTCAGCACTTCAAAGGTCAAACTTTTTTCTCCATTCATATAAGAGCAATGCCTATTGAAAACCAAAAATTCCTACCCACCCACAAAAATTGAAAAAACATGGTCACACAACTCACCCACCAATATTCCCAAAGTACCTCTAACCGTAACCCTAATTACATTTTTTTGGTCAGTTCTAGATAATGGCTGCCACTGTCAAGGTCAGCAGCATCTCCGACATGGAGGCAGCCACTATGTTAGGAGCTCTGCAATGGGTCTTTTCTCACCATATAATACAGTTGTCAATACATATAGAAGATTGCAAACTACCCGGAAGCCAAACTGTGTGGCTTGTTTGAGGTTAAGTTGGGAACCTAGTGACCCGAACTTGACTCAGGCAAAGTAAGTCCAACTCAAGCTGGACTCGGTTCATCTAGCTTCACAAGCTCAACTGAACCCAAGCTTTATCTTGAACTCAAGCTAAATTTGAATCTTCTCAGGAATATAGTTTACAAAAATGAATTCCTACAATAAAAATCTTAAATCCATTCTCCAAGACTCCAGATAATACCATACATAACACCTCCAACTTGACATACATTAACTACATGAGCCTCGGTCCCAAATTTCTCACAAGCAAATCCCAGCACCAGAAAAGGCTGGATATGTGTAATGAGACGAACAACGTGCAAGTAAAAGTAAATGGGAATGCATGACTATTATTATACACTGATCTGGCTTGACTTGCAGCGTGGTAATGCCCCCAAGAAATTTGGCGCAAAAGACTCAAAGATGCAATAACTACAGCTAGATTAGAAAATATGTATCCTCTTTGGAAGCACAAGCAAAGCCCATCAGCCACAATCTAACAATAAACCTTATTTTTCTAAACACAAATGTCCATGGTAATGTAAGAGTTGGTCAATAAATAATAAAAATAATAATAAAAAGAACAATAATATGCCCTTTCAAAGTTAAAGAGTCCTTTAGCTTTCCTACAAGTCTTAGGAGTCAAAGCCTAAAAATATGGCTACAGATATGTGACAAACAACCAACCTGAATGAAATGTAGTCAGACTGATTGGCAAAAGTGATTATGCCTTTCGTGTCCGGCTTTGACACTGGAAAGAGATGCTTTAAAATATTTGCTGTCCTCTCACCCAACTATTAACAATCAAGAAAAGAATACTATATATAATAAAATATTGAATAAGCCAGTAATTAAGAGGGGCAACTCAAAAAATATGGAGTGATAAACTTTTACATAAGATTAAGATGGGTAGCAGGAGTATAGGAATCAGAAAAACTAAGAATAAATATAACATGCAAAGCAACCAAGTGGGATACCATGGTGCTTCCAACAGCTAAAACTCCTGCATGATTTTCATAGATAGTAGGTAAGTCATAAATAACTGGAGCTGTTTATTTGGAAAATAGTTATAATTAATAATCCTGATCTCTAAACCGTTCTGGCATGATATACGGAGCAATGTGAGCAAACAAGACATTGAAATATTTAATCGAGATATGATACCTTAGTCGTGAAATTGTTGAGAATCAAATGTGGATAAACCTGAGGCATTGTTCCCACGGTTTTCTTATCTTTAATGTCATGTCTTGTAACCTACAAGTGAAATACTATTAGCTGAATGCCCATACTATTTTCCACGGTTTATTTGTTGGTGCTGTTGCTACTGCTTCTGCAAAATTGTGTGGTTCTGACTCTATTCCAGGTACTGGCTTCAATACTTGGATAATTGACACTGGTGCTTCTGATCATATGACTTATGATGCTAAATTTTTTGATGAGTTGTCTAGTAACACCCGTGACCCATACATAACTAGTGCTAATGGCTTGCCCTCTCCAGTTACTGGCGAGGGCACAATCTCTCTCACTCCTACTCTGTCATTATCTCGTTCATTGCTAGTTCCCAATATCCATTGTAACTTGTTATATGTTGGTCGCTTACTTGATACACTTAATGCTTCTGCTACTTTCTATCCTACACATTGCTCTTTTCAGGATCTCAAAACTCACGAGACGATTGGGCATGGTAAACGGATAGGGGGGTTATATTATTTGACATTACCTTACGCACCGATTCGTGATCGTGTCGTTCATACTGTTCAAAGTTGCAGTGTCAAAGACAAATAGCAAATTTGGTTATGGCATCGTCGCTGGGACACCCATCGTTTGGCTACCTTAAACGCTTGTTTCTATCTTTATTCCGCTCTTGTGATGAATCCAGTTTTAAGTGTGAGACGTGCATTTTGGCCAAGAGTCATCGGATCGTGTTTCCTTTGAGTGATAGTAAAGCTGCAAAACCATTTGATTTAGTGCATTCGGATGTCTGGGGCCCTGCTCGTGTGACTTCTAATGGTTTCCGTTGGTTTGTTACATTTATTGACGATCGCACTCGCTTAACCTGGGTGTTTTTTTATGAAGAATAAATCTGATGTTGCTTCTATTCTTCCCGAATTTTGTGCCATGGTGTCTACTCGGTTTCATGTTCGAGTCAAAGTATTTGGACTGATAATCGGAGGTGAATATGTGAATAATACCTTGACCCGTTTCTTGAGTGCTCAAGGCATTATTCACCAAACTACCACCCCATTCACTCCTTAGCGAGAATGGTGTGTCCGAACGCAAGAATCGCTGGGCCATTACTTGAAGTTGCCCGCTCACTCATATTGGATATGTTTGTTCCCCATCATCTTTGGAGGCATGCTGCTCGTCACGCTGCCTATTTGATTAATCGTACTCCTAGACGAGTTCTTGATTTCAAGACTCCGCATGATGTGTTTGGTGCTCTTATTTCCCTGTCTCCGTCTCCAAGTTGCCCCCTAAAGTTTTTGGGTGTGTTGCCTATGTTCATGTCTACTCTCATCAACGGAGTAAACTTGATCCTTGTGCTCACAATGTATCTTTATTGGTTACTCTTCTACTCGGAAGGGTTACAAGTGCTATCATCCACTTACCCGGAAGGTGCATGTTACTTTGGACGTGACTTTTCATGAAGAAGTGCCCTATTATGTCTTCTCCCTCCTCTCCAATTCAGGGGAGAGGGGAGTGAATTGGAGAGTCTTGGATTGGAGGATCTTGGACTTAATGATGGATGTGAAGATACTTGAAATTTTGCTCTCGGAGAGAAAACGACCGGTCGCCCATCTTATAGCGGCCGGTCGCCGGCTCGACCACGATGATGATGCTCTCGGCCGATACGACCGGTCATTGCCCTGCCATTGCCTCGAAGTTTGTGATTTATGCGAAGAATAAGTTGATACAAGACCCCCTCCGCCCGCCATTGCCCTACCAAATCGTGACAATGAGTCAAGTGAGGTAATTTCGATGATCCGCCGTGTCTACTTATCAATTACCCCCACGAACTACTCGTGGGAAACCCAAAGTATAATATTCTCCTGATATACATGCTAAATCTAAATATCCCATTAGCCATTATGTGACAACTCATCGCTTATCTAAGTCATATGCATCATATTTGTGTCAATTATCTAGTGTATGTGTGCCAACTAAGCTGCATGATGCTCTATCTAATCCCAAATGGATGGATGCTATGAATGTGGAAATGGATGCCTTGAACAAGAATCAAACATGGGATTTAGTTCCTTTGCCACGAGGGAAGAAAGCGATTGGATGCGGATGGGTGTTTACTTTGAAGCATAAGGTCGATGGCTCCATTGATCGTTACAAGGCTAGATTGGTAGCAAAGGGGTATACTCGGACCTATGGAGTGGATTATTTGGAGACCTTTGCTCCAGTGACAAAGCTCAACACCGTGCGTGTGCTTTTATCCCTTGCTGCTAATCGCGATTGGCCCTTATTGCGCTTTGATGTCAAAAATGCGTTTCTACATGGTGACCTCAAGGAGGAGATATACATGGATCTCCCTCCTAGTATTCCTGTAACCTCTAAGGAGGGTGTTGTGTGTAAGCTGCGAAAGTCCTTGTATGGGTTGAAGCAGTCTCCAAGAGCGTGGTTTGGAAGATTTGCTACATCTATGAAGAAATTTGGGTATGTGCAAAGTAACTCGGACCATACGTTGTTTCTAAAGCGTCACAAAGGTAAATTGATGGCTTTAATTATTTATGTTGATGATATGATTGTGACTGGAGATGATCCGCAGAAATGCAAAGTCTTCAGAAGTATCTGGCTTCCGAGTTTGAGATGAAATCGTTGGGTGATTTGAAGTATTTTCTTGGGATTGAAGTTGCCAGGTCTAAACATGGTATCTTTCTGTCCCAAAGAAAGTATATTTTGGATCTACTTGCAGAGACTGGAATGTTGGATTGTAAACCTATTGATACCCCTAGTGAACAAAATCATAAGTTGGGGTTGTATCACGATCAAGTTCCTACGGATAAAGAGCGTGATCAACGACTTGTAGGTAAATTGATTTATTTGGCTCATACACGTCCCGATATTGCATATGCGGTGAGTGTAGTGAGTCGCTTTATGCATTCTCCGAGTGAAGATCATATGGGTCTTTGTAGTGCGCATTTTGAGGTATCTCAAAGTAACTCCTGGCAAGGGATTATTAATATTTTGCAAATATGGTCATACAGATGTGGAAGGTTATCTGAGATCTTTGATTGGGCTAGTTCGATTCACGGATAGGCGTTCTACGTCCTGGGTATTTCACATTTGTTGGTGGTAATCTTGTTACTTGGAGGAGTAAGAAACAAAAAGTGATGTCTAGGTCTAGTCTTTGAGGCCAAGTACCGTGGGATGGCTCAAGGGGTGTGTGAGTTACCGTGGTTGAGAAGATTGTTAAGAGATCTTGGTTTTGGACCCCGAGAGACCCATGGATTTGTATTGTGATAACAAAGCTGCAATTGCGATTGCGCATAACCCTGTGCAACATGATCGTACAAAGCACGTGGAGGTTGATCGACATTTTGTTAAGGAGAAGTTGGATCTTTGGAATTATTTCTTTTCCATTTATATCATCCGAGAATCAATTGGCAGATGTTCTTACGAAAGTCGTATCTACTACGGTCTTCCTCAACTCGCTTGACAAGTTGGGCATGCGCGACATCTTTGCCCCAACTTGAGGGGAGTGTTAGCGCGAGTAGTCCCACCCAAATTGGGATTTACTTCCTAGTATATTCTGATTTTATTTATTTCCTTTTGTATAGATATTATGTAATTAGGATTTATCTTGTTTCCAAGTATAACCCTACAAGGGTTTGTAACCTTGTATTATAAATACCTCATTTTGGAGAATGAAATACAATCTGAAAATTATTCTACCCATATTGTTTGACTGCACAGTGGTTTTCTAAAAGTTTATTGGATGAGTTTTTTCTGTCGACGGTGCACCGTTGTGGAGGCTGCTGACGCAGAGGCTATAGCTGCTTTGGAGGGGATACACAGTTTGCTGTGAGACTTCAATTGCAGGGGTGTGTTTTTTTAGTGTGATTCTTTGATGGTATTGCCAATGCTAGGCGCTGCTATGGAGCATTTTTATGTGGAGGGGCAGGATCCTGGACAATGCACGCTTGCTCTTACAGAGTTTGCCGGAGTCCTGTTTCCATTATGTCCCTCGGGAGCCGAATGGTGTCTCGGTAACAAATTGTCAAAATAAATTACTGACGAAAATGAAAAGTAGTCTTATTGTAAAACATTTACAGCCCGTTATATAATTTCATAGCTTTCGTGTTAATCAAAGAAATAAGAAATGCAACAAGTATGTTAAAAGATGAAGAAAAGAGTGAATGCAGATAAAATTAAAACAAAAATACTATTCACAACTGTTTACAGTTTTTAGTTATAAAAAAACCATGTGTTGTTTCTACTTCACTGCTCTCATCTCTTTCTTTAATTTAGAAGAATAAATTTTGAAAAAAGCAAAAAACTTTACTAAACAAATTTCAGAGAAATCGGGAAAATAGTCGCTTGTATCAATCAACCCAAAAGAGGTCAGCTGGTTGAATCATACAATGGACTAGTTACCAAAATTGTAACTGAAAATTCTAATTTATCATTCCCCCATAAACTTCTGTTTCTTGGCTGTGTTCATGTATGGTCTGAAGACCCATTCAGTCTGGGCTTCATTCTGATCCACCGTTCCTAACTTTATCTACAACACCAAAGCAAAGAAAGTGTAAACAAGTATGAAATATTAACAGTCTACTCGTCATTCACACAAAAAATATACCAAGTAAACATAATTTTTTAACTGTTATCCAGAGAACATCAACCACAAAAAGAACAATAATATGCCCTTTCAAAGTTAAAGAGTCATTTAGCTTTCCTACAAGTCTTAGGAGTCAAAGCCTAAAAATATGGCTATAGATATGTGACAAACAACCAACCTGAATGAAATGTAGTCAGACTGATTGGCAAAAGTGATTATGCGTTTCGTGTCCGGCTTTGACACTGGAAAGAGATGCTTTAAAATATTTGCTGTCCTCTCACCCAACTATTAACAATCAAGAAAAGAATACTATATATAATAAAATATTGAATAAGCCAGTAATTAAGAGGGGCAACTCAAAAAATATGGAGTGATAAACTTTTACATAAGATTAAGATGGGTAGCAGGAGTATAGGAATCAGAAAAACTAAGAATAAATATAACATGCAAAGCAACCAAGTGGGATACCATGGTGCTTCCAACAGTTAAAACTCCTGCATGATTTTCATAGATGGTAGGTAAGTCATAAATAACTGGAGCTGTTTATTTGGAAAATAGTTATAATTAATAATCCTGATCTCTAAACCGTTCTGGCATGATATACTATATCTTGGCATGATATACGGAGCAATGTGAGCAAACAAGACGTTGAAATATTTAATCGAGATATGATACCTTAGTCGTGAAATTGTTGAGAATCAAATGTGGATACACCTGAGGCATTGTTCCCACGGTTTTCTTATCTTTGATGTCATGTCTTGTAACCTACAAGTGAAATACTATTAGCTGAATGCCCATACTAATAAGTCAAAGCATAGATCCAGTACCGGCATGACAAATTCACAAAAGCAAGTCTGAAAAAAAAAGCAATTTTAAACTTAATTAGTTCATAAAATATGGTTTAATTTCAATGTTCATCATGATTGGCATTCTACAATCATCACTGTCAAATCTTCCTTCTATATTTATTTGCACTAGGAAGCTACCTGCTTTTTTATTCAGTTGTTTTTTTAAAAACAACATCATGTTCTGTCATCAACCAGACTTTGTATAAGCATAATCTACCTTGAAAAGCACAAATTTGAAAACCGAAACCCATCTCTTTCTCAAAATATGTTTCCAGCAACCAAAAAACCTCTGATTCCTGACAGCAATAAAACTAAACCCTTTCTGGCCCAATTCAAAACTTTTGACCTTGTGTGCCTCTCACTGTTTATAATTGTATCTCTTCCTCACTTTTTCCTAAGTTTTGCTGCTGAAGATCCCTAGAAATTTACTGTTGTCTGGATTTCTTTTCTGCTGTTCTACATCAGTCTTAATACCAAGATGCTTGTCCTACATTAACGTAAAGATTATCACACTACTTACCACATTGAGTAGTTGAAAATAAGCTGTTGGACCAAAAGGAAGGTGGCTTATAATCAAGCCATCTGGTACACCACGATGCTCATGAACCAACACAACATCTGTAAAATCGTGTGCACGGCAAGTTTCAATGATTTCAGAAATAACCTGCAGGATTTGAAAAAAAATAATTTAAATGTATGCTCTACTATGGAAAAGGAGCAAAGCTTCAGAGGCAGGTATGTCCTTAAATTTGAAAGGTTGTCAAAAGGTACCAACTCTTTCTTTTAACACATTGCAAGAATAAGAAAAACACGACAATATCAAAAAGAACTAAAGCAGTTACACCTCAAAAAGGAGATAAAATCACACCATATTCTGGAGTAAACTAGAAATAAATTGTAACACAACAAATGATAAACAATAGAAAACACACAAAAAATCACACACAATAATTAACATAGTGACTACACTGAAAACATCTTCCAATAACTCAATATTGGGCAACGCATGGTTGATTCATAAGAAGTGGTCAAACAACATCACACAGAAATATATATATGCAAATAAGTTCAGAGTAGAGCTCCGTCTAATTTCTCGTGTCAGCAGTTAGATTTAAATGATAGAGCCTTTGATGAGTCAAGTATTCTTTGAGAGGGAAAAAATTATCTCCATCTTTTATCCTCTTTCAGATTTTCTATTTTCCTTATCATATAAAGGCTGTACTGCATACTTTCTGGATTTAATTTGATCTCTTATATCTCAGATCTCCAGGTAAGAACACCAAAAACAAAACTTGGAAACAACCATGCAGTCCAAATGCATCATCAAGCAACTACAGATTTAAGTACAACCAAAAAGAGAGGAAAAACTAAGCAGAAAAGGATAGGCAAAACGGTCCACCAACCTGGCCACCACGAGTCATTTGTTGTGCATTGGGAAAAACAAGTTTCAGTTCCTGCAACAACAGTGTCATAGAACAATAATCAATAATCAAAACCAGCCTTGCGTGATACCCACCAAACTGAACACAAGAAGTGCAGCTAGAAGAATAAAATTATATGATGCGAAAAGAAAGAGGCTAGGCCAACCTTTGCAAATTGTATCAGTGAAGCACTCGGATCCCTGGAGGTAGTTAGCAAATTTTGGGGTCTCTTTGTGTGTTTACATACTCATCATCAATATGTGACATTGGGACTAGGATTCAGAAATAAAAATCATGAAGAATCAACAGCATACTCAAATGAAAAACAAAAATTACATGTTCGAGCTTCAAACTACTGTCCAGAATATGATAAATTACCAAATACACAAGAACTTCAACACTTTGATATATAAACATGAACTTTCACATATAAATTATAATATATCAAAGAATTTCCATAGACCCAAACCGGCAGTGTTTTCGTCCTCCAAATCGATATCTTGACGAAGGGCGGCTTCCTCATTCCGAAGCTCAGTGGGTATTGGTTTTCCCTCTGCAAAAAACAAAATGTCCCAAACTTGTTAGCAATTCACTGACTCCAACACAAAACTCCAACTTAGCAATGAAGAAAACAAGTACAAAAGAGAGAGAACCTTCTAGAGCTTCTCTGATCTTGCGCTTCTTCTCATAGAGCAACCGTTGTTTGCCTTCTAAGTTCTTTCTGTACAAGTACTCCCTCGTTAACCTCTTAATTTTTGGGGGCAGCATACTTGCTCTCTGTAACAGAACCTTATACGATGCCGTTTAGCAAGAGCAGCAGATTAGATGATGCCTAGTGAGATAGTCTCTTGCCTCTTCGTGTGAGCCTGTGACTGTGAGAAGGGAACCTTACAAAGCAATGAGAGAGAAGAACGGAGGGGGAGAAAGAGAGTAAGGGTTTGCCGCTTTGAAGGGTAAGCATGTAATTACACAAAAGTGATCACGTTTTTGTTTGGAGAAATTATAGGATAGTAGCACGGTAGAAAGGATACTTGCCTCCTTCCCTTTCTTAGGCCACTTCCAGCAGCCCCCTAGGGCTCGGGCTGGGGGAGGGCAAAAGCCCAAAATCTGACTCCAGCAACAAAGGCTGGCCCTGGCAGGAGGTGGGGTCCAGCTGCTTGGGCTGGCACAAGGCAGGGAGCCTTGTCTTTGGCCGAGGGCTGGTGCCACGTGGCAGCTTGCTGTCAGATTCATTTCTTGACGTCAAGAACGTAAAAATATTTTTAAAAATCTGAAAAAATCCAAAAATTCAGAAATATTTTTAATACATACATATCAATTTTATTATTATTAATTTCATACATACAACTAAAATTAATCCCATGTAAAAAAATAAAATAAACAAAAAAATGAATAGTGTTTGCCCTTTGCCATGGCAACTGTTGGAAGCACACATTGCTTTTTGCAAGGGCAGCCACTATTCACGTGAATAGTAGCTGCCCTAGCTCCCCCCTTGCCATGGCAAGGGTTTCATCGCTTTGGAAGTGCCCTTAGAGCAACTCCACCAGTTAGGGGTTGCCATGGCAAGGGGAGGGGTGGGGAGCTAGGGGCTACTATTCACGTGAATAGTCTTTGTCCTGCAAATAGTAATATGCATTTCCACCCGTTGCCATGGCAAAGGGCTACTACTATTCACTTTTATTTTTATTTTATTTTTTTACATGGATTAATTTTAGTTGTATGTATGAAATTAATAATAATAAAATTATCATTGAGAGCGACTCCGCAGTAAAGCCCGGCGAGGGGAATGGGTCCCACGGCCCGAGCCCAAAATGCAATTCCAGCGGGCTTTGTATGCCAGGCGGCGGTGGGCCCCAAGCTTAACTGGCTGGCCCTCGAGCAAGTCTTGCTCGGCCTGCTTCAGCAGTGACGTCGCGATAATTTCTTTGACGTTAGCAACGTAAAAATATTTAAAAATCTGAAAAATCCAAAAATTCAGAAATATTTTTTAATACATACCTATCAATTTTATTATTATTAATTTCATACATACAACTAAAATTAATCCCATGTAAAAAATAAAATAAAAATAAAAGTGAATAGTAGTAGCCCTTTGCCATGGCAACGGGTGGAAATGCACATTACTATTTGCAAGGGCAGCCACTATTCACGTAAATAGTAGCCCCCTAGCTCCCCCACCCTCCCCCTTGCCATGGCAACCCCTAACGGGTGGAGTTGCTCTTAGAGCATCTCCAAGGGATATGCCAAATATCAAACATCAAATTTAAATTTGATGGTTGATGTGGCATTTTGACATCTTACACACTTTATACTCCACCCGATATGTCAAATTAAATTATTAAATTATTACTTTTTAGTGTTGATTTATTTTTAATTAAAAAGAAAAGAAAAAATAATAAAATATTCATTTGACATCTTGCTTTTGGGATGTCAAAAATAACATCTCAACCTCCAGCCTTCATTCCACATCAGCTTTGACACATCGGTTGGAGTGATGTGAGATGTTATTTCTAGCCGTTAAATGTCTATATGACACTTTTGACATATCGGTTGGAGATGCTCTTATAAGAGCATCTCCAAAAGAGATGTCAAATACCAAACATCAAATTTAAATTTGATGACTTATGTGGCAATTTGACATATTGTGAAACTCTTTATCCAATCGATACGTCAAATATACATATTATTTTATTATTTTTAAAGGCAAGTGGGCTCAATATTTAAGAGTAAAATATTAAATAGAGTAAAAACTATACATTGATGAGGAGAGAAGGAGTGGGCCCAGTATTAAAATAATAATAAAATAATAAAAGACATCTCAACTTGTGTCATCAATTTTGACAAAAGTGAAGGATGTTAATCCGGCTAGGATTTAGCATCACGGTTGGAGGCTTAAAATTGTCTTCTTTTTTTTTGTCAAAACTTGCCACATTGGAATTGGGATATCGGTTTGAGATGCTCTAAGGAGATATTCCTACCAATCACAATTTGACATATCTGTAAAAATAATTTATCAAAATCACAAAAATAATTTATCAAAATCACAAAAATAAAAATTTTATGCACACATGTTACACTGCTATTGATAAGAATATAGGAGCTCTAACTAACAGGGAAGGAGGGAAGCATTTTCCCAGTATAAATTAAGTGGGTATTTATTGATACAATTATTTTAGAGTCTGCTATTTCCACTTACTTGTCTATTTTTCCACCCACCTTATCTTCCCACCCACCATATAAATTTTAAAAAACACAATCCAATTTTTCCACCCGCTAATATTCCTAAAATACTTTTTTAATTATTACTTCATTTCCTCTCTCCTTTTATCATGTCTTCTCTCTCTAACACCCCACACATCTATCTCTCTCAGTTTTGCTGTATCTTATTTTCCATCTCTCACCTTCATCTCTCTCTCATGTTTACTATACAAACTAAAACTGTTTTTTGATGTATCTTTTTTTTTGGTAAATATGAATTCAGTGAATAGAATCATATTTATGCTCTCAGCTTCCTAGTATTGTAAATAAACTCTTTCTCCATAGTTATCCAAAGGCCAGAAATCTATTGAACTTTGCGGTACAAAAATATAAAACACCCTTGCAAAACACATGGGAATTTCAAAGAGTATAAAGCTAAACAGATAAGGGAAAAACAACAGTACTCGCCCAATTCACATGTCTCACTCACCCTCAAATTTGTTAAAAGATCAAGTTCAATCATCATCAGATGCTACTGTTTCTCTAGTTATGATAGTAGACCTTGTTTCTCTTTCTTTTTCCTTAAGTCATTTTAAGGGTTAAATTTGTCTTTAAAAGTTTAAAAATAAGGTGATTGGGAAAATATGACAGGTGGGTGGAAATAGCAGCACTCTTCTTTTAAAAGAAAAATATCATCCATGTGATCCACTAATATTCTAACACATGTACAAGTTATATGATGTAGCTGTTGGGCTGGGCTTCCGAAATTTTTTTAAAAATCACTTATCACCCCAAATAAGCAATGCCAAACGCGTACTTAATATTGTATAATCTATCTTTTTTTTGGGGGGTAAAATGCATTTTGTTTTAACAATAATTTTGAAATTTTTCTCTAATTAACTTCAACTCACAACTAAAAGGGTTTAAATTTGTAAATATTTTTCAAGAAATGTTCAAAATCATGTCTGTTGAATATAATTTTTAAACCGATATTCTAAAATTTTCATCTACCATTGAGGTTCGTAAAACAAAAAACAAGACTTGTACACATGCATTTTCACTTCATTCATGTTATAACTTGGGGTATGCATGGCTCATAGAAACAGGGTTCAATATAATCTGCAGAAGAGGAAAATGTATACCAATTAACAAGCATTTGATGATTGTGTACAAGAAAAATCACATGCACAAAATTCCTTACATGGCATTATTTTGCCTTAAAAGTAACTAGATTGAACTTGCAATAGTTCTAGTTGTGCCAGTAATTTCGCAGTCGTTGATTTCAATCTGGAGTCACCCTGCTGGGCTAGATCAATGAGCACCACCTGAGCAGATTGTCCATAGTTTACTCTGTGTTCCTCAGCTCCAAATATCTTCTCCAATATCCACAATGCTTTCTCTTGAGCCTTGATGCTCCCTAATTCTAGAACCTTTATGATGGCTGGAATTCCTGACATTTTGGCTATGCAATTGCTTCCGTTTTCCCACATTTCATCGTGCAAGAGTGTCGCGAGGGCGCTCAGCGCAGCTTCATCTGCTTCCCTCTCCTTACCTTCCAGTATTTGGATTATTGGAGACACCGCACCTGCCTTGACCAAACAAAATGTGCTTTTCACAAAGCAGTAGCCATTATGAACTTCACAAAAACCATCTGCAGAAGGAGGAACACATGACCACCTTGATTTCCTTGACTTACTTAGAGATGACGAATTCTGCGATAATTGAGCTAGCGACGTTGCAGCCCTGCATTTAGTAACCGGTGATCCACTCGAGAGTAACTTAACAAGCAAAGGAATTACCCCTTGTTCTGCTGAATAAAGCTGTAATTTCTTATCAGAAGGATTCGTGAACCGAATCAATAGGCCTGTAACGCTTTCTTCTAACCAGCATGTTGTCTCTGTTGAAACTTCAGATCTTGAAGTCAATATGGATACCATAATGGGCACCAAATTTGCTTTCTTTAACATATCTGTGACTTTTTTGTCACTAATGGGAAGATGGCTAAGTATGCCAACTGCAGCAGCTTTCTCACTGTCGAATATTGATGATGAGATAATATTGATGATTGTTTTGATATAGGTTTCTCCTAGTTGGTCTGTCAACTCTTCAGGCAAATCTTTAGAGAGAGTGTAAAGCAGATTCAAGGCACTGCTCCTGATTTTAATGTTAGTTTCCATCAGGAAGGGCAGGAGAAGCTGAATTGCACCATGTTCTTTCATCTTTCTTCTAACTATGCCTGCTCTGGAATGGGAGGCAATACTATTAAGTGCTTGTAATAGGTGATTTTGAATTACTGGACTTGTGAGATTTAAAAGTGAAAGCATCTGCTGAGCCACATCTGGGTTAACAAGAATAGATTCAGATTCAGCAATCTTTGCAAGAATCGCTGATGCAGGCTCCCGAAGAGTCATAAGCACTGATGTCACAGAGAAGAGGAGCTGAAGCAGAGATGCTACGATGCCCGAACTGATCAACTGGTGGACATTTTCTGTCAGGTTTGACAGATTTTGCAAGGCACTTAAAGCAGATAACTTGGCTTCGAGCTTCCCTATGCTAAACATTCTGACAAGGGGTTCGATTGCACCATCTTCTCCAAGGGAAGCTCTACTTTGATCTGTGAGCTCCATCCTTGAGAGTGCTGTTGCCATCAGAATCTTACTCATGTCAGAACCTGCAAACACATAGAATGCAAAGTTTATTAAGTGCCCTGGAATTTGGAGGACCGAGGGAGGTTGAAACCTTACCAAAACGAAAAGGGTGGTTAAAAGATCATGTTCTATGTATCATTGACAAAATAAAGTTGGTCTATATGCAGATACTTACTGATGTGCTAAATGGCTCAGCAGTATGATATCTACAGAATCTAAGGACAGTGTATCCTACTGAATTTTTCAGTTCAGCTTTAACTATGTTGTTGAGACCACAAACTTAAGGTCAAATTCAAGTTAAATGTGAATTAGGGATCATCATTTTGCTATATGAACCACAGATAACATATCAGTCATTTCCATCTATATGGAAGTTTTGCAAGTTTTGTGGTTAGATAAATTCATGCTATTAAATAATTCTAGAAAGCTCATGATCCAACGTGAAGTTAATATTACGATCATGAAAACCGCACAACCATCAAAGCGAAAAGAAATGCAAAAGTTAGAGGAAGCTTTTTGATCACCTTCGTTCAGGTACTGCACTAGTGGCTTAAAGTAACCAGCCTCTGCCATATGAAGCGCATTTTGAGTGTTGCTAGACAACGCATTCAGCAACTTCCCTGCATGATGTGAAGCAACAAGGTCATCCCCATTAAGCAAGGCAACCAACATAACTATACACCCTTGAATCCGCCCAAGCCGCCGCCTGACTGACTGAAGATCTGAGAGATCCAGCAACAGGCCCACAGCTTCTTTTCTTTCTTCTTCATCCCGTACCAAAGATTTCACAACCGAGGACAAAAACCCAACATCTGCCATCTTCTCCTGCACACTACTTTACAATGTGAGATAACCAATTACCATGAAAATCCCAAATTCCAAATTCAAGATTGATATGAAGAAGAAGAAAAAATTACCTTGTTATCAGCATTATCAGAAGCAAGCCTTCTCAATAATTGAACTATACATAGCCGGTTTTCTGAATTACTTGAACTTAACCGATTAAACAGAATCGGAATAACACCTTCATCACTAATCCACTCACTGCTAACCCTTTTGTCCCCAATCAACTCATTCAATTCCAAAAGAGCAAATTTGAGCTGTTCATCATCACCACACTTTATTTGCAAAGGAACTTCATCAATACCAAAACAAACCCTTTTCTCCTCTTGGATTTCCTCTTCCACTTCAATCTCACTAACAACCCCAGAATCATAACTAGTACTTGCAAATGAGCTCATATCAAACCTGGTGTTCATCAAATCTTTATGTAACATTCCAATCTTGTCCTTCAAATCTGTGGACACTTCTAGACTGGCCACGAGCACTAGGCCCAATGACCTCCCAAGATCGTGAACTACATCCTCCACTTGTTTGATAAATGATTTTGTCTCTTGGGTTTTGAGTAAAGCCTTGGCTCGCTTAAGCTCTGACCCAAGAGACTCCACAGCCTTTCTCACTGGTGGGTGGTCCTTAAACTTAATGATGTTGTCCATTAAACCATCAAGAATTGGAACTAATTTCTCAACCAATATTTCAAATTCAGCCAGGATTTCTCTTTGGGTTTCTGAGTATTGAGCCAAAGAACTGACCTCAGTGACCAATTCTTTTATCTCTATCACAAGCTCAGAAAAGCTTCTCTTCTCCATAGTTTTGATTGCTCTCTCTGTAAAGAAACAGAGCAGATTTAGAAAGATATATATCAGAAAGAGAGATGTATCTACATATATATATATATATATATATATATATATATATATAAGAGAACAAAGGAGAAAGTACAAGGAAAAGAATAAGAAATTAAAGTATTGGTAACCTGTTGGGCAAAAATCAAAGTTATCGATCCACTTGTGGGTTCTGAAGACGTGATGATCAAAAAGCCAAAGCAAAAAAATAATTTAAAACAAAACCAAAACTGCTGTTTCTTCTATCTTCGTTGGCCGTCTTGAAGAGAAAATTGGTGAGTGAAAGAAGGGTTGGAATTTTACAGTTTGGAATTTTGTGAAGAGGTATTAAAAGGGTCTTTGTCAGACTGTTTTGACTCGGTTTGTTATTGTAATAATTATAATATCTTCCTCTTGTTCTTGTTCTTCGTCTTCCATTGAAACAAAAATGAAAGTCAGGAGAACCAGTCAAACACTATCCATAAATTCTCAGCCTGTTGTTTGTTCGTTTCTCTCTTTCTTTCTTTCCCATTTGCTTGCTTTCTTAGTTTTGTTTAGTTTTTTTAATGTTTTCAAACTGCCGGACCTTTATATTTTAAGCGGCTTTGATTTGGGCTTCCTTGGTCAACTGCCACATGTGTGGCTGCGTTGGTCCCAAATATCGTGTTGGGAAAAAAACAAAAAAAAACATTCTTGGGGGGACTTGAGAGTTAACTTTTTAGTTTGAATTGAATTTCGATAATTTCACCGAAACATTCTTTGAACCACAACCGGATAACTTTATTGAATTCGTTATTGGAATATTTTCATTTTGGTTACAAACTAAATTTCAATAATTTCGCCGAAACATTCTTTGAACCACAACCGGATAACTTTATTTATGTTCTTAGTTAATTTTCAATCTTCACTATTATTTTTTAAGCATGATAAAATGCCTAATTTTCATGACAAATCAAGTTGGTTTACATCTTTAATTATTTTTTATTTTTTTATAAATAATAAATATAAGAACGCTGCATCTACGTCCAGGTGAATAACGTGAAATAAGATTCTTATGTATCTTACTACGATTTATAAAGTGTAACACATTGTAGTAAAAATGATAAATAAATTACTGGAAGGTGTTTAATTTTCTTTCATTAATTACTCAGATTTTCTAAGTCATGAGTTTGTCATTCTCAATATAATCAACTTAAATTACTCAAACTCACTATGCAATGCATTTCCTTCCAATCTTTTGTGTCAAAATAATAGATGATTGACTAAATAAACTTTTTATAAACTTTCATTAAAAATTTCCATGTATTTATCACAATTTCTGTAGTTTTTATCCAATTTTTATTGATATCGATATTTTCCCGATATTTCCATGTTTTTGAACTACCGATATTTCCGAAACCTTCGATATTTAAGACAAATTGATTTGATTGTCCAAGTTTCTAGAAGGTGTGTGCTTTGGGAAAACTCACTGCATTTTTTGTGCTATTGTGATTTGTGTGCTTATTTTTCAAAGTTTTGAAGAATTTTAAAGAGTTTTTCTATTTAAATCCCACACTTTTCTTTGTTTACCATAATACTTAAACCATTATTATTGTGTAAAAAGACAAAAAAGTCATCCAACTTAATATTTAACCCTAGCACATCTATACACACACCATACACCCCATCACTCTTGCTATGAGTTTTGTTGTCGTGAACTGAAATTGTTCTTAGCTTTGACAAAGTGCCAAACTCTACAGGAAGCCTCCCTTCCAGAAAATTCCCACCAAAAGCAATTCTAAAGAGTCGAGAGCAACGCGATAAGTTAGAAGGAATTTCACCGCTCAGTGAATTGTTCTCCCACACTATATCTTGCCACCTGGACAGGCGACTGATTTCTGGAGGAATTCCGTGGCTCAAGTTATTTTTGTCGATAGAGAGCCTGAAAACTCATATTCCCAATATGTGGAGATAGAGAGCCTGAAAGTTTCAAGAACTCCAGGTCCAAAATGGTGACCCTTTTGTGACGACGACCACACCTGACACCACGCCAGTTGCAAAAATGGTTGGTTTCATTCCATGAAGGCCCTCCATGAGGATCATTGGTGATACGTGCCTGGATTTCAAGCAAGGCCAGTCGATCTGTCTCATTTCCACTCAGCCTCAAAGCAAGGCATGAGTGAAGAATGAGGACATGCAGAATGCAAAAATATGAGACAAACAGAACTGATATGAGCTTCCCAAACCCCATAATATTTAATTTTCTGAAACTTTAATTTGACTAAAAATGGTTGCTTGATACCTGTTATTATTAAGCAGCAGGTTGATGCATAATACGACTTTAGACTCATTCGCACGGCCAGTGGGGTGTGGGGTTTATGAGTTCTTTATTTTTATCTTTTATGTTGGGTGTGTATCTAGGGGTAGTTTAGGAAGATAGTGGGGTTTTCTTAAAAATTGTGAAAACTTGAATTACAAGTTGGGGTGAACTTAGAATATTGGGTGAAAAAAGAGAACTGCGGGGTTTAAATAGAAAAACTCATTTTAAATTGCTTGCATTTCATTCACAATAGGTCACTCGTGAATATGATCACCCCTTGACCCCAAAATAAATATGATAACCCCAACTGAGATTTTTCGGCATTATATATAAATATATATAAAGCGAGGGAATTTAAAGTTGTGACCTCTTAAAAAAGTAGAAAGAAATATGATTCAAACTAATAGCTGTTTGAGATTCAAATATCACAAAAACTAATAGCGGTTCAAACGTGAGACTACTGTAGTCTGCAAGTTAGGACCACTGGGCCAGACTCTTTGGATATTTTTTATGAGTTGAAAATGTATCTTGTTCTTGTGTTCAAAATTAGAACCAAAGCTCCCTTAATTACCATCTTAATATCAAAAGGGTTAACCCTAATCCTTCAAATAAGTTCAGTATATATCAAGCATGTAAAGCATTGGTACAGTGTAAGCACCAAAGTTCTGGGGACCATGAAGTCACTTTTGAGTTTTGACAAATTGCTTTGGTTGCCCAGATTCTGGAAGGTGTACTTTTAAGGAGCACTCAACGTTTTGCATACTATTGTAATTTGGGTGCTTATTTTCAAACTTGCATGTTTAAACTGTTTACAGATATAGCGTTCACGAGCATCTCTTGTGAATATTATTGTCCAAGCTTGTATCCTCTTTAGGCATGTTTTGTGTGCTGTCCTTATGTTATAACCACAAAAGTAAGTTATTTCTCATTGCTTTTAGTTATCTTTTAATATAATCTCTGAAACCAAATTATGTAATTCTACCTTAAAATGACATTGTTTGTGTTTGTTGAAAAAAAGAGAATATAATAATTAAAGCAAAGAGATGTTACAAGAGATTTTCAGTTAAAACATCTTGAATGATATTAGGAGGATCTCTATATCATAAAAATGCATCATTTAAAGATAAAACAAAACGAGCTAGTCGATGAGCCACCAAATTGACATCTCTCTAAAAATAAAAACAATAGAAATATTACTCAAATTTGATAACACACCCTGTAATCTTCAAATAAAAAAAACCCACAGCTAACCTATATATCTTCGCACTAGCCAAGAATAGAAGTCATTGCCTTGTTTTTTTAGCATAAGCTGCATAATATTTTTGTGAGTACAGGCAATTGGAGAGGGAGGTTTACGCACAAATATTCATTGGGTGTTTAAGGGCTTCGAATCTCTGTTCACATGGGTGGAGGTGAAAGAGCTCAATCGACTTAGTTATACCCCACTGGCACATAAGATGCATAATATAAACACAAATAACATCAGTAAACACTACTACAAAAATCGAAATAGACGTCGGTAAAACAATGACGGACAAAATAAATACCGTCGTTAAATTTTAAACGATGACGGTAATATAAAAACCGACGTGGATCAGAAACTAAAACACCTAAAAATTGGAAATTCATTTGGGTATTTTTAAAACACGACGCATGAAACTTTAAAAGCGTCGTCTTATGAAACATGCCATTCCGATAAGAAAAAAGATAACAAATAAACAACGACGGTATGTGTAAATATACCGACGTAGTAATTATAGACGACGTTTTACATATAATACCGCCGTTTTGAACATCCAATAAACATGACAGTAATTGTATTATTAACAGACTTATCAAGTACTATTTAATAAGACCGTAATTTGATAATTACCGACATGTAAAGCTAAATAACCACGGCTACAATACATACAGAACGCCGTCTAATTTTAAAATATCCACGTCTGTCTTTTATTATTTTACGCCGTATTACACGTTAGACTACGACAGTTCTTATAAATAAAAGTTGGTGGTAAATCGTTACCACGTCATTATAATATAATATAGCGACGTGGTTTTGTAGATAATACGACAATTCTTCGTGTAATTTTGAACATATCCACGACGGTCTAAATTTAATTCAACGCTGTTTCACGTAATAACGCCGTTGTACATCACTTTCACGTCGTTTCTATTAATTATACCGTCGTTGTTGTTTAAAACAAGCACGACAACAAAAGTCGAAATAAACGTCAGTAAAACGACGACGGAAAACATAAATACCGTCGTTGTAGGTTTCAACTTCGAAACTTTCGAACTGAAACGACACGCTTTATCTGCGAAATTGGGGACTCAAACGGCGGCTTTTAGGTTTCCAAGTCGAAATAAAGGCCCTTTTCAGTTTCCAAGTCTTAATAAAGTCACTTTTAGTTTTCCAATTCGAAATAATTCGTTTAAATTGGAGTTTTTAGTCCAAACGTTCAGTATATCTCAATTCTCACCTCTCTGAATGGTTTCTGTCATGTAGGAATGTCTTTCTTGCGAACTCAGTTGTGTTTTTACACCCAACCCATGTAAGAACTTCGGTTGGGTGTAAAACAACAACTGAGTTCCCAAGAAAGATTGTATATTTAGTTTCTTGTTTAACACAAAGTTCTATTTCTCTGTAGTTATTTTTATTTAAGACGTCGGTTTTATGCTGAGGGTCCTGAAAATATTTTACAATGACTTTGTTTGTAACTAATTGACGTAGTATATATTTATAACGTCCCATTTATTTAAAAACCGTCGTGTATATTTTAATTTATACGACGTTTTAATTTTACTTTCCGTCGTCTTTAAAAACGCGGTCATTTGAAAAATTTGACCGCGAATTGTAATTTTTCGAATTTGCCCTAAACCCTATATATATAACATTTCGCTATCTTTCTTCAACTCATATTCTAACCTTAAAGTTTTCTGTCTCCATCCTCCGTCGTATCAGATTGCTCCAAGTCAGAGGTACATTTCATTCCGGCTGCTGTTATAGTTGTAAATGTTACATCTTTCTTAGTGTTATCACTCGGTTTTCAGTTTCTCAAATTATTGAAGTTAATTTGTTTGAACATTTGCAGTTTCAATATGGAAATCCAAATAAGTTATGCTCCCCTCTTCTGGCTTTTGTTTCTTGTTTCCTCTTGCAAAAGGTTTATAAATATATCTCTGACTAAAACTTGCTTTTTTTTTTAATCCTGGTTTTGCAGTGCAAGAAGGCAACGCTAACTCATACACACAAGAACAAATTGATGAAATTCGAATTGAATGGGCAGCATTTATGAGCAATCACATGTAGCCCCTCTTTTTCTAATTATAGTTTAATGCTATGGATATGATATTTTGTATGGATATATAGTAGGAATGAAGATTGGTAAACTATTTAATTATTATTGAATCTTCAAGTTTTATGAAACAAATTATTCTTGAGTATATTTATTGTATGGTGTGGATTATTTGGAGCTGAATTTATTGTTCACAAAGCATTATGGTTGTTTTTTTAGCAAAAATAGTTGTAGAGAACCATTGGAGGCAAGAAAAAAAAAGAAAAAAAAAGTAAAATTACTACGTCTTTGGATATAATAAACGACAGTTCTAGTTCTTTCAAAAAAACTGTCGTCTTTACATTAATAGACGACAATTCTATCACAAAACCGACTTCTTTACATCTAATAGACGACAGTTCTTTCATAAAAATTGTCGTCTTTATATATAATAGACGACAGTTTTTCATAAAAACCGTCGTCTTTACATATAATAGACGATTGTTTTTCATAAAAACCGTCGTCTTTACATATAATAGACGACTGTTATTTCATAATAGACGACAGTTCTTAAAAACCGTCGTCTTTACATATAATAGACGACATGTATTTCATAAAAATCGTCGTCTTTAAGTCTAATAGACGACGGTTTTGAGTAAAAGCGTCGTCTTTATAAATAATAGACGACGGGAGTTTACCGTCGTGGTTTTATGCGTAAAAGATGTCGGTCGATTTCTCGACGGTTGAAAAACTAAATTTACGACAGTAAATTACCGTCCTCTATTGCGATTTTTGTAGTAGTGATATTTTGGACAAACCGCAGCTCATTCCATTGAAGTCTTGAGTTTGAAAATAGAAGTTTCTCAATGATTGGACTTGTTCATATTATTAATTAGTGTATGACATTTGCAGGTTTCATTAGGAAAAAAAAGAGAGCAAATAACAAACCATAAAGGATCGTGAACCACATCCTCCGTACTTGTTTGATAAATGATTTTGTCTCTTGGGTTTTGAGTAAAGCCTTGGCTCGCTTAAGCTCTGACCCAAGAGACTCCACAGCCTTTCTCACCGGTGGGTGGTCCTTAAACTTAATGATGTTGTCCATTAAACCATTAAGAATTGGAACTAATTTCTCAACCAATATTTCAAATTCAGCCAGGATTTCTCTTTGGGTTTCTGAGTATTGAGCCAAAGAACTGACCTCAGTGACCAATTCCTTTATCTCTATCACAAGCTCAGAAAATCTTCTCTTCTCCATAGTTTTGATTGCTCTCTCTGTAAATATACAGAGCAGATTAAGAAAGATATATGTGGGAGTGATTTTCGTCCCAAAAGAATATTCGTTAATGGATTCGCCTTTCTCCTTCCTCGAACTCCTTCTCCCTGCAAAACCAATCGGGGTAAAAAGACCACACTCGGGGTGTTGGCCAAAGGCCCTCCGATGCCTAAGTTAGGTCGAGTGTTTCAGAAAAACAATAGCTAACAAAGGGTACGGAGATTTCTCTCGGGAGAACCGGGTGGCGGAGCCGTGTGTGAAGGCCGGAGCCTTGTGAAAGAGATGGAGAGAGGCGTGGCAAGGAGAGGGAATTTCTGCAGTATTTTGAGAGCTTTGAATGGCTTACCTCATGCCTTGTGTAGCCTCCTATTTATAGAGCCTCGGGGCTAGGGTTTCTGGAGAGATAAACCCTCGTAGAGATAGGAATTATCCTTCCACAATAAATAGGATAATTACTGGAATTTAGATAATTAATAGGGTTTAGATAACTGATAGGGTTTAGATAATTAAAGGAGTTTAAATAAATCAGAAACTAGGATAAATAAGGAATTAAGGATTGAGATAAATAAATAAATTAGGGATTAGGATAAATAAGGAATTATGGATTTAAATAAAGAAGTAATTAGGGATTAGGATAAACCGTAATTTGTAGCAGGAGTCCCTTAATTAAATAACTCCCAAAAATAGGAAATTATTTAACCTAGGAATATTTACGGTTCCACAATATATATATCAGAAAGAGAGATGTATCTATAAATATTTAAAAATTAAGAGAACAAAGGAGAAAGTACAAGGAAAAGAATAAGAAATTAAAGTATTGATAACCTGTTGGGCAAAAATCAAAGTTATCGATCCACTTGTGGGTTCTGAAAACGTGATGATCAAAAAGCCAAAGCAAAAAACTAATTTAAAACAAAACCAAAATTGCTGTTTCTTCTATCTTCTTTGGCCGTCTTGAAGAGAACATGGGTGAGTGGAAGAAGGGTTGGAATTTTGTGAAGAGGTATCAAAAGGGTCTTTGTCAAACTGCTTTGACTCGGTTTGTTCTTGATTAGTGTAATAATTATAATATCTTCCCCTTGTTCTTGGTCTTCCATTGAAACAAAAATGAAAGTCGGGAGAACCAGTCAAAGACTAGCAATAAATTCTCAGCCTCTTGTTTGTTCTTTTCTCTCTTTCTTTCTTTCCCATTTGCTTGCTTTCTTAGTTTTGTCTACTTTTTTGATGTTTTCAAACTGCCGGAGCTTTATATTTTAAGTGGCTTTGAACAGATTTTGGGCTTCCTTGGTCAACTGCCGCATGTGTGGCTACGTTGGTTCCAAATATCTTGTTGGTAAAAAAAACATTCGGGGGAGGGGACTTGAGAGTTAACTTTTGAGTTTGGACAAATTGGTTTGATTGTCTAAGTTTCTAGAAGGTGTGTTCTGTAGGAAAACTCACTGCATTTTCTGTGATATTGTGATTTGTGTGCTTATTTTTCAAAGTTTTGAAGAATTTTAAATTGCTTGCATAGCATTCACAATAGGTCACTCGTGAATATGATCACCCCTTGACCCAAAAAAATATATGATAACCCGAACTGAGATTTTTCGGCATTTATGTGTATATATATATATAAAGCGAGGGAATTCAAAGTTGTGACCTCTTAATAAAGTGGAAAGAAATATGATTCAATCTAATATCTGTTTGAGATTCAAATATCACAAAAACTAATAACGGTTCAAACGTGAGACCACTGTAGTCTGCAAGTTAAGACCACTGGGCCAGACTCTTTGGATATTTTTTATGAGTTGAAAATGTATCTTGTGTTCAAATTACATCATTAGAGAGGTTTTTATTTAATTATTTATGAAATATAAAACCTTAAATACTATCTTAATATCAAAAGGGTTAACCCTAATCCTTCAAATAAGTTCAGTATCAAACATGTAAAGCATTGGTACAGCGTAAGCACCAAAGTTCTGGGGACCATGAGGTGACTTTTGAGTTTTGACAAATTGCTTTGGTTGCCCAGATTCTGGAAGGTGTACTTTTAAGGAGCACTCAACGTTTTCCATACTATTGTAATTTGGGTGCTTATTTTCAAACTTGCATGTTTAAACTGTTTACAGATATAGCGTTCACGAGCATCTCTTGTGAATATTATTGTCCAAGCTTGTATCCTCTTTAGGCATGTTTTGTGTGCTGTCCTTATGTTATAACCACAAAAGTAAGTTATTTCTCATTGCTTTTAGTTATCCTTTAATATAATCTCTGAAACCAAATTATGTAATTCTAAACCTTAAAATGACATTGTTTTTGTTTGTTGAAAAAAAAAGAGAATATAATAATTAAAGCAAAAAAATGTTACAACAGATTTTCGGTTAAAACATCTTGAATGATATCAGGAGGATCTCTATATCATAAAAATGCATCATTTCAAGATAAAACAAAACGAGCTAGTCGATGAGCCACCAAATTGACATCTCTCCAAAAAAAAAACAATAGAAATATTACTCAAATTTGATAACACACCCTGCAATCTTCAAATAAAAAATCCCACAGCTAATCTATATATCTTCGCACTAGCCAAGGATAGAAGTCATTGCCTTGTTTTTTAGCATAAGCTGCATAATATTTTTTTGAGTACAAGCGATTGGAGAGGGACGTTTACACACAAATATTCATTGGGTGTTTAAGGGCTTCGAACCTCTGTTCACATGGGTGGAGGTGAAAGAGCTCAACCGACTTAGCTATACCCCACTGGCACATAAGATGCATAATATAAACACAAATAACATAAGTAAATTCTATTTTGGACAAACCACAGCTCATTCCATTGAAGTCTTGACTTGAGTTTGAAAATAGAAGTTTCTCAATTATTGGACTTGTTCATATTATTAATTAGTGTATGGAATTTGCAGGTTTCATCATTAGGAAAAAAATAGAGCATATAACAAACCATAAAGGGGTCAGTCAATACAGGTTTTTGTGTTTATTTATTATAGAGTCCAATTTATAATTAGTGATGTATCATGTGTATTTCGACAAAAAAGAAAAGAAAAAGAACATGTATCATGTGTGCTAGTCAAATTATAAGAGATTGACCAATGACATTTGCTTTACTAGCACTCAATTTTCACTTTATTGGAGAAGATCGTGAGTTCAATATTCTTATGAACGACAATTATTAAATTAAAAACAAGACAACCCATGTAATGTGATGTGAGAAATTTTTTGCCAATAGGACGAGCCTTTATGACTTATGGGTTGTGGGAGCAAATTTCGTCCCACGAGAATATTCGTCTAAGATCCCGTCTTCTTCTTCTCTTCACTTTCTCTCTGCAAAACAAATAGGAATAAGAGGACCACACCGGGGGTGTTGGCCAAAGGCCCTCCGATGCCTAAGTTAGTATGTGTGTTTGTATAAAAACGGTAGCTAACAAGAGGGTACGGAGATATATGTATAGTGTGAACCGGGTGGCCGTGAGCCGTGTGTGTGGTGGCCGAGCCTTGCGTGGGAGAGAGAAAAAGTATGGCGGCTAGGGTTTGAGAGATAGAATATCTGCAGTATTTTGAGAGAGAAGTTTAGATGTATCTTCACTCTTGTGCGTAGCCATCTATTTATAGAGGGCCTCGATGAGGTTGGTGAGGTTGGTGAGGTTGGTGTGGTTGGTGAGGTTGGTGTGATTAGGGATTTAAATCAAATCCCTAATTAAGGCAAGAATCAAATAACCTCCCAATTAGTTTAGGTAACTCCCAATTAGGTTTGGTAACTCCCAATTAGGCCAATTAATCGAATAAATCCCTAAATCAAATAATCCCCAAATGGAAGGAAATCATTTGACCTAGGAAATTATTAAGGGAATAAATTGGTTTCCACATGGGTTATAAACGATAATTATAGGATCCTTTGATAGAAAAGCTCTATGATGATGTGTGTATAGGGTTTAGGGTGACTATGAAAAGCTAAAATAGAAAATGGCAGCTGACAGGGGCGGATCCACATAAGGGCAAGAGGGGTCAATTGACCCCTGCAAGCACGGAATCCATTATTGGAGGCGAAGATTACTTTCATTTATTTTTATATTACTCTATTTACTTAAGTTTATAATGTAAATAAGGAAGCACCCCCATTTGGATTCAAATAAAAATACTAGAAAATCAAATTCTCACCAAATCAAAATATGAAAAATCGGTTTTAGTGCAAAATACGATTTAGGCTAAAAATGATGGCTTATTAAGTCAATATATACTTCATATTAAAATCCTATAAAATCAAGTTTTCTTATTTGATATGTAAGGAATAAAAGCCGCCAAAAATTATCTTCAGAAAATTATTATTCTGAAAAACCATTTTTCATACTTAGCCAATATTTTTACATAAAACAATTTTTCAGTATGTATGATATGAATGCATGAAGAGACGTAAGGTCAATCTAGATAAAAAGCCTTAGATGTTCAATCCACAAAGAGTTTTACAAGAATAACCTAACTCTTACGTATTGAAGAAATATTTTCTTGAATAAGCTTTCCCTAAGACATTTACTCATAAGGGTCTAAAGTTTGAGAGCTAGAGTGCAAAAGAAATGTAGATAAAGCCCAAAATCAAAATGACGACGGACCTCAAAAATGACGTAAATGCCCTAAAATGAGCAGGATTGCGCTAATATATGCTAGCTCTTACGTCGAATAAGACGAGCCGCCTTAGGAGGCGAAGAGAATTGCGCTAATTTTTTAGTTTACTATTACATTCTTAAAGATATTTCTGGTTTATTGCAGTGTGTATCTATTTTTTTGAAGTTGATGCAGTTCTCTTTGATAATGAACATGAGTATTTTGTATGGTTTTATCTATTAAGTATGAATTATAATATTATCGTTTCATTTTGATGGGTCTATTTTGTATAGAATTTTTTTTAATCTCTTACATGTTGACCTCCGAAATGAAAATTCCTGGATCCGCCACTGGCAGCTGAGTTCATTTCTAAAGAACCGGGTGTTTTCTTTTTGTGGCGAGTTGCACACAAGGGCGGAACCAGTACATGGCTCCCATGTGCTATAGCCCAGTGCACTATTTGAAAAAATTACAAAATATCTGCAATATTTTGCCTAATATTGTTGAAACAAAAAATTTAATCAACCTTACATGTTAAATCTACTGCATACTCTAACATAAAAAGAATTTCAGTCCACCCCAGATAAATTTCTACTTCCGTCCTTGGCTGCACGCAATGCATCTTTGAAGCTTCTATTAAAGTTGAACTTTTAAACATGTGCAATTTATTTTTTTCTGAGCAAAAACATGGGCAAATTTATTTAGTAAAACTTTTAAAAAAAAACCTTTATGAAACATATAGATTCTTTTCTTCTTGTTTTGCTTTGCTCCATGTGAGAATGGAGTAACTTTTTCTGCTTTTCTTTTTGGTTCCCCTCAACTTAACACAATTTATACGATCATGGCATCATGATCAACTTAAGAAAATAACCAAATAAAGTGAGTTGAAATAAAATATTGTTACATGAAAGAATCATATTGTAAACAGTTTTTAAGGTGTAGTAACTTATAATATTTGAAAGTATGATCTGAAAAGAAAAAAGATAGATAACATACACAAACCATAAGGCGTCGGTCCTAAATTTTTTATTTATTTATTTATATTAATTATTATAGGGTTCAAGGTAAGTGGTGAATTGATCAAAGTACGAGGAAAATTGAAATTTTCAGATATGGAGTAGATGATTTTTCTTTTTTGGGTTGCGTTGTTAGGAATCAAATTCTTGAGAACTTATGTGGTACAGTGATTGCACTGGTGCAGTCAGTTGTCTTTTTTTAGAACAGTGAAACCTGTTGTGGTGGTTAACCGGTTAAAATCAGCCCAAAAAATTCATGCGCGCTACCTCCTCTTCAAAGTCTTCTTCAATTCGTCTTCTTCAAACTCTTCTTCAACTCGTCTCTTATGCAACAACAAAAAAATCGTTTCTTAAACTCACTTTCTGCAACCTCTCAGTGGCGTAGTCAGAAATTTTGTTGAGGAGGGTCAACCTTAAACAATTATGATAATAAGGTTGTAACATTATTGGATGAAAATTATTTTAGAACTCCAATGCCCAAAAAACATACCCTCATGCAAGCTACCTAAAAGCAAAAAAGGAAAGCTAATAAATCATATTTGTAAACTATGGAATCATCCATAGATCTATTTTAATTACTTAAGAAAAGGAGTTCTCATAAACACATGATATCTAAACTATAGAACTTATAATATGAAATAAAGAAGATGAAAACACCATTTTATGAGATAGAGATGCTACAAGTGTCAACCATACACAGGTCAAAAACACTTTAGAAGGGTCAAAATGTTTTTACAAAGGAGAAACTTAATATGGAAGAAGGGTCACCTGACCCTCCTAGGCCTTAGCTGGCTCTGCCTGTGCCTCTCCCTCTTCTTTTTCATCATTGTCAAAAACCCCTATTTCTAGGGTTTAGCAATTTTTTGTAATTTGATTTCGGGCATATTTTTAGGGTTTAGCATTTGGTGTTAGTAATTGGAATTGGAATTGGGTTTCATTAAAAGAAAGAAAATAAGTCAATGATTTAACATTGAGTGATTCTAGGATCTAAATGTAATATAATCAACATGTATTTGCCTAGAATAGTTATCTCCTTGTGTGTATAAACTTCTTGTATTTGTATGAAGTTAAATATCAATACAATATTAAAACTTCTCATGGTATCAGAGCCTGGTGACTCTGTCCAAACACCTTTCGCTACAAACGCACCCTACAAACATATCTCAAACACCATTAACACAACACCATGGCTGAATCAAAATCCACAGAGATTGTTGGAAACCTAATTGATCACTCAAATAACACGTAGATAAGAGTTTTGCTTGAACACTCAAATGCTGGGAGAATCACCTTTATTATTGAAAGATTAGCAATGGCGTTAAATTGAACTACAAAGAGAACTGAAAGCTAAAAATAAGCAACCCACGTTTTAACAAACCTAGCAACGTGGTACATGACTAGAGTCAAAAACAAATAAACAACTTGTACCTCAAGAAATGGGATTATTATCAATTGCTGAAAAACAACCCTACAAACTAGGAAACTCAAACTAACGGCTAGTGAATCCTAACAAACTTCAACATCCTCCCTTAAACTGAATGCTATCAGCAATCAGTTTACATCCATGAGTGAACAGACACCCATTAACTCCCGCAATCTCTGAAACACTTCCAGCTTCAGTGGTTTGGTCATGATATCTGCTACCTGGTCCTGCGTAGAACAATGAACCAAATCCACGACTTCATCCTTGGTGAGTTCTCGAAGAAAATGAAACCTAACATCAATGTGTTTGCTACGCCCATGCATCACTGGATTCTTTGAGAGCTTAATAGTAGAACTATTATCACAATAGATTGTTGTGGACGTTCGTGGTTCATGATTGAGCTGCTGCAAGATTCTCCTTAACCAAACTGCGCTTGACATGCATTTGATGCTGCAGCTATAAACTCAGCTTCGGTGGTAGATAAAGTGACCACAGGTTGTTTCTTTGAGGACCATGAAACTGCCCCTGAACTCAACATAAAGACGTACCCAAAAGTACTCTTCCTGTCATCCTGATCCCCAGCATAATCACTATCAGTGTACCCAATAAGTTCTTCTTTTCCTCCCTTCCTATAGAACACACCAAAACTCACCGTGCCCTTCAAGTATCTTAACACCCTCTTTGCAGCTTGAAGGTGCATCTCAGTAGGTCTTTCCATGAACCTGCTAATCAGACTGACACCATACATCATATTTGGTCGTGTTGCAGTTAAGTACATAAGACTGCCCACAATTTGTTTATGCAGAGTGCTATCGACTTCTATTCCCCCTTCATCCTTCATCGGCTTGAACCCTGGAACAACAAGATTATGAACTGCCTTACATTGGTGCATATTAAATCTTTCCAACACTTCTTGAGCATATTTCCGTTGACCAATATAGATACCTTCCGACCTTTGGAGCACTTCTAACCCGAGAAAGTAACTCATTCTTCCAAGATCAGTCATATCAAACTCAGTCATCATAGAAAGCTTGAATTTTCTGAACATAGACTCATCATTTCCAGTGAATATAAGGTCATCAACATAAAGACAAGCAATTAACATTTTACCTCCATCCATTCTTTTGACAAATAAGGTGTGTTCATGCGGACACTTCTCAAAACCTTCCTTTATGAAATAGGACTCAATGCGGTTGTACCAAGCTCGAGGAGCCTGTTTAAGACCGTATAAGGCTTTTTTCAGCTTGTATACCATGTGCTCATTCCCCTTTTGTTCATAGCCAGGAGGTTGTGCAATGAACACTTCTTCATTTAATTCACCATGTAGAAATGCCGATTTGACATCTAATTGATAAACAGTCCAAGCATTCCAAGCTGCAAGTGAAAGAATGACACGAACTGTATCCATCCGAGCCACAGGTGCAAATACCTCTTTATAATCTACTCCATATCGCTGGTTATAGCCTTTGGCAACTAGTCGAGCCTTGTGCTTATCCACTTCACCTTTCTCGTTAAGCTTTGTTTTGTAAATCCATTTTACTCCAATAACCTTTCCATCTGATGGCATTTCTGCCAATTCCCATGTTTTATTCCTTTTTATCGCCTTAATTTCTGCATCCATTGCCTTCTTCCATTTGTCACTTTGCACGTCTTCTTCATATGTGATAGGATCAAAGTCAGCAAATAAAGCTAAGTGAGCCATACCTTCCTCCTCAATGAGACTATCTCCACTCACATAGTCTCTCATCCAAACTGGTGGTCGTCGAACACCTCCTTCTATGGCAGGTGTGTCTATCTGGTCATGCTGATCAGGGACATCGCTTTCTTGTGTTGCCTCATCAGTTTTAGACTTTTCTTCATCCATTTCCCACTCAAGATCAGCCATGATTGTTTCTTGGTGATTGTCACTCCAGTCCCAAGCTTTATCTTCTTCAAAAATAACATCACGGCTTATCACTATCTTTTGAGAAATTGGATTGAAAAGTCGATAGGCCTTGGATTCCTCGTTGACTCCTAGTAGGATGCACTTCATACTCTTATCATCAAGTTTAATCCTCTTGCTGTCAGGAACATGCACATGTGCTAAACACCCAAAACCCTGAAGTACTCCACTGATGGTTTTGAGCCGCTTCATGCTTCCTCTGGCGTTATGTTTCTCACTGCTCGAGTTGGACTTCTGTTGAGCACATGAATTGTCCAGTTTGCTGCTTCTGGCCAGAAAGTTCGTGGGATTTTCTTTTATGTAAGCATGCTGCGAACCATGTTCATAATAGTCCTATTCTTCCTCTCTGCAACGCCATTCTGTTGAGGAGTGTAGGCAGTTGTCAACTGTCTTTGAATTCCATTCATACTGCAAAAGTCTGTGAATTCTAGTGAAGTGAATTCACCTCCGCAATTTGTACGCAGACTCCTCATGTGTGAATTGGTTTCTTTTTCAACCTTAGCCTTGAAACTTTTGAAAGTGCTAAGTGCTTCTGACTTCTCAACCAAGTAGTACAACCATGTTTTCCTACTATAATCATCAATAAAGGTAATAAGATACCTTTTCTTATTGTTGGAGATCGGAGTAATAAGGCCACATATGTCTGCATGCACAAGTTGAAGAATCTGAGATGCCCTCCATGTACTCTGCTTTGGAAATTTGTCTCGTTGTTGTTTTCCCACCAAGCACTCTTCACAAACTTTTGTGTGTACTTGGAACTTTGGTAAGCCCTTCACCATATTCTTCTGTTGGAGGATTTTTAGACCACTCCAACCCAAATGGCCATATCTGCAATGCCATAGGTAAGGTTGATCATCCACAATAGTGTTGAAACACTTCTATCCTTGTGGTTGGATGCGAGCCAGTAGGATAAACATTTGATTTGCTGCCATTGTGGTCTCCCATAACCGTCCTCTCTTTGGATGATAAATCTTGCATTTTCCATGTTTGATAAGGAAAGCAAGACCCTTCTCTTGCAATTGTCCAATACTTAGCAAGTTATTCTGTAAGTCCGGCACATAGAATACTCCTGTGATAACCTGCATGATCCCATTCACTTCCATACGAACATTCCCTTTTCCCAGCACGGCCATGCTTGAATTATTCCCCAACTTCACGGATTTCCTGAAGGTATCATCAAGATCTGAGAACAGCTCCTGCTTGCCACACATGTGATTGCTGCAGCCCGAGTCCAGAAACCATACTTCTTCTCTGTCACCCTTAACATCATCCACGTAAGCCATCAACAGCATTTCTTCACTGTTTTCTGCGTAGAAACCCTTTGAATCCCTCTCCTTCTTAGGACATTCCCACTGAAAATGCCCAAATTCATGACAATGGTAACATTCGAGAGTAGACTTATCAAATCCATTTCTACCTCTGCCACATCCTCTGCCTCTGAAATTACTGCGTCCACCTCGCCCGCCTTGTTGGACATCATGAGTAACCTTTAAAGCTTGCTCATCTAATGTGTGTCTCCCCATCCTTTGCTCGTGTACCAACAGGCTGCTCTGCAGTTCATCGATGGACAAGATGTTGAGATCATGTGATTCTTCAATGGAGCATACCACATAGTCATATTTGGTAGTCATAGATCTCAGGATCTTTTCGATTACCACCACATCTGTCATCTTTTCCCCATGCATCCGCATCTTGTTGGCTATGGTGAGATTCGTGCCAAGTACTCATTTACTGTGTCTCCTTCCTTCATATGCAGGATTTCAAACTCTTTGCGAAGAGCTTGTAACTGTGCACGTTTAACGCGTGCTATGCCTTGGTACTTTTGCTTCAAGGAGTCCAAGATGTCTTTTGCGGTATCTTTCTTCAATATCGTCTCCAAAACTGATCGATCAATGGCCTGGAACAAGTAATTCTTGGCCTTCAAATCCTTTAGCCTTTGATCAGTAATGGTCTTCATTTGCTCATCTGTGAGATTGCTCTCGTCTGCTTCTATAAGAATTCCAGTCTCCACCAAGCTCCAATATTCTTTGGAGCGCAAGAAATTCTCCATGAGCATGCTCCAATGATCATAGTGTCCATCAAGTCTCGAAATTTCTAGTTGCACAAAACTACTTTCAGTCGTCATGGCTTCGTTGTTGAAGGATGAAATGAGTTTCACTCAGGCCCTGTGAAGGGGCTCTGATACTAGATGTTGGAAACCTAATTGATCACTCAAATAACATGTAGATAAGAGTTTTCCTTAAACCCTCAAATGCTAGGAGAATCACCTCTTTTATTGAAAGATTAGCAATGGCGTTAAATAGCCTTACAAAGAGAACTGAAAGCTAAAAATAAGCAACCCACGTTTTAACAAACCTAGCAACGTGGTACATGACTAGAGTCAGAAACAAATAAACAACTTGTCCCTCAAGAAATGAGATTATTATCAATTGCTGAAAAACAACTGAAATTACCTGTAGGATGACTAAAAACGCCTAGAGGGGTTGATTAGACCAATTAAAGATTATAACCAATAAACAAAAATAAAACTTTGGTAGCGGGATTGATATGGCTTATCAATCCTGAAACATGCCGGACATAAAAATAAAGGAACACGCAGAGAATTATTTTACGTGGTAAAACCCCACCTCTGGGGAAAATCCACGGGACTCCTCACCCAACTCAAATCCACTATAGAACAATGATTACAAGAAGTACTCACACACTCATCCTAGACACCTTCTAGATAATGTTTACCGACTTCTTCGTAACTCAACTTCTGTCACACGGGATGATCTTCGACACTCCTTATGTTGAACGCACATCGGCCACGATTGCTTCAAGCTCGCCGGAGTAAAACCGCCACCACGGTCTGATGCCCTCAACCGTATGAGTCACCGAACAATGCAAATGAATGCAATATGAATGATTAAAGTGTTTGATAAATCACCAAGTAAACATGGAACACTTGATGATCTATCTCAAAAATATGCGTGACTTTTTCTTAGAATTCTCTATGCTCAACCAAAATATGTGAAAAGCTACGTATACAAAGAGATGCACCCCATGTTTTAAACAAAACCCATTCTATTATTTTCCGGAAGTGCACCACTCTACCAAAACAATATCCAGATATTTATTCAATTTGATACTATAAGAATCCAAGCTGATTTCGTCAGCTTATGACTTTACAATTATAGTCCAATATGGACTCTAAGTACAGACCCAAATATGACAGACTTCCAATAGGATTACAAGGGTCCAACTAGGATTACTATTAGTTATTATTCAATTATGACTATTTGACTCAATTTGAATTCGTCAGCTTATGCAATAGCCTTACTTCCGATTAAAACAATTGTTATTTAATCACACAATATTAATCAAACAATATTAATCTAATCCTATTAAAAATAGGATTAATATAGTGAAAATAACTCCAACTAGGAATCCTATAATGAATGCATGATTATGTCATGATTTACCTGAAATCAAGTTCCCCATACGATCAAGTCATGCTTTGAAAATCCGGTATTGAATGTGTTGCGCCAAAACTTCTAGTAGACAATTTTCACTCACTAATTCCCAACCTATGCTAGAGTCTAGGAAATGACAATACAATTTCATACTAACAACAACCCTACAAACTAGGAAACTCAAACTAACGGCTAGTGAATCCTAACAAACTTCAACAACGTTCACCTCTCTGATCCGCTCGTTTTACACAACTCCGACACATCGGGACTTTCCCTAGTTAGCATGAAGCTCGAAGGCCACAACTATGGTCAATGGAGCCGATCTATGCATCTTAGACTCAGCGCCAAGAGCCAGCTTGGATTGATTGATGGATCAATCAAGGCACCCTCATCCAATGACACAAAATTCCCATTGTGGCAACGCTGCAATGACATGGTTTTGTCATGGATTCTACATTCCCTTCATCTTGGTATAGCCAGTAGTGTCCTCTATGCTAAAACAACGGCAGCCGTTTGGTCTGATATTCGAGATCATTTTTCATAAAGCAATGACTCCAGGATTTATCAGATTCGACAAGAAATTGTCGAGTGCCGACAAAGACCACAATCTATCTCCATTTATTATAAAAAATTGAAAGCTCTTTGGGATGAATTGGCTTCATACCAAGAGCCTTTTATATGTGACTGTGAAGGTCTGAAGAAACTTGCCGAGAGAAAAGAAAAAAGAAAGAGTGATGCAATTTCTAATGGGCTTGAACCACACGTACTCAACGGTTCGTGGATCGATTCTAATGATGAATCATTCGCCTGATACACGCAAAGTTCATGGTCTGGTTCTTTAGCATGAGCGCCAAATAGAGGTGACCAGTCGGAATGACAACTTGGTCACTCCACATGCAATGCAAACCGATTGTTCCTTGGTGGCAGGATCTTCACAACCACCCAAATCCTTGAAGTGCACATACTGTGATGGGGATGGACATCAAAAAGAACGAAGCTACTACATCATTGGTTTCCTTGTGGGCCATAAATGGCATGGGAAAAATGTCAAGCCCAGAAACCAATGTTCAGGACCAACTGCTTACAACATTGAAGTCAATCAGCCACCAGCCAAACATACTGACACAACCAGGGCAACCACCAGTGATTGCCCAACCTTCACCACTGAGGAGTACAATGAACTTATTGTTATGCTTCGTAATAAGAAGGGTCATGGTCAGCCATTAGCACATGCAACAAGTATCATTACACCCACTTGTAACATTCCACATTATATTGGATTGTGGATATCGGGGCAACATATCACATTTCTCATTTGTCTCATACACATAATCAAACTGCGACGCATCATGAATTTGTTGGTTTGCCCAATGGAGAACAGGCAGAAATACATACCATTGGGTCTATTAAATTATCACAAGATTTTCCTCTTGATGGTGTTCTACATGTCCCAAAATTTCATGTCAACTTGTTATCTGTGAGTAAAATAACTTGGGCTCTACGATGTCTAGTAATTTTTTATCTGGATTTTTGTGTTGTACAGGACGTGGATACAAAGAAGACGATTGGCCTGGGCAAGCATTTTGATGGGCTTTACTACCTCACGCCTACCTAAAATCCTCACCTTGCTAGTCCTGTTCGACGTATTTCAGATATTTGGCATCAATGTCTAGGACATTCGTCACCTGCCCATCTTCACTCTCTATCAAAGACTATTCCTGAAATAATGTTTAATTCCCAGCATATTTGTGATGTTTGCCCTTTGGCAAAACAAACTAGATTACCTTTCACTTATAGTTCAATTAAAACAGTTGCACCTTGTGATCTTATTCACTGTGACATTGGAGACCTCACAACACCCGTACACATTCCAGGACACGTTATTTTTTTTACTATTGTTGATGATTTTACCCGTTTCATATGGGTTCGTCTCATGCATTTTAAATCTGATACACAAACCATCTTACAATCATTCTTTTCTTGGGTTAAAACTCAATTTCATCGTAACATTAAGACCCTTCGTTGTGACAATTATGGTGAATTTCTATCCATGCATTCATTCTTCATCGCTCATGGCACTAATTTTCAACATTCTTACACATACACCCCTAAAAAATGGGGTAGTTGAACGAAAACATCATCATATTTTGAATATTAGTCAGACACTTCGTTTTCAAGCCAACTAACCCTTACAATTTTGGGGGAAAAGCCTTCAAACTGCCTGTTACCTTATCAATCGCCTCCTAATTCCCTTACTCTCTCATCAAACACCTTATGAGATTTTATACAGGACTTCTCCTTCTTATTCTCACCTACGGGTTTTCAGGTGCCTTTGTTATGTCACTAAACCTTACACCCCACTTACAAATTTGACACCCGAGCTCGCCGTTGTCTTTTTCTTGGGTATCCTCTTAGTCATAAGGGTTATCGAGTCTATGACCTTGACACAAAGAAATTTTTTATCTCTCGGGATGTCATTTTGCACAAACATACATTTCTCTTTTTGGATCTTCCACCTGAAAATCAAACTAACACATCCATTCTCCATATTCCTCATGCGGCTCCAGGCCCCATTTGACACTAGCCCACATGTCTCTAGGCCCAACTTTGACAGTCTCACCTCCAGCAGACACGACCTATGTTGACCCACACCTTCCCTCTTCAGATCCACTTCCAGGCCTAATTCCTTTTCCATCTCAATGACGCCTCTCTCTCCTCTCGATGGCGTCTCTGGTTCTCAAACCTCTCACCCCACCTCCGATCCCACTGACCTTCCACCGGTCAACCCAACTCCCATTGACCTACCACTATTACTTCGCCGATCTGAGTGTGTCAAACATCCCTCGTCTCATCTTCAGGAGTATCAAGCTTTTTACACCGCCTTGCTCACGCCTAGAGTCGTTTATTGGTCCATGTCTGGAAACTGGTATCCACTTCATCGGTATATCTCTTACTCTGGCTTATCTCCTACTTATTAAAATTTTGTGTGTAATATCTCTCATTTGATCGAGCCATCTTCCGATGCACATGCCTGTCATGACCCCAAGTGGGTTGTTACAATGCACTCGGAGTTGCAAGCTTTTGAGGCCAACAACACCTGGTCTTTGGTTTCTCTACCTCCCGGCCATCGCCCAATTGGCTGCAAGTGTATTTTTTGGATTAAATACAACTCTGATGGCACCGTTGACCGTTGCAAGGCCCGACTTGTTGCCAAAGGGTTCAATCAACGCGAGGGCATTGATTTCCATGACACATTTGCTCCTATTGCGAAATTAATCACCGTCCGTTGATTGTTGTCCATTGCCGTTGTTCGACATTGGCATCTGCATCAAATGGATGTCCAAAATGCCTTTCTCCATGACGACCTCCAAGAGGAGGTTTACATGTTACCGCCGCCTGGTTCTCGTCGCTCGGGGGAGGAGGTTGTATGTCGACTTCAAAAGTCCTTGTACGGACTTAAACATGCTCCACAAAGATGGTTTCGAAAGTTTTCATGTGCTATTTGTGGCATTAGTTTCAAGTAATCTCGAGCCGATTACTCTTTGTTTGCACATGTACATAGAAGTTCCTTAACTATTATATTTCTTTATGTGGAGAAAGCAAGATGGGTTTGATAGTCATACCATTGCGGTTGTTTCAAGGCGCATTAGGACGGATGAAGTATCCAGAGTGAACACTAAAAAATTGTTGAAAAAGTTTCTATCGCTTTGGTGCCAATAATACAAGCCGAGGTCAAGCGCTCAGTGTTGGAACTCATTGATAAGGTAATGAGTGAAGTGAGTTCCTTCATGAAAGATGCAAGACAACTTCTACTTGTGGGACATGGAGATATAAATGCAACTACGGAGGACAAGGCATTGAAAAAAACCCATGAAGGAAGTGAGAATGTTGTGACCAAGACTAGTGAAGAATGTAGCAAATTAAACGAGAAATGTGCATTTGACGTGAACAATCCATCAACACCATTACCGGATGGACAAAGTTGCATTCAAGCTGAGGTATGATGAGCGATTAAGAGTTTGAAGATCGACAATAAGTTAGTTTCTTATTACCGTTTACATTTGTTATGTATGCATTTATTTGGATTACAACCATATAGAATTAAAATGACAAAGAAATAAAATTGTTTATATGTTGTAATATACTTAAATAGTGTTTATTCCTATATCTAATATTCGAATTCCCATTTCTACACAGTTTATAATTGGAGTGGAAAAGAGGAAGGTCACGAAGTTGCCCCATGGCGATCGAAGTCGAATAAAAACACATTGTACCGGCGAAAGGCATCCACGACATCATTGTAAAGAGCCATGCGTTGACCTAACAATTGGAAAGGCAAAGCCGATGCAGAAGATGGAGTCTAAGATAAAAATTGGGCCATTCAAATTAAAACCTAGTGACTTATAAGATTCCGATTTGGATTTATTTAGTTATATTTGTAGGCTTAATGACACTTCAAGGTAAATAGTTACGACTCTTGAATTAACAAATCGACCAAATTCCCTCTATGTAGTCGTCTACGCCAATTTTATTATAACAATTGATTTCTTCTTTCGGTGTAGTGAGGAAGTTATAATTGACATGGAAAAAGGACATCATGTGACCTGAGGTGAGTTGATGTGCCTCAGGCGGAAAAGTGAATTACTGACCAAGTGATTAACGCGCAAGTGTGTTTATCTACAAGAAAAGGGATAAAGGAGTTGGTACTTCCCCATATATTTATCGGTACGTTAATATTTTCCAAGTGTTATTGGTTGTTATTTAATAAATGAATTTCAGTTTAAACTATATCTCAGTGTAGGATCAAGTTAATTATACAAGTGATTATAAGTTTGACCATTTGGGTGTCAAAATGAGAAGGGAAAACTCAAAGTAGTTCATTGTAGGCCTTAAGAAGTGCGATAAGGTATCAAATTATGTTGTGTTTGGCAATATCTTTAGCTAGGTTATTTATATGCATGAATTACTAAGTAACTCATTGTGCTCCTAGATGTTCATCCTCTTTTGGATCAAATCGGGAGTCATTGGTATTTGGTAGTGGTGCGTGTTGGTGATCAAAAGGTCGAAATATGGGATAGCCTCCCAAATGCTAAATATAACGCATCTCATTAGAAGAAGTACAAGTTCATGGATTAGAGTGTGCTAAGGTTTTAGTTCAAAAATGTTATGTTTGCACTTTTAAAGTGTATGAAAAAATGTAACGTGTTGTTTTTGGATATGAAAAAAAAAAAATGTTATGTTTACGTTTAGAGTATTGTGCTAAGATAATTTTTTTGGTTAAAAAGTAGATTAATGTTTGCACTTTTAAAGTTTATGTTTTCAACAGTGTGCTAAATTGGTATTTATTTTTAAAAAAATGCATGTTTCTACTTTTAAAGTGTAGTGTAACCGGTGGTTAGTTGAATTTTGTAATTGCGTATAGGCAGTCTTGAATTGCATTCGAGAACTGATATTGCATGTTATGATAGGCAATTGCTTTGTCTTACATGCAATGGTATGTTGTTACATGCAAACTATAATGACTGTAATGGTATTTTGGATAGATATTGGTGTGTAATACAAATAAAATGACTGTCATATTTTTTCCTTAATGTTTAGATCTCTTTATCAGTCCCAACACTTCTAGAAAATCTACCACTACCCATTGAATATTTAGATACAAATTCATAAAAGTGGCTTTTAATTTTTTTTTTTTTGAAAACTAATAATCCCACCATGCCTATTGAAGGTTTTTGGGATAGACATTGGTGTGTAATACAAATAAAGTAATTTTCATTTTCCCCCTTAATATTTGGGCCTCTTTTATCAATCCCCAACATTCATTGGAAAATTTAAAAAAATCAGGTATAAATTCTTATAAAATACAAAGAAAAAAATTCATTACAAATTGTATGCTGTCTGCTGACACAAACTCAGTCAAACTCATTGGTGGGATTCTATGCCTCCACACACTAATATCGAATTTTGAGAATAGATAAAACTCATTGTCTAAATAGTATAACCTACCAATGAGGCTTTGACATGTATCATGCTTTTCCCCCAAAATTTCAAAATTTGAAATTTCAAAATCCCTCTCTTTTTAAGCTATATACTCATCTTCAGCCACATATAGGAGAAGCGGTGTCACGCCCCAAAATCGAGACACGTGACAGCGGCATGTACCTTGAGGATCCCGAAAGTACAACACCTAGATCCGAGGGTTATACTCCCAAGATTCCCAAAATGCGATAAGTCTTTTTAATAAAATAGGTTGGATCAGAGTTATAAATAACAATGGGAAATTGAATAAAACATTATATAGTCTTTATTGATGAAAAACCAACCCCAGAGGTTAAAGAAAAGTACGAGTAACCTTTCAAGTTATTTTACAAACCATAAATTTAAATACACACCAACCATCCAAAATTTATACAGGTGAGGGATATGAACAGCAAACAAACTCAACTCCAGGAAGAGGAAATCACGACCTGTCAAAGAAGGATAAGGAATAGGAACAAGCTGTTGACAGTCCATGGACAGCAACAAGTTGATGCTCAAGGATTTTGATCTACAAGGAAAAAGTAGGGGTAAGCATCACATACATTTATTTGCCCCGTTGGAGGCTCTTGGAAAGATTTGAAAATATATAGCAAAATAACATAGTAGTATTTATGAAAACAGTGAAAAGAACATGCACAACACAAACCATTTCCATATAAACATATGATCAAAACAGTTGGCATGCTCACACAACTTTCGTAAACGTTTCCAGGTACCCATAATATGCTTGTCTGACAACCGATCCCAATAGGCCAACTACCCCTACCAGAAATAAAAATATAACCAACTTACCTGGTACGGTAGCGAAAGTGTCCATTTACTAGCTACACCTCATCGACTAAACCTCACACAATGGTATTGGTAAAGTCTGTCCATGTAACCCCTCTGGAGGTTTAGGGAATCGAAACCCAAGGAAGTCACTATGCCTTTTTCACTCTCAGGTCGTCGAGGATAATGCCCGCAGACGTATATCCTCAAAACTTTGGAGAACCAAAACCAAGCATTCATGAAACCAAACAATATGGCATCCAAAAACAGTGTATCTTTTGCACACAACAATATTTACTATGTCATACATACAGACAAAATACAAGTCTGAGAGTGAGTCCTCCTACCTAGAATCCAATGCGTAAGCCTGACTTGCCCTCTGCATCTTCGAACTCAAACTGGCCACTGCTGAGTAACTGAAGCATAATCCAACATTCAAAATATTACAACAAATCCTTGATTACACTTTAGTCCTTTTTCTTGTCTTTAATTGCACTGTGGTCCTTAAACTTAATCCAGATTTCAACTTAATCCTTATAAGTCCTTAAAATTCCAAGTAATTCCAAAATAGTCATTGTACTGTATGAAAAGTCCAAAATTGTCCCAATAGTCATTGAAGTTCCATCCCTGGTTCGAAAAAGGTAAAATAAACGGTACGGTAGAATTAAAGTCTAAATAGTACTTTGTTGTTCATACATGGACCAGAGAAATAGGTATAATTTAGTTCAAGAATTTTAAGGAAGGAAAATGACAAAAAGATTATCCAATATGATTAGATTTCAATTGGACAGAATAACGGCATATAAGGTAGATTTTAGGATTAACTTCGAAATTACCCAATTATAAAATAGTAAAAATTGAGTATTTGACAAGTTTAAATTTGGGCAGCATAACGACTAGGAAAGGAAATATGGAATTAAAAATGAATAAAATACGAGGTAAGAAAGAGAAATTACCTTGGTAAAATACTATGATGAATAGTACCCCGGGTGAAGCTCGCACGAAATGATGAATAGTAGACACCGCGAGCGGTTTCGAGATGAATAGTAATTTTGAATAAATAGTGCTTGTGAATAGTAACTATGAATAGTGATTTCTTGGGATAAATAGTAATTCTGAAAAATATCGGAATAGTGACTTTGATGGTGGAGGAGAAGAGGAAGAGAGGGAGGATAATTTTTATAGAAATCCCCGACGGCTCGGATCGATTCGAATATTTAATTCGAAGGCTTAGATTAAAAGATGAGTTTTGGATCATGTGTAGGAAGGTACATGATGGCTCCAAAATGGATGGTACATATGCATTCCTAACAACCAAACTAAAGGCCTAGATCAAGTCAAAAGTCTTTGATTTGATCTACAGTCCAAATCTAATATAGAATCAAATCAACGGCTAGATTAACGTGCGTACGGTATAGTGGTACACATCCTAGTTTTTCTAGTCTTCCAACAAATCAGATTTTGACATGTGGCATGATGACATGTTCCAACCAATTTGAAAATGCCATGTGAAAATTCTAATTTAATTTCCTATTTTCCAACTTCGAAAATTCACTAAAAATACTTCCGAGTTCTGAAAAATTATCCGAAAAATAGCACAAGCTCGTAATGACGTTTATTAATTTTCCATGATGTCAAAACACCAAAATTCTAACTTCATAATTTCGGACATATGTTAATCTTAAACATAATGGCAATATTTACTTGGAAAAAATGCCACTTACCTCAAAATGGACCGTGTAATTTTTACTATGCACGAAAAATATTATGGAATTTTTTCAGGGCGTCACAAGCGGCATGGTTCAAGGTTGGAGTTTGAGCTTTTTCTATCACTTTTTATCTTCTCGTCCATTGTGGATGTGAGGCTTCTCTCCTGATGTATTTTGTTCTCGATTTTGTAGACCAAAGCAAAATACTCATCTCCGGCCTTTGTCTTGCTAGATTTTGATTTCCAAACTCTGTTGAGTTCTCTATTTTTCCGCCTTATCTTTCATACTCTATCTCTCTATAATCAAACATTTCTCAAGCCTCTCTCTCTCTCTCATGCTTACCTTTTTGTTTTATTTATAGTAATCTAGCTTGCTGTTGTCAATTGATCTAACAACATGGGTTATTTTGGTAAGGTTTTGTTGTACAAGTGAATGCTCTGATACCACTTGTTGTGAAATCCGCTTCCAACACGAGTCTCCGAGGCACCGCTCGTTAAGATAAACAAGCCCCAGTACCTCTTGGTGAGCGAAAAATCATTCCAAGACCTCTTGGATTGCGGAAACTCCCCAAGAACTTGCTATCAATGGATTTTACAACTGGCACACACACGAACATACAAGTATGAATTGAATGCAAACACCTCCAGAACAAGCATACAACCATGGACACAAAGACTTATAGAAGTTCGGCCAACTCTTGCCTACATCATCTTGGTGATCCCCTTTAGAAATTTCACTAATGATATAGTTTGTTACAACTTTGGTTTACAAAAGAAACCCCTTAGAATACTACTTTTTCCCCAAGCTCACTTTTCTCTCACACCCTGCTCAAACCTTTGATGCCCCTGCTTTGCCCTCTTGCAAAGCTTACAATGCTTGTTTCTCATGTGTTTCCCTTTTGCCCCATAGCCTAAGCCCCCTTGCTTTAGCTCTCTTAGACACCTTGCATTTTCAGCTATCTTGCTCTCAAAAAACTTGGAACTCCCAGCCCCTTATTTGAAGCCTTTGCTCCTTTGGGGCTAGAAGCCCCCATTTGCTCTTTAAGCCCTTGCTCTCAAGCTCTAGCACTTGTCTCCTCTCTTGAGCCCTTCTCTTTTGTTGCCTTGCATCTACTTCCCCTTTAAATAAAACTCATGCAAAACACAAGTCACCCACATGCATACAATATTCACTCACATGCACCCTATGCACTCACATGAATCCAATGTACACACACATGTAGCCAATGTACACACACATGCAGCCACCCAACTTGGACTTTGTGTTAAGCTAGTCTCCAATGGCTGCACCTTTAGCCATCAATCTTGGAAGCAACTTGAAACAAGTCAACAAACATCCACAAAACATGTTCCACCATTCCCTACAACTTGCCAAACTCCCTAGAAGACGTGGAAGACTTTGGAAGTACTTGAAGTTAGGTAGGAAACCCAAACACATGTGGAAAACATCTGAAAAACCCGTGGAATTAGAAACAACACTTTGTCTGCCGCTTGAGCATGAACAGTGATCCGCTCGAGCACCGTGAACAGTACCCCCAATCGAGCATGAATAGTAACCCGCTTGAGCACCAAAATCAGACTTGCTTCCTTTTGCATTTATGGTGAGCCAATTTTTCCAACAGGTTTGGTACTTTCTTCCACATGTTCTACACTAAGAATTATTATTTATTATATATGCGTCCTTTATGAACTATTTTTTGAACTATATGAAGGAGATGTGGTCGATTCCTCCTAAAGGTTGCTAACAAAAGAATGGTTAAAGTTGAAGGTTAAACATCTGGGGGTTTTTTTTGGGGTAAGAAAACAAGAAAAGAAATTCTATGTGATTCATAGATATTGGCCCACAAGAGAAAATGAATGGTTATGGTGTCAAAATACAACCATGTTTAAGAAGTACCTTGTATACTTGGACATAACAAATTGAAAGGAAAAAAAGTAAAAAGAAAAAACCAATGGATTGCACCAATAACCAATTAAAAACCACTGGTGTGAAAGTTTTTTTAAAATACCGTAAATGCATTTGGAGATTGATATCAATTGCTAAAAAGAAATTGTAAAGGGACAATTATCATATGTTAAAATATAATTATAAAGGGACTAATATCTCATAATTATATTGTTTATCTATTTTGTACAATGGGATGGACTGACCACTCAAATGGTCTCTTTAGAGCAATACCCACCTCAATCTAGGACACTATTAAGTTAATTGTGGCTGCATAGTTGCTATTGATACAAGGGGACTATCAATTGTATCTAAAATTAACAATAAACACAAACTCAAAGCAGTGGCTAGTCTTTTTTTTTAGTAGTGCATGCCATTATTATCGGCACATAACGCACCACGGGAACCTACTGCGGGCATTGTTTACTTGAGGAGCCATGTGTAATTGTTTTCTTCGCAGCACTAAATGAACCACATGTAGTGGTTTTGACATTGCATAGTAGATCACTTATAAACCCTTTCTTCATAACACACTTTTTCCCCCCCATGAATTTGGTGATAATAGATAAGTTAGAACGTGTATGATAGGATGATCAAAAAATTATGGACATGAGGGGTTGTTTTATAGAAATATGTAGAAGCAACATAGAGAGTAGTTGATGCAATTATGCAAGCAATGATGGGTGTGGTTGATGATTGATGCAATTGTACAAGCAATGAGGAAGGGTGTGGTTGGTGGTTAATGCAATCTTGAAAAATCTTTGAAATGCTAAAAAACAATTCTCACAAAAAGTAGTAAAAGATTTAGATTTTTACAAACTTTGTTTCTAGTAATATGATGTGATTGTTATTGGCACTCAAAAAATATGTTTGGTAAATACATGTCATTTCTCATTAAGTATGCATATTTTAACTTAATCAATCTATGATAAAATGTGTATTTTTTAAAACATATTTATTTTATTTGGGCCAAAACACATATGTATTTTAATTAGGCTAAAACCAATACAATTTTAACCAAACACAATACAATTGTAACCCTAAAGCCTAAACCCAATTCAATTTTAACCCTAAAGCCCAAACCCAATACAATTTTAACCCTAAAGCCGAAATTCCCACTACGTCTCCAGCAAATCGATCAACTATGTGCAAAATTCAAAATTGAAAAATTGTGAAAGACCCTTGCCAAATTCCCCTATTACGTCTCCACCACATTTCCCCATATTGTTAGGTTGGTTAGTTCACCCAAATTCTGTCAAATAGTTTGGTTCATTGCCCCAATTCACCTATACCGTCTCCACATTCAGAGGTCATATTTGAAGCCTAAAACCTAAATCTGACAATGAAGGAGAAGAGGTCGACTAAGGTTGAAGCATATGGTGATGGTTCCCAGCTACGAAAGAGCACACCTGCCAAGGCTAGAATTGCAAGCTTTCACTCGTGACCTCAAGCTCTAAAAAATAGATGCCAAAAAAAGTATTCTCATGTCCTATGTAGTGGGGTTTTCGGTGTACGTGTGTTCATACCAACGGACCGAAATCCATCTTCACCCTTGCTTCACATCGAATTGGAGGAACATATCTCCTTCAAGGTATTCTACTCTGGCCAATTGGATTGTGTTTCTTTCTTCTTTTATTTTTTAATTGTATTTTGGATTATGTTTCTTGCTTCTTTGTACCTCATATGGATAATGTACATAAACAATTGTACTACACATGATTTACATTAATCAAATCCGCTTGCAAATGTAACAATTATTTAGGTTGTTTATTTGCAACTTTGGCCAATATTATTCATGTTTTTTTGTTTGTCCTCTTGGTCATCTCGAAGCTGTCTATTTTATGGTCATTGTAGGACTTAAGGGTTACGTCATGATATTCGGACGTTGTATTTCAAGGATGTGTTGGATTTACGAGTCTTTCTAGGTTTAGTTTGATTATGTTCAAGTTTTCCAAAATTGGGTTTTCAATAGGATTTGTTGCACAAGTTTTAAGCTTTTTTTTGGTAAACATTTTAATAATAAAGCTCTCGTTGATGATTAAAACTCATTCCTAACAATAGCCACAAAACACAATAATATATCAAAGTACACACAAGAAATAAACTATATACAAAAGCATCTTGTCCATCACTAAACCTACATTTCATGCTCATTGTTACATGTAAACTAAGTTCCAACAGTTCAATTATTTTGGGTTGAACTAGTAGATAAGGTAATAGGTTCACCACTGTTGAATGAGAACCCATCGTCACTGTTAAGGGTAGAACCGGTTGGGTTTCAAGTATAAAAACCATCAAAATCAGACAAATAAACCACATAGTTGGCTCTGGATTGAGAAACTATTTCAATGGCATCACTGTAGCTAATGTCCGGCGACGGCTCATTCTGGTTACTATACTGATAACTTTGACTACCTGAAGGCATATTCACAGCTGCGTTTCTACTCGGATGCAAGTTTCTTTGAGAGCAATTACACTTTATGTGTCCATATCTGCGACACAAATGACATTGTCGACGCTTGCGCGTTCCACCCCGGCTTCCTTAAGTGTCTTTTTTCCTAACAATATTTAGATCTTTCACAATATTTTGAGAAGATTGCCCAACACTACCCAATTTAAGACGTGTCTATTTTTCCTTTAGTCATAAGCCTTCACATATTCCCTCCCATCTACTAAACTCACTCGTCAAAATGGCATAGACATATGCACTCTTCGATGCATACAAACAAACTTTGTTTGACATAGCACTTGAACTGCCGTACCTCGCCATTTCTACAACTTCTTTGCTAGTGCCTTCCCCCAAAATTTTGTTGGAAGCATCGCTTTAGGCACTCTATCCATCTCTTTTTTATGAGCAATGAAGGAATTTCACTAAGGTGCTAGCACTTCATTACATAAAACAGGTGGCAACACGGGATGAGATCTCTTCACTTTCATATTTCTAGCATCCACACTCTATCCGCATATTTTTCCCACCATGGTACACACAAGTCCAATTACTATGCGGTTCACCATATTTTGATAATATGTACACACGACCTCCAAAATTATGCATCACCTTATCATGGGTAAATGTCGAACAAGCTTCGATCTCATAATGTACCAATACAAAGCACCTATGCATGTAAATTTGAGAAGTTTGATGCTCGAGTTTTGTCAATGTGGTATTCCTAAGACGTAACATGGCCCTATCAATTGTCGAAATGCATTCAAACAACTTAACGTCTTTCATCATGTAATCCTTCAAATACTTGTTCAAAGACTTCACGCGTTGAGTGGTGCCCATACCACCGAAATTTTTTCCTCTAAGACATGATTCGGCCCATGAGTCTTCTTCTCAAACTCGTCCAACGCAAATGGTTCCCAAAGACATGCTTGAAAATCTCTTAACAGTTCATCATCCTTCAAGTTATTATGTGTATTCCTTGACACATGCCATGAGCAAAATCGAGGGTTAGACATGGAAAACACATCATCACTGGCTTTACGCATTGCCTCATCTCCATACGTCAATATTGATATTAGCTTCTTATTTTCATGGACGCCATGAATGACTCCAATGCCCACTTGTAAGTTTCAAATGTCTTGTCAAACAATAATGCGCAAGCAAACCTTATAGTGGATCGGTGGTTGTTCATACCAATAAACAACACTAGGGGCTTGTCATATATATTTGTTTTGTACGTATTGTTGAATATAATGACGTCTCCAAAGGCAATGTAATCCAAAAGTGAAGTGGAGTCCCTCCAAAACAAATTAGCAAGACTATTTTCCTTGTCAACACTAAACCTACAAAAGAATTTAGGATCGACTTCTCCTTTCGCTTTCAAGTAAGAGAGTGCGGCTTCTGTGTCATCGTCGAACAAGATTTCCCTATTTGATGCATCCAAATTATTGTATAGATCCTTGATTTGAAAACCAACATTTAAATACCCACCACATTGGTCGACCATGTACTCATATGGATGACATGTTTTGACCAATGCACATCGCATTCCCACTACTTGGGCTAAATCGAATTTCGAACAACACGGTTACATCGGAGATATGGCAATTGAAGTGGAGTAACTAGTTCATGATTGTGATGTAGTTCAAAATTTGTCACGACATAAGTATCACGTTTCTTCTCATAATCTACCCAAAAAAAGGCCAGCCCATTCTCTCTTGTAATTGGCTTCGCTGGCCAAATCCTATCGGGTACCTCATTAAACTTTTCATTTCTCAAGCCTTCTTTAGAACAAAACCACCGTCTCCTACTTACTTTCCCTTCCGTGTTACGTACCAATATATCATTTCACATGCTAAATCCAATGGCCTTTAAATAACTCATATAATATTCTTCCGCTAATTCAATTGTTTTAAACTCTTTCCCCATAACATCTTATCTCCTCGGTACATTAATGTCAACACCATTATAATCACTACTTTGACTAACCGGATGTTCAGTTGACATATGCCACTTTATGTTGTCGGTGCCCCATGACTCGACCTTTCACAACCACCGAGATACCCCAAATCCACTACAACCACCCTTTGATGTCTCTACGCCCCTGCCCGTCTTAGTAGACCACTCCATGCTTGAGAAACATAAATTCAAACTAAAATTACATTATAATCTAAGTGCTAACATACTTGCCCCTCAATTCAGACAAATGAATAATCTTAACATGTAATTGCACATAGTCACGACAATAATATTGCACATAGGGGTAACTGTTTCACAACAAAAAAACATGCAATTGCATGAACTCTTGACCTAAAATACATATTCAACTTCTAAACAAGAAAAATAGGGTCATTTGAACTCTTACTTTATGCTTCCAAACATTCAATGCCTCCTCCTTCAACTTCCTTTAACCAACAACTCAAATGAGGAAGCAATGTCGTCGTTCAAAGCCAAGAAGAGTGCAAATCTTCAAAATATTTACGACACTTCGAACAACGCTATGGCGACCAATCTGCGTCGGAGCACCCCTAAACCAAGTGATTCTTCACCCAACACGATTCACGGCCTATTTCATATATTTTTTTGGACAAGTAGAGGAGCCACACCCACGATCTGCTCCCTCCTTAGCGATGAATCAACGCCTCTACGAAGGAGAGCCCACTGCTCCCTCATTTTTTAGATGCTAGGTCATTTTTCTCAGACCTCGTTTTTCAGATGGCAACTCCTCCCTCACAAAGAAGACTTCACGCATCGCCTGTGAGACCGGGTTAGTTTTGTCCCTCACTCACGTGCTTATTAATTAACAAAAGGCTAAAGTCATCAAGTCATTTAATCTCAGCTCTTGATTTTTAAAATGAAATATGAACCATTGGATGAGTGTTTGCACCGGTACCACCAATGTGCCACAAAATTTTCCCAAATTCTTAACTCATTTTCTTACACTTCTTCACAATTAGACTTGTTAATGGATATGATTTTGTTCTAAATTATAATTAATGGAAGATTGTTGAGATTCAAATCCGATAACCTGTTAACTTAACAAATCAAATGTAAAAATCTAATGAGGCATGCGTGTCTCTGTAACTTTTTTTTCTGTTGACTCAACATCTGGTTGCAATTTCCTTTCTTTCTCCATTTCATCATTCTATGAGATACACGATAAGGTTTTCTTCATAATAATGAGATTTACCTAATAGTTAAATAATATCTATTATAAAGGGAGCTTTATATGGGAGAGACAGTTCGTTTTTGGTTAGAGGACATGCCAAACTGGAACCAAAAATAAAATTTGGGATAAATTTAAAAGTTTTAACAATAGTTGGATGTAATTATCGCATTATGTTTATTTGATTTAAATTCTTTGACTACTTTGCCATATAAAATTACATTTCTTTTTAAAAATTATTTTTTCTTTGTTCCCGTCCTACCCTTTGGGTTGAAAACAAGAAATAATATGATTTTAAGGTATTAATTACAAAAATTAATTGCTTCTAATTATAATAATTTTGTATAATTCATTATTTCTTTTTTAGTTTTACCATTCAATTCATTTTATTCATGATCATGCAAATTAACAAATTTTTGTTTTTCGCAATGTTGAAAGAGATTTCAAATTTGAATTAATATGTCCATGCGTAGAGGAAGGTAATGTATTAATAGGTATTAATAGAATTTTGATTCATTTGAAGGTTCAAACTTCAGCCCCTTAAAATCAGCAAACTCGATCGGTGCCTTAACACAACAAACGTCCAAACAGTTATTCTATACTACCACGACCATAACGTCATCTTTCGCATGAAACTCCGCCACGTGTACCACCACAGCCTGCCTCTTCATCTCTTTCCCTTCTCTTCTCTGCATGTTAGAGTACATTGCGTCTCTCTCTCTCTCTCTCTCTCGTTCTTCTCACTCTTCCTCCATTTTCCAAGCTTAATATTTTGAGATGAACCCTGAAAGCCTGATAGCTTCAGCGGCCATAAACATAGGGCTGGCCATTTTCATCCTCACCCTCTTCTCCATCCTCAAGAAGCAGCCCTCCAACGCCCCCATCTACTTTCCTCGCCGCCTCTCTGAATCTCAGCGCCAAAGCCAAAGCCAGAGCCCTAGCCATTGCCGCAACGACAATCGCTCCCGTCTCTCTGTCCGCCGCTTCCTCCCTTCCGTCTCTTGGATTTCCCGCGCTTTTCGCGTCTCCGAGGACGAAATTCTCCAAACCAACGGCCTCGACGCTCTTATCATCATCCGCCTCTTCAAGTTTGGGTAATTAATTACTTTTATTTTTTCTATTTGTTATGTCTATGAGATAATTACTGATTTGCCCATGCACTCCTTATTCTTCCTTGGTTCTTAATTAGGTGCCTTTCATATTAATCTAGAGAGAGAGAGAGATAACAACGTTAAGGAAAATTCTGTTCATGAAGATTACGAATAATTTTCCAATTTTAAAAATAATGCCACATATATAAATAGAGTGGTTCCTCAAAAATGTTGTCTATGGAATAAAGGAAAAAATATAACAGACAATTTTGTTTAATTTACGAGGAACTTGTTCCATTGAACGCACAACGTGAGAATAAACATAGAAACATAGATTGAGGACCTGTAGGGAAAAATAGAGCTGGGTAGTTTGATAATTCAAACCCATGATAATTTGAGCTTGATTGGGTCATATATCTTCTCTGCTTTCTGGGCATGTTTGAAGTATGTCTTTTCTTTTCAATGTTTTATTGACAATTCTGCTGTTTAAAAGGTATTAAACATGCATACTCTTGCTTTGCAGTATAAAATTCTTTGTGGTATGCTCTCTTGTTGGATTGGTGATACTTCTTCCAGTAAATTATAGTGGCGACGGTCTTACAGCTATAAGCCACCATTCCTTGGATTCTTTCACAATATCTAACATTAGTCCAGGTTCCAACAGGTGAGAGACTGTCTTAACTTTGCAAATTAGTCCATTGTGTGATATATATTATAAAAAAAACAAAAATAAAAGTAGTGTGTGATGCAAATTTGTGGCTATAGTTCTGACTTTTATTTTTTGTTCTTGAAATGTTTTCGATGATATAAACACCGACTCCCTAGCCTGCTTACTAGGGAAATCTTTGAAGACTGTAGAATATTTTTGGGTTAAATAACTGAATTGTACCATCTATAAAAGGGAATATGGCCACCTGTGTGTTGTATAGGAGATGGAGAAAAGATATTTGAGATGTGGGAAAGAGGAGAGCCCCCTGTGAGAAGAGAGGTGAGTGTCATGTGTATTAGTCTATTAGACTTGTAGAATTATGGTATTGAAGTCTTTGTGCCCCTTATTTTCCTCAACAAATACATGTTTTCATAGTCCACTACAAATACATGTTTTCATAGTCCACTAGTTGGCTTACCTTTTTTAAGAAATAGTCATCTTATGAAAATCATATTAGCAAACCCTTCGACATAGAAATTTGTGGTGTCATTTTTGTAGATGTACTAATCGAAAGGCTGGCTGTGTAGTTCCCTGGAAACATTAGGAATCAAATATCAAGAATGGAAACAGAGGCATGCACCTACTTTTCTCGTGGTTCATATATTTAAGTTGTGCAATGATACATATGAAGAATTATAATACTGGATCACTTAGAAATATGTTTGAACATTTCTGCTTCTCATCCCTTCTAACTTCACTTCAACATGCTGAACTTACAGGACTACTTTCATGCTATTAGAGCAAACTAGTCAAATTACTGTTGGATTTGCAGATTGCATGTTTGAATAGTTAACATTTGAGTCTCCAACAATTATTCCATTAATCACATATCCAATTTGACCTGTGGATGAATACGCAAGCATACGTTTCATGCTTGTTTGAGTAATAGCAATGAGATTCTCCAATATCATGCTAAGAATAGCTAGGATTTCCATAAGAAGATGCCATTTGTTTGATGAGAAAGAAAAGGGAATATCGAAAATTCGAGTGGCTGAAGCAGCTACTTTCGAAGTAACAGAAAGAAAAGCAACAACTGGAGTGGGAGAGTCAGAGTTGAAAAGAGGATTCCTCACTTCTTTCTCTCATTCAAAACCGTGCATGAGACTTTCATCTCGCACGGCTCCTAAGTGATAAAAGAAAGAAGAACTAAATTATTCTTAAGTATATATAATGTGCATTATTTGTTAGGTAATAATCCTTTGTCATCTTCCATTTAACATTTTGTGACTGGTAGATGAGGTTTGCTATGGAGGTGTGTACTTATTAATGGGTGATCACCCATTAAAATTCCTTAATGAGCCACCAAAGTGTTAAACCCACTGGTAGAACTCTTTGAAAAGCAGCTTATGTGTTTATATATTGCAATCCCAAATGTACTAGGCAACGTGTGACTATGCCAACACTCCCCCTCAGCGCTGGCTGTAGACACCACTTGACTCTTCCTCACCACGCAGGGAAGGAGACATGAACCCAAGCTATCCCTGCAATACACTCTGATACCATGTTAGACCTATGAGCATAACTCGCCCTTGAAATTTGGCTTGCAAGGAAAGGATATTATGTTTATCTGCTGCACATCCCAAACTATCCAGTCGATTTTAGCTATTCTAGCACTCTCTCTTAGTGAAAGGGCTACAGACACTTGGATCTCCCACTCCACATAGGCGAAGATATGAACCCAACCCATCTGGTACATCTGTTGTGATTGCAAGGTTGCAGATTATTTATTCTTTTAACTGTAAAGTGTTATTGAAGTAAACAAACAAAACTTTTTTTTAAAAAGCTTGTCGTTCTCCAGTAGATCTTTCTAGACATGATTGCCTGATTGCTAGAAGCTGATCTTTGTCATATCGAGTTTCTAACTTACTTTGCTTACCGAGTTTCTCCAATTCCACAGGCTTTGGGTGCATTTTTCATGTCTATGGTTTATATCTCTCTATGGAGTATACCTACTGTACAAGGTGAATGTTACACTCTCACAATCCATATATCCAAGAATTAGTTACTCACAAGAATCAAAGTTGTATGTAATAGAGGTTATTGGAATTTATAATGTTGCTTCTTGGACCTTAACACTCAGATAAGTTTACGTAACAGGTGACATCCTGCATCATTTCTTCTTCAGGAATATAATGAGATTTTGGCCAAAAGGATTCAACAACTTCTGAACATTAGGCATCAGCCTAATCAGTTTACTGTTCTGGTTCGGGAAATTCCCTTCTGCAGCCAACACAAGTCTCGTGGGTGTTGTGTTGAAAAATTCTTCTCTAAGCATCATCCATGCGCTTATCATTCTTATCAGATTTTGTATGATGGAAAAGAATTTAAGGAGTTGTTGGTAAGGCTTGAATTTTCTCAGATCACCTACTCCATGCATCAGGCCACTATGTTTCCATGCCTAGCACTCTGTATGTTTTATGCATTCCTTAGATGCTATGACTTATATCATGGGATTGTTTTAGATTTCGTTAAACAAAGAGTAAGAAGGCTAGAGGACAATTTGGGGTGATTATTTGCTTCGTTTTCTTGGTGTCCCATTTTCTTTCTACTAATTTTTTCTATTTAATAAAAGAATGAAAATTGGAGTGGATTCATTTTCACATATCATGGCCTATTCTGGACGTTTTAGTTATTTCCTCAAGTCTTCTCTGAATCTCATAGGTCATATCATAGATTTGTTTTTGTGAATTAGTATAGTTTTCTTATAATTGTAATTTACTGCACACATTTTGCTTTCTATGATGAAATTTGTTTCTCTTAAATAGTAACATAATTGGTGTTTATATGCCACCAACCAATAAGTGGAAAGTTGTTTCTGTATCTACCTGCAGGTTATGAATTATTACTAATTATGGGGAGCCGTGCAGCTTGCCTCCCGACTTGAACCAATGTTGTCCCTAACTTAACCACCTTGATGATATCAGTTATGGTGTTTTATCTCAAAAGGCCCCGGTGCAAGGAGATATCCCACTTTATATTCTCAATGCTAGACAACTACTTATATGATGTGGGAGAACTGTATTTGGTCCCCAATTCCTAACAATCACTAACTTGGTTCAAATCACCATTCCTATCAAACTCCACATTGGATCAATTTGTGACTGTCTATCATCTTCAAGAACCCACTTCACCTCCCAATTAGGATTTTCTTGAGCTTGCTCCACCTAGAAAAGAATTGTAACCACCTCTTGGATTTTATTTGAGCTACCCCACTTAATGGGATATTGAGTTGCTATTGACCATGTGCCGCTTCCACCAGGCAATTGAGTCGCTATTGACCATGTGTCTGCCCCACCTCAAATGGTAATCATGCACCATGTGTCGCAGTCAAACCACTGGCTCTAATACCACTTGGGACACATATGACGTTGCCCCTAGATTGTAGCAATATTGTCCCTCACTTAACCATCTTGTGGAGTTTAAATGTCAGGTTTTATCTCAAAGCCCTCAATGCACATTAAGGAGATTTCCCCGTTAATAAACCTAATGTTGGATCACTTATTTGATGTGGAACAGTTTTATTTTATGCACAAATTTTAACACTAACACGAGATGCACAAGATGGGTTGTAAGGAAAACCCGAATTAAGAGTTCATGAGTTGGTGTTAATAGTCAAACAAAGATTTTTGGGATAAGAGAGGTGCTTTGAGTGAATTTGCTCAAGGGCATTCACACAAGTTCCACATAGCTCTGGCTTAATGCAATGTGTTTGGCTTTATGCTTATATTTGGTAATATCCTATTGCAGGTACAGCTTATGTTCGTTTTTTCCCATCATTTATATGTAAGAAATGAATTGAAGTATTGATATCAATCAATATTGCCTTGTATCATCTCGACACTGGTGCATATTCTTGGTGACGGGATAATTGTTGAATGTTAATGTGGGACTATGATTTGTTGTTAACACTTATAGTTGCTGTGGTTTCTCATCCTTCTTTTACTTTTACTGTATTTTATATTTTTTATCGATGTCTGATCCAGATAATCGTATGTGTAGAATCAGGCAAAATCCATTGAAAAAAGGATAGAGGACTTGAGAAAGCGGTCTGTGGTCAAGAAACATAACCAAACACCTTTGCTTTTGAATCCGTCTAAAGAAGATTCTGTGAAATTATCCTTGTACGAGGAAAAGCTTGAAGAACTTCACCACAAGATACACCAATTACAGTGTGAAGATATGCTCAAAGAAAAGGTAATTATCATATGATAATAGCCTTACTATACATCATACAAAGCCTATCGGGTATTCTGGAACTGAAATTATCTGGTTAGTATTTGTAATTCATATATAAAAGTTGTGGAAGATTCTTCTTCAGCATGTTTGAAGAGGATTAGAAATCAAAGCCCTAAAATATTCTAAAAATCCATGAATCCCCCCCCTCTCTCTCTCTCTCCCAGCATATGTATGTGTTATGCATCATATTACAGTATTCTATATTGTGTTGTTGTAGATTTTGTCTGAAGATTATTCTCTAACCAATACTTTCTATATATATCAGCTGCACAATGTGTTCTAGTGGCATTTGTCTCCACTTTGTTGGGATAGTTTCCTAGTTCAAGCCTCTCATGAATGAGACTTTGTCTGCTTCAAGTTCAAGTCTCATGAATAAGATTTTGACTCCTGACATTTATCTTCACCAAAAAATAAAAAGTTCAAGTCTCATGAACGAGACTTTGCTACCTGTATGGCGGGAGGGAGGGTTATCTTTTAGAGTGTAACTCAAAAATTTATCTGTATAAATAAAAACAGAAGAGGTTCAGCACACAAAAACTATTCATTTTTATGAAACTACCTCCTTTTAAAAATAAGTTCCACTCTCTGTCTCTATAACAAACACACACAATCCAATTATAACCATCCCATCATGTTCTTAGTTGTTTTTTCTTTAGAAAACAAAACAAATATAAATAAATGTCACAGGTCATCAGTCTATTGTTATTCCCTTTATTAAAAGAAGAGTCTTACCACCATCCCATATCCATTAATTGTATGCTCATTTATATAATTTTATAACATTTTGTTGTTGTTGAACTATCAAATTTCTATATCAATACTTTTTATAAAGAAACTTCTTATTTGATGGTAAAATCAAATAATTCACCATGATTTACGCAACATACATTTATATTTGTAGGAATTGCCTGTTGCTTTTGTTACATTCAAGTCTCGGTTGGGTGCAGCGCTAGTTGCCCAATCTCAGCAGCACTCAAATCCAGTTCTTTGGATCACTGACGCAGCTCCAGAACCCAGGGATGTATCATGGAGAAATTTGGCAATTCCACACAGAGTTTTGCCACTTTGCAATTTTGGAGTTATTGTTGCAGCCTCTCTTCTTACAATTTTCTTTGCCATCCCAGTCACTGCAGTCCAAGGGATAGCCAAATTTGAGAAACTAAAGAAATGGTTTCCTCCAGCCATGGCTGTACAGTTGATGTAAGACTTATTCTATTGTTATTTTTATCTTGATTATCATGAGTGCTAGTTGAATCATTGAGGTTTGGAATTTAGGCCTGAATCGCACTCATCTGACTATTAATTCCCCACCCTCCCTCACCACTTGGGCTAACCCCAAGGATTAATAGTAGGAAGTTTGCTGCCGTGTGATGATTCAAAGAAATGCACAAAAGCTAAATTCGTGCTTTTTTTGTTGTTTATTTTGACTTGTTGCCATTGTCTTTTATTTATTCATCTTGTACTTGATATCAATTGTATTAATTCGAATGTTTATTCGCAAACCACAAGATCCGGATAGACATAAGTCAATATTAGTACTTCTGTCACTGCATCTTAACTCTCTCTCGGCGTAGTGTTTATGGTTTTTTTACATCATAGATGATTAATGTGTAATCTTCTGTTATTATTCACATGTACAGACCAGGGTTAAGCTCTATTATAACAGGGTATCTTCCAAGTGCTGTTCTGAAAGGGTTCATATACATTGTTCCATTTGCAATGCTTGGAATGGCGAAACTAGCAGGCTGTATCTCAAAGAGCAAGGAGGAAATAAAAGCTTGCAACATGGTTTTTTATTTTCTAGTGGGAAATGTGTTCTTTTGGAGCTTGTTATCTGGATCCTTAATAGATGAAATTGGGGAATCTTTTACTCATCCAAAAGATTTCCCTAGTCACCTTGCAAGTGCTGTGTCTGCTCAAGTGAGTTCATCTCATGTATTTATATTTTTGGCATATTCTGTTGATAAATTGTTTTAATTCACGCTCGTAATAACTTATAAAGGATTTTAGTGTCTCTTTTTGATTAAAAAATTACTAAAGGAGAGACCAAACATGGTTTTGCAATATTTTGTTAACCATATTTTCTTTACTTATTGTTGCATGTATTTCAAATAGTTGTAGATTTTGAGATAAATTTTTGCGTAGTTCTTTTTTCTCATCTTTATTGTCTTTAAGTTTTGTCCTTTTTTTTAATACTTGTTTTATCTATTAATGTTTCAGGCAGATTTCTTTGTGACATATATTTTGACAGATGGGCTGTCAGGGTTTTCTTTGGAGATCCTCCAACCAGGATTACTTTGTTGGGATGCTATAAAGTCCTGTATATATGGCCGTGGAAAAGAGAAAACCCCGTATCTTTACTCGTTACCTTACTACAGAATCATTCCTTTGGTCTCACTGTCTGTGCTGATTGGTATAGTGTATGCAGTTGTCGCACCTCTTCTGCTCCCCTTTCTGATTGGTTACTTCTTGCTTGGCTATGCTGTGTTTATAAATCAGGTTGATCTTTTCAACTTTGCATTTATTATCCAAGTTTATTATTATTGTTACTATAGTATAACATTCTTTTGGCCCCTTTTTTGATATGTCCCTTTTTTCTCATATGTTAAGCATTCATGACCTAAAAGAAATAAGAGAGAAAAATACCGAGACCAAGATTTTCATTTTCTTTCCCTCTTTTGCTTGTTTTGTCTATAACTTTATTTCAGCCTTGATAAACATTATTTCATTGACACAGGGTTGAGAAGCATATTTGTTTCTTTTATTTCTCCTATAATTAGAAGTCTGATTTAAATAAGAGCTACATTGATCCACTGCATAATCAGAACTTTTTGTCTAGAGTCTCAAATACTGTGTCTTTTTTGAAACAGAAAGTCTAAAGTTGTTAGGGGATGGGCCAAGAATATCTATCAACGTTACAGTAGTTATTCTCTGGAAACTGATGTCTAACTGTCATAATTTGTGTACAAGTGTTATAGGTCTTCCTTAGAAGTATGTTTGTTCTGGCTGACTGATCTGAAAATCGTTTGTCTCACATAGATTTGAGAGTTAATACTTTTCTGAAAATGGATGTCACGATCTGATATGTGGCCTACTTGATTTTATTTTATGCACTTTGATCTCAACTACAAGTGTTATAAACTGTTCCTATGTTGCAGATTGAAGATGTGTATGAAACCGTTTATGAGACATGTGGACAGTATTGGCCTTGCATCCATCATTATATTCTCATTGCAATCATTCTCATGCAAATCACTATGATTGGTATTTTTGGACTGAAATCAAAGCCAGCCGCATCCATTTCCACAATTCCACTTCTCGTGCTGACGTTCATGTTTAATGAGTACTGCAAGATGCGTTTTCTTCCTACATTCAACCTTTTATCTATTCAGGTTTCTCTCTTATGAATATTTTGTATATTTAGAGGGTTATGAGAATATGTAAATATAGTATTGTTGAATGAATCTGGTAACTTATATTGAATAGAGTTAGGCAAACATTTCCTATGGTGCATTCTTTTGACTAACTAGATTGCCCAAGGAGTTGTAGAGCTTCATAGTGATAAGTTAGCTGTTTGCTAGTTTTTCTATGATGATATGGCCAAGTTTTGAACTTATTTGAATTTGACACTTTCTTTCAGAATGCCAAGGAATTTGATGAACTTGATGAGAAGTGCAATCAGGTGGAGTTTAACTATGAGAATGCTAGCACTGCTTATTGCCCACCTTGTTTGCGCCCTCTGAACTGCATGGAATCAGGGTCAAGCTGCACGCCGCCGTTAGTTTCTTCATCGTCGTTTTAAACTCAAGCTATCCCCAATACCCATATTTTCATTTGGAAAATCAATGGCAAGAAAACTCCTTTCCTTTCCATGGTGTAACTACTTTTTACATGTTTCATCATCATCACCAAGTAAGAAGCTGCATGCATAGTAAGGCATTGACATATATAGCAAGTGCTAGAGAAGGAATATGTAGCTACATTCAGATTGATTCTATAGTATCCCATTTTTAGGTGGATACATATTAGTGAACCTTATTTTGATGAAATCGAATCTTCCAAAGCATGGCAGCAGCATTTATGATGTGATCAAACTTTTTGTTATACTTGAATAATAATCTTTTCATTGATTTACAAGTGAAAGCAGTAAAAGATACTAGGCTGAAATAAGCACTGTTCAGATAGGCTTTTGTTGGTAAAGTCCATGCTGATCATTTTTCCGGCTTATGAAGTGTCTTCTGGCTTTTCATGATTCACTTAAATGTGTTATTATTTTGTCCATGGAGAAATTTGTAAGGTCTATAGAAATATGTTTTGGACACTTTTATGTACATAACCCCTCGTATATTCTTTTCCTCAAACACAAGAATGAGTTTATTAATTAAAAGTTAAATATCAGGCAAATAAAATTACTTATGCTAATTACAAATTCTGGCAAGGTAAGACAATTCACAATGGGCTCTCTAAACTATCTCCTTAGATAAATTTTAGGGAGGAATTAGAAAATACAAATACAACTCCAACTATACTTCATGTCCACCTTCTAAAATAAGAAGGGGGAGTAAGAACCTTCTCTCCAACCTTCTTTTGGACCTTCTCCATTCTCCTCATGACACGTGTCAATTTCTACACTTAAAACAATGTCATTATTACATTAGACAACCTTTATGTCAAAATCTCCATTTTTTAAGTGTAAAAATGACACGTGCCATGAGGAGAAGGTCCCAAAGGTTAGAAGAAGGTTGCAGATAAGACCTCTAGGAGCAGGGGTGGAGGTACTCTAGGGCCCCACAATTTGTTCTCAACACAATAAAGCTTGGGCTTTAGTTCATATATTTAACAATGCAAACTGTATAACCATGCTAATAGCCCCCCATTGCAATCCATAATAACTTCATTTATAATTATATGTAAAATGTTTGTGGGCCCATTACATAATTGACATGCTAATGGCCCCCATTGCAATCCATAATAACTTCATTTATAATTATATGTAAAATGTTTGTGGGCCCATTACATAACTGACATTGAAAAAAAAAAGGAAAGTACTAATCCTCTAATAATCAAACCGATGAGCCAAGGGAATAGAAAATAAATAGTTTAAAGAGAAATGAGATTTTATCAAAAGACTTTTCCGTTTTGATACATTAAATTGAGTACAAAGTTCTAAAAAATGTCCACTTTTCCTTATATGTATATTATTGATGTAAGATTGATTTTTTTTTTCTATACTTGTATTACGGTTCGGCCCCCATACATACAATCTTAGCTCCCCAATTGTCTAAGAGCTCCTAAATTTGAGAAGAGAGAAAAGACTCATAGACTCATAGTGGCTCCTTATAATTTAATGCTGCTTTGTTTTATGCAAAGTTTAAACTTTTAATTAATGCTAACTAATTTTTTATATTATTTTTTTATAGAGACGGACTAATCATATTGAATTAAAAAATAACTATAGTATTTATGACTTCCTAAACTAGGGAGTATGATTGGAGTTCAAATTTTATTTAGAAAGCTCCTAAAATAACTTGTGTGTTTTTACCTAAATTTTAACTAAAAAATAGGGAGCATGATTGTGAATGCTCTAAATTTGTATATAGTTTGACTTGTCAGCATTGAAATAACAATTGAAAGTAGGTTTACTTTAGACATTAGACTTTGACTTGTATAATCAAATTGAAAGTTTGGTCCCCAAGGCTTGAATAGAGTGCTAAGGGAACTGCATTAATAACCCCCATGAGTCCCCTTAAAGTTTGATTAACGCATTTGCTCTTCTCAGAACCAGAAGAATCGGTGACATAATTGCCACTTGAGCTTGAGAAGTAGTAATGTCATGGAGCCTAGTCTAGGAGAAGAACTTAGACGTAACATGGATGTCACCGTGGCGCTTGGATGTGGGAAAGTTAAAACACATAACCATAAGTGATTGGCTCGAATAGCACCACAGTGTTTTGGGCTGTGTGATTAAATATATCTTCAAGTTATATTCGAATTTTCAAGTAATCATATTGTCCATGAAATTTGATCATTATTTGCCATAATGGAGGGCAAAGTACTAATGGCTGTCAGATGCCAAGATTGAGAAGCACAGTTTCATGAAGGACTTAGCATTAGGATCATTCCAAGATTAAGATTAAACTGACCCTTAATTAAGGTCATCTTTAGTCATGGGCCATAGGCCAAATATAGCCCTAAAATAATTGAAAACTTGTCTCCAGCCACGGGCTAAAAAATTTTGGCCAAATTTGGAGGGCCACATTTGGTCTTTTAACTCTCCAACTAGGCCACTTGTAGCCTAGCTTTGGCCTAGGCCAAATTTTTTGTGGGCCTAGCACATGTGCTTTCCAAGAAGAAAAAATATCACGCGTTGGAAAGAGCACAAAACATCACGTACAACTGCAGATCCAACAGACAATATTAAAGGCGTGCTGATGTCAGCTTGCCGTTAAGCTCTTTTTTTTTCAATAACCTTTTTAAATATTTTTAAATATATATATATATATATACATAAATTTTCCTATGCGGATATCAGGATGATATTATCGTGCTGGACGCTGTGGCGAGCCACTGGGACCAGTGTGGTCCCGAGCCCCCACTCAAGTTTTTTTATATTTTAAAAGTAATATACTGTTATGTATATCATTTCAAATAGTTTATATTTTGATATGTACCCACATGTGTTGTGGCGGACCTATTAAGGCACAAAGAGGTGCTTCAAATTGCTCTTTTGCTCAGCTGGTGATGGTGCACTCAAGGTGTACAGATTACCTTATTTCCATTTTCAGCATTTAAGTAAATGTCTTTGTTCTTTTACTTTCATTTATTTTTATATTACTTCATTTACTTAAGTTTACAATGTAAATAAGGAAGTACCCCTTATTTGGATTCAAATAAAAATACTAAAAAATCAAATTCCCACCAAATCAAAATATAGAAAATCGGTTTTAGTGCAAAATACGATTTATGCTAAAAATGATGTCTAATTAAGTCAATATATACTTCATACTAAAATCCCATAAAATCAAGTTTTCTTATTTGATGTGTAAGGAAGAAAAGCCGCCAAAAATTATATTGAGAAAATAATTATTCCAAAAAACCATTTTTCATACTTAGAATGTATTTGTCTATCCCTTTGTCTATGACAGTTATGATTGCAACCAATATAATTCTTGACATATGTGATATATATATATACTATTTTTAGTATGTATTGTGAGTTTGAATTTTTGATTCTTAATAATTTGTAAGAGGCCTCCACACACATGAAATCTTGGCTTCGCCACTAGCGGACGCCATGTATTTTGTACTACCTCTCCCTGCTTTCCTACCTGTTTACAATGGCATCCGCACGTTCATCACGTTAATACATCCGGATAAGAGAATAACTGTATATATATATATATATATAATTGGTTTCTGAACGTTGGAGGTCGGAACTATTGATTGAAAAGTTACTTTTTTAAAAAATTTTTAAACCTTTTTAAATGTTTTAAATTCGTTTTGTTTACTTATTTTGTTATTCATATTGTTTGAAAAATGTCCCGGACTTTGAAGGGACAAAATCTTATTAAGATTCCTTCAGGATAAGACGTCCCACAAGAACACAAAATCTTATCAGAAATCTTGTTAAATGCTTATCAACGTACACCTATCATATACGGAATATTGTCTCTAAATAGTAGTTTAATTAAATTAAACAATACATAGTTGTGGAATGTATAAGTATTGTACCATAGTTTTTCTAAAAATAATAAAATATGAAAGGCCCTGAAATATAGCCTTGCATGACTGGAGATGGAAAATTTTAACCTTACACTATTCTTTAAAAAATTAATATTTTGGAGGGCTAAATTTATAGTCTTGGACTACATTTAGCCCTATGACTGGAGATGACCTAATAAGTAGATTTAGTGGTTCTTTTCCTTTTGACAATTCACCATTTGAGTACTAATTAATCCAGAAAAAGTCTCATGTGCTTAGGGTTAAGGTTGATTCTATGGAATTATTGAAAAATATTTCCTTGAACTGATAAATGCAAAGTTGGTATTATACAGTACCATATAACAACAAGAACAAGCAAAAATTATAATAAAGTTCCAAGAACAAGTTTCTTCTTTCGTTTTCATATCCTTTTTTCTTCTCTTTCTCTCCACACAGAAATTTATTCTATACCAATACATAACTTCTATGCTTTCATCCCTTAACAATATTGTGATAGTTGAAAGAACACTAGGCTAGCTTTAGGGAACTAGAGGAAGGAGTAACTTACAAAGGAAAGGATGTGGAGGAAAAGGCTTCTTGAATGTTGGAATGGGTGGAGGAAGTGGCCTACTTGAAAACAAGAGGGGGCACCACATATACTGGATTCTGATATCCTGGATCCTGATAGATTTGAACAGGTTCTCATTCCACAATTGGCACCAGCGAATGACCCAGGTTCTTAAAGGGTGGAATCTTTAAGATTGGAATTGGTGGAGAGAGTGGCTTCTTAAAGATTGGAACTGGTGGTGGAAATGGCTTCTTGAAGAAGGGTTTTGGTGGAAATGGCTTCTTTACAGTGGGAATCTTATGTAGAGGTGGTTTCTTGAAGGAGGGCTTTGGTGGAAATGGTGTCTTTACAATGGGAATCTTATGTACAGGTGGGTTCTTGAAGAAGGGCTTTTGTGGAAGCATTGCAAACTTCCCTTCTTCATTGAGCTCTGCAACCTCTATTTGGAGCTCTTCAATTTGGACATGCATGTGCACAATAGATGCAGAAGAATGTTACTTATCATTATGTGATCCCAAGACTAATATATAATGTTAAAGAATATAAGTCCCACATCGGAAATTTGACTAAATAAACTACAACTTATAATAAGTGGTTCCACTCCTAATAACACTAAGGCCTTTTGTGATAAGACCTCACACCTACTAGGCTTTGTAGGTGGTTAAGTTGAGGACAATATTGGTATTGTTAGTAGTGGACCGCTGGGCCATCTCTCTGAATTTAACATGGTATCAGAGCCAGGTTTTCTTGTGACCTGTGCTTGAGTTCTCCTTACAATTTAAGTGCTCCTCTCCCCTCCTCTTCGAGGGGGAGGGGAAGTGAAAAAGATCTATTTCTCTTTTCCATGAAGATATTGTCTATTTCTTGACTCCAACGACCCTTTCTCTTCAGGGGGAAAGGGGGAGTGAAGAGAAATTGTGTCTGCGTGAATTAGCTGAAATTGATATGAAAGAATTTGTCGTTGCCGTTTTCCGTTGTTGTTGCCATTGCCGCTGCTGCCACCATTGATGTTGCCTTTGTTTGCTTCACTTTCCATTGCTATGGTCATTGCAGATGATGTTGCTGTGTTTTGATCCGTCTCTACAACATAAGAAAACCCTAACCCTAAACACTACCTATTTCCACTACACTATACACCTAGCCTATAATACCTTGCTACCATCGCCGACGCCTACCTTGCTATTGCCACCGATGTCACCACCCCGCCATCCATCACCTTGCCAAATGTTGATGCCTTTATTTCTTCACTTGCTTCTGGTTCTACTTCACGCACTACTTCTCTTACCCATATTGTGATGGTTCATACTGAATTGTCCACCAACCTACTCTTGGGATTCAAATTGAATCCATCCAACTATGCAATTTGGGCTTTGATGATCGAACTCTATGCTACTTCACAAGGAAAATTGGGTTACCTAACTCGTGACTCTGATGCCCTAATTTGGAAAGTGAAAAATTGATGATGCTACCGTGAAAAGTTGAATGATGCACACTATGGAACCTAGTGTGTTGAATATGTTTCATACTTACCTACTGTCGTGCCCACAGGGTTTCTGCGTTCTACCTTATCTATTGTCGTGCTCACAGGGTTTCTGTGTTCTACCTTATCTACTGCCATGCTCACATGGCTTTTGTGTTCTGCCTTACCTACTATCGTGCTCATAGGGTTTTTGTATTATGTCTTACCTACTGCTGTGCTCACAGGGTTTCTGTGTTATGCTTTTATGTGTTCTTCTATGTGCCCTATTTGTTAGGGTTTGTTAGTTGTTTCACTCGTGGTTTATGACAAGGCCTTCTCTACAGTTGTTTGATTGGTTAATGTCGAGTATGGTGTTCTATGACCCCCCTTGTCAAGTTGGGCATGCGAAATATCTTTGCCCCAACTTGAGGGGGAGTGGTGGCAAGTCCTTACTATGTTAGGATTTTGGTTACTTACTCATTTATCTAGTCCTATTATAATTGAGATTTATTTCGTATTGTAATTTATATTTATTTTCTATTTCATTTGGATTTATTTATGAGAATATATGAGCATAACTGAAAATTTGTCGTACAGATTAGAGTCAATCATTTAAATCCAACACGTGAACTCATACCATGTTAAATTCGGAGAGACGGGCTAGCAGCCCACTACTAACAATACCGATATTGTCCCCAACTTAACCACCTACAAAGCCCAGTAGGTGTGAGGTTTTAGTTAAGTTTCCGATGTGGGACTTATATTCTTTAACATTAACTAGTCCCATGCTCACTGTGGGAGCGTTTTTTGTCCCCAAAGAATATTCGTCTAAGATTCCTCCTTCCTCTTCGTTGTCTCTTTCTCCCTGCAAAATAAATTGGAATAAGAGGACCACACCCGGGGGTTATTGGCCAAAGGCCCTCCGATGCCTAAGTTAATTCGAGAGTTTATGAGAAAAACACTAGCTAACTAGGGTACGGAGATATATGTGTTTATGGTGTAAACCGGGCGACTGAAGCCTTATGTAAAAGAGGGAGAGAAAGAAGGTGGCTAGGGTTTGTGAGAGGGAATTTATGCAGTGTTTCAGAGAGAAATTTAGATGTACCTTCACCCTTATGCGTAACCATCTATTTATAGAGGGCCTCCGAGACTAGGGTTTCAGAAGAATAATTCCATAGATGGAAATGAATTATTCTTCCTGATTTGGTGAGGTTGGTGTGATTTAGTGAGGTTGGTGTGATTAGGGATTTAAATCAAATCCCTAATTAAGGCAAGAATCAAATAACCTCCCAATTAGTTTAGGTAACTCCCAATTAGGTTTGGTAACTCCCAATTAGGCTAATAATTCCCAAATTGATTGGCCTAATTATTTGACCTAGGGTGAGATATTTTGCTTCCACAAATGCCCCCAGCTTCCGCATGCGGGCGGCATGGAAGAGGTGTGAATTAAATGTTGTGCTGTCCAACCGTAATTGGGCTTCCTTTTTTAATTTGGGCTCTTGTTTGAGGAGGGTTGTGACTTTTGCAGATCAAGGAGCCTCAATTGCTATAAGTCCAGGGCTTTTCGCCTATTTTCAAATCGCAAACTTGCTTCCTCTACTTTCTGCTTGTGAGAAAGATCTTGGAGGGTCAGATCGCTTGTCAAGGAGGGGAGTTGCCGCGGCACACTAAGGTAGATCATGATCCGCCGATCCGCTCAATTTGAATTCTTGATGTGTGGTCGACTTTAGTCTTCTACTTACGTATAATGATATCAGCAAGAAGCTCATCCACCATACATGGCCAAGGTTCATTAGGCTCTAAACATCCCTATCAAAGTTCGGTGAATGGTGCTGGTTGCCGAGCAACCATCTGAGGGAGTTGGTGGTCCGCCTCCGCCAAAGATGTTTGGAAGATGGAGGTTGTATGGCTCTGACCTAAATGAGCAGTGTGGTTACAGCTTGGAGCAGAGTGCAGGAACAGTGTTGCAAAGCAGCAGTGAGGCTGCATCGAGGTGTGACTCAAGTTGGTAGCTACACAAGATGGAGGCGCTGGCCAAGCGTATAGTCAAGCCGAGGAGGTCGTCGAATCGGTCACCTCGCTGGGACAATTGGTCTCCATTGACCATCTTCTTTCTGCGTAACTCCTTGTGTATTTCTCAATAGTGGCCTCATGAAATTAAGGCCTTCCGGAGGACGTTTCATTTGTGGTCCACTTGACTCAAGCGCTCTCCGAAGGAAGTTTCGCTTGTAGTGGTCTGATTGACTCACGCCTCTGGAGAACGTTTCATTTGTGGTCCGCTTGACCAAGGTTGTCTCCCGAAGGATGTTTTGTTTGTAGTGGATGCTTGTCCCACGCCTCCTGAGGACGTTTCATTTGTGGTCCGCTGACTCGCCTCCCGAAGCGACGCTTCGCTTGTAGTGGATCGCTTGTCCTACGCCTCCCGAATGACATTTCATTTCGGGGTCCGCTGACCTACGCCTCCCGAAGGACGCTCTGCTTGTAGTGGTCCGCTTGACCTACGCTCTCCGATGTGATTAATTGCAAGTGGACACACGCTCAAATTAATAGTGATAAGTAGAGTGTCGCTCTAACAGGATCAAGTTAACCTATTAAATACTAGGATGATTTACTCCTAATTATAATTGAATTAAACGAATTATGAGAATTATGGTGATTAAAATGTAATTAAGCACGAAATAAAAAATAAGTAAATAATATAATAGATGAAAACAAAGATGATAAAGTACTAGGCACCGATTTCACCTAGCTAATCCCACCCAAATCCTTCTAGCCTGTTAATCCTAATTACCTAACATGTTTATAATCGCTTTCCTTACCTCACCAATACTCTCTTCCGAGTTATATTAGTTGTGTTCCTCATAGTCAACCCACTCTATTCCTAGTTATGGATTTAGATAGCTAAGAACCCATTAAGCTTTGTGGAAAACATTAAAGATTACACAAACCATAACCTAATCTTCCGAGTCCTGGCTTATGTAGTTTATGGTACTTGTTACAAGAAGCTATTTATTAGGCATCTCCTTCCTAAGTCTCAACCCAATTCTTCCAATCATGCAATTAGTGGCCAATTAATTGAAAGCATTAAGAACGGTAACAAGCACTCAACATGTATAGATAAATAAAATTAACAATATCAAAGAATTTGAGTATTCATAGCTAGGCTACATCGTAGCCCTAGTAAAAGAAATTAGTTCATGAAGGACTTATTGAGAATCATGAAGGTTGATGAAGACATGAGCTGCAATCGACCTCCAAGTTGAACGCTAAGGCGTAAGCTTTCTTCTTGTTCTTCTTAGGCTTTCTGCCACGAGTATGAATATGTAGGAATTTGATGGCTTGAAAGTGTAGAGAGGGGTGTTGGTGGATCCTTTGATCAATGACCTAAACTCTCTATTTATAATACTCCTAGAAATCCTACCTATCTAAGGTAATTTTTACAATTATTATAAAAATAGGATTCCTACTAATTTAGGGTCTTCTTTATTTCTCCTTGTTGACTTGGTAAGACTTGGACTATCTTGAACTAGGAAATTTGATAACACTCATTGTGATGAAAGGAATAACTTGGCTTCTTTCCAATTAATCTCCAATCTTCATCTTCTTGCCCTTTTTAGCTCAATTTCTCCTATTCCACAAATCCTACACAAATCTCACAAAACATATTAAAACAACCAAATTAAATAAAGGATAACAATAATTAAATAGATAAATGAGGCATAAAATATATATAAAATATAGACTTATCATCTCCTAGAGGACGTTTCATTTGTGGTCCACTTGACCTCGCCTCCGTAGTGGTCCGCTTGACCTACGCCTCCCTGAGGACGCTTTCATTTGTGGTCCGCTAACCCGTGTCTCCCAAAGGACGCTACGCTTGTAGTGGATTGCTTGTCCTACGCCTCCCGGAGGACGTTTCATTTGTGGTCCGCTTGACCAAGGCGTCCGAAGGACTCTTCGCTTGTAGTGGTCTATTTGACCTACGCCTCCCTGAGGACGCTTTCATTTGTGGTCTCCGCTTGACTCGTCTCCTCGAAGGACGCTTCTTTGTAGTGGATCGCTTGTCCTACGCCTCCGAGGACGCTTTCATTTGTGGTCCGCCGACATGCGTCTCGAAGGACGCTCGCTTTGTAGTGGTTCCGCTTGACCTACGCCTCCCTGAGGACGTTTCATTTGTGGTCCGCTTGACCTACGCTCTCTTGAGGATGTTTCATTTGTGGTCCGCTGACTCGGCCTCCCGAAGGACGCCCGCTTGTAGTGGACTACTTGTCCTACGCCTCGGATGACGTTTAATTTGTGGTCCGCTGACTCGCGTCTCCCGAAGGACGCCTGCTAGTAGTGGATCGCTTTCGTAGGTGTAGCTCGCCCACCTCACGCAAAGGACGATGAGTTGACTTGATTAAATTCCCCGAGCAGACTTCCTCCTGTGCTTCCTTTAAGTTGGAGACTTTGGAGTCGGTCATTCACTAGCCTCTCGAGATCCCTTCGCCCATCGGGCTCGATGGCCCGGGCTCGGTGTCTCGATCGCGTTAGCTAGTTTCCTCTCAACTCCCAAGGGTCGATCCCCTTAGTTGTTCTCCGCCCCATGACGTGTTGGTGGATTGAACTTTGAGGATTTCTCGCTACTGCCTCCATGAGTTGGTCTCGCTTAGTGGGCTGTGAGCATCGATCGCGTGGATGTTCTCGACCTCAACCTTTGTAGCCAAATCTAGGGTGGACACTTTGGGGCCCAAGCTGGTGTGAACATCGAATTACGGCCTAGCCTCTCGTGCATCGCTGGTTTTTGACCTAACTCGAGCAGATCATTGACCACTTCAAGTATGGGCTTGCATGTCCGTCTGGTTCGGTGGCCGAATAACTTGGGTCCGCTTCAGTCCGAACCCAATACCGGGTCTGGTTCAAGTGTTGATCAGCACGCTCGCTCTCCTCCTTGTCTAGTTGTCGCACCAGCTCGGGATTTCTCGAACTACGGCCGACCGCTGGTTATCATCTTCTCTTCGCCCGAGATCCAAGGCCAAGGCCTCAAACCAAGTCGATCTCGCTAAGAGTCACCAACTAGATCGCTTTTGGTTGTCAAGCCTCTATGTGAGTTGGTCGATTCTAAGGGGTCCGCTTGATCGCGTGGATCGGGGATGAGAGAATTGTGTTGGGCCCAAATGCATACGAGCTAGGGTTTCACCGGTGGCATACGCCAAGTGTGATAGCTAAGGAGGGAATGTTCGGATTTGCTCCAAAATGGGTGCAAGGTTTGCAACCGCGTAGTTCGCCTTGATTGAAGCGCCGCATGCTCGTCTCTGCAAAGACTAAGGTGGTGGGGGTTGTGGTCCCCTGCTGAATGATCATGCTGTCGCTCGACCGACGGATCGTGGGTTTGAACGTTGTTTGATATTTTTGATATAATAATGGTCAAACAAGATTAGTCTGTTTCATGTGCACTAAGTCAACTAATAATTATATTTTAATATTAATATAATTATTGAAAATATAATAATTATATCGAATATTAATATAATTATGTCAACTAATAATTATATTCTAGTATTAATATAATTATTGAAATACAAATATGGAAGGGAGAGAAGGGCATTATCTCCGTATTTGACCAATTGGGGAGCCATAACTCCAAAGGTGTTGGCAGCCGTGGAGAGCTACTGGAACCCGCTGGCAGCCATGGGAGGCTGCTGTAAGTCGCTTGCAGCCGCTGTCCCGTGCGGGTTGTAGCGAGGTTTCCACCACGAAACATGAGACAGCCCGTCGTGATGGTGTTACTTCTTCAGACATCTTGTATCAACCATGGTTGGTTAAAACAAAGTGTGGAAAATGGATTTAGAGCACGCTTTGAGTATTATTTCGAGCTCTCAATGAAAGCACCAATTTGTGGGAGCCGTCGTCCCCAAAGAATATTCGTCTAAGATTCCTCCTTCCTCTTCGCTGTCTCTTTCTCCTGCAAAATAAATTGAATAAGAGGACCACACCCGGGGTGTTGGGCCAAAGGCCTTCCGATGCCTAAGTTAATTCGGGAGAGTTTATGAGAAAACACTAGCCAACTAGGTACGGAGATATATGTGTTTATGGTGTAAACCGGCTACTGGAGCCTTATGTAAAAGAGGGAGAGAAAGAAGGTGGCTAGGGTTTGTGAGAGGGAATTTATGCAGTGTTTCAGAGAAATTTAGACGTACCTTCACCCTTGTGCGTAGCCATCTATTTATAGAGGGCCTCCGAGGTTAGGTTTCGTAAGAATAATTCCATAGATGGAAAGGAATTATTCTTCCATTTGGTGAGGTTGGTGATTAGGATTTAAATCAAAACCCTAATTAAGGCAAGAATCGAATAACCTCCCAATTAGTTTAGGTAACTCCCAATTAGGTTTGGTAACTTCCCAATTAGGCTCTAATAATTCCCAAATTGATTGGCCTAATTATTTGACCTAGGGTGAGATATTTTGCTTCCACACTCACCAATGTATAAGATGCATATATTATAGGCTTATGGCATAGAATGATATCATTTCATGTGAGAATATGAAAACTTTACAAATCGAATATGACTTGAAGATTTAATCACACAACCCAAAATTCGTCAAGACTAGGCTCCATGACATTACTATTTCTCAAGCTCAACTGGTAATTATGTCACCGATTTTTCTGGTTCCAAGAAGAGGACATGCCTTAATAATAGAACTTGGGGACCATATGGGGTTATTAATGCAGTTCACTTTCAATTTGATTATAGAAGTCAAAGTCTGATGTCTAACTAAACCGACTTCCAATTGATTTTTCCATGCTCACAAGTCAAACTTTATACAAATTTGCCTTGCCATAATTTGTAGTTATGCATAAGTAATTTTATTTGCCTGATATTTAATTACTAAACTCATTCTTATGTGTGAGGAAAAGAGTAAGGGGTTATGTACATGAAAATGTCCAAAACAAATTTCTATAAATCTACATTGGATTAGTTTCCCTTCCAATTCACAATCATTTGATTTTAAGTCAGTTTCTTAGTGCGTAAGTTACTTAATTCTTTCAAGTTTATTAAGGTTTTTACACTATTAATAGTGTCACGTTCACAATTCATTCAATCTCAAGCCTATCTCTAAAGCTTGGATATTTTAGGATAAACATAAAAAACAAAATAAAAATTATTCCCAACAGGATACTAGGTGAAACAAAAATTGGAAACAAATAATGGATACTCTACTGGGAATGACTGATTCCGACTCCTCACTCTTGTTCGTTCTTGTTCCAATTACAAATTAATAAACATGTCAGTTCTCACATGGAGTAAGAGCTTGGATTTTATGATTCTAAAGGATCACCAAATATATTCCCCCCAAAAGTATGACATGACAAATTAAGCTTTGGTTAGTATCCAAATGCCAAAATGTGTGACTTCATAGTTAGTAGTAGCATCCTTTGATACTTCTTAGTCAGCATTAATGCCATTTGACAAACTTGAACAATCAGAAAAGCTATGACGGTAGCAGTTGGGGAAGTGCAAACTCACTGGATGAAAATAAGTACCATTTGAGCTGCAAAGCCAGTGACATGTTGCCTCTATGTACTAAAATCCTTTTCAATCTTAATGAACTTGATATCAACCCCTTAATTAATAATTAAGTGCAAGCAGACCTAAGCCTCCTAAACTTATTATTTATAGCAAGCCTGCTGCAACCGATAAAAAGCACCAAAGCTAGCTTAACCAACTTTTAAAAGTTGGATTAAGTACTAGACCCGTCTTGCTTTACAAGGAGCTCTTCTGGGGCTCTGGTTCTGCTACAGTAATGCAGAGACTGTTGAGGTAGCTGGAGAACAAGTACTACTAGACAAAGCTTTTCCAGGTGAGATATATATTTATATTTGTGTAATTATATATTAGTCTTGTGATCACATAATGATAAGTAACATTCTTCTGCATCTCCTGTGCACATGCATGTCCAAATTGAAGAGCTCCAAACAGAGGCTGCAGAGCTCAATGAAGAAGGGAAGTTTGCAGTGCTTCCACCAAAACCCTTCTTCAAGAACATTTGTCATGTCATGCTTTTGGGGGTATATTTGGTGATCCTTTAGAATCATAAAATCCAAGCTCTTACTCCATGTGAGAAATGACATTTTTACTAATTTGTAATAGTAACAAGAACGAACCAGAGTGAGGAGTCGGAATCAGTCATTCCCACTAGAGTCACCATTTGTTTCCAATTTTTGTTTCACCTAGTATCCTGTTGGGAATAAATATATATATATATTTTTTTACGTTTACCCTAAAATATCCAAGCTTTAGATATAGGCTTGAGATTGAATGAATTGTGAACGTGCCACTATTAGTAGTGTAAAAACCCTAAAAAACTTGAAAGAATTAAATAACTTACGCACTAAGAAAATGACTTAAAATCAAATGATTGTGAATTGGAAGGGAAACTAATCCAATGAAGATTTATAGAAATATGTTTTGGACACTTTTATGTACATAACCCCTTACTCTTTTCCTCACACATAAGAATGAGTTTAGTAATTAAATATCAGGCAAATAAAATTACTTATGCATAACTACAAATTATGGCAAGGCAAATTTGTATAAAGTTTGACTTGTGAGCATGGAAAAATCAATTGGAAGTCGGTTTAGTTAGACATCAGACTTTGACTTCTATAATCAAATTGAAAGTGAACTGCATTAATAACCCCCATATGGTCCCCAAGTTCTATTATTAAGGCATGTCCTCTTCTTGGAACCAGAAAAATCGGTGACATAATTACCAGTTGAGCTTGAGAAATAGTAATGTCATGGAGCCTAGTCTTGACGAATTTTGGGTTGTGTGATTAAATCTTCAAGTCATATTCGATTTGTAAAGTTTTCATATTCTCACATGAAATGATATCATTCTTTGCCATAATGAAGGGCAAAGTACAAATGGTTGTCAGATGCCAAGATTGAGAGCACAGTTTCACTAAGGACTTATAATTAGGGTAATGATTAAACTGGTCCTTAATTAAGTAGGTTTAGTGTGGTTCTTTCCCTTTGACAATTCACCATTTTTTTGTTGTCAAAGTTTGGAAGGGAGAGGGGTCATTGGGTTTAGAGTTTGAACCTGAGGCCACTGATCTACAAACAAGTGCTCTTACCATTGAGCTATGGACCCGTTGGCTTGACAATTCACCATTTGAGTACTAATTAATCCAGAAAAAGTCTTATGTGCTGAGGGCTTGAGGTTGATTCTTTGGATTTAATGAAAAATATTTCCTTGAACTGATAAAATGCAAATTTGGTATTACACAGTAGCCATATAACAGCAAGAACAAGCAGAAATATTACAATACATGTAGAAATATTACAATGCAAAAGTTGATAGTAAAGTTCCAACTTCCAAGAACAGTCTCTTCTTTTGTTGTCATCTTTCTTCTCTCTCTCTCTCTCTCTCTCTCTCTATGTAGGAGTTTATTCTATACCAATACATAACTTCAATGGTTTCATCCCTTAACAATATGGGCTTGGGTGAAAGAACACTAGGCTATAGCTTTAGGGAACCAGAGGAGGGAGTGGCTTCCCAAGGAAAGGATGTGGAGGAAGAGGCTTCTTGAAAATAGGATGGGGAAATGGCTTCTTGAAAATAGGATGGGGAAATGGCTTCTTGAAAATAGGATGGGGAACTGGCTTCTTGAAAATAGGATGGGGAACTGGCTTCTTATATACTGGAATTGGTGGAGGAAGTGGCTTCTTATAGATTGGAACAGGAGGTAGAGATGGCTTCTTGGATTTTGGAAGGGGATGAAAAAATGGCTTCTTTACAAATGGTTTTTCTTCCACAACTGGTACTGGTGGATGACCCGGCTTCTTTACAAATGGTTTTTCTTCCACAACTGGTACCGGTGGATGACCCGGCTTCTTGAAGGGTGGAATCTTGAAGACTGGAACCGGTGGAGGGAGTGGCTTCTTGGAGATTGGAACTGGAGGAGGGATTGGCTTCTTGAAGAAGGGCTTTGGTGGAAATGGCTTCTTTACAATGGGAATCTTAGGTAGAGGGTGTTTCTTAAAGACAAACTTCCCTTCTTCATTGAGCTCTGCAGCCTCTGTTTGCAGCTCTTCAATTTGGACATGTGCACAAAGAGATGCAGAAGAATGTTACTTATCAGAAAAACAATTAACAAAAAAAAATAACAAACCTAGAGATTTCAGTAAGTAATTCAAAATAAGGAGGAGCGCGCAATGAAGGGGTCTGTTTTGTAACTTTTGTTATTGTATTGTGCTACATTGCTAGGGCTGTCAAGTAGCCTAAGTAGCTTCCTTCTAAAAGAAAATTTGTAGTGTGATCAAGAAGCCTAAAAGACTAATATATAATTACATACACGGACATATAAATATATAAATAAATATATATATATATATATATATATATATATATATATAGATTTTCTCCTATGCGGAGCTCTGGACGTTATTACCGTGCATACGCCATGTATTTTCTACTACCCCTCTTTGTTCTCCTCCATGTTTACACATCCGCAAGATAATAATATGTGGATGTCGGATGAAAGAAGAACTCTATATATACATATATATATATATATATTATATATATCTCACCTGAATAAGCTTTGTCTAGTGCTTGTTCTCCAGCTTCCTCAATAGTCTCTGCATTGCTGTAGCAGAAGCTTACAGCAAACAAGCACAACCAGAGACCCAGAAGGGCCCCTTGGAAAGCAAGACGGGTCTGCATTGAAAAACCCTGCAACACTAAAGAAATAGTAAATCCGACTTTTACAAGTTGGTTAAGCTGGCTTTGGTGCTTGTTATCAGTTCCAGCAACCTTGTTATTTATAGTAAGTTAGATGAACTGTTTAGGAGGCTCATGTGCTTGCACTTAATTATTAATTGAGGGATCGATGTCAACTTCATTAAGATTGAAAAGGTTAGTACACAGCGGCAACATGCTCACCGGCTTTGCAGTTCAAATGGTATTTATTTTCATTCACTGACTTTCCACTTCCCTAACTTCTACCAGCATTTTGCTTTCCTGCTTGTTCAAGTTTGTCAAATGGCATTAATGTTGAGTAAGAATAATTGAGCCTTCTGAGTATCAAAGGATATGCTACTAACTATGAAGTCACATTTTGGCATTTGGGTACTAATCCCAAGCTTAATTTGTCATGTCATGTTGGGGGAATAATATTTAGTGATCCTTTAGATTGTAATGACATGTTTACTAACTTTTAATCAAAACAATAAGAATGAACCGGAAGGAGTGAGAGTCAGAATCAGTCATTTCCACAATGATTTTCTTCCAATATTTATTCACCTAGTTGATATATGACAGGGACATGCTAGTATCTTGTTGGAAATACAATTTTTTTTTTCTCTTAAGAAATAAAAGAAATTAAAAATATGCTTAAATATACAAACAAAATTTTATAACTTATTCTGATGTCCATTGCATATATACTCAGTAAAAAAAAAGTTACTACCATTACTTGTTTCCTTAAATTGCAGGACTTCAGATAAAGCCAATTATCTGTACCTCTTTCAACTCTTAAGCAATATTAATAATGTATGTTGATTTTCTTGAGCTACCAAATATAATCTAGACGTCAAAGCGTCCAGGTTCTCTCAAATTGCTCATTAAAATTTTCATCAAGTAGTGTGTGGGAAAATATGACAAGGAGGTGTGAATGGAAGCATTCTTATTTAATACTATACCCTAGGTCCCTAATAAATTAATCATGTTGTTCACCAATTATAACATGTGAACTAGTAACACAATCTTCGAAGAAAAAAAGAGGGTAAAGTGTGTTTTGCTCCACTGAACCATAACTACCCCCTTCCTCGAACTATTATTGCTTGTTAATTTCTCTTTCAACTGCATATATAGTCAATTTCTTATCGCATAAGTTTATCTAATTTCATCCATTTTTCAGTTAATAATAGGGCAAATTTGTAATTTAACTTAAAATTCATAAAAATATTGTAATAATTAACTTTAGAAGCAAAAAAATATTGTGGGGAGAATAATTTTTTTCTTCTAAAAGTTAATTATTTACAACATTTTTATGAATTTTAAGTTAAAATTACAAATTTGCCCTTGTCATTAACAAAAAGTTGATGGAATTAGATAAACTTAACGGTAAGGGGGAAATTGACTATTTATTACGTAGTTGAGGGACTAAATCGCAGATGAAATAATTCAGTGGAGGTAAGTTCGATTGCCTAATAGTTTAGGGGCAAAATGGCTAAAAATCCAAAAAGAACTAATAACACAAGGAGGTGTGAGGTGATGAGGAACACATTGAGAAAATTTTCTTATAGCTACAAGGTTATATTTTTAGAAATTCTTCGTGTGGACGATTATCACTTGAGCTACAAACCCTTACATGTTACCAATCTATTTATATTATAACACATGTATCTATTAATACTATACCATATTCATGACTTATCAATTATGACATGCACTCATATTATAATATGTGTATTTTTTTCTTTTTGAGAAATTCTGGAATTGCATTCATAATTAAGCCAAAAAAGCCACTAGCCACAAAGGGTCATTACAATAACGGAGCAATCTAACCTCAAAATTAAGACAATTTGGGGCTCCACTCACTAACGATCACGCATTTATCAAGTTAAACTCTAAAGATAAAGATCCCAACTAAGAGTGCAAACTCGTAATAACAAAATTAGATAAAGCTTGAAAAAAAAAAAAAAAACAAAGCCATAACAATAGGGAAATTAGCTCCCAGTGGTCGCTCTCTCACTAAGCGAGGAGAGTCGCATGTCATAACTAGGGTTCCCCTCAAGGTCAGCCGCCACCGCTATTCCTCCTTGCCGCGAGCAGGTGTCGCCATCGCTCTCCTTCTCGCTTACCGCTGCCACGAGTGACCGGTTTTGTCTCTCCTTCTCCACTGGCTCATTGCAAAAGCTAATCGATCGTCCCTTGAGATTTTATTGGGTTTGGTCTCGTATCGACAGAGCATGGTGGGAATTAGGGCTCTCCGCCGTGGTTCCTCGCTTAGCGCCCACCGCCGGTTTCACTGCTTGTGACTCGGTCCCCGCCGGTGTTTTCCTAAGCGTGCTAGTGTTGTGGTAATTCTTGGATTTTTGCTCTGTCTGTCTTTCTCCTTCGCATGATGTGGTTTTTTTGTTCGACTTGACTCGATGGTTAGAGTGGTAATTCTGGTCTCTGCTATGTTTGTATTAAGCTGGAATGTGCGGGAGCTTTGCAACCGTCGTACGTTCCGTGATCTCAGAAACCTCTTACAGGACAAAACACCATATATATATTGTTTTCCTTACTGAGACTCTTATGACTATTGTCCAGATGGGCGGATTGGTCCGAAGACTTGGTGTGGGTGGAGTCCTCTGTGTTCCCCGTGAAGGGTTCTTTGGTGGTCTCTGTATTCTTTGGAAACCTAGTTTACAGGTTATGTTGCTCTCATCCTCCTCGGGACATATTGACACTCGGGTTACCTTTCCTAATTCCTTTGTTACACGAATTACAGGGTTCTATGGTCATCCCGACCCTACTCGACGGATTCATTCTTGGGAGCTTCTTCGCCGTTTGAGTCAGGTGGATATTGGTCCATGGATGTGTTGCAGTGACTTCAATGAGATTCTGTCTGTGGACAAAAAAAGTGGCCCTCGTCTCCGCTCCGTCGATCAAATTGAAGATTTTCAACAGGTAATTGACTCCTGTAATCTGTTATCATTTGATTTTGTGGGTCATCCTTTTACCTGGACGAACAACCGCAAAGATAACGCCAATGTTCAAGCGCGATTAGACAGAGGCTTTGGTAATTTAGCCTTGTTTTAGAAGTGGGGCAATTTCACCATCTACCATCTTTCAGCATATTCTTCTGATCATCATCCAATTTTTCTCCTCCCCGATGTACGACCTGGTGTTGATGTTTGGCGTCGTCGAAGTCCACGTTGTTTCCAGTTTGAGGAACAATGAACAACTGACGAAGACTGTTAAAGAATAATTTAAGAAGGGTGACATTTTAAGGAATCTCCTACAACTAATCTTGCCATATGTGCTAAGCGCCTATCGAAGTGGAAAAGTAAAAAATTCAGTCATATGAATTCCAAAATTCCGTCTCTGCGTACCTCTCCGGCTTCCTTTCAAACTAGTGCCCCCTCTGAAGCCATTCTCCAGAGTAAGAAATTGGTTGCAAATGAGCTCAACAGTTACTGGAACTCGATGAACTATATTGGCGCCAACGTTCTCGTGTCAATTGGCTACAAGCTAGTGACCGTAACACTTCCTATTTTCATAAGATTGCCAATCACAGAGCCAAAAATAATTCTATGGCACAGATTTTTGATGCCAATAATGTATTACAGATTTTTTATGCTTGTTCTCCAGCTTCCTCAATAGTCTCTGCATTGCTTTAGCAGAAGCTTACAGCAAACAAGCACAACCAGAGACCCAGAAGGGCCCCTCGGGAAGCAAGACGGGTCTGCATTGAAAAACCCTGCAACACTAAAATGGTATAAAAGTAGTAAATCCAACTTTTACGAGTTGGTTAAGCTGGCTTTGGTGCTTGTTATCAGTTCCAGCAACCTTATTATTTATAGTAAGTTAGATGAACTGTTTAGGAGGCTCATGTGCTTGCACTTAATTATTAATTGAGGGATTGATGTCAACTTCATTAAGATTGAAAAGGATAGTACAAAGCCGCAACATGCTCACCGGCTTTGCAGTTGAAATCTCAATTATAATTATATTCCTCAAATGCATCTTAGAATATAGTTGGATACATAAACCAGAAAAGAGAAGAAAACTTCTACGATTATAACGTAGTGAATACTTGGATATATCTTATAAAGCAAGTCCATAATCGCACAGTCACCATATATCCTTGGGAGGAATTGAAGAAGATGAACAAGTTACAACACCTTCCTGCATTCATTTATTCTTGAAAGTAGCTACTCCATCACATTGGCCATTTGCAACGGCTCCGCCTTGATGTCAGCCGGCAATGCTTTCTCTTCTTTGTTTGACCAAGTATGCTTGTCAGCCATCTGATAAAGAAAGTGGAAAATGGGAAATGGTTATGATGGTTCCTACAATATAGAAGGAAAATAAAAGAGACAAGTGGATGTATGGACATGCAGATGACTGTCAGCAAAATGCACGTCGAACAAGGATATGACTGGAGTATGAATCTAGTAACAGTCATGCCGCGAGTACAAATGGTAAAGGTTCAGTCAACTTAAGACAAATTTTACTAACAAAAAGCAGTCTACAAAGTTGACAATCTGACATTATTAATCGATATTAAAAGCAGAGAATGCATTACTATAACACAGAAAAAAGCAAGTTCCGACAGTCATCTCAACAGGATTTACTTAGCCCCTTCTATCCATTAGCAAGGAAGTTTCGACCATGTATTTGAACTTCTCCCAGCACTTATAACTAAAGCCTCTAGGATGGACAACATTGATCCAACAGAGAAGGCCAAAAGAAAGAATATTTTGAGGCGAGAAATTATGTTCTCCTATTGATCCACCTATTTGAGTAAATTCATAAAAATGCTCCTATTTGATCCACCTATTTCCTTCAGTTGTACACTGAGCTCCAAGTAGCACTGCTTCCTTCAACTGTGGTTGTGTATTTATTCTAAAATAAAATAAAAATGCATTGTAAATTTGTAACTAAACCAAATCAAAGGCAGGCTTTTTCCAAACGAACTGTAATTTCAACCATACCTTTGTTAGGCTACAATAACTATCGGAGGAATTCTTGAGCTCAATGTCGAGCTCCATCATACCAAAACTCAAATTATATAACCCCTCCATAACAATTATCAAATAATTTATAAATCTTAATGATATGGAACAGCAGTTATTTAAGTTATATTGTAACCTGCAACAGACAGACAGGAAATCCATTTTGAAAAGAAAGAAAAAATTAGTATTTACTTTCAGATGTTATGTTGCTTAGTTGGCACTCTTTATTCGCCCGTCGCTCTAATTTCAGATCTCGTTGTCTGTCTATTTTTTACTTTCAACTTTAGCATCTGTGCAGTTCAAGTAGCTGAACTATAGGATACTTCTATAGATTTGGTGCTTACAGAGGACCCTAATCTAAAGATATTCCAAACTATGCAACGAAACAAGTCAATAACAATTTCGAAAGCTTAGAATGATTAAAATATTTAAAAGTCACCCAAATTGAAATAAAAAGTACTACTGCAGGAAAATGAAGGAAACAGAGATTTGACTGCAGGGAAGAATTAATATATTTGACTGCAGTGAGGACTATTTGCGTTCAAATTTCAACTTAAAAGGGCATAGCATGAATTGGCATAAACTCAAGTCAATGTACTATGGCATTCATTAGTTCTATACTCTTTTCTTTTTATTTTCTAATACCTGGTGAGCAGGAGTTTGCTGGCGAGCTTGAACTTGAGGCAGTTTTCGAAACAAAGGAGGCTAAGAGTGATATTGATAGCTGGAAGAACTGCATAGAAACCCAAATCCCCGTACTTGCATTGTTAGAAAATCAGTTATGCTGAATCCAACTTTCAATAGAGATCATTTTTAAAATGAATCGCAGAGAAATGATGTTCTCCATTGCAATTTCCAGATTCTGGTTCAAGAAAAGCAAAAGCTGCAATAAGGCAAACTCTTAAAAATTCCTGCTATTTCAAGACCATGTCTCTGGAAACTGCTTATAAAATTAAAATCAAACACAAAATTGTGTCTAGATCCATTACTTTTAATACATGTGCCACCAAAGTTATTCCTTCAAACTATTGGGCAAAATCCAGAGAATATATTACTTGTCCAACAATCGATCCACATCACGCCCCACAACAAACTAAACACTTTCAAAGCAGAAAATTATGGGTTTTTCTTAAGATTCCAAATTCTTGATGCCCAAACCTTTATATATGCCTACTTGGCGTCACACTCATAAGTCATTGTGTAATCCACTCGTGGCCATCAGATCATAATAACATCCCTCACTTTTACCAACATCAACAATCAGAACACAATTGTGGACAAAATCAACTGAAAAGAGTAAGAGCATTCAAGTAAAATCTTCCTTGTCAGGAACAAAACAACATTACATTGATAGTTCTTTTTTTCTTTTTTTTAATGAGAATTACTCGATAGTTGGTCATTACCAATTTCTAATCCAAAATAAATAGCCATCAGAATTCTTAGGTAGCTACTTCTAATGATACAATGCCTTACCATCCAGCACATATACTAGATTCAGGATATGAGTGATCAACAATGCATCAATAAAAGTAGAAACACACTAAAGAGTTTAATAAACAGTCGAAACATGTATAACATGACAAAACAAAACTTGTACATCTATCCCCTGCTTGCACAAAACATTTTCCAATGTTAGTGAAAGCACTAATGTTTCACGTTGAAAAACAAAAACAGCTACAGAAACACAAATTAAAGAATACCAAAATGTTAGTATTGATCCAATTTCCAGCTTGACTATTGATGATTAAATATTTACACTTCCGAGGCCAGCTGAATAATTGTTTAGAAAATAAAAAGTAAAAAATCATATATGTTCAGAAGGAGCTCCATTTAAGTAAGACTAGTAAGGTTTAGCATAAAATACCCAAATAGTTAAGCCTTCACTTCCACTTGTTTTGGTCCATGCTCTTGAGGCAAAAATCCAGGCCCTGGCCTCCTCTCACTTTCCACAGAAGATCTATTATTCTTCTTATCGTACAATGGATTTGAGGTCAAGATCCTCATACCTGAATTCCCATTGATCTCCAAAACTTCAGGCAACCCATTAATACACCCCTTCGACATACCAACATCAATCCGAATTGCTCTCTCTTCGCAAACGCCATTAATCCCAAACTCTTGAATGGTATGACCCATAATCATCCTCTTAGCGCCAGGAATTGTAGATAAAACATGTTCAAGAGCTGAACAATCACACTTCTCCGCAAATTCATGCGAAAAATTCCTCAACCAAACTACGGCATTCCTCCCACGACAAGAGTCGGGTGCAAATCTGCCCTTCAATCCATGAACCCAATCCCTCACCTCCGCATTGATCTTCTCCAGACCATAAGAAACGTGTGCGGCCAAAAGCCCGCCATGGACGAAAACTGAATCTCCAACAACCAAAACAGTCAAGTTCTTGGACAAGAACCGGGACGAAATGGGACCATTTGGCCTCAATGCTGCAATTCTAGCCCTAAACCCATCTACAAACTCTTCCTTGACATTCTTAAACCCTAGAGGGACCCCATCAAAGGGATCTTTGGGCTCTTCCAAGCCTTTACAAAGCGATTTCATTCGGTTCCCAATGCAATACCAATCGGCCCAACCCCTAAACTCATCCAAACCTTTGGGAGTCGCAAACCTGAAATCTCCTTCGACGTTCATGATCTCGTGGTTCCCGTGCATTGTAATCACCGTGCCGCCGCATCTCGCAGCTTCTCGTCTCAATTTCTCGAGATAATAAAGGATTTTGAGCTCGTCGCCGCCACGGTCAAACACGTCGCCGATCTGGACCAAGGTGGACGACCCTCCGACCCATTTACCAGACTCCGGGTCGATCAATTTAGCGAGTCTCAGCGATTGCTTGGTCTTCTCCAAGTCGCCGTGGAGATCGCCGATGGCAATCAAGCGGTCCTGCGGGGGATAATAGGTCTGCAACGGTGGAAGCGAGGGAAGAGGATCGTCGCCGGGGTTGCGGTGGTGAGGGAGGGCATTTTGGTCATTTTGAGGCAAGAGGAAGAGGCCGCCACTGACGGAGAAGTCGACGAAGGTATCGACGAAGGAGGAGAGGAGATTGGGAACGTCTTTGCATGCGCTCGAGGAGGAAGACTCCTTGGCTGGGGCTGCTGCTGCTGCTGGTGGCGCGCGGTCGTCTTCCATTTTCTCCTCGAGCAGTCTTTTCTTTACCGAGTCCAAGTGCAAGATTGTTTTTTATGGTGTATGAAAATGTTGTATGAAACTGCTATGGAAATTGCCTATAAACTTGTAGGTAACTTTCCACTTGTATAAAATAAAAAATTTACAAGAATGTTGACTTGGACTATTAAAAATCATCACATATGCAGTGAACAATTAAAAATCATCAATATGTGCTAATGTGAGTTTGGCTAATTGGTCAATGCAATGTGTTTAAGGAAAAGAAGGGGTTGCAACCGCGCCTCAATTCGGGCCTAATAAATTGAATACGTAAGTGCTTCGTTAAAAATATAGGGTTATTTTGTTCAACTATCCAACTCTCTTAGAAAACACTAGGCATTTAATTAAGTAGTTGTACCCAACTCTTTTCTAGGTTAGGCTTAGGGATATAGAAACCTTAAAAATACTTTCGGCATGTTTACTAATCCGTAATTTGATTATGAGGAATTAAATTGAGGATGAATTGAATTGAAAAGAAAACGTGACTTACTTGTGAGCCCAACTAAGTTTAATTATCCAATTTCATGAAAGAAGTAAATATAATAATGACCACCAAAGTAGTTGTTTTTTTTATACTAATTATAAGAGTATCTCCAATAGCAGTAATAAACTAAACTCTTCAAATTGAAGTTATTGGACAAAATTGTCATTTTATATTACTAGGGGTAAATTGGTCATAAAAAAGTGCAATGAATGCTTGCGTTGATTTCCCGTATAGGGAAAAATGAAACTCAAAGTAGATAGAGGTGTCTTTGTTTCCCATGGGCTACAATAACCTTTTCCATTTACTAACATTGACAAGTAAATAATTCCTCATTCGCATCGCCTTTTTTCTTCAAACCAATCACCTCCTAAGTGCCACAACTCAGTTTGTGTGTGGTCAAACATGGTTACGTGAAGACCGAGTGAAAGCGTCGTAGCTGAAAAGCCGTCCAAAAAGAAAAACAAAATTTAAGATATGAAATAATAAAAGCTAACGTCATTCCTATTTTGAAATTCTGTTATCGGTTGTTATCTGGGAGTAGGGGTGTAATTTGGCCGGAACGGATCGGAAATAGGTATTCCGAATTCCTATTCGAAATTTTTCGGAATTGATTTGCAGTTCCGATTTCCAATCCAAAAATTCGGAATATAAAAACTCAATTCCGATACGGAATTTTCGGATTTTCGAAGTTTTCGGAAATTTCCGGAAATTCCCAAATTTTAGATAACAGCTATAAAAAAATTCACAAAATTTTCAAATTTAAATATCCAACACTGATTATAAACTTTAAACACTCAAAAATTTATAATTACTCAAGAAAAACTCAAATTGGGGTTCTTTAGAAAGACCCAATTGACAGAAATTTAAAGCCCAATTAAAGGAGAGGGTTGTACTTCTTGTCTTGGAGATAAGATATAGAGACTTTTATAGAGGAGAAAAGGGTTGAGATTTGTCTAAGCAGCCGATGTGGGACTGCAACCACTTCATGAAAATGATGTGGGATTGCAACCACTCAATCACCACCTCTTTCACACTTTGCCAACAGAGTCTAGAGAGATATATTTGGGAATGGTGGAAAGGTGGCTGTGCATCCTATCTAGGGGTGGGCTTGGAAAAAGAGAGAGAGAAAAGGAGAAGAAGAAGAAGAAGAAGGAAAATACAAAGACAGAAAGAGGAAGAAGAAGAAGGAAAAACAAAAAGAGCCATAGGAAGAGACTTTGAGACAGACGGAGGAAGAAGAAGGAAAAACAAAAAGAAAAGAGATAGAGGGAGAGATGGAGAGTTTGAGAGAAAAAAAAAAGAGGGAGAGATGGAGACAGACAGAGAGAGGAAGAAGAAGAAGGAAAAAGAAAAAGAGATAGAGGGAGGGGCCCAACAAAGGGCAAAAGTTTTTTTATTTTTATTTTTTACTTCCTATATATTATATATTGCTTATAATTATATGTATGTTTAATTAATATAGGGAGAGAGTTTTTGACAAAAAAAGGGAGAGAGAGTCTCATATAATTAAATGTATGTTTAATCTTGGTTTGTATAAATATAACTTGGAAAATGTTTTATGTTTTATGTATACATGTAACAAAAAAAGATACACACATACATCCAAAACAAAATAATTTTATACTGCAATTGTCATAGATATAATTGTGAAGCCCCATTGATTACTACAATTGTTAGTCTTGCTCTAGTCTAGACAATTGGAATACTACCATTATCGAGAGCCCTATTGAATATACTTATTTTGTATGTGGTGTTTCATGTATGAAATTGATTTTATATAATTAAATCTTTACATGAAGATAGTTTAAAAGGTCAAAACTAATGTTACGTGAAGATAGTTTAAAAGTTTAAAAAATACATGCATGCATAGAATACAATATGAAATAGTATTATACTCCTATATTTTGATATAACGAACACACATATGCATTTTTGTTATATTCAAACAAGCATAGTTGCCAAAAATATATACTCTTAACATGATTCATGGAATCATGGGTAACAAGCACACATATATGCATTTTTGTTATATAGTATGTTTGGATATAATACCCACACATATGCATTTTTGTTATATAATATGTTTGGATATAATACTCAAACACATGCATTTTGTTATATATTAAAACAAGCATGTTAGCCAAAAATAAAATCTTAAAGTAATATATACTCCTATGTTTAGTATATATATATATATATATATATGAATATTTGTATATGGGTACTTAAATATAAAAATAATAAATGAAACATATATAGGACCTATAAATTACCAATGCAATTAAAATTATAAATCATAAAAAATTATTATAAATTGAATTATTATAAAATTATTCATTTTTATTATATTCAAACAAGCATATTTGCGAAAAATATATAGTCTTAACGAAGTTTTATACTCATATCATGATTCATAGGTAACAAACACACATATGCATTTTGGTTATATAGTATGTTTGGATATAATTACTATACATATGCACTTTTGTTATATTCAAAACAACTTATATTAGCCAAAAATACATCATCTTAAGTAATATATACTCCTATACATATGCACATATATGTATATATAATAAACCTTTAGTTTATATAGGCACGAGTATACTTCTTATGTATACATGTATGTGTGTTTTATATAGACACATACATCATCATAAAGTAATATATACTCCTATGTTTAGTATACATGTATATATGAATGTTTGTATGTGGGTACTTAAATATAACAAATAAGAAAGGAAACATATATAGGACTTATAAAATAAAATAATGCAATTAAAATTATAAATCATAAAATATTATTATAATTTCGGAATTTTACGGGAAAAATCGGAAAAATTGGATCGGATTGGGTTCGAGAACTCGGAAATTTTCGGATCGGAATTTCGAATTTTCGGAATTTACAGATAGGTTCGAATCCGATCCAATTTTATCGGAAATTTCGGATTTCGCACTTTCGGATATCGGATGTATTGGAGTCGGATTTTTTTGGAAAGTTTCGACCGAATCGGTCGGAATCGGATTTTCCAATCCAATTTACACCCCTATCTGGAGAGACTTGGACATCCCCTCTCTCTCTATATATAAACGAGAGAGATAGGGACAGGGTCAGACGACCCTATGGATGTCCGAAAAATGATTGTTGAGTTTAGTGGCGGATCTAGGAATTTTCCTTTCAAGGTTCAACGTTTAAAGGGTTAAAAAAATTCTATACAAAATAGACAAAAAAAAAATATTATAATTCGTAATTAATATAAAAAACCATATTACAATTGTCAACAACGAGTTTTCATATTTTTAAAACGTCTCATTATAGTTTCATTATCAATACAAACAAACACATCTTTTTCAATATAAACAAATAATTTAAGGGATTAAAGCGTAATTGATCGATGTCTCCACGGAGTCCACTCCGTCAATTTGATTTTCTTCTGCTGATGGATGGGTGGATATGTCATTTGAGAATGAGTAGAGTTTTGAAGTTTATTGCTATGCTTTGCAAAGTCCACGATGCCATCGTGTAGTGCGATCGACCAAAGCAATTTACAAGAAATTAAACACACACAAAAACACAATTAGTCAATAACTTAGAAGGAAAGAAACAAGAAGAACTTGCCTTGAAATTGCTAGAGCACAAAAATATGCACAATACAGCCAGCCGCACCTCCCAATTCACAAATTTTTAGCCACACATTCTCAGAAACAGAGCAAACCCCTTCATCTCCTCCACTGCCTTCACATCAACCATATCTGCCCTCACTCCTTCTAGTGGATATTTCAAATTATATAAAGAACAATTACAAATCATTGTTGGGAACTCTGAATTAGATGAATACTCAAATACAGAGAGAGCTTAACATTAACACATTTAACAAATGATAGACCCAAATGAGAGCTCACATTCATTTTATGCTTGTTAAAAGCCTACTAATTACAAGCCAAGTTAATTGCTATGCTCTGCTTTACAATGTCAAGGATGTCATGAATGATCAGAACGCAATGGGCGACCAAAGAAATTTACTTAAAATTACTAAGTAATCACTCACTTACAGTTACAAAGTAAGAAACAAGAAGGAAATAGGAAATTCTGTAAAATTAACATACACCATCCATCCATCATGCAAAACACATCAACACCCTCACAATCTCACCTTTAAACATATGCTGCGTTTTTTTATATATAAACTTGTGCCAACAAAACGATGCCATTCCACTTAAGGTGTTTTTTTAACCTGTGCCAAAACGACGTTGTTTTGGCCAGGTTATAAAAAATTAAAAATTAAAAATTTAAAAAAAAAAAGTAGAACGACGTCGTTTTGACGTCGAGCGGAGAAAAAAGAAAGAAGGTCGAGCGCGCTGCGCACACAGAGCTTGCCCCTTTGGGGCATTTCGTCTAGCACCTTTCAAGGGTCAACTAGAGCTCCTCTAATGGTGGATTTCGGGGTTGCAGGCGTCAATTGACCACCCTTGCTCCTCTGTGGATCCGCCCCTGGTTGAGTCCTTGGGCAACCCTATGGCCAGCAGATGAGCGACCCTATCATGCACAACGAAAGGTATGTGCGCAGCAACTTTTTTTTTATTTATTAAAAAAAACGTCGTTTTGGTCCAGGCGCATTCAAATTTATTTTAAAGACCTGGTATCAAAACGACATAGTTTTGAGCCAAGTTTTATTTATAAAAAATAAGAACAGAAACCCTCCCCTCTTATTTACTCGATTGTAGACCTTTACCCCCAACCCAAAATCCTTCCCAAATTAGATTCAAACTCTCTCTCTCCCTCTCTCAAACCCTAAGCCCCAACCCATCAACGCACACCACCATTCCGCCGGTGCCGACTCCACCTCTTGCCGATGCATTTGGTTAATGTGTTGCCGCCTCTTCCCCTAATTTCAATTTATATTTGGATTGGATTGCTTATCCACTGGTTTGTTTGTTCTCTTTTTTGGAGTAAATTATTTTCTCCTTTAAAACAAAAAGCATAAAAAGAAAAATTTTGACAAATTGAAATCATTCAAATATATTTGTCCAAGAAAGAAATAAAATTTGGAAGATAAAACAACATATAATAAAAATAAGAAATTTTTTTTTGGAACATTTACACTATGACCCTGTGGGGTGTTGATCATGGATTCGCCACTATTCGCGGGGGTTCTCTGCAGTTTCCCCACCACCACTAACTCTGGAGAGAGCTTTTCCAAGAAACCACGTAGTGGAACTGAGTCAACTTAGAGCTCGGGACCGAGTCCGGCATGGAAGGATGTTGCAACAGTCCTCTAGTGGTGGTGATGTCGTCAATTTCCCCGTTGGAGGGACCTTCGATCCATACATAGTTGGGTATAATTTCTGCCAAATTCAGTAATTAATCAATCAATTTCTTAAATTTTTTTTGTATGATTAATGTTTTTTGCTTGCAAATGTCACATAACATGTTTTGCTAAAATACATAAAAATTGTTAGTTAGCCCACGTCTTGGTTTTGAATAAGCCATGATTCAACAATATAATATTTATTTGTGATATGATATAGTGGAGACAAACAACCTTCTAATTCATTGACTCAAAACGAATCATTGAATAGATCAATTTCTTCTTAGAGATATTTTTTTTCCCTTTTTGGGTTTTCTTTTATATTTTAAAGTTATCAAACGGGTAGTTGATTTAGTTTTAGAGTAATCTTTTTTTTTATTACAAGTAAACTACAGAGGAGGAGGGGGTTTTTTTTATACACACGCAACTAAGATATAATAAGGGTCAGAACTTGAGGCACCTCACTGTAAGTCGCCTTTTCACTAGGCTAAATCCCGTTGGCAATTTTATAGAGTAATTTTAAAGGGACATAATCGTATCATTACTTAGATAACATTTTTTCAAATTTTTTTTTTAAATTTTTTGGATTTTGGGTTTTCTTCAATTTTACTTATATTTGACATGGGTTTCAAACTTTCAGAAGATTTAATGCAATGCTTGCCTTGGTTTCCCATGAGAATGAAAATTGAAACCCAATGCGGATGGAGGTGTCGCTTGGTTTCCCATGAGCCATGAAACTCTTTCCAAGAGTGAATTTACTAAAAGATTTACAAGTACACTTTTACAAGCACAAAAACACCATAGAGTTAATTCAAACACTCACACATTAAACTGAGAAATGAATGAACATGATCCTCATGTATCAAACAACACTTAATATATGTATATATGTGTAGCAAAAAGATTTACATAACTTCCACTTCAGTCTGTCCTCTGCCATCCAACGAACACTCAAGTCTACCCCTGAGTGCAATCTTTAGCCAAATGCCCCGGCTGCTTGCAATTGAAACAACACTGGGCCTTCGGTTTTGGACAATCCCTAGACAAATGTCCGACCTCACTACAGTTGTAACACTTACTTGTTCTTGTCTGTTGAGCATGTATAGCTGCTCGGCCTTCTTTTTGATTCCCCGTTCTCTGCCTCTTTCCAGTTCCACCATGTTCACCTGAGGCACACATACATTGAGCTGACGCCTTCCCTTTTTCTCTGTAATCTCTTTGTCTGTTTTGGTGTTGTATGTACAGCTCAATAGTCTTCTCAACTGCGATGGCACAGTCTACCACTTCAGTTAAGGTTTGGAGTCTCAAGTTAACCACTGAGCTTCTAATGTCATCAACCAATCCCAACTCAAACTTCCGAGCTTTCTGCACCTCAGTCATTGGTTGTGCGAAACGAAGCAACTTCGAAAATTTAGCCTCATAGTCACCCACAGACATAGAGCCCTGCTCAAGACTCAAGAAAGAAGCCTCCAGCCTATCTTTCACAGGAAAATACTTGGCATAGAAAACCGTCTTGAACCCTTCCCAGTCCATCAGTGATACGTCTTCAACTCTCTTAACTTCAGCCCACCAATGTCGAGCTTTATCTTGCAAGAGAAAAACAGCCAACTCTTTCTTTTCAACCTCAGAGCACTCCATCATTTCGAACAAGTTCTCTATATTAACAAACCACTCGTCAGCTTTCATGTAGCTCCTAGTTCCATAAAAAGGTTCTGCACCCAGTTCTCTCAGTTCCCTGACCAACCCAACAAGTCTGGATGAGTCGGCATGTCCCGTAATAGTTGGAACAATAGGTTCAGGTTCCATATCTGGTATACCGGAAAATCTCAACAACGGCTGTCAAGCCTCATATCAAATTGAGGATCACAACCAGTATAACAACTTTTGTAAAGGGATTTTACCTAAAAAATTACCGGAAGCGACCGGAAAAGCCGTCGGAAAGTCGCGGCTTGCACGGTGGTACAATGGAAACGGCGTCAGCACGAAAAATGTTCCTTGCAAGGAGAGGAACAAAACCCAAAAAACGGTGGCCAGAAAGCTGCTCAGACAGTAACGAGAACTGTGGCAAAGTATTGACTTTCGATCAAGTTTTCGCCTTGCACAGCGACTGTCTGGGCTGGGTCTTGGTCGGGATAGGTAGAAGGGAATGAAACGAACGCTTTGGTTTAAGAATCACAGCGATCGGAGGTCAGACAAAGCCGGAATCACGTCGGAAAGTTCCTAGCATATGTATTTTGGTTTTTGGATTCAATTAGAACATAACAAGTTAAAGCAGTTATTAGAAGTACATACCTGAGTTTGATTTGAGAGTTGAGAAGATTGGATTGCTGTTGTGGTTTCTGCTCTGCTTCCACACAAACAGAGAGAGAAGAGAGAGAAGGAGATCTGCAGATTCTCTACTGAGGGAGGAGGGCGCCACCAGTGGGTGGGAGACCGGATTTTGGGGTCGGGCAGGGGGATAAGAAATCGAGGGGAGGGGGTTTGGGTGCTTGCTTCGGGGGATAGGGGGTATGGGTTTGGGGTGGAGGGTGGCTGTGGGGGTTGTGGGGGATGGATTTGGGGGTCGGAGGTTGTGGTCATGGGGAATGGGGGAAAAGAAAATCGGAGCTGGGGGTGCTGGTTTGGGGATTATTTTTTTCCCTTTGTTGCTTCAATTTTTCCAAAAAATAATATTTTAATCAATTTAAAATTTTTTTTAAAGTAAAAATATAATATTTCGTTTCTAAATTAATATTTAAATATTAAATTATTCAAATAAAAGACATATTTGCCTCAAAAGTTTGATAAATTAAATAATTAAGTTAAGTAGACTAAAATAAAAGAAAATAAATTGGAAGGTTAAAAATAAAATAAATAATCCAGATTTTGAAATGTATCTATAGTAAATGTTACAGTGCACCGCTACAGTACGCTACAGTAATTGGGGTTCTTAAAATTTTCTGGTTTTTCTCCATTTGAGAGAGAGATCTTTGGATGGCGATTTCTTCGCCATCCGGTCATGGATTTCGACCAAACCACCACCAAAATTCTTCTCCACACTACCTAGTCATTTTCCCTGATTGATTTTCGAGTGGAATTGCAACTGGAACAAGAAAAAGTTTCGTGTTTTTCCAAACGTCAGCTACAATGTTTTCAGTGACTTTTTCAGTCGATCTAGGTATGTAAACTCATCTACTCTTTGAGCTCTAGCTGATGGTTGGGTAGGATTTGATCAATTTTGAGTCTAGGATACCGGATCTTTAACCCAAAGTTTGGCCGATTTTCAATTTGAATTTTCGGCCACTTGCTGTCCAAATTGGATGTTCCCGTAGTTGAAGAACGTGTTCCACTCGTCGAGTAGTAGCTGTAGGTGGAAGCATAGTCTAAAAATTGAAATAATTCCGAAATATCGGCAATATTACGGTAAATCTCATCCCGCGATATTATCTTTCATTTCCATAGTGTTTTCGTGAGTTTTTCGAAAATATCGTCGATATTTTCGCTGCCAATACTTTCCTCCATTTTGTCTTTGAAATGGGGTAAATATTGCGATATTATCGATAATATCGCGATATTTTGGAAAATGCAGAAAAATTGAAAAAATTTCAAAGCCTGCACCTGCTGGGGTTCGAACCTAGCCTGCTCCTTTTCCATTCCCAGCGCCTTTACCACTGTGCTGCTTGGGGATTTGTGATACTTATGTATCAAAACTCATATTTATATAACAATTACCTTATTTCCATTTTCAACATTTAAGTAAATGTCTTTGTCTTTTTACTTTAATTTATTTTTATATTACTCCATTTACTTAAGTTTACAATGTAAATAAGGAAGTACCCCCCATTTGGATTCAAATATAAATACTAGAAAATCAAATTCCCACCGAATCAAAATATGAAAAATCGGTTTTAGTGCAAAATACGATTTAGGCTAAAATTGATGGCTCATTAAGTCAATATATACTTCATACTAGAATCCCATAAAATCAAGTTTTCTTATTTGATATGTTAGGAATAAAAGCCGCCAAAAATTATCTTGAGAAAATGATTATTCCGAAAAACTATTTTTCATACTTAGTCAATATTTTTACATGGCTTAATATCACAAAACGTCCCTAAGGTTTACGAAACTATCAGATGGCATTCTTACATAAAACAATTTTTCATGTATGATATGAATGCATGAAGGGACTTAAGGTCAATTTAGGTAAAAAACCTTAGATATTCAATCCACAAAAAGTTTTTAGCATTTCCAAATTGCACCTCCGCTAAAGAATTCCTGGATCCGCTGGTGACTACTCCCCAAAATTATTTTGGGGATTTATCATTTAATGACTACTCTTCACAATACACTTACTCTACAAATAGAGATGATGGAGATAGTGAAAATTTTGAACCCCATAGGAACTCTATGTGGTACTAAGTCACTAATGTATCTTACAATGCAATGTATAAAGTGTAAAATATTGTAGTAAATCATTATATATAAATGATTATGGTGTGTTTAATATTCTTTCATTAATTACAACATATTTTCTACAACATGATGTTTGTCACCGCTATATAATCAACTTAAATAAGTTAAATCCATCATGCAATGAATTTCCTTCCAATTTTTTATGATAAACTAATAAATAATTGACTAAATAAACTTTATCTAAAGTTTCAATAAAAATTTCCAAGTTTTTCTTAGAATTTCGGTGGTTTTTATCCAATTTTTATCGATATCGATATTTTCCCGATATTTCCATCGATATTTCCATGTTTTTAAACCACCGAAATTTCTGAAATTTCCGATATTTAAGACCTTGGGTGGAAGGGTGGCCCTTGGTTTGGAAGTTTTCCGGCCACCGGTATCTCTTTGGACACCCACGCGCTGCCGGCGCGTGTGGCGGTGCGTGGGCACTGTAGCAGGGGTGCATTGTGTCCCGATGTGATCCCCTTGTTGTCACGAGTATGTAGGTGTGCTCGGATTTTAATTCGGATGTCGTTTGACTATCGAACGGATTTACGCATATTGCGCGTTATCAGGGTGCGATATGTTCGGACCGTTGGATCGGTTCCAATTCTTAGTATGTTGTTTCCCGTATTCCTAGAATCGTGTAGGAACTGACGGATTGTGGATCGGAGCCCTGGATGCTCTGGATCATTGATTTAAAGTTTGAGTTAACGAAAACCGTCTGATCGTGCGATCGGGAGAAATCTGACCTCTTGATTGAGACCAAACCTTCAGGACGTGATTAGTTGACCTTGTTGGACCTTTAGGAATGTCCAAATCGAACCTTGAGGTCGTGGGTACTACGGACCCGGGTTGACCATATTCGGATTAGTTTGACCAGACAAACACCAAGGGTCTTTTGAGACCATCTCGTCTCTTGTGAATTACTAAAGTAGTTTTGATGACTTAGAAAGGTACGGGGGTCGGGATTGGTTGAATAGCCAGGTTTGGTTTCAGTAAAGATTTAATTAAAAGCTTGAGTTTTGCTGATCGTTAATTATGCCCGATGGCTTAGAATTATTATTTTTGAGTATCGGTTCTGAATCGTATATTATGCATTGTTGAGTTGGATTTGAGAATAGTTGAGGGAAGTTTTAATTGATTAAATGGCATGGGTGAGTTTCGGATTCCCAAGGGTTAATTAATTTTTGGTTAGTTTTATTATTATTATTATTTAAGTAGATGGATTTGGTTTGTGAATAATTGTGGAAGTATGCATGGGTTGACCTGGGCAATAAAGTTATGATTTGATCTTGGTTTACAAAAAGGGATTTTGATCAATTATTTTAAACCTGAATTTTTGGGAAAGTATTGCAAGTGTAATTGTGGGAAAAAGAGTATTTTGTGGAAAGATTTGGGAATATGGTTTTCAAACCACCACAGAGTACCCTTAGTGGCCTTCGGGATAGTTACCCAATTATAATACGCCTCACGTGTCTCGGGGACGCCCGAACCGTGAGGAGCGAGGACGCGTCTCAGGTCGACTATGTGTTCCCTAAGTCTGCGAGGACGCGTTTCGGGCTGACTTGGTGTCCCCGATTCTACGAGGACGCATTTTGGGATGACTTGGTGTCTCCCGATTCTGCGAGGATTGCGTTTCGGGCTAATCACCCGATTTTGCTAGGATTTGCGTTTCAAGCTGACCTTGTGTCCCCTAATTTTGCTAGGCGAAATTGAGGAAAATATGGAATTGACGGACGGATACTCGGAATTGAAGGTAAATGATGGAATTGATGGATTTGAGTTTCGGGTTGACTTTATGTCCCTGATTCTGTTAGGATGGAATTAATGGAATTGCGTTTCGGGATGACTTCGTGTCCCCGATTCTACTAGGTGGTTATTGACAGAATGGAACCTGGAATTGATGGATAAATAATTTGGGTACACCTTGGTGGGGAGTATTTTGAGATGTGTTAAACGGAAAATAAAGAGTTATCTTGAATACATATTATGAGATATACTTAATCTAATCCATTGTGATATATGAATATTTTCTCGAGGTCAATAGTTTTACAATAACGTTTCAAGTTCCTTCTTGGGTGTGATGAGTTTTATATTTAAGAAGTTGTTGCTTAACTTCAGTGGATTGATTGAAGGATTATATTTTATTGTCATGAACTCTAATTTCTTGCTGAAAGAGCTACGTGTGGCTTGATCCCTCAAGGAGGGTACGTAGGCAGCCTAGAATAATCTAGGTGCAGCCACGGAAGAGGATACGTCTTAAGTTGGTTGTAGAGTTGGTTTGGTAATTTATTTAACATTATAATTGAACTCAATCTGAACTGATGAATCGGTTAAGTTATTAATGACTGAAATGATTATAGCTGGATGTTGGGTTAGGATGCCTTTTTGTATTTTAATTTATTGTTGGACATTTGGGAGTATAAACTGTGTTTCTACAGGTGAAAATAAGTTGGAAAATGTCCGTTTTACAGAGGAGGCTCTGCCGAATTTTCGGCAGAAGTCAAACTTTTAAAATAGTTTCTTTTGAGTTTTGGTTTAAAAGGGCATTTTGGTCAATTGTGACCGGCACCCGACAAGTGTTGGACAAGCACAGGGTTCAACACAAATTTCAAAGTGGAATTTGGGTCGGGTCCTGTCAAAAAATATGGGACCCGTAGTGTCACGTAGGCAACTAACGAAGACATCTAACGGAAATCCTAACGGCGGAACTACATTGTAATAAATTTAAAAACCGGGGTATCTAATTGTAAAAATAAAAAAGATGAGGAGTAACATGTTTTAAAGATATAACCACAACGTACTAAACTGTAATTAGCCTTTTTCGTTTTAACTCCGATTCGCACATAGTACATGCCTACAAAGTCAAAGTCGTGAGAGCGAGCTCTACTAAATGGTGGAAAGAAAACTCCCAAAACTTGTCAGGGTCAAAGGTCTGCCCTATCACTGGTAGTGGTGAGATTAGCCAATCACCCTTTAAAATTTCTTTCAACAAAAAAATTTCAACCAAAATGTCACTATTCACCACTCTAAGGGAAAAGTGGTCAAAGTGCACTAAAATTCTAAAAAATAATAAACCTTCAAAATTTAATTGCATGTGTTGTGTCTCTTTGTTTCAAACTCTAATACCTTTGTAAGGGCTTTCCTAATAGTAGGGGCTCTAAAAGAGATTGATAGAGCCTCATTTAGAGTTTCAATGGAATCTTTGAGGCTCTAAAGGCATCTCTCACATAGTGGGAGGCTCTATATCCGGGACTCTATATTTGATATCATTTTATATACGTTATATATTTTTTTAATTGTCATTTTCGTTGAATGTATATTATGATAGGTTAGAGTTTTTTTTTTATGAACATTTCAACTAAAAAAATCAAAATTTAGAAAAATAATATATATATACAGAAATTCTCTTATGCGGATATTCGGACGTTATTATCGTGGGGACGCAGCCAGATTGTACTACCCCGCCTTGCTTTCCCGCCTATTTACACATGTATCCGCACGTTCCGCACGTTAATGCATCCGGATAAGAGAATGACTGTATATATATATATATATTATAAAAACTTGATTGTTCTCTTGATTAAAAAAACACATGCCTCATTTGTAAAAAAAATCTAAATCCAGACCAAGCTTCATGCTGTTGGTCAAAAGATTCAAACTGTAGCCGTTGGTTGCTTTGTTGGCAACTTGGCATTGGTCCATTTTTCAAAAAGTTGAATAAGTAGTCATAAAATGGACGAGTATGTATTGTTAAGTCGCAAGTCAAGTGAACCAAACAACAATTGAGCATGCAGTTTTTTTTTTCAGATGTGGTCCCCACTGAGTTTCAGGGGCTACAACCAGGTACACAGATTTGGCATAAACTCCAGTTGGGCTCAACCATTTGAAGCCTCAAATTTGTACCACTGGGGATGCTTTTTTTTTTTCAAAAAGTTGTTATTTATTGGAGCCTAACTGAGGTGCATCTCCTTTAGAGCCCCATTGGGGATGGCCTAAGAGCATCCACAATGTAGGTTTCCTAAATCACCTCTTTAAACAAATTTTAAGGAGGATTTGAAAAAATACAACTCCAACCATGCTCCCTATCCACCTCCTAAGGCCATCTCCAGTCATAGGCTTAAATGTAGTCTAGGGCTATAAATTTAGCTTTCTAAAATATTAATTTTTTAAAGAATAGTGTAGGGTTAAATTTTTCCATCTCCAGCCATGCATGACTATATTTTAGGGCCCTTCATATTTTATTATTTTGAGAAAAACTATGGTACAACACTCATACATTCCCCCAACTATGTATTGTTTAATTTAATTAAACTACTATTTAGAGACAATATTCCATATATAACACGTGTACATTTTATATATATATATATATATATATATATATATATATATATATATTTAAACAAAGCGAATTTAAAACATTTAAAAAGTAACTTTTCAATCAATGGTTCTTACCTCCAATAGTCTGAAACCAATTATATATATATATATATATATATATATATATATATATATTAAAAACAAAACGAATTTGAAAATATTTTTAAAAGGTTATTTTAAAAAAAAAAACTAATGGCTAGCTGCGCCTTTAATATTGGCTATTGGATATACAGTTGCACGAAATGTTTCGTGCTCTTACTCACGCGTGATACTTTTTCTTCTTGGAAAGCACATGTGTTGGGCCCACAAAACAATGTGGCCTACGGCTACAAGTAGCCTGGTTGGAGGGCTAAGGCCATCTCCAGTCATAGGCTAAATGTAATCCAGGGCTAAAAATTTAGCCCTCCAAAATATTAATTTTTTAAAGAATAGTGCAAGGCTAAAATTTTCCATCTCCAGCCATGCATGACTATATTTTAGGGTCATTCATATTTTATTATTTTGATAAGAATTGGGCCCACAAAAAAATGGATGGATTTCAATGTGCAACATGAAAAGCACATACATGGGGCCCACAAAAAATTTGGCCTAGGCCAAAGCTAGGCTAAATGTGGCCCGGTTGGAGGGCTAAAGAGCCAAATGTGGCCCTCCAAATTTAGCCAAAATTTTGTTTAGCCCATGATTGGAGATGAGTTTTGCATTATTTTAGAACTATATTTGGGATATAGCGTGTTTGGAGATGGCCTAATGGGCCAAATGTGTTGGCCATATTTTTTTTTTGCCCATGGCTAAAGATGAGTTTTGCATTATTTTAAGGATATATTTGGCCTATGGCTCATGACTGGAGATAACCTAAAATAGTGAGATCTCTAGGAGCTCATAAATTTGAGGAGATAGTAATAGCTCCCTATAATTTAATGCTGTTTTATTTTATAACCTTTAATTAATGCTAATTGATTTTTATATTTTTTTTTAATAGAGATTGACCAATTAAAAAAGAGATAGCATTTATGAGTCCCTAAACTAAAGAGTATGATTAAAGTTAAAATTTTATAGAGAGCTCGTAAAATAGCTTCCGTATATTTTTAGCTAAATTTTAACTAAAAAAATAGAGAGGATAATTGTAGATGCTCTAAACCTGCTGAATCCGATTATTTTGAGTCCTTTTTCTCTTCTACTATTTTCTTGTGAGAGTTCTGGATTAGTGTGGTATTTACACTACTTGAGAAGGGACTTCAAAACATTGTCCCTACATGGCACCTGAAAAGAAATTAGAATGTGTGCGTGGTGGTCAAACATGGTTACGTGAACACCGAGCAAAAGCATCGTAGCTGAAAAGCCGTCCAAAAAGAAAAACGAAGTAAGCTGATTACCAAATTAATTAAAATATTAGAATATTTATTCAAGACATGAAATAATAAAAGCTAACGTCATTCTATTTTGAAATTCTGTTTATCGGTTGTTATCTGGGAGAGACTTGGACATCCCCTCTCTCTCTATATAAACGAGAGGGGAGAGAGAGAGAGAGAGAGAGAGAGAGAGAGAGAGAGAGAGAGAGAGAGAAATGGCGGCAACTTTTCTGGCAAAGATTTTGATCACTGCTGCGGTACTGCTGCCTTCTGCGGTGGTTCTGTGCAGTTTCCCAGCCACTCTGACTCTGGAGAGAGCTTTTCCAACAAACCACAGAGTGGAACTGAGTCAACTCAGAGCTCGAGACCGAGTCCGGCATGGAAGGATGTTGCAGCAGTCCTCTAGTGGCAGCGGCGGTGTCGTCAATTTCCCCGTTGGAGGGACCTTCGATCCATACATAGTTGGGTACAGTTTTCTGCCAAATTCTTAATTTTTTTTTGTATGATTAAAGTTTTTTTCTTGCAAATGTCACATAACATGTTTTGTTAGAATTATGTAAATAATGTTAATCCACGTCTTGGTTTTGAATAACTCATGATTAAACAATATAAAAATTTATGTCCACGTCTTAACAATTTTAGTTGAAGAGTTGTAGTAATTAAACAAACAAATTATATCATCATTGACTCAAAACCAATCATTGAATAGGTCAATTTCTTCTCAGATATATTTTTTTGACCTTTTTGGGTTTTCTTCTCTTTTACTTGTATTTTTGTTTAAGTTATCAAACTGGTAGATGATTTGGTTTTAGAGTAATCTTAAAGGGACATAATCATATCATTACTCAGAGATCATTTTTAATTATTTTAATTATTTTTTTTTGGATTTAGGCTTTATTTCACAAGTGTGAAGTTGGGTACACCTGCAACAGAGTTTTATGTGCAGATTGATACTGGAAGTGATATTTTGTGGGTTGGTTGCAATTCCTGCAATGGTTGCCCCCAATCAACTGGACTTAAAGTAAACTCACCTCTTCCTTTATCCTAATTTAAATCTTGTCAAGTTTTAGAACATCATCAGGAGGGAAAACGTACTGCTGAAGTTTCTGAATGAGTGATATGATCCTCTGGTTTTCATGCAGATTCAGCTGAAATCTTTTGATCCTAAAAGCTCACCAACTGCCTCATTGGTATCTTGTTCTGATAAAATATGTTCCCTTGGACTTCTGACACAAGATTCTAGCTGTGATGCAAAGGATAAGCAGTGTACTTATGCGTTCAAGTACGGAGATGGCAGTGAAACATCGGGCTATTATGTATCAGACTTGTTGCATTTTGACACAGCTGGCGGTGATCAGTCTGTCACCTCAAACTCTTCAGCTAACATTGTCTTTGGGTAATATATGATGTATTCTTCCCTATAGTTAAGAACAACGGTCTTATTTCCGTGCATGATAGTTTTTGATTTGAACAAAGCCTCAAATGGTGAATTTTGAAACAGGTGTAGCACCTTAGCAACCGGGGTCTTGCAGAAAACAGATAGAGCAGTTGATGGGATTTTTGGATTTGGACAGCAGGAATTTTCTGTCATCTCACAACTGTCTTCACAGGGAGTAGCACCAAAAGTATTTTCCCACTGCTTGAAAGGAGATGACACTGGTGGGGGGATATTGGTTCTTGGTGAGATCGTGGATCCTAACATCGTTTATAGCCCGCTTGTCCAAAATCAGTATGTGTAAAGCAGTACAAGTATATCATTTTATATTTTGTCAAACTAAATGGAACTATAGTGAGCTCTACAGCATGACTAACAGTTATATTCACATGCATCATTGCAGACATATCTGTTTTAGGTTGTAACCCATAGCTATTTTCTAGTTTGAAATTTAGGACTTATTAACACAAACTAGTAAACTGAACTACTCATGTTGCCAGAACAGTACCGTTTAATTGATTACATTTCATTGGAGAGTGAAAAATAATTATATTTTGGAAAATATTCCATAGAGAGATAAATAGAGCCCTGAGGAACTATTTGAAGACCTTAACATGTGAAGTACCTCTTAATTGCGGCGAAAGCTTGGCCGTCTCAATTCTATTTTGAAATGTTGGATGTTATGCTACCTTTTCCCTTTTCATTTTGTAATGCATAAGATTTTTAATCATATAAAGATTGGCTGCTGTAACTTTAACTAAATCTACTGGGATGCTCGGAATTTCAGGCCTCATTATAACTTAAATCTGGAGAGCATTAGTGTTAACGGCCAAACGCTAGCCATTGATCCATCAGTTTTTTCAACATCAAGCAACCAAGGAACAATAGTTGATTCTGGGACAACTTTGGCATACCTTGCAGAAGATGCATATGATCCTTTTGTCAATGCTGTAATTTTCTGTCTAAAAAAAACTTCACTGTTTAACTGATCTATTTAACTTCTGGTGATTCTTGATCTCTACTTTTAGTTTTTATACTTTCAACCTGAATAAAGTCTTTGGGGAAAATTAAAGCTGGATTGTTGTTTGATTTTAATAGATGGCTAAGGAAGTGAAACAAAAGGTGAATAACATGTTATTTTGTTTCTTTGCAGATAACAAGCGCTGTCTCACAATCCGTGACCCCTGTTACCTCCCAGGGAGAACAATGCTACATAGTCACATCCAGGTTCACATTTTGAATATTTTATCTCAGTTGATTCAACGTTTGAGAGCTGCTAATATTTCAGCTCAATTGTAATTCTTAAAGTGTGTTTTTCTCCATTCAGCATCACTGGTATATTTCCTCAAGTTAACTTGAACTTTGCTGGTAATGCATCCATGATTCTAAGACCGGAGGACTACCTTTTGCAGCAGAATTCTGTAGTGAGTTTCTTTTTCCATACTTCTTATTTATTTCTTCCCCTGATTTTCAAGTGTTAAAGCTTGTGCAGATGTTTTCATTTAGTCCGAAATTGTGCATCATTCGAACAAACAAGCTCACAGCTTTACCCTTCTCAAATGAAATTAAGTTTTATCCTGTAACTGTATAACTGTTTTTTCCAGAGTGGTGCTGAGGTATGGTGCATTGGCATCCAGAAAAGTGACGGTCAAGATGTAACTGTATTGGGAGGTATGATAAAATTTATTTAGTTAAGTTTGTTCAAACACCATTCTCTAACAGCCTAAAATTTTGATGATCAGTCATCATTTCTCTTATCAAATTCTTTTTAATGGCTTACTTTAGTAGTTCAGAAGTTTCAACCTTTCCAAATGTAGTACATTTTCTTATCTGCTTATTTAGTTTTGTGTTTGGTATGGAGTTCTCTTTTCACTAAAAGGACACTTACATCAATTGTCGTCCTCTTTCACAGACCTCATCCTGAAAGACAAAATCATTGTCTATGATTTGGCCAATCAACGGATTGGTTGGACTCAATATGACTGTAAGTAGCGATATCAGTTATTTCTTATTCCAAGTTCATCACACAATTCTCCGACCACGAAAATTATATTCGAAAACTACAAAAAAGTAGAAGAAAAAAACAGGAGAAAAACAATGGAGTTTCTATCCTGCATTCTGATTGTATGTGTATGAATGTTTCTCTCAGGTTCAACGTCAGTCAGTGTCTCTACAAATACTAGCAGAGGAACTGCATCTGTTAATGCAGGGTCCATAAACGTTAGCAGTTCAGCAGGCAGCGAGCCTTTCAACCTTGTACCGATAAGCATGGTGGCTTTCCTTGTTCACATATCAGTCATTTACAGTTTCCCATTCATGTAGCACCTATAGGCGTTTGGCCTACATGACAGGATTGTTTCTCATGGATGAGATTAGCTCATTGCACATATTGTGCAATAGGTCTCTTACCATTCTTTGTTTGACAATACTTTGCACGCGATTCCGGAGTTTTTCATTAGTTCAACAAGATCATACAAGCAGTTTTACAGCAGTCTGGCAGTTTGTTTGTAGCTGCTCAGTGTGGAGCAGATTTGGTCTTTTTTTTGCCAAATTTTTATTTTCTGTTTTTGGTTAGGACTATTATTTCTTCATTTGAGGCACATTGAGGTACAGATTTCCCTAGCTTGATTGGCACCATTGTAAATGACATTGATAAAGTTATGTATTTCATACATTATACATACCAGATTTAGACTAACTACAGCATCTTCATAGAAGGGCATTTCAAGATTGGCCCTCTGTTGGATTTCATCTAGGTGAAAACCAAATTAACAAAATAAACCCTGTTTGCATTAGCTAATCACTTTCTTTATGGAAAAGTTACACAATGAGCAAAGCAAAATTTCATTTGGCTGCAGCCACTTCACAATACAAGCTTTATCTATATCTAAAGGGGAGAAGGGTTCCTCTTTTGGTGAAACTTTCTAAAACTCCTAAAATACCCTTGATTAATTAAAGTGCTAAAAGACCACAATTTAATTTCCTGAAGATAAAGAGGTAATTAACTAATCATTTAAATAAGAAATTTTAAAACAATGGAAAAGAGCATTGACTCGCATAGTTCGAACCCCCATGCCTGTGTGTGAGAAATCCCCTCCTTTATATTTTAGACTATCTATCGTATTTTTTGTAAAAAACCCTCAACTCTTTTGCCCTGTCTCTATTTGTTTTAATAATTAAACTTAAAACAGAAAAAAACATATATTGATTTTGAAAAAAACTGATTGGCGCGCATGTGAGAGTGTCAAGAGGCTATTTTGCTCCAACGTCCAACCCTAATCTCCTCAAAACAAATCAACATTGTTTAAATTAAAACTTCCACTCTCTCTCCCCCTCTCTAACTTGTTATTGGACAATTTAAATTCCAGCAGAAATCCAGGCTCCCTAAACCCAAAAATCTGATTCCCTTCCAATAGCACGAACATTCAGATTCCACCTCTATTCTGTTGTATTGCTTCTGCTTCCGCCATGAGAGCCGATTGACTAAAGCCCTCCCTGCCTTCAACAGCAAACCAGCATGGTTTCTGACCACCTAACCTGCCCCACCTTTTGATGTTGATGTTTCCAAAGACTTTTTTTTGACAAGTGCCTGTTGGTTCATTGGGGCAAAACGTCGAACAATTGGGGGCAATGCTTGCCTAGACTTCCAGCAGTCCGGGGCTCAAGAAATTTGGCTCAGGCGGCGGTTTCTGGCGTTGGGGGGTCACTTGACCACCCTTGTTTGGCCGACTTGGCCGACTGCTTATTGCCGAAATATCCCAAGGACAGAGCAGAACGGAATTGGGGGTCTGATTCAAAGGTAATTTAACTTTTTCTTCTTCAGCTATTGAATAATTAATACCCACTTCGATTTTTGATATGTTCAGGGTTAGCTTTGGATAAGATTATAGTATTATTTCCTGGTTATGTTGAAGCATTGATTGTCGTAGCATTATAGGGTTCACTGGGTTTAGGGTTGGTTTACTACTTAGTTCATTGGTTGATGAACTTCATAATTTACCCTCATTGCTTTGTTTAGGTTTATAGTTTGAGACTATTTCCCAAAAGAAGAAGAAAAAGGTTTTCAAGTGACTGTGAATGGAGGATCCTAGTTTAATATACAGCCTCAGCACCCAAGAGTTAAATCTCTTTTCTCTTCGTGAATGATTAGAAGTTATTGTTGCAGGGGAAAGCTCCAGTGTTCGTGTGTTGCCAATGAAGTTTGTAAGTTTCTTTGTCAATATTTACTTACTTATGGATTATTCATATATAAATATTAAAACTTCTTTTGTGGGGGTTATATTTTATACGTTATTTTTATGATTCTTTTTTGTTTTGTTTTTGCAGTCCTGCTTGAGCAAAGGTGGTGGTTACCATTTCCCACCATGTCACATACTCAACATATGTGGTTTTAGCATTTTATTGGATTGCCCATTAGACCTTTCAGCTCTTACAATCTTCTCCCCTATTCCTACTAGTTCAAAAGCTAGTTCCTTAGATAAAGAGAATCCCAGTTGCCCAAACCGTAGTGATTCTTTAGATTTGGAGGAGTCTATGGTTCGGAAGAGACAAAAAGTCGAAAAGTCCCTGGATGCCGATGATTTAATTTATGCAGAGCCTTGGTACAAAACTATCAAGAACTTGCACCTGTGGAATGTCTCTTTTATTGATGTGGTATTGATATCAAGTCAAACGGGTATGCTAGGATTACCATTTCTTACTCGAATGAAGGGTTTTTCTGCTAAGGTAAATACATTAAGGAATTAGTTGTTAACTTTGATTTCTGACGTTTCCCGCAAAATTGAATCTGGTCTTAATAGTTTTTTTTGGTGCTTAAAATGTGTCAGATATATGTGACTGAAGCAACAGCAAGACTTGGACAGCTTATGATGGAGGATCTTGTTTCAATGCATCTGGAAATCAGGCAGTTTTTTGGACCTGAGGAGTCGTCTTTTCCCCAGTGGATGAAGTGGGAAGACCTTGCGCTTCTTCCGTCTTCATTGAAAGAGGTAGCTTTAGGCAGAGATAGGGGAGAGCTGGGTGCTTGGCTTTCCTTGTACAGGTAAATTAATATTCCACCCAAATATTTAATGTTGTTTGTTTCATGATTAGATTTTCTTGGTGGAATATGCCAACTGCCAGAAAGTTGTATCTAATTAAGGAGTCTTGTTACGCTTGCTGTTGCACTTGGACGTGTTTCCTCTAGATAGATAACCTCTTTATAAATTTGTGATCTGGAATTGCTGTCATCATCAGCTTCTCCATTGGCAGGTGATGGAGAAGAAGCAAAATTTCTTTGACAATTTCCTAACTTTGAATCTATGAAATTTCCTAAGGGTGTAGATCAAGGAAATGTTCTCTTGTTAGACAATCTGACATGTTATGTTACTAGACTTCAGTCTGAGCTATTTTTCAGGTGGTTAGTAGGATGTGGTTCAAATTGACATATCTGGATGTAACACTGTCTGACTAATATACTTGGTTGTTTTTTACCGCTCATATTGTCTGAAATATCTATATAGCAAGTTTCTCTATATGAGAATGTAATAGAGATTACTTCTACTTCTCAGTGCAGCTGATGTAAAGGATTGCATGCAGAAGGTTCTGAGACTTAAATATGCAGAGGAAATCTGCTACAACAGCACATTGATCATAAAGGCATTCAGTTCGGGTTTAGAAATAGGCTCTTGTAATTGGACAATAAATGGTCCCAAGGGAGGCGTTGGCTTTATTTCAAGTTCCATCTTTGATTCTGCTCATGCAATGAATTTTGATTACAATGCTCTTCGAGGGAATGATATAATAATATATTCAGATTTCTCATTCTCGGATGCTACGGAAGATGTTGAGAGTGGCTATGATAACTCCATTCCAACTACTTGCAATCGGTCATCTCTCAGGTATTACGCTTACATAGCATTTACCATCTTTTTTTATGAGGTTCGATAAATTTGCCAGATTTGTTCTTTATTGGTATAAAAGTTTTAACTTTTCTAAGTCAATATCCTCAAAATGTGAAAATCAAAGCTTTAAACTATTGGAATTGATGTGTGCAGAAATTATGAAAATGATTGTCAAGAGTTGGCCAAGTCCTTACTTAATGTTGATGAGAGTTTGGAGGAAAGGGACAAGCTAGCTTTTATATGCTCCTGTGTCATTGATTCCGTAAAAGCTGGAGGTTCAGTCCTTATTCCCATTAGTCGACTTGGAATTGTTCTGCTGCTGTTAGAACAGATATCAACTTCACTAGATGTTTCAACTTTGAAGGTATCTATATAAATTTTGTCTTTTGCTTACTTGCTTCAGTGCTTCAAGTCCTACCAAAAGTATCGAAATTAACTAATTGTACTTCTCTCGAAGATGAATGCTTAACAGGAGTTCTATAAAATTTTAAAGGTTATTAGTTACATGCTGAGACATAATAGTCTTCGATACAGAAATGTGGCAATGTGTTACTTTTATGCCATATAATGGAGCATATGTGGAATTCTCGTCTTGTTTCAGGTTCCTATGTATATTATATCTTCTCTTGCTGAAGAATTCTTGGCTTTCTCCAACATCATACCTGAATGGCTATGCAAACAGCGGCAAGAAAAGGTAAAAATATTGAGCTTATTATTCATCACATTGTGCTTGGAGCTTTCATTTAATTGTTAGAATTGCAGTCACTCTTTTTTAATTGGTCTTGCAGCTTTTTTCTGGTGAGCCATTGTTTGCACATGCCAAGCTTGTAAATGAGAAGAAGCTTCATGTGTTTCCGGCAGTTCATTCACCTAAATTATTGTGAGTTCCACATTTGTCTTTCTTATTTTAGAATATTTCTTCATGGTCACTGTTATGGAGTCAATATTCAGAACTTTATACCTTAGCTTAAATGAGATTTGCATAGATTAATGGCTTTTGATTTGGCTGATTTTATCAAGTTTTGTGTCTATCAGCCAACTATCACTTCAATCTCACCTCTTTTGTGGACAAAGTTTGGGATGAAACTCAGTTATTTTTTTCGTTTTCATTAATAACCAAAAAATGGAAAGTTGGGGTGCTTGATTATATTATTATCTTTTCCTTTCTTCATTCCTAAGCCAAACATGGGGAAACTATCTGCTTCATATAGCCCAAATGTTGTTGCTCACCTATTATGAGATTTGTCATGACTAAAGGTGGAAGAGGAAACGACAGGAAGCAATGTATTTCCTGTCCTTCTGGGGATATTAATCAGAAATCAATGTATGCCAAAAGAAAAAAGGAAAAATAAAAGAAAAGTAAGAATACTTGTGAGTTGTGATAAAGATGCACAATTACACAACACTTAGCAGTCATCTTGGGTTTTAATAGCAACTTGTATAGTAATTATCTTATCTAAGCCCTTCCCAAACAATTGACATTTGTGATAGAATGAATTGGCAGGAACCATGCATAGTTTTCTCTCCTCACTGGAGTCTACGGCTCGGTCCTGCTGTTCATTTGCTCCAGCGCTGGTCTGGGGATCAAAACTCTCTACTCATTCTTGAGGTGCTACTATATACTTTCACTGGCTGTTGAACTGCACATGCGTACAAAAATAGTTCAAGGAAGTTCTCAGAAAAAAAAAGTTTAAGAAAGCATCTTTACCTTGTGTCTGGATGGAAACTATATATGCTTAAATTGTTACTGCTTGATTTGCAGAGTGGACCGGATGTTGATCTGGCTCTCTTGCCTTTCAAGCCAATGGAAATGAAGGTTCTTGAATGCTCATTTCTCTCTGGCATAAGGTAGGGTTTGTTTTCCTTTCTTGAAACTGTCACATGTTGATTTATTCATATTATTGTAATGTGGCAATCTTAACAACAAAATACCATAATAAGCACCAACCCATGTGGATTACACTCCACAGAACGTTTGAAAGTATAAATGCAAACCATAGGGATCAACCTCATGAAATTGTGAAATGATGGATGATTGGAGTACTGGTTTTAGTGAAGGTTTGCTGGGCGTATAGAGTTCTCTGACATGCTAATATCGTAAATGTATCGGCGGCCTTTGGGCTCCAAATGTGAGTAACGTGTGAAGTTGTGGCACTGACAGCTGTTTGCATGTTTGAAAATGAGTATTTTTTTCCAGTCAGAAGGCATATCAGTTATTTTGTTCTGTTTTCATTATAGAATGGCTTTTGTGTACAAGTTATCTGCTTTGTAACTACTAACTTGTCTTGACACTTAGCAGGCAACTTTCTACCCAAAAAAGAACAAAATTTCAACCAAAAAACATGATTTAGCATGTAATTTTCTATTTAGGTTCTTAATATGTTAACTCCCCTTATCACTCTGTTGAACAACTCCATCTTTGAAACGTTAAGCAACTTCTGAATTCAACTTAACTACTTCTATCGGGATATCTGCCTTTTGTAGGTTGCAGAATGTTGAACTGTTGCTGAAGATATTGCAACCAAAAGTTGTTCTGGTAGTTCCATTTTGTTCTCTTTGTATAATCAATATTTTTTTTTCCTTGTTTATATAGTAGATTTCATCTCTTTAATAAGTCCTCTGTTATTTTCTGCTCAAAATAGCTACCTAAAGATTTGAAGCAGATTAGCTCTTTGAAATCAAATTCATGCTCGACCTTTCACTACTGCGTTAATGAAACGTTATGTATACCAAGCTTGAAGGACAATTCAGAACTAGAGATTGCAACAGACTTAGCTTCCCAGTTTAATTGGAGGAACTTGAAACAGGAAAATATTAATATGACAAGGTTAAAGGGAGAGCTATGCGTAGATCATTGCAGACAACGGTTGTCCACTGGCAATCAAGAGTCCTCCGAGAGTAGACCGCTGGTACACTGGGGTTCACCTGATTTGGAGAAGCTTTTGGTTGTGTTATCAAACAGGGGCATCAAGGCAACGCTTGGGGATGCATTTGGTTCTGAATCAGAAAGTGCTTCTCTAGTACATGTCCATGATCCCAACCAAGCTCTTATAGAAGTCAGAACAACAAGCACTGTTATTAGTACTGCTGATGAAAGTTTGGCTTCCATTATTTTTGAAGCTATAGGTAGTGTTCTAGATGGCATTTAGATGAAGGGAATTTCACTTGTTTCGGCCATGTTTGGTAACTAGGATTGGACTAGCTACAGGCATAGTTTACTGTATGTACGATGAGATATTGCTACTTTTCTTTGCAAAGGCAACAGTGAAGGCGGCCAGAAGGATTTCTACCTTACTAGCTCTCTTTGGTTCAGCAACTGGACAAAGGATTAGTTTCCATAAGTCGACTTTCCTTTTTTCCAAAAATGTTTGTAATGCTTGCCGACAACAATTGGTCCAATTTTTGCAAATACAGCATAAAGTTACTTTGGAAAGGCATCTTGGAATACATGATATCCTGAAGTGGAAGGACTCCTTTAATACCTCGGATTTCCTGGACTGCTCAGAGGAAATTCTCTTCTTGGAAAGGTAACTTACTGCAGCTCCATTGCAAATAGGGCCACTATTTCCATCCTTTCCCCAGATTTCCTCTAATATTGCTGGTAATTTGTCTTAATAATTTGTCTTGGTAATTTTTCTGGGGAAAGTAAGGACATAGGGCCCCTCCTATTGCTTGGAAGGAAATCTGTCAACCTTGCAGCTCTTGCAAAATTGGGTTGGAATGTTCTTAATTGCCTCAAAAATGGCGAGTTCAACTTGTATGAAAAAATTATTTGTTTCATCACTCCTTTTTCGCTGCTCAACCTGGAAAGCAATTTCGGAGGCTAGAGATCTACTTTGTAATGGTAATGAACCGTAGGTAATGGTGAGCTTATCTCTTCCTGGACGCATATTTGAGTCCTTTTTCCTGTATTCCATCTCCTTGATGTCTCTCAGCGGAGTAATATTGATTGGGACATAAAGGTTTGTAATTTATTTAAGATGGTCGTTGGAATGAGGAAGATCTTAGGGTGCGTTCTAATCCGTAATCAAATTGAGAGGAATTGAATTGAGGAGGAATTGAATTGAGGAGGAATTGAAATTAGGCGGAATCAGAATCAGATTCTTGTTGAAGTTGTTTACTAAAACTGTATGGAATCGGAATAGAATTCTATAAAGCTGTTTACTAATTCAGCAGAATCGGAATATAAACCAGTATGATTACTAAAATGCCCTTGTCCCAAATCAAATATTTTATATACTTTTTTAATAAAATTTGATATAGTATATAATAGTAAGAAAAATTAAATTGCTTTTTTATTTCATAGACACACTAAAATGATTTTGTTTATTTTTTTAATTTATAAATTTAAATATTTCTAATAAGTATTTTTTTTAAATGTAATTATTTCTATTAAGTTTTTTTAAAATAAATGTAAGTATTTTTTTTAAATTTATAAATGTAAGTATTTCTATTAGTTAATTCTTAATACTAAAATGATTTTGTTTTTATTTCTAGGATAAGGATAATCTTGGAAATAATGAAAGTAAGTGAGGGCATAAAGGGAAAAAATTATCATTCCGATTACGGATGAAATCCGAATCCAAATACCACCTAAATGTAGGAATCCAAATCACCCAAATCTTGGAATTGAATTCCATTTTTGTGTGGGCCCCGCACTATTGATTCCTCCTAATTTTAGTAAACACATGTATAATCCGTAATCTAATCGGATTCCTTATTCTCATTCCGATTACGGGTTAGTAACGCGTCTTAATTAGAAAGCTGTGCTTTATCTTTTGGTCGAAAGAATATTGACTATTCAATTTCTGACTAAGCAATTCCAGCAAGATTTTTTTGTTGGGTTGTAAGTTGGATTGCTTAGACAGAGATTCAACTTGCTGGAATGATAGCTCCATGTCCCTGTGAAAGCTCAATTTGATATTCGACTCAAGCCCTGTGAGTTAATATCAAGTATAAACCAAGTAACACCATCAGTTGTGAATTTACATAATTCAATCATCAAGAAATGACTTAATGACAATCCAATTCTCATATCCATACCTCTAATGCAGTCTCACTGGAAAGTAGCATGGGTTGAATTGTTTGGTGCGGATGAGCTTCTAAGATCTACAAAATATAAACATAAATACATTAAAACATTATGCAACTATACAACATTAAATTGCATAAAAACATAAACTAATAACTGACTCAATTGATTCATAAAACTACCATCTCTTGAATGGTTGGCTCATACTCTAAAGAGGAGCAAAGGACCCACTAGTGTAGTGGTTTGGAGTATTTACTCCCTCAGGCAAGGTCCTGTTTGAGTCCTAGCATCCGTGTAGTGTGTGTGAGTTTAGTATGCTATCACCCCTCTCAATAGGAAAGGTCCTAAAAAAAAAAGAGATTTCATCGGACTTTAACCAATTTTAAGCACAAATTAAGGCTTCCACAATCCTAGGAGTCAATGAAGCACGAAAGGAATTGACTTCTCGACCACTCGTGCTAAAGCATGATTCTAAATCGACAGTTGATACCGGGATGGCAAGTACATCCTTTGACAACCCTAGATATTTAACCCCATTCAATTTCCACAACTTCAAAGTATCAAAGTCGGGAACCATTTTTTCAATAAGATTGGTTCAACATCACTTGATTGAGATTCTTTTACCCAATTTTCCACCAATTGCATTCTTTTCCTTTCCCCTCAGTCCATGCTAGTGGTACTAGTATTAATAGGTTCACTAGTAGCACTAGATTCATGAGTGGGTGGTGGTTGTTGGATATCATACTCTTCATAGAGTTTCATTATAAGACTTTCACCTCATTCTTCTTCTTAGTAGCATCTTCCGATCTTTCATACCGACTCTTCAAAACAAACTCTAAGTTGCCCAACTTGAATCGAGGAACAAGCACTAGTGCTACCAACAAAAGTTGGTTCACTTTATCTATGTTACCCCAATACTTCTCAAATTTTATCTTCATGCTTTATGTCATATCATTCAATACCTTGGCTTGGAAGTGTGGGTTTCAATTCCATCATATAATCTCCCATGACCAAATCCTCAATTTCACCTTCCATTGCAATCAAGGCATGAAAGATGGTGTGGGAAGCCGAATGTAAAGAAAGACTCATCTTCAATGTGGCTCATAAAACACCTTTAGAAAGTTGACAAAAATAAGAGCATTGCTCCAATCTTCATCATTTTGTTAGACCTATCAAACATGTAGTTTTTGCCGTGTTCGAGTCAACATGCTTTTTTTAATGGGTAGACATGAAATAACCCTTTAAGTTAACACAAAAAAACACACACACACACACACACACACGCAAGCGCATGCAATCTCTCTCTCTCTCTCTCTCTCAAATTATTTTCACTGGTGGCATAAACCCCCGTACCACCTGAACGATGTGTTTTTTTCTAATGGATCGATATCCTGACTACTTGCATGCTCGATTCGGACCATATCTGAGTACAACAGTTTATGGGTTTGAGACCGATCTAGCTTTGGAGCAGAAGCCTGAGATCATCATTAAGGAAGAAGGCCAAAGCCTAAATCAAATGTTTGAGGAGAAGCCCCCCTTGAAGTAGGGAGCTTTCGGCCGCTGCTTGTGGAGATAAAAGGGAAATTCTATGCTCTCTCCCATTATTTTGACGAATGTGACATAAATCCTCCATATTTCCAGGTATTTGACCTGGAAGCAAAGGAATGGTCAGGGCTTAGAGAACCTCCAATTTTCCATCCTAACGATGATTACTATGTTGGAGAGAGTTTATACACGTCTTGTGCAATTGGGGATACCAAAATCCTTGTGTCGACTGCTATCTAAAGTCCCGCGTGTAACATCCCAAACCTAATTTGAATAAATAAATTAAAATAAAACAAATGAGTTAAAACAATATCAATTAATTAGTAAAAATGGAATTTGATATTTAATATAATAAATAAAGGGGCAAAATGGTCACTTTAATTTCGGAAGAGAATTTGGCGAAACGAGTTCGCCATTGCGTCCGGCTCGTCAAAACGAGTTCGTGGACGTGCGGCATGCTAGGATCGTAGTTGTAACAAACAAAAATGACATGTTGGTCATTATGAAAATTGAATAAAAAAAATTTGATAAAACCCCCCACCCAATCAGCTCTCTCTCTCTCTCTCTCTCTCTTCCCCTTACCCTCACCAACAGACCCCCCTAACGGTGTCGTACGGTTTTTGAACCGCCACCCCCACTTGACGACGGGACCGGTCCCAAAATGACCGTGCCGCCGTCCTGTCTCCATCCCGACCCTTCGTCGCCCCAGCCGCTGCCTGTAGTAGCCGAAAAACGTGAAAAATAGTTTGGTTTTTACGTAAACTTACGAGCGTTCGTTCGAGTGATTCCGGAGACCAAATTTGTCGAACCAGGTATGTAAACTCATATACTCTTCGAGCTCTAGCTGATGGTTGGGTAGGAATTGATTGATTTTGAGCCTAGGTTATCCAATATATACCTTAAAGTTTTGGCCAGTTTTCGGGTGGGGATTCCAGCCACTTGTCGTCCGAATTGGACGTTCTCGTAGTTGAAGAAAGTGTTCGACTTGTCGAGTAGTAGCTGTACATGGAATGATGGCCCTTGGTTTGGAGTTTGTCCGACACCCAAAAATCGCTCAAGGCACCCACCGAATCTGCCAGCGCACGTGGCAGTGCGTGGGCGCACTTGTGGCTATCCATTTCCATTCCTAAATTATCCTTACGTTGTCCCGAGCGCGTAGGTGTGCTCGGATTCCAATTTGGTTACCGTATGACAGTCGAACGAATTTACGCCTATTCGGTGTTATTCGGGTTCGATGTGTTCGGACCGTCGAATGGATTCCAATTTGACGTATGTTGTTCCCCGTCGAATGGATCGCGGGAAATCCGACCGCTCGATCGAGCCCAAACTTTCGGGACGTGATTAGTTGACTTTGTTGGACTTTTAGGAACGTTCGGATCCAATTGGAGGTCGTGGGCCCCACAGGCCCGGGTTGACCGAAACGAGATGTTTGACCGCCGGTTGACCATGAGTCTTTCGAGGTAGTCCCACTTGTTCAAAGTCGTAGTTGACCTTTGAAACTCTCCGTACGACGTACACATATCCAATCCTCGTATTTCTTCGAATTAGGTGCTTCGACTCTGCGTACTCAGCAAGCAGAACCATTTTTGGGTTATGCAGCATGGGACCAACTGTGAGTGGACTTTGTTTTTAAACGAGCATGATTTTAAAGATTGAATGCAATGCATAAAAATGGGATTTAATAATTGTTTTAAATGTTGAATTCGATGATTTATGATTTTATCGGAATTTGTTTGATAATTACGTTTATGAACTTTCAGGTTTCGGTTTACGTGTTGGAGCCTTTATGGCTATATTTTATGATTATTTATATCTTTGAGTATTGAATGGGACGTAGTGAACGTTCGGTGATTTTCGTATACAGTTTGGACACGGTGTGAATTTTATGGATTTTCTTGGGATTTATATTTAATATTTGAATTATTTGACTTGGGAGTTTTTATATTATTTTATTTATAGACTTATCGGGTAATTTTTAGTAATTGGAATTTATAAACATCGTGGGTTTAAATGTTGTACTTTCGGGAAATTATACCTATATTTTGACCAAACCTTTGGGCGGTGAATACGGGCACTAAGTATTGTCCGGTGAAATTAGTAATTGGGTTTGGGATTATACTTTGAAGAATTCTTAATTATACTTTGACTATATATTTTGAATATGGATTTTTGACAGTTATGATAGTTTATTGAAAGTATTTGAAGGATTGATTGCTATTTGTTGCTTATGACTATTTTGAGTATGGATTATATGTTTGGACGGTGATGTCCTTATTTTGAGTATATATGTTGGTTATTTGATTGATGGACATATATATGTCCAGGTGTTTGACGTTTTGGGGTTGGGTACATGTGTGTAGATTGAAAATGGGAAAGTGAATGAATATGTGATTATTGAATATTGAGTTGTGATTGATTGGAGTGCTGTTGGCACCACGTTATGTACCTCCCCCGGTTCTTACGGATACGGTTACTATGTTACAGTTTGGTTATGTCGGATACCCCGGTGCATTCCTTAACTGGGTGTGACTGTAGGCCCTTGATTGGGCAGTCTACGCACGTAGGACTTGTCACGGGCGTATGGGTATTGAGGATTCTGCCATACATGTCTGCGAGCTTAGTCCCATTTGGACGGCTTAACCCAGGGCACAGGGCCACAACGGTGCTGTCCCGGTGTCAAGTCAAACAATCCCCTGTTGGATTGTTTCCTCGGTACTTGGATTTGGTGTTGAGGTTCTATATTACCTATATGTATGTATCAGTATTAGTACTTTCGTATTCGTATCTTCTTTTAGTGAGGATCCTTCCTTGCTTGCAGTGCCTACGGGCATACGGATGTCTGAGTGTGGGAAAGAAAGGGAAAAAGGTTTACTATTAAAGTATGATTACAATGTTATTGTTATGGGTTTTTTCTTGGAATTATCTTGTTTATTGGAATTTGAATGTTGTTTTGTTATATGGGAACTTTACTATACTTTCATGCTTACGTTTATCAAGTTATTTCGGTTTATGTTATATATACCTATATGGGTTCGTGATTTGGGAGGTTATGCTTTGGGAAAAAGGAAAGAAAAAGGTTATCTTGTTCGGAAAGGTTTTGAGATGGATTATTCTTTGATTACTTTGAGATATTCTGGTTTTGAATCAAGTATGTATATAAATGATTTCATATGTATGGTTTGCGTCGTTTTGAAATGGTGGGGTTAGTACGTTGGTTTAAGTATGTAAAACTTTGTTTTTATCCACTCACACTCTTTCTGTTTTGCGCCCCCCAGGCAGTAGTGCAGTGAATTGTTCAATCCAGCCGAACACTCCTCTTCTCAAGCTTCGACTAAACTGTAGGACATTTATGTCCCTTGTCATAAACTTTGAAATTCTGTTGTTTAATTCGAATACTCTTAGATTGCTCTGTTATCGCCCATTATGGTTGAATTGAAGGCCGGAGGCCTATTGTGTATTTGTAATGCATGCTGGCAGTTGGTGTATTCTATTATGTTGTTTTTGAACATGTTGAAATTTTGGGTAAAGTCCATTTTTCATGGGAGACTCTGCCGAAATTTCAGCAGAAGTCTCGGCCTCTTTTCTTTTGTTTCGGGAACAGGGTATTTGTTTAGTATGTGGGCCCGACATTGGTTGATGTCGGTTAAACCACAGGGTTCCGCACGGGTTTTAAGGGAAATCCGGTCGGATCCTGTCACCGCGTGTGGGTTTGATGTGGCCAAAAAGAAGAATCCACAATGGTAACGGCAAACATAAACAACTATTTTCCGCGATGGTCTACGCTTTTATGAAACAAATTTGGTGGTGGACCATGAGCATGAGACTTTCATGTTTACCTATCGGTATCACATGGATGAGTACACGCCTAATGAGATTGTAGTCTACCTGGTTTCCAATGAGTCCATGGAAACTATCACAACTCTTGAGCTGTCAGGTTTGCCTTATGAATTTTGGTCGTCGTACTACTATAATTTCGTCCATGTCGGAGGTCAAAAAGTTTTCTTCATCTTGACCGCATTCAAATACCCAGACGAGCCCGCATTCATTTACCCGGACACCTAGGTGATGCGCGTTGTTGTCATAACGCTTGAACTCGAAACTAATACCAAAGGGGTAAGCAAGGATATCAAAATCATGGCTACTCGCTTCTTCGATTGCAATACCCAGAAGTCTCACGAATCTCACACTCGTAATGCGCATATGCTTGGCTGCTTTGTGCTGTAAGTTTAATTTGCCCATTTTTTAAAATTAAATATTATGCATGCACACTAGAAGTTATCCGCAACAAGTAATTTACTTTCATTATTCATTATTCAACTCTAATATATAAGATTATGCAAATTAATGATATAAGATTATGCAACTCTAATTTGTGATTCTTTTTCATTATTCCTTTTATCTATAAAAACGGTACATCAATTGTTGTTTCGCTTTGTTTTGGGTGGAACGATGCTTGATAGTATGGGTGCCCAATTAAAAAAATTAAATATAAATGCTAAACATAATGGATTTGACAAATAAGGTATATGACATAGTGTGTTTTATTTTATAAAACAAATATTAACTTATATTCAAATTTGGATTTTTTTTATAATAGTTTAAAAACAGGCGAATTTATGTCTAAGATATAAGGGTTACGAGGACCTATCTCGTAACAACCCCTTAGAGCAGTTCCAGCGATCAGCCCGTGCCAGGGTAGGAGGGGGCCCTAGGCCCAGTACATGGTTCCAGCAAGCAAGGCTTGCCCAGGCAGCTCGTGGGCTCCACAAGCCTGGGCTGGCCCGAAGGCAAGAATAGCGTAGGCTTAAACCTGACAAACGAGTCGTGTTAGCGGGTTTCGGGTCGTGTTCGTGTTAACCCGTTTTTCTTAACGGGTTGACACGACCCAACTCGTTAAGCTAATGAGTGGGATATAATAGACCCAAACACGACCCGTTAAAATTCGCGAAAATCCGACACGACCCGTTATGACTAATGGGTCGTGTTTTCACCCGCTTCACCCATTTAAAAAATAAACAATAGTTTTTAACACATTGAAATAAAAAAAAAAAAATAAAGGTGAAATCTTTAAATACATCTTACGCATTAGAAAAAAAAAAAAAACTTAGACAACATGAGTCTCAAATTAATCACAATTTAAACAAGTTTCAATATATGAAACACCATCCATTGAAACTTCAACAAACCCCTCATCCATGACTCCCATACCATTTTCAGTATATGAAACACCATCCATTTGTTGGGCTTGAATCTTTATCTTCTACATTTTCAGTATATGAAACACCATCCATTGAAACTTCAACAAACCCCTCATCCATGACTCCCATAGCATTGGTAGTCTCTGTATCATCCATTGGCTGCAAAAGAAAACCAAAGCTTATGATTCATCAATTGAATTACCTAGTGTAGCAAATCCATCATGCCTACAACAATAAATTCATAAAATAAACTAGTTAAAACTTATGATTCCTTCACTTTCTTTTTAGGTCTCATAATGATTCCTTAACTTTTAATACTAAAAAATTAAATTGAGTTGGGTTAATGATTCCTTCACTATTTTTTTTATTTCATAATGATTCCTTAGCTAGTTAAAAGCTTATGATTCATTCACCAAAACTAAACCCACGGCTCTATCACTTCTATATCTCTCTTTTTCTATATTTTTTCCTTCTTCCTTAGATGGGGATTTTATAATGTAAATTTATAAAAATACCCCTACTCTTAATGGGTTAACGGGTCATTCGCGAAAAATACTGAAACGACCCGTTAAGATAACGGGTGCTTAATGGGTTCACCCGTTATCAACCCGACCCGATAAGGCCAACCCAAATACTGATAATTTCGTGCAAATTCGTGTCGTGTACAATATTGCCAGGTCTACTGGCTGTTTACTGGGTTTCTTGTGTCGGCAACAACAACAACAACAAAATTTAATTTTAAAAAATACAAAGAATTTCAGAAATTTTTTTAATAAATACCTAGTCATATTCTTCACTTCCCACACCAAAACTCTATACAAATTCCTCTCCTCATATATTATGTGAATAGTGGTTGCCATGACAATGGGTGGAAACACACAAGTCTTTTGCAAGGGATGCCACTATTTACATGAATAGTAACAGCCCTTGCATTCCCCTTGCCTCCCCTAACCCTTTGCCATGGCAAATGGATGGAAGTACTCTTAGAGCAACTCCGCCCATTTGACATGGCAAATGGCTAGGGGAGGTAAGGGCTGTCACTATTTATGTGGGTTGTCACTATTCATGTGAATAGTGGCAGCCCTTGCAAAAGGCAAGGTTTGTTTCCACCCATTGTCATGGCAAAAGGCAAATACTATTCACTTTTAGTTTTTTTTTAATACCTAAACAATTAATTTGGAGAATATTTTCGGATAAGATTTTGGGTTCCCACATGTCAATATTTATTATAAAATTCATATCTCATAATTCGAATGAATTTTTTGAATAAGATTTTCAGATAAGATTCTCGGTTGCCAAGTGTTGACATTTATTGTAAAATACAAATCTCAAATTTCAGATAAGATTTTAGGATAAGATTCTCGGGTGCCACGTGTCAATATTTATTATAAAATACAAATCTCATATTTCGGATAAGATTTTCGCCCTCTAAAATCGTGCCACGTGTCATCCCTATCTTCTAAATCTCTCTATAAAACCAAAGTCTCAACGCATACCTCTCACACCAGATCTTCTCTATCCTTTCATTTATCAGATTTTAGATTTCATACTCCACTCTCAATGTCAAACATGAGGAGATGCTTGGAGAGGCAAGAGCGAGAAATTAAAGAAATAAGGCGTAGACGAGCTGAAGAAAAAAGGGTGCAGCAAAAAGATGATGAACAAGTTGTCATGGCAGTGGGTATGCTCAATCTATCAAGCCAAGGCCACCACCGTGGTTCAAAAGTCGGTCGTGGCTCAAACGTGGATAGACATAGGCATTCTCGGGGTAAGAATCTTTTGGAAGATTACTTTATACCAAATTCTGTGTACTCTAATGATTTTTTTCGAGGGCGATATAGAATGCAACCCCATTTATGCAAAGACCCAACACTCACACAACAGAACATCTTCCATGGTTGACCACGTTCCTCCGGCTTCAATGGAAGATGCCATAAGATGGTGAATAAAAATGAAAATTGAAAGTGAAGAAAATTTTGTGTAGAAAGTGAATAATATTAGAAGGAGAAGATAATGTTTGAGGATTTGGTGTTGAAAGTGAAGGATATTGGTTGGTATTTGTAGAAAAAAAAATTCCAAATTTTTTGATATATTTTTGAATTGTTTTCAGATTTTTTTAGCCAAAAAAAAAAAGGGCAGCTGTTGGATTGGATGACAAAACTGATCGAGCGACCTTAGCACACCACGTGTCGTGTTACCGTCGGTGGAGGGGCAAGGCTGACGTCAGCGCACGCGTGCATGCGCCAACGGTAAAAAAAAAATTCAAAACAACTCGCTGACGTAACCCAGCCTTAATGCATGCGCCAACGGTAAAAAAATTTCAAAACCGCATGCGCCGACGCCACCTAGCCTTCAGGCTATTGCGCAGGCTGAAATCGCCTAGGGGCTAGCCCGGTTTCGTGGGACCCACGTCTTGCCTGGTCGAGACTGGCCCGTTGGAACCTGCAAATAGGGCTTGGACCCCTGACAACCCTCGCATGGGTTGATGGCTGGAACTGCTCTTATAAATCACTTGTTTATTCGCATGCTGCCCATCCATTCTTGCTTCTTCACGTGTAGCTCTGGCAATGGCTGGACATTCATTTATTTCAATCCAACAATATTCAATTTGCTTTTGGTGTAGACCACTTGTGTTGGCACCTGTTGTCATTGCCATTCATCCCATGTCATCAACCTTGTAGCACATTGACATGTAAGAGCTTTTTCCGAGAGTTGCTGCAAATGTGCCAATTCAAGAATAATGAGCACCAAAATATCCTCATTTCTTATTATATCTAAACAACCAAATTAAAATTATGCAATTAATCCTTATTTCACTGCTTGGATTGCAAATTAAAATTTTATTGCTGCACATAAAGACAAGAACAAGATTGGGTTGTTTCTTTGGTTCAAGCACCTGCATCTGCATTTGGGACAAAAGAAGGAATTCTAAATCAGCAACCAAAATACAATGTAAAAGAGTTTGTTGTGAACAAAGACAAAAAATAATAGGTCCAAACCCCGTCAAAGAAGTCTCACAATCGACAAGTAATTGATCCATGGAGGCAGCTGCTGGGTTCTAAGTCCATATCGAACCCCTCATAAGAGAAGAAAATTCCAATTAGCAAACAATTGGTGCAATGAGTTCATTCATAGCCCAATGGACTTCTCCATTGAAAATCCCATTGGCAAACGATTGGTTCAAGTTTTCAAATTCACAAATTCCGGATTAATGGGCTCAAATCTAAAATACTCATTAATTTCCCAAATCATAAATCAAAGCACAAATGATACAAAACCACACAAGTCTTCATCATCAAAAACCCAAATTTGAACTACGTTGGTTTAGTCCCGCCAAGGGTACATAGGCAGTCTAGCATCCCACTAGATGCAACCACAACCAAATTTGAATCCCTGGTTTACCCTAACTAAATTCATCCCCAGACACTTTTTCTGCAAACACTACCATTTCCATTCCCAAATCTCCATTCAAACATCCACCACCATAAATTGAAATAAACCCCAATGAACTACGAGTTGGCTTGATTCCCACAAAGGATATGTAGGCAACTTGGTTTTCATTCCAAGTGCAGCCACAAAACCAAACATATCCACTTTTTCCCCCCAAATTATGTTTTCTTCATAATTTTAATCCAAGGGTGTTAATCATAAAGAATTGTAATTAAGAGATATCACTATCGGTCGAACTGAATTAATAAAAGCCTTTATTTTCTTCGAATATTGGTGAAATTGTGTTGGATCGTTCACATTTTTCCCTCAACAGCTAGTCCTCGAGCAAAACAAAAACTAGAAACAAAGAATAAATGAAAATTAACTAAGTCACTTTTATAGGGATCTCAATTGCATTTAGCGTATGCAACAAAAGCCTTTAAACCCTTAGGTTGCCCTAGTGGACGAGTTATAGTCTCGTGGCTTTACAGTGATGATACCCACAAACATCAAAATGCGAAGTTAATTTATCTAACTTAAAATTATTTCAAATGCCCAACCATCATAAAAAAGAATAACAAAGCAAGAAAAATATGAATTTTTAACTCATGGACAATTTTTAAAAGAGCAAACAAATTTTCCAAACCAATCCCAACTTAAAGTCGAAGACACTTATAATCATTTAGTAAAATTTTCATTTGTTTCCTTTGGTGTAATTGTTGAAGATTGGCTCACCATAGAAGGAAGGATGGAATCCCTATCAGATTTGGACTAGGTTTTCTCATTGTTTACGAATCCTTGTCGATTTGGATTGGATCTTCTAATTGTTTTGGGATCCTTTAGGTTTCCTATTCCTTTTATGATTGTACTAAAGCCCTATACTTATAAATAGGCACTTTAGGACTAGGTTTTTCAGAAGCACAAGACAAGCACAAAATAGAGAGGAAAATTCAAGAGTGAATTTTCAAGGGAGAAACACAAGACAGAATTCAAAGGTGAATTCTTGAGTATTTCCAAGGGTGGGAAAAAAGAGATCTAGGGTTCTTGTGAGAGCTAAGGGGGTTCTTGATTGTAACCAAAGTTGTTCTTACATACTAGTGAATTTCTCGGGTGGATCACCAAGAGGACGTAGGCAGGAGGCCGAACCTCTATAAATCTTTGTGTTCTTGTGGGTGTGTTTACTTTGTGGTTTGGTGTGTGTTTTATTCTCAAGGGGTTTGTGTGTGTGCCGTCGCATAGTCTATCAACGACAAGGTCTTAGAGTGTTTTCGCTCAACAAGTGGTATCAGAGCCGCGGTTGCGGTGGGTATTGGTTTATGCCCAGGAGCTCTTATAGTCTTAAGAGCGTTTGCAAGTGTTGACGATGGCGAGCGACAAGAAGACACCACAAATGTATAGCATGAAGGTGGAGTTGAAGCCTTTCACAGGGAAGGAGAACTTCACCCTTTGGCAAAGGAGGATGAAGCATGTCCTTAGGCAGCAGGGTCTCAGTAAAGTCTTGGCAGACAAGGAGAAGAAGCCGAAAACCATGACAGATGCGGAATGGGAGGACCTAGATGAGCTTGCTAGAGGATCTATCGAACAACATCTAACTGATGAGGTGTTGTGTAATGTGATGGAAGACACCGCGAAGCAGACATGGGAAAAGCTAGAAGAGATGTTTGCGGCAAAATCGTTGTCCAACAAGCTTTTCTTGAAGGAGGAGCTCCACTCTCTAAAGATGGAGGAGGGCGCAAATATGATGGAGCATGTTATCGCATTTAACAGGTGTATTGCAGACTTGCAAAGGATGGATGAGGTTTATAAGTCGGAAGACAAGGCTGTGATGTTGTTGACATCCCTACCTCCTTCTTATAAGCACTTCCGCACAACGCTTATGTTCGGGAAGGGAACTTTGAAGTATGAAGAGATCGTGCAAGACATCCTAACGCATGACAGGATGCTTCAACGTTCGGAAGAAGGCTCTCAAAGTGAAGGTCTCGTGGCGAGGACTAGAGGGCGGGGTCGTTCAAGCAAGCGGGAGGGCAAGTCAAGCAATGGTGGGAATTCTAGATCCGAGGACAATGAAGGGTGCTTCGAGTGTAGGTCTAAGGACCATTGGAAGCGGAATTGTCCGGTATGGAAAGAGAAGCGGAACAAGATGAAGAATGCCGAAAGTTCATGTGCAGCAAACGTGTCAACTAGGTGTGACACCGATGATGAACTTTTGACGGTTACGGAAGAAGAGCGTAAAGGGAACGTCATGGCAAGTTCTTCGGGTGAGTGTTCTACTTCAGTTTGGATTCTAGATTCTGGTTGTTCTTATCATGTGTGTTCAAATAGGAGTATATTTAATACATAAAAGGAAAGGAAGGGTAGCAAGATTCTATTGCGAGACAAAACAAGTTGTGATGTTTTGGGCGTGGGCACGATGAAGATCAAGATGGAAGATGGTGTTGTTAGGTGCCTTAGTGAGGTGAGGCATGTACCGAAATTAAGAAGGAATCTTATTTCCCTTGGCGCTCTAGATAGAGAAGAGTATTCATACAAGGCCAAAGAAGGGAAGCTCTTAGTCACACAAGGTCCGGTGGTGATTATGAAGGGGGAGATTCAACCTAACAACGTTTATCAGCTTTTGGGGGGTACAATTGCAGGTGGAGCAGAAAATTCTACCAAGGAAGTGCTTTGTACCAAAGAAAAGCGGGCAAGGGATCTTCTTGTCAAGAAGCCGGTGCAACGGAATAAAGTTACAAGTTCGCTCAAGGCTAGTTGGGCAAGGAAGGTTAGTCAAGGTTGTATGACTAACAGTTCATCATCAAGGGTACTTGATTTCAAAGGTGCAGAAGTGGTGGACAAGGTCCACAAGGGTGAAGTCAAGATAAGGGATGATGGGGAGAATGTTGTTGGGTCGATGGCAACCGAAAAGATACTTCTTACCAAGGTGGTCATGGAAGGGGCTCCAAGGCAGGTGGAGCTTGACACAAGAGTTGAAGAAGATGGGCATCAACAACAAACTCACAAAGGGGTTCTACTTGAGGTGGAGTCTTCATCACAAGCAAGGTCCAAGTTTAAGGAATCCATCAAACCGTCCCTAGGTTTTGGATGGATGGACAAAGAAAATTCAACTACGTTTCGGAGTGCTTTGGGGAGCATGAAGCGGGAAGGTTGGATGGGTGCTTGGATGAGAAAGAAGGAGTCTGTTCATAAATCCAAGAGCAAGGTTGGCTGCTACGTGGGGATTTATAGAACAAGGGTTGGTATGCGGTTTGCGTATCAAGGCATGTCAAGAATTCAAGGTTCCAAGAAGGCGAGGAGCGAGGAGTTCGGCATGAGGGATCTCTCTTCTACACAAGAGGTCCGGATGGCCCAAGTCTAAGATTGGGTGGAGCACCTTCTCACCTAAGGTGCGTTGAGGCAAGAGGTTTCTTGCCATGGTGGAGCTCTTGGGAATTACTAGAACGATTTCCAAGAGGTCGAAGAGGTTCTAGGGGTCAACAATTGTTCATGGGTGATGGATGGTTCGCCAAGGTGGAGTTTGTTGAAGATTGGCTCACCATAGAAGGAAGGATGGAATCCCTATCAGATTTGGACTAGGTTTTCTCATTGTTTAGGAATCCTTGTCAGATTTGGATTGGATCTTCTAATTGTTTTGGGATCCTTTAGGTTTCCTATTCCTTGTATAATTGTACTAAAGCCCTATACTTATAAATAGGCACTTTAGGACTAGGTTTTTCGAAGCACAAGACAAGCACAAAATAGAGAGGAAAATTCAAGAGTGAATTTTCAAGGGAGAAACACAAGACAGAATTCAAAGGTGAATTCTTGAGTATTTCCAAGGGTGGGAAAAAAAAGATCTAGGGTTCTTGTGAGAGCTAAGGGGGTTCTTGATTGTAACCAAAGTTGTTCTTACATACTAGTGAATTTCTCGGGTGGATCACCAAGAGGACGTAGGCAAGAGGCCGAACCTCTATAAATCTTTGTGTTCTTGTGGGTGTGTTTACTTTGTGGTTTAGTGTGTGTTTTATTCTCAAGGGGTTTGTGTGTGTGCCGTCGCATAATCCATCAACGACAAGGTCTTGGAGTGTTTTCGCTCAACAGTAATGTGGACCAACACACCTGCAGGGCAAAAATCAATTCCAATCACACTAACCTCATTATTTCAAGTATTGTCAAATTTCATTGCAAATAACGAACCAAGGCTTTTTTTTCTTTTTCTTTTTCTTTTTTTAATAACTTGGTGACCTTGCAATGTTTAGTTTCATTAAGATTTCTAATTAACCCATGTCATGAGTTTTAGGCCAACGACTCTCAAACATTGTCCTCAATGTTTCCAAATTAAATCCTAAAACATCTACAATTTCTAAATCCTACCACAAACCTAAATCAAACATTGTCTTAAATGTTTCAACATTCAAAGCATGACAAATGCTAGAAATTAGATAGGGGAAGATAAAGAAACTTATTACCTGAAAATTGCTTTTCCAATTTCACTTTGAAATTATTCCAACCATAAGCACATAAGTTATAATACATGGAAATTCCAAAAGAAAATAAGAAAAGAAAAAAAGATTCAACCTAATCAAAATCCTAAGTAAAACACAAGAAACACTTGTGGTGCGTTTACTAACCCGTAATCGGAATGAGAATAAGGAATCCGATTCCGATTACGGATTATACCCGTGTTTACTAAAATCGGGAGGAATCAAAAGTACGTGGGGCCCACACAAAAAATGGAATTCAACTCCAAGATTTGGGTGATTTGGATTCCGGGTTTAGGGAGTAATTAGAATCCTAATTTTTTTCCCTTAATGCCCTCACTTACTTTCATTATTTCCAAGATTATCCTTAACCCTAGAAATAAAAACAAAATCATTTTTAGTGTTAAGGATTAACTAATAGAAATACTTACATTTATATAAATAAAAAAATACTTAGTAGAAATATTTACATTTATAAAAAAAAAAAATACTTAATAGAAATACTTAAATTTATAAAAATAAAAATAAACAAAATCATTTTTGTGTGTCTATGAAATAAAAAAGCAATTTAATTTTTTCTTACTATTATATACTATATCAAATTTTATTTAAAAAAGTATATAAAATATTTGATTTGGGACAAGGGCATTTTAGTAATCATACTGATTTATATTCCAATTCTGCTGAATTAGTAAACAGCTTTATGAAATTCTATTCCGATTCCAGACAATTTTAGTAAACAACTTCAACGGGAATCTAATTCTGATTCCGCCTCAATTCCTCTCAATTTGATTATGGATTAGTAAACGCGCCATTGAAGAAACGAAAAGAAAACCTACAACTAAAAAAACACTCAGCAAAGTCAACCAGGATAAAAAACAAAGAACGAGTCATGAATTGCACTGTGCTCACCTGCACGTATGTGATCTAAATCCGAAGTGAATTTCATATGCAAAGGGTCCAAAGAGCCAAGACACATGTAATTGGGAATATCATTCAATAGATTCATCCTTATTGCATTTCTGTATTTCTGAATTCTCTCATCCTCTAGTGTTTGAAATGACCAATGCCATTGCCATGACCCAATTTAATAAAAAAACTAATGGATCCAAACAAATCGCTAATCCTACAACCTAGCAAGATTTTGATCCTTGCCTCCTTCTCCTCTGAATAAATAAATAAATAGGGCTCGTTTGGGAGCCTGGGAAGAAGCATCTCCCAGGTGCTTCTCCAAAAAGTCACTTAAAGTGATTATTTGGAGAAGTGATTCTCCATAAAAGTGATTATTGGGCTTTCAATAATCACTCACAAATGAGCCCTAAAAGAACGAGTCTCTAGAGTGCAGATGCATTGGTTTCCAGAATAAGCACTTACTAGAAACAATGAACAAACTGTAAAACAGTTTTTCTTTGCTGATGAAGAAGAAGCAATCTTTGAATTATTTACAAACGGGTCAATAGTGCCAAAAAGATCACAAGTTTCAGCACTCTTAGCATAATCATACAACTTTTATTATAAAAGCAATCTGAGGTCTTAACTGAAATGTAATGGGTAGTGCTACTCAGTAGAATGAATCAGAGTCTTTCTCCAAGCAAGGTTAACAAGAAATTTTTGTAGTCTCCTGATGTGTCACCTCTAACGTCGTCGATGAGGCTGCTTTTGGACACTTTGGAATACTCCTCTTTGATTTTGATCATGTCAATCTCAGCTCGGCTTATTATGGCTCTATTCAGAGAATCTTCATCTGTCCCGAGTCCAACAATGGAATTTTTGATGACCTGCATGTGGTTCAAGCAACAATGAAAAGTCAGATGAGATCAATTTCTAACAAGGAGCATCAATTCTCTCTACATCGACAAGATCCAGCTGATCTGCTTGGTCTTGCTGGACCAGGAAATGGAGTCGGAGAAAAATATTCTCTTCAAAACAAGGGCTCAAATCAAACGAGCGTGAAAAAGAAACGAAAAGTATATAATAGGTTGGTGCACAAGGAATGGATCTACCTCTGCAAAATACTTCTCAGGTGATTCTATGCACCAAAATACTGCTATCAAGAGAGATTCCAAATCACCATTGCCACAAGCCTTAATGTCCTGTCAACAGAAGTGCCAATTGAAAGAGGAAAAAGGAGGACATTAAAAACAACACAAATTTCATGATTACTAAACGGTAGAAAAGTAGAGGCAATACCTGGTCAAAGGAATTTCCATACTTTTGCTTGTAACACTCGAAGGTCGCTCTGAGCTGAAATAAATTCCTTGTGCTGAGTATCCGAACAACATGATCATCACCTAGTTGCTTTGTTTCGATGGCTTCATGTAGTCTAGAAGCCTCCGAACCGGCAATGCCTGAGTCCACCAGCTGTCTGTCATACCTGTAGGAGCTCACCAAACCGACCAGAATCTATGGCAACCGGCAACCAGTACTATTAGTCAACAGAATGCAATTCTACCTCATTTTTCAACTCAGTCGCCAAACTTGGTCTTAACTTATAGTATGAGACATTTTTCCTTTTTTTATAATTTTTTTTCGTAATATTAATTCAGTCAATTACTGTTTAATTACTTTGAGAATCTCCATACTTTTTAGAGGGCTTTTCCGGATGAAGATGTTAGTAGCATAGCATTATAATAACAATAATTTACCCAGTATTTGAGTCTGATGTTCTTGAGCTAGTCAATATGTTTTCACCTTTCTGAGGGGGAGGGAAACAGTAGATGCAATATCCTCCTCAAGTGAACAATCAAAAAGTGAAGCGTAGACCTGCCTCACTGCCATCAAGTGGTGAGGAGATGATGCACAAGCTATCTCAACTACCACTTTTAGGTGTTTTATGCCTTGCTTCTTTGCCTTCAGCGCATCTCTTGCCAATTTAGCATCCCTTTCAGGAGGATCATATGCCCAAAAATTATTGCTTTCTGTTACACATCATTACTTGAAGTGTTATAATTAAACCCGTGGAATAACATGAATGAAAACAATAACAACATAACATGCTTATGAAATTCAAATTTGCAATTTGACAAATTCATTTACGATTTATATTGTAAACATACAGAACTTTTGTTCGTTGAAGTAAATTTTTTTTTTAATCAACTTGAATAATTAGGAAATAGTAATAACAACAAACATACATGTGTTTTTCATACTTATGTAAGAAATTTATTATGACCTTTTGATGGATAGCATGGAAACGTTGTTTGAAATGAAAAGTTAAGAGTATTTCTCCTCTATGAATTATGAGAAAGAAATGACAAGCATAAAGGGTTGGAGAAAATTACTCTGAAATCTCCAGAAAGTTCAGAGTGGAGATCATCAAGGAGAGATTTATTGTAAAGCTGTTGATAAGTGTCTTTGATTTTCCTCCTTTGGCTTGGATTCCTATGTCCTAATATCCATATCACAGCCTCCTCATCCGTTCCCAATCCTAAATCCATTTGCACAAACACTTAATAACTATATTCATGAATGAATATCAGCAGCCAAATCAATTATAAAGATTTTCAAAAAGACCAACTTTCAGCTAATCCACAAATGAACCCATTAAGAAATCAAATTAATCCACCAAAATTCAGAGAGAGAATCAGAAATCTTCACAGATATATTCACAAATTCACCATTGACCCATGAACCAACATTGAATAAAACATTCAAAGACACAAACTTTTTCAATGAAACCATCATATAATTGAATCACGTGTGAGAGTGAGAGAAGAAGAAGAAGAAAACCTTCGAAGGCTTTTTTGAGCCTCTGACAGTCGTTGTCTGGAGAAGGAACAGGTTCTGGTACTTTGACAGTACCCATTGATCCGCTCAGCTTGAAATCTTCCTCTGAAAATGAGATTGCAGATGAAGAATTTTGTTTGTGCACTGAGCTAGTGCTACGTAGTCTACCAAAGAAACTCTGCATTTTTAGCCGTTTCTTTCTCCTCCTTCAGTTGTTTTTCCCTCTTCGTTTGCCTCGTCCTTCGCTAGAAGCATGGATTTGTTGTGTGTATAATCATCTTTTCAAATTGACAAATTTACCACTAATTTTATATTTGGAATTTACCACAATACCCCTGTTTACAATAAAATACTTTTTTTAGAGAACAATACATTTTTGGTTATTGCGTTTTGCTCCGATTTTCATTTTGGTCCCTATATTTTTAATTTGTTGAGTTGGTCCTTGTTTAATTTGTTAGCAATTTAGGTTATTCCCATTTTTTAGATCAAAGAGAAACTTCCTAAACCCTAAACCCAGTTTTTTTAAGGTTATTCCCATGTAATTGCACTTTAATATGCTCATATGAGTGAGCTTTGAAAACAAAACTCACTATTCAACAAAAAATAGAAAAACACACAAAGCCACTAATATTATTAACAAATTAACACACAAGGACAAAAATGTTTAACCCTTTTAAAAATTAAGGCAATTTTTTTTACACAAAAAGCGATAGTATTTTATTGATGAGGATGAAAGAAAGAAGTACAAAAACCGGACAATATCTTAGAGGAATAGGGGAGTATCTCTACATCAAATGGGCATATTGTCGTCGGATAATTAAGGCGATTTGTAGTAATTGCAATTTATCATAAAACCAAATGCTTATGAAAAATTACTAGTAATAATTTTCTTTTGTTTTTAGCATATAACTAATCTTTATCTCAGGGACCATAGATGTTGAACAAAAAACAAATGTAAAGGTAAGTTTCTCTGAAGACTTAGAGCTACAAGTAGCTTTATTGGTTACCCAAAAAATGAAATGAAATAAATAGGGCAACCAACCTTAGCAAAGAAAAAGCCCCTGGATTTTGTCGAAATTATCGAGTGCCCCCTGTTATTTGTGATTTTTGACACTAGACTACAAGCTTTGTTTATATCCTTTTTTGTGACCATGAAGACTTTCTATTCTCAAGTTGGAACCACCTCATGTACAAATGCACCTTTCGATCCGTTACCAATTAATTATCGCTCGTACCCTTTGGAGCATTAAGCATCAATTTCATCACCATAATTATCCATAAATAGGTCGTTTTCTGGTCAATTGTTAACAGCTGTTTTGATAGGAATATAACGTACGTAGGCCATAAAACACATCAGTTTGACATTAACTACTAATTAACAAGCAAAAAAAATAATGTTTGCCATAATTTATCAGCAAAAGCAAGCAACATGAATGCCATAACGTACTCCAAGTGAGAGATAGGCAAAATTTGTTTTTATTTTATTTTTAATAAGCGATAAAATATTATTGATGTGAAAAAGCTAATACAAGAAGTCTGAACTAGTATCAAGGACAAAGGAAATTCCTTGATCACGAATTACAATCCTCATAGTAGTACATTAGAAATAAAATCAGGAGGTTCCTCGAATCAGTACAGAGAAACCCTGACATTTGCTTTAATATGTAAGAGATAGGTGAATAACCAATTTGGCTTAGTGACATTAGCTTTTACTTCTTCGAAGTTAAAGATATTTTGATACCTAATTGGTAGTTTATTTTTGCAAATGACATCTATAATTTTGTGATTCATGACCGTAACTAGTTATGAAGAGTACTTTAAACACAACATGGCCTAGTTTGGCCACCCTTCAACGATTTTGAGTCGAGGTGAGAAAACTTCAATTTTAAACTCTTAGACAATTTTTGGAGACCGAAGTACTCTTGACTTACTTGACCTTTTCGACCGCTTCTTCGTTCAATTAAAATAGCTGAAGGGTGACTGAAAAGAATCATATATATATATATATATATATATATATATATATATATATATATATATATATATATATATATATATATATATATATATATATATGAAAATCACCCAAGAAACATGGTTAACCAAGCTTATAATATTGTCAATGGCCTCTTACTTTAGCCAAGTTAATTAGCTTATGAGGAGGCTGTAAGGCTTAGGCATATATCAATGTGACCATTAATATCCGATTTTTTCAAATAATACCCGATGACTAGAATCCAACTAAGCAAGTTACCTAATATAACTTAAAATCTAATTTATTATATTTTTCGCATTCCAAAACTACCCCTATTTATAAGCTAACGTGTTATGTGGGGTGTGTAACTAATGACACACATTGAATTTGGAAAGATCTCCAAATGGTTGTAATGGATGTAGGAATTAATTTAGAAACTTATTTGAAATTAAATATTAAATTCAACATTAACTTAGTAGTAATCTATAGGTGATTAACGTTTTGGTGTATTTAATAAAAAAATTATGTTGTTTTCCTATTATGAATTATATGACTAATAATCTATTAAGTTCAACATTAACATATTAGTAATCAATATCAATATCGATATCAATATTAATCAATATCAATATCATTATCAATATTATCAATATCATTGTCAATATTATCAATATTGATAATATCAATATCAACATTGATATTATTAATATCAATATCAACATTGATATTATTAATATCAATATCAATATCAATATTGAAGTGGACATTATTATTATTAAAAAATAGGTCGATTATCATTCATAAAAAATAGGTAGATTATTATATATAAAAAGATAATAGGTCAAAAACTGTCAAATCAATAGTAACAGTTTTATATTGATATTATCAATATCAATATGTTGATAATATCAATATTGATTTTGATATCAATATCAATATTGATATTGATATCAATCTCAATATTGATATATTGATGAAGAGTTTATTAATATATTCAATATTATCTACCTATTGATAATAAGTAGATTATTATTATCAATAATATTATATACTTATTATCGTTTCTTAATATCCATATCAATATATGGATAATAATATTGACAATAGATAGATAATAAAAGGTAAATTACTGTCCAAAAGATAATAGGTAAATTACTGTCAATAATATTATCTATTTATTATTATTAACAGTAAATTACCTATTACTCCAAAAAGAAAAAAAGGATGTTAAAAATATCAATATTGATATTATTGATAATATTGATAATATTGATAATGATATCAATATCAATATATTGATATTAATATTGATATTTATATCGATATCAAGATTACCCTACCCTATCAATATCAATATTGATAGGGTAGATTGATATTGATCATACCAATATCAATATCAATATTGATATCGATATTAGGTATCAATATCAATATCAATATTAATTGATATTAATCAGTTTATTAAACTTAGGTAAATCGACTCCATATTAATAATCTACCTCATATTATTAAAAGATAATAATAGGTAAATTATTGTCCAAATTTTCATCCAAAAATAATAATGTCCAAAAGATAATAGGTAAATTACTGTCAATAATATTATCTACTTATTATTTACAGTAAATTACCTATTACTCCAAAAATGAAAAAAAGGATGTTAAAATTATCAATATTGATAATGATATCGATGTTAAAAATGTCAATATATTGATATCAATATTGATATTGATATCGATATCAATATACGGATATCAATCAATATTGATATTATCATTATCAATATTGATATCGATCAGTTTATTAAGCTTAGATAAATTGACTCCATATTAATAATTTACCTCAGATTATTAAAAGATAATAATAGGTAAATTACTGTCCAAATTTTCGTCCAAAAAAAATAATGTCCAAAAAGATAATAGGTAAATTATTGTCAATAATATTATCTACTTATTATTGACAGTAAATTACCTATTACTCCAAAAATGAAAAAATAAGGATGTTAAAAATATCAATATTGATATCAATATCAATATTGATATAAATATTGATATCAATATCAATATCAATATTGATAATGATATGGATGTTAAAAATATCAATATATTGATATCAATACTGATATTGATATCGATATGATCAATATCAATTAATATTGATATTAATATTGATAAATATTGATATCAATATTGATATTACCAATATTGATATTGATATCAATATTCATTGATAATGATCAGTTTATTAAGCTTAGATAAATCGACTCCATATTAATAATATACCTCAAATTATTAAAAGATAATAATAGGTAAATAGGTTCGTTATACTAGGTAAACCACTGTCCAAAAAAGATAAAAGGTAAATTATTGTCCAAAAAAGATAGAAGGTGAATTACTGTCCAAAAAGATATATAATAGGTAAATTATTCTAAGTATAATGAACCTTTTTTTTGGACAGTAATTTTGTATCTATTTTTTTCTCTAAATAATGTACCTATTACTTGTTTTATGAAAAATAATTTGATAATCTATTTATTATTTTTTTATGAATTTTTAAAAATGAACCTATTTTTTCTCTCTAAATAATGTACCTAGTAAAACCATTTACCTAGTATAATAGGTAAATTATTGCCCAAAAAAGATAATAGGTAGATAATGAATAGATAATTGGTAATTTACCTATTCTTTGAATTAATATATAATAGGTAGGTAATAATAGGTAATACCAATTACTTGCTTCTTTGAATTACAATTGTAGATAATAATAGGTAAATTACTATCCAAAAAAGATATTGACAATATGAACCTATTTTTTCTCTAAATAATGTATCTATTTTTTTTCTCTAAATATTGAACCTTTTTCTCTCTAAATAAAGCACCTATTACTTGTTTTATGAACAATAATATGTTCATCTTTTTATTGTTTTTTTTTATTATGACAAATATTTTTTTATTATAAATGAACCTATTTTTTCTCTCCAAATAATTACGTATTTTTTCTCTCTAATAATGTACCTAGTATATGAACCTATTTTTTTGCTAAATTTTGTATCTATTTTTTTCTCTAAATAATGTACCTAATACTTGTTGTATGAAAAATAATTTGATAATCTATTTGTTGTTTGTTTTATGATTTTTTTTAATAAACCTATTTTTTCTCTCTAAATAATGTACATAATAAAAGAATTTACCTAGTATAATGACCTATTTTTTTCTTCTACATAATGTACCTATTTTTAATTTATAAAAAAACATGCATAAATTTTAATTATACAATGTACCTATTTTCTATAAATTATTGCGTACCTATTTTTAATTTATGAAAAATGTACGGAAATTTCAATTACAAAGTAACTGACCTAGTTTTTTATGAAGTCTAATGGCAACGATGTAAAAACATAGGAATACTATGACCTCTTATATCCTACTGGTAATTTAAGTTTGAAATTGGGTTTTACACATAGATTTATAGAGTGATGGGTATATGTCTAGAAAATAGAAAATGTAGGAATCTATATTGGACAAGCCCTAAAAAATAAAGAGAGAGAGAGAGAGAATTCACCTGGCGTTTGATATGATCTCAAAAAACACCAGAAAGATAGAACAAACAATAATTGAAAACTAACCCACCAAAAAGGAGAGACAAAGAGATAAAGGCAACGGAGTCCAAAGCATCAATCACCATCAGAATGCGTGTCTTGAGCTTCATGATGAGGAATTATGATAATTATTGAGACAAACCTAGCTGTACCTGCACGCTCACATGTGAACTCTCATGTCATGTATAATTATTTATCATTTTAAATCTATGCATATGATATGCATGGTTTCCATTTCAACAACCAGCTGCTAGAAAAAGATAGCAGCAGCCCCACGATTGATATAATTTTTTTAATTAGTTGCGCCATGTGTTTCAAGTGGCACATGTTTCAGAGAGACGAGCATGTAATACATCACTAGCAATATTAGTATTGTTCCCAATTTAATCACCTGCAAAACCTAATAGGTGTAGAGTTTTATCACAAAAAGCCTCGATGTTATTAGAAGTGAAACCACTTATTATAAGTTGTAGTTTATTTAGTCAAATTTTCGATGTGAAACTTTATATTCTTCAACACACACTACTTTAAAATAATAATAATAATAATAATAATAATCTTAACTAAAATATTTATACATATCTTTACCTTAAACCCTAATATTTACCCTCATGATCCACACAGCTGCTGAAGAAAGTGAGATCACAGAACGCAATGTCTTTGCTTTTTCACTCTTAATTAACACACCTTTTGGGCCATGCCATGATTTGTAGCTTTTCCCTTCAAGGTAGTTTAGAATTGTTCTTGATTTGATAGCTGAAAGATGGTTTTATTTGGATATATATGTTGAATACTTTTCTAATCAACTTCTTGTGTTATATATGATTCTGATACAAACAGCTCAAAAGCCAGCCAACATATAGTTGAAAGATGAGATGACTGAGTTCAAATTATTTGATTAGATTTGTTCAATATCTTACAAGTTTACAACCACATGTTTTTTCCGTGAAGATGTGGGACATTTATGTTATCTGTCTAGATTCTAGAGATGATAGAAATCACATATATCAGTCAAAATTACAAGAGGAATAGAGGGTTTCTCACATACACACTATGAATGTATTATTGAGATTCAAAGATCACTAATTTGCAAGTTAAGACCATTTTTCACTAAGCTAAACTCCGTTAGCATAAGAAAAATTTAGAATTCAGGTACACTTCCTCACATATTCACATCACATGCATACCTTGGCCAGAAAGTCTTAATTACATAATTAATAAATAATAAATTCATGGCAAACACGATAAGCTGTTGAAATATTTATTTATTTTTTGCATTGAGGATCTCATCTCATGAGGTGCATATCTTAGCTAGATGGATTTTCCTACTGTAAAAGGCAGTACGTGTCATGTGTGAGAGTTACAGAGGAGAGCTTTGAGTTGTTGACAATGGATTATATTCTCCATCCAATATATTATTGAACTTGTAGACTCACATTTATCACACTTTCTTTCTATACTTTTTTAATACAAATAATTTTCTTTCTATACTTTTTAAAACAAAATTGTTTGTAAGGCCAGCTAAAATTCCTTGGCAACTTAAAAAATTTGTGACAGTTGTACGTATCCAGTGTTTACTTTGTGAATACGTATCTACTATGAAGAAGTGGCATGTCGAGAATGTTCTTGTTACCCAAACCCAAGAAGAATGTTGAAGAAACTTTTCAATTTCCAAAAAGAGAAATGTCTTACTAATCTTCTTTTGATGATTTTGCAAAATGATTTTTTTTTTTAACCTCTATTTTTTGTTACAACGGAGAGTATCAAACTCAAGAAGTATCTTAATTTTAATATATTGGCTTTTGAAAAAGGAAAAATAAAATATCCTTTTGATGATATGATGCACCAATCTAGTTTAGTATTACTTTCTTTCTGACGTTGAATGAGATCTCAAATTTGAATGAGATCTCAAGTTCGAATCTCATCTTAATTATATCTAAGCTCTGGTTGATTAAAGGGGCATTCATCAAAACTTTTGTGGTGATAAAACTACAAATTGTAGAAAGTTCTGGGAGTTTATAGTAAATACACCATAATATGTGGAGAAGGATATGCAAGAAAACGCTAAATTATAATGACATATTTAATTTGGTCATTTATAAAAATACGACATTGAACTCCTCTTCTGTTTCATTACGATTATTTATGGACATAAGTAAAGTTACGAAATTACCCTTATCTTAAAATGACAAAAATAACCTTTCGACCTCATATATATGCAGCAGCATGGCTGAGAAGATCTCTACACGTTGCCTGACTTCTCATCAACGGAAAATCGACACACAGAAAAGAATGGCTCTCACTGATGAGTTTCAAGTTCTCAACAAGGCCTTCTCAGGTTCTCTTTAAAAAAATGCTTTATTTTTTATTTTTTATTTTCATTTCAATTTTTTTTTTTATCAACCCATTTTAATTTCTTGGCTCACTTAGTTTTCAGCTTGGTGGGCAAATTTTTCATATGAAGAAATTTAAAAGGGAAATTCACTATTTTCTTGTAAATTAATGGTAAAAAGTTGATTTACTATGAAGCAGGAGTTGGAATTGATGAAAATTCATTAATATCAATACTGGGAAAATGGCATCCTGAGGAGAGGAAATCCTTCAGGAAAGGAACTCCCCATTTTTTCAAGCAAGATGAACGCAACTTTGAGCGCTGGGATGATCACCATGTCAAACATCTCAAGCATGAATTCATGCGTTTTAAGGTAAAAAAAGTTACAAATTCATTGTGGTTATTTCAATTTTTTTTTCACCACAGTTTTTATTTATCTTTTTTTTACTGAGACATTTTTACTTAATTTTCTTAGCTAATCTCACTCTGTTCCAGTTAATTATTCAAACTTTAATTTCATCAATGTGTTTTTTTTTTTTAGCTTTTCTTCACTATAATTACTCATACAATGTATTCCATAAATGGTAACATACACATATAATGGTAATTTTATTTCTTACCAAACTGGTAGGTATACTATGTTGTCATACATGAATCAAAATCATTGATTAGGTAAATTCATGTCGGATTGTGTGGTTATGATTGACAGTTTGACAATTTGACTTGCCGGACAATTTACAGTCTAATAAGATAACATGTATGTTTGGTGTTGACTCAGAATCCGATAACACTTGAACATTGATCTTCAAATTTGTTGATGTATACATGATCAATGAATAGGGAGTGATGAGTCCCTTTATGATTTCTGTCAGAATGCTGTGGTGCTATGGACTATGCATTCATGGGAAAGGGATGCTCGTTTGGTGAAGAAGGCCTTGAAGAAAGGCCCACAAGCATACAGTGTGCTTGTAGAGATTGCATGTACTAGATCGGCCGAGGAGCTATTAGGAGCAAGGAAGGCCTACCATTCCCTCTTTGATCACTCCATTGAGGAAGACGTTGCCTACCACATTGATGGCCCTGAAGGCAAGGTAAATCACAGTCTTCCACATTGAATTTTTCATCTCATCAGTTTCAAAAACTGTTTTAATCTTTTGTAGTGTAATAAATGGCATGAAATGTGAAAGTATTTAACTTTTTTTTTTTGGTTCTTCCTGTTGGCATTCGCTTTGTACAGCTCTTGGTTGCGCTTGTGAGTGCCTACAGGTATGAAGGACCAAAGGTTAAAGATGACACAGCAAAATCCGAGGCCAAAACACTTGCTCATGCCATTAAGAATGCAGATAAGAGGAACCCCATTGAAGATGATGAGGTCATTAGGATACTATCAACAAGGAGCAAGCCCCATCTCAAGGAAATATACAAACACTACCAGGAGATTTCTGGCCACAACATCGATGAGGTATCCATATGAGATACAAAAAGAAAGAGGAATTTCCCAACTTTCTCTCCCAGTTTTCTTCGCCAACTTAGATGGCAAGAAAAATCAACTTTGCATACTCCAATGTGATAATGTCACTTAGGTCGGAGAAAAAAGAGAGTAATAATGCTAGAGAGACTACATTTTTGTACATGTTTGAATAACACATGATGTGGCAAGTAACACGGCATGTAAACCTCACTTGCTACATCATGTGGTACTCAAATGCGGTCTCCCTAGCATTTTCCGAGAAAAAAAAAGGGTTGGATTATTGTCCAGAAATTTGAAACCAGAACTCCAAGTCATATTATTGAGCTGATAGAAATCTATTATCTTGCTTTTTTGTTTAGGATCTTGATGATGCTTTGAGGTTAAAAGAGACAGTGCAATGCCTATGTACTCCTCACACATATTTCAGCCAGGTAAGGCAGAGTCACATAGATATTTTCTGTTTCGCATGCAGCCAACATTAGGCATGACATTTTCAAATTCTTGTGTCTCATCAGGTCTTGGAAGTTTCATTGAGAAATGGTGTGGATAAGAACATCAAAAAGGGATTGACTAGGGTAATCGTCACCCGAGCCGACGCAGATATGAAGGAGATCAAAGAGGAATACCAGAACCTGTATGGAGTTTCTTTAACTGAGAAAATTAAAGCGACAGCTAATGGGAATTATAAGGATTTCTTACTCACTTTGGCTGCAAGAGGAGGCTAAAACAGGCTGCAAGAGGAGGCTAAAACAGGCGGGAGTCAAAGTTTGGAGCTTGTTGGGATTATTTGAAGGGTTTCTGTGTTGCCCTTTTCGATTGTTGCTGTCTTTCATGGTTGCTTTCTTGCTAGAGCTGGTGTTGTTCTGTATGAGTATTGTGTTACCATTAAGAGAAACTGAAATAAAATCAATCAATGAGCCATTGGAGCATTTAATAAGCTGATTTTGTATGTTCAATTTAACATTTTGTTTGTGGCATAACAAGGGAATGTTACATCTGGTCTCTAGTGTTCAAAAGGTTGTGGTCTGGTCAAGTATATAGGCGTGCATATAACAAGTCTTGTTTAGTCAAATAAGTAGGTAATTGATTGGATAAACATCTCTCTTAAGTTCTGTTCGCACCAAAAATCGCATTTTTGCCCTGGAATTGGAGACATTGCGTTATGAACAAGAATTGGTCAAAATCATGGCCAAGCATGATCAAGCATCAACTGCAGTCAGCCACATTCTGTCCGATGGCCATTTACTTTGCTCAAATGAAGTTTCTTATTCTCGAAAGTTGTTCATTTGGGTGTCTAGTATCACATATCCAAATTTGGCAGCCATTGGATAAGTATTGAAACCTCAAAGAGATAAACACTAAAGCCTGTTCAAATGGCATGTCAGCATCAGTCAACTGCAATGAGCTACATTCTGTCCGATAAGGGACTTAGAGTGTCCGAATGAGTTTGCTTTCTTCATGAAAGATGTTCGAACAGATGTCTACTATGCCGTAACCGAATTTGGGAGCAATTGGATAACTGTTGCCTACTCATATTCATGTCCGAAGAGAAGCCTGTTCAAAGGAAATTTCTGTATCAGTCAGCTACATTCAGTCCGATGAGGGACTTAGAGTGTCCGACTGAGTTTGCTTTCTTCATGAAAGATGTTCGGACAGATGTCTACTATGTTGTATCCGAATTTGGGAGCATTTGGATAAGTATGGCATCCTCAAACGGACAAACATTGAAGCTAGTTCAGACTGCAGTCCAGTGACTATCAGTCAAAGGGAATCCTGTCCGATAGACATCTTCCACTTCTCAAATGAAGTTCTCTTTTTCATGAAAGATATTCCCATAAGTGTCTGCAACAACATAATTAAATATGGGAGCAATCCAATCAGTATATCATTCTCTAAGTGCTAAACACAGAAGCATGTTCAAAGGGATATCACTGGTGACGATCAGTGTGTCCGAGAGAGCAATTTGGCTTGCTTTCCCATTTCTAATGAAGTCGACTTCTTCATAAGAGTTGTTCTCCCTGATGTCTAATATAACATATCAAAAAATGGGAGCATTTGGATCAGTGTAGCATTTCCAGATTAGTGCCCAAAGAGGAGCTATGTAGACTGCCAACCAACTTTCATTAGCTACATCAATGGAGAAATTAATCCATGACGTGGGAGCTTGGTTTGAATTGACAGGAAGCTACTTACTCTTTCCAATAGAGAAACCCACGGGTGCACATACTTCTTTATTTTAATATTTTGCTTTATGAGTTTTGTTAAAGAATGGATGGGCAGCCAGCATAAAGAAATAATAAAGTATAAAGTGGCACCTCATGTGCACCAATCAAAGGAGGAGAGAAGGAATAAAATATATTTGAAGGGACAAGTTGTGTCCTCAATATATTATTTTATCATACTGGCCAGGAAATCTTCAACTAAGATATCTTTCACACTTGTGGATTAATTTACAAGGGGCAGAGCTACAGGTGAAAATAAGGCAACACTCGAGTCTTATCTTCCAGACACCATCATCGTTGGGATATTTTGCCTATAAGTATGAAAACCCCATGGCAGCAAAACACTCACAACTTCAACCAAAAAAGCTAGACTCAATGTCTCAAAACCAAGACTCAATGTCTTAGAATCAATTCCTTGCAAAGTGTCTCTATGCAGACCAAAACCAAGTCTTGAATCAACTCCCTTCGCTTTCTTTGAGTTCCCAGTTGACAACTCCTTGTTGGAACTCTATTCTTTTCCCAAACACATAGCTCTGTCTAATTCCCAGTTGACAACTCATGATTGGAATAACACTGCCATTGTTTGTAACCTTTATGCTCTGCCAGCAACGCTTGGTATGATTTGATAGTTGGTTTCGATTTCCAGCTCACCCATTTCAAAACAAGCTTCCTATCTGCTGTATGGGCCAATTTCTGGCTGCATATCTTTCATTGTATTTACTTTTTCAGTACAATAACGTGTTCCTCGGACAACCAGTGTCCAACGAACAACCATTGTATTTACTTTCTATCTGTTTCATCTTCCATGTATTTGGTAACATATTGTACTAGATAAATATTGAAGTCCTTAGTACTCAGGGCATGGAAAAGAACTTTATTGGTTATGTTTCCCCTCCCAATTCGCAATCACTTGATTATTAGTCATTTATTTGGCGCGCAATCTATTATCTACAATCTCAGTCTGTTGGAGCTCTCATTGCCAACAGTGGCACGCTCGCAACCGCATTCACAACACAAACACCGGCGGCCATCCACGCATGGCCGTTGGGTTTCAGGGGCACAAACAAGTTCACATTCAAAATTTTCATGTTTTTCACCTAATTTCCATAGTTTTTCTTGAATTTTTCACCGATATTCCCATCAAGATTTCCGTGTTTTGAAACCCCGACGATAGATTTTTCCCGACCAATTTTTTAGGAAATCCCAAATGACCTATAAAAGAAAGAAAAGTAAGAATGGAAAAACACATACAAGGAATACGAGGAAGGAGGAGGTAAAGAATTGCAGAAGTCGTGTTTGATGTAGTGTCGCAGAAACAGAAGTAAGTTGTCTATGGGACTGAAGCAAGGCTGAAGAGAATCTGAAGAGAGAGAATCAAAGGGGCAGACAGAGAAATCCAATGGGAATTGGTTTAAAGAAAAGGAGACAAGGCTGGGTATGTCTGCAATTTCTGCTCCCATTATCTATCTATCCAATTCTTAGTAATAAAGGAAACCTGAAATGTTTTTTTTTTCCTGAGTGAAGAGAACCAGGGGCGGTTTTGAGGGTGTGTAAGTAGTGTCACGCATAGAGCCCCCAATTAAATGGCACTAAGGAGCATTAAACCCATGACCAATCAAACAACTTTATACAATACCACTCGACTAAGTACATATGTCTTCATGAATAGTTGTTCATTACTTTTATTGGTTTATGGCATCAATTCACGATAATTTTCTTTTTTAGTATTTTCGTGTTAGATGATGTGAGGGTCTCAATTTAAGTTTCGCACAGGGTCCTAAAATTCTCAAAGCCGGCCCTAGAAGAGAAGTCCATACAACAAGAGATTTTAAAATTTTATTCCTTTTTCTTTTTCTCCATTGCTATCAAATTATCAATCCAAACACACTGCTATAAATATAACTTCTGCTTAATTCATCCATCAAATTTGAAAGTCTGACAGACAACTCTTTATAAAAACTCAAACTCCAACAAACATAGACGAAGACAGATAGCCAATCCAACATGGTAACTTAAGACACAAACATAAGAAAACAAAGACTGCCATCAAAGTCCAACATGAAACACAACCAACTGGATTATTATACTAATAACTTGCTCGGAGAAGGGTTTCAATCTTCCTGCCCTAACAGGGTAACGAGGAAGGCCTTGTAATCTCCTGATGTTTCTTTGGCCACAGCATGCTCAAGATGAACACTGTTCTTCTTGTAGTAAAGCTCCTTGATGTCCTTCAAATCCCTCTCTGCCCTCGTAACGATCACACGAGTGAGAGCATCCTCATCTGTCCCAGCCCTTTTGATTGCTTGGCGAAGCACCTTTACACACCAATTCACAGGGACTATTTGAGTCAGAAAGGGAATTGTTGCTGGAAGAAAAGAAAAAGAGAATTGAGATCACATCCAGCTTTAATTTATATGTTTATCACCTTTTCAAAGTACTTCTTTGGGTCATTGAGGCATCGAATGACGACGTGAAGTGCCTTCTGGAAATCATCAGCACCATCATCCCTCAAATTCTAAGAGAAAAGAACAAACATTAAGTCATAACACCACTCACTCTATTCAATGAAGCAAGTTTGGAACTGTTTCTCTGGAAGGGCTAAAAATGCTTTCTATCAACCCAAATGCACAAAAACTTAATGTGCATATGGGTCCTAAAAGCACTCACTTCTAAATGTTTTTTCCATTAAGCACTTGGATTTTTAATAAAAATTTCAACATACTTATAACAGAAGTGCTTACCTTGCTGATGGAAATGCCATGGTCATCTCTGTAGCGGTTGAAGGTTGCCATGAGCTGTGTCTTGCTCCTTGTGCTGAGGATCCTAATAACTTCCTCATGATTGAAAGCCTTGTCTTTGATGGCATCATGAAGAATATCAGCTTCCAAATTTGCCAGTTTCGCATTGATCTCACCACCATCATACCGATAAGTAGTCACCAAAGCAACCAGAAGCTGTAACATTGACCATAAACCATCTATCAACAACACCATTAGCAATTTTTTAAGTCTAACAATTCTCAAAGTTGGCCTAAATTCTCCAATTTGGGATGTTATATGTTCTCCACCGGTCAAGTTAATTATCGTGTTATATTGACTCACAGTTTCACAACATAACGTGTCAGACTATCGGGCAAAAGAATGGTACCTTGCGGATATCACCGGTGGTATGTGCAGCCAAGTCTTCCTCCAAGGAGTGCTTGTAGCGAAGTTGGTAAGCCCTTCTTACTGCCAGGAGCTCTTCAGGAGATAGAGTGCTTGAAATTTCAACGATGACATTGTAGTCAGTCTCAGATTTCTTGATGGCCACATGTGCCAAGACTGCATAGCGATCTGTAGGATCCAATATCCAACGGTACATCGCTTTCTATACATGCCATTCCCAAATTAAATTATTTTTGTTAGTATCACATAAATAAGCTATAATTAACCAAAAATGTGTGAATTTTGTGGAAAACTAATATTAAACTCATATATAAGTACTAAACATTACATGGTTAATCTTGGTTTTCAAACAAAAACACGGCATGTAGAGATTAATTTTATAAAAAATATGTTGAAGAGGCTATTGGAGATGCTCTTAATATTATTGAAATATGCGCCCATTTTCTTGTAACAAAAAATCGACATATCGATTAGAGCCAGATCTTAACTTACCAATATGTTCCATTAATTTATTGTTATTAGATAAATTGTTCAAGGTTATTTTTAAACAAAAAAATACTTGAAATTAATAATTTATTGAAGGCATATTGAGATTTGTTCAATTGCTCTTTTAGATGAGAATATTCTTTTTTCCACCTCGTTTTCAACATCTTTGTAGGAAAAGGACAAAAGCTTTTGTAGATTTCTATGTTTTGTGATACACCACAACAAAAAGCAGAACAATTATATATATTTTTCATGAATTTATTATAAATAAATATTTAATGACAGAGAAAAAAGAAACAACAATATTATAAGGGTGATGAGATATTATGAGAAAACCTCAAAATCCCCAGAGAGCTCCGATTCAAGGCGCTTGATAAGATCTTCATGATAAAGCTCCTCATAAGCAAGCCTGATTTCATATCTCTGAGCTGCATTTCTATGAGCCAGTATAGAGATTACAGCCTTCTCATCAGTCCCCCATCCTACCAAAAAAGAAAAAAAATACAAAACATAAAATCAGTTGCATGTACATGAAAAATAAAATTTGAATGGTGAAGAAATAATTAAACCTTTCACAGATCTTCTAAGAACTTCAGCATCTTCAGCAGGGGAGAAGTTTTCAGAGGCAACAAGGGTAGCCATTGATGATTGTTGAAGATAATATCTATGGTGCTATGTGCTATTGCAATGCCTAATATTTATAGCAGAGTTTTTACCCATTAAGCAAACACAGCTCAGATTGTGGTGTTTATGAATATATTAAGTGTGAGATGGTGATTAGGTGTGTTTTTGGTTGGCTTTGGTGTGTCATTAGTAGATGGTAGCAAAATGGCAATCTCTTATAGGGTGTGTTGGATATGACTTTTGCTGGATTCAGAAGACATTTAATTTACTTTCCTTTTTATTTTTTCTTCCATTTTTGCATACTTTAATTCCATTTTTGCTAATTGAGAAAAAGAAAAAGAAAAGGTAGAGAGAGTACCTTTGCAGGCCTTGTGAAGAGCTTCTGCATCCTCGTTAGGAGAGAAGTGGTGTGGAGCAATGAGGGTTGCCATTGTAAATTGCTATGTCGTTTGTAGGGAGGGGAGGCAAACTGTGAATGAGACTGGTCCAGGTACGAGAGCAGCCTTTATATAATGCCTAGGTTTCTTGTAAGTATCCACCATTGAAAATAACGCCTACTCACAATTCACAAAAACCATGTTCTCTCCCAGAGCTTCCCTATACGTTACGTGTGAACACTATATCTTAATAATAACCCTTTATTCCCACCAATTATTTATAATATAAAAAAGAAAATTTTAATAAAAGAATTTTGTGTTCACATCTCATGCCTAATTATGTTTTTTTATTTATTTTTCTTTTGGTACGAGGAAAATTTTAATTAATGAATTAAGTTTTGGTCTGTTCTGTTTGCACCTTTGCATGGTGGACATGTGGGATATGCTTTCTGCAATGTCTTTCCTTTTCTTTTTTTTGATAGGACTGCAATGTCTTTCCTGCTACTTCTCTTTACTTAGAAAAAAGAGATACCTTTCTCGGCCTTTTGGCTAAGATCAGTGTAGAAAAAAGACAAAGACTGATAAACATTTTTTTTTAATATAAGCAATAGTCTAAATTACAAAGAGGGAGTTTCCCATACACCAAGGGCGGAATCAGAAATTTTTCAATGGGTGTGCTAACTAAATTTTTTTATTATGTACTTACAGTTTCTATAGTCCTTTAAAAATAAAAGTATACATTAAATCATATGAACCACACTAGGTCGTAGCTCTTCCAAATTTTTTTTTCTCTGGATACAAGCGATATTGGGGAAGGGGGGAATCGAACCTAGGACAAGGGTAAATGATCTTAACTTAACTATTTGAGCTATAAATTCCTTGCAATTTCCAATAAGCTTTAGCATAAAACAAATACATGTTAAATGCAACCAGAAACCACATATTATCAAAATGAAAATATGTTCAACAACATAATTGAAAAGTACCTATTTTAATGTGTATTTTTATTGTTGCCATACAACTAAATTCAGAAAGAATTGAACATTTTTGAACTCTAATAGGTTAATACATACTGGGTGGTATTTAAAAAGAATGCAAATATATAAGTTTGATTTTTTTCTTCCCAAAAATCGCATTGGGCTACAGCCCACTGCAGCCTTTGCAATGGTTCCGCCAGTGTCATACACACATTGCCAAGGTGTTATGGGAGTTCGAACCTTGATACCACGAGTCTGCAAATCAAGATTCTTTTTCACTGGGCTAGCCGTTGGCTATGAACATTTCTCTTCCCCCCTTTTCCACCTTTATTTATTCAATTACGTACCTTGTTGTTTTATTTTTCAACATATTAAATGTTAATCTGGACATTTTTGCTTATTTTGGTTCCTCCCCCCATCTCACATTTTCTTTATTTTGCAAGAATTTGCTTTCCAGATTGTATCCAGCTAATGAGTTTTGTTATATACAATCAAGACAACTTTATTTTAAATCACAGCCAAAAAAGAGTATAAACATGTTAACTTTCTCAGAAATGGATTTATACTCCTACTTGAAGTATTGGTAGTAACTGGAATCCCAATTCCAATCAAAACTAATATGAGAATTTCATAAACTTTTTTATTCAACTTAAAACTGGCATTATTGGGGTTTAATACTTTTTGGTTAACAACAAGAAGCTCTTAAATAAGTATACCTTAGCCATACCACAAACAAAGAGATACACAAAATTAATTGCAAAACTACAATTCTAATACCCCAAATGGAAATACTTTTGCTCACCATTTTAACCCAATGTATGCCCTCATCATCATTCTCAACGCTTGACATATGTCCATGGGCATAAACATAGTTAACTATTTGCTTTGTATTTGTAGATCTATGGTTATGTTCATGAACACGTGTCAAGTGTTGAAAATAATGATAAAAATTAGATTAAAGTAGTAAACAAAAATACACACTACCCCAAATAGCCAATGTGCTTAATCACTATAGCTTCATGAATTCAAATTCACTCTCCTCAATATTATTTGTATATAAGTACAGCTCACACCTGTCTAGATTAGAGTTGGAACCTGACCCAAAATTTTAAGAATTGTAACTAGTTAGTCCAGCCTCTACAAAGACTTGAAAAGTAGCCCAGCCCATATATTCTTGAAGCCAATCAGCCCAACTCATGTAACCTTTGACCCAATCAGCTTTATCCAAAAAACAAAAACACTGCCCACGTGAGTTTTTATTCCTTTTTCCTTTTTTCTTTCTTCTTCTTGTACTCTTTTTTTCAATCATTTAATTTGTAAAATAGCTTCTGAATTTTGATTTAAGGCTATATAAATTAGGGTTTTTTTTTCTCTTCTAATTGATATCTAATCTAGAGATTTATGGTTGTTCTTGTTACTACTTGGATTTATGAGTGTTACTCTATAGATTTTACTGTCGAATTTTCTTTTATGTAAAATTTAAAAAATATGTTATTTTTGATGATGTTCTTGAAGTAAATAATAAGAGTGTTTAACATGTTATATACCATTTACGAAATATCATAAAAACAAAGTAAACTTTATCGAAATTTCAATACAAGTTTTCTTATTAAGAAAATTGGCCTACAGGTGAACTTCAATCATTTTTTAAATCCTGAGTCTGTGCATACTTGTATATGAAATAAAAAACCATAAAAGATTATGAAATATTCTACAGACCTTTAGTTATAACCCGACTTTCTATGTGAAATAATTTGCCATGTCTTTTTCCAAAGAATGGGAAATGGAAAATTCATTTCTCATATTTGGTAATGCTTGGAAAGTAATCAAGAAATACCACTTATTTCATTTCCCATATTTTATTTGTGAATTTACAAGTTCATCATACTCATACACCAGAAAAAAGAGTATAATGAACATGAAAATTCTTGAGGTGGATACATGCACCAGCAAGAGGCAACAAGAATTCACATGAATGAAAATAAGGGCTTTCTACAAATATAAATGTAAGGATAGAAGGACCTACTAATCCAACAAATTCCTAACCCTATTCAACAAACCATTATGCAAAATTAAACCATAATCAAAACAGACATATAAAGAGTAACCTGCTAAGATCTAGATGCTTGGATTTTCTCTACTATGATCTGCTTGACTTTTCATGTCTACATGCTACTTAATTTAAATTCAATCTAAGGGCTTAAGGGTTGACACATCACACTTGAGAAAAAAAAATTACAAATTGCCTCACATTTCAAATAATAATTGCCTCAAGAATCTAATGCCAAACCTACAACATCCCTCCTCCTCCTTCTTATTCTTCCCATATGAAAATAAGTATTGTCAATTATCAAAGATGCAATCTTTCACAATGTCTTCTCATTGCATACGAAAATCAAGTTTGTCAATTCTCAAAAGTCCAATTCGGCAACTAGTTTAGTAGTTTCAAATCACAAACCTAATATCATAAACAAGAATTGTAAACCTAAATCTCAGAATCTTAAATTCGATTATGGACAAAACATAAGATAAACAGACGTTGACTAGAATCGAACAAGAAACAAACATTAAAGAAAGGAAGTAGAGAGGCTGCAAATAGTTAGGAAACATTACTTTCATTAGGGTATTAGTCTTTTACTTCTTCTTTTTGTAATTTTTTCAATCATGAAGAAAATTGTTGGTTTTTTTTTCTTTAAGCATGACGTGTCCAACTCTCTCAAGTCCTTAGATTGAATTTAAAAATGAGGTGTCATGTAGAGGGATCCGGATCCTCTGCTCTAATTTTCTCTGCCATGATCTGTTTTACTTTTGTTCTCCATACGCCACATCATTAAAATTTAATCAAAGGGATTTAAAAGTTGACACATCAACCTAAAAACAAAATTCCAATTTACTCCTAATTAAAAAAGAAAAGAAAACCCTAACACCCAACTAACGGGATAGTTAACGTCCATAGCTTTTTTTCTCCTTCCTGCTTAACGTTATGTCTTCTTCTCTTTTTGGCTCTTCCTTACGTTCTAGCTTTTTCTTCTTCTTCTTCATGTCTCTGCCCATATCCATTGTTTGATGAGTGTTTTTCCAGAGAAAAGATTCCTTTTCTGTTCATATCGATTTTCTAGATAAAAACGGAATCATATTTGAAGAACTGCATTTCGGCTTTGTTATGTAAGGTTTCTTGATTGATTAGTTATGCTTACTTTCTTGAATATCTTGATTTGTATTGAAATATGGTTTTCTATGTATTTGATCTTGAACTCAGATATGACATCTTAATCTTCATGAATTTAAGAACTATTGAAATATCCATGTTTTCCTGTAAATCGGGAAACAGAAACAACCCCTTCTTCATCTTGATTTTGTTCTGTATTTGGTCAAAATTCCTAGGAACTCCTTTTGCGTTCGTGAGTTTCCTCTTGGTTAAGGCAATTGAGAGGAGCCCTTCTGGAGCACTGGCCTTTGAGATTTTTGGGTAGATAAATCCATAGCAGGGACCAAGTCAAGTGTCTCTTTGAAGTTAGCATCCCTGCTCCATACTTGAAAAATGGTTTCCTCTCAGCTACCTGGCTTGTCTCACGAATGCAATGGATATGGGCACGCTCATCAGACATGGAATTTTTTCTCTGGAGCCACACTCATCAAACAATGGATATGGTCAGAGATATGAAGAAGGAAAAGCAAAAAGCCAGAACGTAAAGCAAGAAGGAGAAAAAAATAATAAGGCAAAAAATAGAAGACGACAGAACGTGAAGCAAGAAGGAGAAAAAAAAAAATCGTTGGACATTAACTATCCTGTTAGTTGGGTGTTATGATTTTATTTTCTTTTTTAATTAGGACTAAATTGGACTTTCGTTTTTAGGTTGATGTGTCAACTTTTAAATCCGTTAGATTAAATTTTAATGAGGTGGCGTATGGAGAACGAAAGTAAAGCAGATCATGGTAGAGAAAATCAGAGCAGAGGATCTGGATCCCATGTAGAGATGAAAAGTTAAGCAAATTCTAGCAGAGAAAATCCAAGCAGAGGATTCGGATCCAATTTAGCGTTATTTATAAAAATTATGTTTTATTCAAAGAAAAATAAGGTGATGAGTTGTAGGTAAGAAAAAAATGAGTTTGAAGGGGTAAAGCCAAATTTATTACATTTAAATTAGAGTCAGTGTGGTATAACTTAGTTGGTTGAGCTCTTCCACCTCCACCATGTTATGCAGAGGTTCAAAACCCCTAGGCGCCAATGAATATTTTTGTAAACCTCTCTCCCTCAATCGCTTATATTAAAATAAAAATAAAAGACTCTACTTCCCTATTTTCCAAGCAGAAGATATTTCTCGTTTATTCAAATTATAGTTTAACACATATGAAAAAATAATTTATAGAAACTACAAATAGAAAAATTTATGTATGCATGCCAAACTGTGATTGGTGTGAATATGCTATGAGTTCCTACATTCGGAGGAGGAAGGAGAAAAATATTTTCCTTTTAAACTTCCAAATATATTATTTTATAATGTTTGTTGACAAAGAGTCGTGAATGAGTGTTTCTAAAAGTAGAAATTTACCCAATTTTGGATCACACGCAATTTTACCCAATTGATCACAATCCTCAAAGACCCACCCACCCACACAAATCCAGAAAGCAAGCCGTGGACAAAAGTGGTGGCTTAGATTCAACCCAGCCCAACTCTCGTCGACAGCGACCTCCAACGCAACGTCGTCCACGAACCAGATCCAGTGGGGCCCACAACAACCAAAATAAATAATAAAATAAAACCGGAACGCAACCCAAATGGAAAACGGAATTCATCCGAAATGCAAATCGAGCCAATCACGTCGCAGCATTAGATCGATCCTCTCTCCACCACGAATTTAGATACGCTCTCCCCGTCACTCGTGTCGCCAAATTTCACCAGGTCCCCCCACGTAACGTCACGTGACGCGGGCCCCACCCATTTCCCCTCCAGAAGCCAACTCATCTCTGCCTCACTCTGGAAAGCTCCCTCTATCTCTCTCTCTCTCTCGTTTACTCTCTGGAGGGAAGGCTGTGCATGTTGGAAGTTTGGTTGATGTTTACTTTGTGAAGCTTCTGGCGATGTGTGGACGAAACTCTGTCCGTGTCTCTGATTGCGGTTTCGGTTTTGTGATTAATTGTGGCTTCTTCAGAGATGTTTGATTGGAACGACGAGGAGGTATGCCGTTTCTTCTTATTCTTGATCTTTTTTTTCTGCCCATATTAAACAATCGGATTTATATTTGTTGGTTTGATTGTGAAATGATGAAAGTTGTTGGGTTTTTGGAGTGAGAAGACATGATTTGGACTTGTTCTTGATGTTTGGATGGATTATTCTGTTTTAGAAATATACACTTCTTAGGTGAATTTTTGTGTTCTTGTTGATGAATTTGATGCACGGTAGTCAAATATGTTATATTTCTTGAATTTTTGTGACAATCTAGCAAATGAGAGACAGACATATAAAATAGTTATCAGTAAATTATGAATCCTGTAAACTTTTCCAAATTTGAATTTTCTAATGCCATATAGGTAAGTACTTATATTTATGTAAGACAATTGAAAAAAATGGAGAGAGTCCAAGGATGAACAGTTCTGGAGGTGGTTGTTTGATGAACATACGGAATGTCAGTTTGTGTTTGGATTGACAATTTGAATTAATCTAGGAATCACTGTTTTTTTCTTCAGTATGAGTATATAGCACATGGTCATGAACAGTAGGGGATAGAGTGAGTTTACATGATGCAGGAAGAGTTCCTTGGTGGAGTGAAAGCAAGGTAAAGAAACAAGAATCGGGCTGAACTAGGATTCTATATAATGAAATGAAGACCTGAGAAACAACATTTTTTGAAATGATGTTGCAACTTGGATATGTAGCACTAAGTGGAATTATAGAGGCGACATTGAGCTCTGGGGGTTATTTAGAGTTCTAATAAAAAATGTGGTTCTTTATGGTTTCTATACTGTAACTAGGAAATATGAGAGTGAAGAAGGTATAAGGAAGGCTACAAGTTATACTGTGTGTGTAACCCAAAAAGGTAGTATTGGAATCTCAGTCTTGAAAGCTATAGATCACACTGTCCTGAATTCAATTATGCACACTGTGCTAGTTACACAATAGCGAAACTACAATGACAATTATTGATGCAGGGAGGCGGCTATAAGCTGCTGTCCAGCGACCCAAACATACCCAAAATACAGAGAATAGAAAGATAAAGCAGTAGAATCGAAGTTGGAATGAAGATAATTGAGTTCTAGGGCAAAATCCCAATAGAAACTCTATAGACTTAAGTCTGAAATTATATTCATCAACAAAAACTAAATACAAGAGTCTCCAAATAGCCTATTTATACTAGAATATAGAAAACCTAATTGACATAGGAAATTAAAAACCTAAACAGGAACTTAAACAAAATCCTAGTAAGAATAGGAAAACAAAAGAAGTAACTAATAATTTAAAGTAAATAGAACCCTAACCCAATTGAGTGATGGGCCTAAGTAATCTTAGAGAGCTTCATAGATGCACCTGCATCAATTATGAAAGCTGTAATGTGGAACTGTAGAATCGGCATATTTTTGTTAACAGAGGTGTAGGTTTATCAGGTTCTTATATATTTTTGTTAATCGGAAAATTGGGAAGCTGCAGTTTGTCGAGTTTTGAGGTTTTTGTTTTGTTTTTTGGGTTGTAGAGTGCTTGTGGTTGTATTACAACCTTTAGGATGTGTTTTGGTAATTCTATCTAGCTGGTGGAATTCTTATCAGCACCTTTACTTTATTTATTTATTTTTGTTTTGTAATATTCGAACCGAGTATTTCAATCTGCAGCATGCTTTGTTAATATTGGTTCGAACGACTGGTGTTTTAATTTTCTAAGTACATCTCTATTATTTGTAATAATGAAGTTTCAACCTAATCTTCAAACACCAACAAGCACTTACGCACTATAGTTCTATTAGATACTGGTAAATCCTAACCGACTTGTTTAATTGTGTTAGATGACTTCAGACTAACCCAATTTATTCATTAATCATGTCTTGTTTGTATCACACATGAACTAGAAACTTAAGACTAGAAACCCTCATTTCTAAATCAAATATACCACACATACACTCCTTGCGCAATAAAAATCCAAATCATTGAGTGCTAAAAAACTAAGAAAAGGATTCAAACAATAACATATGAAGAAGCCAAAAAATGAAAGGATTTTTTTCATAAAATATATTTAAATTAGTTTGTCATGTTAAAATTTGGTTATTTGTGTTTTCCATTGACCTAAAATGCTTGTTATTTATGTTAGAAGGTTGTGCTCTTCATGCATTTGTGTCAAGTAATGGTCATTTCCTAACTTGCTACGTTAGTTTTGCATTTGAGTTGTGCTATGATGTTGTTTTGAAAATTTTCACCCCTGAACATTTGGAATCATTTGGATGAAATGATTTAAAGGAAAGCATTTGAATTTGACAAAAAAGCTAGACTAGTTAGAAAAACACTAGACACATTGTGTTTAAACTACTAGATATAATGTATATGGAATGGATTTAGAATAACTATACAATGCATCATTTGAATCCATGCGTTCTTAAATTTTTTTCCTTCCTAATACATTTATAAATTTTTATGTGCTGTTAGTAGTCCAGCCAAGCATGTTAACCATATGGTATTAGCTATTTCCTTCTATTCGAAGTCACTCTTCCAAATGGACCCTTAGTGTTTGATTGCAGACATCAATAATTTAAGCAGGGTAGATTGTGATATTGCACCAATGATGAGCACGCCCTTAGGTCGTAACACAACCAATTCAATGTTTAATTATAACACCCCACAAACTCTCTCTGTTTCTTTCAGAACAAAAGAATTTGAACCCTATTTCTTCTTCTCTTGTTGCAACTTGAGATTTTCATTCAGACTCAGCAAACACCTTACTACTTTTAGCTTTTCTAGTACCATCATAATTCAACTCAAACCTTAAATATAAGCACCCTCGTAGCCTTCTTCCTCTTCTCAACAATCCTAATGTCTTCCTTATTGGGATTTTCTTTAATTAGTATCAGCGTTATGTTCATTTCATTCAAAGTCTTTTTATACTCCCATTTTTCTTCACTAAGCAAAAATCGCTTGCCACCCTTATTACACTTCATCATGATTTATATACCCCACAAATGGTCTTGACATACCACTCTCCTCAATTCCTCAACAGGAATAATAATTCCCAAGTTGGCAGAGCACGGTTGTTCCCCTTAGCCCTGTTATTTAATCTCTTGGGTGGTAGACAACAAAAGGGAAGACAGATAACTGGAGACTACTAGACGCAACCCCCTTTCCTTGTGTGTTTAAGTACAAAAACCCGCCTTTTCCCTGTTAGACCCATTATCAGATGAATTTCAACGTGGTTATCCACCCTGAAATTATCAGGGGTGGCCACATTTAGGGATTCCTGATTATTATCCCACAGTAGACTCTTCCACACTCGATGATGCATCAGCACTATCTTCATCACCAGAAAAATTCACTTCTATTCACTAGGTATACACCATCAACCAAAGCAACTGCATCATCATTATCAGATAAACAACCTTCTAAGACATCCATGAATACTCTAACATTGCAAGCACCATCGTCAAACTGATTCTTCAACTCAAGAGTTTCAAAGCCATATTTTACCTGCACTGATCCTTCAATTCAGTCTTCTTTCATAATTAAAGTTTCTCTTCAAAAAGGGTCACTCTGTCTGATGCAAAAGAAGCCAACACACTGTTGATAGTAAGGCTTCATGGTATGATTATTAAATGTTGAGATCCCAGGAATCAACCTCCACTTTGATGGCTGAGTTCAAGGTTTTCCTCGGTTCTCTCATGCACCTGAGCTTGTGGCAATGTTTGCAATGTTTCAGCTTAACTCCTAACTTTAACAGTAAGTGTATGCAGAGGAAGAGAAGGAAGTTCCTCTAACAAGTCGCTTTTGTATAGCCACATGAGATGATAACCCACTTTCACCTCATATCTCATTATTTTGTTGCTGTAAGGTAAAGTCTAGGATCTTGAAAGAACAGTAATGACTTCAGACTAATGGAATAATCAAAATGCATCAGAAGTTTCCAAAAGGTGACTGGAGGAATGAAAAATGATGGATGCTTATTTACACGGGTCACTGAGACTGAATCTAATTCTTGTACAATGTGTTAAAATGCCAGAAGCTTTGAGAATTATGATTTCCTGACCAGTGTACATTAATCATCATGCGATGTCTGATTGTCTCTCTATCTCTCATATGTACACAATCTCAAGTAGTGATATGCAACTAAGCTGACTGAATCATCTGTTATTACTTTCAGTGATCTTTTAAATCCTTTTATATCAACTTCTCAATGAAAGTATTTAAATATTGTTCTCGTCATGTCTCATGCTAATGTTTAATTTTAGTTTGTGCTTTCAGCTTGCAAACATAATATGGGGTGAGGCAGGTGAGAATGATGATCATATTGTGCCTTATCCTGAGGCAAGTGATGATTATTGCAACAAGAAGGAATGGAGTCAAGAATCTCATACCATCAAGCCTACTGAACAGAAGACCCCTGGGGCGAAAATTGACTTGGATAGCAGTTCCAACTTTGACACCATTGAAGGAATTTCAACTTCTGAATTTGGAACAGACTCGTGGCCTGATTTATCTTTATCTGATGTTGCCAAAACTGAACAGCATTGCATAGGTACTGAAGCACCTGACAATTTTACTGAAATTATCAATTGTGGTTAATCAATGGTTTTTTTTTTGGGCATAAAACAAGCATTTTTGTTTTAGGTAAGATATTGGATAAAACAAGCATTGACACACACTTACACACAAAGAGACATGCAAAAGGAATTGGTGCCCAGTGTTGGTTAACCTGACTTCATTTCCTGTTGACAATGGAGATCAACTGTGCTATGTCTTATTTACTCCAATTGAAATTTTACTCTTTACATCTCAGCTCCATTTCCTTACCCATCCTTCTATTCTTTCCTGGGACCTGAACTGTATCGTTTGTTATATGTGTAGTCTATGAGTTAATTCTTGGTCCTTAAACCTTTCTTTTTTTTTTTGTTTGCTCGTTAGAGTGATTAGACTTTTTCTTCAGGTGTGGTTCACTTGTTAAATCAACTGAAAATTTGAAATCCTCAAACCACCCAAAGATATCAGGATTAGTGATTGTGTGGCACAGTTGTTTAATCTGAGATTTTGATGAGTAGATGGGGGCATGATGTTGGTAGCATATATGCTTTAAACAATCATTATGGTGATTTCATTGTCATCAATTGTATAGTGGAGTGCTCTATTGTTGGAAAAGCAGGAAGATATGGGTAAGGCTTTTTAAGGTTTGTCATTTCCATTAGTTTCTTTCAACTTGCAAGCTCAAGAAGATGGAGTTTCAGAAGGCAAAAACATTATGACAATATGAGGAATTTTTGTCAGTACATAAATGGCAAGGAAGGTAAATAACACCAGTTTGATGTGATAAGCTAACTTGTGGTTGGCTATGCAATGAAACATGTATGATTTTGTATATTTCTATGGGGGAAGTGAGCAGAAGTGTTGAGTGTTTTGACAGGTGTATTAGGGAGGGAGAGCTGTTTGCTGTAGATTTTACACGAAACTCAATTTACTTGGTCTGATTTTAGGGACAGGTTGGTTTCTAAGTTGGACAGATTCCTTTTGACACTTGATTGGGAGGAGGCCTACCTGGATGGTAGACAAGAACCCTTAGTTATGTCACTGTTGAACCATTTTCCTGTTCTGTTGGATACAAGGGTTGGGTACCCTTTAGATATTAGTGGCTGCAACATAAGTTTTTCAAGGGTAGTTTTGAAAGATGGTGGCTGGAGTGTTCAGTGCAGGGCTAGGCAGGTTTCAGGTTTCTGAAGAAACTGGAATGAGTTTAACAAAAGCTGAAAGTGTGGAATAAGGAGCTTTCTGGGATTTGAGAGTTAAATAAAAATTTTGAGCAGGAATAAGGAGATTGATTTGTTGGACAAGGAGTGAGTCTAAGTGCAGAATTGATCAAGGAGAGGAGTGATCTTAGAAATAAGTTGGGTGAGGTGATGTTAAGGAACATCTTTCTTGGAGGCAAAAACCGAAAGTGAAATGGCCAAGGGAGTGGATGATAAATTGTTTTACTAATTGGGCCGGCGAGCTGTGTTTCCACTTGTTTCCTAGTTTATATTGGATTTCTTTGAACTGCAACACAGTGATCTCTTCTTAAGTTTCTTCTTGGATTGGCATAATTTCTTGGGACAGGTTCGGAGTAATTTTGAGTGAGTAAGAGTTCGAAGAACATTTGGAATTGTCTTTTTGTCCAGCCAGTATCTCCTTGCATCCAAATCATGTCCCATAAAATGTAATGGTCTGTTCTTTCCTCTGGTAATTTTCCTTTCATGTAGCCAACACTCAATGAAATCTTCCCTTTGAGCCCTTTAAGTTGATTTGGAAGGTTGGTGTTCTAACTAATGTGGAAATTGTACATGGGGCTGGTGATCCATGGGAAAATAAATGTGTCACTTGCTCCAAGAAGAAGGCCTTATGCATGCTTGTAACCACCTTGGTCTCTGTCGTGTAAAAAGGAGGCGGAGAATGCTGACCAAATTTGTATACATCTTCATTTCACTAGGCAGATTTGGGCTTGCATGTTGATGGTGTTTGGGTGACTTGTGCATGTATCCAAGGAGCTGATTTCGTTGTCGTCGGAGGGTCATTGGGCAGAAAGGGGCTAGGAAAATGGAGCTCACTCTGGAGATGTGCTGATTTTGCACTTATGTGGAATGTTTGGCCGGAAGAGAATAGCACGCTCTTTGAGGGCAAAGAGGAGGATGTGGAGTTACTTTGGGAAAGGATATATTTTTAGTTTCTCAATGCTCTTCATTCTCAAAGAATTTTGAAGGCATCCCTATTAATGTAGTTCTTCTTTATTTGTTTTTTTTTTTTTTTGGGTGGGGTGGGGTGGGTGGACTGGTGAATTAGAGACTGATGAATTTCTCGTCTATCTTACCTTTTATTTTCTGCTTGTTTTAACATAATTCGTGGTTCTTATTAAAAATCACCCTTTTAACAGCTGAGACAATTCAACTTGATAAAGATGGTGAAAATTTTCAAAATTCCAATGAAGCTAAGGAACAAGGTGATCTTGTTGACTTTGGGTGGGCTAACATTGGAAGTTTTGATGATCTTGATCGGATTTTCAGGTAATTCACCATGATGACATCATTTTCTTGGTTTGTTAATGAAGCATATTCGTCTCAAGAATATTCTGATATATATGAGTTTTTGCTATCGCACTGAAGTTTGCTCCTCGTTCTTTTTCTTTTTAGAATTGACAAGCTGGCATGATCTGAAAACCTAATTAAGTTTACCTTCTGTGTAGTTTGATAACTATCATTTGTAAATAGTTTTCTCTATATAAAAAACTAAAGCAACTGAAATGTTATGTGCTTCTTGGAATATGTACTCTGAAGAACACCAGGTATAACATACAAAGTACGAAATTATATTGAATTAGTAATAGATTTTGATACTCCTCACCTCCAATTGTTTTACATAGCTTATTTAACCTTCCATATTAAATAATAAAAATATGCAGCTGTATCCATCTGACTCAAAATTCTCACAAGTGGTGATTTTGCAGCAATGATGACTCTATATTTGGCCATGCAAGTCTTGGTAACACTGATGAGCTATGGTCTTCTTCTAGAGATGCAACTACAAGTCCAATCAAAGCCTTTCCTGTATCTTCAGACTCACCAAGTTTCACATCAGGAGCACTAAGCAATGCATCTGAGAAATTGGAAATTAAAACAGAATATGCCCAGAAAGATGACAAGTCAATCACCCCTGGCTATGGAAAGACGAATTATTCTGCATCTCATGGTCTGCAGAATGCACATGTGATTCTTGATCATGTAGAATATGCTGGAGGTAAAAGTAAGCCCATGGCAAAGGAACAGGTACTATGATTTAATCTAAAACATGATCAGTTCATAGCACATTCATATTTTTTCACTAAATTAATCAAGAAAAGCAATCTCATAATTTTATTTGACTTTCACAGACAGATTTGGACATGGGAAAAAGCACTCCAACAAATTCTTACTTGATTGCTGAGAATTCTTCTACCCCAAATGAAATAGCTAATAAGGTACCATCTCTCTCTCTCTCTCTCTCTTTCTCATGTTCTGATATGCCTAGGACTCATGATGAGGCAAATCATTTATGGTTCTTAATAAAAAGTTAAATAGTCTGTCTGATGTCTTTTAGAATAATAACATATAGGATGTGGAAATGCTTAAGAAATTACTTCAAAGTGTAAATGGAGTTGTCAACGTTTTGTATTAAAAGTCTGTTTAGCATGGAGGAAGAGTAACTAGTAGTTAGAGAGGGGAAGTATCAGTAGCCTATGAGTATCGCATTTGACAGAAAAAAATGTTATCTTTAGTCAAGGTATTGGTTATTTTCATAGTATGTCAGGTTTTTCACAGTTTTTCCTTTAGACCTCCGACACATCCATGCAAAGTAGTAACCATTTAACATGATAAATGCATTTTCTTCTGGACTTCATCCAAGAGACATTAGGCCGGTATTGTTGGAAGAAATTCGTGGGTTAGGTGATAATGAAGGAATTGCAAAGATGCCTCTAGAATACAAGGAAGTCCAGCACTTTCTGATGTTGGTCTGCCTTTTGCACTTATGAAAACCAACCTGAACAAGAAGGCTCTCAATGTTTAGAAAATAGTGAAAACGTTTCTGGAAATTTCTTGAGAAACTGATGAGTTTTAGAAAAAGAGAGAGTGACGAATTTTAGAGAGGGAGAACAATATTGGGATCATACAAATGTGTGAAATGTGGGTACTTATAAAAGTTGTAGTATTCTTTCCTGTAATGTTGTATCCTTTGAAAATATACCACTTTAATCAGTCACATATTCACTGAATGGTGCCTCTTAAAATAATGTTGTGACTTTTTCATAAACACTACTTCAGTTGTACACTCTTTCACCAAATGATGCGCCTCTCTTCATCGTTTATATTTGAAAATTCTCCAACAGGTATTTTCATATTCAAAATAGTGTGAAAAGGATAAACAAGATGAAAATAAGATCTTTTGGAAGACAAAAAATAAGTCAAATTATTTTTTTAAAATGGTTGTAAACTTATAATTCTTGAGGGAGAAGACAATGGTCCAAAAGAAACCATTGGGCTGACCCATTCGCTTGTTTTGTTATAGTTGCCCTTTCTCTGTCAATATATTTTATTCAGTTTCCTTTAAAAAAAAAAAGAAGTAACCACAATAACAAATTTTCAATTAGTAAGTTGCACAACTCTACTCGTAATGATAAATCAATGTGTTTGTCATTCAAATGTTTGTGCATGCAATTAGAAATTTCATAATCATTGTAATGATGTTATTAAAAAGACACATTCTAATGGTTATATGGGTTCATGAGAATGTAATATTTTGAATATTTTCCTTTTACACCATAAGTTTATCGCATACAGAAAAATCTTTGTTGATTACAATATCAAATTCAATGTGTTAGTTTGTACTTATTCATTTCAAATTGAGTTATAGGGGTTCTTCCTTCATATGTGCAGGTTTCTAGACACAGAAAAATTATGAGGGGTCGCAGAAAGTTGGAGGAGAAAAGCGAGGAGAAATCATTGCAAGATTTTTATGGCACATGGCCTTCATCAAGAACCCCTTCCGGACATTCTGAGAACCAATTGGCACACTTCATGCTACAATCTTCTCCTTCTTCAGAGCTCAGCCAGAAGAGACAGCTTCAAGGACCTGAGTCTTTTCCATACCAACATATCTCAAACCAATATGTGGCTCAGTCTATGTATGGGAACCTCACTAATCCAAACCATGCTACATATGTGCCGTCTCACATTCAGCCTGGGGAGTTGAAGCATCAACATTGTTTTTCTAGTTATGAAGTTTCTCCTGGGAGTGCAAAGGCTATAAACAAGTCAGCAGATACTTCTGTGAAGCCTCTGACCATGACTCCTCAAGAAAAAATTGAAAAGTTAAGGAGGCGGCAGCAACTACAGGCAATGCTTGCCATTCAGAAACAACAGCAACAATTTAGTCATCAAATCTGTAGTACCAATCATTCTACCACTAAAAAATGTCCTCAAGAAAATAAAATTCAGCATTTTGAGAAAGCTGATCTGGAAGTTGAAGGCCCTAAAAATGTACCAATCATAGCACTCTTCCTTCCCTGGACCCAAACTCATCCGCAAAACAAGATGATTCCAGTATGGTTTCTGCAGCAGTTGATGATTACTCAACGGAGGATACAATACTTTACAGGCTTCAAGATATTATATCAAAGGTATGCTCACTTTCAAAGTGGTTTCTTTTCCTGGTAAGGTAAATTGGACTTAGTTACAATGGCAAAGCAATGTTTCACTACAGTTGGACATCAAAACAAGACTTTGCATACGGGATAGCTTGTTCCGGTTGGCTGAAAGTGCAATGCAAAGGCATTATGCTATTGATACTAGCAGTTCAAACAAAACTAGCAAGGATGAGGATGAAGTTGTTGCAAAGGAGGACACCAATAGTCATAACAGGTTAAAAAGCCTCCTTGTTCTCATAGTTTTGTTGCAATTTCATTTGAGCTCCAAGTGGTTATCCCTTGTATGCTGATTTCCTACATGGATTTACACCCGTGAAAATAAAATATTTACTTGTAAACAATCTGAAAACAAAAGAGAAATAGTCATCTAGGTTATAGAATCCTATAAAATCCATGACTTTATAGTTAACTTATTTTTGGTTTTTCTTTCCATGCCTGAAAATAATCAGTGAAACTGTCATGAACTTGTTGAAATTTTAGTTTACACATGTAGTGAATTCCTTTGATTACTAGTAATGGTTAATGCTAGAACTTTTCAAGAATTAATGAGAGACTTCATTTGGGAGGTGGTGAGGGTAAAAAGAATAATTTAATCAGTTGGGATCTTGTATAGAAACCGAAGAGGAAAGGTGGGTTAGTTCTTGGATAAAGAGTTAGGGGTTTAGTAGGCAAATGGTTCTGAAGATTTCACCTCAAAAATTTCCCCCACGGTTTTGATATATTAGGAATATAAGTGGAGTTAATTCTAATGGTTGGAATTACTGAAAGGTTCATTTCGATGTCCTTTGAACTTTTGAGATTGATCATTTCGATGTCCTTTGAACTTTTGAGATTGATATTTTTGTGTTATCCTTCCTTTCCTCATTTGTTGAAATTCATTGTTGATATTGGAAATATTAGTGGATTTTTTTGGGAAGATATTTGGGTTGGTAAGTCGTCTTTCCGATTGTTGTTATCCCAACTTTTAGCGAATAGCTTCTATTTCACCTTATTGTGGGATTTAAGTTTTCAAAGGAATTTGAATGGGATAGAGCTTTTAGCATATTGATTTGTTTATGTTATAAATGTTTCCTAAAACCCAAGTTTTTGGGATAAAAAGACCATTTCTTTCCCACTTTTTCAGAGTAAATTGGAAACTACTTCATGCTGTATAATTCTTTTCCTTTATTAACTTTTTATATACACTCACAGCTACTTGGGTTCTTCATGAATACCCTATCACCTTTTATGATGCACTTGACTATACTTAACAGCTCATGTATTGTAGAAAGTTATGATTTTCCCTTCTTTTTTTCTCTGTATATTTGTGGTGTATAAACTCTGATCAATTTTATATTTGGGTTTGGAGTAAGAACCATTTTGTCGGAGTTGTTTTTCACTCACTTTCCTATTAATCCCATGGTATTGCAGGCATGGTAGGATGCTAGATGTCGAAACAGAGACCAACCCCATAGATCGAATCGTGGCCCATTTGCTCTTCCATAGGCATTTGGATTTATTAGAGAAACATTCTGACGCACCTGAATCACCTGTTTCTTCTAAGTTGAGATGTGAACACAAAGCAGGTTTAGTGAACGTGTCGAATGAATGCTCGCCAGACAGTTTGAAGAACAAACAATGCTTTCCTCGTCAAGGATCTACAAATTATTGCCCATTGGGTGAGCCCCATTCTTCGGACCTGTTTAAAAAAAGTCCTTTGATGGACAACTCAGAAAACACATCTAACAATGGTCCGACACATGGTGGAGCTATGAAGGCTGAAGCCTCTTTGTGAACAAATATGTGTCACATAATTTGATAAGGGTAATTCCTTCCTTTATCTCTCCCATGCTAATTAATAATTTAATAGGTTTCTAGTAAATGGCTGTACGGATTCACTGGTAACGTGGAGATTTTCTTTCATTGTCAGCCAACCACGATCTTCATCAAGTGTGGTCATGGAGCTTCCGGCAACACTATCGATGGGGACTATCCTATAAATGAATACGCGTCATAAAATTGATTGCATGTTTCAAGACAATGTTCAGTATAAGTAGTTATGCATGTGTCAACTGTCATAAGATTGGCTAAAGTGCCTCGGTAAACATATACGAGGCCATACCGTGCTACCTGTGTGAATAAGATTTTCTATGTATGATGAGTTGGAGCTGCATATTTAGCTAGTATTTCAGCTCCTGACAAATTTATGCGCTCAACTTGCAAAAATAAATCCAGAGGTAATATGTCCTTAGATAAAGTAAATATCTTAGATTGTTAAATAAGATATGAATACTTGATTTACATTGTCCAGCTACACAAACGACAAGCTAGTTAGCGGCCCTTCACTATCTATAAGACTATATATAAGAGGTTGATTTACTTGATTTACACTATCTATAAGAGGTTGATGACTAAAACTTATCCGTGGGTTCTTCGGACATTTTTAACTAATATAAAGAACAATAAGACTATATATGTTGTCATGAATGGGAAATGAGGTAATGCACGATGACATTGCTGAAGCTTTTTCCGATTTACATCATCGTTTATGTTTATGGTACATTATGAGAAATGTGAACTCCAATTTGAAAGACCTGAAAATTGTAAGAGAATTTAGCTACTACGAGCATGGTGCTTTAATGCTAGAAATCCGAACAACATTGATACATATGGTAGACACACGATCTAAAAGGTAATTGGATTGAGATGGTGCACATAATTAGAATAGACTGACTGAAGCTTATTGCTCCAGGCATTCTTTGATGGGATACCACCACGCAACTGGTTGAGGGTAAGCATAAGAATTTCAAGGATGGAATCGGTAGACGGATGAAGTTCGTCAAGTGTATTCCGCGAATTGATACATCTTTGTTGAGTTGTTGAGAAATGAGAATGTGAATGATAGAGCTATTCGAATAATTCAAACCCGGTCCCTCTTACCCAACTCCGATCTTCGGAGGGACATGAATTTTCCATTTTCACCCACCACGTTTACAGTTTGATAAGGAATGAGATTTTAAAAAAATGACATTTCATTTCGTTGCAGCCCATAAGAAAGGATGACGATCTTCATGTTTACAAATTTCCCAAATTTGGGAGACCCAATGAGGAATGGATTGCGTTTTACTAACACACAGAGCACCACTTTATAATCATGCAAACTAATTGAATCATATGGAATTCATTGTTATCATACATTTTGTGTTATGAAATGTATGCATATGGACAATCATGGTAATAACCTTAGGGGCATTTTGGTCCAATTTGTAATTAAACACACTTAACTCTAATATTTTCAATCCAAAAAATTCTATAAACTTCCCACAAATACATTTAACGATAAAATGATTTTTTACAACATTAATAACAACAAGAATCTTATTTTGAGGTTATTATACAACTTAAATTTTGGACAAGGTTGAGAAAGAGACTACGTTAGTATATATGTAGTGACATCTTTTTCCCTAAAATACAAAAAAAAACTAATACTTTGACGAAAGGACCAACGTCACAAACTGTATTGAAAGACCAATGTGAGAATCATGTAATAATTCAAGGGATAAAGCTACAATTTTTTACAAATGTGGATACTGGCTTAAAATGAAATATGGAAGAGATATCAAGGATACATAGAGCTACAGTTGAGGGTTCCATCAAATAATCTTATGTGAAGGATACCCTTATAAGGCCCACCATGTGTTTGTGCAAATTTCTCAACGGAAAATATTCGCGTATAGATTATTCACCCTTTGAGCTTCCTTCTCTCTGGCGTAGCAGTTTAGAGGAGAGAGAGAAACTTTTGTTTACTAACAGACGTTTTTCCCACGTCATCTCCTCATTAATTCTAACTTCTATTAACACTATTTCCCCTTTCTATTCCCTTTTCTTTTTCATTCTAGGGTCATAAAGAATTAGGGATGGCAATGGGTAGGTCCGGGCCCAGATATGGTAATACCACCCTCGTCCCTAGCCCATTCCCTTTAAGAATTTTCGGGGAATCCTGTCCCCATACCCATTGAGGGACTATCTCCCAAACTCATCCCAAATCCCTTATTTTTATACAAAAAATATTTATCCTACAAGTTGCAACACACTACAGCAAAAGAAGATATATCCCCTAGTCAAATTTGGAGAAGATTACACATGCAGTAACCGTAACAGAATTTGTTCGCTGCAAATCCAACAAAACACAATGTAAAGTGAGAGTAGAAACCTAAAGAACTTAACAAATCCACCAACAATATTAACATTAGCATCAAACTATCCATCTGACCAAGGGAAAATTTTATTTTGAAAGGAGAAAGCAAGGCTTCGATAGCAAATGATTATAGATTGACAACTGCCAATATACTCTCATATGCAAGCTTTGTACTCCTCCATGATATCTTCCACCATCTGCAGGAGGAATAGATGGACCAATTGCAGCTACCTGAGAAGGATTCAAAGGGGCAGGTGTGTAGTGTAATTGTGTAGTTAGGAGGAACGAGGAGTGGCTGTAGGGTAACTTATGCTTTGTTATATTATATTATGTATTTATTGATTTAAAAATAAATATATAATTATCAAGTAGCGTTCGGAGACAAGGATACCAATACCATTCCCAATCCATATCGGATGGGAATTTTTAAAATTCGAGAATTCCTGTACCCACCTCCAATTTTCCCCCAAAATCTCCCCCTGTTAGGGCCAGGGACCCAACACAGATTTCAGCCATCCCTACTCACATACTAACTTTAAAGGGATATTTTCATCACAATATAACCTTTCCACCCACGAGATACTGCACGTCTAATGTTCAGCAAGGGCATCGGATCTCATTTATGAAACTTTAAATAAAGAGCATGTGACCTTATTTGCGGATGAGCTATATTTTTACGAAAAATAACCTTACAACTTTATAATTCTTATTCATAATAAGTAAACATGCCATAATTCCCTAATGCCTTACTTTCCCCATTCATAAACATGCCATAATTGATTGTGAGAATTGGAGGGTTAAAATGAGAACTCCAAAAAGTTTGTGGACCACTTATGATAAAGACCCTTAATTTTCTGGTTATCATTTGATTCATTTCCCCACATGAGTAGTGATCTCTTGGTCACCTAATGAAAGGATCGTGATCACACACCCACCGATTGAATTTAAATCCAACGGTTCGATAAATTCTTAAAAGGAGTCTGAAAGTAGGTGGGCGCTGGATTTAAATCCAAAGGTGGGTGCTGAATTAATTCTTGGTGAGAGAACACTGCTCTTCCCCACATTACCAAACACGTAATTCTCATCTCTTTGGAATGGAGATAAGAGTTTCATTCATCGGGCCCAAAGGGGCCCTACAAGTTAGAAGGAGTTCACAAGTTAACAAAATGGAAAGGCGTAACAATACAACGTGTGAGATTTGAACTTAACGATCCCTCCAAAGTACCAAATCACAACCGAACCAATGTTAACTTTTGGTTTAGTTCGGTTTATGCCTCCAATTTTGTTCGATTATCTCCCTTAATAAAAAATTAATAAAAATTAGACAACAATTGAATGGTTTGAACGGTTTTTTGCTAACCCCTAAGGCCACCTCCAGTGCAAGTCCTAGCCCAGGCAAATAGCAGCCTCAGGCCCTAAACCCTCCTCCAGCGTGCAAGGTTCAGTTCGGGCAAGGGGTGGACTCATCAGCCCGGGCAAGCCCACGAGCAAAAATTGACTGGACTGTTGCCCAAAGGCTGTTGAAGTCAGAAGCTGTTTTTCAAAAAAAAAATTGACTGGGCTGTAGCCCGGGCAAGCCCACAGTAAAAAAATTTGAAAATCAGTCGCTGACGTTAGCGCTGACCCACCAGCCCACAGAAACCAACGGCTACAAGCCACGTGGCTTCTCCTAGAGCCTTTGATCCAAAAATCTTATCCAATCCAATGGATGTCCAATTTTTGGCTTAAAAAATCAAAAAAATTTGTAAAAAATATCAAAAAATTCTTGAAATTTTTTTCTATAAATACCTACCAATATTATTCACTTTCCACACCAAATCTTCATACAAATTCATCTCCTTCCAATATTTTTCACTTTCCACACCAAATTTCCTGTACAAAATTCCATTTGTGCAAAAATACAAATGACCTCTTCCATCGAAGCCGGAGGGTCGTAGACAAACGTTCGAAGAGGTCAAAATCTTGGCGACGAGGTAAAAAAAATTAATTGCCGTTTTATTCAATTTAATGTGATTTAAAAAAAATATATTTATTGCATTTCCAATTTCATTTTTTAAATAGATTATTCAAGGCAAAACAAAAAAGAGGAAAACCATTACACATGACTCCTCAAGTGAACAATGCTTGCATTCGGTTCCAGTGGTGCGTTCCGTGTCGGAAATAATGGCACTATTACGTCCTCCGAAGGAAAATACTCCCCCACGTCGTGATCCGATGGAACCGCCTTCGCCAATGATTGAGTCGTCATTGTACTCGATTGTGTCGGACTATGAGGACCGGGAGTATTTCAATCGTATGATGAGTGAATAGGTACTTCAATTGTATGATGAGTGAGATGTGAGTTTTTAAATAAATATGGACACATGTCAACCAAAAATCTTATCCAAAAATTTAATTTGAAAATTTTATCCAAAAATGTTATCTGAAATTTTAGGTGATAATTTTATAATAAATAGTGACATGTGGCAACCGAAAATCTTATCCGAAAAGCTTAACAAAATTAATGGTTTAAGTATAAAAAATAGAAAATAAATTAAAGTGAATAGTAATTGCCATTTTCCTTGCCTTTTGGGGTGTAACCAAAAAAGGTAAGGCTGCCACTATTCACGTGAATAGTGACAAACCTTGCCTTGCCTTTGCCTTGCCCTTGCCCTTTGGGGTGGAGGTGCTCTAATTAAAAACAAAGTATATGATTAAGTAACACTAAACCAGGGGTAGCCCTGACATGGTGCAAGGGGAGCTACTGCAAGACCCCCAATTTTTGAGGGCCTCAAAAATTTTTTACTTTATATTATATATATTAATATTATAAAAATTATATATACTCCAGCATACAACACATTAACACAAAAGCGTATTTAGTAAAGCTAGTTTCTAGTGCATATGCCTTGATACAAGGCCTAGGTTTAAGTTTGGGTGCAAGGGGCACTAAACATCTTACTCATCTTCACTTTAGGTCAAAACACGATATCTTGTCACTTAAAGCACAACCTATGATACTAATTGAATTATGTTAAGGACATAATTGCCATCCCTTGAACTATAGAAAGTAGTTCTAATTAATAGTACTTTATGTAAGTAACACAGAAAATACAAACCCATTAAATCAAAACCTGTTTTTGAATCTAGTCAAAACATGTCTAATGTGACTTCTTTATTTTGTATGTCATCACTTCATAAAGTGGCATGTAAGTCGTGTAGAAGGATCAGACGACGCAACGGTAGGTTTTGAGGGAACCAACAACTCCACCACGGTAAGTAACTTTTACCACCTTTCCTTTCTCCAATCCATAGTATCGAGCAATTCCATCAGTTTCCAGCATTAGAGGGAGCTGTGGAAGACACAAACAATAAATTGCCTTCAATAATTTTATCAACCAAATTCCAACTTAGTAAATTGCAATCAACAGCTAGCATGACAAAGAAATTCTATGCTGCCAAAGTAAGTCTATTCAGATTAAAACTATTTCAATGGATACCTTGCTCCCAACCAATGGAGGAAACCACTTCTTAAACCAATCAAGAGCTTGATGTCAAATGAAAACTAACTAGCTTCCTTGTGTTTCACTCATTAAACAGTAGAAATCAATCACCAGTAAAGCTACCCTTATACTTAGCTATCTCAGTGTCAACAAAATTTAAGCCAAATAAAAATAAAAATCAGCAAATAGATTTGACCCTAATTGTCACCAACATTTGTAAAGGTTGCATTCAAGATGCATACACAGTTACCTGCTTGTCTTCCAACTTGTACTTCCTTAGCAGCTTGTTCTTTTCTTCGGCAGTAAGTATCTCGAGCTTTGGCTTTAAAGCATGCTTTGTAATATTGACCAGCAAGTCACAAATCTAAACCCAAAGCATAAGTATTGGGGTAAAATGGAAACTCTTAAGCTAAAACCAGAAATATTAAGGGAAAAATGCACAAAGAAACAAGAAAGGAAAGGTTGGATTGAACTTGTGCTCCAAGTCCAAACATTAAAGGCAAACAGCCGTATTGCCTAATTACAACAAAGTTACGAAAGTGTAGACAGCTGCATTGCCTTACAAGTGATAAATTATACACTAATACTCATCTAAATTGGCTTATCATAAAAAAAACATTTGAACACCGATCAAAAAATAAAAGAGAAACATGTGAACAGAAAACTTAATATTTATGCTTCAGAGGAAATCCAGATGATGGTTTTCTCCAGTTATTCAGCACAAAACAAACAGAAAATGCCTTGACAACTCAAAGAGTAGCCCTTAGGACACTTGGAAAAGGGTACAGTACAATATTGTAGAACAATTATCAGGTAACTTACATGGAAAGTCTCAACTTTAAATGGATACTTCTCCAGTTCTTTCCGAGCATAGGAGTTCATTTTACTTTGCAGGACAAGAATCAGCCGGTGTATACTTTCTTTGTTCGGCAGGCCAGCATAGATGCCACACATAGTCTGTTTCCTTATTTCCTCAGTTCCACAAAAGATGACAACAATCTGCAAAGAAACTCAACATTCAGTTGCATCACTAATGCTGGAACCAAAAAAAAGCATGGAGGGTTACATAGGAACAGAGAAAAACATCAATCAATTACATGCCATTTTGAAGAACATTTTCTTTTGGACCTTGCCAGTTTGTAATTTCCAAAATTATTTATAAAAACAGAAAAACAAAACAACAAAAAAACGTCAATCAAAAATCAAAACTTTTCACTGCATGAAGCATTGTTCTTTTGTTTCAGAAATTTTCCTCATTCACTTCATCTCTGCTCGTAAAGTTAACATTTTTAAAGAGCATTTCACTAGACCCTTTCCCACGCACGACAGAGTTTAAAAACTAAGCAATATACACAATTGCTTAAATAGGTTTTACATAATCTGGTAAACTTACTTGTAGATTATAACAGTTTCCGTTTTTTTATGCACAAAATATATATATTTCCTGCATCAGATTAAGACTATTCTCTAAAAACTTCAGAAAATAGACAATAACATCAAAAGTAGGAACTTTTATCTTGGTGAACAAAAAAGGCAGGAACTTTGAGAAAAAAAGGTGTCATTTTTTCCTGGAAAACATTTTCTGTTTGGCATTATTTTCCTCCTCCTCTGTTTTACTCGGCAACCAACCAAGCACAAAACTTAGAGAGGTACCTTCTTGGAGGGACTGGAGCCAAGAGAGACGCAGATACGGAGGAAAAATACATCCAAAAAGTAGGACTTTTTTTTGTCTGCGAACAAAAAAGGTTGGAACTTTGAAGAAAAGGTGTCATTTTTCCCAGGAAAGCATTTTCTCTTTTGCATTTTGTTTTCCTTTCCCCTCTGTTTTTTCTCGGCAACCAGACATAAAACATACCTTCTTGGAGGGATTGGAGCACAGAGAGACGCAGATACGGAGCTGCTGGAGGTCCGGGTTGGGGCCGAACTGGGAGTGGAACTCAGTGAGTGAGAGAGAGAGGTCCGAGTCAGAGACGTCGCAGCCTCGGTCACTCAGCATCTCCATGGCCGTACGACGAGACAGGTAGAATCTGTAGCTCTCCATGCTCCCCTCCACCACATGGCTCGTTATACATCCCGGTCGTCGTCCTCCATCGCAACCCAAAACGACGGCGTTCTCGTTGACGGTAGCCATTCAGCTTCTATATCTCTCTCTCTCTCTCTCTCTGTGCGAAAGAGTGTGTGTGTGAGGCGTTTGGAGGGAATATGAAAGCGTCGTACGGGCGGAGAGGCGTGTGTATGTACGGAATGTGGCCTCGAGTAAGAGGAACGTACGTTACTCGCTTGATTTTGTTGACACGCGTCCTTTTCTGAGCTATGGTTTTTGGCCGTTTCCCTCTACGACCCTTTTTTTATTTTTATTTTTTATGAACTTCTCTCTCCGACTTTTTGGCTTCTTCAATTTTGAGAACTTTTGTTTGGCCAACATTTTTGAAAACATTGTTTTCAAATTCATTGTTCTTGCACTTTCAATTGTTTTCTTTCTTTCTTTGTGAAGGTTAGGGTGTAGGGTTTAGGGTTACCAAATTTTTAGGTAGATTCCATTTTTGTGTTAGTTGAAATAAATGTAGATAACTTTTCATTTCTTTTACTTCATTTTGTTGCAGTGTGAATCCTATCTTAAGCAAACAAATCCCTTGAACGCATTTATATAGAGTTATGTTTTAATCTTTTATTTTTTATTTTTTGTGATTAGAGAGAAGGTTAGAGATTGTAGGGGTGTTTTCGTTCCAGCAGCTTGACAAATAGGCTGGGTTGCTGTAAAAAGCAAATGGAGATAGTTGCCCATGTGCCTGAGTTCAAGAACCATGCCCCAAGAGCGCTTCGAAAGGTTCGTAGAGCCTTAGGAAATGCCTTGGCTTCCTTCACCAATGAAACCAATGGTTGCTTACATATCGAAATTATGGCTTAGCATGAGAAGCTTGTGGCATGGGAGCTGAGCATTCATAAGTTTAGCATTTGAGAGATAGATCTTGGATTTCCTATGAGGAACAGAGGTCTAAATCATGGAGAGAGGGAATTTTGGAAGGATTTGTTGAGGGAAGAGAGGAAAAGGTGAGGGTGGAAGAATGGGTGGCTTGAGAAGGTTTCCAGCAGCTTGACAAAAGCTTCGTCGTTCTCTTGGATAGTTTGCCAGAAGAGAAAAATAGGAAGGAATGGAATAGCAGAGCTTGAAATCCAAGGGTTCCAGAGGTGAGAGGTGATGCTTGCTCTCTCTGGATGCGTTGCTTAGCTCACGGATGAGTTGTTTTGATGGGTAGGAAGTGCCTTTTCTTATAGGCGCTGAAACCCCTCCTTCCCAAAAGACCACAAATGGTTCTCCCTAATTTTACTAAGTCTTCTTCTCCATTTTCTTTTCCCTTCTTCGATTCATCCTTTTTGGTGAAATTTCTCTTACCCAAGCACACAGAGGCGTAACTCTTTGGGGTTCCGAGGTATTCCTGCGTTTGGACTCATCCGGCAAGCGTCTCTCCCGCCTTTCTCCCTGGTTTTCTTCCCTAATTTACGGCATGAGCTGGTCGAGGAAGACACGGGTAATGCGTTGGTCGAAGGGTGATGGTCTCAAGGGTGTTCTACTTCCTCCCAAAGTGACCGCATACAAATATCCCTTGGTTTTCTATCGTGGTCTTGTATTATCAGAGCTTGGAGAGGAAATGATAGGTAAAGATTGTTGGTCATATGGTGTTTCATTTCCAGCGACCATGTGCTTCTCCTTGGTTTTGACAAGGTGCTGGAAGCAAGCGTGGATTTGCTATAGGGTTTTTATGATGCTTTGTTTTGGATTTTGATTCTAGTACTGTACTGGAGATCTTAGGATATTTTTGGAGGTGCTGGGATATTTTTCTATGGGCTGGGCTTTCCCTAAGGTGTTGGGCTATTTTCTAAAGGTGATAGGTTGTCTCTCTCTCATGCTTACCCATGTGATCGGGCTCAAGAAATGGGCTTAAGTTTTGGGGCCCCCAAGCAGCCCAAAACTTCCACTTCTTGGCCATCAATGGCGCATGAACGTCAGAACCATCCATACCACAACCCGCTCAAGTTCTGCATTTGCGTGGCTTGGGCCCACTTCACCTATAGCGTGGCTTGGTGTAAAATAAAGGTTTTCCGCTTGGCATTGCATGTTGCTTGGCGTGTTTGTGCTCGAGCTTTCCGTATTTGCAATGGGTCGTGGCTAGTGCTTGACGGGACAAGAAGCATGGGTTCATAGCGTTAGTATGTTTTAAGAGCTCGTTACGACCTCTGTGCATGGCGAGTTGCGTGTTTGCTTGGCGTGTGGACTATAGCTTACACAAGTGCTAAGCGACAAATTCTTGCATACCCAACAGAGATAAAGTTTCATTGGTTGATATTTGTGATTTGCAATTTTAATACTTACTTACTAGATAATAAACCTTTTTCTTTGTAATCACAATGCGACTTTATATGTTATGTAGCAATTTTTTGTTTTCTCCTCGACTTTTAAAATTTTAGGACACTATATGAAAAAAGAAATTTTTTTTCTAAGTCTAGAATAATGCTTTCAACATATAGGAATAAGAATGCACCGCCAATGAATTGAAGAAGAGCCTAGTTGGCTGACCCCTTCTTGCTCAAGATTTTTCATTTTCATGACTTATGAAATGTTCTTTCTAAGAAAAATCATAAAATAAGAATACACCTGTCAAGAGTCAACCCAAACCCAAACACAATGGCATGTGTGAGGGTATATGTGTAAGCGTGGCGGTGAGTCGTAGGCTCGTAGCCAACAATCTTAAAATTCCGAGCAGATCTCTTTGGCACCACCACTACACTAGGGAGAGGGAGAGGCTATGGAGGTGGAGGAAGAGAAAATAAAGCAATCAAAGTGGAAGAGAAGAAGCAGCAGCAGCTCGTCAAAGTCATCTTTGTGTCTTATAAATAATCTTGATGATGGGTGTCTGATGCACATCTTTAGCTTCCTCCCTCCCATCCCAGGTTGGCCTCTTTTCTTCTTTTCTCTTTAACAAAGAAACAAATTTCTATGCAAAGACCCAATATTTAATTGTATCCATGAGTCCTTGAACTATTCCAGTATTTGGGGTTTTGTTCAATTGCTTGTTTTATTAATTTTTTTGGTCGATTTTTGCTTTAGGGTTTTGCTTTGGGGTCCATATTTTGCTAATTTTCATTGCTTAATTGCTTTGTTTTTATTGGGTTTTTTTTGGGTACTGAAATCCATAAGAAATGATATACTTGACAAGTTACATACTTTATACGTTTAGTCTTTGGAGGATTGGAAATGTTGGTGTTGATGAAGTTTCGATAGTAATATTGTTGGCTGAGTGTTTTGACTGTTCTAGCAAAATTCTTAATTTTATTTAAAATAGTGAACTGTGGACGTGAAAATGGGTATTTAGTATAGATAATAAAGTCTGCAAAATAGGACTACATACTTTGTCTTATAAGAAAAGGAATATAATTGTTGAAAAGATGTGATTTTTGGTTAACCTCGGTTAGAGGGGAGCCAAGTTTATAAGTTCAGGGAAGAAAGGACCAGGGAATGCCTGAGCATTGTTATGCGTCCTAAACTTTGTCTGTTTTGCCTGTGGATAATTTGGTAGGCACTGAAATGGGTGTTATGACTGCCTAAAGTTGTCTTTTTTTCTTTTTTCTTTTTTGAATAGAAACTGTTGTATTAATAATCAAGAGGATAAGTTATCCTCGATCAAACAACAAAACGATTAGAAAACCTGCACTCAAAGAGGCAGAGGGACTAGAAAGCTAAGCTACTGCAAACAAAAAGAAAACAGACTGCTAAAGCAACTTCAAAAACAGAAAAAAAGACAGACTGCTAATACATCTTAGAGGACACGAGATTATGCTATCTTAATACTGCTTTCATATCTCTCATGATTATAGAATAATGATAATCGTTAAACTGCCCAGAAACAGAAGCCCACAGGGAACCCCAAAATTTAACTCTATCCCACAACTCTTTGATGCTTGCTCCATTATACTCTTGAAAAATTCTTCTGTTTCGCTCCAGCCAGACAGTCCAGAATAGATATTGACCGCCTAAAGTTGTCTCATTACTGTTGTGACAAGTTTTCCTAATAGATATTGATAGCTCAAATGCATGTATGAAATAAATTTCTGCAATTTCTGTCTCAAATTGCTATTGAGTTTGCAGATCGGTATAACACCGCCCTCGTTTGCCACAGATGGCTTTTCTTGGCATGTCACCCTCGCTTGTGGCTGCGAGTTGAACGATTTGTCAAAGATCGATTGGAGGAGCCTGGAGTTTTCCCCGACATTGAGACCGCTGTTGCTGCTGCAAGGTTTGGAATGTTTAATATGTCTGTATAAAAAATTTTCCTTTGGTGGGGTGTTATAAATTGTTCATTTCTTTTTCCTTACAGGCCTGGTGACACCATTCTAATTGCAGCAGGAGGAAGGCATCTTGCTTCTAATATTCAAATAAAAAAGCGACTTTGCCTGGTATGTCTCGAAGTTCTGCATTTAGAAATGCCAATTAAGACAGTTTGGCATGCTTGCATTATGTGTGTGTGCTTTTGAAGCCATTCTACTGGATTAAGGGTAATGTGTCTGAGTACTGTAGGTACCTAAGTATGACAAAGGATTACTATACCTTTGTATGTCTTTTTTTCATAGTGGGCATGGCACGTTTAAGTCCATTATTTCACTATTTGATGGAGGACTCCGATAGCTTACACTCTCTGGTTCACTTGGGCATAATCATATATATGGTACAATCAGTTTTACAAGGATATCTTTAACCAACATGGTAATAAGTATTTTGAAAATGAAGTCTAGTTGTGCATGAAATATTATAAATATGCTAGCCCAAGGTAATTAAACATAGTTTGAGTGACACTAACTGTTTTGTCCTGTCCAAGAATCCATTTGCAATCTAGTTTCAAGGAGGCAGTTGAACTTTAAGCCAAATCTAGCTGCTTGAAATGACGCTTTCTTGTTAATTGTATATTTCTATCTTTCCCTAGTGAGTTAAACCTGTTCCCAATAAGTGTTAGTTGTGTGCCCTACTTGCTACTAATATTTTTTTTAGGAATTCTAATAGCACGTATGGTTGTTTATCAAGTGAAGCCTCATTTCTCTGTTGGATTTCGATTTTCAAATTCCAATTTCCATGAAGGAAAGAATTATATGTTAGGAATGTGATGGGCGCATGATATTTTGTGAGACTTATATTCTCACTTCTCCTAGATATTTTTTATCAATGTAAAATCTGCTCTCCAAAATATCTAGGAGAAGTCAAGTGAGAAGTCCCATGAAATAGGACGGGCTCATCACATTTCCAACATGGTTTTAGTGAAATTTATGGCCAGACTACTGTCAAACAAGTTAGATTGTTAACTAAGTTCGGTTGAGTGAATCAACATTGCCAATATTACAACTGCATTTCAACAGACTCTTTGGAATTGTGCAGATATCTCTACTTTTTTGTTGTAGATCTTTTGGTAGTCTGCCTACCAATATCACTTCTTTTTTCTTTTCTTTTAATAGTTTCATTCCAAAAATAAAACCTTTGTAGTATTCTTCCAATTTTTTCTCAATTTTCTATCTCAAGTTACTTTGTTCAGATTGGTGGAGGTGAGCTACCTGATGAAACAACACTCTTTTGTTCTCGAGCTTCAGACAGGTTTGTGCATTTTAGGTTATGTTTTACTTTTTATTTTTGTGCGATGGTTGTCTGAGATTTCTCTCTCAAATCTTTCTAGGAGCCACTTCCATGCTGTTAGATTTTACTGCACAAAATTAAAATTGTGGTTGTTTTGACGGAAAGATTTTTTTACACAAAAATATTGGAGGATAGAAATTGTGTTTCCTGTATTTTCTATACAATATACAAATTTACGTTGAAGAGGTTAATATTTAATATCAAAGAAATGTGTAAAAAATATGATTTTCCTGCTATTTATTTTCTATCCTTTATTTCCACAAAACAACAGCCAAAGGGTGTATTTGAGCTTGGGGTCTTGTCCCTTAAACATGGGTTCTGATGTAGTTAATATGTGGAGCCTGTAATTTTTATGTTGGATGATGTTGGAGCATATTGGTTGGATGCACTATCAATTCTCTCTAGGCAGCTGAGTACAGAATCATCTTGCCTTGAGTTTACTATACATTCATGCCACTTCCACATTGTGGGAGGTCCTCATGTTGGTCTTCCTACTTGACTATTAATTTCAACGTTGAAGGTGAATCAGCTTCCATATGAACCAACCAATTGAAAGGGGTTTTTTTTTAATCATCTTTTTATTTAAAAAAAAGTTTAAATGAATCATTGGGGCCGGTTCTTTTATATTGTTACTGTAGTAGTATGGAAGTGCTCCCGAAAGTATGATCACTGTATTTTTCCTATTTTATTATTATCTTTGGCAAAAAGTTTGGTATGCACTGTTCATTTTGTTTGAGCAGTGCATTGGAGTTGCTGTCCACCTGCAAATTGGCAAACTTGACTGTGAAGGCAGAGCTTGGTTGTTGCTTGCTTCATAGAAGTGGAAGGCTGACGATAGAGGGATGTGTGCTTCAATGCGAGTCAAATCCCCTGGACCATCTTTCGTGCCCTATTGTGAGCACTGCTAGTGCCCAGACGGTATTCCCTTCCTCCATTAAATGTTCTAAGGACGGTGTTTCTGTATTTCGAACTCGAATTGAAGGAGGTGCCAAGGCCGTTCTGACTAGTGGAGACTTGACATTGCAGCGAGTTCGAGTAATCTATGCCCGGACATCGATCTTTTTCTGGTTTGATGTAGAGCACCAGTGATGTCTTGTTCTTCACACTGAGCACTTGTAAAATTGTACTTTAGACATTCTTTAGATGAAATGGACTATGTTGTATGTATTTCAAGTATTGTAATATTTTTCAATTTTATTTCCTACCTCAAGTGGTGATAGCCAAGATGGCATTAACAAAAAGAGTTGTGGGTGAAATTTGTAGCACTAGAATGATCTGAAGTTTTGCGTATAATATTGAACCATTCTAAATTACTAATCGAAAACCTAAGAATGACTGATGCAGTTGACTCTGGATATTGGAATAACACAAGTTCTACTTAGAGCATTTGTAACTTGGACTCAAAACATTGAAAGAGACGTCAGATTAGATGGTGAAAGATGCCTTACGTCAGATTAGACGGTGAAAGATCCCTTGCTTATCAGTTGATATTTAATCATCCTTGTTACGATCCCTTACTCATGTTTTTCCCAAAAAATAAAAAAAAGTTTTCTGCAACTCTAATAAAATTCAGCTCATCTATAAACCAAAAGCAGGTACGGCAGAAACAATTTGGAATTGGAACAAGATCAGCTACATGGAATACAACAATATCGTGTCATGCAATACAATGCCTTCCTATTTGTCTTTCCACAATCACAAAAATCACCTTCTATTCACTTATGTAGAATACAGCTCTAAGTTTCCTAAATGGCCACATACACAAAATTGGCTCTAATCTTTGTAGATGGTTCTGTCCCGGATTCATACTGCTACTCACCTGAACTGCAATTTTTGTCCAAGGACTCTTCCAGCACAATAACGGTCTTCATGGTTCCATAAAACTACTGTTTATTTTGATTTTCTCTTCATCCATCCATTACCATTATAGCTTTCTGTACCACCTGAAAGTTGAGTACAGCGAAAATGTTTGTTCAAACTACTGATCAGGATTACAATAATTACATGGACAACAGTACTAAAGAGTTCTTGAAGCACACTAACTGTATAGTTAAGAAGATTCAATGCACCAAGGCCACCTTAAATCCTGGGATCAAGAGAAAACTGTCCAAATTTAATTACATCATTTTCCTCTCAACCCATAAGAGATAAAAAAATATATACAAAAACAAAACTAGATCTGGTTCCCTCATATTAGGCTTGTTAGCTGTGTTTCATTTAAATTTGAAGACTTATCATTCCACATATATTAGTTGGAGTTTAAATCTAGAAAAAAAGAAGTTTTGTTTGGTCTACACTCGCATTTACCTATAAGGTTTAAATCGTTCATTAAATTTGGGTTAACTATTCCTCATAGTGATCATCCTTAACTGAAATTTGTGTATATGATCTATTATACAAGTTCAGTTCAGTAGCAAAAATTCTCTGTTAGTCTCCTTATTGAATTATCATTTTTTAATGAAAATTCAAGGATAAAATATGAAGGTATTTTACTTGATTCTTGGCCCATGAAAATCAAAGCAGCCCATGACAAAAATGGAGTCAAGACATATGAGTGCAAAGTACTAAGCAATGGTCGTTAGACTAAAATTAATCTCAAAACTTACCCCAATAATAGGATAAACATGCGGGAGCTGAATTCAACTTCCTATAGCAGGTCTTCGTTGGACCACTAAATCATCAGCAGAATAATAATCTGCGATGAGCCGGTACATGTATGACGGATTATGCCCTCCTCTGTGAAGGAATAACAATTGTAATTGACAAACTAGCTAAATTGGGAAATAGAAAACTAAATAAGTGCAAAATACTGAGAAAAGAAACTCAGTAGGTGAAAACTTTAATCTTTCATTCATTCAAATCCATTTGGTCCGAAATTAGTTGACTTACGTATCAGTGATAAATAAACTGACAAGCTTTGGTGGCACATAATCAAATGTAGGATTGACAACATGAAGGAGCGGGGAAGCAGTGCCACTTCCAAAATCCATGCAATCAGAGAATTCTCCAAAATCCAGCAGCTCAGAAGGGGATCTTAACTCATTCAGCAACACTTCAGGATTGTGAGGATACAAAGGGCACAACTGTCATGTAAACCACCACCGAAAGATTTTGAATAAAGAAAGCATTTAAGACAAAATCCAATAAATAAGCTACAGATAATATTACACCCAGTTCAATGATTCAGTCCAGTTAACACCAACTCTGCTTACAGAATCCCATAGGACCTGATCCCCAAACTAGTCTAAACAAGTATAAAAAAAAAGACTTCGAAAATTTAATAACTAAAGCTCAATATAGCCGACCGTAGAAAAATAACTCTCTGATGCTACCACATGTATCAGTATGCCTTGCTGAATCATGCGAGGATGCCAGGAATATAGGGAAAAGTGAATTATTCAAGGTACTCTGCACTGGAATTACAAGATTCCATAGTTCCAGACTACATTAACACAGTCATTTGGTTAACTAAGTCTGCCTTGCTCCAATGGGTTGAATCCTATCAAGAATTTATTCGACAATTTTATCCTTTTCTCGTATTCAGCACCAATATATCACTAGAAATTTTTGTGGCTTGTCGGGAGTTTATTAGGGAAATGGTACTTTTAGCCTCAGATTCCCATTGATACCACAATTTACTGACATCTCAGAGACATTGAGACAGGGTGGACAGGTATACCTTCCAACCCTGTATCAGTGTTGGTGGGCTCGCAAAACCTGAAATGTGAACCTTCATCTCAGTGCATAAGTCGACAATTTAAAGACTACTTACAAGCCAATAATTTGTATTTTTCTTCATTCTCAGGTAGCTCGGGAGCTTTGGATCTTAAAAAAAAATTCCACGTTTTGGGTGTCTTGGCTTTGCCTCCAACAATTCTGAGGGCACTTCTTAGGCAATACTCGATCATTTCCACAGGTGGATTACTTTGAGTTAAATGATTCCTTCTAATGCAGCTGGAGTTCAAGCCTTTGTAACCTTCCCATTCCTCTCTTTTTATGTGTTTTAGTTGTCTAGCATCCTCACATAAAATGTTTATGTTATCCTTTCATAAATTTTTAAATGATGGAACCCACTCCTTCTGCTCCATGTCTTGAAGTTTTAGTGATACAAGCATACATTTTTATAGTTTCCACTTATTTTTTCTATAGTTGCCTTCTATTGTGTACTTGACTTGTGCCCCTTTACGTGCATTGTGAATATAAGTTATATTTTTATTCCCCAGCCCAAAAAGAAAAATAACCACCAATATATGAATGATAATCACCCAGGCAACTACAACAGTTATTGTATTTAGTTACCTTATGACTGCCGGCAAGTACAACAAAAGGGACGGCATGCCTTTGAGCTGCAAGTGCAACCATATTCAACCCAACAGGTGCTATAACACCACCATTGGCCATGACAGCATGAGCGCCAACTATAACCTATAACATTACAAAATTCAATATGAAGCTGGAACGAGGATGCAGATTTCCATATGGAAAAAGAAAATACTATGAATGCGTCCTACCATGTTCACTCTGGATATCATGGCAAAAACTGCTGAATCAGTGATCAGCGTGGTTTGCAAACCTCTTGAAACCAATTCTTTAGCTAGAAGATGGCCCTGATACCTAAAAGAAACCAATTAATAAGAAGATTACTGGTTTATCAAGAAAACATCAAAATTACACCAACTATAGATCTTATTCTTCGGAAAAAATAGGTACTAATGGTTCACCAAGAAAACCTTAAAATTACACCAATTATGGATCCTATTGGTTTGGAACAAATAGGTAAACTTTTGCGCACTAACCTTGGAGCTCCCTCTGCAACAAATACCCGAAATGATCTTTTTTTCTCATTTGCAGCACAAAGAAATTCCAGTACTGTTCTTGAACTGCCTAAAGTTAATATAACCTCACTACAAAAATAAAATAAAATATCAGTTCACAGCATCATTAAAAATACCACAAAGCTATACCAATTAAAATTCCGCTACAACCCATTCGAGCTAAAATTGATCATTGTTCCCATGCAGTTTGCACTATAGACGAGGCATCAAAATTTGGATATTTGTAGACGAGGAATAATTAGAACTTACTAAACTTGTAATTAGTTATATCTGGTGATAAAACAGAAAATGAAAAACCTTTTCATTCTTTTTCTGTTAAATAAAAAAATAGAACAATTCTATAAGGTTGAATGAAAAATCAATTAATCATTTGATATAGTTCTTCTGCTTAGTGTGATATAATATCTACAACCACCCCACATATATAGCTATATATTCCCAATGGATAGAGAAGAAAACCTCATCCAGGTGTATGGATTTTCTTTATTAAGTGAAAAACAGCGCGTACAGGAACAATAAGACAACTATAATATAGATCAGCAATTTGTGCCAGATGAATGCAAATGCAACAAGTTAGATCCCAATGTTTACTAATAGAACACATGACATTCAGAAGATCAATCTGATCCCAATGCTTGTTAGATTGTGCTCTACATGAGGTTTCCACCAAAAATTTCAAATTAAATTAGCCAGGTTATGCAGCAACCCAGCACTTGAAGCCACAGATTGTTGGAATTTTAGCAACTTCAGCTAGAAATAAGCATGCAGCACCAAGCACACGCAAGAATTCAACCATGAAAGAAAATGGTGAATAAAAACAATTTATTTTTTCTCATCACAATGTAACAATCTTATTACCTATGTTGCACCGATACGGATACGGGTACGGCGATACGATACGACACGATACGCCGATACGGCAAATCTCCAAAAATTAGGATACGGGTACGGCACCGATACGGCAATTAAAATAATATATATTTAAAAAAATAATATAAATAGAAAAATTAATATTTTATCCATAATAAGTTGAAAACATTAACAAAACTCATATTTCATCCATCCCAACAACAACCCAACAACCCAAAAATTAATACATATACAAAAATTCCAAACAGCAGCCCAACAGCCCAACAGCCCGACAGCCCAATGTGATATCATCTACTCAATACCCAATACCCATATATGCATATTATATAGTTAACAACAACACACAGCAATTATCTAATTAACAACAACACCACACAGCAATAATAAGAAGAAAAAACATTGAGGAATGGCGAAGGCAAAGTTGGCGACCGCCGACGACAGACAGAGGTGAGTTCTTCTTCTTCCTCCCTCTTCTTCTTTAGTTGCAGCTGGGTTCTTCTTCTTCTTCTTCGGCTGGGTTCTTCTTCTTCCTCCCTCTTCTTCTTTCGTTGCAGCTGGGTTCTTCTTCTTCTTCGGCTGGGCTTCCTCTTCATTTTTACCCTTTGCCGTATCAGGACCGTATCGATACCATATCGGAAAGTCAACATGCCAAAAAGTCTACGATACGCCATGTGGCGTATCGGATACGTATCGGTGCCGTATCGTATCCCAGCCGTATCCGATACACACATACCCCCTTTTTTTGCCATATCCGTGCAACAGAGCTTATTACTATCAACAGTTTAAAATATCTCCTTTTTATCAATTTTATCAATCTTTTCTACATGGGAACAGTACACTATTGCAAAGCATTGGAGTATATATAGTACCAGAGGGAAGAAATTCCTATTTGCAGAATTATAACAAAAAACATCACAAGAAAAATTGATCCTGAGAATGACAGATTATAACAACATATTTGGACCTCCTGAAACTTTTATAAAGTGGTCAATTGTATATATGCCACATGTTAACAAGTACAGGGAACCACTCCACAGACGATTACTACATCACAACTTTTACAGTGACAGTAAATTGTAATCATATCATTAAGGTTATTTATCTAGTTCATGAATATTAACTTAGTCAAATTAACCTCAGCTACTCAAGACTTCAAGCTTCCAAACATTTCCATGAATGGCTTATCACACAAAAAGTATAAAAACAATCCATCCAGCACTCAGGTAGTCATACTCAGTGTATGAGACATGGAATGCACAAATAACCCCAGTGCTCATCAAGCTATTCCACAAATATGAATCAGTACTATAATTATGCATTAGATTCAGAATCTGGGTTTTGTTTGGAGATTTATTTTAGTTTTTTCATCTTTTTGTTTGAAAGCTTTTATTGGAATTTGATTGATGACTGGTTTAAGGTTCGTGCTTGGAGATTAGCTTTGTTAATATACTTCATTTTTCATGTCACGCTGGAGTTCATAAGGGTCTAGAGTTTATAAGGGTTTAGAAGTTTGAATTTAGGTTTGATGGCTGAAGCTTGCATCCTAGAGACTAAACACCTTAAGCCTTAAATGCAATCCAACCAATAAACAACGAATGAAATAATATGTGACTGAGTAAAGTCACAAGGGTTTGATTGTCACATAGTCACAATGGTTTTGTACAAATATATAAAAATTGTTTGACAGATTACGGAAGCATGTTTTGGCCCCAAACTAATTTCTCCTGTTGTGCTAGTAGCTAACACAAAAAGAATTTTCTAATGTAAAAAAAATAATAATAATAATTTAGTACCTCAACCAAACTGACCCTAAAATAAACCACCAAAAACCCGTGAATGAAATACTCCATGCGGATTAGAAACAGAGCAGTAGCAATATAATAATCTCACACAATCAAATTAACACTACTTATTACATTGCATATGCATATTTTAAGATCGATATTGAGCTTCTGTATGACTGAAAAATGATTCTATATTTGAAAGAAAACATGAATAGTCAAAGCTAGGGGGAAATACATACTTCTGGTGAATGTGCTCAACTGCCTGCTCGGCAATCTGTTCATAGCAAGTGGCAATATCTTGTATAAGTTCATTGACTGCTTCAATGACATCATGCTTCAGTTTCCGACTTCTTGAACTTTTATCAGCAGCTGTGAAGGAAAACATATATCTATAAGTCATAAGACTGTAATCTTCTATTAAAAGGTAATAACTTCATTTCCACCACCACAGCCGAGACCGCTGCGGGAACCAATTTTTAATTAACTAATATCCAAACAAAAAAGCCACACTTATGGTCAGAATATACCAAATGCCTACAATCTCTAAACAAATTTTTGATCAGGTAAAGAGAAAAATGAAAGTGTATTGAAAATTCCCAATGCTCCAAAGAATGAAGATCATACATTTGGTTTTTTCTTCAGAATCACCCCCAGATGAAGAAGTGTGAGGAACAGCTGCTGCATCAGGCATGTCCTCAAGAAGCGTTTGCAAAGATGGTGGACGCAGTGTGCTTCTTGCAGCAGCAGCAACAACAGCAGCAGAAAGAACCGGATGGTTGTCGCGCTCACCATCATCTTCATCATCACTAACAGTTGACATGTTCAACCCAGCCATAGCAGCTGTAGTGAGAGAAAGATCCTCCTCCCTAATAATGTGCAGAACACGCCTCACAATATTACCCACAGCCAGCTCTGCGATCATATTCGCAAAACGTCATTATGAATAATCAAACAAATAAGCCTCCAAAGTCCATATAAAAAGAAAAACTTTGCAGTATATCTGAAGATAAAAATATATCTAAGATTCTAAATTCAAATGCCCGTATAAAATACATTGACTTTCTGCAACTAGGAGATACAATTTTTGCTCTTTGGTTGAAAGGAGCTATCATTTCATTTCAGAACACAGGAGTACTAAGTAATGATAAACAAACATGGTAACATGCTAGAATTACAGTGCATCGGGGTTTTTAAAATTTGGTCAAAAGACTGAGCAAACATAAGTTGATAGTTTAACTACGTTTGCAAGTAAATATAAAAATTCAGTACAGCTGGCATGTGCTTGAATAAAAAAATAGTCTAAAACAACAAAAATTAAATAAGAAATGCCTCATATCCACATAATTATTGTTACACGTGCATAGCAACCTCCCTTGATATCAATCAAAGGAGTACATTTCAAATATCTTCTCCCAAAAGTCTCCAAGCAGCTGCTAGCTTAAAAGCCCGTTCAATCAACCACTACTAAAATGTCCCCTTAATGTACTGATAGCATGATCAAGCTATCATCACTACTAATCAGCAGAAAATCCTTCTTTATGCTCTGCTGTACCATGTCACTTCTTTTCTTTAGTAGGGGCAGCGTTTTAGCAAGGCTAGGTGATTATATCACAAATTTTATTTATGTTTCTTGGGCATATACAGTGGGAGGAGTAAAGCCATAATCCTAGCTTCTCAATCCCACACTCACGATGGAGGATTTCATGTTACTACAAATTGAATGTTATATGATTCTGCCAATATGGAGCCAAAGGGCCCCACAATCATGTGATCAAATAACTATCACAAAACAGAACTTTGTTAGATAGAAACAAGAAATTTTGTGGTTTGTTTTTATGGAAAATCCACCTTCAGACAAAAAGAGATTCAATACACTGCCCTGTGTCTCTAAAGATATTACAGAGAAAAATTCAAGTACCATCAATGACCTTGGTACTAATGACAAAATTTACTCATCAAAACAAATAATACCGCATCATCATGATTAACAAACTTTTGTAACTTTTCAATAACCTACCAATAGGATTTGCAGCAATCAGCTGCTCCCCAACAGCTTTAACAGCATCTATCAAGGCACCAGATTGATTTGTGTAGGGTACCCGCTGCGATGAAATCACGGACCGAAGTAATTCCGCCGTCAGCTTTGCTGTGGCCTGTGAGCCCTCAATATTACTGCCACCACAAAAAATCCAAAATCAATATATGAATTATGAAATAGGGCTATTAACCGCTCAGAGCCCTCAACTTGTACCAGTAGACTCTATGAATTGTGCTGAAGACCTTACCGTTTTTTAAGCTTGATAAGGAAATCATTCACCAGGGAATGCACGTCTGGCATGATTGTCACTGAATTTAACCTGAAAATGTCGAAGATATGACTTGAAATGACCGAGTGCAACCCTTATTTGCAGTTGTCTCAGCTACCAAAGAGATAAATTTAAAAAAAAAAAAAAAAAAGCGAACAAGGCTCAAATGAAAATACTTGGAATGCTGAGATTGCCCACATCCACCATTCGACAAGGTTTGGATGACAGGGCTGGAACCAGGATTTGAACATGGTCTAAGCTGAATATCTTATCTAATTATGCTTTTTCTTCAGCAAAAGAATTCTCTTGAAAATATCCATTAAAAAAAACAAACAAAACACCTCCAAAATCAACAGCCAAATCAGATGGGCCTTTTGAGAATATAGAGAAACCAAAACAAATTAATCCCCAAAGCAACAAACCAAAGTGAAAATGTAAAACTTCAGGAGCGGAAAATATCAAAACCCACCGAATTTAAAAACCTAAGTTAAACCCTCAATTAAAACCCCACTTCAAACCTGAATTAAACCTTAAATTAAAATCTAGATTAGAACCTTAATTGAACCCTAATTACATCCGAAATCAGGAAAACTTAAAAATTAAAAGAAGTTTTTGGAAATATACCTGGGTCAGTGGGTGAGTGAGGCTGTGACTGTCAGGCACAAAGGCCTAAGAAGAAGAAGAAGAATATGGGATCGAAGAAGATGATCCGAACAAGAGGGAGAAGCAGATGGATTTTGGGAATCGGAGACGGAACTTGAAGAATTGAAGAAATGTAAAATGGAGAAGAGTGAACAGAGAACGCAGAAGGCAGAAGGCAGAAGGCAGAAGTTGAGAGGGAGAGAGGGACCAGAGGGCTACGTTATGGAACTTGGATTGATGGTGGGGCCTACGGGTTTGGGCTGAATGCTGGCTTACAACCATAACTATTTATGATGGGCTATAGTTATCAGTTCAGAGGTTATTAGGCTACGTTTTTTGAGTCCAATTTTTCTGTTACCAAATCTTATGTGCTCTCCTGTTTCCTTCCTCATATTTTGACATGTGTCCCTTTAGACCATCTCCAAGGAGAAATTATAGAATGATGCAGTATCACCACGTCACCACGATACTCCCATTCAAAATACGCCATATATGTTTTTATTTTTTAAAGACTCAAATTTTATTTTACTGTGGACTTTAACCTAATTTTTACCCTATAAAATAAAATTAAGAAAATAAACAATGGAAAAAAGAGCGAGTCACAGGCCTGGTTCTAGGAGTCCCAATGACGGCATCGTCTTCATCTTGTTGGTGGTGGAGAGATCCATTGTTGAGCTGCTTGGAGCAGGGGTATACAAGTAAGCATCTCCGATTCCCAATCGAAAAATAAATAAACAGAACAAGATTTTGAATCGAGAGCCTCGCCAAGTGCCAAGCTAATCCCGGTGAACAATCACAACCCAATAAGCAACCACCAAGATCTCGTTCTTCGCTGAATTCAATCCCACAGTAACCTCCACATGGAAAAAGGGCAACAACTTATGGGCTCGGTTGGTACACTAAACACACGTTAATGAAGCAAAGAGGCCAAGGAAGGGTGTGTGTGTGATAGTGGCGATTTGCAAGGGAGAGAGAGAGAGAGAGAGAGAGAGAGAGAGGGGCGGCGACTAGAGCAAGCGGTGGCACGTGGCTCTGCGTTTTTTCCATTGTTTATTTTCTTAATTTCATTTTAAAGGGTAAAATTAGGTTAAAGTCCAGTTGTAAAATAAAGTTTGAGTCATTTAAAAATAAAGACACATGTCATATTTTGAATGGGAGTATCACCGGCACGTGGTGATACTACCACTCTATAATTTCTCCTCCAAGGGAGATGTCAAATACCAAACATCAAATTTAAATTTGATGGCTTATGTGGCAATTTGACATATTGTGAAACTCTTTATCCAACCGATATGTCAAATATACATATTATTTTATTATTTTTAAAGGCAAGTGGGCTCAATATTTAAGAGTAAAATATTAAATATGGTAAAAACTATAAATTGATGAGGAGGGAAGGAGTGGGCCTAGTATTAAAATAATAATAAAATAATAAAAGACATCTCAACTTGTGGACTATCAATTTTGACAGCAGAAGTGAAGGATGTCAATCCAACTAGGATTTGGCATCACGGTTGGAGGCTTAAAACTGTCTTTTTTGTGTGTCAAAACTTACCACATTGGAATTGGCATATCGGTTGGAGATGCTCTTACTTAACATAAAGTTAATACTGTTAACTTATTTTAACAAAATAAAATTATTATTTTATAATGGAAATAACAAAAACACTCCAACTCCAATTCCTCTTCCTTGTCTCTTTAGTCTTACCACCATTGCCTCCATGACAGCCCCAATTATGTCCTTCACCTACTGTACCACTGCCATCTAACTAATTATCTCTGCCTCTCATGGTCACCCATTTCTTTCTTTAGTGTTTTTTCCTCTATTTTCTATTTCTAACCCCAAAGATTTGGTTTATTCTCTCAATCTTGCTCAATTGCATATCTCTTTTTTGAATCCATTCAAGGAGTTCAATTCATGGTGAGCCACAAACAATAACCCAAAAAATTTCCAAAGAAAAAAACCAAGTTATGCTGCCCAAATATCAATCAATCCACTTAAAATTCACAAGGTTTCCAAGTGGGTTAATTTTTTTTTTTTTCCAATCGATGAAATCATTACCACTAAGGCAACCGCCGCTGCATTTGTCAATCACCGACTACCGCACATCAACTAGCGACACCACCTACACCAACAGAGTGAGGAGGCATTGATATATGGATCGAGTTGAAACCGTCGTCATCCATTACCTGAAAGTTGTCAAAAACAAAGCACCGTCCCTTCATCGTCTCCATTCTCTAGTATGAAGCATCCTTAGGAAAACATCAAAATATTGTATTGATATTTTCAATACAATATTATACTTAACAGAGTTAACTTGTGTTAAATGAAGGGATACAAAAGATAAGAAAGGAAACATGAGGGCACATGGTATTTAGTAACAGGGAAATTGGACAGGACCCGCCCCAAATTTTCCCTCGGAATCCTTGACGAACCTTGCTTCCCCTCAGATATTACCCGACGTCGGACCTACTTTACTAAAACGTCCCTTAACCCTGTTTTAAGGAAATAGGTATATTGACTTCTGCCGAAGTTTCGGCAGAGTCTCCCTTGAAAAATGGACTTTTCCCAAATTATTCCACCTGTTAAAAACACACAATAACAACCCAATAGCAAGCATGCACAATGCAAAAACACACAGATTGACAGGGAGGTCTCAGGCCTCTACCTCAAGTTCTAGGTGGGCATCAACAGAGCAAATCAAGAATTAAATTTAGGCTTAAGTGCTACAGTGCCCCCTGAAACATTGGTCAATTCTCACTAAACCCCCTCAAACTTAAAGTGACTCACTTTGCCCCCTTGACCAAGATTTTGTCACATCCCGAATCACTCCGCGATAGCACGATATTGTCCGCTTTGGGCCGGGGCCTCACGGTTTTGTTTATGGGAACTCACGAGCAACTTTCCAAAGAGGTCACCCATCCTGGGATTGCTCTAAGCCACAACCGCTTAACCGGAGTTCCCACAACTCCGGCGGTGAGCTCCCAAAAGGCCTCGTGCTATTTGGAGATGGGCATGTACATATAAGGCACATCACCCCCTCTCCGTTGGTCGATGTGGGATTGCTCACCGTTCTTGCTTTCCCAAGACACGGGTCTTACAGATTTGGTGTGTCACTTTCCCCCTTCCGTCAACTCCATTTCAAACTCTGTTAAAATTGATGACGTGGCAGGGTTATATTGGTAATTTCATCCTAGCTGGACAAAAAAATAAAAATTCTTAAATTTTAAAAATAAATAAAAGATTTAAAAAACAAAAAAAAAATTTGGACAATTAAAAAAAAACCCAAATTAGAATTAAAAAATCCTTTGAATTTGATACCCATAAATCTCAACCCATAAAGAACAAAAAATTGAAAATGATGGATTTCCATGGGATTGGAGAAGGAAGCACAACACTTCCCTTCAACTTCTCTTTTCGATCCCATACCCAAAACCCCACTCCCCCTTCCCTCAACCAAAAGGTCACCACCTTCCTCAAACACACATCCTCACACCCCTTCCCACTTCCTCGCCTATGCCTTCCCCAACCACTTCCTTGCCTCTGTCTACCCCCATTCCCTCCTAGATCCGCCACTGCTCCTTCCTCTTGCGTCTCCCCCCATTCCTCCTCCCCATGCCTTCCCCTTCCTCCTCTAACCCTTCCCTTCGTTCTCCTTCCATCTCCCATGCCCATCCCCTCTTATCTCTCTATTACCCACCTTGCCACAACCACCCCGCACCCCACACCGCCACTACACTCTACTCCCATCAACATTGATGGCTCCCTTTACTGCTTTTCTCTACCCCTTCCCTCAGAAAATTCAAAAACCAAAAAGAAAAAGATGAAGCAGTGGTGATTTAATTAATTAAACTTAATTTTTTTGTCCAAAATAAAAAGATTAAACACTTGGGCTTGAGGCTTATCTGCGAGAATTCATTTGGGTTGTGAGGAAAGGCAAAGATGATGATGATGATGTGGGTAAAGAGGATTTGTTGCCTGAAGGGTTTGAACAAATTTGAGGATAATGAAATACTGGGAGAGGCCAAGGGGTGGGTGGGTGTGGGAGGAGGGGAATCGAGGATTTTTTGTTTTTAAAGAACTATTTTTATTTTTAATAGTTAAGTTTTTTGAAAGACAATTTTTAATTTTTAATTATTCTTTTTCACACATGGCATTTAGTTTAGCAAAATTGTGGGTCCCATTGGTGCCACGTCAGCATTTTTAACGGAATTTTTAACTGAGTTGACGGTAAGGAGGAAAGTGACACACCAAATCTTGGTCAATGAGGCAAAGTGGGTCACTTTAAGTTTGAAGGGGTTTAGTGGGAATTGACCAATGTTTCAGGGGGCATTGTAGCGCTTAAGCCTTAAATTTACAGTCCGAGAACAATGACAGGGGACGAGAGAAAAGGTAGAACTCCTATAGGAGCAGTTAGTCGCGATGCCTCAATGTGGTGGTCTCGACCTCGGAATCTAGTACCTGGGGGCGCAAAACAGAAAATGTGAGCAGACAAAAACAAGCTTTAAACATAAGTTTTTAAACAACATAATAACCTCCTCCGTTTTAGAAACTAAAGTTAAAAATGCTACGCTACAAAAACTTTTGTATACGTACATATAAATATTTTAATTCCATTGAATTTATACCCTGGCATACCATAAAGAACCCAAGGTTTTTATATGAAATATAAAGTATCAAATCTGAAATCTTTAATATGAAAATCATACCATTCCCAAATATGCAATATGCTTTGAAATCCCCAAATATTCAATCCCAACTCCCATCTTTATTTCAAAAACTCATATCTGTGTAGAGCCGTCTCAAAGCACATGCTCAAATGACCCTAACCTGGAAAACAAGTCCACAGACGTACCCACACCAGTTCTCACGGACATAATTATACATATAAGCCGACTCAATTACTTGTCATTTCAGTCTTTAAAACTAAGTATCCCATATACGTAAGTATATAACAAAACGACTTTGAAAACTAGATAGCCCAAACTCGACTTGACCTTTTTCCCCACCCAGACTACTCTTTCCCAAGACTCATGCTCATAGGCACAAGGAGCGGGGAATGATCCTCACCAATAAATAAGAAAGAAAGTGTATAATATAAGTATATGTATATATATAGTATATAAATAAGACTATTACACCCAAAACTTATACCGGGGAAACAATTCAACCGGGGGATTGTTTGGCTAGACCATGGGACGGCATCACATCATCCCGTGACTAAGGTTGAGCTGTCCAATCGGGGGACTGATGCTCAGTAGCACGCACACCGGCATCACATTGCACATGCAGCCAAAACAAAAGTCCTACGCCCGCAAGCTTCCCGGCAAGAGCCTTCGGTAACACCCCATCAAAGGTGCCCGGGACATAACCACTATCCATCAATTCATCACTTTCCATATTCATAACCAAGTGCCCGGGGAAGGTACATAGGGTGGTGCTAACAACACTCCAATATAATATTTTCCACATTCCAATTGATATACATATATCAACCATAACCCAACTCACAAATATCCCATATGTACCCAAACCCATATACGTAGACGTCCGGACGTTTATAACGTCCTTAACTCAATACCCAACACATACTTCAGTATAGACAACAACTCTCAAGAACCCATACTATATCCCAAAATAATCATAAACTTTAATTATCAACAAATAACCCGATATTCCCACAATTAGTATAAACTATAAGTGTACAAATAAACTCAACATACATTTCCCATACAATATTCTTCCCAAAAATCATTTTCACAATTAACCAAATCAAATTTATCCAATATATATATAACATATTTCATAACTCAAAATCCAAACTTCAAATGTCAAGTTAAGAATCCGATTATCCCAAAACATAACTCGTAACCCCAATAAGAACCAAAATAATTCAAATAATACTCAAAACTTGTTTACACACGCAAATTCCATACATACTATATTCCACAATATACTTTCAAATCTCAATATCATCGAATCCATATACTTTAATAAAAATAAAAATAAAAGTAATAATAATAATAATAATAATAATAATAATAATAATAATAATAATAAAACTAATACTGGAAAATCCCATGTCACAACCAATAAGGGGTCGTTTGATGCAGTACGTGGGATCGTCATGGACTAAATCCTGTCTCGGATTAGCTCGGATTGGACTAAATTTGGATTAAGTCCTGACCCTACGCTTGGTGCCGCTCGACTACTGGATTGTAAAAATAGTGAAGACCTATGTTTGGTCTTTGTGTGGACTAAAAATAATTTTTTAATTTTTAAAATTAATAATTTTTAAATAATTAAATGTAAGTTTTTTTGTTATTTTAATTACCAAATTGACATGCACATTTCTTTTCCTCCAAACCAAATTGACATGTACATTTCATATATGCAAAGTTAGAAATTTCTGACTCATAAATTAGAGGTTTGGTTCACTACACATAATTCTTCCATTAATACATACAAATAAACATCCACAATTTCAAAATGAAACTAATAAACCCCACAACCATGAACCATCTGGCTTTAATGCTAGCAATATGTTATACAATTTGTGGTGTTTCCAAAATGAAGCGAATCTTATCAATGCATCATCCACTACATAACCATGGCTCCTATGGCCAATTCTAGAAACGTGTTTTGAAAGAGAAATTTTGAGTAATTTGTGTAGTTACCAGGTTATTTCTTCATGAGTCCATGTAAATTAAACAACTCCCTAGTGTAAAGTGCCCAACTTTATATGCAGTCTAGAAATTTCTGGAGAGCAAGCGGTTAACGAGGCCTAAAAATGCATACATAGACAATGCAATTCACAGCAAAAAAAATCGCCTATATAAGTAGTCACACGACATTCCATATAGAAGAAATTATTGCAGATTTTTTTCCAGTTTCCAGAATTTAAATACAACAAAAATTACTTGTATGTTGATGAACTTAGATAAGCTCAGAGGAATCAAAATGCAAACTACCATTCAAGAACTTGCAATCCCATTAAACATCTCTGAATAACATCATTGTTCCATATTTGATGATGAAATTTATATCACAGGTCCCAATGAACAAACAAGGAAGACATCACCCATCAATGAATCCAGGTTTAGAACTTAAGACTCCAGCTCTTTCACTTTCTCTTCATTGAAGCCTAGGGTAGCCAGTATCTTGTGACCCTGGCGATTCCACGCCGTACCAAATGCCAAGAAGCAGATGAGATGTTGTAATTTCCCCACTATCACCTGCAATTGAGAAATGGCAAGGACTTTAGAGCAGAGCAAAAAGACTTGACAATTCTGATTTGCCAAAAAAGATGTTCATGTGCCCTTGAGCTCAATCCCACAATTCCACAAGTGAGGGTACATTGCGCAGTAGCAAGAGCAACACAGGTTCAATTTCAGATAGTTCTATTATCTAGGTTGCTGTCAAGAATCAGATAAAGGATATTTTTAATTTTTTTATCAATTATTGAAACCACATCTGATATTCCCATCTCACAAAGTCGAATTACAATTACTTTTTCAAGCTCCACCAAGAAGTCTATGCATAGGACTTTACATGGCATTGGAAGATAAAGCTTGTCATTGTCATAGAAATGAAAATTGGATCTAATAACTAACAACAACAACAAAAATAACTGTCATTTCAAGAAAACACAAATTGTTCTTACATTCTAGGGAAGCTCAGCTCCCATTATCTACAATGACCCATTCTAGAATATGGAAGCTGTTAAAGAATCCAAAATCTTTACCCATATAATGTGAGATACGTCTACTACTGTTTCTTTTCAACCCAAAAATAATGCAAATCAATGAAGCCAGTCCATGCATTGAGTATTCATCCCCCTACCCACTTCCTGCGACTAGGGACAAATTTCACTTGACTAATTCTTATACAAAGCAATTTTGAAAAGCCTTTTACTATAACACTTAACCCAGAGCTCTATATTTTTAAAAGACTACACTCTCAAGCATACAAATTCTCAGATGGAAGATTATAAAAATGAAATTACAGAATACAGTAAACATTTAAACAAAGTAAAAAAAAATACAAAATCATATGTTATGCTATTCAAATAGAAGTTACTAGCCTATATCCATGTTGATATCATCTCAGCCATCTTACGTTACCCATCAGTATATTTGTAATCATATATTTGTCTGCATGTTAAGATGCTACTTGAACGAGCATCCATGCAATTCCAAAGACAGCAGTAGACTTAAGCTCAGGAGACATGTAAGAAACAATTCAAATTCACAAAAAAATTGAAAGGCCAATGAAAAAGAATTTCCAAAATAGAAAAATTTATATATGAATCAAACATCCCAGAAACGCACCAGACTTTAGCTTTTTATCAACAGCCCAATCAAGCACTCTTTGAGCACATACTCATAAAAAAATACCACTTGTTGTAAAGGGGAAGTGAAGAAATGATAGGTTCCTTATATCTATGACATGAAACATTAATATCCACTAAACATCCTATTTTATCCCACATTTCATCTTATTCTAATATTTCAGTAAAACCAAACCTCTGTTTGGAGATTGAGTGATGCTGCAAGAAGCTTCCTGCAGGTACCCTTCAATAAATTTTGATATTGTTTGTTATTAAGCTATGTTTGGACAAACTGCGTTTCAGAAACTGCAATTTCAGAAACTGTGTTTGTTGTACATGCAATTGTTGACCCCCACTCTCTTACGGTTACCAAACAATAAGCAAGACATGGCTTTTACTCTAGAAAAGTCAACATGAAGCATTCAATATTAAACCTAAAATTGAGCATCCAATTTTCACATATATTCACAAAATTGAACCAAGTTTTCAATTTCTTTTTTTCATTGTCGGTCTGCTTGATAACCATTTCAATTTTAGTTTTTAGTTTTTAGTTTTTACTTTTGTTTCTCCTCCCTCCTATCCTCCCCTCTCATCCTATCTCTCAATCTCATCCTCACTCCATTCTCACTTGTATTTTCCTCTATACTCTAACACAAAAAATAAAAACTAAAAACTAAAATTGAAATAGTTATCAAAAACCGTAAACTTACAAACAAATGAGATTTATGAAAAATGGTATCACTACATCTACATCAAAATAGAATGACACATTCCAAAATCTGGCCATGCAAATTGAATCCCATTCTAAAGATGCAACAGAATACAAACAAGAGAAACTACAAATGAGTAAACTTGCCAAAAACATAAACAAAACTACCAACCCAATCATAGATTTCCACGCAATATGAATTAGATAAGCCTTTCCCTTTACCCCATTTTTAGACAAGAACATGAATCCTGAAGAATTCCAGATCCCATCTCAGTCCACAAACCCTAATAAATATCACATAACAACAAGAAGCTCCTCATAATTTCTTGTTTTGTTTCTAAAATGAGAAAATAAAAATAAAAAAGTTATTCTCATCAAACACCATGCGAGAATACAGAGCTAAGATCATATTACCATAATCTTACTAATATAACCATCTTCTTTTCATTTTCCTCCGCACAATAATACTAGAAATGAAAAAAAAAAAAAGATTATAAAAATTTAAAAGAGAAAAAAATTTAATCATTGATCATCATCTTCATCAAACAAAGATCAACATCATAATAACAACAAACAATATCAGAGGCACAGAGCCGTACATCTTAGATCTTGACCAAACCTCTGTTTGGACATTATTTAATTACTTCAGTAAAACCAAACCTCTGTTTGGATATTAAGCTCAACCACAATCAATGTACCCTTTAACAAATTTTCAAGGACCATCGTCCAAACACGTGGGAAGAAAATGAGACTACAAGTTGTAGCTTTGGTTTAATTGCTATTGTCTAACCTACATTCTGCCCATTGAAGGGCAGTGAAGCATATCCAGAAACAATTGAGAACCAAAGACAATGAAGATCTGAGAGAGAGAGATCGAGCAGATTTGAGAGAGAGAGAGAAAGATTACCGTTGCCAAGCAGAGATGATGAAGATGGAACCGAAAAGGAGCGACCCAGGAAGGAAAGACGCGAACGAGAGAGAGAGAGCTGGAGAGAGAGGCGGACTCGCGTTCTCAATTTTGCGAACCGCTTATTTTGCGAGCCAAGTTTTCCCCTCTCTGTATAAGGAGAGCGAGTGAGGGCTTTTTTTTACTATTTGGACTCCACAATACCATTTAACTTAGTCCCTCGTTTACCAAACATGGGCTTGCAATGCTATTTAGTACAGTCCCTGTTAGTGAGGACTACCAAACATGCCCTAAAATCATTACTTAGTTCATGCCATTTGCAAATCTTTCAAAACCAATCTTAGACCAAACCTGAAACATTGAATCGCAATTACCACATTTCTAGGCATTTAAACATCAAACTCGAATATTAAACCATACAATTTGTTCATAAAACATTGTCATTAAAAAAGTGTCGCTTCATAGAAAACTAATTAGAAAACAAATGTCCACTTACAATTCATCCCAAGTTGCCCGACCCTGAGAGGGTCCTGCTTGCTGGGCACGTTGAATCTGAGTACCTATTTGAAAAAAAGAGGATCGGATTAACGAAAGTACTAAGAACGAGAACTTTAAAACAAAACCCTAACTTTCCCGGGACTCAAAGTGTACGTGCATGTTTAGTTTCTAAAGTCAAACTAAGCTTTTTGAAAGGTGGAATAACCTCGGGAGACTCACGGTCAACCGGTGGTCAAACTTCCCATTTTGGTCCACGACCTCCGATTTCTGATCCAAAGGTTCCTACGGGTTCAACAAGGTTTACTAAATACGTCATGGAAGTTTGGTATTGATCGAGTGGTCGGATCGCTCTCGATCGCACGATCGACGGTAACCGAGTTACCTAACCATAGAGTTAAAGATTCGAAGTATCCGGAACTAAGATTCTCGATCCGCGAAATCTTACACGATCCTTGAGGTACAAGGAATAACATAGGTGGAATTGGGACTGATCCAACGGTCCGAATATATCGAACCCGGATATCGCCTAATAGGCAAATATACGTACGATTGTCATACGATGACCAATTTCAAATCCGATCATACCGCCATTCTTGGGACAACATGGAGACAATTCTAGAACACTGCGGCCCTCCACAGAGTGGCCTACGCGCCGCCACACGCACCTGCAGCGCGTGGGTGGCTTGAGCGATTTCCGGTCATCGAAAAATCTCCAAACCACCAGTCAAGACTTATACCAAAATGTCAAGCACGATGAGTGGAATAACTTTCATACCTGGCTCCACATTCAATTTGGCCGGCAACACCCTCGAACAGCCAGTTTTTTCGTCGGAAAAACCTAGAATTTCTAGGTTTCGATTCGGTGAAACCGAGATGAAAATGGATCGAGTCTTCTAGGAAATTTATAGAGGAGGGGTGGGGGAGTGTTTTGGGTGTGGTATTACAGCCAGTGGTTGTCGGAGTTGGCCGGAAAAACCACTGGAAGTTACGGTGTTTCGAAGGCCCGAATTTGGCTACTGTTTCGTTCAAATTTCCGGGCTAGTTATAACTCATAATTGAGCGTGCCTCCTGTCTATGAACTCGTGTCGACGAGCCGGACGCAACAGTGCGACTCAATTCCCCAAATTATTTTCCAATTTAAATTGACCATTTTACCCTTACTCAACCGTAAATTTAGATTTCATTATTTATTTATTAAATTTATATTATTTTGGCTAAATTTAATTATTTATTACTTAATTTATGTTATTTTGACTCGAGATGTTACAAAATTGGACTCACATTTTTTCATAGAGCCACCATATTTTGAACATTTTTGTCTATTTCTAATTGAATTATTTAGAGTGCTATGCAGGTGTGTCGCTATTTTGGTAAAGGTGATGCACACAAAAGAGTGTGTAGCTGCAGATATCGGATTAGCTAAGTTGGCTAGAGCGGATATGCTTCCCACTTTGCACTCGGGTTTGAATCCATCTCCCCATAGTTTAGATTAGATTATATTAAAGTAGAATATTGCTTTGTATCAAACAAAGAGTGTGTAGCTAGAGTTATCAATGGACCGGATTTTGATCTCATTCTATCCAAATTCGATGAAATTAATAGGAGATGGATCTTGTTACATAATCTGATAAACCGATTATGTTTCGAATCCACTAATCCGTTAAGTTAATGAAACAAATCTGAATTTGACCTAATCCAATCCGATAATAACTGATACGATTTGATATAATATTTACTTATTTTTATTTTTAGTTTACTTATTATTGAGAGGAATTAGAAAAAATAGAATAACATGTAAATAAAACAGTTGTTATATAGAAAAACAACAAAGGGGTGGAATACAACTACCTTAGGCATACTTTCCCACAACCCAAGGAAGCGCACACCACCTCTGTGTTATACCCCAAAAGAACTAGTCAACCTAGTAGTTTACCGAGGTGGGACTCACATGCCAACCTAGGGTGTTATATTTGTTGGAAATATGCCCTAAAGCCAAACATGTGATTTTGCTTTCTAGATATTTCACTATTATTTATGAGCAAGATCGTTGTTTTCAAACATGATATTTGGTTTATAATCATAACAGTAAAACAACAGTCCTTAGAATATAAAATAGTATGAGGGATATGCAATTAGATTGGATATAAGCAAACATCTCATACTTCCACATCATTTCCTAAACTTTCCCAGTTATAGGATTATCAATTGGGCATTGATTATCCACAAAGATTAGTACACACTATATCTACTTGATTGGGAGAATGACTAGTCTCAAGTCATTACGTGTAGAGATACTAAGATAAGTGTGTAGGATGAATGTCTTACTCACATGTCAAACAAGAACTCATAAGTTGCAATAGTGCAAACTAGTCCTCATATATGAGACAACATAGTTGTCTCATGGACGAGTTTTTTGTCTTTGAAATCATTATACGGCCGTGTCGAGAGATATTATTCAAAAGGCAATCATCAAGAGTCTCGATGAGCTCATAGAGGCAAGTGAATATACAATAAGGGATGTCTACTCTAAGTAAGAGGAAAGAATGCTCCAAAGATAAGATTGGGAAATCTTTAGTAATGGATATGATTAGAGAGGAAGTTTCTAAACATAACCAATGTAATCATATAAGTAGAGAATTCATATTAGGATTTTTGACAAAAGTATTCATACCCTGATAATATGAATTAGGAGCACTGTAATAGAGAAGGACTCAATTGCACAACAATTCTAACTTCAATAGGTTATTCACCTTTCTACTTAGCTTGGGTAGCCATGACATACTACAATGTGTCACTCATAGTTTGTGGAAACCTTGTAAGGTCTAATTGTAAATAGCCTTCACTAATAGGAAGAATTAAATTATGTGATTTAATTCACGCTCGGTTAAGAGGAATTGGACCCACCCACTACCTCGCTAAATGTAACCTACAGATCGCACACCAATAAATGTAATAAGAGGAATAAATGAAGAATATAATACGTTGAAAGTCAACGATCAAAGTCAAAGTCAACTTGTTTGTTTACAACGGTTCACCAAGTCAAACACTACATACTATGGTTAAGTGGTTAAGTCACAAATCATAATTAGATTGTTAAGTATGAAGTTTGTTTGACGGTTTGACTCGGTTTTGGCTTTAAAGACATTTTGGGCCAAAGGGCAAAATAGTCCAAGGACTCATTGGGTTTAGGAACAAGCGTTGTATGACAACACAAGTAAAATGAAGCCTAAGAGAAGCCCAAAGACCCCTTTGGCTGTCCATATTGGTGGAAGACTCTCCTCACACATGTGTTAGCTATATAAGCCACACATTTCTCTCTAGGGTTTGAGCCTCATAAGCTTTGGGTGTGGTGCTGAGAGAGATGAGAGATCCTCTTTCTCTACCGTTGGCTAAAACCAATCCTAAGAGGAGAAGGCTAGCACCTCAACTCCTCTTAGTCATCTTCTTCATCTCTTTCACTACATTTGGTGTATATGAACTAAAGGGTACCTATTTTGGTATCTTTGTGAAGAATCTATGAAGAAAGCATATGGAAAAAGGTCTTTCCAAATGTGAAAACTTGGAGACCATCCAAGAGAGCTTCAAGGGTAAGAAAGTCTCATCATTTCCTCCTTTTTCTTTTTGTGCATAAATGAGATTAGACCTAGAAATATACTTGGGAAATTGGATAGCATTAGGCTCAATAAAAACTAAAATTCACTTCCGCCTCTTTGAATGTGTTGAAATGATAATTTTTATTAAATAAATCAATAAAGTACAAGAAAAAAAGGGGATGGTTGCCTGCATGGAAATTTATTAAAAGTGAATGAAAACAATAATAATTCATCCAACATGTGTTTAAAAAGAATAAAAGTTCTTTTGATGCAATGGTTGTACTTAGAGTGTTTGTATCAAACACTAAGGCGAAGGAGTGATAGTTCACTCAATTCAAACTCCTCAAGACTCAAGGCTTATAAAAGAGCCATGCCTACAATTAAAAAAAGGAAAGGAGAGGAGAGAACAACCGCGGGAAGAAAAAAAAACACAACAAGCACACTAGAGAAAGCAAGACCTATCCCAAGGTAAAATCATAGTTCTATGGCACAGTTTTCTTGTTTGCTCAAGGCTCTAGGTGTCGATCAGCCCAAGGGTTCCTAGCTATGATGACTTCTATCATCATAAAAAAAAAAGTCAGGGATCTCTCTAAGGCATGGCTCCACTCAAGTATTTCCGAGGATACATTCTGCATCCAGCTCTTGATCAATCCATGAAGATTCTTGGCTATGATGATTTCTATCATCATCATAAACAAAGTCAGGAATCTCTCCAAGGCTTGGCTCCGCTCAAATATTTTCGACGATGTTTTCAAACATCCAGTCCACAACCAACAGGGAAGATTGTCTTCATGATGATTTCAATCATCATATATTAAGGCATAGTCTATTCCAACAGGCAACTTCGATTAAATGCTTCCAATATGTGCTCAACATCCAATTCACAAGCAATTCGTGAGATTCGCTTGTCATGGTGGGCAAACCATCACAAAACCCAAACTGGTGTACAACGCTCTTCAAAAGACGTAGAGGAAATCCTAGAGTTCTCTAGATTCCTCTTACTATTGCGCCACAATAGCCAAAAGTCGTTCAATGATGTTTGTCATGAGATGGACAGAAAAAAAAATTCAAACAAAAAGAATCAAAAGCATGTAATTCATGTAATGACCCAAGCAGAGATTCCAAGCTTTCCCACGACAACGAGACAATTTGGCTTGTCTTTGATAAAAGCTTATTACCTGCACATCAATGAATGATTGGTTAGATATGCAGATGGAAAAAAAAAGGTTTTGCTTTAAGAAAGGCACCAACTCACCGACCCAAGTTTATAGGGATGTGTTGGTCTGTTGAAGACAAAATAACAATAAAAGCAAAGGAGAAAATAGTTGGTTGTGAACTCATCATGTAAAGCAAGAGGTTTTCCCCTTTGAGTGTAGCTGGCGATGAGCAAAGCAAAGCGAAGTGGAACTCTAAGGAAGAGTCCTGCCAATTGAAAGTCTCAAGGTTATCTCTTTGGTTATTGACCTTGGAAAGTTACAGCAAACAAAGGACAACAAGGGAATTTGTCTATTTTGGTTCCACGTCACTTGCAAAGCAAAATCCTAGAAGCACCCAATTGACAAGAAGGTCTTGTGTTGCTGTTGCTGCCCCATGCAAAAAGACAAATTAGTTCAATAAAAAGAAAAAAACTAAAGAAATAAAATAAGAATATGATGTATGAAGGTGCTACCATGTGAAAGACAAAACATGAAAAGGAATCACTATAATTGGCAGCAGAGGTCAAGCAAAGTCTACAGTCTGATAAAGAAAAGTTCTTTGCCTTAGTTTGCTGTGGTGTAAATGTGTCTATTTAAAAGGAGACGCATGCGTGGTCTCATCCTATTTGGAAAAGGGTTGCATGTTCTTCTTGTTGCTCCAAGGTCTTCCAATCCAACAAGGAACATATAGCTTATTCAAAACCCACTGGGAGAAGGATTTCCATTTTGGGGTGCCTTAATTAAATTTGGGACAATGTGCTTTCGTCACCAAGTCTGAAATCAATGGGATATGAGAAAAGAAAAAAATATATCTCAAGTTGCAAATTGTCTTGGCAAGTGGACATCTTATATAAACTCAAAATAAAATATTTGAAGATGTCGTACATCCCATCCATTCATGACGGTCCCAAATACACTGGGCTTGTTCATAACAAGTCTCAAGCCCAACGGACTTTTCCATTAAAAAAAATCCAGTTGGAGGACAATTGGTGCAAAGTCTCAAGTCCGTAAATTATGGATTAATGGGCTTAAATTCTAAAAATGCCCATTAATTCTCAAATCATCAAATTGAAGCCCAAGTGGTACAAAACCACGCAAATTAAATCAAATCTTTGGAACTACGTCGGTTTGATCCCGTCAAGGGTACGTAGGCAGTTTCTAGCATCCCACTAGACGCAACCACAACCAAATTTGAATCCCTAGTTTATTCTAACCAAATTCGCCCAAACACTTTTCCAAATGCAAATGTCAATTGCTCATTATTTTTCTTGGACATTGACTAAGAAAAATGGTACAAAACCATCCAAATTTTCCCATGGGTCATCTACCCATGCAAATTTCAATGAGATGAAATTCAAATCTCTCAAACTCAAATTCTCAATTAGTGGGCCACACTTACCCATTAATTTTCAATTTTTCTTATGAGTCATTTACCTATGAAAAATCTTAAAATCTCCAAATTGCCTCAAAGAAACAAATTCTAAATTAGTGGGTCACACTTACCCATTAATTTCTAAATTCCGAACTACGTTGGTTTGATCCCTTCGAAAGGGTACGTAGGCAATCTAGAGACTCAATCTAGATGCAACCGCCCAAATCTTAAATCCAAATAGAATCCCTAGTTTATTCCTAACCAAATTCTACCCAACACACAATTCCATATTGAATCCCCAATTTATTCAGCTAAATTCACTCAAACACTCCTCAAAACAATTCAAATCAAAATTTCCTTGCAATGAGTCATTTATTCATTGCAATTCTTTGAACTGCGAGTGGCTTGATTCTTGCAAGGGATACGTAGGCACCCTGAGGTTCGACTTAGGGGTAGTCGCAAAACCAAAGACACACGTTCTGTTTCTTTATGATGGAATCAAAAGGTGTTCCCTTGAAGCAAGAGATTGTAATTAAGAGACACCGTGTCTCGAATGGGTTGAACTTAGAATAATAAAACCCTATTATTTAATTAGTGGTGGTGAAATTATGTTGGGAGGTTCACATTTTTCTTCAACAAAATGTTTGATTCATGTACGTTGTAGCCTAAGATCTAATGATTTTAAATTTAAATGCATGTTTCCTTCAACAATCTCCCCCACTTAAGTAGCTGACGTCCTCCTTAAGGCAGAGAGTCAACTTGACAATCTTTGTCAAGATCCACACCTTAATAACATCTTTAGTAAGTGCAAAGAAACTCTCATATCGTTATTTACCTTAAGATTGAATCAAAATCAAGAAATATGTGAAATACATAAAATTTCGTCACTTATGCATCATTTATTTTTATGACTGACTTTAACATATTTTTCTAACTTATATGCATGTTTATGAGTGATTTCCATTCATTAAAAAAACCCTTTAAAATATCAAAACTTCCAAAACTTTTATTGGTGAACCTCGCCAGTAAATTCGAACAAACTTTGTAGATTAAAATAGTGCTATCTCACTCGTTTCTTATATGTCTTTTAGGATCTTTATATCAAATTAATGCTTAGAACATCTACATGTATCTAGTAAAATGAGAAGTAATGGAAAACAGGTTGAAATATCCACTTATGAAATAGAGTCATTCATGAAACAATACATAAAGGTTTCTGTGTAGCAAGAGTTTTAACCAATTCTGGACTTAACTACTTATGAGACTTATACCATTGATTCCTTGTGAAAGATTCTATGAAATAGAGTATTCATTCACTTAAATCAGATATAAATTGAGCAAGATAATGAACATCAGAGTTAATGACTTCAAGGACCCCCAAATGACTTCCCATGCAATTTTGGACAAGGACACCTAAGCTAACCTTGCTAATCTACTTAACTCTATTATTTATGTTACACATTCTTTATATTTATTATTTGAAGTGCTTGCTCTATATATATATTAGACTTAAATACACCAATGCCCCCTGAAACTTCGGTCAAACCTCACTTTGCCCCCACAAAACTCAAAATGGGCCACTTTCATCTCTGAACTGAGGTTTGGTGACCCATTTTGCCCATTGCCATCAACTCCATCCACAACTCTGTTAAATTTGATGACATGGCAGAGGTGTTTTTGTAATTTCATACACATGGATCATTACACAATTAAGTGGGTGACGTGGCAATTGGAGCCCACTTGCACATATATATAAAAATAAAATAAAAATTTTAAAATTTTAAAAAAACTTAAAAACCCTTAACTTCCTCCATCTTCCCCTTTCCATTTTGAAGTCCGAATATTAATATCGACCTCCAACTTCCTTTTATTCTTCACTACAATTGTCCCCAAAACTTCCTGAATCAAAACTCTACCCAATGTGTGTGGAAATAGCAGCACTCTACTCAATATAGGGGCCCAAATTGTAAAAAACTAGGTGGGCACGGTATGGGATGACACGGGATGGAGGTCATCCCGGTGTCAATACCGGATAGAAGGTTCGGGACGGTATGACACGGGATGAAGGGATTTCAAAACACGTTCAAACCATACCGGCCCCAAACGGGACCGGTATGATTCTATCAAAGCGATACCGCAGAGCTAAAGTTCACACCATTTGAACATTCAAAGACAATGAAATTGACCAAAAGCTCACACACCATTTGAACATTCAAAGGCAATGAAATTATCCAAAAGCTCACACCAAAGACGGTTTGAAGATTGAATCGATGCAACTATTAAAACTCTGAAATTGAAGATTCAATTAAGCATTGAGAATGTCATGAGAATACATAGAAACCCAAAACCTACCTACCTCAATGCAAAGTACCAAGAATGTGCAAATCCAACATCTAAAGCATACCAATTATAAAGTTGAAGTCCGGTGAAAGGTACTAACTAAGAGAGAGCCTTGGTGGTACAACCCCGTGCATTCAACCAACAAAAAGCAACGAAGAACATCCTCTCGATCAAGACCACACAATCTCAAATAAGGCTCAGCAGTCTGATTGAAGGCAACAAAATTTGATCTTCTGTACTTGTTTGCTTTAATCACCCACTTCACCCTTGTTTATCAGTTTTTCGGGAGAGAAGAAAAGAAAGAACCACTTTAGACAGAACCCATCCGACAAATTGGGCAAATTAAAACCTAGACATTCAGAGCCCCAAATACACAATAAAAAGGAGAAGAGGAAAAGGGATTTCTGAAACCTCCATGGAAGAGATGGCAGACCCCATTGTAGACCACAACGCGTGGTCAAGCAGAGTGGGTATCACGGACTTAACCACCAAGTAGCGTTGGGTTAGAGTGGATGGGTACATCATCTTCTTCTTCATCACCCAGATCAACGACATCGCAGAGTGCTCAAATGGGGAAGACAGAAAACAAATTAGTAATTAAAAATCACAGAGAGAGGAAATCATGTAAATAAGATGGAGGGAAGGAGAGAGAGACGGAGAACAAATCGTCGGTGTGGGACTGACGATCGAGAGTGAGAAAGTGTGAAAATAATAGGGATTAATATTAATATTATATTTCGGACCAAAAAAATATTAATATTATAATAATTAGTTCTTGACGGTATGGCACCAAACGGGATCACAAATCTGATATGTCGTACAAACAAGACGGTATGACACTGCTTTCATCCCGTTTAAGCATCAACACCAAACGGTTTGGCACGAGATTGGCACGGAATGGCACGGTTTCGGGACGGTATCGGTATTTCGGTTTTGATGCCCACCCCTAAAAAAAACTATATATGAAATGGACTTTAGAACTATACCCAAAACCCATTTACAACATAACAAAGATGCTTCGAACTTCCTATAAATTACAAAACTGTCATCGATTTCTTAAAACAAGCTCAATCCCAAAACCTCATAAAAAACAAAAACACTCAATATGGTATCAAAGTAATTTAATAATCAAAATTAAATTTAATAAAGTCAGTTGTCATTTTTTGGATTTTTATTGAATTTGTTTATAGAAATTAAATGATGTAGAGTTTATCTATATCATTGATGATAAGAAGAAGGTGCGGGAGGTTGATAACTAAATGATGTAGGATTTGTTTATAGAAATTAAATGACGTAGAATTGGTATATAACTAAATATATCTTATATAAATTCAGAGTTAAGACAAGAAGAGAGCGCGGACGCACTCACTTTGGAGTTCGACTTCGACTACGACAATTGACCTTGCCCTTTTGTATTTTCTCGAGAAAGTTGTCTCCCCTAACGCCACGCTCCTCCCTCTCTCTCTCTCTCTCTCCCCCCTCAACGACTTTAATTTGAAATTCTTTGAGCTCGCACTTCCGCGTCTCTCCTTAATATATTACTGCACGGAACGTTGCGGCCACCTACCAGACCTCTCTTTCATTTCCTCTATTTCTCTCTGTCTTTGCTCTCATCAATGAGTTTTTGATTCAACTGCACGATCTCAAGGTATTGTTTTTATCTTTCTACACCTTTTATTTGTTGGGGTTTTTTTCATTTTCTTTATGGGTTTTTTTGTATTTTTTGGCCACCCATTTGGAATTTATGTAATTTAAGGTCGAGAAGTTGCTATTTTCTGTGAAATATATTTTGGAATATTCTAGATCTCTTGTAGATTTGACTTTGAATTTCTCTGAGGGTATGCGATCTTAGGGCCGTTCTAGCATTTGGACAGCCCCATCTGCCACTGTTTTTGTTTCGATCTGCTTGATCAATTACTTTGTTGAATTAGCTTCATGATTGTGCGATTCTTATCATTGAATTTCACTAGCTTTTGTCACTTTGTACCAAATTGTTCATTTTATTGAAAACTATATGTTTCCGGATTTTCTTGAGTTTTGAAAATGTGAGTTTAGATCTGCTTGATCACTAACGTAGTTGAATTCTTGAATATATTCAGAGTTTTTAGGTTCTTAGATATCTGAGCACTGGGAGGTTGATAATTTATTTAAAATTAAATCCTAAGGGTAATGCATAATTTTAATGGATCGTTTCTCATTCTTGTTTTTAATAATTGGCCAATTCAGCTTTGTCCCCTATTTGTGTGAAATGCAAATACTGAAAATATAGTGCTAATCGTTTTTTCTTATCTATTTACAAGAGAAGGGATTTCATAATTTATTTATTTATTATAGATTGGATTTTATGAAGCACTGTTTGACTATCGATTGATTTTCTTGGGAGTTTGGAAAGAAGGCCAGAAGTTGAAGGAGAAAACAAATTTTTATAGTAATAAATTAATAATATACTTGGTATTTTAGCTATACAATAGATTTGGTAAGAGAGCTGCCCCTTCTCTAGGTTGGTATCCTTTAGAGCTTGTTGCATGGATTAAACATAGTGTAAAATAAACTCCTAGTCCTTTGAAGTTGGCCCAAATTTGTATCTGGTCTTTATTACTGTTAGAATTAAGTTTTCTCCCCTTTACACACCAGTTTACCATTGAAGTAAGGGTCTTATTTGCGCCAGAGTCAAGACTTTTCATTTCAACATATGTTAGTTGACGTAGTTTTTGTTTATATAGCAAACTTAATTGCTTCTAAGGATGTCAACACTCATCATAATACATGCCATACGGCTCTATAGTCAAATGTACATTATTCAATTGGCATTCGTTCAGTCAGCTTCTCTTTTTCATGGGATTAGGCTTTCAAACTACTCCCAATTGAACCCAGCGAATTAAAAGAAACGACTTAGTTAAAATTTGGGCCATATTGTAGGGAACAAAAATGTAGTTTAGGTTAGCCATCAAGTATATATGCAAAGTTGAAATTTAATGATTCTTGTATATTTGCCTATGAGTACCACTGGAGTGTCAAATCTGTAAGGATACGCCCTTCCTTTTCACTCTCTTTGCACGGTGATTCCTATAGTTCTTGTTTTGTATCACTATTTATCATAACTCATTGTTGCTAGAAATACTTGGAATTGAATTTTGCTTTATATGTTTGGCACAGTGTAAGCAGCTGTCTGTGCTAGCATGGCATCTGGTAGTCCATTTTTTGATGATGTGCGGACCAAATCTGAGGTTATTGATCCTCCTCAAAGTGAAGACATGATGGATGTTGGAGAAAGTGTGAATGATGCTACTCTCATCCCGTTAAAACCTAATGTGACAGTTTCTAGCAGTGTTCGTGAACTTCTGGAGTGCCCTGTGTGCTTAAATGCCATGTACCCCCCTATTCATCAGGTTTGATTAATTTTAACAAGTTTGCTTATCTTATGAAATTGGTCAAACCACTCCTTTAGTTGTCAGTCGAGTGTTAATTCTACTCATTCATTCAAGATATTGTAGTAACTCAATCTAGCATGCTTGTCACTTGTTTCCTTGCGTATGCTAATAATTCATTTTTCATTGTAGTGTGTGGTTTGAGCTTACTTGATTAATACAAATTTTTGGGAGGGTTCTCTTTGGAAAGTGGTAGATGAGGTGCTATTATTTGCAGTTTTGGGGAGGGTTCTGTTGTGCCATTATTTGCAGTTTTTCGTGCATTATAAAGTGATCCAATCTCCCATTTTCTTTGCACAGAAAAACAGTTAGCTATGCTGTTTGGTTGTATTTTTTCAATTCATCTGTCTACTTTTGTTGATGTCAAATTTCATCTGACTATCTGATTAGTTTCATTGTGTAACTCAAATATGGTCTAAGCCCAGAATTAGATGTATATGGGACCCTGTTAGGATAGTGGGCCTGTAGGACTAACTTGAGTTTGTGCAATTTCCCCTGAACTAATGTGACATGCTCATTCTATAGGAGCTGTTTGTCAATATTTCGTAAAATGATTTTTCATCTTGTAAAATGAAAAACATATGCATTTAATGGGTCCACTTGAAAAACACAAACATTAGTTTTTGGAATTCTACTCCCAATCTGTATGTTAATTTTGAAAACGATATGAGCTAGTTTATGCGACATGACTTATAAAAATACAACCTATTTTTTTAATGCTCTCTCTCAACTCTCAAACTCTCTCAATCCCACTACTCTCTACCCTGCTACCCACAACTGTTTCCTCTCTTCTTACATGTTTTCTATCTGTAGCATAGCCCCACAAGCAACTCTCCTTTCTCACTTTCTCTGATGGAGCTTTTGTGACCACAATTGTATTATGTAATGAAGTCTGGTTCATTGTTGATGACAAACCAAACCATAAACTCTATCCTCAATTTCACAACGTATGTAGTGAAACTTTTGTGCATATTTTGCAAGAAAAATGGAGAGTGCAATGATAGGAAAAAGAAGAGCCACTACAGCTGCGGATTTTGTAGCACCTTTGGATCGCAGGAAGATGAGGTCTATTGACTGTTTTATGGCATTCTTATCTTCATTAATAGAGATGAGTTCAGATCTATAGAACATGGAAGACTCTAGAGATCCTAGTTCTTTAGCCTGAGTTAGGAGTCATCCCCTCGTTTTGTTTTGAGCTTATGGTTTGGTTGACTTATCTCCATAATTGTGGTTATGCTTTTGCCAGATGTAATTTGTAAATTTGTAAATTTTTCTTTTCTTTTATTTCTATTAATTACAGTAAATAAAGATTTTGGTACCAGATGTGTTTTCATTGTTCTTTTTCTCTCGGACAACTGTTCTCCGATTACACTACCAGACATGTTTTTGGATCCTGAGGATGCAAAATTCAACTTCTCTTTTTTGTTGTGCAAAAATGTTTTAATCTTTTTTTTTTGGTCCAAACATTACCAGACGGGGCTTTCTTTCTCATTTCAACCTTTATTGATGATGTCTGTCATGTTTATAAGTTTGTTTCATTATAAGTAGACGTGTTTAAAAAATTTCAATGTTATAAGTTTCTCATCTGTATAAAATTTTTAGTGATAACGTACCTAGGAAGTAGATTTATGTATGCAAAAATGCTTAGTGCATGGAAATAAGCTTCCAATGCGCTATGGCCTTTTAGGAGTTATTTTCTTCCAATAACTAGCATTAAATTAGCTATCGCAACATGTTGACTGCTATCTCTGGAAAGTAGAATCAGATACTGTCATTTAATAAGAAAATTACCTGTAGGAATATTTTGACTGTCTGTTTTCTTTTTGTTATGCGTATTCCCATAAACAAGAGAATGTCTTCATTGAGAGTGAAATAGTTACGGTTCATTTGCGTATTTTGGTAATTAGTGATATAACAATCAGTTTTAGGTGGTTTCGGTCTATGAAATATCATTACTGCAGCAGGTCACTTCTTTGAGGGCAGTGACTACTTTTTAAAAGAATTGTTTCCGTTGATCTGCAAAAAGCAGGCTGTACAATTATCCTAATAATTTTGTTGAAAATGTGCTATATCAATGTGTGAGGCACTTTCTGAATCCATTCTGATAAATTGCGCATGCACGTGTGCACACACAGGGCCCTAACATATTTAATAAGAATTTCGATTTTCCAAATTAGATGCTAGCTTTTTATCCTGATTGGCATTCACCCTTTGTGCAGTGTTCAAATGGTCACACGTTATGTTCTGGTTGCAAACCCAAGGTTCACAATCGGTGTCCCACTTGTAGGCATGATCTTGGTAATATAAGATGTCTTGCATTGGAGAAGGTGGCTGCTTCTCTGGAACTTCCATGTAAATATGAGAGTTTTGGTTGCACGGGCATATACCCTTATTACAGCAAGCTAAAACATGAATCTCAATGTCTACATAGACCCTATAACTGCCCCTATGCTGGTTCAGAATGCACTGTTATCGGAGATATTCCTTATCTGGTGGCCCATTTGAAAGATGATCACAAAGTTGACATGCACAATGGCAGCACTTTCAACCATCGCTATGTAAAATCAAATCCCCATGAAGTTGAAAATGCTACCTGGATGCTAACGGTATTATTTCACTGCCCATGTCTTACTAATTTCCTTTATCCTTCTTGGCTTCCCCTCTTACAATTAATTTCTCAGCCAACTCAGAACCATGTAATATTGTTATTCTGTCTCCCTTTGTGCGCATTCCAGACATGGATCCTGGCGTAAAAGCTTTGATGAGTTACACCTACGTTGAAAAGAAAAAGGGTAAAGATCTGAATCTTTTCTAATGTGCAGGTTTTCAGTTGCTTTGGCCAGTATTTTTGTCTACATTTTGAAGCTTTCCAGCTTGGGATGGCTCCTGTCTACGTAGCATTCTTGCGGTTCATGGGCGATGATAACGAGGCAAAGAACTACAGCTACAGTCTAGAAGTGGGTGGAAATGGGAGGAAGATGATTTGGCAGGGGGTGCCGCGTAGCATTAGGGATAGTCACCGGAAGGTTCGTGACAGTTTCGATGGTCTCATCATTCAGCGCAACATGGCTCTCTTCTTCTCAGGGGGTGACCGGAAGGAGTTGAAGCTTAGGGTGACTGGAAGGATATGGAAGGAACAGTGATAGTAGTCTCTCCCTTAACCTGCTTCCTTCAATCTTTTGATATAGTGTAGTAGGTTAGTCACTTTTCGTTGGCTATGAGTAGTCTCTTCTGCCCATGTATTTTTTGGAATTTAGGAAGCAAACTCTCTTTGCTTGTTCATGCTTTAATTGCATGAGTTAGAAGGAACTCTTATTCTAGAATTAAAATATCTTTCTGTACTTATGCGTGAAGAGGGAGGGAGGGAGGGAAGGGAGTCCATAAATCACCGTTAAGGCCCAGAGGATGATCACTCATGAGTTAAAATTGTTAAGTAGAACGCAAAACTAAAACTAGCTGTCATTAATTGATTGGATATGACATGTCAATGTAGAAAAAATAAATAAATTTGTGTATCCATAAGCTCCAATACTTTTATGACATATGGTGTTTTTAGATTAGCATTGGCTCTAAAAATATTTATGTATTTATTATATTGACTTTGGCTTTTCAAACATTTAATTTTATTTTGGAAAAACAAAACCTACTTTGAAAATGTTAAAAACATGCATTTTTTCTTTTCATGTAATAAATACATAGACATTTTTCACATGTTTTCATATTTTTCATTATTTTCCATAATATTGTATTAATTGATTTGAAGAGTTTGTTGGAGAAATTATTCCAGTAGCAAATAAAGTTTTTCAAATTGCCACATAAATTAACAAACTTCAATTTAAAGAATTTTATTTTTCTACTACTGTTAGAGAGATGCGCTTATTCTCTTCATTAAAATAGTTATTTCAAGAAAATAAACTGAGGGTGTCTCGCTCAGGCAAACAGACTCATGAGCGGGTCAAGTGAATTCGACAATGTGAGTTTTTAAATAAAATTAGATCTCAGCTAATTACTTGATATTTTACTATAATAATTTATTGTGAATTAATTCAAAATTTGATTCTATATATATATATATATATAAATATTATGCACAATCTCACAGATCAAGACAATGATATGGCTAAAGTCCTGATGTCTTTGAAAGAGATTAACGAAAGTACAAAAGATATTGATGGTGGACACTTCCACAATCAAAACTCCAGCTAGAAGAGCGTGGTTTAAAGAGAAACAAAATAAAATGTTGTGTGTTAGAAATGAATTGTCAGCTTCATATTGCTCTCTTTTTTCTTTTCCATTACAAACTTGGTCTTTTTAGTAAGGATGATTGGGTAGACACTTCATTGTCTGGTGCAGATGCACTCAGAAAATAAACAGTGTAAATACTTATCAATCGTGAACATGAAAACTAATAAAATCAATATTTTCGGGAATAAGGACACAGCATATCATGATATATATGGCCGCCAAATATTGAGTATTATTTTGGGGGCAACCAAACATAATTTTCTCATAAATTCTTCATTACTAATCTGATTCAACTTTGGAATAATAAAATAAAGAATAACAACATTTTTATGAGAAACGTTGTATAATAATAAGTACTAGAAAATTACAGGGGCAGAAATGTTTAATGTTTTAGCTTGTTGCAAGATGATGCCAGTCAAACAAGTTAATTTCAGTAGAATGCGGAAAACATTGTGGCCAAGAGGAAAACTTTTATAGCTCCCATCCCGTAATGTGAGACTCAGAGATTTCCAAAAATACATTGATACCAGATAAATCAGGTCCTCCGGTTTCATAAACACCACACCACACCACACATTCATGTGAATCATAATTAACTCCGTTAATTAGCAATCATGTAAAACATAAGTGAAACAAGAGAGCAAACCCTAATAGAAAGCTTAGCTGCTGCTGCATTTAGCAAGATATGCATCCCATCCTTGAAGACGGTATTCACGGGCTGCCTCGGCAGGGTTTGCAGCCTTTATAATTCCACGGCCCACAATTATGATGTCACTACCTCTATCATAGATTACCTGGAACACAATTTGTCTCAATCACAAGACTAGGGCATAAAATCAATAATACTAAAATAGATGCAGGTCCAAATATAGAGCAGAGATGTCATTTCTTGGCATTACAACAATTTGTTGTCTATAATTTCGGGTTCACTTTTTTTGTTTGGTTAGAATGACACGTCAGGATCTTGGAAATTAAGCATTTAAGGTATCATTCTCCAATTCTTTAAGGGCCCCCTTTGAGGAGTGATTTTGTGGGTATACGAGTAGAATGATTTCGAACAATACAATTAGTATAAACTTACAGATTTTGGAGTGTTATATTGCTGGCCAAGAGCATCACCACCGGTCACCAGTTGCACTCCAGGGGTTGCCTGGATGAAAGCTGGATTTACTGGTGCCCCTGGCCATGATGCTGGATTAACTGAAATGAAGCCAATCACAAAGTCAGAATGCTCCTCGGCGATCTTCACTGCAGCAGCTGTGTAGTCTCCCTTGGCAAGGTTACCGGCTGAGCTCATTTCAGCAAGCAGCAGCAGGCCCCTACCACGTGGCAAACCCTAAGAGAAGTAAAAAAGAACTGAAAAGTTAAAAGATGAATTCATATGAGCAAAACTTATGCAGAGCCATCAATTCAAAGTTGCAAACCTTCAATTTCAGTCCATTGACTATCCCAGGACCAGAGATTATGTGAGCATTTACTATGTCAGCCCACTCCAATATATGGAATATACCTCTGCAAACATAAGAATCGCGAACCTAAGGAAAGGGCTATGATACTAACAGAAAGAGAAAGAAGAAGGAAAGCTAAGCCTCACCCTTCATACTGCATTGTTACTGTATTACCAATGTCTGCAAACTTGCGATCTTCAAAAATTAAGAAATTATGTTTCTCTGCAATCTTCAATTGGATAAAAGCGCATGTCAGCTATAAGTAGCAGTTACTTTCAATTAACCAAAACATACTTGTAGTCCAACAATTAAATATAGTTCCTGGTCAGCAAAAGCAGACTTCAAATATTCAGTTACTTAGTTCAACTAATGATTATTACATTTATGCTTTACCAATATATCCCGTCTGAAATAAAGGCAGCGAAGAAACGTTGATGCTTAGAAAATTGTAGGCTTAATAATTTGTTAGTAATTCATTCGGTTAAATAACGCCAAGGGGAACAATATTGACATAAATGTTAATACTGAAAGATCAAGCCACGTTCTGAAAAGTGTACTTGATACACATAGTAGGGGGAAAATACACAATCCTTAGAAATCTACAAGTAGAAGCATGGCACGATTTGACCCAAAAAAACAAAAGCATGATACGCAAATCAATGAATTCCACAATTTATTCAATCAAAAACAGTAAAATAAATCTCATCACATCAATTGAAAATCCAAATGAGTGTACGGTTAGTGTGCGTGAGAATACATAAAATCAATTGGCTCAAGACAACGAAAACAGAAAACTAGAAAGTACTGGAAAGATCTCTGGTAATGAAATGCATCAAAACTCACTGTAACTTTACAATTTACTCCATCTTCGCTTTAAAAATTGATATGGTATGTGCAATATAGATATTGTGAATATGATTGCAGATTTTTCAGAGACTATCACCCAGATGCAAAACCGTATTTCATACTAACCTCAGACTCATACACAAACAAATTCTACAACATTCTATGGGGTACATCAAGAAATTAGAAAAGTCACATGAACCGATAGTCATTAATCATTATGAAATAGAAAGCACAACTCATAAACTTGTAAGCTACAAAACATGAAAAATAAGTTTAGAACTATACCGCGCGAAGTTTAGAGCCAAAATCTGGGGTGAAATCAGGCAATATATCAACATGGGTTTTCAGTAAACATATTTCAGGTCCAACCTGCATAAAAATGAATAGAATCAGTCAAATGTAGAAGATCTTCAATTCTTCTTTGAATCCAGTTCCGCTGCCCAAGTAAACTCATATTTACAAGGCATCTATTTCTAAATATTTTTGTCAAAGGTAGCTGCACTACTAAACTTGAATTTCCAAATTTGGCTACAATCACATGCATATGATTTTTTTATTTATCGAAACATACATATGATTATGTCATGACCAGTGCAACTACTTCAGTTGAAGTACAAAAACCAAACCCAGGATTGAACTTCTCTTTTCCTAGGCAAATATACATAAAGATTTGCCTCATCCTTAACTAGGCTTGATTTTCTGGCCCACAATAAAAATGGGGTAGGCCACCACCTTTGTCCAATCCAAACCAGCAGCTTACACATGGTGTAACTTCCTACCTCACATGGCATGTTTACTAATCCGTAATCAAATTGAGAGGAATTGAATTGAGGAGGAATTGGATTGAAGATGAATTGAAATGAGGCGGAATCAGAATCAGAATCACTGTTGAAGTTGTTTACTAAAACTGTTTGGAATCAGAATCAGAATCAGATTCCTGTTGAAGTTGTTTGTCCCAAATCAAATATTTTATATATTTTTTTTAATAAAATTTGATATAATATATAATAGTAAGAAAAAATTAAATTGCTTTTTTATTTCATAGACACACTAAAATGATTTTGTTTATTTTTTATTATATAAATTTAAGTATTTTTTTTTTATAAATGTAAGTATTTCTATTAGTTAATACTTAACACTTAAAATGATTTTGTTTTTATTTCTAAGGTTAAGGATAATCTTGGAAATAATGAAAGTAAGTGAGGCATAAAGGGAAAAAATTAGCATTAGATCGCTCTCTAAACCCGAAATCCAAATATCTTCTCTACCTATTTTTTAGTTAAAATTTAGCTAAAAACACACAAAAGTTATTTTACGAGCTCTCTATAGAATTTAAACTCCAATTATACTCCCTAAAGTCGTAAAAAATATAGTTATTTTTTAATTCAATATGATTGGTCAATCTCTATAAAAAAAATAATATAAAAAATAGTTATATATTAATTAAAAGTTTAAACTATGCATAAAACAAAACATCATTAAATTATAGAGAGCCTATGGTTGGAGTTGTATTTTTTTAATTCCTCTAAGCTTTCAAAACTTTATGGGAAAATTTATAAAACAAAATAATCCAAGAAAATCATGCACAGAATGATAACATTTTCAATTTCAGCTTTCAAATCGACTCACCTTCTCAGCAATCTCGAGCAACTCCCTGGCAGTCCCAACATCAGCAGCCAAAGACAAATTGCTCTGCTTCTGCACCATCACCTCAAAAAGCTTCTTCCCAGTCGGATTTTTTGCCAGCTTCGCTCTCTCCTCAAACCCAAAACCCGTAATCCTAACTTTCTCCACATTTTTCGGCAACGCCGGCGCGGCCACCTTCCGGTTCTCCTCCAGAAATTTCAACACAACCCCCTCCATCTCCTCCGCAACCTTCCCCTTCTCCTTCAAAACCCTAACCATCTCGCTCAACCGAAACAGCGAGTGCAATCGAATCCCGTTCTCCTCCAAATTCTCCCTCCCCCCTTGTTCCCGGTCGATCAAGACGACGGCGTCCTGGACCTTCAACCCAGCGGCGCGTAGAGGCACGGCGGTCTCCAAAACCGACGCGCCGCTGGTAACCAAGTCCTCGATGATGAGGCAGACCTGGTCGGGCTTGAAGACGCCTTCAATGGCCTTGGCGGTGCCGTAGTCCTTGACCTCCTTGCGGCGCATGAGCATGGGGATGTCATGGGAGGTGCTGATGCAAGTGGCGATGGGGAGGGCGGTGTAGGGGACCCCGCAGATGAGGTCGTAGCGCGTGGAAGAAGGTACGGTGGAGATTAGGGTTTTGGAGATTTGGAGGAGGAGGGAGGGGTATGATACGATGAGGCGCAGGTCTATGTAGATGGGGGAGGAGATGCCGGATTTGAGTTTGAAGTTGCCGAATTTGACGGCCGAGATTTCGTGGAGCTGGAGGATGAGGGCCTCGGTGGACGGCAACGATGTCATTTTGTGAAGGCGGTGGCGGCGGCTTGTGGAGAGAAAACGAGTGTTAGTGGGCACAGTGAGAGAGACACAGTGGCTTTTATTTTACGTACGGAATAAATAGAGTAAATTTAACCAAAAACCTATCACAATTATCCATACCTTTACATTCAACTTTGCACTTAGCTAGCATATTCTTATTAATACGTCATTTACACAATAGATGCTTAGATGTACCAAATACAATTTCAATGGCTTTCATCAAAGCCAATTCTCTATCTGTCACAATAACTTAGGCATAGCTATTTCATCCATCACTACCCGCAGTATACTTAAGGCTCATACATAATTATCATCTCGTTCCAAAGAAAGATAGATGAAACCAACACAAAATGTCATATTGGTTTATGTAACTCCAACAATTTCTAACAATGACATGTGATACTTATTGATCTTATAGGTACAATCCATTATCAAAATATGTGGAAATGCACATAACAAGTCCAAACAAGTAGGGTGTGTCCAAAATATTATTTGTTTTCGGGCAACTTCTATGCTACTCAATGTAATTATGCTCAGATAACTTACTCATCAATTATTGCATTTGGAATCTTCTAGCTTTCTCCAAAAGTCTCCAACGTTGATGTGCATTATATATCGTCCTAAGTGTGAATGCATTATACTCATCTCTTCGCTTTAGCGTAGTCAAAATGTCCTTTGGTCGCATCAAACTTTTTGACATATCAAGTAACAATAATATCTCCTGAGACGATAATCTACCAGCAAATAATGACCCTCCAAATGCGTAGCTGTTGTATGATTATCCACTCATGTGGGAGTGATTTTCGTCCCCAAAGAATATTCGATCAATAGATTCCCCTTTCTCCTTCATCAAACTCTTTCTCCCTACAAAACCAATCGGAGTAAAAGGACCACACCAAGGAGGTGTTGGCCAAAGACCCTCTGATGCCTAAGTTAGTTCAATTGGATTTTCGTAAAGTGATAGCAATAGCTAAAAAGGGTATGGAGTTTTCTCTCACCAAGAGAGAACAGGGTGGCCGGAGCCGTGTGTGAATGCCAAAGCCTTGTGAAAGAGAGGGAGAGAGGGGTGGCAAGGAGAGGGAATTTCTGCAGTATTTTGAGAGCTTTGAATGTGTTACCTTATGCCTTGTGTAGCCTCTTATTTATAGAGTCTCGGGGCTAAGGTTTCTGGTGAGATAAGCCCTTGTAGAGATAAGGCTTATCTTTCCTCAATAAATGGGATTTGGATAATTAATGGGGTTTAGATAATTAATGGAGTTTGAATAAATAAGAAATTAGGGATTAGGATAAACCCATAATTTGTAGCAAGAGTCCTTAAGTCAAATAACTCCCAAAAATAGGAAATTATTTGACCTAGGAATTTACGGTTCCACAACTCCAATAAGCACTATCAACATCCAATGATCATTTGTTTTTAGCTTCTTGCCCTTTAACTGAAATTGGCATCCACACTTTTTTGATCCAACATGTCTTATATTCTCATCCTTTATTTCCTTTTTGAGTATTCGCTTTCTATATTCTCCATACCTCTCACAACCCAAAGTAACTCTATGCTTCATATTTCCTTTTCCATATTGATCAAATCTTAAGGTCACAATAACAAAATCATTCGCCCTTCCAACTTCATGAGCCCATTGTATTAGTTCTTCTCTACTATTCAATATATGCGAATCACCAATTTCACATTATAAATTTACAAGAGTGTAAGCAAAGCAATTAATTATTCCAATCAAACTTAACTGTAGACACCAAAATTTGAATTCCCGTGTTTACACTAACCTCATTCATGGTAAATTCATTAGTACAATCCACTATCTATTCAAAGTCTATGTTACTACAACCAAATTTTTCATCTCCCTGAAAAAATAGAACAATAAATAATAGTAAGAATATCCATCTCCCTAATTCAACACATCTTATGAAAACTGGATACTACAAAGATGTTTATGTTTCTATAATGAAGAGGAGTGTTTTTGTAAATTCTTGAAGCAGAAAATTGGATACTATTATACATTCTTAAATATAAATGTAGAGAGTACTTTACATCCAAAGAAGAGAAGAACCACTAAATCATGGGAATGTCGAGTTAGAATTCATCACCATCACACTCTGACCAAGAACAAACCCCAAATCCTAGAATTGTTTATTTGTCCCCAGGTTCGCAGAGTTTTAATTTTTTTAAGAAGAAAAAAAAAATCAGAGTCGAGAAATAGCCAATCTCCTAATCCTTTAAGTAACTGTAAAGATATTAGAAATTATGTTCAAATAGGATTTCCTTACCTTCTTGCTAGAATCATTCTCTTCAACATCCATTCTCTTGTTGTTTTTGTTGTTCAGAAACAATTTGATTGAATGAACAGATGAGAGAAGAATATTGTTTAAGAATTGAGTTCTGAGCACTGAGGAGTCATAAGAGCAAGTGAGGAGTCGTGAGCAAGGAGTCGTACGCTTTGTTGTTCGTTTTGTCAAACGATTGGGTTACGTGAGCAAGGAGTCTACGCTTTCCTTTTTTCTTTCTTTCTTTTTTCTTCCTTAAGTCCTTAGAAGTCATTTTACATAGGTTTAAATTTGTCTTTAAAATTTTGAAAATAAGATGGGTGAGGAAATAATACAGGGGGGTGGAAATAGTAGCACTCTTAAATAAAAGCAGTACACTACTTCGTCCAGGCCGAGGCCGATTCTATTGGTTAACCACACCTATACCTATGTGGGCAAAGGTTTAAAATCTCTTCCAATGAAAATTTGTATAAAACCTCTTGATATGATTTTTACCAACCACGCAAATAGGTCAAAATCATGTAAAATACTTGCAAGAATACAAGGCTATTGTAGTATAGATGCTCATGCAATGTCGTTCTCCTCAAGGACTATTTAGCAATTTATGTAGAAAACTATTTCCAATTAAACACTTAAATTAAAAGTTGAGAAAGTTGATTTTGAATTTGTTTAAAGCTAAGAACGAATTTAATTAAAAACACAATTAAATGAAAGAGTTTTAAATGCCAATTTATAAAAGCACTAGGGTTTCACCGTCACCTAGCAATCCTATGAATTTTTACCAATTACTTATGATTTGCACATGTCACTTTGACGGTTAGGTTTTCCTAATTGATATTATACTTGGAACCTCCAACATAGAATGTATATCTAACATGCAACCCGTCCGGACGTTCGGATCAAATCTGAACATGAAAGACTCATTATGTTTTGTGAAAACCCTTTGAAAAACCATGCAACCCCTAAGACGTGGTGTTCATCTTAAGCAAAATTACAATTATTAATCACAAAAAGCCAGCGTCAATTTCAGGGAACCTTCCGACCAAAATTGCATCAAGTTACTTTTCTAACTATCCCAATGGTGATCAAGCATCAAGACAATTAGATAGTTTAAAATAGTGATTAACAATTCAAAGTATGCATACAATCAATCATAAGCAATTGAATAAAAATCACATATTCATGCTAAGGCTAAGGCTTCACCCTAGCAAAAGAAAATTAGTTACGCATATTCTTAACTGAAATCATAGAAAATATTACTGAGAAAAAAAAAATGAAAACACCTTAAAGTTGCAAATCTCCAAAACCCTAGCAATAGCTCTCCACGTTCAAGAAGCCAAAAAGAATCCATAAAATTCATGTGAAAAAGAACTTAAATACCTCCTACAGCCTAGCTGCCCAATACAGCTTTTCTTTTTCCACAAGGAAACTAATTAAAATAAATTAATACTAGGATTTAGAATCCTAATTAGATTTGGAAAATCTGCCAATAATCTGCCCAGCCACGTTTTACCCTCAAATCACCTCCAAATCAGGCCCAAGATAACTTGTTTTAAAGATAAAAACGTTCTGAACACTTCTCCAAAAGGCCACGAACCCATCCGAGGTCATCTTGGGCTCCAAAAACGCAATAAAGCCCAAAACGTCACTATTCTACTCCTAAAATTTACTGCCAGAAAATAACCGCTTGGTAGAAAAATCTGAAATTTTGATATGATCAAGCTAAGTGACTCACGAACGTCCTCCAACTGGAATTACTCCAAAATTCGTCCATTTGATTATGTTTTGCTCCATATGAAGTCGAACGTCCTATATTGGAAATATAATTCAAAGTATCAAAATTCTTCCAAAATATTAATCAAAATATACTAAAAATAGGGTTAAATATATAATATAAAATATGCCCATCACCTCTCCCTCAATCGCTTGTAGTAAAAAAAAAACTGTGTGGCGTTTGTTCTTGCCTAGTTGGGAGAATTTCAGTTACACATATGAAGTTGGGTATAATTATAGTTCGACCCCGAATGTTGTCTAGCCCAATGGAAAAGGTCATTGACTTGTGGAAAAACCCCCTCCCCTGTTGTCAAACTTTGTCATTCTAAAGTGTCAGCTACAAGGCAAGCTCTCTGGTTCTTGTAGTTTGGCCTATTTTCTACTTCGATCCCTATCATTTTAATTTTGGTCTTTTTCCTTTAAGGAAACTTTCACTACTTCTTCTCTTTCCTCCAAATGGAATTTTAAATTTATAATTCCTTTTCTAGCAGGTCAATTGTTCGCAAGCACACTTGGTGTAAAAGCATCAACAAATCCCATAATTTCATGTCCATTGAGTACATCATCTCCATTTGAAATTTTCAAGTCACATAATTTGTAGGGTAATGCTAGACTTACCACATTTTTATACCACATTATTTACCACCTCTCTAATAGAGGGTGAGATCCACCGATATAATGGGGCCCACCTCTATTAGAGAGGTGGTATACAATGTGGTATATATGGGTGCAATTTTGCTCACCACTTTAACCATAGGTGTACCTTCACCACCATTCTCAATGCTTGACACGTGTTCATTGGTATAACCATGGTTCCATAAATACAAAGCAAAAGTTAACTATGATTATACCTATGGACACGTGTCTAGCATTGAGGATGGTGGTGAGGGTACACCTATGATTAAAGTGGTGAGCAAAAATGCTCCCATAAAAATATGGTAAGCCTAACATTTTCCTAATTTTTATCAAGAGTGAGTGTCTAGAGTAGTTGCGGCATCTCAAGAGTGAGGCCTTTGTTATGACTACTCTAGACACTCACTTTTGAGATGCCACAACTACTCTAGACAACCATCCAAAGGCCTCGCCCACGCTGGGCATGTTACTGTTATTTCAAGCTTATCTTTAATAACTCATGCATATTCCTTGTTAGGGTCCATGTGACACAGCTAGGGATACTATTAGGGCTCACTGGTCACGTGTCAGCCATAGATTAGGAGAGTAGGTCTTTTTCCCTTGTTGTATTTAATGTTTGCACATCCTCCAGGGAAAGGAGACTTTCATGCAACGAGGATAACACTTTTTGCTATCCATAGCTAATAGCGCAATGACACGCGGGATAAATTTTCCACGGGTCCTTAAATTATTGGTTAGAGATAGCAAAATAGTGTTATCCCCGTTACAAGAAAGCTTTTTTGATCCAAAAGAGGCAAGAATGAAAAAGTTACATCTCCAAAGTAGAACTTGAACTTCCGACTAAAAAAAAGTAGAAGAGTAGAACTTGACCCAGAAATCATGATTTTGGTCTATACAACTTTTGGGGTCAAGTTCTACTCTCCTACTTTTTGGTCTGTCTCCTCGGATTTCTTTAAGTGAGTGGTTCAAAGCTAATTATGGGTGTAGTTGGGATATTATGTTTACTTGGTCAAGTTAGTGAAACTAAATATCAGTTTTCTACTTCTGGTGTTGCCTTTTCTTTTCTTTGGATTGCCATTGAAACAAAACTAGCTCTCTGGCCTTTTCCTAAATATTTTCACTTTCTTTGGCTAAAAACCAAAGCTCCCTTTCTATTTTCGATATCTGAGAGCATCTCCAAGGATATAGGGAAAAGTGTACTACATAGATTGATGTGGTATGTTTCCTATTCAGGTGCCTCTTGGGAAAAAAAAAAAGAAAAAGAAGCTCACTCTAATGGACTAGACAAATGAACTAGGCAATATAATATCATATTATTTATTTTCATCTTTTACATCTACCTCATTTCAAGAGTTTACTCGCCCTGAAAATTTTGGGTACATGCCTGGCTGAGGTTTCAAAGGGCTTGGCCCGAGCCCGCCCATCGGGATGGGCCTAGACGGGCTGGACAACCATGGGCCTAAATGGGCCAGGCTTTTTTTATAAAAAAATTTTCTAAGTCTTTTTAAATCTTTTTGTTACACATTTTTTTGTCAAAAGTGATGGATAAAGAGTCTTCTCTTAAACAATAATATAGATTACTACATAACTTATGAAAACAAAAATATAATAGCTAAACTCTTTTACTAAACCTAGACCAATAGCCAATATATTTAAAAAATATTATACCTAAAAATGATTCTTATGAAAATGTGTTACTTCTATCCCAAGGTAGGAGTGACATCATGAAAATTAAAGCAATTTGAGCCATTAGAATTGATAAAACCAAAATAAGATTTCAAATTCTTTACTGAACCATTAAATTTGAACTTCACAAAAAATGGCACTAAAAGATATAGTGTATATATTGCTTGTTTGTTACAAAAGTTTAGACAACATTGAAAAAATTAACTTAATTTCTAACATGTGTAAGCAAAATAAGAAGTTTATTAGTTTATCATGCAAATTACATTATTTTGATTAAGTATGAAATTAGGTTAGGAGTGCATCAATTAAATCTTTTATCACAATGGCATAGGCGAGTGGACACTTGGCGGACCTAGGCCAGGTATAGCCGAGGGTTTGAGCCCAAGCCCTAACCAACCTTAGAGCGGGCCTAACCATCGGACCTCGGGCTACCCTATTTGGCCTGTGGACCGCGGGCCAAATGATAATCCACCCACCACACAAAAAAAAAATAATTGTATTTTCTAATAATAAAAATTTGTGGGGCCAATATACATATTCATTCTGAAGTGGGCAATATTGCCTTGTTGGGAAGAGTAGGTATATTTGGACTACTCATTTGCCTTTTCCCTTAGAGCATTAAAATGCTGATGTGGCTGCCGGAAAGTGACTCACTTGACAAAAAATTGCCATAATTTATTGACTTTAAATGAATTTGTTAAAATAGGGGTCAATGGCATTGTGTAATATTTGGTTGTTTTGAATACATTAATGTAATTTTGAAGTGTGGTAAATAGTAGTTGACATTATCCAAATTAGGTGAAATTATATTATTATCTACCACAACAGTAAACTCCCTATTAAGTTTAAACCAAAGCTCCATTTTTTTTATAAAGAAAATATTAAATTTTAATATATATTATTAGAGAAAATAAATAGACCTAAATTTAATATATAAATATAATAATATTATGCATTATTTTTCTCTAAAATAAATATAATTTAATAAATGGGCTTTAAACGGTCCGGCCTATTGGGCCAAATTATCTTGTCCTAGCCTACTCGAAGATACAGGTCGTGCCGTGTCGAGGCCTTACTTAATCGGGTCAGACTCATGCTAGGGTCATGGGCTCGGGGCAGACTTAATAATTTTCATAAATAAATGGGCCTAATACAGCTCGTTTATTAAATGGGCGGACTCTAAACGGTTGGGCCGGCCTAGCACACCCAGTTTGACACCTATACACACCAATATTGTAAAGGGAGCTTTAGTAATATACCTAATATAAGACCTGAAATTATTTATAAAAAGAACCATATATGGAATTCACTTTATAAACATACCCAAAAACCATTTACTACATAACAAATAAGTGTTGAACTTCCTATAAATTACATATCTGCTATTGATTAACTTAAAACAAGCCCAATACAAAAACACAAAAAAAAACCCAAAACAAGCCCATCCCATATTTTTTTAGAAACCCAAACTTAAATTTAAAAAAAAACCAAGAGCATGTCCCCACGACCTTTTCTTTTCCATCGAACCTCCACAAACCATTTCATAGAAGTACATTGTTAATACCATGTCACTGAAGTACATTGTTAATATCATGTCATTGAAGTACATTGTTAATACCATATCATAAAAGTACATTGTTAATACCATGTCATAAATGTACATTGTTAAGACCATGTCATAAATGTACATTGTTAATATCATGTCATAGAAGTACATTGTTAATATCATTTCATACAAAAAAACCCAAAAAAGACCAGTAAGACATCCGATATCCTTTGCAAAACCACCTCCAATTGTCTATAATTTCACCAGAAATAATCGCAAAGGCAAAAGGAAATACCTCTACAAGAAAAAAAAGTACAATGTTAATACTATGTCATAAAACTATATTCCTAATAAAAATCACATTATGCATATCATAAACTTCAAGTGCACATTTATATATAGATCAAAATATAGAGCATGCTTTGTTACTGAAAATCTGTTAATACTATGTCATAAAAGTACACTTTTAATACTATGTCATCAACTCAGTAGCAGGGTATGAACAATATAACAACTGTTCATACCACTTACTGGAATTTAACAACTACATCATTTCATTTGCATAATATGTACGATAAAAGTGTACAACTGCAAAAACCCAATGTTAGAATGTGAGCATCCAACCCGAAACCAATTGGCAATCGGTTTTAAACTACTAATTCAAAGCTTCATTTTCTGATGTAGGATAATACTTTCCACAGTAAACAACTTCTTAAATGGATTTCATCATGGAATATGTTTAGTACAAAACAAGTGAACCAAAATTTATACACACTAAAGGACATAGTAAACAATTAGCAAGACAAATAAACATTAATCGAGAGATTCTCTGAAGTGTAGTTCCTAGAATAGAAGTATAAGAAGTAGAATTACCTGGGCCAAGAAACCTCCCAAAGTTGGGCCAATGATCAACCCGATATCCCAGGCCACACTAACCTGAAAACAGATAATAACTCTCAAATGATGTACTACACTTATAAGAAGTTGTAGAAGACAAGAGGACAATGTGAGCTTACTGTTGACATGCCTAAAGCTTGGTGTTCTTCTCGAAAGGCTTCACTTGCGTATGCCTGGTCATGCAGTTAGATCATACATGTAAAATAACCTTGACTTGACATACATGGTTAATAATCATATATGGAACAATATGATACCTTTATCGGTCCAAGTAAACCATTCAAACATCCAAGAAGAAAGCGTGTAGAAATGGCCATCCAAAAATTTACATTGAGTCCAAATAGAGTGTTGAAAATAACCATGAGCCAATAAATATTCAAAATAATTTATAAATATGTTGAAGCAAACAGAAAACCTTCATTGCCAAAGTATCAAACTGAAACTCAATTGCATAATATAAGTAACTAACACTGCAGCAATCCCTATTATTATGACAAGTTTGCGACCGTAGCGATCAACCACCACTCCCCAAAAAATTGATGTCAAAACTCTGCCAATCATAAATGAAGCCCCTTCACAATATAAGGAAGTTTGTAAAGAACACTTGCCAAGAAACTAAAATGTGATGAATAACTCAATTTATCTCTAAGAAAGGTAAGTACTGAAAATGAACTCACCTACATAACCCGCATAGTAGCCAATGTCTTCCTCTCTTTTAGCTATATGCAAATCCCTGATTTACAAAGAATAGTCAATCCAACTTCTCTATTGGAATCTTCAAATATCAAGTAGAATTAAACGGGCAAAAGCAGGACAACAAGTGAACAAAGGGAAGACATGTTTTTATTTTCTACAGAACAAATAGTTAAGTGCTTCAGATTCCCATATATCCCATGAGAAGTGTGAATTTATTGAGAAAGATAATTGTTGACATTATAAAATCTCATATCAGGTATATCCAGATTTGCCAAGAATGTATAATATCCCAGGCCGCTCCTCACAATCCCCATGTGCTCATATACTATATTCTCCAATCATACGTTACCCCATGCAATGTGGGACTAACAGAGATTATAAAATCTCACATTGAGTATATGAAGCCTTACAAAACAATTCAATATCTTGGCCTCTCCACTCATTGCCAATTGGTCTTGAGTTAGATACTCTAAATTTAACAATAATGAGAATAGTAACCTAAGATCCATTTAACATAACAAAGAAAATGAAATCAGGAGTAACTCAAACTCCAGCACATATGGGATTAGAATTAAAAATGGAACCACTGCTTCAGGGAAGGTTGTTCGTCAGAGACGATTTCTATACTGTGTTTGTTTCAAAGTTCAAGGTCATATTAGACTGTCCAACTGTATTTTGAAGCTCCAATTGAATGTTAATGGAAGTGCTTGGTTGGTGGCAAAGCATTCTACTTATTCAGCAGTTCTTGAGCTTAACACAGTTTGCAAGGCTTTGGATCTGTTGTATATCTCCTTCAACATATTCTTAATTACTTCCCATTAGGGAATCACTCAAATGAATCCTTTAAAAACTGAGGTTATGCAGGTTATTGGCCAAAGTTTTTAAAACACAAACAAAAAGGAATCCTATTAAGGTAGCAATGATGATTGTAAAAATTTAGAGAACCTAAAGCTAATGGTTATATATTATGCATGAGAGACTAACAGGCAGGAGGATAAAAATATACCATGTCCAGTCAATGTTTTTATGTTCCCGTAAATATTCTGCAGCATAAAACCTAGATCCTGTAATTAGATCTAAATCTGAGGAACAAATCATCCACCAATTAAATCTAAATCTGAGGAGTAAATCTGACAAGTCAGTTAATGTGTTTACAGTAAATAAATCCTCTGCAATAAAATAAGACCATTTGAATGTATCATAGAAAAATCGTTCTGGATGAAATCAAACCCGTAGATATGAAAGAATGAAATTCACTTATAGTAGCGACAGATTTGTTGTTAGGATGTTCCTTCTTGTACTTCTCTCTGAAATCCTCCGTCCGTGTTGATGTCGATGTGGTTGACGTCCCTCGGATTCGACGGCGCTGGAGAAGGAACTAGAGGCATGTCGTCGGCTGACAGAGATTGACACGGAGATGATTGCAGTGGCGATGGAGGTGAAGAAGGATGTGGTGCGTTCACTAGAGCGTCCGATGGAGATGGAGGAAGGGAAATCGGTGATGGAGATTTAAGAGAAGGTGAATCGACGGCGGGTTGCAGCGATGGAGTCGGTGAGGGTTGTGGTGGAGACGACGAAGATACAATGGAGAATTAGACTAGGAGAAAAGCCAGAAGCAAAGCTTGATGAACCTCGCCATTGTTGAAGAAGAAGAAGAAATGAGATGCTTCTTAATGAAGATTGAGTTGATTAAAAGGCAAAGCAAAAGGGAAAAACAGTAATGTAACGTAGTTGTTGAATTTAAAAAATGGATAGCTGTCAATTTTTGGGTTTATTTTGGGTATGTTTATGAAAATTAAATAGTATATGATTTTGTAATAGAAATATGTGTAAAACAGGGCATTTAACTAAAAAACTATATTGTAAATCTCACATTTCTTGGGTGTGATGGATTCCAACATCTTCCACCCTTGAATCATTTAGGGCCTGTTCGGTATTCTATCGAAGTTAGAATGTCAAAAATTGTTATTTTTCTTAAAAACAAGGAGTTCTCAAATTCATTTTTTAAGATTCAAAAAACTGTTTGGTATACAACTTGAAAACTATTCCTGAATTTTTAAAATTTGAAAACTTGTTTGGTTGAATTCTTGAAAACAATTTTTTTTTTCTTCATTTTTTATAATTAAGATATTTTAATAAACATCAAAATTATATTAAACATACTATTTTTAACATCCATATTTTAATATCATACATATATGATTGAAAACCTCAATTGGTCTTCAAGTCTTAAATAGTACATATTAAATTAAAACATTCTAGACTAAATAAATTATACGACCAATGATTCTGAATATAATCCATCCACATTGCTCCGGCAATGTGATCTCTAGCATCACTCATTTCATTAGCATTGTCCTCATGCAAATGGATGTGTTCTTGATTCACTTCAGAGCTTTCTTCATCTACCACTTGAATAGCCAACTCGCCACCATACAGGTTCAACAAAGTGAAAGGCTCGTAAGGCCATCTCCAGCCATGGGCTATATCCCAAATATATTCCTAAAATAATGCAAAACTCGTCTCCAACCATGGGCTAAACAAAATTTTGGCCAAATTTGGAAGGCCACATTTGGTCCTTTAGCCCTCCAACCGGGCCACATTTATCCTAACTTTGGCCTAGGCCAAATTTTTTGTGGGCCCCATGCATGTGCTTTTCATAATGCACATTGAAATCCATCCATTTTTGTGTGGGTATCATGCTTCTTAAAATAATAAAATATGAAGGACCCTAAGATATAGCCCTGCATGGCTGGAGATGGAAAATTTTAGTCCTGCACTATTCTTTAAAAAATTAATATTTTAGATGGCTAAATTTTTAACCCTAGACTACATTTAGCCCTATGACTAGAGATGGCCTAAGCGGTCCAAAATTTCAGGAATCAAGGCACCAAGGGCTGCTAGCATGGCCCAACGAGCAGGGAGTATTTCGAAGCTGCAGGGTAAATTACATATTTATTTAAAGCCATTTACAACCAATGTCATAGTTAGCATAGTAAAACACTTTGAAAACAGTCTTCCTTTAGATGAATCATTGCAGAACTGGACACTTAACCCTCCAGAGTAATACGAAAGCATTTAGACAAGATCTATACAATACTGTGATTCGGGAAAGTTGAAAGGATATAGCTTATAACTACTATGGTTACCAAAGCCTTAATCAACCTACAAGAGTTTGTAACCCTAATTCTATTCCAAAGTTAAAAATTGTGTAAATTGGCATAACAGTTAAAATCATATGGGATTCTAAAATTGAAAGAAATAGTCTATGAGAAGATTATATTCAAGATTATTCCCTCTGTGATACAGGGACGGACCAAGTAACTCTGACTTAAAATATTTTTGGAAAGCCACAGGATCCCTTCTCAGACCTACAACATCGAAACCATAATCCCTAGGTAGTTCTCCAGTCAGATATGCAGGATAATCATACGGAATTGGACCAAGCTAGCAGGATAATCATAATCATTCAGCTCAAACAAACTACTCCTCCCTTGCACTCTTGAATTTCAACCATGAAGACACAAATAATTCCTACAGTATACAGCAACAAAAATTCACAGGGGACACACGATGTTACTATTTAAGCCTCAATTTCAATCATGGTCTTTTTATAACAAAGACAAATATAACAAGGAATAACAAACACCAATAAGAAAATCTCTAACCCAGAAACAACAGAACAAGAGATCTCCTAGAATCCAAAACAATCCTCCATATGTGATCATAAGTTACAGAACCCACGAGAGATATTCCATTATCAGTCAAAACATGTTGATTCATATGAAATTTACTCAAAATATCTTCATGTATGGACAGAAAAATTTGACCAAATTGAGCATATTCTTAGCCACTATTAAGAAAACAGCCTCAGAATATACTGCACTTTTAATCAAGATTATAAACAGTATGAACTTCAAAACATCGAACTTCGATTCATTTAGCTTAATTATGTTGTTTGTGATTAAAAGAAAAAGAAATGAATCAAAGAAGAGCAAATGTTAGTACACTATCCCAAACCTTATACAGAGCTGGAAATCATGATGGCCAAGCCAAGGAGGACAGGAAACAATGTGAATTCCATTACAGGGCTCAATTCATTTTCTGGGCTGAAAGCTCACAGCAGTGTGGCCTCTCTTGCCCTTCCACGGGGCACTGAGAAATCCCAACTCCCAAGCACAAAACCAGTGCTATGTGCGTTTAAAAACTCAGGCGACCGACTATCTCTACCAAAATCGTTTAACATATGTAATACCCTAAAACAGAGCAGCAAGGCAAAGTAGCAAAGTAGCAAAATCAACAAGAAAATCTCACATTACCAACAAACAAAACCTAGCTATCCAAAAAAATTTGAGAAACCAAAAAGACAAAAGGAATAGAAAAAGCAAACTGACCTTTGATATTGGAAATCCCCAATTTCTAGGGTTTAAACTGATGAGAGAGAGGAGTAGAGAGGTAGAGAGAGAAAGAGAGGGACGAAGAGAGATATGGAGAGAGAGGGAGCAAGAGAGCTTCAAGCTTCTCCCGGTATTTGATCATGAGGGATGGAGAGAGACGGAGCGAGAACCAGCAGCGAAAGCTAGGGAGAAAAAAATTTGAAGAAAAACTCATTTATTTTGTTTTCAATAATAGTGGTGTTTTTAAGTTTGTTTTGAGTTTGGGTTTTTAAAAATAGGCCTACTAAACAAATTTTTTGGGCTTTAAACCTTAAAATCTGTTTTTGAGTTTATAAAATTGGACTCAAATCAAATACCAAACAGGCCATTACCTTTTCTTAAGATTCTCCACGTTTTCTTTTTAAACAATTTGGAGTTCATACATTTTCCAGCTCTTTAATATATCAGACTCATCTTTTACGGCTTGTGTTACAGATACTGAATCGGGGCCCAATTTGCATTCATTATTTATTTTTATGACTATTTTGCCCTTAAAGGTAAAATAGTCATAAAAATGAAGGAATAAGATTACATGAACAACATGCCTACACCATGGGAACACTCGTGTATATTTGAACACATAAACAAGTGTTCAAGGTTATATATTTCATCACCTCTACAATAGGTATCAAAACCCATCATGGGACCACTCGTGTAAATACAAAATACCTTTGCATACGAAATACCTATACCGTGGGAACACTCGTGTACGTACAACCTACTTATAACATATCTACACCATGGGAATACTTGCTTCTATTTGAACACAAGAATACATGGCACGGTTCATGTGAAGTAAGAAGATGAAAAGGAAGGAATAAGAAGACAAAAGAAAATGAAGAGGATAAAAAAAAGGCACGAATTTAAAAAAAAAATGAAGTGACAATTATAGATAGTTGGCATATATCTAATAATAAATGGGGTGCATTTTTGTTCATCGCTTTAACCCAAGGTGTATACTCACCACTATTCTCAACACTTGACATGCGTCTATAGGCATAAACATGGTTCCATAAATACAAAGCAAAAGTTAACTATAGTTATGCCTATTGAAATGTGTCAAGTATTGAAGATGATGGTGAGGATACACTTTGGGTTAAAATGGTGAGCAAAAATGCTCTCTAATGTAATAAATTTTTTAAAAGGTCAATGTAATAACTATTGACCTAAGATAAATATTAAATCAAATAATAATTAAAGGGTTGACAATATAAAAAGTTAATATGGGCAAAAAAGGCATTAAGGTTTTTGAAAAAAATGAGAACCATAAATATTAGCTGACTCATCATCTCACTATGACAAGTTTGCTGACGTGGAAAATAGTCAATGAATTTACATCAAAAAATAATGGACTTACATCAAAAACCAAAATCACGTGGGTTATTCCAAATAAACCCTGATACTTTTGGGTTTATACCTAATTTTCTAATTTTTTTCCCCCCAACTCTACAAATATGCATTGAGCTATGTAAGGATTTTAAAACGATCATGACATGCATTGCACTTCCATTCCATGTCAAAATAATTAACCCTCACCAAATATGGCCTTAGTTTGACTTAAGCATTACTTTACAATTTACATACAACTCCAAAGCACCATATACGTAGGTTCAAAGCAATAGTTGACATTTTCTTCTTCTTCTATTAAGGCCAGGTTTGGGATTGGCTGTCACTTTTAAAAAAGTTGCTTCTGTCTTTGAAAATAATTAGTAAAAAGTAAAGCATTACATGTTTGGTAAACAACATTTTTAAAGTGCTGTTAGTACAAAAAGTAGTGTCAAAAACCGTTTGGTAAATTTTAATATAAAATGTTGTATGTGAATAATGACTAAATAGATCGTTGAAAGTGCTATGCACTAATTATGTGGTGGTAGTGGTGGTGGTGGAGTTGGTGGTGAAAGAGATGGAGGTGAAGGTGGTGGTGAAAGAGATGGTGGTGGAGGTGGTGAGGAAGGTGGATGTGGTGGTTGTGGTAGTGGGGATGGCGGTTGGAGAGGTGGAGGTAGTGGTGGTGGAGGTTGAGAAGGAGGAGGAGGTGGTGGCGGTGGCGGCGTGGTGGTAGTGGTGTTGGTAGTGGAGGTGGAGGTGGTGGAGGTGGAGAATGAGGTGGTGGTTGTGGTGGTGATGGTGATGGTGGTGAAGAAGGAAAGGGATGTGGTGGTGGTGGTGGCGGTGGCGGTCGGTGGTGGAGGTGGTGGTGACGATGAAGGTTGAGGTAGTGGTTGTGGTATGGTAGTGGTGGGGGGGAGGGGGATGGTGGTTGTGGAGGTGATGGTGATGGAGGTTGAGGATGAGATGGTGGTGGTGGTGTTGGTGGTGGAGGTGGTGGAGGTTGCGGAGGAGGTGGTGGTTGTGGTGGTGATGGTGGCGGAGAAAGAGGTGGTGGTGGTTGTGGCGGTCGGTGGTGGTGAAGGTGGTGATGGAGATGGTGGAGTTGGAAGTGGAGGTGGAGGTGGTGTCTTTAAAAAATTTAATGATGGTATTTTGGGAATTAAAAAATTCATTAATCGCCTTCGCTTCTTTTGAAAGCGCTTTGAAAAGCAACACATAGCCGCTTAAAAGTCAAAACTCCAACGCTTTTAAAATAATCATGATATTTTAGATTTACCAAACATTTTAAACTCGCTTAACTTTAAAGTTAAGCGGGTTTTTTGACGAAAAAAGCAATCCCAAACGGGGCCTAACTACCGTGATTTGTTAGAACTTCCATTTCTCTTTATAAATAGAAATAGGAGGCGACAAGTAATTTTATATTTGTGAAAAAATTTGATTCGGTGTACGTGATGCTATTTTATTATCATATTATTATAGATATTATGTTGCGTGGGACAAAGTCTAAGCTTGAAATATGGAGCTGTTCCTTCATTTCTTGTGGAAGTACTCAATAAGGTTATTTTCTATTCTCCCCCTGCATTTGCTAATGAAGAGGAAGATGAGTTTATTTTGAGCATTTTTATTTATTTATATATAGTCAAAGTTGCCGATATATCATAGAGATTTAAATCTGAAACCAATAATATATAAATTAAGGCATTTTTCAGTGTGCTAGTCTCGTTAACTGGAGCCTTACTTATATGGTACATTTTCCATTAATTATGTTACTTGGCTTGTTGATTGATAGTGGTGTGGCGGCTCATCCTCCAAACTCATTCATTTAGGAAATTGTGGAAGGTGAATATCTCAAGTTAAAAAATTCAGTTTTGTTGGGTCTTTCTATATTGGGTTTGTCTTAGCAAAAACTTTTAGCTTTTTGTCACTTGTTTATGCATTGCTTTTTTTTTTTTTTGGGGACCTTTCCTATTGAGAGGGGTGATAATATACTAAATTCACACACATTATATGGATGCTAGGATTCGAACCCAAAACCTTGCCTGAGGGAATAAATACTTCAAACCACTACACTAGTGAGTCCTTTGCAATTTATGCATTGCTTTTTTATTGAATAAGAAAATGTATTTTGTTTGATTTAATTGTTTTACATGCTTTAATCAATGTGACTCCTCTTTTTTTGATGATAAGCGATAGAATATTATTGATGTGAAAAAGGTAATACAAGAAGTTTAAACTCGTATCATGGGCAAAGGAACTTCCTTGATCACGAGTTACAATCCTCGTATAGTACATCAGAAATAAAATCAGGAGGTTCCTCGAACCTGTATAGAGAACCCCCGATATGCAAGGCAAAATGCGCTAAACGATGAGCCACACCATTGGCAGTACGACGAATATGGGTAAAACCATCCCCAGTGACCTGTGTCAGCAAGCTCTTAGTATCCTCCACCACTGGTCCAATGACGGACCTATCTACGGAGTTACTTCGAAGTGCTGTAACGATATGGAGAGCATCACTTTCAAAGATAACATTTTGAAAACCCCTTTCCATCGCCAATACTGTACCTGTTCTTGCAGCCAAAGCCTCCACTTGTGACGCAGAGAAAACATTACCCAATTGGCATATGGGAGGATCGATGGGTGCCACAACCCAATAGCTTTCGAATCTTCTCTCCCAAGCCGGAGTACACTGCTATCACAAAAGTATCATACTTAATTCATGGTGCCTCACGAGAATGGAATGTTCCGCTCCTGCAAACTTTATTCTTTCCTGAAGAAGTGATGCTAATTCGCTCTATCCCGCTGAGCCTGCGTTTGACACCTGATATGCTGGTGTGGCATTTTGATAAAAAAGCCAGAGTCAAGATTTTTTGGTGGCGTGTTAGCTCTGGAATCTTACCTACAAAAGCTAATTTGACACGCAAAAAGGTATCTATAGAAGAGGAATGCATGTTCTGTGGGGGCTCAACCGAATCTTCAATTCATATCCTCCGTGATTGCCCGTTTGCAATTTGTGTTTGGCGGAGTTCGACATTAAGTAGTAGCAGGTGGAACAATGATGCTTATTCACCTCAGGATTGGGTATTTCGTTGTGCAGAGCAACTAAGCTGTCATGACTTGGCAAATTTTCTCATGGTGGGTTGGGCAATTTGGGAAGCACGTAATGGATTGCTATGGAATAATAAGAAAAGTAGGCCTGACCAAGTCAGTTTGAATGCATCTCTGAGGCTACAGGATTTTTTGCGGGTTAATGACTGCTTGGGGTCTCAAAGTGGGCCATGTCGAATAAAACAAATGTGGCAGCCACCACATGATAGCACTCTCAAAATAAATGTGGATGATGCTTGGAAGCCAGGGACCACGGAGGGTGCCGTCGGTGTGGTTGTGAGAGACTCCATCGGCAAATTCGTGGCGGAATGTGACTCCTCTTTAAATTGATAGGACATGTGCGGGTTTAATGGAAACCTAAATCAAAAAACAACACGACAATGTGCTATAATACATATACATTTAAGATCACATGGGGACCAACTAATTTTTGGTGGAGTGGTTTGTCTCTATTTTATTGGTGGATCGATGTCTTAATTTCAACTTACATTGATGATGACGGCGATATATATTTGTAATGAGTAATTCGTCTAGTTTTATTTATTACTTGAGATATATAGCATCTTTGAGATACTATTTAAGATATTTACCATTTTGTAGGTCATATTGAGGAAGTGGTCCAGTACTAATTATGAGGCTAATTTTGCAACATATGGGACTAAAATGAATATTATCTTGATCAACCCACTTTCTAGTCTTACAATTGTCCTTCTAATGTTGTTTGCTCAGTTAATTTTTGATGTTTAGGTCTTGGGTGTCCTATGGCTTTTAGGTTTAGTTTTGTGGAGTAAAACCAAATCAGTCTGTAAACCTGTTGCTTAATCACTCTTCATAATTTCCTCAAAAAGAAAAAAAGAAAGTTCATAATGTTCTAGAACCTTAGGAAAAAAAAAAAAAGAGACCTGATTTTATCACCTTGAATTTTTTCTATTATCATTTAAAAAAAAAGCCCAGTCTCTGTTTTTTTTCTTTTTGGTAAATAATGCCAAACTCTGTTTTATTTGTTTTTCATGCCACTCTGTTTGGAGGCTCTTTTTCTTTTATGGCAGTTTAGATCTAGAGGGTCCGTTCTGTTAACAAAAAAGCAAGGGGGGAAAAAACAAAAAAACTGCATCTTTAAAATGTTATTAAATACAAAATTAAAAAGAGAAAAAAGAATTAAGAAAAATTTGACAAAACCAATGCAGATTGTTCTCATCATTCTCTCCCTGGATCTGTATTTTGTTTTTTCCCAAAATTCCATGAAGATAAAATAATATTATTTTCATTCCTGGCCTACCCACCATTTTTTTTTCCTTTTCCCCTTTGTTTTCCAACCCAATATCCAGTTTTTGAGGTTCAATCTGTGTGCATTTTTTGTCAACGTTTGTTTCTCAATCTGTAAGGACCCCGTCGGGTTAGCTTATCTGGCTAATAGTTTATAAATTTAAAATCTCCCAAATTGTTTGACTTGGCTCCTTTTTGTTTGAAGCAGAGAAGAACCCCTTCTTGTTCGGATAAAGAACATCAAGTTTTGTTTTGTGTCGTATATTTCAATTTGTAAGAACCCATTTGAAGTCTTTGTTTTATCTTTCATGAGTTTTCCAATATAAATGTTGTTTACATTTGAATTTCTTTTGAATTTTTTTTAATTGAATCCATTGGATGCAGAGAAATTGCTGATAAAATGGCTGTTCTCAGATTGTAGCCCCCTTTCATGATTTGGGTCTGAATCATTGGAGGATGGAGATGTCTACCCAGCGAGATAATTCTGGTCCCAACAAAGTTTCAGGTATAAATGTATTTTGGAATGATTTTCAATATATGAGAAGATGTATCCTGCAACTTCATTTAGACCTCCGACATTACATGATGAGTAATAATGAAAAGTGATAAATTTTCCATGTGAAAGTATGATTCTTGGAATGAAAAAATGCTTTTGGTCAACATTTTATATTGGAACTTTCAAGGGCAAATATGATTTCATTTCTCAGCATCATGATGCTTCTCCATGCTTTCCAACCGTTATTGATGTACTTCTTGATATTAAACATATTTTTCTACAGTACAAAACTTGATGAAGTGATTGCAGTGTGTTGTACAATTGAATTTATATTAGCAGTTCGTTAGTTAATTGAACGTGTTGCATTTGTAGGATCAAGTTCTTGCCTATATGATCTCTTATGTTCAGACACACCGACTTGGAGGTGCCCAAGTGACCGACGAACACAATCTGGTACGCTATAGCCTTTACATCAATTACTTGTTTTAAATCTGTTGTGTTCTGACTTGCCAAGCTTTTCTGTTTTCTGGATATGTTAGCATAGTTAGCGACACATACAATTTACTCAAGTCAAGTTTCTTAAGGGTGCAGTACACCATTTGAAATAGATAGGACTCAGATCTAAGGAATCATTTAGAAACATACAGTATGAGTTGTTCCAAGGAACATTTCAAATCAGGATGGTTGATGCAGTTAATTTAAAGTACGAAATGATATATTGATAGCTCAGTGATGATCCAATTTATTCATGTCTCTACTTTAACTTCGTGGAGACCAAACGAAAGACGATGTGAACGGAAAAAAGAAGAAAAGATAGTATGTGCAAAGAATGTATGAGGCTCATATAGAAGGTTTACTGCGTCGATAGTTTAAGTGGGAATATGAGAGATGCATTCAGCCCCTGAAACTCGAGTGTTATAAATACCTCAAAATCATGTACCTCAAAATCTCTAGTCTATCTAATATACAAATGTTTTTATTTTTATTTCTTTATGTTTGTTATGCCTTTGTTTGTTGTGGATCTCCCGGTGACATTCTCAATAAGGGCATATTGTATATTTTGTAACTCTTATAGCTCATTGAACAGGTCCACAAGAAAGGCTGGAGATTTTGTTGCATCAATCTGCCAATAGGTCCTGTGCAGATTGTGGATCTCTAGATCCAAAATGGGTGTAAGTATCATATTTGCATGAAGAGAAAATCTTATCATCGATCCTGCTTTTTTCAATAACTACTGAAGCAAACTTAATATGAAGTTATTTTGAACAAATAAAAGTTGTTTTAGTATCTCACCTGGTCGTGTCTTTTCCTGTTCACTATCAGTTATGTTGCTAATTTGGTCTTTTTTCTTCATATTGAGTTGGATTTTGAGTTATGTAAATATCAGAATATGTTCTCATAAAAAAACTCTACTTAAGTGCATCTTTGTTAGCATGAACTCAAAAATGAATTTAACTAGTTACCATATTCCAAAGCTCCTCTGCAACCAAATTCCAGTTTTCTACTTTCTTTGAAGCAGTTGGATTCTTTTGAGCCTAGAAATCATAGATAAATTCATCTTCATTTATTATTAGTATCTTCGCAATGTTCTCATATCACATGCTCAATAAATAATCAACATATGAGCAAATGCATGTCTGTTTCTGAAAGTTCCTGAAAGCTTCCAAAGTGATAACTAGTGATCATCTTTTAATTCATCTTTATCCTCTGTTAGTCATTATCTTTTTACTGAGCTCAATGACTATGATATCTTTCTAGTGCTGCAATCTTTTTTACAACATTAATGTATGCATGCATGCTTATTTTTGTATCCCACAATAGTTCTGAAATTTTCTAAATGAAATAACCTCATGTTTAAAATGTTTGCATCAACTACTTCTTCCTTGATGTATGTAAGTCGTGATTATCTTTGTTTCTTGCACTCTATTTTGACTGTAGCTATTGGTTTATATCAGATCTTTAAGCTTTGGAGTATTTATTTGTATAAAGTGTTCTGGTGTACATAGAAGCCTGGGAGTGCATATCTCGAAGGTATGGCTCTGATCTATGCTTCTCAATAATAACAGATGTGCAACCTTTTTTGGCTTTATCTAAACATTGTATTGCGTGAAAATTTGACTATTGGAGAAATAAATGTTTTGTAAACATGAAAGAGTGACCCTGCTCATTTAGTTCCTGGATGTACAAGCCTCATCCCAACTGCATGGGTTGCCCCTTTGATGTGATCCCTTGTGGTATGGGTCTTTGGGGTTAATTTGGTCGAAGCAGGTTGGTCCCTGCTATGAACTTTGCGCAAAAGCAGTTAGTGGATAGGGAAACCTACCTTAATGATAAAATAATTTCATAAGTATATCCCATGCATGTTTTCAGCCTTTTAAAAATGCTTCTTTTGGAATATCAGTGGTTACTTTCCTACTTTCACCTCTCTCTCTCTCTCTCTCTCTCTCTCTCTGTGGGATATTCTAACCTGATCTGAAAATATGCTAGGTTGTATCAGTGAAGCTAGATGAATGGACAGATGAAGAAGTTGATATCTTGGCGAGTATGGGAGGAAACATTGCTGTAAATAAAAAGTATGAAGCTTGCTTGCCAGAAAATGTCAAAAAACCAAAACCAGATTCTTCTATAGAGGAGCGATTTTATTTTATTAGGTAATGCTACGTACAAAACTTTTCATAGTGTTGTATTCAAATCTGTACCATTCTAAATCAAAAATTTACTTTTTGAATTCTCAGGAGAAAATATGAGCTGTTAGACTTCTTAAACCCCAATGAACATATGTCCTGTCCTTTTCCACCTTCTCATAAGAAGTCACCTTCTAGCAATTCAACCAATAATTCTACCCAAGATAAGAAACAGTATGAGAAACAACCAACGAAAAATCGTATTGGGCAGGCATTTCGTAACAGCTGGGGAAGAAAAGACTCTGAACATAAGACTGTGAAGAAGGGCAACTCAATGCCAATGGTAATGGCCTTTCTATTTAATCAGTGTTTTGTTTCATCATGTTATTTTTTAAATTGCTTTGATACCCTTACTCTCTTTGGAGTGAGGTGCTTATGTGCTACTATAACATCCACATTGTTTCTGAAAAAAACGTGTCAAGTTACATTTCTCTTTTTTCTTTAATTACATCTACAAAAGGCTTAGTCATTCAGAACTTTTAAATGTTTATATGACTTTGGCATATATGAGGTTTTCCTTATCTTTCCTTATAGTTTGATGATTTTCAAGCTCCAAATTTGCACTGACTTGTCCTAAATATAGTGTATGCGTTCATATTGAACTTTGATACGTGCCATACATATATAAAAGAAACTTTTAAAAAGACAGGTATGCTTCAGATATTCCTGTGATAAAGAATATTATTATATTCTTCTTTAAATTTGAACCAGAACTTTTAATTGATGACAAACAAAAAGGAGGAAAGTATAAGACTAATTAGAATTTCTTGTATAGATTTAAAATTTTTGTTGATATGGGTAGTATCTTACTGCTTCAAGTGTACATTATAGGCAGGTATGGTTGAATTTGTTGGATTAGTTAAGGTGAATGTGGTTAGAGGAACCAACCTAGTTGTACGGGATGTGATGACAAGCGACCCCTATGTCATCCTGGCATTGGGTCACCAAGTAAGTCTCTTCTACTTAAGCTGTTATGGATGAGATGAATTCAACTTTTTCATAAACTCATAATGCAATGTTCCTTGAATATTTGTTGCAGTCAGTGAAGACACGTGTTATAAAAAACAACTTAAATCCAGTATGGAATGAGAGCCTAATGCTGTCAATTCCTGAACACATTCCTCCTCTAAAAGTGGTAAGTTATACTCTGAAAATAGTTTCTCTGTTTTTCACTTGATTTATCATTAATAATATAGACAGTAGTGTTGTATGACAAGAATTCCCTTGCTATTGATTATGATGTTTAAGTGCTTTGCATCTTGCTTTTCAATAAAATTTCTGAAGTTATTATTTGGATGGTTACATTCAGCTGGTGTATGACAAAGATACATTCACAACTGATGATTTTATGGGTGACGCTGAAATTGACATTCAACCTCTGGTGAGTGCTGCCATAGCCTATGAGAAGTCCACAATCAATGAGCCGATGCAGCTTGGAAAGTGGGTAGCCAGCAAAGAAAATACACTGGTAAAAGACGGTGTCATCAACCTAGTAGATGGGAAAGTAAGACAGCAAATCACTCTCAGGCTGCAGAATGTTGAGAGGGGTGTATTGGAGATTGAGCTTGAATGTGTTCCTCTTAATCAATAGCTGGAATAGAAAGTTAAGGAAATGAAACTCAGGTGGACATTATGATTCTGAGGTTGCAACTCACCATGATAGATATATGTTATATTGTAGAAGTCATTGTATTGATAGCTGCGTCAAGCGAGTCTTGGCTGTATATTACTGTAGTATTTTTTTTTTTCCTTTTTATGTGTAGATCAGAAGTTTAGGAAAATTTCAAAACATTAATTTTTAATTCCCAGTGATGGATTTGATTTTTATTTTCTATAAAATTTCAAAACGTTGTTCAGTTTGGGGAAATTGGAAATTTATCAATCGACATTTACTTGACTTGAAGTTAGTAAATTGAGGTTGGGGGATTCAGTCATTGCTCTGGCATTTGGTAATTCTCTCTTTAAAAGTAAGTATTCTGAATACAAGCCGACTACTTCAGGTTGAACCATAGGTGGATGTAGTGTAATATGTACTTTGTCTTCATTTTTACTCTCAGTCGACAGGTAGAAGTTCCTTCCCCTAAGAACCGATCGGCATGCTGACCTGCTCATCCGCGAGTATGCTCTTAACATGTGCATAATCCATTTTAGTGATTAAATTTGCTTATATTTTTGGTTAACTCTTGAATTTGGGGCGCCCAAAACTCGAGATTTTAAACCTAAATCTAAAACCGAGAATTTGGGACTGGCTTAAAACCCAGACGAGGAGTAAGGGAAGAACATAATGCAAAACAGAAGAAAAGAAAACCAGTGCACTGCCGACCATGATTAGATAAACTAACCAATATTGCATCAACGTACTTGAAATGAAGACCTTTCAGCAACTTTAAATCAATATTGTATCCAAAATAGTGAAGACTCGAACCATGAGAAGAATACAAGTGGTTCCAAGAACACCCTTTTTTGTGTCCCAATAGTTTGTAAGGAAAGCATAGTGACATTAGGGAAAGAAAGGATTGAAATGTTGACATGAAGTGCCCCTGATTTTATTCAGGATGTCCTTTCTCACAATGGTTTTGTTATGCGGGATTAGGTGTTACGTCCCATGCATATGCTTGCAATTGATTGATTAATAAAGTTTTTTCCTTCGTACTGTCAAGGTTCTCTTTTACAATATTTCTGTCATAATAATAATTTCAAGAGCAGCATCTCTAGGCATATCCCAGGCATTACCCTGCTTTCTAAACTTCCCTTTAACTTCTAAATTTTTCTGTAGTAATGGTAAAATGGAAAGTAATATTCAACAGTTGTTTTGTTCCCTAAAATGATCTGTAATTACCTATTGTAATGGAATTGGAATTTGGATCCAATCCTTGGTTTCTAATCTAAGTCGTCTATTAGAAATCCATATATAGGTTATGATTTACTAACTGAATTATATCAAGCATGGAGGCTGCGACAGTAAATAAGAATTGTATCATGGCACAGCTTACTCTGGTTTGCTGAGACGTTCTTTTCGTTTCGAACAATCAACTTCAAGTCACAGAAGAGAAATTTTAGCCTTACAATAAGGCTCACCGTATAACAAATTAGGACTCAGAAGGTACATTGATGAAAGTAATTAGACAAGCAACTCCAGAGAATTATGCTCATCTACTTGTCTTTAGAAACATAAGTCTATAACTTTTCATTCTTTTCTTTTTCCTTTTTGAAATTAACTGTTCTCCCACATATACACTCTCCCTTCAATTGTAAAAGGTTACCAGATGAGCCATTGGGATTTAAAGAAAAAGAAAACTTTCTTCACTTAGATAATCACAATCAGATTTTCAAGAAACAGTGCTCCAAAGTTTGGCTATATTTATTTAAACAACTAAACTAGTTTGACAAATGTGTGAGATACAATCAAAAGCTTTGTTTTATTTCCAACAATGGAGCCCTATGTGAACTTGTGATTAAGCTTCTAAGCTGCTACAAGAATTGGACTTCTAACGCTATGAGTACCATCCGTCCAGACCAGCGACGCAGATACATGTGATCCTTCCGGTATGCCTCTTCCAACCACGGTCACATCGAAGGTCTTCTCCTCATTGAAGGACTTGAAGGAAAGAACATCAGGCACAACTTTGACGTCAACTTCGGAACTTGAGAGGATATTTGCCTTGTAAGTGGAGTTTGGAAGGCCAACATTTTTAACTGTTCTATGAAAATTGATCGTAAATGAAGTGCTTGGTTTAACTTTGGCAGCCAGTGAAGGGTAATTGAGATCCTTCGGCAACACTTTGGCGGACCCTGCAGGGCAAGAGCTGCTATCTCCGGATATAAGTCTGACGCTCCCCTCATCCAAGACTGAGCAGAGAAACTTAATGTAATCCTCTTTAGAAGCTTCAAACACAAGGCCGGGTTTAATAGCCTTTAGAGGATTGATATGTCCAGATCCATAAGCAAATTCAGCAGGGGAAGTTTTGGTATCATTCACGGGCCAAGCAGTAGTCATGATGGATGATTTGATGGCTGCTGGAGACCAGTTAGGGTGGAATGTCTTAATATATGCAGCTACACCAGCAACATGCGGGCAAGACATGGAGGTTCCAGATAGTATACTGTATTTTACACGCCTTTCGTCTTCAGTGCTACTTGTGATAGGAGCAAGAGGCGAATATGCAGCCAAAATATCTATCCCTGGGGCACTTATATCGGGCTTAATAATTTCAGGTACAATTTGATTAGGTCCGCGTGAAGAGAAGGAAGCAACAACAGGTGCACCATCATCTTTTATGGCTTCACTTTTCAGTATGTTGGCTCGAGGACTTTTGGTGGATTTGAGGTAGGACTTGACCACATCATAGTCTTGGCTGCCTAAACCAGATGCAGGTAGTGGGACAACAAAAGCAACATCAGGTTTGGAAGAGTTCAAAATTGAACCTAGTGCACCAGCTTGATGAGCCTCAGCATTGCCACCAGCCAGATCACATAGCACAATCTTTCCCTTAACTAAATCGGCGTCTAGGCAACCGGCTACACATTGCCTTGCATCGGAGTCAACGCATTGACTTGAAGCATCTTTTCCATATACCAACGGAAAACTTGTTCCATTTAACTCGAAAGAGTTAACTGAACTCCCAACAATTGTCTTTCCATTTCCAAGAACAATCTTGTCAATGATTCGACGATCTGTGCTACTCGCTGCAACCGTGAGCATCCATGGTGCCACACTTGATACGCTGCCCGCTTCAGGACCACTGTTGCCTGCAGATTGTAAGGTTAGTATCCCTTTCTCCGTTGCATGAAAAGCACCGATTGCTATAGGATCCTGCTGGAAAGGAGCTGAACTTTCGGCTCCAATTGAAATTGTAATGATGTCAACTCCATCGGCGATAGCATCATCAAAACCTTGCAATATCGCCTCTGTAGGGCAACCTACAACACTGCAGACTTTATATGCAGCAATTCTCGCTGAGGGAACTCCACCTCTTGCTGTACCTTGTGCTAGTCCATAAAAGCTCACATCCTTTACGGGGTTTCCTGCAGCAGTTGAGGCAGTGTGAGTTCCATGACCAACTGCATCACTTGCGCCATCATTAGTGTAATACCGAGCTCCAATGATCTTGTTGTTGCAAGTGAAATTTTGGCCACCTTTACAAACACCTTTCCACTTCTTGGGAGCTGGACCAAAACCTTCATCATTAAAGCTCTCTGAGTCAGGCGAGATTCCACTGTCAATCACACCAATAATAGTATTACTCTCGACAGTAGCGTTTCGTTTGGCTGTCTGATTGAGACCAAGAAAGTCCCAAGATCTTGTTGTTTGAAGTTGGAATGTTCTGCTTGGAAAGACAGAGACAACTTCCTTCATGCCAGCAAGCCTTTCTCTTTCTTGCTCAGTGAGCTTGGCAGCAAATCCATTGAAGCTCCTTTTGTAGCTTGTGAGCAAGAAATTTGCAGCAGAAGTTTTCTGTACGACTCTTTCTAGTATACCAATTTGGTTAGACAATGGGGAGAACACCTCATCATGAGGAAGTGACCCCAGGTACACAATATATGTCTTTCTATCTTCCGAATCAATGGCTTTGCAAGACAAGCACGTAGCGAAAACGAGAATGGAGAAAGCATAAGAAAACAGGAGAGCTCCATGCTTAGCCATTGTTCAATGCTACAAAACAGTGCAGGTCAAGAGTACTTTATAGTGAGAAGGACACAAAAATCGCATTTCCATTAAAAATACTGAATTTATTTCCTCTCTCATCTCCATTAAACATCCTGATTTTATTTCCTTTAATAGTGAATTCATCTTTGGAATTGAGTTTATTCGTTGGCAAACTTTCCAAGTGGACTGTGGAGAGATAAGCTTATGCAAATCCCATATATGTTAACATATCTGGATTTGACTCCCCTGGAGTACGTTACATGCATATTAATTTCTTTCCATATACGTAGGATGCAAAAAAATTCAAACATTCCAAATATTCAGATTCTATACATATCTGGCTTATGTGTAGTTTTGAATATTCAGATTCTATGTAATAAAAAAGAATGCACAGATAGACGTCAACTAACTATCACCAAGAAGAAGGTCAGGTTCAAACAATTGGTGCTTTGTTGTGAAGATCCTTTTATTATTCTTTGCAAAAATTCATAATTTAATTAGTATATCATCCCTTCTTCCATGTAATTATTTTCCATATTAATCCTAAATATTCAAAACTACAATATTTCGTCTAGGATCCCGAGTCTATACATTTAGGTCCCTTGCATTTACTTGCATTTCGATAAATCTAAGCCACTCCAATACCTAAAATAAGGATGATCATAGAAAATGTTGAAATAGTCTTACCCTTTCAGTTGTTTAATTTTATCGAAATGATATATTGCGATTTTATGAAAAGGTTACTTTTTGTGGTTATTTTTGTTCATATCTAAAATCTATACCAAAATCAAATATATAAAATTTAATAAATTTGTGAGGTTACACAAGTAAACATATGTGGATCAGAATTCTCGTTACTTCATAGTGTTCCATACAATCACACAATATGCTTAGGTAACTCACCAAGCAATGATAGTGGAAGCCTGTAAATAATTTGTTTCACCAGGAAGGCGAGCTGCTGTTATTTTACTATTCTTTTTCTTTATTTAACAGAACATGCGTATATCTCTATGTTCTTTTTCAAGGAATGACACATTGAATTTGATGCAAGAGCCAGGTCTGGAAATAAATTTGTGAGGTTACACGATTGATCTTGGAATCAGCCGTAGATTCTACGAAACCAAATGTCAAAAGTTGAGCTGTCAAACCAAGTTTTAGTAACTTGTTTGAGTCCATAGAAAGCTGTCAAATTTAATTAGAAAAATTAGGTATTAGACATAACTATTTTTATTAATTAGTATTTGAGACAAGCAATATTTCTGTTTGGGTTTTAATATTAAGGAATGAAATTTTGTTTTGGATTTGGCCGAAGAGGAGACCCAAATTCGTTGGCCCACTTTACATTAATCACTAAAAAGATAATTATACCCTTTTTCTTTAAAAGAAAAATTAGGTATTAGACATAACTATCCTTACGAATTAGTATTTGAGACAAGCAATATTTCTGTTTGGGTTTTAATCCCTAGGAATGGAATTTTGTTTTGGATTTGGCCAAAGAGGAGGTCCAAATTCGTTGGCCCATCTTACATTAATCACTAAAAAGATAATTATACCCTTTTTCTTTAAAAGAAAAATTAGGTATTAGACATAACTATCCTTACTAATTAGTATTTGAGACAAGCAATATTTCTATTTGGGTTTTAATACATAGGAATGGAATTTTGTTTTGGATTTGGCCAAAGTGGAGGCCCAAATTCATTGGCCCATCACTGAAAAGATAATTATATACTTTTTGTTTAAAAGAAAAAGTAGGTATTAGACATAACTATCTTTACTAATTAGTATTTGAGACAAAAAAATATTTATGTTTGGGTTTTAATATCTAGGAATGGAATTTTGTTTTGGATTTGGCACAAGATGAGGCCCAGATTTGTTGGCCCACCATACATTAATCACTGAAAAGATAATTATACCCTTTTTGTTTAAAAGAAAAATTAGGTATTAGACATAATTATCTTTATTGATTAGTATTTGAGACACAATATTTCTGTTTGGGTTTTAATACCTAGGAATCGAATTTTGTTTTGAATTTGGCCAAACAGGCCCACCTTACATTAATCATTGAAAAGATAATTATACCCTTTTTTGTTTAAAAGAAAAATTAGGTATTAGACATAACTATCTTTACTAATTAGTATTTGAGACAAACAATATTTCTGTTTGGGTTTTAATACCTGGAAATCGAATTTTGTTTTGAATTTGGCCAAAGAGGATGCCTAAATTCGTTGGCTCACCTTACATTAATCACTGAAAAGATAATTATACACTTTTTTGTTTAAAAAAAGTGGCCCAAATTCGTTGGTTTCCCTTTTTGTTTGAAAGCTTGATCAGATCAGATCTCTCTCTCTCTCTCTCTCTCTCTCTCTCTCTCTCTCTCTCTCTCTGTCTCTCCCTCTCTCTCCAGCAACGACGACCACGTTGCCATGATCTGTGATCATCGATCCAAGATCAAGAGACTGATCTGCGATGGAATTCTCAAGCTGCTTGACTTGCGGCTCATCCCTTTGGCCTTCACCTGCGACTCCAAGGTCATCTAGCTCAAGATGAAGGGCGATTACAATCGCTATCTTGCTGAGCTCAAGATTGGCGCCGAGCGCAATGACCAGTCAACCTTATTTGATCTCATTTTGGTACGTTAAAACCTATATGAACCCTAACAACAATTTGCTTCTTGGTCGCGATTGTTGTGTTTTAGTATAGGGTTTCGGAAATTGGGGCTTGGATTAGGTTAGGTTTTCCGAATTAGATGTTTTCTATGATGATTTGATTGGTGATGCTACGATTAAATTCATTTAGCATTCTGTTATGTCTATGCTTGTTCAGAAATTACAGTAATTTGATATGTTGCAAGCATAAATTGATAAACTCTTAGACCATCTCCAGTTATGGGCTATATCCCAAATATAGCCCTAAAATAATGCAAAACCCGTCTCCAGCCATGGGCTAAACAAAATTTTGGCCAAATTTGGAGGGCCACATTTGGCCCTTTAGCCCTCCAACCGGGCCACATTTAGCCTAGCTTTGGCCTAGGCCAAATTTTTTGTGGGCCCCATGCATGTGCTTTTCATAATGCACAATGAAATTCATCTATTTTTTTGTGGGTCCCATGCTTCTTAAAATAATAAAATATGAAGGATCCTAAAATATAGCCCTGCATGGCTGGAGATGGAAAATTTTAGTCCTGCACTATTCTTTAAAAAATTAATATTTTGGAGGGCTAAATTTTTAGCATTTGACTACATTTAGCCCTATGACTGGAGATGACCTTACATGCCATACGACAAATGGTTAATAAGTCATTGATTTAAGCTTGCATACGACTGATGGTTAATAAGTCATTGACACATGGTTTATCAATTTATGCAAAATATCAATGACATATGGTTTATCAATTTATGCTTGCAGCATCACCACTTGTGATAATATTTAAGTCATTGATTTAAGCTTGCAGCTTCAATTACTTACATTAGATTTGCCTGTGAGAGTTTGCTTACCTATTATTAACAGCTTTTTCTGGTATGTGAGAGCTTGTGATCAAATATATGTATGCATGTATGTCAGGCAACGATCAAATTTAGCTGCAACTTCTTATTATAAAGCTCACTAACTATGCATTTGTCTTGATTTGGAAATCGTTGATGTCATCACTGTCATATAATATTTGAAGTACCATTTTGCAATACCATTTAAGCTTTAGTTCAGTGAAATTTAATACAGGTTCTGCATTGTAGTTTTGCACAAACTACTTTGCAGTTTTGGAAATTGCATTACAGTTTTGCACAAACTGCATTGCAGTTTCCATTTAATTACAATTGGATTTTTGCTCTTTCCTTGTCCTTCAACCTCACCAATTTGTTCCTTATAAACAATATATATACATAGGCAATTTGGTGAGGAGTGTCTGTAGTTTCACCTTTGTTTCTTATGCGTTTTGAACAAGTGTATGTAGTTTCCGGTATATCATTTGATATACTTATTTTATAGAACCTATCAGTTGAGTGGCTGCTTTAGTAGTTGCATGTTAACAAACTAATATGTACTTTGGAGCATTATAAAGGAGCTTGCTTTATGACCTTCCTTGTTGCTGATTTTATGGCTTGTTTTGCAATTGCCAATAAGTTTTGTTTGTATTCACAATGAAACTCGTGCTTTTGATTTAATTTGAATAGCTATATTGTTTATATTTGCAGATGTAGATGAAATTACACGTCCTAATAGGTACTTGGAAATTGCAACCAGTGGAGGCTTGAATCAACAAATAACTGGGGTAACTTTCTTTACTTTTATTTCTAGTTTTACACACTACATTGCAGTTTCTATTTAATTACAAGTGGCTAAATTGTTTTATCATTGGATATTGGTATGATTTTTGAAGTTAATGGAAATTATACAATTGTGTCATCAATGAATATGTCTTTTTTGACTTTGTTTTGTTGATTGTTTTCATGATGGCTTGGCTTTTCTGATTGTTTAAGTTGAATTTTTCAAGCCCCAATGATGATTGGATTTTAGGAAGAAGAAGATTTTGAAGTTATATGTTCTTTTGACTTAGTTTTAGTACTTTGATCATGGCTTTTGCCTTTTTGTTGCTTTACAATTTTGTTGAGTTAGTTTCTGTTTGGTCAGTTTTGGTTACAAAATAAATTACAAAATGGATTGTAGTTTTTGTTTTTAATAGTGATTTTTTTAAAAATAACTTTAATATTTTTGTTTTGTTTTGTTTTGTTACTCTTCCAATTATGTTTTTGTTAAATTGTAGAGCATCAGGGATTTGATACAAATCTTGCGCTTATTAGTGTTGAAATGATTTTAAATTTTTTTTTTTTTTAATAAGGGTGACTTATAAATATCGTGTAACACAATAAATATCACAACAAGAAGTTTTTTTTTGTAGTGGTATGTGAAAGAGGCTTTACTACTTTGAGGGTCAAAGTTCGAGTCTCTTTTAAGCACACAATTTATTTTTATTTTTTAAGGTTGAATAAATGGAAATAGAGTTTGTCATCGGCTGGCGGTGGTGACGGTGGATGGGCGGCGACAGGCGGCGACAGGCGGCGACAACAGTGGCTGGCCAGCGATGGGCTGCAGCGACAGTGGTTGGCCAACGATGGGGGGCGAAGACGATGGTTGGCAGACAATGGGCTGCTGAGAAGGTGGCTAGCTGGCAATGGGCGACTGAAACGGTGGCTGGATGGCAATGGGCGGATGAGATGGTGGTGGCAGGTGGTGGCGGCTGGCCGGAAAGGAGATTACCGACGGTGGACATGTGGCATAGTGTGCTTGACTTAGATGAAGTGGCATTGTGTGTAATTTTGATGTTTTTTAATTACATTATTGTAAAATTAGGTACTACTTTTGGTCTTTGGCTTTATCCTAATTAGGTGAAATTGGATTCCTATTTTCCAAATTAATCAACTATATAGTGTGTTAAAATGAAAGCTTTTTTTGGTATTTTATAGACCAAATCTGGTGCAGCTGGGTCAATATACACATCCTCTAGATTATCATGTAAAACAACACTTTGGACATCTAAAGTAGAGGTGTCAAACGGGCCGTGCCAGGCCGGCCCGCCCCGTTTAGAGTTGGCCCATTTAATAAACAGGCCCATGTGGGCTCAAGCCGTGCTCGTGCTGGGCCACTAAACGAGCTGATATGGGCCCACGTCAAATTTGACTTACGTATTACATTTTTTTTGTAATTTTTTTTACAACTTCATTTAAATTTTTTTTACAATTATGAATATACTAATAAGATTTATTATTTGTTAAAAAAAAAGGCCAATAACTTTATTTAAAGTACATCTAAAAAGAAAATTGCTCAATTATTGTTTGGGTTTTAAAAATTGAAACTTGAAAAATAAAATTATTATTTTATATATAAAAAAAAACATTAATTTTTAATATATATTATTAGAAAAAAGAAATAGACTTGAATTTAAGATATATATGTTATAATATTATGTATTGTTTTTCTCTAAAACAAGTATAATTAATAAATAGGCTTTAAACAGGCTGGCTATTGAATTTCGGGCCGTCACGGGACGGAACGGCCCATTAGACCTAATTACCTCGTCCCAGCACGGCCCAAAGATACGGGTCATTCCGTGTCGGGCCTTACTTAAACGGGCCGTGCTTGAGCCGGTCCAGTCCGTTTGACACCTGTACATTCAATGCGGATGTATTGTTTTGATCTTTTTAATTAGCAATTGCTAAAGTAATATATCAATATGGATAATGCCCTTCAAGGTTGAAGGAAAATGTTTCCTAACTATTGAAAGCGGATAAGTAGAATACTTGGACAGAGAGACTGTTGTCATTGATGCTTAACAGAAATAATAGAGCATTGTCTGTATGACAGTTAATATGATGAGAAAACCAGCTACCATGAGAAAAATAATTGCCCAAGGCGAGTGGATATATTTTGCTTCCAATTGCCTTCCATTTGTTCCAGGGATTTTGGTAGAATTTGTTGAGATCATTACAAACCTCAACAAAGGGTTAATTACTCATTTTTTTTCCTCAAATTTGTACTCGATTTACATTTTAGTCCCTCAATTCAATTATTCGTTCAACTTCATTTAAATCTTTTTTACAATTATGTATATTCTAATAAGATTTATTATTTGTTAAAAAAGAGAGGTCAATAACTTTATTTAAAGTACATTTAAATAGAAAATTGCTAGATTATTGTTTGAGTTTTAAAAATTGAAATTTGATAAAAAAATCATTATTTTATATATAAAGAAAACATTAATTTTAATATATATATATATATATATATATATATATTATTAGAGAAAAGAAATAGTTTAAGATATATATATGTAATAATATTATGTATTATTTTTCTCAAAAATAAGTATAATTTAAGGTCTTTAAAAGGGCCGGCAAAGCCTGCGATAGGCCACGGGCCGGCCCGACCCATTGAATCTAATTACCTTGTTCCAACACGACTCAAAAATACGGGCCGTGCTGTACCGGGCCTTACTTAAGCGGACCGTGCTCATACAGTGCATGGACTGACTTGATCTGTTTGACACCTCTAATATAAAGGAACAACTCTGTCCCCAAGTGGGGCTAATTGAACCAAATATCCTGAAGCTGCACACATCAGGAATAGAACCAAAACGCTTTCCCTATGGTGACTTGTGATATACAGATAGAGGAAAGGATTTAGTTGCAGTTTAAAACGCATCAAACCAGAGCTTAATGGGTAAAGAAGCTCTTAATAGTAATGCACGGCTAGTCTTGTGCAACTTTATTTTTTTACGTTTAATCTCATTAGAATTTCGGAAGTTCAGTACTATACTCCCCACCTCCATCAGACCTAATTCTTTTGATTTTAGAGGTAAGAAGATTTCAATATAGGATTAAACTCACAACACAGATTGAGCTCAAGGCTTGTATTGCAAATGAAAAATCCAAGGGTCCATATGGATGAAAGTATTTTACAATAAGGAATTTTGACTTTTAGACTGAAATGGTTAACTGAACTTTAGAAATTCTTAAGCTAATAAAATCCACATAATTTGATATACTCAAGACAGCCCTAATTTTTTCTAAAGGCAAATCCCTCATGTCTGGCTTTATTTCTGATTTTAACTAGCTTGATAAAGGTGTCACATAGAATCATAACATTCTTTTTGCTTTGCAACAATGAGGTTCTGAATATTGTGCAAACAACGCAGTTGTGATCAAGCTGATACGCTGCTTATGACAATTGGACTTCTAACAATGCAGTTGTGACTTCCATCGTACCAACACAGCGATGCATGATGGGAATTTTACCACAGGTGCAAAAGGGTTTAAAATCCTATAAAACTTGCAAGAATGACAAGGTTATTGCAGTATAAACGGATCTTGCAAGGTCGTTCTCCACAAGGATTATTAAATAATTCGTAGCAAACCAAGTTCTAATTAATTATTGTAAAAGAGAAAGTTGAGATGTTTGATTTTAAGACCTTAAAATCAAGCTAAAGTTAACTAATAAAAAGAAGGTAATATGCCAAATTAAAACTAAAAGCAAAAGAAACAGTTGTGTTTTGAGAAATCAAGTTAAGAAAGCACTAGGGATCCGCCGTCACCTTAGCAATTCTATATAATTCTCCCAATTACTTATGACCTATACATGCATATTTCAAAGGTTAGGTATTCCTAATATATGCCTACTTGGACCCCCAACATAGAGCGTATATCATACATGCAATCCGTCTGTGGTATTCAGATCAAATCTAAACATACATGACTCATTAAGTTCTGTGAAACCGTTTGACAAACCATGCAACCCTTAAGACGTGGTATTCATCCTAAGTGAATTCGCACATATTAATCACAAGAAGCCTTCGTCAATTTCAGGGACCGACCTCCGACCAAAATTGCATCAAATTACTTTTCTAAACATCCTAATGGTGATCAAGCATCAAGAGACTTAGATAGTTTAATCCAGTGATGAATAATTTGAAAACCTGCATGCATATAATCATAAGCAAATTGGATAGAAACTACATATTCTCGCTAAGGCTCGTGGCCTCACCCTAGCAAAAAGGGAATTAGTTACGCATATTCATAATAGAAATCATAGAAAATATTATTAAGAAGAAAAGGAATAACAACACCTGGAAGTAGAAAATCCAAGAACCCTAACAATTGCTCTCCCAAAAGCCAAAAAGAAGTCTGAAAAAGAAGAAGAAACCTAAAACTGATGTGAAAAGAACTTAAATACTCCCTAAAACCTAGCTTCACAAGACAGCTTTTCTTTTCCTAAAAGGAGACTAAATAAAAATAAGGTAATACAAGGAGATCAAATCCTAATTGGATAAAGAGACTATGCATTAAAGCTGCCCATTCACGTTCTGGCCTCAAAACTGCTCCAAATCAGGCCCATAATAGCTTGTTTTGAAGAGAAAAATGTTATGAACACATCTCAAGAAGGCCACGAATCCATCCGAGGTCATTTTGGGCTCCAAAAACGCCATTAAGGGCCCAAAACGTCACTTTTTCCAGCACTGCACTGCTCCTTTATTTTTATCGCCATAAAACAACTGCTTGATAGAAAAATCTGGAATTTTGATACAATTGGGCCAAGTGACTCACGAACGTCCTCCAACTGGAATTACTCCAAAATTCGTCCATTTGATCATGTTTTGCTCCAAAGGAAGTCGAAAGCCCTATATTGAAAATACAATTCAAAGTATCAAAATTCTTCCAAAATATTAACCAAAATATACCAAGATTGGGATTAAATATATACTATAAAATATACCCATCAATGCAGACACATGCGATCCCTCTGGCATATCTCTTCCATCAACGGTTACAGTGAAATTCTTCTCCTCATTCAAGGACTTGAAGGAAAGAACTTCAGGCACCACTTTGATATCAACTTTAGAATTTGCGGAGATCAATGCCTTGTAATTGGAGTTTGCAAGGCCAACATTCTTAACTCTTCTATGAAAGTTGATCGTAAACAATTTCATTGATGTAACATTAGCAGCCATTGAAGGGTAATTGAGATCCTTTGGTGATCCTTTGTCGGAGCCAGTAGGGCAAGTGCTCTTATCTCCCGAAATGAGTTTAATTTTTTCTTCATCCAACATCATGCAAAGGAACTTAATGTAATCTTCTTTAGAAGCTTCGTACACAAGACCAGGGTTTATAGCTCTTACAGGATTGAGATGTCCAGATCCATAAGCAAATTCACCAGGAGAAGTGCTGGTATCATTCATGGGCCAAGCTGTAGTCATAATAGCTGATTTTATGGCTGCTGAAGACCAATCCGGGTGGAACTCTTTAACATATGCAGCTACACCAGCAGCATGGGGGCAAGACATGGAGGTTCCAGATAGTACATTGTATTTTACACGCCTCTCGTCAAAAGGGCTGGCCGAGATAGAAGCATTAGGTGAATATGCAGCCACAATATCTATCCCGGGGCCAGTTATATCTGGCTTCAGAATTTCTGGTACAATTCTATTAGGACCGCGTGAAGAGAAGGAAGCGACACGAGGTGCAGCAGGATCTTTTATGACTTCACTCTTTAGTATCTTGGCTCGAGGATTTCTGGTGGAGTTCTGGTAGGACTTGGCCACAGCATACTCTCGGTTGTTTAAACCGGTCGCAGAGAGTGGGACAACAGATGCAACATCATCTCTTGAATTGCTTAAAATTGCACCTTTTGCGCCAGCTCGATCAGCCTCAACATATCCACCGGACCAATCACATAGCACAATCTTTTCCTTAACTAAATCAGGGTCTAGGCAGCCTTCTAGACAATACCTGGCAAGGAATTCCGAGCATTGTTTTGAAGCATTTTTTCCATATATCAAAGGATAACTTGATTCATTTGATTCGAAAGAGTTCACTGAAATCCCAACTAGATTAGTTTCATTTCCAAGAACAGCCTTGGTAATGAATTTACGATCTATGCTACTTGCTGCAACCGTAAGAATCCATGGTGCCCCACTTGAGACAGTACCATTCCCAGGACCACTGTTGCCTGCAGATTGTACAGTTAGTATCCCTTTTTTCATTGCATGAAAAGCGCCAATTGCTATAGGGTCTGTTTCGAAAGAAGTTGCAACAGTAGGTCCAATTGAAATTGTAATGAGGCTAACTCCATCATCAACACAATCGTCAAAAGCAGCCAAGAGATCAACCGAACTGCAACCTTGATTAGTGCTGACATTATACACAGCAATTCTCCCAGCAGGAACTCCTCCTCTTGCTGTACTGTTGAAGAAAAATGTTAACTTCCCAACATAATTTCACCACCACTAATTAAATAATGGGGTTTTATTATTTTAGGTTCGACCCATTCAAGACGTGGTGTCTCTTAATTACAATCCTTTGTTTGAAGGGAACACCCTTTGATTCCACCATAAAGAAACAGAACTTGTGTTTGGTTTTGCGACTGCTCCCAAGTCCAACCTCAGGATGCCTACGTATCCCATGCGGGAATCAAGTCACTCGTAGTTCAAAAGAAAATTGCAATAAATAAATGACTCATTGCAACGGGGCAATTTCAATGAATTTGATTGAAAAAGTGTTTGAGTGAATTTAGTTGAATAAACCAGGGATTCGATTTGGATTTGAAATTTGGGTGGTTGTATCTAGATTGAATCTCTAGATTGCCTACGTACCCTTTCGAAGGGATCAAACCAGCGTAGTTCGGAAATTGGGAACTAATGGGTAAGTGTGGCCCACTAATTGAGAATTTGTGTTTAAGAGATTTGAATTTGGTGGCGGTTGCGTCTATTGGTATGCTAGACTGCCTACGTACCCTTAACGGGATCAAACCAGCGTAGTTCGAAATATTTGAAAATTAATGGGTAAGTGTGGCCCACTAATTTAGGAATTGTGTTTGGACATTTGAGAGAATGATATTTGGTTGCGGTTGCGTCTATTGTAATGCTAGACTGCCTACGTACCCTTGATGGGATCAAATCGGCGTAGTTCCAAAAAAATTTGGAAATTAATGGGTAAGTATGGCCCACTAACTAAGAATTTGCGTCTTTGAGACATTTGAGAATTAATGGGTAAGTGTGGCCCACTAATTGGGAATTTGTGTCTTTGAGACAATTTGGGGGTTTTTCATAGGTAGATGACCCATGAGAAAAATTGGAAATTAATGGGTAAGTGTGGCCCAATAATTTAGAATTTGTGTTTGAGAAATTTGAATTTAATCTCGTTGAAATTTGCATGGGTAGATGACCCATGGAAGAATTTGATGGTTTTGTGCCATTTTTTTTATTCTCAATGTCAAAGGAAACTAATGGGCAATTAATTTATGAACCCACTAATTTAATTTGATTGACATTTTTTATTTCGACCCAAATATGGTTTTGAGGATTTTAGAATTGATCCATTAACCATATAATTGACATTTGGGCTTATGTAAATTTTAATGGGCATTTACTTGCATCACTCATTGGATATTTTGGACTCTTGAGAATGAATGGGTAATTTGTTTAGATAACCCATCAATCCGGGCCTTGACATTCTTTCATCAGTTGGCCCATGAGAGCAGTGTCCACAATCAAAAAGGCTTTGAAAGCCAGCTGCCAATTGAACCAAAGAACCAATTGAAGTAGTAGAGACCAATTCGAACTGAGTCACTCCCATATCTATTCGGAGTAGTTCAAATTAATTCAAACTGAAACACACCATATATCTTCAGTTGCAAACCATTAGCCACAGTTGACAGAGCTTTGAATTGAGACGTAGAACTGACCGGGTATGTGTTTAAGCTTGGTTCAGGAACAATTTCTTGGTGTAGCAAGAGACAACCAACGGTATCCTTGTCAACCACGGAAGCAGAGTACAGGGCAGCAGCAATGGCAGCTCAAGAGGTCACGTGGCTGACACAACTGATGAATGATCTACATCAATTGGTAGATTATTCAGTGCCATTATATTTGTGACAATCAATCGCCAGTGTCTGGCTGAAAATCCAGTCTTTCACGCAAGAACCAAGCATGTGGAGATACACTACCATTTTATCGAGAGAAGGTTCTGCAAGAAGAGATTGAGATGAGACATATCCATACAAATGATCAAGTTGCGAGACTTATTCACAAAAGGTTTGAGTCTTGGCAAATTCGAAAATTTTCGACGATGACTCAATGTGATGCAAAGAATGTGAGCTGGTGTTGAGGGGAGTGTTAAATATCACCACCAGCCCACAGCCCCAAGGAAAGTAAAGCCCAGCCCAACCTATTGTGAAGCAATCTCCACAATATTCTAGAAGCACTAGAAGTCTAAAGAACAAAGTGGTAATGTTGGTTACCACCAGAAATATCTAGACATATATATGAGAGATATATGTAGATTATTCTAGAAAGTTGTAGGCTAGGAATTATGGAAGGCTAAGCAAGTTGGCAATCAATATTGAAGCTTGGAGAATTGTCTAGAATATGCCACACACTTGTGGCTAGGAAGTGTGGAGAAGCAACACACAACTATAAATAGGCATGAAGCCTACCAATGTAACCAAGAAAGTGAAAAACAAAGAGTGAGCAATAAGCTAGAGAGTAAGTAGTCCTTGTGAGGAGTGAGTGTTCTAGAGTTTGTCTCTAGAAAGTGAGAAAGAGTGCTTGTGAGAGTTAGTCTTCCATTGAGTGTTGTCTTGTTGTAATATTTTGTGAGTCTAATACAAGTAGTTTGTTTACTTGTTTTGTCTCCAAAAAGTCTATATTAGAGTTGTGTACTCTAATTCTCTCTACAATTGGTATCAGAGCGGGACGGTCAGGGACTGATTCTGCTAGAGCTTCCTTGAGTCGTGAAGAGTTTGTCTCTACAAGTTTGCTTTAGATCAAGCTTGTTCTAGATCGCTGAATTCTGCCAACACGATGGGTGATCTTCACGTAGTTGGAGGAATCAAGAAGCTCAACAACAAAAATTACAACACGTGGGCAACATGCATGGAGTCTTATCCGCAAGGTCAAGATCTTTGGGAGGTCGTTGGGGGTAACGGGTTACACAGCCAAGAGAAGACAACAATGACACTTTGCGTAAGTGGAAGATCAAAGCAGGTAAAGCCATGTTTGCCTCAAGACAACAATTGAAGATGAAATGTTGGAGCACATAAGACAAGCCAAAACACCAAAAGAAGCATGGGACACCTTTGCAACACTCTTTTCAAGGAAGAATGACACAAGACTGCAGCCTTCTTGAGAACGAGCTGTTATCGCTGCACAACGCGACATGACGATTGCTCAAGATTTCCACAAGGTAAAGTCCATATGCCGTGAAATTTCTGATTTAGATCCTATCGCTGCTATTGTGGAATCTAGGATAAAAAGAATAATTATCCATGGTCCGAGACCCGAATACCGAGGCTTCGTTGCCGCTATACAAGGGTGGCCTACTCAACCATCACTTGTTGAGTTTGAAAATTTGCTTGCCGATCAAGAAGCTATGGCTAAGCAAATGGGAGGGGTCTCGTTAAAAGGTGAAGAGGAAGCGCTCTACACCAACAAAAGTAAAGGCAACTTCAAGCAGCACTTTGGTAGTGGATCTAAAAGAGATGGTGACAAGGCGAAAAGTCATCAAGGAGAAGGAAGTTCTCGGCCAGGGGAGCTTCAAAGTTTCACGGCAACCATGGTCAATCTAAGAATAATAAAAGATTCAAGGTAAATGCTACAATCAAGGAAAGAAGGGCCACATGGCGAAAGATTGTTGGTCCAACAAAAGGCCCGCCGAGAGTAATGCAGCTACTTCCAACCCAAAGGAGAAAAATGAAGACGATTGGGACGTCAAGCATCTCTTGCCATAGAGGAAGAGGAGATAGCTCTTATCGTGATGACGCCCGAACGGATTGACTACAAGAATGATTGGATTGTCGACTCAGGCTGCTCAAATCACATGACGGGAGATAAAGAGAAGCTACAGAGCCTGACTGAGTACAAGGGTAATCGTGTTGTGGTGACAGCCAACAACTCAAGGTTACCGATAACCCACATCGGTAATACAGTAGTTGTACCACGATACAATCCTAATCAGGTGCCGCTCCAAGACGTTTATCATGTTCCAGGCATGAAGAAGAATCTGCTTTCAGTGGCACAACTGACATCATCAGGCCACTATGTCCTGTTCAGTCCAAGAGATGTGAAGGTGTATCGAGACCTTAAGATCTCAGGGATGCCAACAATGGAGGGACGACGATTAGAGTCAGTCTACGTAATGTCAGCAGAGTCTGCATATGTAGACAAGACAAGAAAGAACGAGACAGCAGATTTATGGCACATGAGATTGGGACACGTTAGCTATCACAAGCTAAGTGTGATGATGAAGAAGTCAATGCTTAAGGGTCTTCCTCAGCTGGACGTGAGAACAGATACAGTCTGTGCAGGATGCCAATATGGTAAAGCGCATCAACTACCATATGAGGAGTCCAAGTTCAAAGCAAAAGAACCATTATAGTTAATCCATTCTGACGTGTTCGGGCCTGTCAAGCAACCATCGATTAGCGGGATGCGATACATGGTGACGTTCATTGATGACTTCTCCAGGTATGTGTGGGTTTTCTTTATGAAGGAAAAATCCGACACATTTTCAAAGTTTAAAGAGTTTAGAGAGACAGTTGAAGGAGAAGTGGGGAAAAGATTATCTGTCTACGCACGTATAATGGAGGAGAATATACCTCGAATGAGTTCTCGCAAGATTCTACGAGAGTCCCGAATACGTCACCAGTTCACTGTGCGAATACTCCACAACAGAATGGTGTAGCAGAGAGAAAGAACCGGCATCTTGCGGAGATATGTCGAAGCATGCTGCATGCCAAGAATGTGCCAGGAAGGTTTTGGGCTGAAGCCATGAGAACTGCAGCCCATGTGATCAACAAACTTCCTCAACCAAGGTTAGAATTCGTTTCGCCCTTTGAGAAACTGTGGGATATGAAACCTACAGTAAGTTACTTTCGAAGTTTTCGAATTGCGTGTGCTACGTATTTGTTCCAAGTCATCTACGTAGCAAGTTTGACAAAAAGGCAATCAGATGTATCTTTGTGGGATATGACAACCAGAGAAAAGGGTGGAAATGTTGTGATCCCACAAATGGAAAGTGTTACACATCACGAGATGTGGTGTTCGATGAAGCATCATCTTGGTGGTCCTCAGAAAAGGAGGTGCTACGGACTCGAGAGAAATTGAAGATAAGCTTCAACGTAAGATGGGGAGCAAACTGTTCCAATCCGACCGAGTTCAAATGAGCATGAAGATTCGCTTGATGGTGACGATGACAAGCAAGAAGTAACTCAGAATCCTTGGCAAACTGGTGTACATCAACAACCACTAGAAGAAGTTAGATCCGGTGAAGTGGAAATACCGACTCCACATTCACAACCTAGAAGGTCAACAAGAGTACGGAAGCCAAATCCTAAGTACGCCAACGCAGCCATAACAGAAGAAGCAGTTGAACCTGAGACGTTTGAAGAAGCATCACAGAGTTCCGAATGGGTCAAAGCTATGGGAGAAGAGATCACTGCGCTTGGGCAAAATCAGACTTGGGATCTGGTGCCAAAGCCAAGGGATGTGAAACCAATATCCTGCAAATGGGTGTACAAGATAAAGCGTCGTCCTGATGGATCGGTCGAGAGGTACAAGGCTCGGTTGGTGGCTCGAGGTTTCTCTCAGCAGTACGGACTAGATTATGACGAAACGTTTAGTTCGGTGGCAAAGCTTATGACCGTACGAGTCTTACTTGCACTTGCGGCCAACAAAGACTGGAACTTGTACCAGATGGATGTGAAGAATGCATTTCTGCATGGGGAGTTGGATCGGGAAATCTACATGATTCAACCAATGGGCTTTGAGAACAAAGTCCGTCCTGAGTATGTATGCAAGCTGAAAAAGGCACTCTACGGATTAAAGCAAGCGCCAAGAGCATGGTACGGTAAGATTGCTGAATTTCTCTCTCGAAGTGGTTATTCAGTGACACATGCAGATTCTAGCTTATTCGTCAAAGCTAATAGAGGGAAATTAGCTATCGTGCTGGTATATGTGGATGATCTAATCATCACTGGTGATGACGAGGAAGAAATTCACCAAACGAAGGAGAATTTGTCAGTTCGTTTTCAGATGAAAGAACTGGGACAACTCAAGCACTTTCTTGGGCTAGAGGTCGATCGCACACAAGAAGGGATATTTCTGTGTCAACAGAAATATGCAAAAGATTTGTTGCAAAAGTTTGGGATGCTTGAATGCAAGCCAATCTCAACGCCGATGGAACCCAACGTCAAGATGTGCGCATATGAAGGCAAAGACTTGGAAGATGCAACGATGTACCGACAATTGGTGGGTAGCCTAATCTACTTGACATTGACTCGACCTGACATTTCATATGCAGTTGGTGTGATGAGTCGATACATGCAAAATCCAAAGAAGTCTCATTTAGACGCAGTTCGGCGAATACTAAGGTATGTGAAGAGTACAATTGACTATGGTCTTTTGTACAAGAAAGGTGAAGACTGCAAGCTAGTCGGTTATTGTGACGCTGACTATGCAGGTGATCATGACACTCGCCGATCAACTACCGGGTATGTGTTTAAGCTTGGTTCAGGAACAATTTCTTGGTGTAGCAAGAGACAACCAACGGTATCCTTGTCAACCACGGAAGCAGAGTACAGGGCAGCAGCAATGGCAGCTCAAGAGGTCACGTGGCTGACACAACTGATGAATGATCTACATCAATTGGTAGATTATTCAGTGCCATTATACTGTGACAATCAATCAGCAGTTCGTCTGGCTGAAAATCCAGTCTTTCACGCAAGAACCAAGCATGTGGAGATACACTACCATTTTATCAGAGAGAAGGTTCTGCAAGAAGAGATTGAGATGAGACATATCCATACAAATGATCAAGTTGCAGACTTATTCACAAAAGGTTTGAGTACTGGCAAATTCGAAAATTTTCGACGACAGCTCAATGTGATGCAAAGAATGTGAGCTGGTGTTGAGGGGGAGTGTTAAATATCACCACCAGCCCACAGCCCCAAGGAAAGTAAAGCCCAGCCCAACCTATTGTGAAGCAATCTCCACAATATTCTAGAAGCACTAGAAGTCTAAAGAACAAAGTGGTAATGTTGGTTACCACCAGAAATATCTAGACATATATATGAGAGATATATGTAGATTATTCTAGAAAGTTGTAGGCTAGGAATTATGGAAGGCTAAGCAAGTTGGCAATCAATATTGAAGCTTGGAGAATTGTCTAGAATATGCCACACACTTGTGGCTAGGAAGTGTGGAGAAGCAACACACAACTATAAATAGGCATGAAGCCTACCAATGTAACCAAGAAAGTGAAAAACAAAGAGTGAGCAATAAGCTAGAGAGTAAGTAGTCCTTGTGAGGAGTGAGTGTTCTAGAGTTTGTCTCTAGAAAGTGAGAAAGAGTGCTTGTGAGAGTTAGTCTTCCATTGAGTGTTGTCTTGTTGTAATATTTTGTGAGTCTAATACAAGTAGTTTGTTTACTTGTTTTGTCTCCAAAAAGTCTATATTAGAGTTGTGTACTCTAATTCTCTCTACAGGCCATACGGCCTTTCCTTTTCCCATTTGGTTGCCTGCTTATATTTTTTTATTTCTGTATGCAAACAAAACAGGAGAGCCATTTGTTTCCTTTTATTTTGATTGTTCGCAAACAATCACCATACAAGGGATAGGCTACACAACGTACCTCTTTAAAGCTTTGTTTCTTTTTTTTTTCTTTTTTTTTATCTCCCGTTCTTCTTTCTGTTCTGTTTACACACAAAAAACAACTGATTTCTTTTGCTGTGTTCTTTTTGTTTCAGAGCAGCACAGTGGGCCTTTGTTATCAGAGAGGGGGATAGTCGATCAGATTCTTCAAAGGCAGAGGTATAAATTTCTGGCATCAATTTCTTTACCACCATTTATGATGGATAGCTAACTTCAAATTTTGATTTGCAGCTACAAACAAGAAACTGATTTGGTTTTCTCAAGCAAGAGTAAAAACTCTCTCTGCTTTCCATCCCAGAACCTCATCCCTTTTTTTTGTTTACTGAGTTGATTCTCATGATTTTCTGTTTACTCGGCAGAGCTTTTATCGACCTCTGTACCTGTTATCCATTAGTTCCATTTGTTTGATTCAAGGATTGAATATCCAACAAATTTGAACCACCCAACAGAGAGATATATCATACCAGAATTTGATTTGAGGGTTGCCACCCAACAGATTTGTTCAAGGGTTGCCACCCAAAATGGATTGCCATCCATGAAATTGATGTAAGGGTTGCCACCCAAAATGGATTGCCATCCATGAGATATAAGGGTTGCCGTTGCCACCCATTGGTTTGATTTGCAGGTTTTATACCCAAACATGAAGGAGGACTTCAAGAGGCTTTGTTGCAGATGCAATTTGACTGCTTCTGTCTTTGCAGGAAATAGAATACTCCAGGGAAGAGAGAACTTCAGGACAGAGAGAGAAGAGAATTCCAGCAGCTGGCAGGCCGCTTCACTGCTTCCCTCTCAAGCCTTGCAGTCCCCTCTTTTTTTCTTCAGCAGCCTCACGGCTGCTTCTCCTTCTTCTCCCCTCCCATTTCAGTCTTTGTTCATGCCTTTTTATAAGCAAAGTGAACAGCAGGTTGAGAGGGCAGTTTTTTTTGCTGAGGGTATGATGGTTGTGCAGGAAATGGGATCGTGGGGATTTTCCACGTACCATGATCTCATCCCACAATTGTTTTCCTTATTATTATTTTTATTACTGACCCTCTTTTTTTTTTATTTGACTTTGGGCCCTTAGGATTTACTTGTCACAATACAAAATGCTTATGGGCCTACTTGGATCATGGTCCAAATTAATCTGATTTGCATGAATTTTTTTAGTTCAACATGTACCTCGGGCTAGTCCAAAAAAGCTCACATCCTTTACAGCATTTCCTGCTGCCGTTGAGGCAGTGTGGCTTCCATGACCAATTTCATCCCTTGCAGACTCCTCTGATGTGTAAAACCGAGCTCCAATAATCTTGTTATTGCAAGTGAAATTTTGGCCACTTTGGCAAGCACCTTTCCATGTCTTGGGAGGAGGACCAAAACCATCATCTTTAAAGCTACCGGATTCAGGCCAAATTCCACTGTCAATCACGGCCATGACAACATTGCTCTCAACCGTTTTTCTTCGAGGGATGCTCTCACTGAAGCCCATAAAGTCCCAAGATCTTGTTGTGTGAAGTTGGAAAGTTGTGCTTGGAAAGACAGAGACTACTTCCTTCATTTTAGCAAGCTTTTCTCTCTCGTGGTTGGTGAGCTTGGCAGCAAATCCATTTAAACTCCTTCCATAACTTCTCACCAACACATTTGCAGCAGAACTTCCCTGGACAACTCTTTCTAGTATACCAAGTTGGTGAGACAATGGTGAGTAAAGCTCATCACTAGGAAGTGACCCCAAGTACACAATATGGACCTTTCTATCTTCTTCATCAATGGCTGTGCACAACAAGCTCATAGCCAGTGCAAGAATAGGAAAAGCATAAGAATACAAGAGAGCTCCATGCTTAGCCATATCGTTGGATGATCACATTCGTAACTGGTGATGAGTACTTTATAAGAAAACTGATTTAATTCCTTAACCCTATTTCCAAGTTCATATAGGAAGATATGCACATTTCATGTACATAGACACATTTGGATTAGGCGGCTCTGGCCCTAACAATTTCTAAAGATGTTGCAAAAGACAAGATTTGCCTACTCCTCCTGCTCTATGTACAATTTAAGGCATGCAGTAACGGCACTCAACCCACATTTTGCACGCCAAACCCGGATTACGTGCTCAAATATGTCTTTCCATGTATGTAGGGTAGGATGACAGAGATCCAAACATTTCAAGAAATTGTTTCAGATTTTACATATATTTGGCTCTGCTGCAACGTAGGAAAGTATCCATAGAAAGCCACAACCTAACCATCACCAAAATAAACGTCATACAAAAACAATTCGTTTTAAATTTTTTTATTTTCCAACAATCAATAAAATTTATTATGATGTTTGGCCTTCCCAGTTCCAATTTAATTGGAATTGCACACACATGATCACATCTTAAGCTGTCAACCTAAACACAGTAATCTAAAATCCCTGCTAATCCTCTTCATTAGCTAGGCTCTCCTCAAAACACTTCATATTCATCAAAATTATTTGGAAAAAAGTGAATCCTCTGTTTCTTTTTTTGTTTCCTTAAACTGCTGAGTTGCCAAGAAATTAAGAAAACTAACAAAAGAATAATAACCTCATGCCCTAACAAAAATAACAATGCAATGCTATGACTTTCATACTGATAGAAGCCGTATAGCCAAAAGACAAAATACTGACAAACAAAAAAAGCACATTGATTTTTTTGGGAAGAAACTCTTATTTGTAGGGAAGTGGTCCAGTGGAAGAGAGAGTTTGCCGGTTCTCACGTCTCAGTGATACTTTCTTTGGTTGGTTGCTGAAAAATGTAGGAAGAGAGAAAAAAAAGGGAAATCAAGTTCCAACTCTTTTTTTTAAAGGATGTTGTGAAAGTTGAGATGATTTATCATCAGGCGAGAGAAGAAAAACTAGAATAAAATTGAACAAACTATAATAAAGAATTTAACATTGAAGCACAATTTGAATTTACCAATTAGACTGATTAAGTAGTAAGCAATTAGAGCTGAAACTAATTAGTTTCAACTCTTCCCAACTTCCAAAATAACAATAACCACACAAACTAATCTTGCTGCCGTAAGCTCTATTGTATTATTGATGAACTCCTGCGGTAACCCTCTGTCATAAACAATAAGTTTGTCACAAAGAAAACGAAATCAAGCAGTTAGTAAACTGCCAAGGAGTTCGTAAGAAGTGGATACAAACTGAACATCATGATTTTTGCTTATAATTCTATCACACACACAAGCATAATCAGCATATTTGTGCTCTTTCCAAGAGTGAAACATAAAATGGACCATGACTGAAATATTGTCACACCAAAGTTCAGGATCAAATTTTTATGTTGTTATTTTGAGTTCTGTTCGGGTATGTTTTGGGTTTCCTTGTTCCAGGAAGGGTTTGGAAATGGACCATTGGCTGGAGTCCAGCTTGTGAGTAAGAACCTGGCACGATGTAGAGCAGGAACTTTTAGCTGATTTTCAGATCAAAGTGAGATGCAGTTTGAGAAATAGGAAATGGTGATCTGAGTAATCTTGCCAAACAAGCAATGCTTACGAGCACATACAGAAGACTTGTTGTCAGTAGAACTAGTAATTAAAGGGACCAAATAAAAAGAAACGTTCGACTAATAGTACCTGCAGAAACAAATGGTTATGTTGTTAGGGCATAAAGACCATTTTTACTCACTTGTGGCTTGTTTTTGTGCCGAACGTGTGAAAAATTCTTATTGAGTTAAATGGAGCACACACTTTCAATTGTGCCAGAAGAAAAGATGAACACACTGTTAAAATATGCCGGCAGAATTTTTTTTTTACCACACAAAACTGATTGACAGGCAGTGAATTGGAAGCTCTAGAAGGGACATGTAACACATTGGGAGGGTGCCTATACCTTGAAAAGCAGAATTAAGGTGATGTTATTGGCAGTAATATGACCAGCCACATATCTGACGTTAAACTACCTCTTCAGGAAAGATGAGTTGTTTTTAGTACGAACCAGATCCAAAATTGGTGTTAAGTTCTTGAAAAGTTACCAGAAAGATTAGGCCCAGATGCATCGAAATTCAAACGGGGCCACCTTCTTCATCAAGAAACTGAAGCCCTATCGGTTTGTTCAGTGATGTTATACTCAGTAGTCAGCAGAGAAGTTGCATAATGCTGGTTCTGTTTGCTAAGTGCTTCTATTGAAATACTCTTCAGCCAAAAGTGAAACATGTAATTCTTACAGATTTCTGATCGACGCGTTGTTCCTTATTGAGTTAAAGCTATAGTTAAAGGAGGCTACGTAAGCTCTTTGTTGTCATCTAGATCTGTTTAATTACTCAGATGCTTTCATAATTTGTGTGATGTTCATATGTTAAGCTCTTTGTACCAAATTTATATTTAAAAGATTGAAAGAAGTACAAATCTTTTGTTACCAAAGGACTTGGATTAACAAAAAAAATTTGGATAATCACAATAAGGTTTTCTAGCAACAAATCCTTCACAGTTTTGTTTTATTTATCACAGGATTTCCTTGGTATGCAACAATGAAGTTTTGAAGAATAAAAATAATGCAATTACCGTGAAGCTGCTTTGCTGTGTACAAGAATTGGACTTCTAACTCTATGAGTTCCATCATACCAAACCAGCGATGCAGACGCATGTGATCTATCCCGCAAGTCTTTTCCAATGACTGTCACTGTGAAAGTCTTCTCCTCATTCAAGGACTTGAATGAAAGAACTTGAGGTACTACTTTGATGTCAACTTTAGAATCCGGGAGGATTTTGGCCTTGTAGGTAGAGTTTGCAAGGCCAACGTTTTTAACTGTTCTATTAAAGTTAATAGTAAAAGATGTCATTGGTTTAACAACAGCAGCCAGCGAAGGGTAATTGAAATCCTTTGGTGATCCTTTCTCAGAGCCTTTAGGACAAGAGCTGTTCTCTCCCGATATAAGTTTAACTCTTGCATCATCCAGGAACGAGCAGAGCAACTTTATGTGATCACCTTCAGAAGTTTCGTACACAAGGCCAGGATCTAGAGCTGTTACAGGATTGATGTGTCCAGATCCATGAGCAAATTCAGCAGGAGAAAAGTCGTCGGTGTCGTTCATGGGCCAAGCTGTAGTCATAAGAGATGATTTGATGGCTGCTGGAGACCATTCAGGGTGGAATGTTCTAATATATGCAGCAGCAGCAGCAGCATGGGGGCAAGCCATGGAGGTTCCAGATAGTAAACTGTATTTGACATGCCTCCCGTCGTCAGGGCTATCTGTGATAGCAGCAACAGGCGAAAATGCAGCCAAAATATCTACTCCTGGGGCGCTTATGTCTGGTTTAATAATTTCTGGTAAAATCGAATTCGGTCCACGGGAAGAGAAAGAAACAACAATGGGTGCAGCAGGATCTTTTATGGCTTCACTTTTTAATATGTTGGCTTTAGCATGTTTTGTGGAATTGAGGTAGGACTTGAGCCCTACATAATCTTTGATTCTTAAACCTGTTGCAGGTAGTGCGACAATAAAAGCAACATCCTCACTGGAACTGATTACAATGGAACCTAGTGCACCAGCTTGAAGAGCCACTATATCTCCATTAAACGTATCACATACCAAAATCTTTCCCTTGACTAAATCTTTGTCTATGCAGCCTGCTGCTAAACAGCTCTGAGCATCGAATTCAGAGCAATGACTTGTAGCATCTTTTCCATATACCAAAGGATAACTTGTTCCATTGGATGTGAAAGAGTTCACCGAATTCCCGATAAGTGTCCTTCCATTTCCAAGAACAACCTTGTTAATGATCCGGCGATCTGTGCTACTTGCTGCAACTGTAAGTACCCATGGTTCTACACTTACTACTGTACCCTTTTCAGGACCACTGTTGCCTGCAGAATGTGCGGTTAGTATCCCTTTCTTCATTGCATGAAAACTGCCAATGGCTATAGGATCTTTATCGAAAGAAGTGATGGAATTGGCTCCAAGTGAAATTGTAATGATGTCAACTCCATCAGCAATAGCATCGTCAAAAGCAGCCATGATAGCCTCTCCAGAGCACTTTTTGAATTCACAGACTTTATAAGCAGCAATTCTCGCAAAGGGAACTCCTCCTCTTGCAGTACCTTGTGCTAGACCATAAAAGCTCGCGCCCTTAATGGCATTCCCTGCTGCCGTTGAGGCAGTGTGGGACCCATGGCCAACTTCATCCCTTGCTGATGATGAGTTATAACGCCGAGCTCCAATGATCTTCTTGTTGCAAGTGAAATTTTTGCCACCTTCACAAACACCTTTCCACTTCTTGGGAGCCGGACTAAAACCTTCGTCATTGAAGCTCTGCGATTCGGGCCAAATTCCAGTGTCGATCACACCAATGACAACATCACTCTCAGCAGTAGAATTTCGTTTGGTTTCGTCATTGAGACCAATAAAGTCCCAAGATCTTGTTGTGTGAAGTTGGAAGTTTGTGCTTGGAAAGACAGAGACTACTTCCTTCATGTTAGCAAGCCTTTCTATTTCTTTGTCAGTGAGCTTGGCAGCAAACCCATTGAAGCTCCTTTTGTAGCTTCTTATCAAGAAATTAGAAGCAGAATTGCTCTCCACAACTCTTTCGAGTATACCGATTTGGTGAGACAATGGTGAGAAGGCCTCATCATTAGGAAGTGATCCCAAGTAGACAATATATGGCTTTCTGTCTTCATCATCAATGGCTTTGCACAATAAGCTCATAGTGAGTATGAGAATGTAGAAAGCATAAGAAAACATGAGAGCTCCATGCTTTGCCATTGTTTTGATTCGATGCTCTAGACTAGACCATACCCGTGAAGAATACTTTATAGGGGAAGAAGGAGAGAACAATCTTATCTCCATTAACATCCACGATTTTTCTTTCCTTTAGTTTCCAATGCGCATTTGGAAATATTACAGCTTACATAGACATTATTTCTTCCCTTAAACTACAATTTCCAAGTGCATGTTTGCATATTGGAATTTAGACTTAATTCTGGCCCTGGTAATTTTTAATGTGTTACAAATTTTTATTTTTTTTATTTTTATTTTTTTATTTTTAGAGAAAGGCAATAGTGTTTTATTGATACAGGAAGAAGTAACTAGTACAAAAAACGGGCCGTGTCGTAGGGGATTAGACACTAAACCGTGCAGATTTTCTTACCTTCCTTTTCAATCCATACTTTGATTCCTTAACCACAATCCCAAGTTCATAGATACATATGAATAAAATACGAACCAAATGATATCCAGTACTCATCATCAAATCAGAAATAGACACTTAAGTTTTCTGTCACTGTTTTCAGAAGAAAAAATTATAAAGATTCCAGTAAGCACAATTGTGGAAACCAATTTATTGCCTTAATAGATTCCTAGGTCAAATGGTTTCCTTCCATTTGGGGATTATTTGATTTAGGGATTTATTCGATTAATTGACTTAATTGGAATTGATTTGATTGAATTGGGATTATTACCATCAATTGGGGATTTCCTAATTAAATCCCAAATTGGATCAATCTTGCCAAATCGAGGGAAGAATAATTCCCTTACATGTGGGGAATTATTCCTCCTGAAACCCTAGCTCCCGAGAGCTCTATAAATAGGAGGCTACACCAAGGCATGAGGTAAGTCATTCTAAATCATTTCTAAGCCATTCGAGGCTCTGAAAATACTACAGAGATTCCTCCTTGCTGCCTCCTCCCTCTCTTTCTCTCTCTTACACAAGGCTCCGGCCACCTAGTTCTCTCCCTGCGAGAGCTCTGTATCCTTTGTTAGCTATTGTTTTCCTACAAACACTCGACCTAACTTAGGCATCGGAGGGCCTTTGGTCAACACCCCCCAGGTGTGGCCTTTTACTCCGTATTGTTTTGCAGGGAGAAAGAGAAGCGAAGAGGAAGACGGAATTCATTGACGAATATTCTTTGGGGACGAAAATCACTCCCACAACAAAGTTGAAATCCACAACACCAAACACAGAAAACACTAACAACTCTCCGTTTTGAAGACAATTAGCACGAATCCAACACGGTAACAATTGCACAAGATCAACAAAGGATAAAACACAACCCTGTTACTAGACTCTTATTTAGTTTGCAGTGAAAAGAAAAGAGAGAAGAAGACAAACAAGAATGCACCAGATCATTCTATCTCTCAGAGATCAGTTTGTTGCAAGCAACAAATAATAAAACCACTGTTGGATTACCAAAAAATAAATAATAGCAAACAAAATAACAGAAATTTACCAATGTCCGCAGTTGGGAAATGATTGCAGAAAGTTTACATTGTACCCTCTGTTACCAGAAAACAAGCAAGCGTAAGGACGAAACTCACTACTATTTACATGATTTTTCTTTCTCAAAAAGTATATATACACCTATATACATGAAGAACAGTCCTTGAAGGTCTCTTGCTCATCAACAGTACTGGTTGGAGGTCATCAATGAAGGTGGTTGTTGATTGCAGTTAAATCAGCCTAGCTTAACAATATCCATATCAGATGGAGAAAAAAAAAAGATTAAATGACCACAAAGTAAATGTAACACACATACAGGTAGAATCAGAACCATTGATCAACCACCTTCATCGATTGACAATCCGAAACATTAATCAACTAGAATCATGTCTTAAATGTGAAAACATATCTTAAGTTAAGGTCTTAATTGACAATCCGAGAACAAAATAGTAAGTACCCTGGATATATGTATTGATCACTGAGAATACTGTATGCATTTACAACTCATGGCAGCTATATTATTCACAACTCATTTTGTAGCACAGCCATGAATTCCACATAACTGCAGTTCTCCTTTTCAACGGTCTCTCCAATTACCAACCAGAGCATGCATTCCCACGAAAACTGAACATCGTGATTTTTTTATCGACGCCTTGTTCCTTATTGAGATAGCAGCAGTAAAAGGAAGATATGGGATCGTTATGCAAGATCCTTGTGGTCATCTAGATCTGTTTAATTACTCAGATGCTTTCAAAATTTCTCTGAGGTTCATATGTTAAGCTCTTTATACCAGGTTTATATTTGAAAGATTCAAATAAGTAAAATATTTTGTTACCAAAGGAGTTGGATTAACCAAAATTTTTTTTGGATAATGACAATCAAGTTTTCTAGCAACAAATCCTTCACATTTCTGTAACTTTTATTTATCACAGGAACATGTGTCAGATACAATCAGAAAATGTCCTTAATTGGTATGCAACACTGAAGTTTTAAATAATTACGATGAAACTGCTTGCTGTGTGCAAGAATTGGACTTCTAACACTAAGTTCCATCAGATCAAATCAGCGACGAGGACGCATGTGATCCATCTGGCAAACCTTTTCCAACAACGGTCACAGTAAAAGCCTTCTCCTCGTTCAAGCACTTGAATGAAATAACTTCAGGTACCACTTTGATGTCAACTTTTGATTCCGGGATAATTTTGGCCTTGTAAGTAGAGTTTGCATGGCCAACATTCTTAACTGTTCTATTGAAGTTAATTGTAAATGATGTCACTGGTTCAACAACAGCAGCAAGCGAAGGATAATTAAAATCCATTGGTGATCCTTTCTCAAAGCCTTTAGGACAAGGGATGTTCTCTCCCGATATAAGTTTAACTCTGGCGTCATCCAAGAATGAGCAGAGCAACTTGATGTAATCGCCTTCAGAAGCTTTGTACATGAGGCCAGGATCTACAGCTGTTACCAGATTGATGTGTCCAGATCCATGAGCAAATTCACTGGGAGCATCGTTGGTATGGTTCATAAGCCAAGCTGTGGTCATAAGAGATAATTTGATGGCTGATGGAGACCATTCTGGGTGGAATGTTCTAATATATGCAGCTGCGGCAGCAGCATGCGGGCAAGCCACGGAACTTCCAGATAGTAAACTGTATTTGACATGCCTCTCATCGTCAGGGCTATTCGTGAAGGGAGCAACAAGCGAAAATGCAGCCAAAATATCTACTCCTGGGGCACTTATGTCTGGCTTAATAATTTCAGGCAATATCGAATTTGGTCCACGTGAAGAGAAGGAAACAACAATGGGTGCAGCAGGATCTTTTATGGCTTCACTTTTTAATATGGTTGCTTGAGCATCTTTTGTAGAGTTGAGGTAGGACTTGAGCCCCACATCTTTTGTAGTAAACTGTATCAGTGCCAGAGATGTGTGAAGTTCGAAGTTTGTGCTTGGAAAGACAGAGACTACTTCCTTCATGTTAGCAAGCCTTTCTATTTCTTTGTCAGTGAGCTTGGCAGCAAACCCATTGAAGCTCCTTCAGTACCTTCTTATCAAGAAATTGGAAGCAGAAGTGCTCTCCATAACTCTTTCTAGCATTCCGATTTGGTGAGACAATGGTGAGAAGGCCTCATCATTAGGAAGTGATCCCAAGTACACAATATATGGCTTTCTGTCTTTATCATCAATGGCTTTGCACAATAAGCTCATAGAGTATGAGAATGGAAAAAAACATAAGAAAACAGGAGAGATCCATGCTTTGCCATTGTTTCGATTCAATGCTCTAGACTGTTACCGATGAAGAATACTTTATAGTGGGAAGAAAGGACATAACAATCTTATCTCCATTAACATCGAGATTTTTCATTCCTTTAGTTTTCAATGCGGGTTTGGAGTTACAGCTAACCTAGATATGATTTCATCACTTACACCACAATTTCCAAGTGCATGTTTCCATATTGGAATTTAGACTTAATTCTGGCCCTGGTAATTTTTGAATGCCTTAAAATTCTCATTTCAATTAAAGCGTGCAGATTTCCATACCTACCTTTTGAATCCATACCTGGAATTATAGATAGCTGACAAATTGGATTCCATGAACCATAATTCCAATTTCATACAGTTGTACAATGACATTCAATAAGGTGAGACCAAAGAGATAATTACATATTCTACGTATTCATTCCATATGTCAATGACATTCTATCTACTCTTTTCTTTTCTTTTCTTTTTTGTTTTGGTATTGAGGCAGGCCTAAGCCAAAAAATAGAAAAGAAAACTAGGTATCAGGATCAAGAAGCTTACAACAGAGGATGGAAGTCAAACAAATGCAAAACCATGACCAAATGAAGTAAACAGGTAATGAGAATAGATAAATAAGGATAAAATATGAACCAAATGGTATCCAGTACACATCATCAGATCAGAAATAGACATTTGGAACTTAGAAGTTTTCTGTCACTGTTTTCAGAAGAAGAAATAATGATAAAGATTCCAGTAAATCACAATGTTGAAATCCACAACACCAAACACTGAAAACACTAACAACTTCCCATTTTGACGACAATTAGCATGAATCCAACAGGAGAACAATTACACAAGATCAAGCTCATTATCAACAAACGATAAAACACAACCCTGTTACTAGAGCTCTTATTTAGTTTGCAGAGAAAAGAAAAGAGAGAAGAAAACGAAGAAGAATGCACCAGATCACATTCTATACTCACAGAGATCAGTTAGTTGCAAGCAACAAATATTAAAAACCTCTGTTTGATTACTGAACAAGAAGTTTGATTTCGTACCACCAGGTATTGATCCCCACCGATCAAATATCCAATGAAAAATAAGAATAAGAGTTTCAATTTCCATCACATTTAGATTCATACCTCAAAGATCAGCACATTTAACAACAGATGACACCAAACCCTAATTCCCACATATCCATTAATAGAGAAATGTCCTTCCATTCCCACGTATTAAGTAGATGAATGAAATCAAATTCAAAGCAGCATCTTGAAAATAATCACGCACGAAATTTATCTACACTGATTCCCCACAAGTGAATACATTCACAATTTTACAAAAACAACAGGAACCCTACACAGACAGAACAAATCCTAATCACACAAAGGCCAAATCCTAATCACACAAAAGGCCAAATCCTAATTCCCTTATGTCCACATAATCATATCAAAACTTCCACTAATCAAGAAAAGATCTACATATAAACGTACACTAAACTGCATTGAAAGCCAAAGATATTCAAGAGTGGATAGTTAAGGCATAAATAAATCCAATCTCAATACATTTCATCAGTTTGCAACCCTTTGCAGAGATACAAATATACTAAATATTTACATTGCCATTGGGAGGAAAGAAACACCTCTCCCTAGTGTGTATTACAATCGGACATACCCATACCAATTTTGCATCTTGATAACATACACTATTATTCAAAATGCAGTTCAAAGAGTGAATGAACATCAGTCCCCAACAGATGCACAATCAACCAACAAAAAAACCACAAATCAAAGAGAAATTTGGATCCCAACTTTAAGCATTACCATCAACTATTCTCAAGTAGTTATTTATTTATGAACAACAGCAGCGCGTCTAGAGTATGCAGCAACGTGGCATTTGGCAATTCAAGAGCTGCAATCACGACACCGAATCAAACCGTTTTCATTGCACTCGGGGCACCTCTTGAGGTGCCCTTCATCTTCATCAAATACCTTCTTACTCCCACTGCAATTCATGCAGGGCACGAACCGCGCATCCCCACAACCTTCGCACACAAACCCGGGTTTCCGAATAGGAATCCCTTGAAGAATTTTCGCCAATTCCCCGGTCTCAAACAGCTGTTTGATCACCTCAGCACCTCCCACATACTTTCCCCTTATAAATACTTGTGGCAAACTCACATTCTTCTCACCCAAAACGCTCTGCAACTCTTTCCTATAAGCCGAATCCATAGATATATCTCTTTCATCAACCCAAACCCCAAACCCCTTGAATATCATCCTCACAGCATAACAATCCTCATATGTCCTCCGAATCCCTCGCAAACTCGTGAAATACACCACAATTCGATCATCCGTGCCTGGCAACCGAATCGACAGAATCCGAAAATCTGGCGCCATGGATTTCGACGGCGCCATTGACTTCGAGGGTCTTAGCTTGACATTCATCAGGGATTGCGATTCATCAGGATTTTGCGACCCAGGTTTCTCCGATTCGAAGAAACTGCAGAGCTTCTTGACCTTCCCTTTGAAGGAACTGCTGGCGGAACGCACCGTCTCGATGGAATTGTAGAATTTCTTGAAGGAATTTGTGTGGTGATCGAGCGAAGCATGGAAATGGGGCTTCTTGGGAGCATCCATGGGGGTAGGGTACATGCTATGCGATCGATTGAAGAACAAGGTGGGTTTGGGCTTACCCGACAATTCGAGCCTATTTTCAAGATCCGCCATCGACCCAGATGAAAAATCACCGGGAATTTGAATTAATTGAGCTCCTTTTTGGTGTTCCGCAACCCTAGGGTTTGAATTCAAATTCGAATTCGATCAAGAAATGAACAGAATTGACCGTACAAATTAGGTCTAACGAGAAATGTTGAAAAATTGAATTGATCGGAATAAAAACAGACCGTTGGATTGCAGAGAAGGGCGGTGGAGAAAAATGGAGGTGGTGACGGTGGAGGATTGTGAGATTATAGGTAGGTAGGTAGAAGATGAGGGAAATTGGGTTTGTTTCTTTTTGTGCTGTCAAAAGCGAGTGTTTTTATGGTTTTGTTTGTTGTGATGAGAAAACGTGGAGAGCTCTCTCTCTCCTCCTCCTATGGCTACATTTCAAAGGGAGGTTTTTTATTATTATTATTATTATTTTGGTTTTGATAATAACAAAGCTAAGGCAGTTTGATTATGTCTGTTTTGTTGGAAAAAAAAAAAACAGAATTTATAGTGAGAGAGAATTGGGAAAATTATTTTATGTTTTAGAGAGAGAGAGAGAGAGGGTGCTTTTCTTGACTTTATTCTTGGATTTGTTGATTAAAAAAGATTGGATTTTTTAAAAGGTTTGCTGATTGCTGACATGGGGGCCCACCGTCTTGCTTTGATTTAAAGACGCGGTAATCCAGGAAAAACATGATTAATTACGCGGTTATTTATTTATTTTATTTATTAATTCCTTGATTGAAGTATTTTATTTATTTTCATGTTAAAAAGGTTTAATTTTTTATTAGCTGAGTACCAGAATATTTTGTTACAACCAAGCATCAGAATATGATAGTTGCTGTCTCTGTGTATCTTTATGTCATAGTGTAATTCTTGTTAGGCTTAATTATGTACATGCCCCCTGTGCTTTTCAACTTGTCTCAGATTACCACCTGTGCTTTCAAGTGACTCAAAATACCCCCCATGGTTGCTTTAAGTGTCTCACGTTACCATTCCGTCACATTTCCATTAGTTACTGTGGCCCCCACCTCTTTTTATATTAATTTTTTTTAAAAAAAACTGTTTTTCTCTCTCTTCTCTCTCTCTCCCTCTCTTCTCCCTCTCCTCTCCCTCTCCTTCCCCACTCTCTCTCTCTCTCTCTCTCTCTCTCTCTCTCTCTCTCTCTCTGCAACTCACAGACACAAGGAGGGGTTGGTGGCTGGTCGAGGGCTGGTTGGTATGGTGATGGGGTAGATGGGTGGTGGCTGGTCGGGGTGAGGGAGAATGGGGGAGGGGGTGCGTGGCTGGGTTCTTGGGAGTGAGAGGTGGTGGTCATGGGGGCTGGGTCGCAAGGGGAAGGAGAGGGAGAGGGAGAGGGAGAGGGAGAGGGAGAAGGAAAGGGAGAGGGAGAGGGAGAAGGAGAGGGAGAGGGAGAGAGAGAGGGAGAGGGAGAAGGAGAGAGAGAAACAGAGTTTTTTTTAAAAATGTACGAAATTACGATTTTACCCTTGTATTTAACAGAAGTGTGACGGAATGGGTAACGTGAGACACTTAAAGAACCATAGGGGGTATTTTGAGTCGAAAGCGCGGTGGTGTCGAGAGAGTTAATGAAGCGGGCATGTACATAATTAAGCCTTCTTGTTATGTTTCTCCTTCATGTGCTGCAATGTTTTTAATTTATAATATTAGTTATATTAATTCAGTCAACGGGGTCTAATCCAGTTAATGAGGTCTAGTCCAGTTAAAAATGACATTGATTTACAGATAAAAGATTTCATGTTCAAACTCCAATAACATCTTATAGTTTAAACTATCGTATGTGCTCAAAAAAATAATAGAAAACAAAGGAATCAAAAGATATTACTTTTGGTTGAGGAAATGTATCAATCATAATGCTGGATGGATTTAGTGTGCGCCCCAATCTTATCCCACTCTATTGACTTGTTTATTTTGGTGGTGGGGAAGGGTGGACTAAAATTTATTAGGCCTCAATAATGGATCCAAAGTTAGTGAGATCATCATCATGAATGTCTTGATCATCAACTCATCCAACCTAAATGACCCAAAAAAATGTAGAGCAATTTTAATGATGGGCATGGGAAGGGTTAAGCCCAAACAGCCACTAGCTACACAACAAAGGAGTCAATTCTCAGCTACAAAGGGACTATTATTTAATTATTTCTTTTCAAAATGGTTCAACTAAACAGATTTTATTATTCTTAATTTGAACTCTACTGAATTTTTCAAGATAAAAAGGTATACAAGGAAGGCTTGGTTTAATGGGCCATACATGACCTCACTGTATCCCACTCTATGGGCTACATTATTGGCAGACGAGGCCCACTGTATCTCCTCATTCTCTTTAGGCATCATCATTTTTTTTTTGGTCGAAAGCCATTATCAAACTCAATGATGGTTTATTCACCATGAAGGCAAGAATAGCTCTATTTGATTTATTAAATAAATTATTCGATAAAGCTTGAATTAGTTGAGTTGAGAAAGGGCATCTAACAACCTATATAAGTTGATAAATAGGGCTCAAAATATAAAATAACCCTACAATACTAAAGGGGTGTATTCAATTCAGATTTTGAATGATTTTAAAAGAGTTATAAAGTTAATAGAGTTTAATTGAATTTAATTGAGTTTAACTGAATTCTACAAATTCCACATAGATTTTGATTGAATTCGTGTCTAGATTTTAAATGAGTTTGTTAGAGTTTTATTACTGATTTTAATGGAATTTATACCATTCAAAAAATAAAGGGTTTAGGAGTGATGATGGTGGTGGTGATGGCAATGGCGGTGGTGATGGTGGTTTGTGGGTGATGGTGGGGGAGGTAGTGGTGGTGGCGATGGGAGTGAGGTGGTGGAGGTGGAGGTGGAGGTGGTGACAGTGGCATCGGTGATGGTGATGATCTTTGGTCGTGGTTATGGTGGTGGTGATGGTAGGGGTGAGGTGATGGGGGGGGCTAATAGTGGTGGTGGAGTGGAGGTGGTGGCGGTGGTGGTGATGGTTGTCACGCCCGAATTTCCAACAACAATAACCTGATTAGTTATTACAAACTGTTAGATAAAAAATGTAATAAAGTAATTAAAAATTCACCCAACATAATCTCACTCTTATTTTTCAAATAAGAGTTTTTATTGATTGAGTACGACCCATTCAAGATGAAAATATATCTTAATTACAATCTCTTTGGAAGGAGAACACCCTTTGATTCCAATGCGACAAATGAAATAAATAATGGAATTTGATTTTGATGTTATGGCTGCATCCAGGGAACCCTTGACTGCCTACATACCCCATTTTCGGGATCAAGCCGTTTGTAGTTCTCTAGAGAATTTGATTGGACTTTCAAAGAGTGAATGACTCATTGAAAGAATTTGTGATGTGGGAAATATTTATGGAATTTGGATGAATGTGGTTGGAAGAGTGTTTGAGAGTGAATTTGGTTAAGGTTAACCAGAGATTCTGTTTGGGCTTGCGGTTGTATTTGGATTGAATTTCCAAATTGCCTACGTATCCTTTATGGAATCAAACCGGACGTAGTTCCTAAATATTTGATTTTTTTGAAATAAATTTGTTGGTTTTGCACCCTTTTTTTTATTGTCAGTGTCTAAAAATTAACAGGCATTTTAATGGGCCCATTAATTTACAACAATCGACATTTGGCTTTGAGGATTTGTTTGGACCACCCATTGGACTTTTGAAAGTTAATGAATAATTTATGGTCACAACCCATCAATTTATTTCCGGCCTTGGCATTTTCCAACAGTAAGCCCAAGTAATTATCAAAGTCACTAGGGAGATGAGAGCCGGTGTGCGAAAAGGACTTTGGGAGTTTGTTCTTTGCGGTCAATGCTTCGTTCAACTTTATATTTTTCCTTCTCCATCAAAACTCCTTCCTTCTCAATTCACAGCACTACTTCACCTTTTGATTTATCTTAGATATTTGGCTGGGGCCCTGCGAATTTCTGCATGTCTAGCAAACCCAACTGATTTGGGTTTTGGGTTTGCTATTTTCTTCTTCTATTATTCTCTTTTGCTTCTTCAAATTGTTTATTTGTTTGCAAACTTGGGCTTGAGATTTTTTGTTAGGCCAGCATCCGTAAATTTGACTCATACTACTCCTCAACCTCCACCAGAATACTTAATTTCCTGTCGTTCAAAACAAGGAGTCTTGCAGACTTTGAACTCTTGGAGTGGAATGGATGAGATTGAATTGGAGAGTTTGGGTGAAACCGAAAGAGGATTCAAATCCTCTTTGCTGGCGTCTCAATTGGCTTTAAAAATGCCTTCTAAGTGTGAAGTCTCATCCTTACTTTGCCATTCTGACTGGCGTCTTCACTATTTTTCTGAGCTTTTCCTTGTCTTATTGTTCTTGTGCAGACAGAGGCAGATTTTGAGGTGGGCTTTTCTTGTCTCTGAACAAAAAGAACAATTGCTTTCCAATTTGTAGAGCTTGAATTTATTTATTTGATAATTGAATTCCATTTTTAGGAAATCAATTTTGAAGCAGTGGGTCTTATTTTCGACAAGACTTCTTTGCCTAGCTCGTCAGGTATGGACCAAAGAATGTCTTCTGCTTTCTGCTTCATGTTTCTTTGAAATTATCTTGTCTCTACATGCAAATTCTGTTGCATTGCTCTTGGCTTGGTGAGACTGTGGCTCCCTTTTAGTATAGCCTTAGTTGGGCTCTTCCTATTTTGTCATCATAATTTGCATACACGTCCTGTCTTGGTGGCTTGTGTTGACATTCAAGACTTGGAAGTCCACTTGCTGACATATTTGTATTTGAAAACCCTTGAATTATGGCTTTGGCAGTGTTTGGTTTCGAGATGAACACCCTTCTTTTGAAAAGTACAAAAGTCACGAATTTGGCTTTTATCCATTGTGTATTGCTTGAGTTCTCCATCTATTTGCTACTTTTTGTGCACTGCAGTCTTCCACCAAATGGGTTTTGTCATTGTCCAATGTATGTGCTTAAAGACCTTCAGATAATTAAAACTTTCCTTCTCTTCTTTTTTGTGTAGACTTGACAAGAAGACTCTTTGTGCAACGGGTTTCTTCACTTTTGGTCTAAAGACCAAATTTGGTTTGAAGGAGAATTGCTGGCAGCAAGTTGTGCATCCATTGAAGTCTACTCCTTTTGCATATGGCAAGTCTTTCCTTTTCCTTGTTTGAATTTTGTGGCAACAGCATGATGCTCTGGTTGGTGCATTCTTTTCTTTCTGAGTTTGAAATGAATTTCTGAGGCTTTGCATATTTCATTTTGCAGACTGAGATCTTTGGGAGGGCTATCATACTGCCAATTGAGGTGCTACCTTTGTTTCATTTCTTTTGTCTCATTTGCCTCATGTCTTGCCAGCAACAAAGTGAGAAACTGCATTGATGATGATGCCTGCACGCCCACATCGCTTGTAGAAATATTAGAGAGGCATAACTCGAAGAATGAAAGAGCCGCATGACTTGTTGGGATTGGACTTGCACAGTTTGATATTGGCATCGGGTTCAAGATTTGTTGTGGATGAACGAGACAACCGTGAAGCTTTAAATGCATATTGGACCTGAAAACAGGAAGACTTGATTGAGAGGCTCCTTTGGTACAGCACATGAGTCGCCTCCTTTTTTTGGATTTGTTATCTGTGTGCTGTCATTGACACAAGTTGCTGGCAGAACTCTATGTCCATTTTAACTTTACTGCTTTTCTTCATTTTGCTTCTGCGGTCTCTAAAGTTTGAGAAGTCCTGCTGGCAACAATTTGAAGACGTGAAGGTGAGTTTGCTGTTTGTCTTCTTTGTGTTTGGGAAGGCTTGTTGCATGCGTCTTTGTTCCAGGGACTGTCTTTATGACTTGTGCTAGCACCGGTAGCCATTTTCATGCTCAGGATATATTTTTGCAGATTTGGAGAGATGGGTTGAACTGTACTACCAAGCCTTTCGTCTGCTTTTGGTACCTATGAACACCTGCAAGGCGTTCATAGCACTCGATACAGTGGGGTTTTTGCTGAAGCCCATCTATACATTCACAACGAGAGGTCCTTGCGGGAGCTCTCTTTGTATATGCAGCACAGTCACCATCATTTTGAGAAGATTTATTTTCCTCTTCCAAGACTTTTCAAGCTTCTGTACAAGAGCTTTTCTGCTTTTCTTTTTGCCTGCAAATTAGTTTGTATATAGAAGAATGCTCAAATGAATAAATCATTTTATACCTTGTATTGCGACAGAGTTGTGTATCACTTGATTCTCTTTCTTTCTTCTTGCGTCTCTTTCTTTCTTCTTCGTATCTTCTTTGTATTTCTGCAGCAGATTGGTGCTTTTCTCTCTGTGTGTTCTGCCCCTTTATGTTCAGCATAGACCCCTTTTTATAGACCAAGCGAGACTGAGAGAAATGAAGCCGGTTATTCACGTACTGAGTGGGTATGTGGGAAGAGTAACTTCCCACTTTCAGTCAGCCTTCTAGCTGTTGAAAATTGGCTCACCATAGAAGGAATGATGGAATCCTTATCAGATTTGGACTAGGTTTTCTCATTGTTTAGGAATCCTTGTCAGATTTAGATTGGATCTTCTAATTGTTTTGGGATCCTTTAGGTTTCTTATTCCTTGTATGATTGTACTAAAGCCCTATACTTATAAATAGGCACTTTAGGACTAGGTTTTTAATAAGCATAAGAAGCACAAATAGAGAGGAAAATTCAAGAGTGAATTTTCAAGGGAGAAACACAAGACAGAATTCAAGGGTGAATTCTTGAGTATTTCCAAGGGTGAGAGAAAAGAGATCTAGGGTTCTTGTGAGAGCTAAGGGGGTTCTTGATTGTAACCAAAGTTGTTCTTACATACTAGTGAATTTCTCGGGTGGATCACCAAGAGGACGTAGGCAGGAAGCCGAACCTCTATAAATCTTTGTGTTCTTGTGGGTGTGTTTACTTTGGGGTTTGGTGTGTGTTTTATTCTCAAGGGGTTTGTGTGTGCCGTCGCATAGTCCATCAACGACAAGGTCTTTGAGTGTTTTCGCCCAACAAGTGATATCAGAGCCGCGGTTGCGGTGGGTATTGGTTTATGCCCAGGAGCTCTTATAGTCTTAAGAGCGTTTGCAAGTGTTGACGATGGCGGGCGACAAGAAGACACCACAAATGTATAGCACAAAGGTCGAGTTAAAGCCGTTCACCGGCAAGGAGAACTTCACGCTTTGGCAAAGGAGAATGAAGCATGTCCTTAAGCAGCAGGGTCTCAGCAAAGTCTTGGCAGGCAAGGAGAAGAAGCCGTCAACCATGACAGATACGGATTGGGATGACCTAGATGAGCTTGCTAGAGGATCCATCGAACAACATCTAACTGATGAGGTGTTGTGTAATGCAATGGAAGACACCGCGAAGTAGACATGGGAAAAGCTAGAAGAGATGTTTGCGGCAAAATCGTTGTCCAACAAGCTTTTCTTGAAGGAGGAGCTCCACTCTTTAAAGATGGAGGAGGGCGCAAATATGATGGAGCATGTTAGCGCATTTAATAGGTGTATTCTCCAATTCGCGGAAAAGCCTTCCATGAAGGTAGATACCGAGCCCTTCCCCCCACCTGTAATAAGCATGGTGAACGTCAACTTCATAGTCGAGTCTGGCAAAGAGGATGCTACCAAATCGCGCCGAGGTACTGTTTTTGATCGTTTGGGGGCAGGGACCTCTCGTAATACGAGCGACCGAAAGGAGATCATCCCAAAGCACCCCAGAACGTTCAAACCACCAATGGTACAAGATGACCGATGGTATCAAGCTCGCTCTGGGGGAAAAGTTGAGCCGTTAACAAAAACTCAGTTAAGAAAAATGCAGAGGCAGGCTCAACAGGCGAGCGCCCGGAATAGCGACAGAAGGGAGAGACGAGCCATCAATCCTCGGTTCGGGCCAGTCCTAAAGACTGGCATCCCCGACCAAACAGCAGGGAGCCGAACGTTGTGAACCGTGACAGAACGGGATTAAAAACTGCTACCAAGCAAAAAGACCGAAGAGGCTGTGATCGATGTATATCGCGGTAAGGATTCTCCCTTTTCGCCGAACGGCTTATCTTTCCTTCAAGAGTTTCACAAAGAACATTCGGCCATCGACTTATACGGCATGATACCTGAGAACTGAGAAATCGTGGAATTCGCACTAAAGAATGCTAGGGCAGAAGAGCTCCTCATTACTCGGAATTCTGATTCGGCCGTGAAAGCTCTGTACCAGGCAAATCGAGAGGCGAGAGCAAAAGGGTTGACAGGTTATCAACCTGATATGAAAGACTTGGAATCCAAAGCTCCCTTTTCTAAAGATGATTTGGTTTACTTGCGACGGTACTTCTCCGTAACACCGGCCAACATCATGTTCGGCCATACAGCGGAGGAGAAAGTCCGGATTGACCTGCTGGACGAGTATCTCACGGTGCGGGACTCTCTGATAAAAGCCAAGCGACTTCTTGAAAAGGAGGCTGAACAGTCGGACATTCCGGGGGGGCCGCTCGGCAACCAGATAAGGAAGACGCTTGGGGGCAAAGGTGATAACACGGTCGAAGCAATGGCCGAAGGAAGTCAAGAGGAATTGGAGGAGATAAACATGGGCATGGTTCTGGTGTTGCCCGATGAGTTCTCGGCCCCAGAAGATCAAGGTAGTAGCCTCGAGAACGACATAATGGAGGAACAGCCAACAACTAGGCCGAAATCGAAGGAAGAATTGTTGGCAATGGCTTTTGGCGAAGCCATACCAAGGGGTGAGCCGAACGAGTATCGGCACTTGAAACCGCTATACATATCGGCCCATGTAGAAGGAATACCTGTGACCAAGGTCTTTGTCGACTGTGGCACCACGGTTAATATCCTCCCTCTTTCATTGATGAAGAAGATAGGCAAAACTAGGGAGGACCTCATTCCTAGTGACGTGGTCATGAGCAGTTTTGTCGGCGATAAATCCAAAACAGTCAGTGGCCGACCAGACAAGGGTCTCGGCCTTTTATGTGGTGGAATCCAATGTCGATTACAACATCCTACTCGGCCGAGATTGGATCCATCAATCCGGGTGCATACCGTCCTCCCTTTTCCAATTGTTGTTTTTCTGGGACGGCCAGAGGGTGTCTATACACCAGGCCGACAAAAAGCCGTTCGAAGCAAATGCCGTGCAAGCGAGAATCTATGACGATGATATCGGGTGGGTTGTCCTCACCGGCCATGACGCAAACGGCCGGCCAACCAAGGTGTCGGCTAAGAAGGTCTTGGAATTAGGCGCCGAAAACGTCCAGCAGGACTCGGCGCGCGAAGTATTGATCGACCTCACCAACCTGTATTAATGTCAGACAAAGCAACAAAAGAAGAAGGGGTAGCGGCCGTCGCCGACTTGCAAGAAAGGTTATTAGAACACTGGGCTGAAGAATCCTTGCGACCGAACTCGCCGATCAACTTAATCGAATTTTTACACGAATCAGACAATGGTGATGTTTTAACTATCGACGACTTGGACCCTGCACCGGTCGAGATGGAGGATGATCACCCCGAGGTCCAGGACCCTTTGTTAGAAATAAATATTGGTACTAAGGCCGAACCACGGCCTCTCTTTGTAAGCGAGTTACTAGATCCAGAGTTGAAGGCCGAGATTATCGGCCTGCTCTGTGAATATAAAGACTGTTTTGCTTGGGATTATCATGAGATGCCGGGTTTACCGAGGAGTTTGGTCGAACATGAATTAAAAATCAAGGAAGGGTTCAAACCTTTCCAACAACCACCAAGGCGTTTCTCGGCCGAGGTACAATTGGAAGTAAAAGAAGAAATTAAACGCCTTTTGGATGCCGGCTTCATTCGTACGGCCCGATACGTTGAATGGTTAGCTAACATCGTGCTAGTTTTAAAGAAAACTGGGGCATTAAGGGTTTGCACAGATTATAGAAATTTAAATCTAGCAACTCCTAAAGATGAGTACCCCATGCCAATGGCCGATCTATTGGTAGATGGGGCCTCAAAACACGAACTTCTGTCATTCATGGATGGTCATGCAGGGTATAATCAGATCTTCATTGCCGAGGCCGATGTCCACAAAACTGCGTTTAGATGCCTTGGAGCTATCGGAACCTACGAGTGGGTAGTCATGCCGTTCGGTCTGAAAAATGCTGGAGCCACATACCAACGAGCTATGAATCTCATCTTTCATGACTTAATCGGCCGAACGGTGGAAGTCTACATCGACGACGTGGTCGTCAAGTCCACATCTAAAGCCAATCATGTGGAGCATCTCCGACAAGCGTTCAAACGGATGTGGGCGCACGGTCTGAAGATGAACCCGAAGAAGTGCGCATTTGGTGTCACGGACGGGAATTTCCTCGGTTTCTTGGTTCACCACCACCGCGAACCAAGAAAGAGCTTCAATCCTTCCTAGGCAATGTCAATTTCCTAAGGCGTTTTGTGTCCAACTTAGCGGGTAAAATTCGGTCGCTGTCTTCCTTGCTGAAATTAAAGGAGGTGGATAGGTTCATTTGGAAGGCCGAGCACCAGGCCGCCTTCGACGAAATCAAGCGGTACTTATCCCAACCACCGGTCCTCATGCCGCCAAAGCGAGGGAAGCCTTTAAGGCTTTATATCGCGGCCTCCGAAGAATCCATTGGGTGGTTGTTGACACAAAATAACGACTTGGGACTGGAGCAAGCGGTACACTATCTCAGCCGGACCCTTAATATGGCCGAGCTCAACTACCCATCAGTCGAAAAGCTTTGTTTAGCACTTTACTTTGCGGCCACCAAGCTGCGCCATTATATGCTTCCCTCGGTCGTCCAAATCATATCAAAAACCGACCTTATCAAATACATGCTCACTTGGCCAATCATTCGCGGCCGAATTGGGAAGTGGACCATGGCCCTCTCTGAGTTCACTTTTCAATATGTGGCGCAGAAGTCAGTTAAAGGACAAGCTTTGGCCGATTTCTTAGCTCATCACCCGGGTCAAGAAGCGCAGGAAGAGACCGAGGTCGAGATTGGCATGGCCCGAATGGAGAAAAATTACTGGACCATGTACTTTGACGGATCGAGCACCGAATCCGTATCCGGAGCCGGGGTGGTCATCGAGTCGCCACAGGGCCAAAGGTGGCAGTTTGCCTTTCAGCTCAACTTTAAATGCACCAACAACCAGGCCGAGTACGAAGCACTTATCATCGGCCTCGAAATCTTAAAAGAAATGAAGGTACCCGGGTGTTGGTTTATGGCGATTCGTAGTTGGTGATTAATCAGTTGACTGGGGAGTACCAGTGCACGAGCGAGAATTTGGCTACGTATTATGTGACGGCCCTTAACTCGGCCGAGTGGTTTTCAAGGATTTCATTCACCCATGTGCCGCGCACAGAGAACCACGAGGCCAATGAGATGGCGCAAATAGGGTCCGGCGTAAGCATCCCCGATGGCAGTCCTGACTGCGTGATAAAGATTGAAAAGCGAACCCTGCCGGCCTTGGCCGAACGAGGGATGGCCACACAAATGTCATATGCCGAGCTTACCGAACAAATCGAAATGGCCGAGGAGGATTGGCGATACTCTATAGTTAGATACCTTCGTGACCCATCTGGCAACCACGAGAAGACTATTCGCTTTCGAGCACGATTGTACATGATTTATCAGAACGAGTTATACCGGAAGGGTTCTGACGACTTTCTATTACTTTGTCTCGGCAACAAAGAGGCAAAGACGGTTATGGGGGAAGCCCACGAAGCAATTTGCAGAGCTCACCAGTCTGGGATAAAAATGAGGTGGTTGGTCAGAAGACACGGCTACTATTGGTCGACTATTTTAAAAGATTGCATCGAGTACGCTAAAGGTTGCATTAAGTGCCAAAACTACGGTCCTATACAGAGAGTACCGGCCGAAGTTTTGCATCCCATTACTAAGCCCTGACCGTTCAGGGGATGGGCCGTGGACATTATAGGGAAAATTTATCCGGCCGCATCCAATCAACACGCGTGGATACTCGTGGCGACCGATTACTTTACCAAATGGGTGGAAGCGGAATCATATCGGTCAATCTCTAGCGCCGAGGTGGTCAGGTTCTTCGAGAGACACATTGTTCACAGATTCGGTATTCCAGAGACTATCATGGCAAATAACGGCCCGGTCTTCGCTTCGGCCGAAACCCAAGGGTACGCCGAAAAGATGGGGATTAAATTGATCCACTCGACTCCTTACTACCCCCAATCCAACGACCAGGCCGAGTCGAGCAACAAGGTTATCAAAAATATTCTAGAGAAGATGATTGACGAAAAGCCTAGAGCATGGCATGACTTATGACTTGTTGCCTGAAACTCTTTGGGCATATCGGACCTCAAAGCGCTCGGCTACCGGTACTTCTCCTTACCCTCTAACCTACGGTCATGACGCAATTTTGCCAATGGAGTTGAAGGTTCGGTCTCTTCGTATTACCGAGCAACATGGGCCGAAAAGGAAAGAGTACACGCAGGCTATGGTTCAAGAATTGGAGGATTTGGAACAAAAAAGGATGGACGCGTATAATTTGATGCAAGCAAAGAAATGGATAGCCGCTCGAGCATACAACAAGAAGATTAAAGTTAAGGTTTTTGCCGAAGGGGATTTAGTGTGGCGATCCGTTCTTCCTATCGGGACCAAGGATCCACGGCTCGGCAAGTTTTCGCCAAATTGGGAGGGACCATTTATTATCGACCGAATTCTCGGCCGAGGAGCATTTCAGTTAAAGGATAAAGACGGCGAAAGACATGAATTGCCAATTAACGGTCAATACTTGAAGAAATATGTCCCATCGATATGGGAAACAACCAAGATAAGTGAGCAATGACGAGATTGTGTGGACGAATCAGTAATGGTTAGTAGGTTGCAAAAAGATGTGCAATTGAATAAAATTGTAATTCTATAAATATGCGAAATCGGTTTGGTTTACAAGGCTGAACTAAAGTTAAAATAAAATTACAAGCTACACACCCTCGCTAAACATTCCCCAGATCAGACAGGTGATCTTTCTCCAGGCAATGTCCCCGCTGTCCATGTCGGCCAACCACCGAGCCCTTATTAACTTCCGCTCGGCCAAAACCTTCTTTTTCTCTGCGGCCTCTTTCAGTAGTTGCTTGGCCGAGGATTTTAGTTCAGAGCCCACCGCGTTTGCATGATTAAGTCTTTCAACGATAAGTGCGCGGCGGGCTTGGAGTTCGGCAAGTTGGGCATCTACTTCGGCCAGCGCCTCGATCTCCTTCTGCCGAGCGAGGTCATTTTCTTTCAAGGCTGCCATGGCCGGCTGTGTCTGCTCTTTAATCTCGTCCAGCTCCGCATCCAAGGAGCAGCCCTCGGCCATCTTTTGCCCTGACTCGGCATAGTGCTGGATCATCTCCTCACCTTCCTCCAAGCGCACTTGAAGTTCATCCAGTTGGGCCGAGTCTAGGAGACCGAGGGCCATGGCTGCGTCCAAACTGGCCCTGGACTCGCCAAAAATCTCGGCGTCAACCATGTCATTTACTCCCATATGAAGGAAGTTCCTGAGTTTGTCTATAATGGCACGAGATTCGGCATCCAATGGCGCAGCCGAGGAGCTGCCTCCTTCCTCGTATAAGCTGGCACAGAGGGCACCGAGATCATCGGAGGAGTTGGACTATGATAAGAAGAAACGGTGAGAAAATATCGGTAGAAGGAGTCGAACAAATGACGTTTGGTCTAAAAGATTTACCTCGGCATCAGGAGCGACGGTTGAGCTTTCAACCCGCACCAGCATCACCACAGCCTCGGTCATGGCCGTGGAATCTTGCGTAAGAGGAGCTTGGGGCATTGGGGCCACGACCGAGGATGTGACGAAGGGGCTCGACAGGGTTGGAGCCGTAGGCAGTGGAATAAAAGGAACCTGGATGGGGGGCGAGCTGGGAGGCTGAAAACGAGAAAATCAGAGCAAGTTAGGAAATTTACAGCTAAAGGCTAAACTAACCATTACTTGTCAAGCACTCACCGAGTGGATCACGATACCGCTGGAGCGGCGCAGGGCTCGAAGAGGAGCGGCGGTCAAGGAGACAGTTGAAGCCGCTGACGGAGTCGTTGCGGCTATAGGGATCTCGGCCAGGGCTTCCTCGACCAATAAATCATCGGACTGAGGGGTCTCGGTCGCGATCGGCGCGATCTCTGTTACTTGAACAGCCTCGTCCTCGATCGGCAAGGCACCTGCGGCCTCAACGGCAAAGCTGGAGACAGCCTCATCCTGACGAGGACAAGGATCAAAATAAAAATTTAAAAATAAGCAAAGGAGTGGAGAATGAACGAGCAATTACCCCTGGAAGAGCGACCTCGGCATTGCCCTCGCCTTCAGACGAGGACACGGCAATATGTAGCCTCTTTCTCGACGGTGACCTCAATTCGGGGTCTGCCACCCCCTCCTCGGCTATGGCCTCTTCAGCTGGCTCGTCCTCGACGGCTCCTTCAGCGGCCGTTTCCTCACGGCCCACCTCAACCTGAGGTTCGACGGCAGCTTCAACTTCGGCTCACCTCAACCTGAGGTTCGGGTCAGATAAATACCTTCGGTACCAGTTGTCTGCGCTACGGCCGGCGTCAAGGCTAGTAGTACGGCCGGCGTCGCCACAGTTGGAGCCATTGTGGCTAGAACCACGGCCGCTACCCTCGGCGTAGCCGCGGTTGGACGAGTTGGCCGAGCGACTGTTTGGGCCGACCTTGCCGCAGGAGTCCGGAGCCTCTCGACCAGCAGAGGGCGGGAAGCTGGGGCCGAGACCACGGCCTGAGTCTTCTTGCTCCGGCTCGTCATCGGTGGGAAGGGATCCAGTCTGCGTTGGCCAGGGACCCCCTCACGGCCTCCTCGACCGTTCGAATAAATCTGGTCGAGATAAAATCCTCGTGCTAGATCCTTCCATCCTCGTCAATAGCGTTGACCCGCCTCCATGGTGCGAGGGATAGGAAGGTCATCCCCTTCTGGAGTTGGAATGTGATGGCAGCGACGTCGTGATTTTGACCGACGTCGGCCCTCCAGGAAGACAAACGGTTGAGGGAGAGAGGGAGAAGAGGAACCGTTTGCACCAAGCCGAATTGCCTCGCCACAAGGTTCGGCAAGTATACCTCGGCCCCAGCCTTGGAGAGACCACAATGGAGGTCTCTCGACACAAGGAACAAACCCCATATCTCCTTGAGGTCGTTCTCTGTCTGGCCGTTAGGGATGATAGAGAGGTCGTGAGCAAGGTAAAAAGGGAATGGCCGAGTCAGGCACACCCGGAATTGAGCCCCAGAACGCTCGGCCAGGGTATAGAAAAACTTGAAGCAGAAGGCCGAGGTATGATGCTTTGGGGCATCTAGGGTAAGCGCGTTGGCCAACGGCTCGGTGTTCTGGAAGGTGGATGTGGCCAACGGCTCCGTGCTTTGGCTTCATTCCATCGGTGACGATGTCGTGAAGTGTGCGGTAGATGTGGCCAAGGAAGAATGGGCCGAGCGCAAGTGTCTTTCCCTGCTCCAGATAATCAGCAAGATGGGCGAACTCCAGCGTTACTTTGTTCGCCTGGGTGCAGAAGACGAACTTGCACAACCAGTACAGCAGGAATGCTGCATGCTCGACCTCGCCCACGGGGCCAAATGTACCGTCCTCGGTATCGTCTTCTACCCTAAAATTGTTGTAAAAGCTGGAGTAGTTCAGCATGTTCTTTGCCTTACCTCCAGCAAGTTGGGAGACCGTGGGCCAGGCGGCCTTGAAGTTCCCCTCGGCCTCAGGAAACAATGCGGCCATGTCCAAAACGGTCGGTGTCATCATACCGAACCGAAGTTGAAGAGTGTTGGTCGCCGAGGACCAGAAGCTGAGGGCCGCGGCAAGTAGTGACCGATCCATCACAATCGGCCGTTCGAACAATTTGATCAGGTGATAGATCCCTTGCTCTTTCCATTGCTGACCGAAGAAATGCTCCATCCTCGGCAGCCATTTTTCCCACTCAGCGGTCGTGGTCGGCCATTGGGTCTGTGGCCTGGTAGTGTTCCAATTCTGGTAATCTCCTTCGGTAAAGGCCGAGAGATCGACAAGCTCGTTCTTCAAATGCTCGGCCAGCACCTCTGGCATGCCTCCCTCCAGGCGAGGACCAAGGAGGTGGAAGTTGGAAGCCTCCCCATCATCGAACTAGGGGGCAACGATCTGAGCTTCGACCGAGCCTTGGATCTCTCGGCATATGTCTTCGAATTTGGTTTGGAAGGCTTGGGACAGAACATCAATAGATGAAGAAGTGTTTGAGGCCATTGAAAAAGATCAAAGTGTGGTTTTTCAGGAAAAGAGTGCGAGGTCTTCTGAAGAGCACAAAGAATGCCAAAATCTGAAAACCCAGAAAACAAAAGTTGGAAAGAACGAAAGCCCAGGTACAAGGATGACAAGAGAACTAGGAATAAAGTTTCGCAAGGCTAAGAATGAAGGCTGGAGAGTTGAAGAAGAATTTTGGCAGAGGTTCGTCTGGAAATTTTGAAAGCGTAATGAAAAATGAGAGAGGCTGGGTTTTTATAGTGGCACTTGAATACGAATCGAGCGGGCATGGCCTTTCCTCTCAAACGACGCAGAAGTGGAAACGTTTGAGTTCGCAATGACGTGTCGAGCCCTCGCAAACCGTCGTTTCAGTTGAAAAGACAAAACGACGATTCGCGCGAATCAAGCCAATAATGGCTTGATGGCGTGCACGCGCATTTAACAATGTCAGGCGTGAATTCCAAGGAATTCAAAGAGTCCATTCCCTATTATTCATTCGGCCTTTCGTCTGGCCGAGACCAAAGAATTCGGAAATAGGGGCAAATGTTTACGCATAAGAAAAACCTCGGCCCATATTGGCCGACCGAACAAGAAAATCCACGACCAGAGGACTCCTTTTTCAAAGACTTACGTTTACTTTTTGAGAACAAGCGCCGAGCGGGCGAAGAAATCAAGAAAGGAAGAATGCCCTCGGCCACGGCAAGCTTCGATCGAGAACGTTGACCGAGCCCTTGCCATTCGCCCAGATAAGGGGAACGTTGATCCACCATTTGCTCAGAAGTGGCCCCCATGGCTCATTAATAAGTAATGGGCTATGACACAGTCACACCTGTCCCGATCAGTGGATTTTTAAAAGACGCACGTGGAGAGAGAAAGAGAATAGGAGTCACGTCAGTCGATCAAATCGCAGTACAGGTAAAGTCAATTTGGTGAGATTATGCCTCCCAAATCTCGAGAATTAAATGCTCCCTTACCAACCAAAGATCAAGGAATTAAATGCTTCTCTAAGCACGAAATCCGGCCCAACAGCTGCGGCAGGGAGGCACTGGCTTCACGGCGGTCACACCACCATGCTCCTCGGTTCCAGGCCACCTACTCTCTCCAATCAAGCCACATCATGCAGGTTGTGGTCCCGCTCCCTCCTTCAGGGCTCTTCCTATAAATACTGGGCTCAAACAACATTCAAGGGGTTCAACACCACACAAGCCTCTCTCAGAGCAAATTTATCTTTTTTGTCATTTACATTCCTGTTAACGCACTTTCAATACATTTACTTGCTTTTCTAGGAGTAGTGACAGATTGTAAGAAACTTCCATTCATCAATATATCATACGACCCTCGATCTTTCGAGGCGCCGGAGCACCATCCTTTGTTACTCTTCCGTTCATTTCATATATCATACAGCCTCTCGCCACCCAGCGAAGCGCTGGAGCACCACCCAAATCCACCGCCGTTTCCACCGTCAACACAGCCACCAACGGCCTTGTAGCTCAGGCCGTGAACCTTGCGACCGAGATCAGTTCCTCTCTCGGTCACAGTCTCTTGATTAGAAGTCAGAAACGTTCGAGCGCGCTCCAAACCACCCGTCCGCTCAAAATCACTCATCAATTCACGGTAGGCCGTGCTGGTACGCCCGCGCAACCGCACTCCCCGACCAAAGAAGGATGACCCGTGTTGACGCAGACTCGTTCGGCACGGCTCGCTAGGCCGTGAGATTTGCGCGGTCAACAGGGATAAATCCCTTTCTAACACCACATAAAATAGCACTTTTGCCTTAGGGATGAGCAAAAGAATATCTCAAGGATATCTCCATAGTTTTATGAGTGCTATATGAGTCACGTAGTATGGATTGTTTCTACCACATTGAACTTCCTTCGTGGGATTGCCAATCACAAAAGTTGGGTTACCTCCCTAGGTGACTCCCTTATAGGTTTAAGCACATCCCCCTTGACAGTTTGCATTAATAACCTTCTCCATAAGGCATGCATATCATGACTAGCCTTTATAAGGCATATATAATGTGGGTCATGTCTTTGTTCTCCACTGTAAAGCACTCTAGACCTGTATTTTATTAAAAATATTTCATACAAAATCTCTCAAATATTGGTACTCAAATATGGGTCTGAAGTAGTCTATGAAATTTGAGTGCACCTAATGAAGCTATGAACAAACAGTGCAACGCTTAATTCATTAAATAAATTTAGCTATAAATACTAAGTATTTCAGGATACTCTTACTCCCTTTTTGTGCACTCCAAATGACTGAAATCATGATTGCATATCCAAGTTGTCATTGTATCTTCTCAATTCTCAGTATGACCTTTTAGAACAATAAGAAGCCTTCACCAAAATTCTATACCAAGATCATCATTAGTTGCATGCATTTTCATAACAAAATTGAAGACAAGTCAGTCTCATAATAAACTAAAAATAAATTTCACACAAACACAACATGTTTGCCAAGGGTAATAATTACTGAAATTAACATTACAGTCATTAAATGAGTATAATGAACATTTCCCATGAGAAAACAAGGAAATTGAAAATAGACTCAAAATTGTGGTAAAGAGAAGTGAGAAGGAAATTGTACGATTTCTCCATGTCACCAATTAACAAGAAGAGTTTATATATGACAGGACCCGACTCGAATTCCACCCTGAAACCCGTGCCGAACCCTATGATATATTGACATCATCGCAATGTCGGGCCCACATAATATCAAGTTCCCTCTTCCTGAACAATTTGAGAAAGGGGTCAAGACTTCTGCCGAATATCGGGCAGAGTCTCCCCTGAAATATGGACATACCCAAATTAATTCAACCTGATAAAACACACAGATAAACAATATCCAAATGCCAGCATGCATACAGTATACATCACAGGCCTCTGGCCATCAAATTCAACCCCCAAGGGTGATACAGAGCATGTCTAAGAGTATTCAAGTTTAGATACAGAATTTAAAGTTTACATGATAGGGACAGAAGTGTCCTACAATCAGAAAGATCTCGGGAAGAGCAGCGCTCGGTCGAACCGCTCAAACGCTACGACTACGGCCTGGTGGGGCGCAAAACAGAAAGAGTGTGAGTGGACAAAAACAAGGTTTTCATAAGTCAAGTCAAAGTACTAACCCCACCGTTTCAAAGACGATGCAGAAATCATGCAGTTCGAATCATTCATAAATATATAAGTTCAGGATTCAAAACCCAATAAAACGTAACATAGAAACATGACAATCATAGCATAAGAAGCTATTTCCCATTCTTTCCCACTTTCACATAACCACGTGCTCGTAGACACGACAAGCGAGGAAGGATCCTCACTAGAGAAATACGAATACGAATACGAATTGTACTAACTCACGCATATATGTAATATAGCATCATAACACCAAACGCAAGTACCGGGGAAAACAATCCAACATGGGATCATTTAACTGGACACCGAGACAACATTCATGATGTCTCGTGCCCAGGGTTAAGCCGTTCAAATGGGACTAAACTCACAGGTCTATATGGCAAGGAACCCACTACCATATCTCCGAAACAAGTCCTACGCGTGCAGACTACCCCGTTATGGGTCTACAGTCACATCCTGTTAAGGATGTACATAACCAAGTAACAGTAACCAAGAACAGGGGAAGGTACGTAAAGCGGTCCAATAGCACTCCAATCAATCATATAATCAATAATCACATTTCACATATTCAATCACACGCACATACCCAACCCCGAGGCATCATACCTTTGGACGTAAACGTCCCAAACTCAATGACCAATATAAATATATTCAAAGTAGTCATAGGCATTGAAGATATAAACTCAATATGCATGTTTGTTTATTCATTTAAAAATGAGCATTCGAAAACAAAGTCCACTCACTGGTAGTCCCAAGCAACCTGACCCTGGGAGGGTCTTGCCTGTGCAGTAGGAGGTGCCTGAGTACCTATTCAAGAATACGAACATACAGTTAAGAACCAAACCAAAACGATAACCTTTAAGAAACGAAAACTTGACTGATCCCAACCCAACGTGTACGTAAGTTAAAACGGTGAATTCTAAGGTCAACGATGCTCGTTGGAAGACGAGACGACCCAGGGAGACGCCCCACCTGGGGCCGTGGGGCCCACGACCTCCAAACTTAGATATGAAAGTTCCTATAGGTTCATTACAGTTTGAATAGCATGTCCTGAAAGTTTGGTCTCAATCGGACCGTCGGATTGCTCACGATCGCACTATCAGACGGTTATGTTTTAAGCTAAACCTAGGGTTTGCGATTTCGGAGTAGGTTTACGATTTCGGAGTAACCGGGACTCCAAATCACAATCCATCAATTCCTATACGATCCTTGAAATACAAGGAACGATATACGTAAAATCGGATTCGATCCAAAACTCCGAACACATCGAACCCAAACAACGCATAATAGGCGTACATTGGTTCGAGGTTCAAACGACGTCCAATTTGAATTTCGAGCATACGTACGTGTTCACAACGACACGAGGGTGGTATAGAAACGCCGAACCGCCGCCACAAGCACCTCCGTGGGTTGGGTGTCTTGATCAAAGACAGGCCAACCAAAAACTGTCGAATTGGAGCAAGACCCATATACCAAATGAATCAGTAGGTGGAAGGGAGTTTAGAATCGGGCTGAGCCGCCCCAAAACCGGCCGACAAGCCACCGGATCAAAGCCAAACCGGTTTGGGTTTGGCTGGAGTTTCAAGCGTTGGCCACAGAGGCTACACCGGCCACGCTTTCACGGTTCATATTCGTACTGGAAATCAGAATCAAACGAGCTTTTACCCTTTTGTTCCACACGAGATTTCTGTTCTCGTTGAGCTCATCTTCGGACACCTGCGTTATCTTTTAACAGATGTGCCGCCCCAGCCAAACTCCCCACCTGACAATGTCTTCCGCCCAGATCGACCGACGCGAGGCCGGCCTTAGGTCCAAAAAGAGGGGCGATGCCCCGCCTCCGTTTCACGGAATAAGTAAAATAACGTTAAAAGTAGTGGTATTTCAATTTCGCTGAAGCTCCCACTTATACTACACCTCTCAAGTCATTTCACAAAGTCGGACTAGAGTCAAGCTCAACAGGGCCAACGCTATCGCGCACACCCAGAAACAGAGAGAGGGGAAGCTGGCCTACCTATTCCAAGTGGAATGTCGTCTGAAATGGCCAAAGCTATTGCAGGTGAAAATGGAGGTTTCGGCCGGAAGTTACAGTCGTCTCCACCGCTCAATGCCGGCGTTCCAGTCGACGATCTTGGGTGGGATAGGATCATAAGACGACGGTGGTTCGATCTTGGGTGGTCTCGTGCGCTACCGTGGCCGGTGGAGAGAGAGAGAGAGAGAGAGAGAGAGAGTGAGAGAGGAGAGAGAAACTAGAGGGAGGAGAGAGAAAGAATCTGATTGGCCAATTTGGGATATTTTTATAATTTTATCGCTTTGCAAAAATACCAAAATGCCCCTCAAGCTCCCGACCTCGTATCGAAACGTGCCGCCCGTCAACGAACTCGTTTCGACGATCCGAGCCCAATGGCGCAACCCGTTTCTCCAAATTCTCGTCTGAAAATTAAGTGGACCAAATTACCCTTTAATATTAATTTAATTATTCATTTCCAATATTACTTACTTAATTCCATTAATTGCCTTTTATATTATTCTTTTTAATTACCCAACTTAATTAATTATTTTATTTTTAAATAAAAGACCTAAATTAGGTCCGGGACGTCATAATATAAATAAATAAATTATTATTATTATTATTATTTTTATTATTATTATTTTGAAAGAAATGAGTTTAATTAAGTGATTGTTGGTTACCTCCAAAAAGACTATGACACTAAAGCAATGCAATTAGACTACATTAAATGAGTATAACGTTTTTCAACATAAAACAAAACTGCTCAACATTAGCCACACATAAAATTATAGAATTAAATTTCCCAATAAAAGAGGTATCAAAACTTATATAATAAATGTACAGAATAACTTCAGTTTTAAATAGGTAATCAACCCACTCAAAATCTGGAAAATTAAATTAAATATAAAATAAGTATTGAGATTAATTTTTTATTTTGAAATACTCACAAAAATTCCATCAACCTCCCAAATAGTTAGGGAAATTCTCAACCCCCACAAATTAGGGAATTCTCAAAATATATGAAGACTGTACTAAAATTTTATTTATTTTTAAATTCATAAGATATGCCAATAATACTTTAAAGGATTTATGGGTTGAAAGCACTACATCAAAATTCAAAATTAAATGCCACTTACAATGATATAAAATTTATCATTTTGTTTGAATCTTCTTCTTGTACAGTTCATGACAATTAACTCAATGTGACTACTGTCAAGGCTTTACAAACAAAAAACATTAGTTCACTTACAAGTTCAGGCACAAATAATTCTATTTGACTTCATATTCTGAAACAAAAAAATGTCTTTAAGAGATACACATAACACTATTGTATTTGTCCACGTTCATAAACTACCAGCACATACATTAAATTGGACAAACAATTTATTAGCATTAGTATGTAGTTTGAAGTAATAAAGCATTAAAACTGACAAGACCCGACCCTAATTCCGGTTTGGAATTCGGGCCAAGCCCTGTCCGTGTCCAACATCTGTCGGGTGTCGGACACACTTGACCATTTTGCCCTTTTTATAAAGAAATTGAGAAAACAGAGTTTTAAGGTTCGACTTCTGCCAAAAATTCGGCAGAGTCTCCCCTGTAATTGGCTCAATTCCCAAATTAAATACACCTGCAAAAGCACAGTTTAAACTCCCAAACGTCCAGCACACACAAGTTTAAGTTCACACACCAACAGAAATTCAAAAGTACGGCCTCAGGCCTCACAACAGTCGGGCAAGTTCAGAGCTTCTAAAATATTTAAGTACAAAGTTTTTCGAGTCAGGGACCCTACACAAATTGTGGAAGAGCAGTGGTGGTGAAGGCGGGCCGGTGGTGGTGCTCAGCTACAACCTACAGCCTGGGGGCGAAAACATGTAAAAAGGTGAGTGGACCAAAAAGGTAGTTTTAGAAAATTGAAAACGCATGTTAGCCCCACTGTTAAAAACATAAGAAACAATTCTATAAACGAACAGTAAATTAAAGTATGCATATAAAACACATTTATAAAGTTCATCAAATAGAAATTCTTATTCAAAAACAAAGATATTAACATATCAACTTTAAATAGAGTCCACCTAGGTATACCCTTATAAATTCCGTCAATTCCATTCCTCGCTAGACTCGGAGACACAAAGTCAACCGAGCCGCGTCCTCGCAAGACTCGGAAAACACAGAGTTTACCCGAGCCGCGTCCTCGCTAGACTCGGAAAACAAAAAGTTTACCCGAGCCGCGTCCTCGCTCCGCACGGTCCGAGCGTCCCCGAGACTCGTAGGGCGTGAGTCATGCGCGCAGACTTAAACCGAAGGCAACAATGGTCCGTAGACCGGGTAATAACCAAAGTCACATTATTCCGTAAGCAGCAGTTACATACTAGGGTACCTAGAGTGGCTTGAAACCTTTCATAACATAATATTAGAATCCTTTGCATAGGTAAAACCTTGAGCCTTTACAATTTCCATAACCATAACCATAAATTCCAATTCCACGGCTCGGAAATAAATTCATAAATCATACTTCAGAAAATCAATTCATAAAATTCATAATCGATGTTCATCATTATTCAATTCATAAAAACAGTAAATAAGCATTTATTGAAAGACAATTCATTTATAAAATCAAAGGTCCACTCACTGTTGGTCCGAGCTAGCCTGACCCTTAGAAGGGCCTTCCTGCAACTCCGCCGAAGCTTGAGTACCTATTTACGAAAATTAAACCATTTATTAATTAACCATAGCTCGACATAGTAATTTAATGAAAATCCCGACCCCCGGGCCTAAAGTGTTCAATTGTGATTAGAAGGGTTTCCCCGAGCCCATTTGATTCTAAATTAAGCCGTTTAGTTAACTTGGAAGTCCCCGGGATTAAATAAGCGATTAAACTTTAGTTTAGTTCCAACCGGGCATTCAAGGGGTTCCCGAACTCCAAAAGACGATCCGTAAGTTCCAATAGGTTTCTAAGATCCCCAATTACTTAGCTTCCAAGTTTCGTTACGATCCGACGGTTCAAACCCGACAAACCCAAGTTAACCCTAATTAAATCTAACCGGTAACATTGGTTTTTCGCTCAAACGATTTCCAAAAATTCGTTCGAGCATACCTACACGCTCGGGAGACTACGGGAGGCATTTTGGCACGAAAAACCGCCGCCGCCACCTGGCCCACGCGCCGCCACACGCGCGGCCAGGTTGGGTAGCTAGAGTAGATTTTCCGGCGATGAAAAATCTCGGAGTTAACCTGCAATCCATACACCGTTAGACTCGTATGGACGTTTGGAGTTCGTTGGGCAAGGAAACCGGTCAAGAACCGGCCAATAGTTCGGTCAGAATTCGAAAAAACCAACCGGAACCCTAGGTTCCTCAAATCTGCCTCAAACCTCAAAATCGTTCCAAACCAAGTTTCAAAACTATTAAAGCTCGAAGAATAGGTGTAGAAACTCACCTTGGCCGACAGGTTTGGCGGCCGGATCGGAGCAATCGACGGCGAAGTCTCCCGGATGGTTTCGCGATTGCAGAGGAGTTTGGAGGAGGTTCGGCTGGAATCGATGGCAGGGATGGACTGAGGGAGGTGTGGGGGAGCTTCGGTGGAGGTCTGGAATGTCGGCGTGGCCGGAAACGTGGCCGGTGGCCACTGGTTCGAACAGCAGAGAGAGAGAGGGTATCGGGAGGTTAAAGACGAGAGAGAGAGAGATCGGGTGAGGTTTTGGCACGCGCTGGCCCATTGGCCAGCTGGGTTTTCTGATTTTAATCCTTTTTTTCAAAATTACAAAACTGCCCCTACTGTTTATAGACCTTTAAACGTTCGTTCGGGCTCGGAATCGGGTGTTCTGCACGTCCACGGACTCGTTTCGACGAGCCGGACGCAACGGTGCCCTCCGTTCAACCAAATTCTTTCCCGAACTTAAAGTCAAATTTTAAATTCATTATATTAACCGGGGTAAAATCGTCCTTCGCCTTATTATTTTAATATTTAATCTTAAATTGGGATCGGGTTGTTACAAAAACACATAAAGATAATGTATAAAAACCCAATGTTAAAAGTAATTAAATGCCAATTAACAACAAAATTTAATGCAGATATGAATATCAATTCAAGACAAATTCATATCAAATCAATTTAAATTAATTTTCAGTTTTTTCCAGAATTAAAGCAAAGAAGGTATTAGCACAAAATTTCATTAAGTTTCTTAACCATATTAAGGGCAATAATCACCCAACATTATTAACATCTTTATTGCCAAAATAAATATAGGAATTGAAAACAAGTGTGATCATAAGGCAAAATCAGGAAAATTAATTTCAACAAAGAAAAAAAGAAATTTATTTTTGCATTTTGAAATAGTATATGCATATGCACGTAAAATAGAATAGGCATTTTTGTATACCAATGTGTATGCAATCAAGAATGCATTTTTTCATGAATTGGCATTTCTAGATTGAATATAAAACAATACAAACTCTGATTAGTGAAGAACAAAAAGACCATGTAGAAAAGATCATGAAATAGGTTTCCATTTTCCATTTCCATTCCAGGTTATTTATTTATTTAAAATTTGACAAAACTAAACAAGTGGAAAATGATAAGTTTATGTATGGTCTTATTTCACAAAATTCAAACTAAGTTAATTTCTTGGAATCACATACATTTATAGCAATGCTCACACTTGGATGAGATAAAGTATTAATTGGTAGCACTTATTTTGCAGTATATGATATTACAACCCTAATATATCGATTCAATCATAACTCCGGCTTGAAAATCACGTAAATCTCTATTCCCATAAATAAGATAAACTTTGAACACAATCGTTAGTGCAATATATATGTATAGTTATATAAAATACTCGAAAGACACCACACATAACGTAACTTGATTCATTTTCCAAAACCAAAGATAATTGATATCCAAAATTAGCAATAATATGATTAGAACATTAATATATTAACGTTATTTAAATAAAGTCAGCAATTAACATATTAATAAAATAAGCCATTAACATATTAATAAAATAAGCTGTAGTCTACGCTTCAAAGAAAAAAAAACCAATTAGTTATTCCAAATGAATAGCCAGTGTAAAGATTCAACACAAATTAATTAAAGATTTATTTATTTATTTACTTTTTAAATTTATTTCGAAACAAAAGAAATATAATAATAAGATTTTAAATTTCATCGAAGCAAACTCTTAATTACAGATAAACAAGTGTATAAAGAAAAACGTACACAACTGCAAACCACAAATTCAATTATGTAACTAAATTTATATAGAGGAATAATGTCAGAATGTTAATACTTAATAAAAATCTAGTGGAATAATATCATAATTAAAAGGGTCACAATATCAATGAATTAGTTTGAAATATATATGATCTATATGATACAAGCCGTCCAAATGCGACTGTTTTTATTATTATTTTATTTTATATATTTATAAATCAAGGGTTATAAAATATGGTGTATTTGATTAGCTTTTGAATGCTAACATTATTGAAATTTATTTTAAAAACAATTTTGCAGACACACCAAATATCTAGCTTTAAATTGATTTTGTAATTAATTGGTTGGTTGCCTTTGAGCAATTAAAGATTTAAATCTTTTCCAAAACGTTGAGTTATAATAATAATACCACATAAATTAGTCTGTAGGTTTTTTATTTTCAAACACTAGCAGTAATTGCCCAACCGTTAGCAACAAATTATAAAAATATAAAAATACCAACAATATTTAAAGCAATTGAAATTGTATAGACAACATGAAAGCTTTAAACTGAATCTACCCAAAACAAATCATAATTTTCATTTTGAAAATTCAATACAAATGCAAAAGTTTCAGTCAAAGAGTTAAAAGGTATTAAAGCGATAGCAGTACGGGAAGAAAACAACTTTAACGTACAAAGGCGTTAGATTGTTATAGTATGGGAGCTTTAGTTTAAAATCAATAGGGGGGTTTCATATTTTGATAGATAGGAATCTAATTTCACCTAATTTGCTTGAGGTCAAAGACTAATAAATGTACCTAAAATTACTAAACTACAACTAATAAATCCTATAAATTACAAGGAATGCCACTAAAGCTTATTTAAATAATTTTATTATTTCATATGAGGTCAACCTCCAGCTGTCCACCAACTTCTACAGACCCACGCATACAGCCCAAACTTCTACAGCCCAACTCCTACAGCCCAAACGCTACAACATCAAACTTGCTACAACATTAAATATTTAAACTACATCAAACTTCGTATAGCCCAACTCCTGTAGTTTATTTAAACTACAAGAGAAAGAGAATAAAATATTTTTGTTTTCTGCATTGCAGGAAACGGAATCTGCAATGCAGTTTCCGTTTTATCCAACATCGATTCGTGCACGATTTGTTTACACATCCATCATACTCTAGATTTATATATAAATTGCAATAAACTACCACTCTAAAATAAAATAATGCAGATATCAATGAAGTAAAACGCAAACAAAAATCATTTACAACTATAATAAAAACACAACAAAAACAGAAACTGCATAACAATTATATTTCTTTTGGGTTTTGTGCCCTTCAACATAGACACTAAATAATCATCTAACATACACACAACATTGTCGTTTATAATCTTTGTTGGTGCTTTTGCAGGCTTTGCTTCAGGCTTTGTTGGTGCTTTTGCTTCCCAATAGGCAATCTTCTTACCAGTTTTGGAAACGGTTTGAAGGACTATCTTGGGTGGTAAATTGCTTTTCACTGTAACTTTATGTGCATCGAAATTAATGTCATATGATTCTACGCCTGAAAACAAGTGTGCAGTTTCTGGATTAACCAATTCTATAGAAATGAAACTGCTCTGCAGAGTCTGGGCAAAAATGCTCCTATTAATGAAAACAAGCAACTAAACAAAGTCAAAAAGGTATATCCATTGATGACACAATTAATCATACCAATATCCAATGATAAAACAATTTAGCCAATAACGTGTGAAGTAGGAGTGGCCTTTTATAAGTATCCAATAACATGTAACATGTAACCTTCACCACATTAAACGAGAAAATTAAGGCATTCAATATAGAAATAAAACCTGAAAATTAAATACTTATAAACCCACAATAAATAAAATAAAATAGCCAAAATAATTAAATAAATAAAAATTGTTAAATTTTTAAAACCTTTTTAAAATTCCAACACTGTCATCCTACTATTGGCTTGGTTAACAGCTGCAAAAGACTTTTGCGCCAGATTCCAAAAAGTAAACTTCAACACATTTATAAAGAGAAGAACACGGTTTCTGATTGATTGGCTGCTTGGAGCCACGACAATGACCTGGGTTGTTGGTTTCTTGAGGAAAATCCGAATTGGCTTGGGCCCCTGTTGATGGATGATTCGTTAGGGGTTACAAAGACCCGTATGATTAATATTGTTTAGTGGTTTTTTTATAACCCTATTTCAAAAAAAATAATAAGAATAAAGAAAGAGAGTGAAGAGGAAATAGAAGAATAAAAAAAAATATGGTGAGTTATTAAACAAACGGCAATTGGTGCAGATTCCACAGTCAAAACACGAATCCGTAATGTATTCCTTCAATTCCGTAATGAAGAAAGACCCTATATACATATACTATATATATGGCTTAAATTGAATTTTTTTTCCCCCGGGCCAGGGCCTGGTCGCCCTGGCCAAGTACCGGCTTTCCCTAATATTTTTCTCAAAGAAACAATATATATATTAAGACAGAATGCCTTAAAAGTGAAATTTTCAAAATCCCCACAATTGCCCTTAGTTAATAAAATACTAAAACAGAAGACCCTTTATTAAATATGGATAAAATGGTACATTCATGATTTATTTAAATTTAAATTTAAATTACAAAAACAAAAACAAACAAATATAAACTGCAGTTATCCATAAAATTAGGAGAAGTTATTCATAAAATAGGAGACAATTACCTTCAAAATTTCTTTTTAAATTAAAAATAATATAAAACTCATTACTAAAAAGAACCCAATTGGTGAGCGGGTGCCAATGGGCTAGTATATATATATATATATATAATGTTTTTGTTTTTCACAAAGCGCGTTCTCTGCTTTTGAATCAGCAGAGCCCACCACAACCCAACCGCCCGTACACCAAAATTACAAGGAAGTTTCTCTCTCCCATGTCCAAAACGTTCGTCTACGCGTACCACGGACGCAACCCACACACGCGTCACACGCACATCACTTCACATGTGAAAGTGCAAATGCCTAAATACGCATATAAAATCACACCCCCTCCATCATCAACAGCACCATAGAAGGCATAAACCGGTTGAGGAAGTGAACCTACCTCCGGCGTCACACAACAACAACTGACCCCGAAACTCACGCGGCTTTAAGTATCCACTACTCCCACCACGTTTCCTACTCTTCACTCACAAAGTACTCATACATCCGCCAAAAAAACTCACAATGGCCAAGGTGAGACCCAATTCATCCGACTCTGATTCTCTATCTTTTGGTTAGCCCTTATTTTCTCTCTATATGCTTGCGTTTGCTTGATGGGTTTGTGTTTGAGTAATGGGTTTTGGTTTTTGTTTTTGGGTTTCATGCAGAAGAACAATGGCGTCGAGAACAAGAACAAGAACAACGACGGGGGTGAGAAGAAGAAGGAGGATGGCCCCATCGCCTCTAAGACTGTCAAATGGGTCAAATCTTTTCAAGGTAAAAACATTCAACCCCAGTTCAAAAAGCACCCCAGTTTATCAGATTTCCTTCAAATTTTGTCTTCACAGATTCTGATCTCCGTTTACTCCTCATGAAATTTTCTTCTTTTTATTTTGTCTATTTTGGTGCATGGAAAAAGTAATATTCCAAAGGAATTTGATTCAGATTATGCTCTGTTTCTACTTTATGGGTTGAATCTCATCCACAATTAGATTCAATTAATTTTTTTGTTTGTTTAATTTCTGGGATGGTTTTTAAGTTGTGTGTATTATATATGCAACACAGGCGCTGGGTCGGTGAAATCTGAGGGCCAAGCGAACAAGCTGACGGTGGTCGGAAATGTGGACCCTACAAAGCTGAGAGACGAGCTGGCCACCAAGACCAAGAATAAGGTCGACCTCGTCTCTCCCCAGCCCAAAAACGACAGCAAAGTCAACAAAGACGACGCCAACGACACCAAGAAAAAGCAGCCTGAGAAAACAGACAACGACGAAAAACCCAAAGAGGTGCGTGTAGTGCGCACTGGTTCCTAGCGTGCGCCTCTCTTGTTCTCAAAACGTCCTAAGGTTTATGAAAATCCTTTTTTTTTTTTTGTGGCAGTCTTGGTCCTTAAGGTTAGTGTGCGGGTGCTCACAAATAGTTATTGCCGTTAGATTCCGTCAAAAACTCTCAAAAACTCTGTTTGTATGACGTGGCATATATCTGATAGTTTCGTAAACCTTATAAGACGTTTTGTGATATTAATCCTTTTTTTTATGTTTCAAAATTTAATCGCTTTTATTAATTAAACGGGTCATGGTTTTGTGTAGGCTCTGTTGACGACGGCAGTTTTTAAGCTTGACTTTCACTACGATAAATACAGGACGAAGTCTCCGAAGGTTGAGGCATGTACCACAGGTGAGGTTATAAATTCCACCAATCGTTATGTGAAAGTCAAGCTGATAGGGTGCTTTTTCTTGGTATTCTTGAGTTGTGTACTAACGCGGATAGGGTGCCGTCCGGTAATTGCGGACTTGCTGCACGTGCATGAATTGCGTTTGAGGGAGAAGCTCAAGAGGCATGTGGAAATTGTGCCACCAAATAAGAAAAATGGAGGCAACGGAGGCAACGACGACTGTGGCAGTGGCGCTGGCGGTGGAGATGAGAAGAAAAAGGAGGAACACGAGGGCAATGGGGGTGGCAAAATGAAGTATCCAGGGGGTCAGTCCGGGTTTGGACAATTTTCATATGGAAAGGTATACCGTCATGGATATGGTTATCAAAATGGGGCACTCAAAACGAGGGAAAAAATGTTGTTACTGTGCTGTGAGGTCTTTGGCTTACTAGTGATGTACAACCACTTGGCCAAGGACATTTACACTGATGTCACACTGCACACACATCATTTACTCCACATTTGAATAGGGTCAAAAATATAAATAATTTAATTTAATCTTATTTTCTGTGTTGTTATAAATCCATAGAATGTGGATGACCACCATAACATCTATTACCTCCACCCCTTGTTGCTTTGTAACCTATGTCCTTATTATTGTAATTAGTAGCTATAAATTATGGGTTAAATACCACTATTGTAAGCTTATAAATAGGCACTTAGTTGATACATGTTCATAGAATAAATTCTCTGTTTTTCCATTTCCCTTATTTCTCTCTACATTTTCCCTCTAGTTTCATAATATATATAGTTTTATTGTTGTTGAATATTCTAGTATTATAGTTGGGGTCAAAGTTACATATAAAAGTCAAAGTAAGCATTGTGTTGTGTGGTTCCAATTAGGGGTGGGCACGGTCCGGTTTGGACCGGTTTTCACCTCAAATCGGGCAAACCGGATTATTTAACCGTTCGATTCTATCCGGTTTTAGTGATTTTTAAAGAATCCGCCGGTTTGGTTCTCACTGGTTCCGATCCGATTTTCGGTTTTTTCGGTTTTGAACCGGGTTCTTAATTTTTTCCATATTTTTATTTTTTAAAAATACAAATCCCAACTAAAATTGTATTTTTGGAATTGAAAATTAATAAATGATCCAATTTCTTAAAAAGAGAGATGTTTTGAAGTTGGACTTGGAAAAATATTAGTTATAACATTAAAAATGTAGCATTGGATTTAAATAATTTTCTAAAAAAATAAAAATTATACACATGTTAATATATATATATATATATATATATATATATATATAAAACATAAAGAACCAATAAAAAATAACCACATGTTAAATATATATATATATATATATATAAAATAAAGATAAATATGTATAATATTACAAATATAAAAAAATTTGTATTGGACCGGTTTGGATTGGATCGGTTCCTTGGGGTGAAAAACCGAATCGAACCGATCCAAACCGTCCGTTCGGTTTTTTCCGGTCAACACGGGTTTTGACGGTTTTTTCGGTTTGGTTTGGTTCGGTTTTGCGGTTTGGCGGTTCCGATGCCCACCCCTAGTTCCAATTTTCAATCCTATGCGACATGGTCCCGCAGATTTTTAGGACATGACGGAGCCAATTAATCATTTTAAGAGCACTTCCACTCCTATGGTAAGGTAAGGGTAATGTAAGGGCTGTCACTATTTATGTGAATAGTGATAGTCTTTGTAATTTTGTTGCCACCCCTATGGACAAGAACAATGGCAATTACTATTTACTTTAATTTAGTTTATATTTTTTATCCTTGAACTTTAAAATTTTATTTTATTATTTAAACTTTATAGAAACAAATTTCAGAATTTTTTGGTATTTTTTTCGATTTGTTTTCAGTTTTTATTACATAAAAAATGGTAGTCGTTGGATTATAGTGGAAAATTTGACCAGATGTCACAGGTGCTGCCACGTGTCTTGTAGCAGTGGAAAACAAATTTTAAAAGCGCGCTGACGTCAACAAACCCAAGTAATAGGACGGGTTGGATCTGCCTTTGGGCTTGCCCAGGTTGGTGACCCCCATGTCTTGCCCGGGTTGCTTTGTGTGCGCTGGAGTCGTCTCGCAGGCCTAGGGCCCCTCCCTGCATGAGGCAAACTGCTGCGGTGGACTTGCTCCTAGGAGAGGAATTACAACTTTTTTGTTAAGCCATCTCCTGCCATGACCATAGACCATATGTAGCCCTCAAAACATGCAAAATTCATCTTCAGTCATGGGCCAAAAGAAATTTGGCCAAATTTTGAAGGCTACATTTAGTCCTTTAGCCAACCTCCCAAGCCACTTGTAGCCCAGGCCAAATTTTTTTGCGGGCCCAACACATGTGCTGCCCAAATACGAGAAAGTATCACGCGTGGGCGTGAGCAGGGGAACATCTTGTGCAATTGCGATCCAAAGGTTGATATTAAAGGCACATAGAAGTCTACTAACGGTAATTATTATTTTTGTTTCTTTTAACCGTTTGAATGTACTTAAATTCTTTACTTATTCACAACTTTTCCCTCTCTTTTTTTTGTCAAATGTTTTCCACACTCATTTCATTCAACCATTTCCTACAATTTTATTCTCCTTACTTAATTTGTTATTCACATTGTAGTGGATCGTGTGAGTGTTTTATCATGGTTTTTCTCAAAATAATAAAATATAGAGGGCCCTAAAATTTAGCTCCACATGGCTGGAGATGATAAAATTTAGCCCTACACTATTTTTTAAAAAATTAATATTTTGGAATGCTAAAATTATAGCCTTAGACTACATTTAACCATATGGCTGAAGATGGCCTTAGAGAGGAATTACAATTTTTAGGTGAGCAATCCTCTTAGACCATCTCCAATAGTAGAGGGCTAAATATAGCCCACCCATAAAATTTAGCTCACCATTTATAGTTTTTTAAAGAATAGTGTTGGACTATATTTTTACCTTCTCCATCAGCGCAGAGATAAATCATAGACCTCTCAATATTTTATTAGTTTTTATTATATTCTTTAAATATATTGAATAATTTAATTAAAGTACTACTTTAGACCCTATTAAAATTGTGAGAAATTATGAAGGATGATGAAAAGAGTAAGATTTTTTTTTTGGGGAAATTACATAGAACGATGAAAAATAAATGTGGGAAATTATGTAGAAATGAGGTTGGTATTTATAGAAAAAATTTAGGAATTTTTTTGGTATATATATATATATACAAAAATTCTCCTATATGCGGACGTCCAGACGTTATTACCGTGAGAATGCCATGTATTTTCTATTACCCCTCCATTATTTCCTCTCCGTTTACAATGGCGTCTGCATTATAATAACGTACGGACATTCGAATGAGAGAATAATTGTATATATGTATATATACAGTTCTCTTCTATTGAGGGATCCCTCAATTAATTTTATTTGAGGGACACCATTTAGGTTCCCTCTGAATTTTTTTTTCAACGATCCAAACAATCTATTTTTTAAGTCTACATTCATAGATTATCCTTGCAAAAGATTAGACAAATCGGAAACCGTTTCGATATCCATTGTGTCCTACAAAATCAATGAATACGGTGCTTCAAGAAAGTACTTAAATTTCAATAATTCAATTGAGTGGTAAAATGATATTGAATTCAAGTGATTTTTTGTGGAGATGTTCTTTGACTGAGTATCTACAAAATAGACGGTTTGGATGAGTGAAATACAATACAGAGTGGGCCCTACAAGGGTATCCCTCAAATAAGCTTATTTGAGGGATCCCTCAACTGAAGGTCCATGTATATATATACATATGTGTGTGTGTGTGTGTGTGTACATAGTCTCCTTCTATTGAGGGATCCCTCAAATAATTTTATTTGAGGGACACCCTTTAGGGTACCCTACAACAAAAAGTTCAACAATCGAAACCATCTATTTTTTAAGTCTTCATTGATAGATCATCCTTGCAAAAAATTATATTAATCGAAAACCATTTGGACATCTAATAGTGTCCAACAAAATCAATGAACACGATACTTCAAGAAAGTATTAAAATTTCAATAATTTAATTGAGTGGTCAAAAGATATCGGATTCAAGTGATTTTTTGTAGAAATGATCTTCGAATGAATATCTACAAAATTGACGTTTGGATTAATGAAACACAATGTATGGTGAACCGAACAAAGGTGTCCCTCAAATAAACTTATTTGAGAGATCCCTCAACTGAAACTCACTATATATATATATACACACACACACACACACACACATATATATATACACACACATAAGCTACACAATGTCATTCCTTCTAAGTCAAGCACACTATGCCACACGTCCATCTCTGCCAATCCCTCTTCCAGCCAGCCGCCTCAACCACCACCGACGTTGCCCATCTCCGTTGCCCTTTATTCACCCTAAAAAAAATAGAAGATTTTGTGTCATTTCCGGGACTCGAACCTTGACCCTCAAAGGATGAAGCATGAAGTATCATTTACAAACCATTACACCAAACTTGTTTTTGTGATATTTGTTCAGTTACACAATATTTATATATACAACCAACGGTTTAAAAAAAATTCATTTCAACACCAATTAGCGCAATGTTTGTAACAAATTCCTCAGCTGAGTTATACATAAGTAGGTCAATTTAAAATACCTCACCACCAATGCAAATGCTGAAGAACTCCCCTCCTTCTGATTACTGCAAAACCCAACAGTTCTGCCAGAGTAGCATCACAACCTCAGCTCCTCAGCATCCAATCCTCAGTTGTCCATCAACACACACAAATGCTACAGTGCGAGCTCGCATAATGCAAACTCCATTCCTAGTCCAGATCAAGCCCCAACACTTTGCACATCAACCACCAATCAAAATTGAAAAAACAAGTCAGATCTTTACGCCTACACATCACAATTAGCAATAATTAACAATTTAATGAAGTAAAATTCAGTGCAAACAGCAGAATCCCAGAATCTACGACAAGAAAAAAGTTATTTTTCAACTCTCATCAAACTACACAATTATTCAAAAAGAAGAAGAAATTTCATTAACATAAATACATCGAAATCAATACAATTCAGCGCCCACCCAAGAACGACCTTAACGAGAGAGAGCTATGACAAAGAAGGAAGAACCAGATAGAGAGAATTGCCTCCTCCGCTCTCCGGTCTCAGCCCTCCTCTGTAGGAATTGGCCACCTCCAATGATGCGTCGTACAAAGTCACAGCCACTTCCGTTGTTTGAAAACAAGCCTACCTCCAAAGTAGAGCCGGATGAGCCTTGCCAGCAGTTTTTGCAGAGGGAGAAATTTTCCATCGAGATCATCGAGAGCATTTCGCCGGAGGATCTTCTACCAGCGGTCAATATTTGCGTCGACGTCCTCCAAGAATCAGGCCACATTTGGCCTTTTTAGCCTGTTGACTGGGTTTGGCCCAATGACATGGCACATTTAGCCCATTTTATGGAGATGGATTTTGGGTGTTAAAAGGTTTAATTTGAGGATTAAATGGTATTTGTTTGTGGGTCTCTATTGCGTGAGAAAGCTAGGTTTGAAATTTTCATATTTTCTATCTAATCCTCATATGCACGTAAATCAGAATTAATTATTATTTAACCCATCAATGAAGAATTTATTGGAGAAAGTTAAAAGAAAGCTAAAATATTCAAGGGGAGTGCTAGCAACCTTCTCAATAACCTTTTCTTTTGGACATTCTCCATTCTCTTCATGACATGTGTCAATTTCTACACTAAAAACAATGTCTAATGTATTAATGACATTGTTTTTAGTGCAGAAATTGACACATGTTGACAGGACCCGACCTGGATTCCACCCCGGAACCCGAGAAGGACCCTGTGGTTAGGCCTAACACCAACCCATGTCGGGCCCACAAACTAAATAGTTACCCTCTTCCCGAGATTTAACCTACAAGGGGCCAAGACTTCTGCCGAAAAACGGACAGAGTCTCCCCTAAAACAACGACTAGCCCAAAACTTCAACCTGTCAAACAAGCAACAGATAAACAACCCAAGCGCCAGCATGCATACAACATATACATAACAGGCCTCCGGCCAAACTAATTCAACCCTAAAGGTGATACAGAGCAATCTAAGAGTTTAAGAATTCAACAGCGGAAAAGAATAATGGATTACAAGTTTAGGGTTCAAGGATGACAATCCTACCCTTCCAACGAAGCTCGAGAAGAGAAGCGCACAACCGAACGGTGTCAACGCAACTATGGTCTGGGGGCCGCAAAACAGAAAGAGTGTGAGTGGACAAAAACAAGGTTTTACATACTTAAAACAAAGTACTAAGCCCCACCGTTTAAAACCATGCCAAACATGCATATGAAACCCTTTAAACATTTGGTTGATTTGAAAACCGTACTATCTCAAAGTACGAGAAAACATTTCCAGTTTAAAACCCCTTTTTCTGAATAAACTAACCTTTTAATTTTCCCGAGGCATAACCTCCCAAAACAAATCCCTCACAAGTTTATAAAACATAAACAAAAGGATTTATTAACGTGAAAGCGTAAAGATGGAATAAAATTCACATAAGGTAAAACAAACCTTAAAATGCCGAACAACTCGCTTAAAACAAGCAAATCAAACTTGACAACACTACAGAACTCAAATGCAGTTCAAAACATATATATATATATATATATATATATAAAACAGGATTTACAATCCAACAAGTAAACCTATCAAGTACTGAAATCTAATCAAGTACAACAACCAAAACAGGTATACAGTTTCCCAAACATCCCCACTCTCACAATCACGTGCTCACAAGCACGACAAGCGAGGAACGATCCTCACTAAAAGAAATATGAATACGAATGTACTAACACACGCGTATAGGTATAATATAACCAACACAAACACAAGTACCAGGGGAAAACAATCCAATAGGGGATCATTTGACTGGACACCGGTACAGCCTCATCGAGACACCATGCCCAGGGTTGAGCCGTCCAACGTGGGACTAAACTCACAGGCCTATATGGTAAAACTTACCAACCATAACTCCGAAATCAATCTGTCCTACGCGCGCAGACTACCCAATCAAGGGTCTACAGCTACACCTTGTTAAGGCATGCACCGGCTCGAATCAAACCAAAACCAGGTAAACGTACCATATCTGTCGCCATGCGATCATCAGTATCAGAACAGTATCAGAACAGTATCAGAACAGGGGGAGGTACAATACAAGGTGCTAACAGCACTCAAATCAATCGCCACGCGATAACAGTATATATATATATACAATCACAAAGTACCCAACCCCAAAACAACAGACACCAGGACATATACAAGCCCATCAGTCAACTCACCAATATAAATAATCAAAAACAGGACATCACCGTCCAAAACATATATTTCTATAATCAAAATAATCACAAGGGTCAAACGACTGCATAACATATTAAATCAAATCAAATATCCTATTCATTGAAAAACCATATTTAAATCTCATTCAATGCTCAAGCCAAGCATACAAAATCATATTAAAATATCCCGTCTCTAAGACGTCAAATCTAAGGTATAAACATATATGTATATATATATAACCAAAGTAAATATATATATATATATATATATATATATATAACCTTTTCCCATTAATTTAAAGTATTTACTCAATTAGCCATATATATATATATATCAAAGTATACGTATTATTAATCATAAGGTTTTAACACCAAAACCGAGTATGAAATCAAACGGACTATACTAACGTCCAAATATTCAATTATATAATTAAAATATAATATAACGTTTCCAAGCTCAATATAGCTCATTTGTATAATCAAAACCCAATACGAAAACCACCGAGCGTTCACTACGTCCCGTTCAATACCCAAAGGTATAAATAATAATAAAATATAACATCAGGGCCCCACATAAAACCCGGCAACCCAAAACATGCATAACCTCAATGCAAAACCCCTTTAAATATAATTAAACCAAAGTCAAACCAAGACTTCAAACACTTATCAAATTCAAGATTTAAAACTATCATTAAATCTCATTCATGCATTTCATGCAATTCATTCAAATCATGCTTATTTGAAAACAAAGTCCACTCACCGTTGGTCCTATGCTGCACAACCCTCAAAGGGTCCCGCTCACAAAGTACGCAGAGTCAAGGTACCTAAAGCGTTAAAGACGAGAATTGGATTAGTACCGTGAACCGTACGAGAACCGTAAACTTAAACCCTAACAAAACCCAACTTAACATGCACGTACGTCCTACGGAGGATTCCAAGGTCAAACTACCTCTTACAACCAGTGGGACCGCCCTGGAAGACTCACGGTCAACCGGCGGTCAAACACCCCTTTTCGGTCAACCTGGGCCTGCGGAGCCCAAGACCTCCAAATCGATCCAGACAGTCCTAGAAGTCCAACAAAGTCAACTACATGGCAAACAGACCTCGGGAGACACTCGGTCAACCCTGGTCAAACTTGGTCAAACCGACCCGAATAGGTCAAACCGGGCCCGTGGGTCCCATGACCTCCAAACTTAGATCTGAAAGTTCCTAGAGGTTCAACACGACCTAAACAACGTGTCCTCAAAGTTTGGTCTCGATCGAACGGTCGGATTGCTCACGATCGCACGATCGGACAATTACGGTTTAAATCTAACTTCAAGTCATCGATCCAGAGTATCCGGGACTCTGAATCACGATCCGTCAAATCCTACACGATCCTAGAATTATCCAGATCAACATATCCAAAAATGGACGCGATCCAACTGTTCAATCCTATCGAACTCGAGAATCGCGCAATAGGCGAGATTCGTTCGATAGCCAAACGATCTCTGAATTGAGATCCGTCAACTCCCCACGCGCTCACAGCGATACGAGGATCGCAAAGGACCCAAGAACCGCCACCATACCGCCACCACCCGCCGCCACAAGCGCCACCGTGGGTGGCGGGTGCCTTGAGCAATTCCGGTCAACCCCGAAACTACGAGTTCAACCACACCGCCTATACCAAAGTGTTCCTCTCCACCTCACCAGCCTAGAACCGGCCACACCAACCCAGAAACCGGCCGGCAACAGCCCCAAAATCCGACACGAAATTCGACCAAGATCTGGGTTTCAGATCCACTAGCCCAGAGGCCAAATCGATCCCCACGAACACCAAAAACAGTTTAAGCGTGAAGAATAGGTTCGTTTTTCGTACCTGGTTTGCCGTGGATCCTCATCGGAGACGCCGGATCGAGACTGAGAAGAACCGGAGAAAACCAGTCGAAGCCGCCTCCATTTTTCGAGGTTTCTGACAGGGTTTCACGGTGTGGTGAGATCGGGAGGAGGAGGGGAGTCGATCGGGACCAGTCCCGTGCTCCGCCGTGGATTGGTTGCTCGGAAACGAGGAGAGAGAGTGCTCGGGGAGAGAGAAAATCGGAGAGATCGTGAGGGAGAAGAGAGAAAGGAGGAGAGAGAGAGAGAGAGAGAGAGAGAGAGAGAAAAGACCAGATCTGATTGGCCCACGTGGCTATATCAGATTTTTTCCAAAATTTGAAATGACGCTTACGTCCTCCGAACAATCCGTAACTCGTATCGAAATGTTCCGCCCGTCAACGGACTCGTTTCGACGAGCCGGACGCAATGGCGCAACTCGTTTCGCCAAATTCCGTCCCGAAAATAAAGTGGACCAAAATGCCCCTTTAATATTTAAATTCCAATTAATTCATTTAAATCCTTTTTCTTTTCATTTTATATTTCCAAATTTAATTACTTAATCATTTTCATTTATTTTTCCTTTATTTTTGGGTCAGGGTTGTCACACATGTCATAAAGAGAATGAAGAAGGTCCAAAAGAGAAGGTTAGAGAGAGGGTTCTAGCATTTCTCAATATTCAATTGTATATTCATTAGAATTTATCTGAAGCAACCATTCATGATTAAAATATAATTTTAGTTCGACACCAAAAACATCTTCGGCAAATATATCTTTCTTGTAGTGCAATGAGTTTATTCAAATCTTTGGGGCCAAAACAAGTAACAGTTGAGGTGATGAAGACAATAGAAGATACAAATGCAAATAATTGATACAATACATAAGATTTTATATAATTATGTTGATGTGGTAAAATATTATCCATAAGATTAATCAAATGGTTAAGATTTCTTTAAATGAGTATAAATGCATCGATGTTAAATGCAGAGGCTCGAGATCCCTATATCACTAGTGCTAAGAGTGGGTGTAACTAAATATCTCAAAAATTAAATAATGAAGTTATTTAAAAAAATTAAATGAAGAAAAGTTATCCATGAAAAAAAATAAACTTAAATAATTCTTAAACAATTTAATGAAGTTGTGGCCTTAAAATTTGAGTTTGAAGGGTTGGGGGTAAAACAGTTTGAATCCAAGCAAAACCCAAATAGTTACTTTTTGAGATGGAAAATTTGAGTTTATGGCCAAAATGATTGGAGAATGCCTAGCGCATCATTTTGCTTCCCTAAATCTAAGTGTGTACTAGAGCTGAGCATGGTTTGGTTTGGTTCGGGTTTCACCCAAAACCGCACGCCGAACTGTAGCTTTCGGTGGAGAGATCTACGGCACCGGAGCCGAACCATCAACTCCGGTTAACCGGCCAAATGGTTTGATTTTCTCGGTTTTGGTGTTTAACCGGTGTCTGCAAATGAACTGAGATGGAGGCTACTGGATCCGAGCTCGACGACTTCACAGCTTACCTCTCCACCTCCACGGCTCCAGCTTATTTATTCCCTTTGTAAAAATCGTTGGTAGCCTGGTGCGTTTTGGATTACCATACAATAAGAAATAAATGAATAAGAGAGAGGGAGGAAGAAGAAGAAGAAGAAGAAGAAGAAGAAGAAGAAGAAGAAGAGGAGAGAGAGAGAGAGAGAGAGAGAGAGAGAGAGAGAGAGAGAGAGAGAGAGAGAGAGAGAGAGAGAGAGAGAGAAGAAGAAGAAGAAGAAGAAGAAGAAGAAGAAGAAGAAGAAAAAGCTGTGACAAAATAGAAACAGAGGGAGGAAGAAGAAAGAAGAGAGAGAGAGGAAAAAGAAGAAATAGTCGTGCAAAAAGAGAGAGAGAAGAAGTGGTGCCGAAAAAAAAGAGATTCTAACATTATTTATAATATTTATTCCGCTAGAAAGTGGTTAAATATAATTGTTATATCAACTATCACAAAGAAACTTGCTTGCTCCAGTGGATAATGGTATATGCAAAAACAAAGGGGGAAGGGGTTCGAACTCACCTTGTGCAATTATTTTTGTAATATTGGCTGTGAATAGTAACCGATTCGGTTTGGGTAAACCGATCACTTTAAAATCTTCAAATTGCAAACCGGACCGAATTGACCAGTTTGGTATGATTTGAAACCGAAAATAAATTAAAATAATTAAAAAAACCAAATCAAATCAACCCGATCGGTTTGATTCAGCCGGTTTCTCGGGTTATCGGTTTGATTGCCCAACCCTATTGTGTACCCAATTATTTTTTGTTTGAAAAAAAAAACAACTTTTGCCAGCTAGGACAAGGATAAGAAACAGAAGAAATGTCAGTACTTTAAGATGAGCACAACCACAATTATGCGAATGTTCTTTTCAAAATTTAAAAGAAAAAAAATAAAATAGCAAGCCTGGGCAGGACTAAGAATGGTGAAAGGCCTGGTTCCTGAGGGTGCAATCGTTGTTGATGTTCTTAGCAAAGATAACTATGAGCATTGGAGTGCGTTGGTTAAAAATTACTTGCTGGCTCAAGACCTTTGGGGCGTAGTGGAGGCTACAGCTGAACCTCCTGTACCAGAAGAAGCTGATCAGTTCATCGCTTGGAGGAAGAAGACTGCCGCGGCTTTACATGCGATCCAAATTTCGTGTGGGCCGGATGCGTTTTCCGTGATTAAGGAGATCAGTTCAGCCAATATTGCTTGGGATACTTTGGCCCAAACGTTCGAGCCACAACAATGGAGATCTGTTCAGTCTGCAAACTCATCAAACAACCCAGGTATGCCGTTAAAAAAAGAACAAAGAATACTCAAATGTTAATGTGCTCCGTCCTTGCAAAGACTTTATCTGAATACATATAAACCTCTAATTTCCAAATTATTTTTATTTAGCCAAACATATATTAGTTTAGAGTTATTTTGATATATAATAGATGCGAATAATTAATGTCCAAACATATATATACTTGACAGATGAGAACAATGTGCTCCGTCCTTTCTTTGCTGCTGTTAAGATCGGTGATTGGCATAAAACGAATGAGTTTCTTAGCCGAAATCCCAATGCAATAAGAGCAAGATATTCAACAGGAGGGACAGCTCTTCACATTGCAACCAAGTTCGGACATGAGCATATGGTGGAAGAGTTGGTGCAGCTGATGACAGCTGAAGACTTGGAAATACAAGATTTTGGTTGGACAGCTCTTCATCTTGCTGCAAGATTAAGTCTCAAAATGGTTAAATGCATGGTTGGAAAGAACAAGAAACTACTTGGTATGGTCGAAAAGTCCCACGGTCTGACTCCAATTCTCTTCGCTGCTAAGAATGACTTATGGGATATCGTTCATTATCTCTATCCCCTCACTCCGATCGAAGACCTAAAGCCAGAGAATGGCCCTTTTGGCGCTGGACTTGTTTGCTTTTGTTTCTATGCCAAACAATTTGGTAAAATTCTCAACCAACCCAAACCCACATTATTTATTTATTATTCAAGCTTTAACTTTTTTTATTTGCCAAAATTCAAGCTTTAACTTTCACAATTCCTGTTTTTTGTTTTGTTTTTCTAATAATAGATATTGCCTGGGACTTACTTAAGCGCTACCCACGATTGGCCATTGCTAAAGGCCCTAAGGGCGAATCCCCTATATTTGTATTGGCAGATATCCCTTCTGTATTCCCGAGTGGGACGCCGCTCAAATTCTGGCAACGGTGGATCTATGACTGTTAGTAATACATTCTCTTTTCTCTTGCTACAATCACGTTCATTATATCCCATATATATTTTGCTGACAGTTTATCTACCCCATTAATATAACAATAATGCCTACCCTTATCACAATTTTATACCACTTAAGTTGGACATGCCAAGTCACTTCAATTTTCTTATGTTTCATAGTTTCAATTATAACACTTTAATAAATAAAAAATTGTCAAACGTTTATCTTCTTGCCTCACTCCTCCTCTGCTATTCATCACCCCCAATCTCCTCCTTCCTCTTCTATCACATGATATGTTTTCTTCTCTTTGAATTAATGAAAGTTTCAGTTGTACTCAGAAAAATAAAATTTATTGACCAAGCTTGTCCACTTTTCTTGATAGGTATACACATACAGCCTCTTGCTATCCCTGATGTTAGTGTAAATGTTCAAAATCCAGAAATTGAACTGGGTAACCAAAGAAATATCAGTTTCTCAGGTTTGCTAGATCTCGAAACCCCAGCTTTGGTTTAATCAAATGCAATCATTTTCTGTATATATATTCTTATCGTTTTTTCAGACTTTTGCAATAATGCATCTGTTTAATAAGAAGTTGATCATGACATAGTTTGGCTCAAAAAGAAATCGAGTCAAACCGGGGAGAAAGAAATGTAATAGCTTAGCTTACCTATTTCTTTCTTTAGGCCAGAGCCGCACCTCTCTTTTTCTCTCTTTTCTTTCCTATCTCCCTTCTTCTTTATTTCCCCTCGTTTTCTTCCTCATCTTTCTTCCTTTGTTTCTCTGTTTTTCTTTTTTTTATCTTTGTTTTTTGTTTCACTCTTTCTGTCTTCGTTGTGAAGATACAAACTTTGGTTCTAGATCTTTATGTACTTGATATAAGCTATGAAGTGTCGAGGTGTTGTCATTTTCTGTTGTTTTGAGCTCAACAACAAGAGATATAATAATAAAGAGGCAATAACTTGCTTCAATGTTTTTCTATTTTGTTTTCTTTTCTATTTCTTCTTCTGCGTTTTCAATTTATCTGTATCTCTATTTCTATCTTGGATGAGCAGATATGTGTTTATCTGTAACTCTATTTTTGGCTCCTCATAGCAAGGCTAAGGAAGTGTTTGGCTTGAATCTTGAAAAATCCTCAAAAAATTAATTCTGCTCAGATTCAGCTAAAACCGAGAGAACCGAACTGGACCAAAACCTGTCCTAGGTCGTTCGGTTTAATGTCAGCGTTAGCTAGAATTTAGACTGAACCAGACTAGATGAATAGTTTCGATTCTAGTTTCAGTTATGGGTGGGAACCGAACCAAACTGTGGCCACCCTTATTGGACATTTTGGCCATGTGCATGCACTATCTTGATTGGGAGTGTTTACGTGAGTTAATAATTTACGGCAATCAAGGAGATTTATTTCCTAAGTTAATTAGGTGATTTATTTCCTATTTAGTTTAGTTGACATATCTTTATGTATTCCTTCTTACGGAGAATAATACAATCATCCAAATATTCAAACCCTACAGTTCTTAGCACCAAGTAGCTCATTCCATTGCAAAGTATGCACTAAATTGTACAAATTTCATCTCTTGGGTTAAGGAGGCACCGAGAGTGATTCCTCTTCTATCACATGATATGTCTTCTTCTCTTTGAATTAATGAAAGTTTCAGTTTTACTAAAAAGAAAATAAAAATTATTGACTAAGCTTGTCCTCTTTTCTTGATAGGTATACAGCCTCCTGCTATCCCTGATGTTAGTGTAAATGTTCAAAATCCAGAAAATGAACTGGGTAACCAAAGAAATATCAGTTTCTCAGGTGATGCAGAATGCATATGAATAGTTTTCCTAATTCTATTTGGATTAATTTTCCTATTATTAGTTTGCATATGAATAGTTTTCCTAATTCTATTTGGATTAGTTTTCCTAATTTAGTTAAGGATTCCTTGTTGTTGAAGGATCTCTATTAGTTAATTTGTTTTCCTATTTCTTAAAGTTTACTTTTCCTTTTCCTAAACTAAAAAGGGTTTTGTCTCTATAAATAGAGCAGTTTGTAATCTTATAAAGCAGACTTGATGAATGATAAATTTCCTTACTTTAAACTCTTTGATTCCTTCCCTTTCCCTTCATCACTTCGATCCCTAATTCTTCTCTTCGATCTCTTATTTCTTCTCTGTTCTATTGCTTAAGTGTTTACTCTAAAACCTACGGGCTGTTCTACGGGCTGTTCTACATCAATTGGTAATCAGAGCCTTCCCTCACTTTTGCTTGAGTTTGCTCTCTGCCATGGCACCCCAAACCGTGGCCAGCCTTGCGGAACAATGTCATGCATTCCAAGACAAAGTTTCTGACAATATTGCTGGCATAGAAACCCAACTCTCCAAGCTCAGCACTGACCTCAAAGAAGAGTTGGTACAGGCTCACAAACATCGTGCGGCGACGGACCTTGCCATCACCAAACTCCAAGACTCCGTTCAGTTGCTTATCAATCACTTTCAGGCAGGACACGCTGAACCTTCTTCTAACTCAGCGGTGCTCTCGAGTTCGTCTACGTTGCCGCCAAAAAGTGGCCTTCTGCCAAATCCACCGGTGGATCAAAAATTCAAGGCCGTGTCATACGGTATGTCTCATAGCTCAACTGGGCTCTCGCTCGATACGCCCAAGGCTCAATTGGAGCCCCTCTTTTCTTTTGGGTCTATGCCACCTCCCCATTATACCCAACACACAACGGGCCCTCCTCCAGTGACTACTCAGGCTCCTATCCTGCCACCTGTTCCACATGATCAATACACTCATCCCTCTCGCCATTTTGATAACGATGTCATCCGCCACATCAAACCTACTGCTCCTACTTTTGATGGTCGTGGGAATCCTACGATGTTTCTTGATTGGGTTCAAGCCATGAAAGATTATTTCGCCTGGTATAACTTGACAGATGCTCATAAACTTCGCATTGGTAAAATGACGCTACAGGGAGCCGCTAGACAATATTCGAATTCCGTGGAGGAGCAACTCTATCAATTTGGACAGCCGCCTGTGACTCTATGGGACGAGATGAAATTAAAGCTTCGTGAACAATATCTTCCCACCTTTTATCGCCATCAATTGTATGATCAATTATGGACTCTTTCACAAGGAAGTTTGACCAATTCTTGAATTCCACGCTCGCTTTATCGAACACAAGATACGTGCGAGGATTCGTGAAGAACCCGACATCACTATGTCTCGTTTTATCCATGGTCTTCGTGACGATATCAAGAGTGAAGTCCGCTTGCCTGGCCCCGCATATTTTGGAAGATGCATATTGCCACGCATTAGAAGCTGAAACTTTTTGCGTCCGCAACGTAGATATACAGTGGCATTAGGGCACTCTTCCACTCCTACTCCAAATCGTAGTACTCCTAGCTCCAACGATGGCATTGCCGGTCCACCTGCTCCTACAATACCCGCAACAGAAAAAGACCAGCCCCATCCACGGCTGCCTCACATCGATTGCTATCGTTGCCACGCTAAGGGCCACATTGCCTTTTGTCCTCACAGAACTTTAGCCATTGGCTCCCTCAATGAGGACTCTTGCGTGGACGAGTATGTGGAGCCCCTTGAACCTATTTATGATCCAGAGCTTGATAATTGTTGTGAGGAGGAGGCGTTTCACCAAGTGAGTGTTATGCGTTGTATTTATTCAGCATCTACACCTCCACCTCCTGATTCATGGAAACGCACAAGTATCTTTCAAACCTATGGCCCTTGCGGTACCAATAGATGCCAACTAGTTATTGATGGGGAAGTATCTTTGAATGTTATCTCCAAAATCGCCGTCGATCGCCTTCACCTTCAAGCCGAGCCACATCCCCATCCTTTTCATGTTGGTGGGTAGATAAAACCAGGTTACACATCTTGAGAGATGTCTTGTTCCTCTTCAATTGGGTCCTTGTCACGAGCAACTTTATTGTGATATCCTACCTATGAGTGTCGCACATGTGATACTAGGTCGGCCTTGGCTTCATGACCGCCGTGTGAAAAGTTGCGACAGAGAAAACACCTACACTTTTCAACATGAGGGAAAGAATATCACGCTAAAGCCTTCCAATCCGGCCATCAAACCAACTAAGGATGTTCAACCCACACAGTCACTTATAGAGAAGGCTTGAGCATCGATTGAGTATTTTATCACTGTAGACTTTGCAAACGAACTACAAGACACCTGGTGTGGTCTTTGCTCTTTTGCTTAAACCAAGATCTCGATCGCACCTTCGCTCCACTTGCTAAACCCATATAGCAGCTCCTCACCGAATTCTCTCGATGTTATACCCGATGACTTACTGGATGAACTACCTCCGTGAGAGATTCAACATGCCATTGACATTGTTCCTGGTTTGCAAATTCCTAATCTTCCCCATTATCGTATGAATCCACCTGAGCGAGCGAAATTGAATCGACAAATTCAGGGGTTGTGGGATAAAGGCTTTATTCTTTATAATTTAATTCCTTGTACTGTTCTTGTTCTCCTTACCCCCAAAAAGTATGGCTCCTGGCGAATGTGTGTGGATACTCGCGCCATAAATAAAATTACAGGTTCCATTCCCCCTCCGGTGCCACGTATTCCTCTACCGGTTCTACTCGTTATCTGGTTCATTGGGTTGGAAGGCCTGCTATTGAGGATACTTGGATTACAGAAGCTGAATTTCGCCAGTTGGATTCCAATCTATTGCACAGTTAACAAGATGCTCTTCATGATCTTGATTTGGCTGCATCTCGTCTTCCTATCATCCATACTTACCAATGCCGTCGTCGTCCTTAATCTTGGTTTACTCGCCGGTGTCGAGTTCTTTTCGTTGGGGGAGAATGATGCAGAATGCATATGAATAGTTTTCCTAATTCTATTTGGATTAATTTTCCTATTATTAGTTTGCATATGAATAGTTTTCCTAATTCTATTTGGATTAGTTTTCCTATTATTAGTTTTCCTAATTTAGTTAAGGATTCCTTGTTGTTGAAGGATCTCTATTAGTTAATCTGTTTTCCTATTTCTTAAAGTTTACTTTTCCTTTTCCTAAACTATAAAGGGTTTTGTCTCTATAAATAGAGCAGTTTGTCATCTTATAAAGCAGACTTGATGAATGATAAATTTCCTTACTTTAAACTCTTTGATTCCTTCCCTTTCCCTTCGTCACTTCGATCCCTAATTCTTCTCTTCGATCTCTTATTTCTTCTCTGTTCTATTGATTAAGTGTTTACTCTAAAACCAACGGGCTGTTCTACGGGCTGTTCTACATCATCAGGTTTGCTAGATCTCGAAACCCCAGCTTTGGTTTAATCAAATGCAATCATTTTCTGTATATATATTCTTGTCATTTTTTCAAACTTTTGCAATAATGCATCTGTTTAATAAGAAGTTGATCATGACATAGTTTGGCGCAAAAAGAAATCTGGTGAAAGAAAATTGTTCTAGTATGCTCATAAACAAGAAATTTTTTTTTCTTTTGAGAAAAAGATGGTATATTATTAGATAATCAAATCGTTACAAGATGAGTAGCATGTATGCTCATAAACAAGAACTTAAATCTTAATAAGACGTTGTGATATTAAAAATAAAAATAAAAATAAAATATATAGCAAAGCACATTCATGCTTTGTACCTCGCACATATAATACTCTCGTGTGAACATGGCATGTTCATCTTATGGTCATGTTCATCTTATGGTAAAGGCTCGACCATAAGATGAACATGCCATGTTCACACGTAAAATAGTTTGACATGATGCGTAAAATATACCTAACATAACAAATGAAGCACAAAAGAATGGTAAACAAGTGTATATAATTTTTTCTTTCTTTTACTATTCATATATAATCTAATTGGCGAATTAACTTTGTGCTAACATATGGTGATTTTTAATCTGCATTGCACTCTTAGGTTTATTGCAGGGGCTTCCTTCTACCCTCCACAACCTTTTAGGTATGCAACATTCATTTCCATCTTTATATGTTGGTGTCTTTGCACATTGATTTTTTTTTTTTTAATCCACTTTTTAAACTGTCAACTTATTTTATTTCGATAAAAAGTTGTTGTAACATTTTCTTCAACATCAACCTAGGGATCAACCGCATATGTGAAATGAAATTGATCCATGATCGATCGCTATATATTTTGGACCACATGTTGTGTGAAGTGGTAAAACATGATATCCAAGAAAGGGAAGATGGCCTTGTCTATGAAGCAGTATTCCAAGCTGTCCGAAGAGGGATTATTGAGTTTGTTATTCGTTCATGTAAAGTAGAGCCAGATATACTGTGGCACCAGAATTCAATGGGAAGGAACATATTTCACTATTCAATTGAGTGTCGCCAGGAAAAAGTTTATAGACTTATATATGGGGTTGGTCAAAGAAATCTTTTTGCAACATTTTCAGATGCTTTTGGAAATGATATGCTACATCTTGCAGGGATGCTATCTCCAACGGAAAAACTTGATCGTATTTCAGGTGCAGCCTTGCAAATGCAGAGAGAAAGACAATGGTTCAAGGTTAGATATCTTCATTCTATATCTTTCTTGTAAATTAAATATTGTATTTAGAGCTAGTTGTGGGATTTCGGTTGGTATGTTGTGGAAGAAACATATACAAATAGAGTAGTAACTTCAAAAGCTCTAAAGTTTCCCCCAGACATGTAGATATGAGCAAGATTTTTTGCTTATCTTTGAAATCTTTTCTTCTTCCTTCACTCTTGTTTTCTATATTTGGTGCCAAATAAATTTGTTTTTTTAAATCTCTTTTACATGAATGGTTGAAACCAATTTTCAAAATATTTTAAAAAAAGACAACTGTATTGCTTTTAGAAACAGAAATGCCCAGATCAGATGGTTGTTATATTTGAGGAGATAAATTTTTCTCGTTCAATAATTATGTCAACCATGACCTTTGAATCAGTTTTAATAAGCATGTCCTGCACATAAAACTGTAGTCCATCTCGGGTAGCTTCTGCCTTAGCCCCCACGCTTGAGCTACAAACAAAACAACCAAACCTACAAGCAGCCTTAAACAAGCCCACACTCTGCGGCACAATGCAACCATACCCACCACAAGAAGAACTTGCAAACCATGCACCACCAAAATCGATTTTAATCGCGCCGTCGGTTTCCACAACCTCCACTGCGCTACATACCACAGGCAATGGATTCACCAAAGGTAGGGTAGAACCTTTAGCCTCTTTAACTCAGAGTTTTGGTGTAAGCGAAAGCTACAAATCAAGGATTCGCCATCAAATCTTAAAAGAAAAGAGAATTAAAATTTTGCACATCCAAGTTCCCCATAATCCAAACACTACTCATTGCAAAGCCACCTCCCTTCTATCAATTTCGGAAAGTAGTGAACAAGGAAGGACCTATTTAAGGTTTCAAATATTTTAGGATTCATTTCAGTTTGGTACCATATGCAGTTTGGCATCAAACAATTTTTATTACATTGTGGTCAGCAATGCTTCTTGTATTTCTTTCTTGTATTATGTTGCATTCCATAAAAGCAGTGATTCTATAATTAATTATCTGGTAGCCACAACGAACTTAAGGTTTTGTTTAATGAAATGCAGGAGGTTAAGAGTATTGTAGTTTTACCCTCGGGAGTGAGAGCTTTCAATAAAGAGGGTAAGAGACCCCATGAACTATTTACCCAGAACCACAAGAAATTGAAGGAAGAAGGAGAAAAGTGGATGAAAGATACAGCAACTTCTAGTACAGTTGTAGGTGCTCTCACTATTACCATCATGTTTGCTGCAGCCTTCACAGTTCCTGGTGGAAACAATGAAGGAACGGGCTTTCCCATATTCTTACTTGAAAAGATGTTTATGGTTTTTATAGTTTCAGATGCTATATCTCTCTTTTCTTCCATAACTTCAGTGCTAATGTTTTTGGGAATCCTTACATCACGCTATGCGGAAGATGATTTCCTCAAATCCTTACCCACAAAGATGATAATAGGCCTTTCAACACTCTTGATCTCCCTCGCTACCATGATGGTTGCCTTTTGTTCTGCCCTTTTCCTTATGCTTCATGAAAGATTACAGTTTGTTATCCCAATCATTTTCCTCGCCAGCATTCCAGTCGCCTTATTTATTGGGATGCAATTTCCCCTTCTTGTTGAGATTTTCATTTCTACATATGGAGGAGGAATATTTGACAAGAAAGTGAAACCGTGGCTTGATGGTATATGAAATATATTTTTTATTTTTTATTTAGAAATGAAAAAACTTGTTTGTATTACTTTTGTAATGTTGTCATCACTTCTAAGAAGCTTGTTTGTATTCACTATGTAAGTGTTTTGGGGTCCTGTAATAACAACCTGATCATTTTAATTGTTCTTCAATTATGAAGATATAGTTGAGTAGGAGAACCCTTTGCATCTCTCCCCTCCCCCCCTCCAGCCTTCTAATGTTATTTTTTGAGTGAATGAGTTGTCGGTTTTAATGCATTCATTGTTCTCTATACAGAGATGTAGTTTTAGGGTTAACGGCCAGTGTGATATAGTTGTTAGCTTATGTAACCTGGCCGTCCCTTCCTGTCACGCCCCAAAAAGAGGCTTTGGTTAGTATTGGGTCTATGAATTTGGTGCCCTTCCATTGATTGTTTCACGGCAACCAAACAGAGTACCTCTCTGTTGGTTAATTTCATGGGTGGTTCACTGTTTACCTCTCTTTTTTGGTTTGATTCCCCTTCTGCTTGTTATTCTTGTCTTGCGTCTGTTAGAATTAGAGAAATAACGTTTATGTTTGAGCCTGTTAGTTTATGTTTGATTATAAAAAAGAAAGTCACAGATTATGATTTTGTTCTTGCCAATATTGTTGATCATTTTAATGTACTTAAAAGAATTTTCGTGTTATTACTAATTTTGTGAATTTTTGGACTATTTTTATTGTATCTTCATGTGATTTTTAATTTTTAATTTTGTGTACATGTTTTTTATTATTAAATTTAATTATTTCTGATATTAAATAATTTTAATAAATTTTGTTTGAAGTCCAATGCAATCCAGCCCATACTTGTACCAAATAACGGACTGGACTTTAATCCAGTGCAGTCTAGCCCAACTTAATGTACCAAATAATTTATTAAAGTCCAACCCAATCCAAGCCAAACCAGTCCAATACTCCAAGCCCAATCCTAACCAGTCCAGTCCAGTCCAGCCCACCAAATAGGACCTTAGGCCATCTCCAGTCATGGGCTATATCCCAAATATAGCCCTAAAATAATGCAAAAACCATCTCCAGCCATGGGCTAAATAAAATGTTGGCCAAATTTGGAGGGCCACATTTGACCCTTTGGCCCTCCAACTAGGCCAAATTTAGCCTAGCTTTGGCCTAGGCCAAATTTTTGTGGGCCCCATGCATGTGCTTTTCATATTTCACATTGAAATCCATCCACTTTTTTGTGGGTCCCATGCTTCTCAAAATAATAAAATATGAAGGATCCTAAAATATAGCCATGCATGGCTAGATATGGAAAATTTTAGCCCTGCACTATTCTTTAAAAAATTAATATTTTGGAGGGCTAAATTTTTAGCCATGGACTACATTTAGCCATATGACTGGAGATGGCCTTAGTGTGTTGAATTGGCTAGACTCCATCTTATCCTAAAACAAAAGACACCAAACAATAATAACAACACCAATCCCGCTCACCTAAGGTCCTAAAAATAAGATCCTGTTAAGCAAGGAATAAAATATCGATGATATCGGAAATATCGGTAGTCCAAAAATACGGAAATTTCGATGGAAATATCGGGATATTATCGATATTTCGGTCCATGTCGTCAATATTATCGATATTTCAGTTCATGGATATCTAAAATATCGATGGTATCTGAAATATCGGTAGTCAAAAAATACGGAAATTTCGTGGAAATATCGGGGATATTATGGATATTTTATTCCTTGCTGTTAAGTCCTCTTTAATAACGGCCATTAGATTAATCTAACGGCCCTAATGTATTTTATCCCTTCGTTTTTATTTTATTTTATTTATTTTTACAAAATAAATGGGTGTTTGAGTAAGGCAAGGAGTATAAGGGAGGGATAAAATTATTGATTATGAGTGCCGTTAGATTAATCTAATGACCGTTATTAAAAATAACCTTATAGGACATTATTTTTAGGACTGTAGGTAAGCGGGACTGATAACAACACATCAACTCATGCATTCAAATCAATTTAAAACAGAATCTCTGTAAAACAGGAGCTAGATGCATTTAATCAAATCCAAAACAAATGATCTATGAAATCAACTGTTCTACAGTGAAAATTTAAGGGAAAGAGTTGTAGCATGATGATGTGGCAACGATGGCATGGCATGATGATGCTGCACCTTCTAGAAAACCTGTTGTCCAACCGGATTCTGCCACATAACATATGTGGGCAATAATCAAACATGGTGCTCACTTTTCTTCTTCGTTCTCTTCACCACTTTTCTTCTTCTTTCTCTGTTTCTTAGTTTGCCTATAATTTAAGGGAAAGAGTTTGTTATTCGTTCATGTAAAGTAGAGCCAGATATCCTGTGGCACCAGAATTCAATGGGAAGGAACATATTTCACTATTCAATTGAGTGTCGCCAGGAAAAAGTTTATAGCCTTCTATATGGGGTTGGTCGAAGAAATCTTATTGCAACATTTTCAGACGCTTTTGGAAATGATATGCTACATCTTGCCGGGATGCTATCTCCAACGGAAAAACTTGATTGTATTTCAGGTGCAGCCTTGCAAATGCAGAGAGAAAAACAATGGTTCAAGGTTAGATATCCTCATTCTATATCTTTCTTTTATATTAATTGTATTTAGAGCTAGTTGTGGGATATTAGGTGCTCGAGTGGCAGCTTATAAATGCGAGCAGCTTATAAATGTGGTTATGGGTTGGTATGTTGTGGAAGAAACATATACAAATAGAGTAGTAACTTCAAAAGCTCTAAAGTTTCCCCCAGACATGTAGATTTGAGCAAGATTTTTTGCTTATCTTTGAAATCTTCTTCTTCCTTCACTCTTGTTTTCTATATTTGGTGCCAAATAAATTTGTTTTTTTTAATCTCTTTTAGAATTATTTTCCATGAATGGTTGAAACCAATTTTCAAAATATTTATAAAAAAAAATAAAATAAAAATTGTATTGCTTTTAGAAACAGAAATGCCCAGATCAGATGGTTGTTATATTTGAGGAGATAAATTTTTCTCGTTCAATAACTATGTCAACCATGACCTTTGGATCAGTTTTAATAAGCGTCTCCTGCACATAAAACTGTAGTCCATCTCAGGTAGTTTCTGCTTTAGACCCCACGCTTGAGCTACAAACAAAACAACCAAACCCACAAGCAACCTTAAACAAGCCCACACTCTGCCGCACAATGCAACCATACCCACCACAAGAAGAACTTGCAAACCATGCACCACCAAAATCGATTTTAATCACGCTGTCGGTTTCCACAACCTCCACTGCGCTACATACCACAGGCAACGGATACACCAAAGGTAGGGTAGAACCTTTAGCCTCTTTGTTTGGGCCCGAAATCCGTATGTTAAAGCCCAAAAGAAATTACATGAGTTATCTACTGAAAAGAAGAATAAACCATGTACTTGAAGAAGAAAGAGAATTAAGGAGGAATTAATTGCCATTAAAAGGCGATTAAAATGAAGCAAATTTCAGAAATTGGGCCAGGCCATCTTCAAAAATAAAAAAACTCATGTTGGGCCAAACAAAAAAGAAGCCCAAAGCCCAAACGTCAAAAACAAGTTCAGAGTTGAGCAGAGCAGTCGATTACACAAGTTTCAAAAACTGACCGGATGAATCTGATGATTCACAGGGATATTTTCACAGACAGAAGACATTCTTCTCAAGAAGCGAAAGTCTCATCAAGGCCAAAAAGTTTTCAAAAACCAAGTTTCAAAAAGTAGGCTGACGGCTGAGAAAACTCTTATTTTCCTCCGCACAAAAGAAGAAGGGATGTTTATTAGAGAACAAGTTACGAGGAGAAAAAAGAAGTTCCCATTTCACAGACAAAGTTGATAGCAACTACTTCCTATCCGAGGTCGATTATTTCCTTTCTAAGAAACTAAAATATCTTGGGGATATTTTAGGGGTATTCGTTAAAAATCTCTATAAAAGGAAATAAAGACCAAAGACAAAAACATAATCATCCAATCAACAAAAAACAAACTCTCAGTCAAAACTGAACATAAAGATCTCTCGATCTCACAGACTCAAAACAAGGCAAGTTATTGCAAAAGCCGAGGATACAGACTCTGTATTATTTTACAAAGCCCAGATAGGCAGAACTCAGTTCATCTCATCATATGAAAACCTCAACAAATCTCCAAAAGCCTTTATAGCCTTCAAAGCATCCCAAAAAGCTATCCTTAAGGCAATCCAGCCCGGAACAGGAGTTATCTTCCGAGAAAGTCAGCCAGAACTTAGGTTTCTGCCGTTACAGATTTAGTCTAACAGTCAGAACAAGCGACTGTGAAGCAAGTTCGACCCAAATGCTACCAAATCTTGGGAGAAACAGGGTAATTACTTCGGTTCAGATCAATCCAGGTGAAGATAATTCATCCAGAACAGTCAGAACATGTGCAGACTCTCAGTTCTGCCTGCAAACTCAGCCTCCCCGCGGCTCAAATTGATGAAAAGCTCTGCCAATCACCAGTGTTGGTATCGATTCCCAGCTAACATCCGTTAGTTGAAATTGTTGCTACATGAATTCCTGCAAATCAAGCAGTTCTGCTTGAAATCTGCTATCTTTATGTAAGAATATTTTGCTAGAATTTCCCAATTTATAAGCTACGAAAATTATGAAGTCCTCACCTGTTTGAGGCATAGAAAAGAACTTACTTGTGAGATATTCCTCACCCAAATGCACAATCGCTTGACTTTTATTAAATGACTTGTGGCGCAAGTTATTTTTATTCTCAAGTCTGTTAGAATTTTAAATTACTAACATTGGCACGCTCGACACACAAAGAAAGTTGATTTATTGACCAAATCATGGTCTTTGAATTAATGGGGAACTTTACCCTGCTATCACAGGTACTAAACAAAAAGGGGTGAATAATTTGGCACGCCCGGTGGGACTCCCAGTTATACATATTGCTAGAAAAGTCTTTTCTGGTATATGAATATTGGAAGTTCTAGCAGGAATCTGCGATTAGCTATGGAGAAGGGTCAGCCACCTTTTCAACAAGAAGAAGCCAACTCAGAAGAAAGTGATGCGGCACAACCGCTCATGGCGTAACCGTAAGCGCGCTCTCGAGCAACTCGGAAGGATTAATCGATACAGGAATCCATACTTCGACAGGAGGCTGCAGTTCAGAGAAGCCAAGACACTTTAAGCAATATGACTGCCATGATGCAATGGCAAGTTAACAGACAATTTAGAAAGGACCGTGAAGCAGCTATAGCTAGGCAGCCAGAACCAGATGCTGTTGTGCAGAGGTTGGATCTCCCTTTTGGCCTGCCACCAGGATTGGCATGGCCATACCAGGAGGACCCTATCATTGCACAGATGTTCGAAGAACCGGAGCCAGCAGCAGTGCAGGAACAACAGAGAAGAAGGGGCCCTATCATACGAGAACAGGAGGTGCCTGCTCCACAAGCAATTGTAGCACCAATCCAGATCCCTCAGAATCAACCAGAAGCTCCACCATTACCTCTGCCAGAAGTTCCACCTGAACTACCACCTATCCATCCGCCTGCACAACCAGTTGTAGCACCATAAAGACCTCCAAGAATGGATCCCAATCCATTTCCTCCACCAGCAAGAGGCAGAAGAGGCAGAGGGGGAGTTAACCACTTTGCCAATAGACCAGGAAGGAATTGGAGAGATTATCTAGACTTCGAAGAAGAAGAAAACAGGGAGGAAATTTTGCCCAGACCACCCAGAATTGAGCATAGAGTTGGGCAAAACCATCCAGAACAGGCCCAGGACATACCACCAGTCAATGCTTTAAATGATCTGGAGGCATTACAGAGGCTGGTCAGGGAAATGATGGACCCTGAAGCAAGAAGAGGAGAGAGGCCAACTTACAGGAAGCCATATCCAGCTTTTATTGATCAAATACCTTTACCACCTGGGTTCAAGGTACCCAACTTCACTTTGTTCAATGGAGATGACACTCTAGCATATTCAGTTGAGCACATAGGCAGATTTTCGGTTCAGTGTATCTCCGTAGAAAATAATCCTTTGTTGAAGCTAAGGTTATTTGGGAATTCTCTATTTGGACAAGCATTTACCTGGTATACCAGTTTCCCAGCCAACTCCATCCGAACATGGGAACAGATGGAGAATGCTTTCCACGACCACTACTTCAGGATTCAGCCAGAAGTCACCATCAGTGATCTTGCTGCTCTCAAACAAAGTGAAGATGAACCTGCTCAAGATTTTATTTCCAGGTTCAGGAAGCTCAAAATGAAGTGCAGAATCCCCATGGAAGAAAGGCATTTCATCCAGATGGCTCAAACCTCTCTTCGAATCTCATTAAGGAAAAGGTTTGATGGGATGATTTTTGGAGACCTCGCAGAACTGGCAGATAAGGCTTCCAAGTATGAGGAATTACTGAAGGAAGAACAACAAAGAAGAAGTTCATCCAGAGGAACGTACTACAAAACACCAACTTCTTCTATCCATATGGTCGAAATGGAGTCAGATACTGAACAGGAGGAAGCAGAGGATCCGGAGATAGCAGTGGCAGAAATGGCCAAATTGAAACATCCTGTAAGTTGCAAGGCATTGATCAAACCACCAAAAGATCAAAAGCCCCCACCTTTTACAGGAGGGTTTATTCCTAACAAACCCACTCAGAACAAGATCTACTCTTTTGATTTATCAAAAGTAGATTCTTCAAAAGGCAATAGAAGCTCCTCACAAGATGCCTAAAACAGAAGAGCTCAAAGGCAGGCAGTATTGTAAGTGGCACAACTCTTGGAATCACTCCACCAACAGTTGTGTTGTCTTCAGAGATGTTATACAAGAAGGCATAATGGCAGGCAAGCTTAAGTTGGCTGAGAAATCCCCCACAGTCACCACTGATCCCTTTCCTCAACCTCAAGTAAATATGGTCAATCTAAACTGGCTGGAAAAGGGAAAAGAAAAGCTTGTAGCAAAAACTGACCACAGCACAAGGAGGAGAAACACAAAAGAAGACTACCAGAAGCCCAAAGCCACCATTTCTGCCGGGGTTGTTTTGTGCAGCAGGTGCAGATGCGAGTGTGAGATAACTTTGGATCAGCAAAATCAACCCACGCCAAGTGTCTTTGACAGGATCAGGGCACCACTATTACAAAAGGAGGACTCAGTTCCGTCCAGAAGAACATACAGACAGAGAAACTATCAGAGATCTACTCAAAGCATTAGAAAGATAATTGAGCAGCCTATGAAGGAAGTGCCCATACAGATCCCAGGAGAAGACAAACCACACTAGCAACCATAATTGATGGCAGGTGGTATTCCGTGGGAAAAAGTGGAAGACCAACCCTTGAACTGTCCAGAACACAGAAAAGGAGAATTCAAAGACAATATTGTACCTTCCTCAAAAGCAAAGACAAGACACAGGTACTTTGGGAACCTGCTTCTATCCAGAATAACAACAATACAGAAGTAGTTGCCCAGGCAGAGCAGGGAGTCAGCCCAACAATAGAGCCACTACTAGAAGCACCAACCGACCAAACATTAGAAGTAATCTTCCCCGGAGATGGTACTTCACAACAGGAACTTTCCTTGAATAGTCCGGCAGAACTCCCAAGACCTCTAGAGCAGCCTGGACTCCTCGATCAAATCAGCCAAGAAAATTGGGTTGAAGGGGGAGAAGAGGACTGGACTGAAGGCTATGAAGAGGAACAACTAGATTATGAAGGAGAATTGGATGAAGAAATTCAAGACTTCGGAGCAGAACTAGAAGATCTCTTAGAAGAAGATCTCGGAGTCAATATGGTCTTCATCTTGCCAGAGACCTTCAGAGCAGCAGAAGGATAAGAAAACACAATGCAGGGGATGTAATATCCCAGGAAAGCTTTGAATGCAGACTGACTGAGGAGGAAATAGTTCCAGAACAACAGAATAAGGCTGTAAGTTCAGGTAGAACTGCTAGGAAAATAGCTGCAGAACAGATGTGCTTCGCCAAACCAACCAGTGAGATGGCCAATCACCTTAGGCCACTATTCATAACTGCAAATATAAGGGGAGTTCCTATTCCTAAAGTAATGGTAGATGGCGGAGCAGCAATCAATCTTCTTCCTCACAGGTTGATGATCAAGTTGAACAAAACAGAGAAAGATTTAATCCCAACTCAACTGACAGTCACCAATTTTGCTGGAGGCATCACCAAAACTCATGGTATACTTGATGTGGATGTTACCATAGGAACCAAGCAACTCAAGATTGCTTTCTTTGTGGTAGATACTACTTCCACCACTTACAATGCGTTGCTTGGAAGAGACTAGATCCACCAAAGCTTATGTGTGCCTTCCACTCTACACCAACAACTAGCTCTCTGGCATGAGGAAGGATTCATGGAGATAGTAGAGGCCGATCCACGGCCATTTCTGCCCTCTGCTTTGTGTTTTGAGGCCAGATACTATCATGATGATCTTGGACCCTTTACCTTCTTTGGAGTCAATCAGAACGGCCGGCCACAAGGTGTCACGGCCTAAAGACTCATAGAGAAAGGCCTATCCAGTTCTCTAGAGGACTGGAATAGAGCCTTTGTTCTGAACCTCCAAACTTCTGATGTCTAGTTCAAATCAACAGGAAAAGGATCGAGCTGCAACAATCCGATCCATTACAAATAGATTGTTGATATATTGGGCGGAAAAGAAACTTTCCATGCATGATCCAGCCATTAATATGGCAGAGTTTATGCATGAGGACTCAGCCGGACAGGAAGATACTATCCAGGAAGAGGAATTGGAGTTTGCACCAGCAGCTTTGGATGACTCTTTGCCAGAAGTACAAGATCCTTTAGAAGAAATAAATCTGGGGACAGAAGATGATCCCAGACCTACTTTTATTAGTACATTACTAGAAGAACCAATGAAGAGTGAAGTCATTGCACTTATGCATGATTTCATAGACTGTTTTGCTTGGCATTATCACGAAATGCCTGGACTAGATAAAAGACTGGTAGAACACAAGTTACCAATAAAGGAAGGATATTTACCAGTCAAGCAACCAAGGAGAAGGATGTCCATGGAGACAGAACTGAAGGTTAAGGAGGAAATCGAAAGATTGGCAAAGGCAGGATTTATTAGACCAGCCATTTATACTGATTGGCTATCTAATATCGTACCAGTTCTCAAAAGGATTACTGGGGCAGTCAGAATTTGTGTAGATTACAGAAATCTAAATGAAGCAACTCCTAAAGATGAATATCCCATGCCAATGGCGGACATGCTAATAGATGGGATAGCTCACAAACAAATTCTGTCATATATGGATGGAAATGCAGGCTACAACCAGATAATGATGGCAGAAGAAGATATTCACAAGACTGGTTTTGTGTGTCCTGGACACATAGGTGCTTTTGAGTATGTTGTAATGCCTTTTGGCTTAAGAAATGCAGGGGCAACCTATCAGAGAGCAATGAACTCCATTTTCCATGATATGATAGGACATTCTTTGGAAGTATACATAGATGATGTTGTGATCAAATCCGCAGAAAAAAAAAATCATGTGTCTGATCTAAGGAAAGCCTTCCAAAGAATGAGACAACATCAATTAAAAATGAATCCCAAGAAATGTGTTTTTGGGGTCCAAGCAGGTAACTTCTTAGGATTCTTGGTCCACCAAAGAGGCATAGAGGTAGATAAGAACAAAGCCAAATCTATCATAGATGCTCCACCACCTCGGAACAAGAAAGAACTACAAAGGTTGCTAGGAAAAATCAATTTCCTCAGAAGGTTTATATCAAATTCTACTGGAAAGATCCAATCTTTCTCACCCTTGTTGAGATTAAAGCAGGAACAGATATTTAAATGGGAAGAATCCCATCAGAAGGCTTTTGCCGAAATCAAGCACTATCTTTCAAATCCGCCAGTTCTGTCCCCACCAAAAAGAGGCAGGCCTAAATTGTACATTTCTGCATCAGAAGTATCCATTGGAAGCCTTCTAGTACAAGACAATAGGGAAGGGAAGGAACATGCAATCTACTATCTGAGCAGAACTTTGACAGAAGTGGAAAGAAGATATTCTCCAATTGGAAGATTATGTTTGGCTCTGTACTTCAGTGCTGTGAAGCTCAGACATTACATGTTGCCATTTACAATCTACATCATTGCCAAAACAGACTTGATCAAATACATGCTGACAAGACCAATGCTAAGAGGCAGAATTGGCAAATGGACTTTAGCATTATCAGAATTCGTTTTCCATTACGTTCCTCAGAGAGCAATCAAGGGTCAAGCAGTAGCAGATTTCCTAGCAGATCATCCAGGAGAAGAAATTGAGAACATGGACTCTGTGGATATAGCTAATGCAGATTTATTAACTAGAGTCCATACGTACTTCAACAATCCTATATACTCAATTCATCTCACTCCATGGAAGTTATATTTTGATGGATCCAAGACTGATATGACTTCTGGAGCAGGGATCGTTCTGGAAGATCCAATGGGGATAAAGTACAACTATTCATTTCAATTAGATTTCCAGTGTACCAACAACAGGGCAGAATACGAAGCCTTAATCATAGGCCTAAAAATGTTGATAGAATTGGGAGTCCAGTCTGTAGAAATTCTGGGAGATTCCATGCTTTTTCTCAAGCAGATTTCAGTCTGTAGAAATCAAGCAGTTCTGCTTGAAATCTGCTATCTTTATGTAAGAATATTTTGCTAGAATTTCCCAATTTATAAGCTGCGAAAATTATGAAGTCCTCACCTGTTTAAGGCATAGAAAAAAACTTACTTGGGAGATATTCCTCACCCAAATGCACAATCGCTTGACTTTTATTAAATGACTTGGGGCGCAAGTTATTTTTATTCTCAAGTCTGTTAGAATTTTAAATTATTAACAGTGGCACGCTCGACACACAAAGAAAGTTGATTTATTGACCAAATCATGGTCTTTGAATTAATGGGGAACTTTACCCTGCTATCACAGGTACTAAACAAAAAGGGGTGAACACTCTTTAACTCAGAGTATTGGCGTAAGAGAAAGCTACAAATCAAGGATTCGCCATCAAATCTTAAAAGAAAAGAGAATTAAAATTTTGCACTTCCAAGTTCCCCATAATCCAAACACTACCCATGGCAAAGCCACCTCCCTTATATCAATTTCGGAAAGTAGTGAACAAGGAAGGACCTATTTAAGGTTTCAAATATTTTAGGATTCATTTCAGTTTGGTACCATATGCAGTTTGGCATCAAACAATTTTTATTACATTGTGGTCAGCAATGCTTCTTGTATTTCTTTCTTGTATTATGTTGCATTCCATAAAAGCAGTGATTCTATAATTAAGTACCTGGTAGCCACAACGAACTTAAGGTTTTGTTTAATGAAATGCAGGAGGTTAAGAGTATTGTAGTTTTACCCTCGGGAGTGAGAGCTTTCAATAAAGAGGGTAAGAGGCCCCATGAACTATTTACCCAGAACCACAAGAAATTGAAGGAAGAAGGAGAAAAGTGGATGAAAGATACCACAACTTCTTGTACAGTTGTAGGTGCTCTCACTATTACCATCATGTTTGCTGCAGCCTTCACAGTTCCTGGTGGAAACAATGGAGCAACAGGCTTACCCATATTCTTATATGAAAAGATGTTTATGGTTTTTATAGTTTCAGATGCTATATCTCTCTTTTTTTCCATAACTTCAGTGCTAATGTTTTTGGGAATCTTCACATCACGTTATGCGGAAGATGATTTCCTCAAATCCTTACCCACAAAGATGATAATAGGCCTTTCAACACTCTTGATCTCCCTCGCTACCATGATGGTTGCCTTTTGTTCTGTCCTTTTCCTTATGCTTCATGAAAGATTACAGATTGTTTTCCCAATCATTTTCCTTGCCGGCATTCCAGTTGCCTTATTTATTGGGATGCAATTTCCCCTTCTTGTTGAGATTTTCATTTCTACATATGGAGGAGGAATATTTGACAAGAAAGTGAAACCGTGGCTTGATGGTATATGAAATATATTTTTTATTTTTTATTTAGAAATGAAAAAACTTGTTTGTATTACTTTTGTAATGTTGTCATCACTTCTAAGAAGCTTGTTTGTATTCACTATGTAAGTGTTTTGGGGTCCTGTAATACAAACCTGATCATTTTAATTGTTCTTCAATTATGAAGATATAGTTGAGTAGGAGAACCCTTTGCATCTCTCCCCTCCCCTCCTTCAGCCTTCTAATGTTATTTTTTGAGTGAATGAGTTGTTGGTTTTAATGCATTCATTGTTCTTTATACAGAGATGTAGTTTTAGGGTTAACGGCCAGTGTGATATAGTTGTTAGCTTATGTAACCCTGGCCGTCCCTTCCTGTCACGCCCCAAAAAGAGGCTTTGGTTAGCTTATGTAACCTGGTCTATGAATTTGGTGCCTTTCCATTGATTGTTTCACGACAACCAAACAGAGTACCCTCTGTTGGTTAATTTCATTGGTGGTTCACTGTTTACCTCTCTTTTTTGGTTTGATTCCCTTTCTGCTTGTTATTCTTGTCTTGCGTCTGTTAGAATTAGAGAAATAACGTTTATGTTTGAGTCTGTTAGTTTATGTTTGAGTATAAAATAGAAAGTTACAGATTATGATTTTTTTCTTGTCAATATTAGGGCTGGTAATGGATCGTGTCGGGTCAGGTTCGTGTCGTGTCGGGATTATACCCGTGTCAAGTTCCGGTCAACCCGTTATGACCCGTTTAATAATCGTGCAAGTTTCGGGTTGACCCATTTATTCCCGTGCAGGTTTCAGGTTGACCCATTAACCCGCTAACGGCGCTAAGTGATAGCAAATTTTAAAAAATAAAAAATTCTAAATGTTGATAATTTAATCAAGTAATTACCTTTTTTTATATATAAAATAGTTATTTCATTTTGCCTCTCTCTATGTATAAAGATTGAGAAAGAGAAATTAAAAAATTAAAAAAAAAATGAAGAAAATGAAGAAGAAACAAAGAAAAATAATTATTGTATTTTGAACAACGCCATCAATTGTTTTTTAGTGGGAGAAATCAAAGAGCACTACTACAAAAATCGCAATAGACGACGGTAATTCACCGTCGTGTATTCGGTTTTTCAACCGTCGTAAAATCGACCGACATCTTTTGATGCATAAAACCACGACGGTAAATTACCGTCGTCTATTATTTGTAAAGACGACGCTTTTTACTCAAAACCGTCGTTATTTTTATGTAAAGACGACGGTTTTTGTAAAAAACAGTCGTGGATTCTTTTTAAAGACGACGGTTTTTGTAAAAAAACCGTCGTTGTTTAGAGGCAAAGATTGTTAATTATAGGAATAAAGACGACGGTTATTTATAAAAACCGTCGTGGATTGTTTGTAAAGACGACGGTTTTTTACAAAAATCGTTGTGGATTGTTTGTAAAGACGACGGTTTTTTATAAAAACCGTCGTTGTTTAGAGGTAAAGATCGTTAATTATAGGAATAAAGACGACGGTTTTTTTTAAAAACCGTCGTGGATTGTTTGTTAACTAATGTTTATTCTACAACAAACATACTTCTTACCAATTAAATATAAATATTCAATTGATACATGGTAATTAGTAATACAATCTTTTCCTAACAAGACCTATGTACTCCTAATCCAAGCCTTCCTCTCATCCAAACATACAAATGTTGCACAATTGAAGTATCCTCCATCATTCCTGCAAATAAATCAAAATGACAGAAAGATAAAAAAGTTAAATTATAAACAAATAAAATTAGGTGATAGAGAAATTTTATAATTGGACTATATTTCCATAGAACTACATGGTTATATGCCAATGGTATAACTATGGGCAACAGAAAGTATTCAGAATGTGCAATCGTTAGTCTAGCACCAAAGACGCTTAACTTCCTCAAGAAAGAGGCAAGCTGAACATCATCAACCTCAACCTCGAAGAGAAGACAAAACCAAAATAAAGTAGGACAAGCATATGAGATTAGGGTTTGTACTTACAGAGACTGAGCTAAGAGTATATCACCAATGCTTTGGGAGGGAAAGCTCAATCGATATGATGGAGAATGGAGAGCGAAAACTAAAAGGTTAGAATTTGAGTTGAAGAGAGATAGCGAAATGTTATATAGGGTTGAGGGCAAATTTTGAAAATTGAGGATGGCGCTCGAATTTTTCAAATGACCGCGTTTTTAAAGACGACGGAAAGTAAAATACAACCGACGTATAATTTGACAATATAAACGACGGTGTTTAAATAATAGGGTCGTTGTAAAACTTTACTACGTCCGTCGCTTAAAGAAAACGTCGTTGTAAATACTTTTTACGACGCTCACCATAAAACCTTCATTTTAAATAAAAATAAATAAGAGGGCAATGGTTTTCCTGGGATTCGAACGCGCGTTACCAAGGCCGTAATTGACCAAAAACAGTTGAGAGGAAACCGGCGTCGTTTTACTAAACTCTAAACCCTAAACCCTAAACCCTAAACCCTAAATCCTAAACCATAAATTTTACAAAAATTATATAAAAAACACAAGTATGCAAAAAATAAACTAAAAATTGCAATGGACTCCTTACGACAATGCCTTCTATATTAAAAGGCTAAAATCAGGATTTCATATATTTTTATTTATGGTCACCAATGGATCACATAAACCTTAGGGTTATGTTGTGAAAGTATAAGGACTATTGTGCTTTGTAAACAAACAATTTTGAATTCTCTTATCATTTGTAATTTTTATAAAAAAATTACATTTTTCAAAGCTTTTGGGGGAAGACAATCTCTCAATGATAGAATAGTAGTTGTCAGTTTAATTTTTTAAAATTTATTAAGAATATTATGAATTAAATAAATAAAAATCGTCGTGGATTGTATGTAAAGACGACGGTTTTTTTACAAAAAACCGTCGTGGATTTTTTGTAAAGATGACGGTTTTTTACAAAAACCGTCATGGATTATATGTAAAGACGACGGTTATTTATAAAAACCGTCGTGGATTGTATGTAAAGACGACGGTTTTTTTACAAAAAACCGTCGTGGATTATATGTAAAGACGACAGTTATTTATAAAAACCGTCGTGGATTGTATGTAAAGACGATGGTTTTTTTACAAAAACCGTCGTGGATTTTTTTGTAAAGATGACGGTTTTTTACAAAAACCGTCGTGGATTATATGTAAAGACGACGTTTATTTATAAAAACCGTCGTGGATTGTATGTAAAGACGACGGTTATTTTACAAAACCGTCGTGGATTATATGTAAAGACGACGGTTATTTGATGTTCAAAACGACGGTATTATATATAAAACGTCGTCTATAATTACTACGTCGGTATATTTACACATACCGACATTTGGGTATTTGATGTTCAGATTGGCATGTTTCATAAGACGACGCTTTTAAAGTTTCATGCGTCGTGTTTTAAAAATACCCAAATGAATTTCCAATTTTTAGGTGTTTTAGTTTCTAATCCACGTCGGTTTTTATATTACCGTCGTCGTTTAAAATTTAACGACGGTATTTATTTTGTCCGTCGTCGTTTTACCGACGTCTATTTCGATTTTTGTAGTAGTGGAGAGAAAATGAGATTGATGATGATGATATGAGAGCATAAGAGAAAAAAAAAGGTATTATTCGGCAAGGATGACCATGAACTATTATAAATAGCCTTCTCCAACAATGTTTAACTATGTGGATGGTATTAACAATGCATTGTTATGAAGATAACCTAATGTTTAACTATTATAAATAGTCTTCTCCAACAATTCGGCAAGGATGACCAGGAACTTATTTGGATTTTATTTATGTATTCTTCACATATCAATGCATCACATACTTATTGAGGTTTTTGCTAAGCTAATAGAGTAATGAAATTATTAAATATCCCCACCAGTAACATGTCCTTGATTCATTTCGTTTGCAATGTTCACAAAAGCATGTGTTACATGTCCTTGAGGGTTTAGGGTTTAGGGTTTAGAGTTGGGTAAAGTGCGGTTTTGCCCCCTAAACTATAAGGCAATTCGAACTTACCCCCCTTAATTATTTCGTCTGCTGATTTAGTCCCTCAACTTGTAATAAATAGTCAATTTCCCCCCTTACCGTTAAGTTTATCTAATTTCATCAATTTTTATGTTAATAACAAGGGTAAATTTGTAATTCTAACTTAAAATTCATAAAAATATTGTAAATAATTAACTTTTAGAAGAAAAAAAATTCTTTGGAGGAGAAGAAATCAGTGGGGGTGGGGGTTCTGTGTGGAGGATAATTTTTTTTTTCTTCTGAAAGTTAATTATTTACAATATTTTTATGAATTTTAAGTTAAAATTATAAATTTGCCCTTGTTATTAACAGAAAAGTTGATGAAATTAGATAAACTTAACGGTAAGGGGGAAATTGACTATTTATTATGAGTTGAGGGACTAAATCAGTAGACGAAATAATTCAGGGGGGGTAAGTTCGAATTGCCTAATAGTTCAAGGGGCAAAATGGCTAAAAATCCTTTAGAGTTTAGGGTTTAGGGTTTAGGGTTTAGGAATTAGAGTTTAGGGATTAGGGTTTAGGGTTTAGAGTTTAGGGTTTAGAGTTTAGGGTTTAGGGATTAGAGTTTAGGGTTTAGGGATTAGAGTTTAGGGTTTATGGTTTAGGGTTTATGGTTTAGGGTTTAGAGTTTAGGTAAAACATTAAACCCTAAACCCTAGATACATAATTAACTCAAATTATAAAAACAATTACTAACAAATATAATTTAGGGATAAAAATGTAATAATTATGTACTCAGCATTGTAAAGACATTATTAATATCAAATGTTGTAACATATAATCACAAAGTTATCAACACCAAGATGGATAAGGTGCAAGGAGAGGGGTGGAATTGGCTGCGGTTCGAAACCCATTGGGTGTGCTGAAGCTTCAATTTCTTTAATTTTTTTCGCGGGTTGGCAGGTATTAAACGGGTTGACACGACCCGTTTAATAAACGAGTTAAACAGGTATTTAATCGGGTTGGCAGGTTGACCCAAAACCCACTCGTTTATAAACGGGTTAGTGGCGGGTTGATTCGAAAATTACCCATTTATTAATTGTGCGTGTTCGGGTCGTGTTTTTCCCGTGCTGGTTTCGAGTCGAGTCGGAAATTGCCACCCCTAGCCAATATTGTTAATGGCAGGGTAGACATGGATCAAAAGAGAAAGAGGAAGATTGTGACAACTCTAGTTGCAGTAGAGTTAGAGAAACAACGTAACATAAATAAGTATTTGTTGATCATTTTAATGTATTTAAAAGAATTTTAGTGTTATTACTAATTTTGTGAATTTTTGGACTATTTTTATGGTATCTTCATGTGATTTCTTATTTTTAATTTTGTGTACATGTTTTTTTATTAAATTTAATTATTTCTGATATTAAATAATTTTAATAAATTTTAAAAATAAATTTTGTTTAAAGTCCAATGTAGTCCAGCCCATACTTGTACCAAATAATGGACTGGACTTTAATCCAGTGTAGTCTAGCCCAACTTAATGTACCAAACAATTTATTAAAGTTCAACTCTATCCAAGGCAAACCAGTCCAACACTCCAAGCTCAATCCTAACCAGTCCAGTCCAGCCCACCAAACAGGACCTTAGTGTGTTGGATTGGCTAAACTCCATCTTATCCTAAAACAAAAGACACCAAACAATAATAACAACACCAATCCCGCTCACCTAAGGTCCTGTAAAATCCTCTTTAATAACGGCCATTAGATTAATCTAACGGCCCTAATGTATTTTATCCCTTCGTTTTTATTTTATTTTATTTATTTTTATAAAATAAATGGGTGTTTGAGTAAGGCAAGAAGTATGAGGGATAAAATTATTGATTATGAGTGCCGTTAGATTAATCTAATGACCGTTATTAAAGAGGACTTTACAATACCTTATTTTTAGGACCGTGATAACAACACATCAACTCATGCATTCAAATCAATTCAAAACAGAATCTCTGTAAAACAGGAGCTAGATGCATTTAATCAAATCCTAAACAAATGATCTATGAAATCAACTGTTCTACAGTGAAAATTTATGGGAAAGAGTTGTAGCAATGATGATGTGGCAACGATGGCATGCCATGATGATGTGGCACCTTCTAGAAAACCTGTTGTCCAACCGGATTCTGCCACATAACATATGTGGGCAATAATCCAACACGGTGCTTGTCCTTGAGCTGGCTTATTCTCATCCACACGATATGTTTACTGGTTGTTCCCCCACTGCCTCAAAACCGGCCATGTCAACATTCAACTATATTTTTACTTAAAAATCATACGGGCTGGTAACCACGTATAATGACCTCAAAAAAAACGCTAAATGTTTTCCTGCATACGTCTAATTGTCCCCAAATCATATTAATCCAAATAAACTCCGAAAAAAATTTTCCAAAATTTCTATCACTAAGGGCTAATTGGTCAAAGCACGCTATAATGCAATTAAATAACTGAAAACTCGAGATAGGTCGTTGCAAAAAGACTTGTTTTTGAACTCATTTTTTGACTTTCTAAGCCTCCGTCGCCATAATTATGATTATACATAGTATTTTTGTTCAAATGATCTTCGCAAACTCAAAAGTTCCCTTCACTTAAGGCAAGTTAGATTGACTTTCCCACAAGGGAAGTGTGTAGAATCCTAGTTTGGACATGTGTCATCCCTATTTTGGAACAAGCTTGGAGAAGGGGTTAAGAGCCTATGTAGGGCATAAGATCTCTAATCTTAGATTTTCTCATAGAATTTGAGTTACAAACAAGTTATATTTCTAACTTCTACCTAAACAATGACCCATTGCTACATAAACTCTTCTCATCACCACACCACGGTACACAATCATTCGAGCTCTAGCCCAATGCTTTAAGTTTAATATTTGCAAGCTTAAAAACTAAATGGTTGAACCCATCAAGAATAAAGAATCAACCAAATAACTTCCAACATTATTTAAAAGTACATTTTTCAATATTACTAGCACGAATTTCGTTAATTGTAGTAATAGGGGTAAGAAGACACAAGAATCATCACTTCAACACTATAATGAGAATATTATAGTATCCTAGAATGTGTCTAGGATTGACTTTCTCAAAGAACCCATTTTTCAAAACAAACAATACCTATAAAAAAATTGGTAACATTCAAATATGATATAACAACTACCATAAACCGCACGTCCACCTTTCATTTTATAAGCACGATCCACAAGTTCGCTCGTACCAACATCAATGCACTTCTTATAATGTAATTAAGAAAGATCTCTAGTACATTCAACTGAACCATAAATGATTTTCTTGTATGATATTTGTAGTTGACCATTAGCATACAATGATCCACTAATAGCTATAGAAGTTAAATTGGTGAACAACCAATGAAGATTTCTCAGGTTGAGATTATCGGAAATTTTGGGATGTATACCATAAAACATGTTATCCATGTCAATTAGACCAAAGAAGTTTTCATCTGAGTATTTTAAAAGGTAACTTTTTAACCAAATTATAACTCCTCAACTAAGAGGAAAACTCTTGCGAAGCTCTAGGGCTGCTTTATGTTATAAAAGATATAGTTTTCCTTTTCCGTAAAGCCAAATACAAAGACTTTGATATTATAAATAACAAATAAACGAATTGGAAAGCTTTTAAAGTACAATGAAATTGAAGAAAACAAATTAATAGGTAAGTAAAAGGAAAATAAATAATCAGTAAGAAGGTGAGTTTGGTATGGTGAAGCACGTCAAAGACGCTGTCCTAAAGTCTTTGTAGCCTCCCGATGTGTAGATACTGGCGGTCTACAAGACTCCAAGATACGACCCCTTGTACTCACACTCAAGATCCGCTATGAGCACGTCCATAGACGGATATAGGTATCCAAGTCACATAACCATTGCCCAAAATAATAATATAAGTAGAGAAAGTATATAAAAAGTAGAATAGGGTAGAATCAACTCATCCACCCAATTATTCCAGGACAGATAGTCATCAGAGAGTATTAGTCGTGAATGTGAACCTAACCTGTCCAGATTTGGTTCCCGGGAGCTCCAATCCACGTCTTCTAACCCATAAGCAAACGGGGCCCGAATAATCTCTGTGTCCAAAACCAGCAGCGACTCCGGCTTGGCACCACGATAAAACGGACCAAGATGAGGGGTCAAGAGAGGTTCTCTCATATTCAAGGGAAAGGGAGAGTAAAACCGTACGGGATTGTTCATTTGCCCTTTTTCGAGCGCGGTTTTGAAATTCTTGGCGTGTTCCTCAACGCCCTTTCCAGAAACCCATTATGGAGCTTCAGCATCAACTAAGGAAATCTTCGTTTTCTTCGGGGCCATTACCACTACAAAAAAAATGGTCTTTTGCGACAAACTTTATCCGATGACCCCTAAATGTGGTCGGAAAAGGTCATTTTTTCGACTAAAAACGTTGGCATTCGGAAATATGTCAATAGGATGCATTTTATTTCCGACTAATAATGTACCCTCGGAAAAAGTGTCCATGGATGTCGGAAATACATTGTTTTTTGGCGGGAAGCCTTTGCGCCAGTTGTATTACTGACAAAAGGCATGGCCGTCGGAATTGTAATGGTTATTTCTGAGGGGCTGTTTTTGCTCTCGGAAATAGTCACTTATTTCCGATGGAAAATATGTCCTCTTGGTAATGAGTCTATATTTCTAAGGGCAATTAGGTGCGGTCGGAAATAATTGCATTTTTCCGACGACATGTTTTGCTTGTCGAAAATAGTTGTCAATTTGTGACGAATTGCTTTTGTTGTAGGAAGTAATTTTTAATTTCCGATTGTAATTAACCGCTGTCAAAAATAGTTATTATTTGCTATGGCATATAACTTGCATCGGAAAAGGTCGTCGAAAAAGTTGATGCTTAATTTTCTAGTGTGGATAAAAATATCACATAGAGTAATCATATATTATGTTTTCTCCTAAAATCTATACCATTAGTATTAATAGTAACAATAATACAACATCTTAAAAATAAATAATATGAAAACCGAGTTACTCTTATGATTAGATAAGACCATCTAATTACTCTTATGGTTTGTCGCCACAAATGCATCATCTATTTCATATTTAAGATTTATATTTATATTTGATGTTTGTTTGTGATTAATTGAATTGAATTTATACATTTATTTTGTGATATTCCAAGTAAAAAACAATAGTTAAGTAGCAACTCAAGTAAAAAACAAATTAGGAAATCATATTCCAAGGAAAACCATACTGATGCATCTTAAAATAGAGGAAGCTTCACATGAATGAACACAAACAAAAACAAAAAAACACAATCAACAACCGGGTGGTGCTTTCATTTTTTTAGCTAACGAAAATACAAAAAAAAAACAATAAAAACATTAAAAAAACATAAAAATAAGATTAAAAAAGAAACAGAAAAAGAAAACCCACAACCCCACACACCACCCATTGCAATAATACATAAATCATTTCTTCACGGCGCTCTGTGTCTCCACCATGTGAGCCTTTTGTTTGGCCTTATGGACGTCATCTTCTGGGTTCTCACGCACAGCATCTTGGGGCTCATCACTTGAGCTCCCAAAGATCACACTCTTAGCTTGAGCACGACTTGTATCGGGATCTAGTTGCTTGCGTTTACCTGGTCGCTCTAGGGCCTCCACCTGCTTTCGCATGTCTTGAGAGTAAAGCTACCATCTTTGATAGTAGTTTATTCTCTTCCTGCAATACTTCCAGTGACGTCGATTTGCCTCCTCCGTCCTTAACCTCTCCCTTTTCAAGCTCTTTATAACGCCCTGACAATCCTCAACCAAAGCCCGCTCTGCCACCAAATGAGCCCTTAGTACCTCCACCTCACGGGATTTCACAATTAGGCGGCGACCCACACTTCCGACATATGCAGTACTTTGCACACTCAGTGCCATGACATCGCTCACGACTCGGTTGTCATCCTTTGTCCCCAGCACACGTACATCTCTTGGAGTCATTAAATTTCTCGCAACCCCAATGGAGACATCGTTGTTCAGGAATATTGAGTCGTTTACTGTCACGGGTCCTCGTGAGGAAGAAAAGTAGGGCATCCACACTGATGTCGTTCCTTGACCCCATGTCTGAGTCGGTGGAGCTAGGTTGAGATCCAGCGAAAATGGGAAAGAAGACTCCATTTGATTTATGTTTTCTCTTTGTTCTTCTGTTTCTCTTCTCTCTTTTCTTCTTTCTTTTCTCTCTTGTGTGTTTCTGATTTTGTGTTTTTCCCCTATTTCCCTTTTATAGACGTCCTTTTTGCTGAACCCTAGCCATTGCGTTTCAGATTTTCGCGCGCCCCCTACGGCGTACGTCCATCAGTCATTACACCAGTCGGCGTATGTCCATCAGTCATTGCACCAGTCCCCCACCTCACTTAATGGCGATTTGGCCTTTCTGAACGAACGCGTTCAGAAAAGCTGACTCGAATTTCCAAGACGCCATAATTTTGGCTTGGGGATGTGCGAGGGGCCTCTGCGCGTCGACACTTTTTCAGAAATCCCGATCATTTGGCTGCGAGCTATTTAATGGTCCACAAGAAATGATTAATGAAACATTATTTAAATTAATTGTTTATTATTCAGTAATAAAAAGTTGGTTCTAGCCTTGTACTGAGGTCTAGGTGCTACCTCTTAGTCCAAGTTGTAACATCTTTGTATTATTATTCCAAGTAGATGCTATAGAAAAATAAGTCATAGATGCAGCAAGCTAGCAAATTGAGTTTCCATTTTTACCCATTCTTTTTCTTTTTTACAAAATTAATTGTTTATTATTCAGTAATTTTTAAATTATATGAATATAAATTAGTAAGATTGGCAGAGTTATGCTACGTACTTGCCATGGTACAGACATTAAAAGTCTCGCAAATGGTTTGATGGGTATATTTTATATTATATATTTAACCCCATTCTTGGTACATTTTGGTTCATATTTTGGAAGAATTTTGATACTTTGAATTGTATTCTCAATATAGGACTCTCGACTTTCTCTGGAGCAAAACATAATCAAATGGACAAATTTTGGAGTAATTCCAGTTGAAGGACGTTCGTGAGTCACTTGGCTTGATCGTATCAAAATTTCAGACATTTCTACCTAGCGGTTATTTTCTGGCGATAAAATAAAGGAGCAGTGCGCAGTGTTGGAAAGTGACGTTTTGGGCTTTTATGGCGTTTTTGGAGCCCAAGATGACCTCTGATGGATTTGTGGCCTTCTGGAGAAGTGTTCAGAATATTCCAAACCTTAATTCCGGCTATATTGGGCCGGTTTTGGAGCAGTTTAGGGGTCCAAAACGTGGCTGTTCAGATTTTTGGTGAATTTTACTATTTAATTTAGGGTTATGTTTCCTATTTTATTTTTAGTTATTTAGTTTCCTGGTTGGATTGGAAGACTGAAGTTTAGGAGGATTTAATAATCCCGGTGGAGAACGACCTTGCGAGATCCATTTATACTACAATAACCTTGTCATTCTTGCAAGTTTTACAGGAGTTTTAACCCTGTTTGCGCAGGTACTAAAAATGCTATCATGGTTCCAAATACAAGAAAGTACCATGCTAAAAATCCTGTCACGCATTCTGTTCACATGTGACCGCAGCCCTAATTCGCTCAACCGTGCACTTAATTAGATTGTTAACAGTGGCCACAGATTCCAGAGAGAGTTTGGCAGTAGGAACTGAATCAACCAATAAGATTTGAAATGCTACGGTGAGTAGGGACCCACCATATATCCAACATCAAGAATTCCTCCTCCTCCTGCGGACCCAGAAGGCCCGTCTGGTAGGATGGCAAAACCAGATGGAAGAAGTGCAACATAATCAGGATCTCCACCATTCAACACAACATTCATGGCCACAATATCAACTGGAGCATAAATCACGTATGACCCTGTTGAATCTGTGCAGCTCTCCTGAAGTATCGGCATATTGCTTTGGCTTGAATTTGAACTCTGCAACATGAAATTAATTAGCTTGGTCACTATAGTTTTTAATTAAATACTAAGGTTATGAGGATATATTTATATATTTATGATGATATTTATACTATCACACGTATGTTTATGATGTCAGACTGTAAATATGTTTGTCAAACTATAAATTTGAACCTCACAATCATTCAATAATTAACTTGACCAATAGTATAGATTCACAGTCACGATGCACATATGTTCTAGGAGACTTACATTAACCCTCAGTAGGGAGACACAGTTGCCTGGATCACGATCATTAGCTATATGTGCCATCTCTTGCACTAGGCCACCGTTTGAAAGTATATCCCACTGAAAATTGTATGCCACAAATCAAATGAATATGTATGTTTAATCGGAAATGCCCTAATATTTGAGATGTATATTCATGTTTAATTAATATCTGTACCACAGTACGGGAGTTCTCATCTCGCAGGAAATCAAAAACTCTCTTGGGAGGGACTGAATCCAGGAAGGAAGTTGCGACACTAAGCACAATCCCAGGAGACCTGCCAGGATCATCCATACTTTTTCTGGTCATGACCCTCACATCATCTAAACCTGTTGCTGATAATGTTGTCCATGCCTGGCGTAGAAGCACTCACAATAGTGCGTAAGCTCATCACCATTCTTTGTGCCAGCCTTTCAAAGATACTTTTCCTCCCTTCGGACTAGTTTTCACCGTATATATATAGTAATATAAGAATTGGAAACCCATGAAGTTGATATAAAGGAAAATATATACCATTAGTTAACAAAGGGAAGTAAATTCAGATTAATGTATGTGTACCACAGAGATCTCCAAAGGAATATTGTTATCGCCATTGAACTCGCAAGGCGTTCGCATTGCCTCTCAAGTGTAGCCTCCAAATGCTTTGCCCCAAAGGCAAGACCAGAGTTAACTAGAGGCCTGTATATGTTGTGAACAGACCTGTCATCCACTTCAACATGTTCCACCCATATAACCTACACAATCGTACAAAGAAAACCATGAGAGAAAAAAAACACATGAACAATATAACTTAATTAGAAGAGTAGGAAACATTGTGCACCTTGGAGTAACCATTTGGCAATTCTTGGATTAAGCAACCGGATGGCCTTCTTCGACTCCTTGAAATTGGACTTGGACGTAGGTTGTCCAAGGAAAATTTTCTGATTATCCAGAGACTCAGGTGGATTTATTATTTGAGCGTTTCATGAAAGCTGGTTATACTTACACATTTTCTAAGGAAGAATTGAAGGTTGCATTCACTAGACATATTAAAAAAAATTTTGCTGACTGGATGTGGAACTTGAGAAGGCCAATTTTTCAAAAATACAAAAGCACTGGTCAAAGATATGCAAACCGCCCAGAAAATGTACCTGGTCCTGCAATATGGATTGCAATGGTTGATGAATGGTTAAAGTCTGAGTGGCAGGTAAAAGTTAATTTAAATAAGATGTTTTAGCCATTTGATTATTCATACGTGATTATTAAGTTATCTTGAAACAGGCAATTACACTTTGGCAATTTCCTACTGACTGTTTGTCAATTGTATTCTTCGTTTGCAATTTCCTACTGATTGTTTGTCAATTGCATTATTCGTTTGCAATTTCCAACTAACTATTTATCAATTGCATTCTTTCCTCTGTTCTTGTGCTTCTTGTTGCAACTTGTTTTCTCCAACTTTGAATTATATTTGCAGGATCAAAGTAAAAGAAACAAATCTAATCGAGAGAAATCAACAATTGTGCATACCACAGGTTCAGTTCCAATGGCGAAATACCAAAAAGATGAGGTAAACAATTGAATATTTAGTAAATTTGGTTTTTCCCCTTCAAACTATATCAGATTTGTGATATATCTGATACACATTTGATACGTGTGCCTATGAAGTAACTTACCTATCCCGTACACAATGAGCAACAGGAAAATTATTTTTTCTTTATATGAGTATATTTATAGAAACATTAGGTAAATTTTTTCTTTATTATTATACGGAGTATATTAGGTAAAAATATGTGGAAGCAAACCATAACACCTCTATGTGACCCATTCATAGAAACAATAGAAGAAATTTGGGGTTTTTATGCAAAATTAATAATATAATAAAAATAATAAAAAATTGAAAACTGATTTAACTTCTATTAAAAAAAAATTGGGATTATTGGATTGCTAAAATGAGGGGAAAAAACGGTTGCCCATTAAAGAGAGGATTCAATGGCATAATTTGTAATTAAATTAAATTACATGGAAATAGTTTGTCCTACATACTATCCAATTTCAAAATTGATTTTGTTTAGAAGTTTTAATTTAGGAGGGTTAATGTCTAGGGTTTTTTAATTTGCAAGGGCCTATCATTGTATGGCCCTTGAATATTTTATGTAAGACATGTATGTCAAGGTCTTCAACTATTTTCATTGTTGAAGCTATGATTGTGAAGTTGTTGCCCTAGGTATCATGATTTGAGCTTATGTCACTTGTTTTTTTTTTTTAAGGGAACTTGGATGATTGAATTTATTTGTCTTACCATATTCATGTTTTCTTGTTAACAGCTTGATCGAACTGGAATTGAACCTAGTCCAATCGATTGTTTCAAAAAATTTCATATAAGTAAGGGTAAGAATGGAGAAGGAGAAAATTGGGCAAGCGAAAAGGCGAATGAACTTCATGTATGGTTTCCACTTCAATATCCATCTTCATATTCTTCCATTAGCATGATATTGTGTCTATATATGAAACATATGTTTATAATTTCACTACAAGAAAAAATGGAAAATAAAAGGGCTGCTGTTGAACAGGAAAACATTGATGTCAATGATTGGGATATATATAGGGAGGTGATTGCCCCTAGTCATGGTCGTGTTCTTGGCTTAGGAGGTGGCGTCAAAGCTAAAGATGCATACTACTCCTCAACTAGCCAAAACTGTAATAAGCGTAGGTGCGTGGAATTGGAAGAAAATTAGGAGCATTTGAAAGAGGAATTAAAAGATGTCAAAGATCAATTGAGCACTTTGCAACAACAAGTTCAAATGTTGATTAACAATAACCCACAAAATATTGCTCACAGCTCAAGGCAATCACCTAATGTGGTATAGCTTTTATTATATATTACTTCTTAATTCTATTTGTTACTCCCATTATCAAGTTCTATAAAGTCTTATTATAATTCTTTGTTTTGTTGTTGTTGTTATACTAGGGCAATGTTGGAAGCTGTTCCGATGCTTATCTTAGTGATGATGTCGATGAGCATCTCAACTAGTTCTTTATTTAGTATTGTCAGACCTGGAAATTATTTTCAATTTTTTGAAGTTTGAGACATGTATGAGTTTGTATGAAGTATTATGAAAAAAGTTTCTGATTGGAAATATTATTTATATATTTTATTATGAAATTATAATATTTATGAGAATAATTATTCTATTTATGACAGTTCCAATGAAAAATTTCCCTATTTTCGACATCCTTGTTCATCGTAAAAAAAACATTTTCCGACAATCTATGTTGATCGGAAATATAACTTACGAGTCATTTCCGAGAATATTGATTTTATTTTCGACACCACATTCCCATCGTAATTGTATACTTCCGATGACACATTTCATTATTTCCGACCGGTCTACAGCGTCGTAAACATTTCCGACGACCTATGTTCCTCGTAAATAGATCCTATGCATTATTTCCAAGAAGAAAAAAATCTTTTCCGATGCAATTTTGCTCTTGAAAATGTCTATTTCAGATGAACAAATATTGTCGGAAATACATTTAGTCCTCGGAAATAGTATTTCCGACGAGATTTGTTGTCGGAAAAGTGTGGTCGGAAACATAAAAAGCTCGTCGTTTAAGAAACATTTTCGAAGAACTTCGAATTATTTGCGACAACGTTGGAACATCGTAAATACTAAATTGTCCTCGTTTGCAAAATTAGTTTCCGACGACGTCGTAGTATTTACGACACACATCCCTGGTCGGAAATAAAAACGTGTCCGACGGCTCATCGGAAATACACCTTTTCCGATAGTCGCTTATCCGACGGCGTCTGACGGACATTTGCCCTCGGAAAAACGCTTTTCCGACGAAAAATTGGTATTTCCGACCCCTTTTGACCCTCGTAAAAGAGGTTTTTTTTTGTAGTGTACTATCAGAAAAGTTTCCTTTGAAGGAAAATCTTAGATAAAAGTTTGGGAAGAGAGTTGCAGAAAGGTTCAAAAGCTCATATTTTTTTTAGGTTCAAGACGCAGATAAAAATCACCTCGCAGCATTTTTTTTTCTTTCTCTCCAAAAAGTAGAGGTCCAGTAAACAAGGGAGTCGAAAGGTTTTATCAATCGTGCGAATTAAATGCTGAATGTGGGTCAATCAATTGTCTGTCAATTTGGCGTGTTACTTTCAAAAAAATCTTATAAAGGTACGGTTGGTTTGTCCTGAGGAGAGAGAGAAGGGGTTGGTTTTTTAAAAGCTTTGCCCAAGCACTTAAAAACTAGGGGCAATGTTTGTACCATATTTGGTAAATACACCAAAATTGGTATTTTATCTGATCACCTGGCCCAGACCCAAAACAATTTAGACTTCAGAGCTTAAAAAGCCCAAAGCCCATACCTTTTTGAACAAATATCTCAGACCAAGACCCACAATGTTAGAAGTGGTTGAGCTTCAGCTACGTAAGAAGCTAAAGTGGTTTTTCTTACCATTACGAGCGATATGACCTGCGTCTCTTAGCAGAAAGCACGTTGATCATCTGACACCGAAACCAAAGGGGGCCATCGTTATTCCACTCTCTCAGACTAGTCTTCATCCAAAGTATCCACTTTATTTTATTCGTTGAGATTATTTGCCAATAAATATCGAAGCTCCACAACAGTGCTCGAGGACTCTCTCTCCAAAATCAGACTCAACGTCTCTAAACTTGAACAAACTTCAAGCTTTCCAAACAGCCAACCTGTTACCCAAATAAGCTAGTTGACAACTCCTGCGATTATCTTTTATTGCTCTGCCATCTTCTTGGTATGATATTTGTTTAAAACATTCGAGCTAGCTACCTTGTAAAATTAGCTCAAACTTGTAACAGATTGGATAGACAAATCTCCAATCATCTTGTTGCCAAGTTTCTTTACTACTGTAACTTTCTTTCAAAACTAAATGGAGAAATCTTTAGTTTTTTCTTTAATTCGTTACCATACCCAGATTGGATAGAGAAATCTCCTCTCCTGGGATTTTAAGTTCTCTGCAATTTATCTTACTCGCACTTTACTTTTCTGCTGTTTATTTTCCCGTCATTTACATTTCCCGCAATTTATATTCAAGTCTTTACTTTAAGAATAACTCTGCTTATTGTTGGACGGGCCTGAATAAAAGGGTTTTTCTAATTCCAAAACTAGGGTCAATCTAGACCCAACGACATGGGCTCTATCGGGCCCGAATGATCATGTATGGGCCTAAAACGATCAAATTCGTGGGCCCGAATTAAGGTTTTTGAACCCATTCAAGAGATCATTAACTACAAACTTGGTTTTTCCATTTGGCTAGGTACCATTCGTATCTTCCAAGCCATGAATACACGATTGAAAGAATATCGAAGTCCTCTTCATTGAGACATAGAAAAGAACCTATTCGAGACAGTACCCCACTCGGAGCACAATGGTTTGATTCAGAAGTCTAGAAAGGAGCGCAAATCCACCAGACTACTCACTCTACATCATATATAAACCAGGTCTACTGGGCTGGTCTTATCCCTAGTAGTGGCATGTCTGCACTCGCAAATCCACGTTTTGGGCCAGAAGAGTAGAGAAGCCGGGACCCCTCCCCTCCGCCATTCTAGCCTAATTCAACTTTCAATTTTGTTCTAGAAACATAGCAAATAGCCTTCTCTCCCTCGTAAAACCAAGAAGAAGGCTCGTCATCACTGACACGACAAATCCAGACGGGGCAGTTTGTTGTCGAGGCCAGACTCTCGAAGCACGATGTGGACATTCCAACGCGGAACCTTTTCTGCACCAACACCAAGTTTGCAGTAGAAGAAACAGTGGTAACATCACCGTTTCGTATGTCACGCCAAGTCCCCGAGTTGATCCAGTTGCTCCTGGGTCTGTAAAAATCGGGTCATTGTTCCGGTTTCTACAACAGTTGCTGCAGCTCTAGAGGCCAACCAAACCGCTATCCAAGACGTGGTAGATGGGGACTTTGAATTGGAATTGCAGATTCATACTGATCAATGCAACACTTGTGTGCAATCAGGAGGGAAGTGTGGGCTTAACACTACTTCTGGTGGATTCAGTTGCTTTTGCCAGGATAATCGGGCCTATACAACCAGATGTAATTTTACAACAAATATTTCAAATCCACCACCACCCAGACCAAAAGGTATGTCTGTTCCTTCCCTTGTCATTCCATTATAAATTACAGACTATTTTTTTTGGTGAAATATAAATTACAGACTATTAATTAGGAAGATGTTAGAAGTTTTTGTGTCATTGAAATTCCAGGAATGGTGGCATCCACACATCTTTTTTATTACATCGATCTGAGCTAGCTGATTAGGCTCGTCTGATAAAACCCGGGTCCGAAATTGGGAATCATATGTGCTATATATTATAGCCAATTATCTGCAGAAGCAGAAAATAGAAACTGCTAAACTGAACCTAACAGAAACAAGAAAAGAGATATTGTTGCTATGAAGTTCAGCAATTGAACATCTTGGACAGAAAATTTTGTAAACTGTTTACACCATAATCAACCGAGCATGTCCAGCCTCAAAACAACTAGCACCAAGGCAGACACGCCTTCTCCCCTGCCGAAGGAAGACACTCTTCCAAGGTACCAGACACCTGCCGAAGCTCCCGACTGCTGAAGCTCTCAATTGCCAAACCTAATCTCCATGACACGTGTCACCACCACAGCAACTTGCACAAAGTCCCACATCGGAAATCTACACAAACCTCCCCCTTTCACTTCCCTATAAATAGGGAATAGTACCCAAGGTAAAAGGGGTAACTACTTTCTCACTTTTACTGTTACTCTGCTAAAATTACCACTCTTAGCTGACTTAAGCATCGGAGAGCCTTCGGCCGGCACCACACCGGTGTCCGAAGCTTAACGGTTGCTTCTTCCACTTTGTCTTCTGCAGGACACCTAGCCACTGAAGGTCCTAGCGATCTTCCCTGCTGAAGACCCGAGTCTTTCTTATCTAAGTTGACCTCCCCAAAAAGAGCATCAACAGTTTGGCGCCGTCTGTGGGAATCGACTTTTGAATCCCAACTACCTCTACCAACTCCGCTGGCTCCTTCCCCTATTAGGCCCCGCCGCCTCTTCTTCACCCCACATTCCGCTATGCCGAGCGAGGCCAGCCATGATACCCAGCACCATACCCCCCGTGGGGACTCCTCTCGAAGGAAACCTTCGGCAGAAGGGGATCTCCAGGCGGAGGTCGAGCGTCTCCGCGCTAGCGTCACCAAGATGTCGGAGAACTACGAACAAATTCGCACCAAAAATGTGGAATTGGAGCATGACTGCCGAGCCCTGAAGCGCACTCTGGAGGGCACTCATCACCAAATCACCCAGCAAGATCATACCCAGGACATTGGGCACACCCAACTGAACCAACCACTTACCTCTCGTCATAGCGCCCCCATTCAGTCCAGGCCTGACAAAGGCAAAGGTCATCTTCATCCGGAGACGACCAAGTCGCGGCTCCTCCACATCTCCCCACCCAAAGACCGGCCCCATGGCCCAACCAAAGTCTACAAAGATTGCCGAGACCGTATCTCGGAGAAGCAGAAGAAGCCTATCCGGATTAATGTCGACCTCGATGACCAAAGGGTGGCACACCTAGGCCCCCTACCGAAGCCTACTCGCTTACCTGACACGGAGGGCACAGGGGATTCAGATGACTGGGAATCTTACCATCCCGAGGCTTGGGAGTCCTACCATTCCGAAGATTTCGAGAAATGGGAAGATTACCTGGCAAACCCCATCCCACACCCCAGGCCTTCAAAGACACGACACTCTCCCGCATGCCGACCCGGCCATGCGCCTCCTCTTTGAGAAGGTCCGACGCCCGGAGAGTGAACAACACCGAGGTCACCAGCCCTCTCGGGCGAAACCACGCCCTGGGCCCTTTACCGAGCGTATCCTCAACTACCATCGGAGAAGGACATTCAGCCACTTCGCATTTCCTTCTACACGGCACGGAGGATCCACGACCCACATCCATTCTTTCCAGTCAGCCCTGGGTTGCAAGGGTCTTAGTGATGAAGGAATGTGTCTCCTTTTCCCTTCTACCCTCGGTGGCCTGACTCACGAATTGGTTCTACCGGTTGAACCCCGGACTATCAACTCCTTTGATAGTTTGAAACAGAACCTTCCTCGACCATTTCATGATCCGGACCGATCGCTTATACTCGGCGGACGACCTCTACATGCTTCGGCAGGTGAGGATGAACCCTTCGGGAGTATGCGGCTCGCTTGACCCACGAGTACTCTCGTTGCCGGATATCGACGACCGAGCTGCCTTTGGCGCTTTCAAAAGTGGCCTTAGAGAATCCAACTTCCGCTACCTAGTCCACAAAGAACCCATGGAACACATATGCGGAATCGATGAAGCAGGCAGCCATTCACGCAAAGGCCGAGTACTTTAACACCAAACGTGGCTCAGCCCAACCAGCCAGGAGGCACCTTCGGCAATCCCTCCTCCTTTGGCAAAACCCCATCTGCTCCGGCACTCCGTCCCACTAAACCTCGGTATTCCGCTCCCATTCTCGACAACCAGGGTACCCAGCACCCTAAGAGGAAGGATAGCTACCAAGACTCCTTCAAAGAATGGGAAACGTGGCGGACACGGTAACCACCACCGGTCTGGCGGAAACAACCCTCCAAGGACAGCTGATCGTGCTCCCTCCCTTTCGCGCCGAAGCCCGTGTTCGAGGTGTTCACCACCACGAACACTACTTATGAAGATGTTCTGGTCCAGAAGCTCCTATTATACCCAAACCTCCTCCCCGGAGACCGTCCAACAAGCCTATGCCGAACACAGCGTCTTACGCCGTTTTCACCAATTCAATGGCCATGACATCAATCTGTGTTGCCTTGCGCAACATCATTGAGGACTCATCCGCGAGGGAAAGCTGGATAAATATGTGCATAATCTCCCACCCCGCCTAACCCTCACCAACGGCGGATCAACATGATCTCCACCATCGGTGGTGGTCCTACATTGGCCGGTACCTCCAACAACTCCATCAAACACTATGTTCGCTCCACTTATGCGCACTGTGTCTTCAAGATCGAGCGGGGACGCATGCCGAAGACGCAAAGGTCGCTGGGCCCCCATTACCTTCAGCGAGGAAGAAGAGCGTGGTGTCATTCTCCTCATGACGACCCACTCATCATCCGTGCGGACATCTCTAACTTCGACGTTGGGCGTATCCTGGTGGACACCGGCAGCTCGGTCGGTGTGATGTTTCTTGATGCTTTCAACGAACTCCGGTCCCTACTCACTGCTTTGGATCGAAGCATCACCCCTCTTGTGAGCTTCTCTGGTGATGTTGTCCAGCCCCTTGGAAGCATCCACCTCCCTATCTCCATTGGTTCGGCACCCCGGCGAGCAACGGTCACCACTCCCTTCCTCATTGTCGATCGCCCCACGACTTACAACGTCATCCTTGGACGCCCGCCTTGGCCCAAATGAAAGTTTTCATTTCAACACATATCTTCTTGCTTAAGTTCCCTACACCCCATGGCACGGGCTCGGTGCGCGGCGACCAACTTGGAGCCCGAAGCTGCTACGCCTCGGCCAGTTGAAGTCCACCAATCGCCAACATAAGGGTGAAGCCCTCGCAGTAACCAAGGCCCCAACCCATCCTCCTCGTGGCCGGCAGGCATACTGAAGATCCCGGGAGGAATCGCCACCCAACTAGCCGAACTCGTGGAAGACCTTGAGTTGGTTACTCTCCATGACGACATCCCGGATCGGCAAGTCCGAATCGGCACATCTCTTTCACGGAGCTTCGCTCACGATCTTGTCGCCTTCCTCCGGCTCAACTCGAGGTCTTCGCCTGGTCTTACAACGACATGCCTGGCATATCACCGGACATCATATCCCATCGGTGAGCATTAATCCCGCAATCCGACCCGATTCGGCGTAAGCGTCGCGCTTATGACCCGTGAGCGATATGAGGCCATGAAGGCAGAGGTAGATAAGCCGAGTAGCATTGGGTTCATCAAAGAGGTGGACTATCCCACCTGGTGGCTAATGTGGTGATGGTCCGCAAACAAAAGAAAGGCTGGCGCATGTGCGTCGATTACACCAACCTTAACCGGGCTTGTCCCAAGGATAGCTTCCTCTTCCTCGAATTGACCAGCTAGTTGACGCCACACCGGTCACGCCTCCTAAGCTTCATGGATGCTTACTCAGGTACAACCAGATCTTCATGCATCCAGATGACCAAGCCCACACCTCCTTCATTACAGATCGTGGCCTCTATTGTTATAAGGTAATGCCTTTCGGCCTCAAGAACGCTGGAGCCACTTATCGCCGCTTGGTGAACAGCCTCTTCGCACCATTGATTGGCAACACCATGGAGGTCTATGTTGATGACATGCTAGTCAAGAGTCAATCGCCGACCAAAGCATATCCTTAACCTATCTGCCATGTTCACCATCCTGACGGCAAGATAGCATGAGGCTCAACCCCACGAAGTGTGCATTCGGGTGGCTTCGTAAATTCCTGGGTTTCATGATAAGCCGTAGAGGTATTGAGGCCAATCCAGAGAAGATCCAGGCTATCTTGGACATGACGGTACCAACGACGGTCAAGGATATCCAAAGCCTCACCGACGCTGCCGCAAAGACTAACCAGGTTTATCTCCAAGGCGATCGATCGTTGCGCCCCATTCTTCAAGGCTCTCAAGGGAACTAAGCGTAACATCACCTGGACCCCAGAGTGTGACAAGGCTTTCAACGAGCTCAAGGAGTACATGAGCCGAGCCCCTTTGTTGTCAACACTGAGCCTGGAGACACCCTCACGATTTACCTATCCATCTCCGCCACACGGTTAGCTCGATGCTCATCGGACCACGGGACGGTGCCGAACATCCGGTGCATTACGTAAGCAAGGCATTACAGGATGCTGAGGTTCGATACCTGACATCGAGAAGCTGGCTTTTGCCTTAGTAATGTCCGCCACGCGCTGCGACCTTATTTCCAGGCACATACCATCCATGTCCTAACCAACCAGCCGCTCAGGCAAGTTTTGCGAAGCCGAGAGACTTACGGTAGGCTAGTCAAGTGGGCCATCGAGCTCGGTGAATTTGATATCCACTATAAACCTCGCTTGACTACCAAGGGACGGGCGGTTGCAGATTTCATCTCTCGAGTTCACTTTGAACCCCAAGTTTTGGCCAAGCCCCAGGTCATACTGCCGAGCCCACTCGGCCCTCAAACCTCGTCCACATCGCTAGCAATGGCACCCTCGACCTTACCCAGCCATTGTGGACATTGTATGTAGACGGCTCTTCCAATGCCCAGGGATGTGGGGCTGGCCTTGTTCTTATCTCCCCGGATAAGGTTGTCCTTGAGTATGCCCTCCGCTTTCAGTTCCATGCTTCCAATAACGCGGCCGAGTATGAGGCACTCCTGGCTGGCCTTCGGCTAGCCAAGGAGCTGGGCGCTAAACAAATCCAGATATTCAGTGACTCCAAGCTCGTTGTTCATCAAGTCAACCAAGACTTCATTGCCAAAGACATCTCTATGACAGCATATCTTCAGCATGCCCGCCACATGTTGACTACTTTTGATGCCTATCTCATCAGCCAAGTACCACGTTCTGAGAACAGCCATGCCGATGCTTTGGCCCGACTAGCCTCGGCCTTGGACCAGGGCAGCGGCCGCAACATCCACATCGAATTCCTAGATCGCCCTAGCACACAAACCCCACTCATCTGTACCATTGATCACAGCCCTACTTGGATGGACCCCATCCTTCAGTTCTTGCAACACCAGACACTACCTGCTGATCCTGTTGAAGCACGGCGTGTTCGCTATCGCTCCGCTCGATACCTGATCATCAATGGCTCTCTATACAAGCGTGGCTTCAGCCTTCCCTACCTTCGGTGTCTTACTCCAGAGGAAGGTAATTATGTTCTTCGGGAGATTCATGAAGGCATCTGCGGCAATCATTCCGGCGCTCGCTCCCTAGCGCATAAGGCCCTTAGGCAAGGATACTTCTGGCCCTCACTTCACACCGATGCCCAGGCCTTCACCCAGAAGTGCGATAAATGTCAGCGATTTGCCAACATTCCACAACTTCCAGCTGAACCATTGACAGCCATGGTCAGTCCTTGGCCATTTGCCCAATGGGGACTCGACCTCATTGGACCTATGCCTGAGGGTAAGGGCCAGGTCAAGTACGCAGTTGTAGCTGTGGATTATTTCACCAAGTGGGCTGAGGCCGAGGCCCTAGCTACCATCACGGCAGCTCGCATTGAAACGTTAAATGCAGCGAGAATATCGTATGTCGCCGGCATCCCCAACACCATCGTCACGAGACAATGGCGGCAATTTGACAATGCGAAGTTCAAGCAATTTTGTTCCAACCTCAAGATACATCTTTGCTTTGCTTCCCAGCCCATCCTCGGTCCAATGGCCAGGTCGAAGCCGTGAACAAAATCATCAAGAAGACCACGAAGACCAAACTTGACAAAGCCAAGGGTTGCTGGCCGAGCTACTCCCAGAGGTGCTGCGGTCCTACCGCACCACCTTTCGTACCTCCACAGGAGAGACACCGTTCTCCTTTCCTTTGGTACCGGGCCGTGGCCCCGATTGAGATTGGCCAGCCCACTTACCGAACCTCCACTTATAATGCCGAAGCCAATGACGAGCTTCGTGACCAATCCAACATGCGCAACGTTGCGTACAAACAGCGTGTCGCCAAGTACTATGACTCCCGAGTCAAACCCCGTGCTTTCAAGATCGGGACTGGTCGTGCGCAAAGTTTCCTTGGCCACCAAAAATTCTATCAAGGTACCTTAGGCCCAACATGGGAAGGCCCCTATGAGATTACCAAAGTCTGCCGCCCGGCACTTATCAACTTCGTGATCCCAAGGGCAAGACTTTGCCTCATCCTTGGAACGCTGATCACCTCAAGTACTATTATAAGTAAACACACCTAGACACTAGGACTGTTTTCTTTTACTTGATCTTGAGCCTTGACTCGACCATCTCTTGTATCTTTTGCCTTTCGGCACCTATCTAATGAAATGCCGACTCAAGCTAATTCTATCAATCACATGATCATCATTGTGCTAGCACAATCGATATCAAATGACAACAAGTCAAATATCATAGCAAATCAACATAACCTCGCCCCAAGCAAGGCAAAATGTTCATACATAACAAAAACAAATATGTTCCAACAAAACAAACATCAAGTTCCAAAAATAGCAAAAGTACATAAGGCAACGCCTCCAAAGACTAGGTAGAGGCGGCATCTGCGGCGGTGGCTCGGCTCGCTCGCTCTGCAGTGTGGCACCAGTGGCATCGATAGTGGGACTAGGAGAAGGAGGCTCGCCACTCGTATCAAAGTTGATCTCCACTGAAGGGTTGAACCTCGCCAACCTCTCCTCCCAACGAAGCTGCTCATCTACCAGACGGTCCATGATATAACTGCTCAGCTCCTCTGAGGTTCGGTACGACTCGACCGCCTCGACTCGGGCAGCAGCTACCTCCTCGGCCTTCAACCGTTTCAGCTCCTCCACCTCTTCGGCCTTCGACCGTTTTAGCTCTTCCACCTCTTTGGCCAGCTCCGCCTTCTCGCAACGACGGGTTCTTTTCTCTCGATGGCCTCCTGCGCCTCTGCCATCTTAGTCTTGGCCACTTCGTCGCGCCTCTTCAGCCTCTGGATTTCCTTATCTGCCTTAGCCATGTTGACGTACATCTCGCCAAAGGTCTACAAAATAAAGCATCATACAACACAAAGCATCATTAGTTAGAACAGACCAGAATGATATGAACACGGTCAAAAACAGATATAACTTACATAGGCAGAAGTAAGGATCGTCTTCTGGGCTCGATCCGCAAAGGAAGAGGCCTGAGTCCTCGCCAGAGCCTCGGGATCACTCTTCACGCCTTCCAGGAAGACGTTCACCAAGGGAACTTCCTGCCGATGCATGGCCAGGTTCACCTCTTTCTTCTGCCGCGTATCTTGGAGAAGTCCACCTTCTCCACCCCCTCAGCAAACACATCATCAATACCGAAGGGTAGCTTCGGCGGTGCCTGTAGATCAAAGGGAGGAAGCCTAGGCCCTGCCCCCATCACACTCTGGTGAGCTTCCTCCAGCGCCTTCCTCTTCCCCATCACGTCGGCAACTCGCCCCTCGTCATCTCTAGGGCGCTTCCCAGCCGCCTTTGGGGCACCCCCCTTCTCCGCCTTCTTAGCCCGAGACTCCCTAAGACGTCTCTGCATCTCGGCCTCATCAATATCCACAGCCACCTTCGTGCTTCCCTTTATAATACCTGCCACTGCACATCAAAAGCTAAGTTAGTCACAATTACAAAACAGAAATCAGAAAGACAAACAATAAAGGTGATCTAGGTACTTACTTCCTTGCAGCAGTCCGGACTCAAGCAGATTCTTCGGGGTGACTAAGTTTCGACACTCACGCTCGGTCTCTGACAACAATGACCTCACCTTCTCAACCTCGTCTTCCTGCTCCTTGGAGATCGGCCCCCACTTCACCGAACCTGCAGCAAAAGGACACATTACTCAGCCATTTACACTTGCACAAGCAAAAATGGAGAATCGCAAGAAACACACAACAACACTCAGTCTTAAAGGATGGGGCCAAAGACCTATAGACTGGAAATGGGTAGGAATATGTTTGGCCACTGTCTTCCCTGGTGGACACTCCCAATCCCCATAGGCCAGACACCACCTGTTCCTCCAGGACTTCTGCGTAGTAGGCAAGTGACTGATAAAATAACCTCTCTTTGTCGCTTTTCGGCAACTGGCTTGAACCCAGCCAAAATTTCCCTATTGTTTCGAAATCGAGTACAAATACATGAACTGCTCGAACGTTGGCTCCCCGAACCCAACCAACCACCAAGCAATGTAAACCCCATGAAGAAGGATCCAGAAGTTGGGATTATATTGCCCTGGCGCATACCCCAGCCTGGCCAACATCATCTGAACCCAAGGATGGAACGGTAGCCTGAAGCCATGCTGATACATATCTGTAAAAATCAAAACAGTGCCTTCTGGAGGATATCTAACCACATCTGTTGCACTAGGTAATCTCAAGCCTACGTAGGGTGGAACACAATAATCTGTCCGAACCACAGCCAATCCTTTTTCTTTAAGATAATTCCGCCTGGCCATAGGGACACCAACCCGTATGTCCACTCCCTCTGAGGCCGAAGCCACGGCTACACCAGCAGAACCTGATGGCGATGCCCGATTACTCGAGCCCACTTCTGATGTATAAGGCAAAGCTAGAACGCAAAAATCAACCGACTCAGAGTCTATGGATGGCTCATCCCCCACACCCTCAGCCACTACCATCCCACTCTCTATTAAACCTTCTACAACACCATCTGTTTCAGAACTCCCACCCTCAGAACACACATAAAGGCTTGGCTCTGACTGGGAACTCTCACTCTCGGTATCTTCCCCACCAAAGGCAGGGGGGTCATGACTTTCTTTATCAGAACTCTCAGACATCTACAACATGCAGAAACAAAGAAAAGGAACTAATGCACATGCAAGAAGGATCGAAACATACATTCAACAAGTTCATATCACATGTTCAAGGTGTTCATCAAGTTCATACTCATATTCAAAGTGTTCATCCTAATCTTCAACATGTTCATGCCAAAAAAGGACATTTCAACCAAAGATTCGAAGGAAAAGAGGTCTAACCTTGTTTGCACCACCACGGAGAGTTCGCCGGAAATCTTTTTGACCACCGCTCAACCACCAAGTTTCTCGCCGGAATTCACCCTCTCCTCTTCACTTCTCTCCAAATTTTTCTCAAAATCTAAAGTGTGATATCCTCTCCACCCCAAGTCCCTATTTATAGAGACTCAAGAGTACCCACGCCTCGGTTCACGAGAAAACCCTAGCACCCTTTCAGTTTCCCTCTCAAATCCCTTGTACCTGCACCACAATTTGAATTTCAAAATTCAGATTTTATAAATAAAAAAAAACAAACAAAAGGACTTGCCGAAAGCCCAAAGGCCCCGGCCACTTTACAATGGCCTTGCCGAAAGCCCAAAAAATGGACCCAGGCGACCCTTGCCGAACGGCAAGGGCTGTGCAAACCCGAAATGGAGCTCCAAAAATATATACAGGAGCCCACACCATAACATTCATAAATGTTCCTCACCAAAAGCCCAACCTATACCTAAGCTCCTTGCTCAAACACCCGCCAAAGTGCTAGCCCAAAATTCCAATAAGGCCCTGCCACCCCACACCCTAGCCTTGCACAACGGCCCACCATCTCATGGCCCACTCACCGAGGCTCCAAGAAAGCTCCATTTAAGTTGATTAGTCTTAAGAGGAACAACGACTGAAAGTCCCCCACCCTTGCCGAACGGCAAGTGCCGTGGAAAAGGAAAATCTTACCAACAATATCAATCGACCAGCCCAGCCCCATTTCCCTGCCAAGCTTGGCTGCGAATTTTATTTAGTCTCCTTGCCGAACGGCAAGGAGCGATTTACATTAAATCAGATGGGCAAACGGAGAATGCCCACTCAATTCAATCTCTCTTTTTGTGAAGCCTTAGCCTCACCCAAATCCGTCATTTCCAGATTTTTATTGACAAATGAAGGGTGGAAAAAGCACACGGTTCCAAGTCTCTCACCAAAGGTCTACGGGACCCAGCCACCGAAATACCCCTCTTCCTCCACAAATCGAGAAGAATATCAAGTCAAACCCTATACCGAAGTGGATTTGAGGTGATGAATACTGGTCAGCCACTATGGTCAGCCGAGATACATCACTAGTAATTGTCAGAGTGGCCTTGCCGAACGGCAAGGCCTGTGCAGAAGGGAAAGGGGGTTACATACCTACTTGCCGAAGGATCTAGTTACAGACTTCCCGGCTCCAGCTTCTCCGGTCCCAGCTCCAGCTTCTTCGGTCCCAGCTCCAGCTTCTTCGGTCCCAGCTCCAGGATATGCTTGCCGAAGCCAGCCCTTACCACGCTTGCCGAACGGCAAGAGCTGGTTAACAGGGGATGGAAGGCCTCACACCGCAGTCACCCAGCCCCCTAAACCCTCGAAAAACCTTCTCCCCTCTAGCTGGCGCCGAAACTTTCTTCCAAAAAGACTTGCCAAAGAATTTCGAGGAGCTGAAAAAAACCCTAGCATATATCCTGCCGAAGGCCTATTTACTCTTGCCGAAGGCCCACCCTCTGCCGAAGGCCCACTCCACAGCCCCATGCCTTACCGAATTCCAACTCGGGCCCGGCCCCAACCCATGCTCTCTTCTCTATTAGAAGCAAGGGTGGGCCTTTATTTTCATTTCCACGCTCCTTGCCGTTCGGCATGGAAGCTAGGATTCATAAAATTAAAAAAAAAAAAACAACAACAACAACAACTAAAACTACTGAGCTGGTCTGCCGAACGGCAGCACCATGTAGAGGGGATTTGTGACTCACTTGCGACCCAAAAAAAAAAAAAAAAAAAAAAAAAAAAAGAGTACTGAAAATTTGGACTGCCGAGGCAATGATGCGTAAAGAATTCGGAGGTGCCCTTCCACCCAAAAAAAAAAAAAAAAAACCTGCGGCGGTGTGCAAAAGTTTATCGGGGTTGAGCAAGAAAAAGGACGTAGTGGGAATTTACAGACTGGGAATTTGAAAATTTGGCGTTTGAGCTCCGATTGAGACGCAAAATACCTTTTCGGAAAGGGAACGATGCCACGAGTCAAACTCATCGCTTTGCCATGACGTACGATGGTTTTTGGGCTTCCGAGGTCGTTTGGCCTCCCAAATTCGCATTTAAAAAAATTATAGTTAGGTTTTTCAAGTTTTGTTAATTTTCCCTTTTCATGTCCGTAACTCCCTACCCCTTTGCTTAGCCCAGCCTCAGCTCTTTACTACAAAAATATTCTCCTGCAGAAGCTCAGGGCCTAGCTCCACAAACCTGCCCAAGCCAAGACCCCATCTAAACGGCTCTTGCCCAAAGGCACGACACTTGCCTAGCCTAGCACCTAGGCTATATTCTTGAAGCTTGACGCAACTTCTAGATTGCCAACTTGGGGGACTAGGGAATGCCCTACGGCTCCCACTAGGTTGGGAATGCTCGGTTACAATTATGCAAAATCTTACAAGTTCCCAACCCAGAAGTTACTTCTTGACCGCGAACTTGGGGGACTACTGTTTACACCATAATCAACCGAGCATGTCCAGCCTCAAAACAACTAGCACCAAGGCAGACACGCCTTCTCCCCTGCCGAAGGAAGACACTCTTCCAAGGTACCAGACACCTGCCGAAGCTCCCGACTGCTGAAGCTCTCAATTGCCAAACCTAATCTCCATGACACGTGTCACCACCACAGCAACTTGCACAAAGTCCCACATCGGAAATCTACACAAACCTCCCCCTTTCACTTCCCTATAAATAGGGAATAGTACCCAAGGTAAAAGGGGTAACTACTTTCTCACTTTTACTGTTACTCTGCTAAAATTACCACTCTTAGCTGACTTAAGCATCGGAGAGCCTTCGGCCGGCACCACACCGGTGTCCGAAGCTTAACGGTTGCTTCTTCCACTTTGTCTTCTGCAGGACACCTAGCCACTGAAGGTCCTAGCGATCTTCCCTGCTGAAGACCCGAGTCTTTCTTATCTAAGTTGACCTCCCCAAAAAGAGCATCAACATAAACCAATTGAACCTTAAACCCTTAAGACTGTTCATGTTTTTGTCATTTTGATCCTTTGGTACGTACATCAAATTGGAAGTCTTGATGTTGCCAGTCAACACTTTGCAGCATTATATGCTCCAAGCAGCCTAAGAAATACACCTACCAGACATCCGTACAATCCCATCGACATCGGTATTCGGTACTTAAGATGCTAAAAACTTGAGGCCACCTTTGTTGACTTTGATCATTCTAGTTGAGTTGTAGTCAGTTGGCGTCATAAATGGATATTATAAATAACTCAAACTTTTATCTAAATATTTCATCATCCCAAATTAAAAGCTAAAAAAATCAAGAGTTACACAAAAACAGCTAGAGCACCAAGGCATGGCAGCAACATGAGCTCCACCACCATTGAATTGAAGTCAATACCAGTTAAGCATAACCTCTGCCCTTTCATTCCGCACCATATGTCGATTTGCTCTCGGTGTAATATCTTTTCCTATTTGCTGCACTTGCATACTGAAACAAGAAAGCATAAAACTAAGTATTAAGTTTATAAAATTTACCGACTAGGAAACCCAAGAAACAAGGAAAATTCCACACCTTATAAATGCATACAGAAAGATTATTATTCAAACTGTGCACATCAAAGTGCCAAGAGGCTGCAAGTAAATCCCATTAAACCCACCTTTTTCAATGAGAGAGTGGCAGCATAAGCGGGAAGACGATGAAGAAGAGAGCAGAGGAATAGCCAATAGGCATCACTACTTCATTGTGTTGATGCTATGTATTACACAAAAGACATCAGTGGTTTGAAGTAGCGAAGTTTTTAAAGATATAAAAATCATGTCATTTAAGTTTTCGTTGTCTAATGTCATAATGGCACCGATTATGCATAAGCAATGTTGTCGAATACCAAAATTTAGTAGTGCACTGAACCTCAACAGCCACCCACCGAGCTTACGATAAACCACAATCTTTATGATGAAAAGTGAAAACATGTTTGGTTACAGTGTTCATTTTTTGTTTTCAGAAAGATGAAAGCAAGTTTTCAAAATAATTGTGATTTTTTTTTAAAAACAACTTTAAAAGATTTTCAATTCTCAAATTTTTGTTTTCATTTTTTGTTTTTCCCAATTTCTCATTCACTAATTCTGAAAAAAAAAAAATTATATATATATGAGCTTATTGTGGGAGCGATTTTCGTCCCACTAGAATATTCGCCTAAGATTCCTTCGTCTTCTTCCTCTTCTCTCGGTCCCTGCAAAAATAGCACGGAGTGAAAGACCACACCCGGGGGGTGTTGGCCAAAGGCCCTCCGATGCCTAAGTTAGGTTGGGTGTTTGTAGGAAAACCGGGTGGCCGGAGCCGTGTGTGGTGGCCGGAGCCTAGTGTGAGAGAGAGAAAGAGTAAGGTGGCTAGGGTTTGTGTGGAATAATTTATGCAGAGTTTTAGTAGGAATTTAGACGTACCTTCACCATTGTGCGTATCCATCTATTTATAGAGGGCCTCCGAGGCTAGGGTTTCAGAAGAATAATTCCATAGATGGAAAGGAATTATTCTTCCTAATTTGGTGAGGTTGGTGTAATTAGGAATTTGATTTAAATCAAATCCCTAATTAAGGCAAGAATCAAATAACCTCCCAATTAATTTAGGTAACTCCCAATTAGGTTTGGTAACTCCCAATTAGGTCAAATAATTCCCAAATTGATTGGCCTAATTATTTGACCTAGGGTGAGATATTTTGCTTCCACACTTATCATGATGAATATCACACATGCTTTAAATTGGTTCGAACTGCTTTTTCTATTTGTCCAAAGAGAAAAGAAAAGAAAATGACTGATGCAGTTGAAGAAGCACATGATACACCATCCGAAGAACTCTTATGATTTAACCTTTTTTTCTGTGCAGGTTCAAAATCAAAGGCTAAATATGAAATAGGTGCGTATATATATATATATATATGTTAAATTGCAAATACCAGAAGTTTTCTTTTTTGTTCAAAGAAATGCCAGAAGTTTCAATCTTTGCTTTCTTTCACAAACCAATGAAATGCATAACTTAAAGAATTTTTCAATGTAGGCATTTCGGTTGGTGTTTCGGGCATCTTCATAATCTTTGCTTGCATTGTATGCATATCAAGGAAAAGAATATCGGGTTTCTTCAAGAAAGATATCAGGGATGAATTTGATGTTGAGGCATTTGTAAGGAACTATGGATCCCTTACTCCAAAACGGTATAGTTATGCAAATGTCAAGAAAATGACAGACTCATTCAAAGATAAAATAGGTAAAGGTGGATTTGGAACCGTGTACAAAGGCAGGCTGCCGGATGGTCTTGTCGTGGCGGTGAAAGTCCTAAGCGAGTCCAAGGGTAATGCAGAAGACTTTATTAATGAAGTTGCTAGCATTGGTAGAACCTCCCGTGTCAATATTGTTACTCTTTCTGGATTCTGTTATGAGAGGGACAAAAGAGCTTTGATTTATGAATTCATGCCCAATGGATCTCTAGATAAGTTCATACATAAGCAAGGATCTGAAGCAAAATGTCGCTTGGAATGGAAAACACTATCTGAAATTGCTGTTGGCATTGCGTGAGGACTAGAATACTTACATCGTGGATGTAACACTAGAATTCTGCATTTTGACATCAAACCAGAGAACATTCTTTTGGATAAAGATTTTTGCCCGAAAATTGCTGATTTCGGGCTTGCCAAACTATGCAAAACGAAGGAGAGTATTGTATCCATGATGGGGACAAGACGAACTGCAGGGTACATTGCACCAGAAGTGTTTAGCCGGAACTTTGGAGGCGTATCTCACAAATCTGATGTGTACAGCTACGGCATGTTGGTACTTGAAATGGTTGGAGCAAGAAAGAATTTGGATTCGGAAGCGTCTCATACCAGTGAATTGTTTCCACATTACGTTTATAAAGATCTAGAGCTGGACAATGATGAGAATGTTTTTGGGGCAATCACAGAGGAGGAAAAAGAAGTAGCAAGAAAGATGGTATTAATAAGTATGTGGTGCATTCAGACAAATCCTTCTGATCGGCCATCAATGAGCAAAGTAGTAGAGATGTTGGAAGGATCCCTCATACATTGCAAATTGCACCCAACCCTTTCTTGTTTTCTCCTACAATTGCTGCACAAAACTCTATGATCACATCCCAACCAGCTGAAATAGAAACTAAGGCAATTTTGTTTCATGAGCAGATCTCTGGTAATTAGGAAATTCTAGCTGAATTATTGTAACATAGTTAGTTTCGTTATCGTAAATGATACAGTTTTCATTATCCAAGTATACTAAATATTCTATGGCCAAACTTGGTTTTCATGGATCAGATCTTTTTCAAGTTTGCTTCCAACCAGTCGTTTTGTCTTCTCGATGCGGCGCTCTGTTTTGCCTAGTAGTGCCTGCTATGTTTTGTGTTCTGCAAAGATTATATAGTGTCGAAAAAAACTGATCCTGGGATTAAAGAATTATTACTGTGAGTATAAATTTATGTTGAACGTTTTGGATTTTCGTCATTCGACATGAAGCAAACCCAAAAAAAAAGTAGTCACCTTCTAATTTGATTAATTGAGCTAATCGGCTGTTACCTGCAATGTGAGGTAGCATCAGCAATTGAGTCAAAATAACTGTAGTTAAATACCGTGATCCTTCTAGAGAAGAGGATTTATCTTAGCTTATGTTAGTCTTCTCAGTTGCAGGTTCCATTCGAAACTAACTGAAAGAAGATTTCAAAGTCATGTCCATGGGAAAAGGAAGCCATTCAATTCAAACATGTTTGTCTCAAACTAACAAGAAAAGAAAAACAAAAAAATTGTACATATACATGGGAAAAGGAAGCCATTCAATTAATTTCCAGACGTCACTGTAACACTTTGACGAACCAGCTTCATCAATTTTCCTAGTGAAGTGTTCATTTGTATTTCCAGACGTCACCCGCTGCCTCAAAACCACGCATACTTCTAATTGTCCCCAAATCATATTAATCCAAATAAACTCCGAAAAAAAAATTCCCAAAATTTCTATCACTAAGGGCTTATTGGTCAAAGCACGCTAGAATGCAATTAAATAAATGAAAACTCGAGATAGGTCGTTACAAAAAGACTTGTGCTTGAACTCATGTTTTGACTTTGTAAGCCTCCGTTGCCATAATTATGATTATACATGGTATTTTTGTTAAAATGATCTTTGCAAACTCAAAAGTTCCCTCCACTTAAGGCAAGTTAGATTGACTTTCCCACAAGGGAAGTGAGTAGAATCCTAGTTTGGACATGTTCAAGATGTCATCCCTATTTTGGAACAAGCTTGGAGAAGGGGTTAAGAGCCTATGTAGGGCATAAGATCTTTAAGCTTAGATTTTCTCATAGAATTTGAGTTACAAACAAGTAAGGTCTAAAATATCGATGGTATCGGAAATATCGGTAGTCTAAAAATACATAAATTTGGATGGAAATATTGGGATATTATTGATATTTTGGTCCATGTCATCCATATTATCGATATTTTGGTCAATGGAGGTCTAAAATATTGATGGTATCGGAAATATCGGTAATCCAAAAACACGGAAATTTCGATGGAAATATCGGGATATTATGGATATTTTGGTCCATGCAAACAAGTTATATTTCTAACTTCTACCTAAACAAGGTACATAAACTCTTCTCATTTGCAAGCCTATTGACGCAACGGTCGAAGGTTCGTTGGCCAGTACAATACTGATGCCTTCTTAACCCCTGAATCTCTTTCGGATTTGCAAGATATTTTACGAAATCTTTATTCTACCCTATCTTAATTCAAACCGATTTACATTTAAAAAAAAATTATTTATATAAATGAAAATGAAAAGTTTAAAAAACTAAATGGTTGAACCCATCTAGAATGACGAAACAACCAAATAACTTCCAATATCATTTAAAAGTACATTTTTTCAATATTACTAGCACGAATTTCGTTAATTGTAGTAATAGGGGTAAGAAGACACAAGAATCATCACTTCAACACTATAATGAGAATATTATAGAATGTGTCTAGGATTGACTTTCTCAAAGAACCCATTTTTCAAAACAAAGAATGCCTAGAAAAATTGGTAATATTCAAATCTAATATAACAACTATCCAGGCCCGGCCCTGAGCCTGGGCTCGACGGCCATGAGCCACCACTTAAAGGGCCCCAAAATTATATATATATACTGGCCTACATATAAAATAAAATAAAATACTATAATTTTAAATTAACTACATAAAATTAAAAAAATTAAAAAAATTAAAAAACTTCTGTCAGATCATATGCAATGTAACAAACACGGCACGCATGCATCTAAAGAAGAGAATAAAACAGTTCTTTTACCAAAGCAACATCCAATTAAAAGGGCCCCAATATTCAATACACCAATCAAACTTGGTAAAGCGAAGTTAGTTTAAATAAAAAACTAATTAAATTAAGTTAGCCAACACGCTTTCTGTTTACAAGAAGAGGATGCTTGCTCCTTTCCAAGCCACACGGTACTATCATCAGATTTTTTAATTCTCAAAATACAGTCAAACTCAAAAAGGTGCTCTTAATAAGTTTTTTTAAAAACCAATTCCTCAATTGAAGACTCAGTTGATACTTTAGAAAGGCATTTGTTGGAAGAGGTTTTTTCAAAACTAAAATTGATAATGATTTTGCTTCTCAAAATACTAGAAGATCAAGATTATTTCAATGATTGTTTTGTATTTTTTATGTTGCTGATTTAGTTTTTGGTTTGTAGTTGGTGCAGCGGAAGCAAACAAAGATATTTGGGTGTAATGAGTAATATGAACTTGATAACTTTTTTTTTGTTACATTTGATTATGAACCTAAATATGATTTTTCATGTACTTTGTCTTTGTTATTTCAATGGAATTACTTCCCTTATGCCAAAGCGAATATATGTTATAACTTTTTACGTTTAAGCGAAAAACAAAAGACAAAAAAAAAAAAAGCAAAGAAAAAAATTCTGATAAAAAAAAGGGCCTCATTTAATATATGGCCCTGACCACCAAAACCTCAGGGCCGGCCGGAGACTATACTTTCTTCTGATCCTTTTGGAATTTGGTTTCCCCTTGTCAACATCAACATCATCATCATCCCTCATTTTCGACCTCAAATTTATTCTCATGGATTCTTCTAACTTCAACACAAATAATAAGCAGGTAAATAAAAGTCTGTAAAAGCAAAAAATTAGTAACAGTGAAACTGGAATGAAAGCAAACGCCTCCTCAAAGCAACAAGCATTTCCAAAATGGTAAGTTTGCTGTTGATGTTTGTTTATCTTTTGTGTCTCATCATCTTAATCAATATCATCTCTCTTCCTCAACCATCACTGGCCATGTCTTCCTGTAACTGCGCATGCGCAATCCGCGACGACTACTATGTTGAGCTCATCTGCATCAACGGCAAGTGTAACGACGACTCGGATGTTGGGACTCACATATGCAGTAAACCGCCGCCACCACCTCCCATGACCGCCGGAGGTTGCAATAACATATCATACCCTACATAGACATGCTCCCTGCCAGTAACTTCATCCACCATGGCCAAACTTGGTCTCAACCACTTCAGCAAAGGCGGGGACGGAGGAGGAGCAGCCAAGTGCGACGAGCAATACCATCAAAACACTGAGCGGATCGTGGGACTTTCCACTGGGTGGTATAATGGCGGGAAGATGTGCGGGAGGATGATAATAATCACGGCGGGCAACGGGAGGAGTGTGACGGCGAAAGTGGTGGACGAATGCGATTCGCGTGCCGGATGTAATTCAGAACAAGCAGGCCAGCCGCCGTGTGAGAACAATGTTGTTGGAGCCTCTAAGGCTGTTTGGAAAGCATTGCAACTAGACGTACAAGAGGGTGTTTAGGTCACTTGGTCCATGCATAGACCAAAAGGTATGTCTGTTCCTTCCCTTGTCATTCCATTATAAATTACAGACTATTAATTAGGAAGATGTTAGAAGTTTTTTGTGTCATTGAAATTCCAGGATTGGTGGCATCCACACTTTTTTTATTACATCGATCCGAGCTAGCTGATTAGGCTCGTCGGATAAAACCCGGGTCCGAAATTGGGAATTATGTGCTATATAGTCCATGGTAGCCAATTATCTGCAGAAACATAAAATAGAAATTGCTGAACCTCATAGATACAAGAAAAGAAATATTGTTGCTATGAATTTCACCAATTGAACATCTAGGACAAAAAATTTTGTAAACCAATTGACCCGTAAACCCTTAAGAGTGTTCATGTTTTTGTCATTTGATCCTTTGGTACAGACATTAAATTGGAAGTGTCAACACACAAGCACTCATCAAGGGAGAAGAATCAGGATCTGATTCTTCTCACACCTAATCATTGACTTGCTGTGCAAATATTTGTATTTACTATTAGTTAAGGCTATTACCATTTATATCTCCATTGTACAAATATAAATATTGTAACCTTTCCCACATATGAAATATGAAATATCAAATTCAAATCTTCTACATGGTATCAGCCTAAAACCGATCCCTTTCTCTCTTTCCCTTTTCCTCCTACCCGACCTCTCATGGCCTCTCAATCTTCTTCAACCTCTCTTCCTGGTCCAAACTCTTCATACTTCATCAAAATCACAAACACAAATTACCTTCTATGGCTCCGTCAAATTAAACCTTTTCTTATTGGCCATGGATTATGGAAATATGTTGATGGCTCCTCCACTCAACCCTCTCCTTTTCTTCCTCTACCAGCATCCTCTCCTGACCAAACAGCAGCGCAACCAAATCCTGCGTATGAAACCTGGTTCCAACAAGACCAACTCATTGTCAGCTATCTAATCAGCACCCTCTCTGAATCTGTATTATCTCTCACCATTGGTTGTGACTCCTCCAAAGACATTTGGGATTGTCTACAATGACACTTCTCTCAAACCTCGGTGGCCAGTGAATCCATCCTTCGATTTCAACTCATGGACTTGCAGAAAGGCACTCAAAACGTAGATGAGTACCTCCGTCATGCCAAATCCATTGCAGATTCCCTGGCTGCGATTAATGAACCGTTCTCCAATAAGGACCTCGTCATTGGTGTTCTTCGTGGCTTGGGTCCCGATTACAAAATGCTTGTCACTGCTCTCTTAAATTTTCCTCCCCTTCCAGATTTTGTTGATCTGCGTGCCCGTTTGCTTTCATATGAAGCGCAGAACCCTCGCACCAACCCTGTCCAATCTGGTCAATCCACAGCTCTCATGGCTGTCCAGTCTCCCACCTATTACTCACATCATGGGGGCTCTACCAACCGTGGCAGTTCTCGTGGATGTGGTGGTGGTCGTGGCAACCGTGGTCGTCACGGTCGTGGCTGGAACCAATCACAACAGCAACATTAATCTCCTTCGTGGCATCATAATGGTCCTTTTGGTTCCTCCCGTAGCTGGCAGCAATTACAACAGCCCAATTCATCCCCTCAATAGCCTACCTTCTCGCCGTGGCAACCTGGGCCACATCCCCAGCCCCCATCCTCTTGGTCCAACAACAGCAATCAACGCTCTCCAGCTCCTGGCATCCTCGGCCCACCATGGTACCCCACCTGCAACACCGCTCAACATTCTCATGCCACCTGTCCTCACAAATTTCCTGGACCTGAGTCTTTCCCTCCCTTTGCTGGTGCTCAATTCCTACAACCAGCTGACAACACTTGAACCTTGACACCGGTGCCACCCATCATATGACCGGTACTGCCACTTATCTTCAAAATCCACAATCTTACATGGGTAATGATTCCATCTACTTGGGTAATGGTGACTCTTTAAACATTTCATCCAATGGTACAATTCCTATTTCTTTAGGCTCTTCGTGTCATTCTCTTCATAATGTTTATCATGTTCCTTCTTTACGCACTAACCTCCTTTCTATTGCTCACTTTACTCGTGACAATTCTGTCTCATTCGTGTTTACTCCAGATTTCTTCCAAATTTATGACTTACATACTGGTAATCTTCTTTTTCAGGGCCCATGTAAGGCTGGTCTCTACCCTCTTTCCCTTCCCTCCGCTCCTCTCTCCGCCAAGTGTGCCCTCACCTCCATTCACTCCTCCGCTTGGCATCGTCGTCTTGGTCACCCGTCCTCCGCTGTTTTGTCTTGTCTTTCATCTTCCTTAGGTTTTAAATTTAATAAGGATTTTTGTAAGCCTTGTGCTCTTGGAAAATCTACTCAATTACCTTTTCACATCAATGAAAATCATGCTACTATTCCCCTTTCTATTATTCACTCTGATGTTTGGATGTCCCCTGCTGTCTCTAAAATTGGTTTTAGGTACTACGTCTTCTTTACTGATGATTATTCCCGATACACTTGGATATACCCCATGCACTACAAAAATGAAGTATTTGAGCATTTTAAGTCTTTTGTTTCTCTCATCCGTAATATCTTTAACTCCGCTATCAAATTTCTTCAAAGTGACAATGGTACAGAATATGTCAATACCTCTTTTACTCAATTTTGCCAACATTTGGGAATTCAGCAAAGGTTCTCTTGCCCTCACACTCCTCAACAAAACGGTCTTGCCGAACGCAAGCACTGCCATATCGCCACCATCATTCGCACCCTACTCACTGCCCATGCCCCACACTACCTTTGGGTTGAAGCAACTCTTACAGCAGTTCACCTTATAAATCTCCTACCCACACCCACTCTTCAATGGCAAACTCCATACACCACATTTTATAATCGTCCCCCTGTTTACTCCCATCTTCGAATTTTTGGGTGTTTGTGTTTCCCGTACCTTGGTGCATACACAGAAAATAAACTTGCCAACCGCACCACTGAATGTGTGTTTCTCGGTTATTGTCCTAATCACAAAGGCTATCGCTGCATGGATCCCTCTACTAGCCTTGTCTACACCTCACGCCATGTTGTTTTTAATGAAAATAGTTTTCCCTTTGAAAGTTTGCAGGTACCTTCCTCTCCTTGTTACACAGAACTAGACTTAAATCCTGTGTGCCCAACCCCTATGGGTTCCTCTTCCAAGCCCGTGCCTCCATCACATCCTCACAGTCCAGCACTAACTGACTTAGCCCCTTGGCACCCACCAAGCTCCTCCTCCAACCTAGAGTCAACAGCACCGCCGCCACCACCAGTCGGAACGACAGTGCAAACATCGCCCCACCCAAGCTCATCATCCACCGCCACGTCGCCAGCACAGCTGGATGTTGCCCCAGCACTGGCCCCTTTTCCTGCACCTCTGCCGCTCCCTGGTTCCGGCACTTCCATCCTTCCACAAGCTTCCGGCGCTCCTCCTTTTGAGCCAGTCCAGCCCTTGCTCCACACATACTCCAGAAGATAGCGCATACCAACTGCGCCAGCACAGCTAATCCGTGACGGCATCACACAACCAAAGCACCACACAGATGGCACTATCCGATACCCCATTCCCCGTGCTCTTTTAACTGTGCTTGAAAATGCTGAACCAACTTGTTTTTCTCAGGCTACCAAACATCCTGAATGGCGTGCTGCAATGTCGGAAGAAATCAATGCTTTGCTACGGAATAAAACTTGGTCCCTTGTTCCCCTATCTCCCAATCACACTCCTGTTGGCTGCAAATGGGTCTTCCGCATCAAGCGTAATTTTGATGGCACAATAAAACACTATAAAGCACGCCTAGTTGCTAAGGGCTACCACCAACGTCCAGGCATTGACTACTCGGAGACCTTCAGCCCAGTTGTCAAACCACCCACCATTAGCACGGTACTCAGTCTTGCTACTTCCCATGGCTGGTCCTTGCGCCACCTTGATGTCAAGAACGCTTTTCTTCATGGGTTTCTTAACGAGGACGTGTACATGATTCAGCCCCCTGGCTTTGTGGATCCTGCTCACCTTCATCATGTGTGCAAGCTCCACAAATCCCTTTATGTCCTCAAACAAGCTCCACGTGCATGGTTCACCCGCATTAGCACTTTCTTACTCTCTGTGGGCTTTCACCGAAGTTTGGCTGACTCATCACTCTTCATTTTCCTGCATGCTTCTCATACTATGTTTCTTCTCCTATATGTTGATGATATAGTCATCACTGGCAGTGATTCCTCTCTCTTACAAACCTTTATTGCTCTTTTGGGTAGCAATTTTGACATTAAGGACCTTGGTCCTCTTAGCTACTTCTTGGGTTTACAGGTTCATTCTTAGGATGGTGCTCTTCATTTTAATCAACTTCAATATGCTCATGATTTGCTTCAAAAGAGTAATCTCCTCCATGCACAGCCTGCTCCTACTCCCCTTGCGGCCAAACCACTACTCACAGCAACTGAGGGTGCCTTGCTTGCCTCTCCCACTGAATATCGTGAACTTGTTGGGAGTCTCCAGTATCTCACCCTCACCCGCCCGAACATCTCCTTTGCAATCAACACTGTTGCCCAATTTATGAGCTCTCCTTGCTCTACTCACATGGTTGCTGTCAAACGGATCCTTCGCTATGTCAAAGGCACACTTGATTTTGGTCTCACTTTTCAGCCGCAACTTGCCTCTTCTCGCCTCATGGTCTACTCGAATGCAGATTGGGCAGGTTGCCCTGACTCGCGCCGTTCTACGACTGGCTACCTTATTTACTTGGGCTCAAACCTTATCTCTTGGTGCTCCAAGAAGCAACTCACTGTTTCACGCTCTGGTGTAGAATCTGAGTACCGCGCTCTTGCTCATGCTTGCGCCGAATCCTCGTGGCTCTATTCATTGTTACTTGAGTTAGGTGTCCAATTGCACTTTCCTGTTCTCATGCATTGTGACAACCTTAGCACTACTTACATGGCTGGGAATCTGGGTTTTCATGCTCGAACGCGCCATATCGAACTTGACTATCACTTTGTTCGTGAGAAGGTTGCTCTTGGTAGTCATCAAGTATGCTTCATTCCCTCTATTGATCAACCGGTTGATCTCCTTACTAAGCCTCTTCACAAACCGCGTCATCAGCTCCTCTGCAACAAACTTGTTCGTCCTAGGCCGCTCAGTTTGTGGGGGGGTGTCAACGCACATGCACTCATCAAGGGAGAAGAATCACTGATTCTTCTCACACCTAACCATTGACTTGCTGTGCAAATATTTGTATTTACTATTAGTTAAGGCTATTACCATTTATATCTCCATTGTAGAAATATAAATATTGTAACCTTTCCCACATATGAAATATCAAATTCAAATCTTCTACCGGAAGTCTTGATGGTGCCAGTCAACACTTTACAGCATTATATGCTCCAAGCAGCCTAACAAATACACCTACTAGACATCCGTACAATCCCATCGACATCGGTGCTTAAGATGCTAAAAACTTGAGTCCACCTTTGTTGACATTGATCATTCTACTTGAGTTGTAGTCAGCTGGCGTCATTAATGGATATTATAAATAACTCAAACTTTTATCTAAATATTTCATCATCCCAAATTAAAAGCTAAAAAAAGCAAGAGTTACACAAAAAACAGCTAGAGCACCAAGGCATGGCAGCAACATGAGCTCCATCACCATTGAATTGAAGTCAATACCAGTTAAGCATAACCTCTGCCCTTTCATTCCGCACCATATGTCGATTTGCTCCTCGGTGTAATATCTTTTCCTATTTGCTGCACTTGCATACTGAAACAAGAAAGCATAAAACTAAGCATTAAGTTTATAAATTTACCAACTAGGAAACCCAAGAAACAAAGAAAATTCCACACCTAAATGCATACAGAAAGATTATATTATTCAAACTGTGCACATCGAAGTGCCAAGAGGCTGCAAGTAAATCCCATTAAACCCACCTTTTTCAATGAGAGAGTGGCAACATTAGCGGGAAGACGATGAAGAAAGGGAGAGCAGAGCAATAGCCAATAGGCATCACTACTTCATTGTGTTGATGCTATGTATTACACAAAAGACATCAGTGGTTTGAAGCTGCGAAGTTTTTAAAGATATAAGAATCATGTCATTTAAGTTTTCGTTGTCTAATGTCATAATGGCACCGATTATGCATAAGCAATGTTGTCGAATACCAAATTTTAGTAGTGCACTGAACCTCAACAGCCACCCACCGAGCTTACGATAAACCACAATCTTTAAGATGAAAAGTGAAAACATGTTTGGTTACAGTGTTCATTTTTTGTTTTCAGAAAGATGAAAGCAAGTTTTCAAAATAATTGTGATTTTTTTAAAAAACAACTTTAAAAGATTTTCAATTCTCAAATTTGTGTTTTCATTTTTTGTTTGCCCCGATTTCTCATTCACTAATTCTGAATATATATATATATATATATATATATATATATATATATATATATATAAGCTTATCATGATGAATATCGCATGCTTTAAATTGGTTCGGACTGCTTTTTCTATTTGTCCAAAGAGAAGAGAAAAGAAAATTATTGATGCACTTGAAGAAGCACATGATACACCATCCGAAGAACTCTTATGATTTAACCTTTTTTTCTGTGCAGGTTCAAAATCAAAGGCTAAATATGAAATAGGTGTGTATATATATGTTAAATTGCAAATACCAGAAGTTTCTTTTTTGTTCACTACTACAAAAATCGAAATAGACGTCGGTAAAACGACGACGGACAAAATAAATACCGTCGTTAAATTTTAAACGACGACGGTAATATAAAAACCGACGTCGATTAGATACTAAAACACCTAAAAATTGGAAATTCATTTGGGTATTTTTAAAACACGACGCATGAAACTTTAAAAGTCGTCTTATGAAACATGCCAATCCGGTAAGAAAACAGATGACAAATAAACAACGTCGGTATGTGTAAATATACCGACGTAGTAATTATAAACGACGTTTTACATATAATACCGACGTGTTAAGCATCAAATAAACACGACGGTAATGTATTATTAACAGACGTATCGCATGTTAGAAATTATTTTTATTAACCACGTCGGTTCTATTATAAATCATGACGTTTAATTGTAAACAATCAACGGCGGATAATATAATACTACTGTCGTATAGAGTTGTAGTAACCACGTCGTTTTCCTTAAATGAGCGTCGTATTAATTTTTATACGTCGGTGCCTATTTGTGAACCGTCGTTTTAAGTTTTTTAAAAGATTTTTTTCCATTGGTATCTACGTCGGTATCTTATAAATGAGGTCGTGTTATTTTACTTATACCACGTCATTTTTTAGAAATAGCGTCGTCTTATATAACAATTCGACATTATTTAAATATTTTGCTACTAAAGTTGCACTGTTTCGATTACCGAGAAAAAATTTCACACTCCTCTCGTTTATCCTTCCCAAGTCGCCACTCTTCGTCTTCGTCCCTGTCTCAAACTAATCGTCTTCCCACACTTCGCCTTCACATCGACCAGAACATACCACTTCAAAGACGAAAACCCGAGAAAACTTTCGTTGCAAGAAAAAGGTAACCATTGCTTCGTACTTTTTTAAACTTTCGTTATATGTGTTATCTTTTGAAATGTTTATATGTTTTTTTCTTTTGAAAATCATTTTCGTTTTTCACTTTACATACAAAGAAGGAAAGGGTATCGTACCAATACACTGTTTTTTGTATCTTGTTAATACGACGACGGTGCCGTCTTATTTGAGGCGTTTGAAGTATATAATGACGACGGTATTTAAATAACGACGTCATAAAATAAATTCTACCATCATTTTCTATGTTTGAAAATTATGAAATATTGTCATTTCCATGTTTTTTTTCTCAATAGCAATAGATGAAAATCATTATAAGTGTTAGTTTTGTAATTCATTTAATCTTTTCCAATTGATATGAAATATTGTCATTTCCATGTTAATAAGACGACGGTAACTGATTATTTACGTCGTTTTATTAATTAAACCACGTCTGTAATTAACTACGACGTGATAAAACAGTAATAACGTCGGTGGTTAGTATATAGCGTCGTGTGAAACTAAATACTACGACGTGTTTTAAACTTACCGCCGTTTTTAGTATTGTAAAATATGAAATATTTTAAATTTAAGTTGGTTCCTTAAGTTCATGTTTGAAAATGATTATATTTTTTGTTCATATAATTATTTTACTTTTGTACAGTTTGAATTACATGCACACAGATTTTTTCCAATTCTAATAAATATACCTGTGTTTGAGTTCTTATCAATAAGACGACGGTGACATATTTTTTACGACGTTTTATGTATTTATCCATGTCGGTAAATAACTACCGACGTGATAAATTTAAATTACGTCATTACTTATTAGATAGCGTCGTTTGATGTTAAATACTACGTCGTATTATTAAAATTACCGTCGTGTTTAGTAGTTTATAATATGAAATAATTTCACTTGCAGGTTTGATTTTTATCTCAGAACATGGTTTCTCAATCTCAAAGTAAGGCTTCTAGCTTGAGCAAAAGAAAGCTACCTTGGAAAAGAATCAAGGTAAAGATCTTGAAGTTTCACAAGCTACAACCAAATCCTCTAAGAAGATGAAGTTTGTATCTTCTCACGATAAAGCTTTAGACAGCACAACTACTTTTGTTAAAGAACCAAAGTCGTATGCGTGGTATAACCACAATGCCTCGTGTTGTGAAGAGAAAGTTTCAGAAAATCAAGCCGTTGATTGAGTACAACAAAAAGGGTCAACCATATGGCCTTGCAAATAAGGAGATGCAGTCCTACATTGGTGTCTTGGCACGCTCGCAGTCCCACTTTCTGACCTTAAATGGAAACAAGTGGACAACGATGTAAAAGAGCAGATTTGGGAAGCCATTGACATGGCTTTTGTTGTAGGCAAGGGGGGCAAGAACATAGTCTTATCTTCTGCTGGAAAGAAATGGAAGGATTTCAAGAATAAACTAACTAGGCAGCATATCCTTCCATTCATCAATGAGAAGGAGAAGTTAAATGAACCCCCTAAACTATATCCATTCATATTGAAAGCACAGTGGGATGCCTTTGTAGCTTCAAGGTTATCCAAAGAATTTGAGGCTGTGCATACTGAACCAAAACAGAGGAGGGAGAAATGCGAGTACAATCATCGGTTGTCTCAACGAGGATATGTTGGTTTGGAGGAGAGTTTGGAGGAAACCATGCCCGGGGTAGAAATCGATCGATCTACCTTATGGAAGAAAGCCAGAGAAGACAAACAGGGTAACTTTCCATATCCAAAAGTTGCAGAAAAAGCAAAAATAATTGTAAGCTTATAAATTTAGACAATTTCTGTTTTAAATTTGTAATAGACTGCATTTAATTTTTAATTAGACTTGCGTGTGGATCTGACTTCCTGTTTTTGTTGACTTTAATGTGTCTTTGTGTTAGGATGAATTGCAACAAAAAGTCTCTGAAAGCACTCTCACTGTATCGGGAAGCAATGATGTGTTGACTATGGCTTTGGGTCCCGAGCATCCAGGGAGAGTTAGAGCTGCAGGGACTGGGGTTTCCACTCTGAAATACTTCAATTTACCTAGACAACGGAGGGTAAAGTTTGAAGATAAATTCGAAGAACATCTCAGAACTATTGTGCAAGAAGAGCAACTGAAATTTGAGGCTAGAACACAACAATTGGTAGCGGCTGAGAGGGAGAATATACTGAATCAAGTGCGCCAACTGCTTCCAAATTTTGATGCCAACATGATCAAACAGTCAACTCCTCCATTTCCAATCCAAGCTCAAGAGCAAAGTCCCAAAAATCCAATGTCCGACAAAGCAAGCTGCTCTGGGGCAATTGGTGTGAAAGCCATCAATTTTGAGGACGAAAATAACAATGCAGAATAAGCTGGGGAAGAAAAAATGGTAAGTTAATTTGATTTAAATTTCACTGTTTCTTAATTTTTAGACGTCGTTATTTATCTTTAGAGTCGTTATAAATGTAATACAACGACGGTTATTAGTTCCCGACGTTTTAAATCACACACCACGTCACAATTTTGAAAAAACCGTCGTTGAGATAGACATTCCACGACGGTATAGAGGGTGACCTATTTAGTTTACTTGTATCACAAGCTTTCTTCACATAGGTTATCCCACCATCTCTCTCTCTCTCTCTGTCATTCTAATTTTCTCTCGCAATTGATTTTTCTGTATTTACGCTAAGAAAGTTGATAAACCTGAAATTTGTTAACTGTGAATTTGAAAAAGGAAAGTATTTTGCATCGTAATTATAATATCCCACGTCGGTTTTAATTTACCGTCGTCTGAAATGTAATATAACGTCGGATTAGTTTAAGAACCGACGCCTCGTATATAAATACCACGTCGGTTTTTGTATTCATGTAATTTTTTTGAACATCTTTCTTTGTGTATTTTTAAAACAGAAGGCCAAGGTCATGGATGTTCCCGAGAAGGAACAACAAGTGGGAGACTTGCCTTCTTCTCTACAAGCCCTTTGTTCTTATGTCGAGACGACATTGAGGGTTCATGATAGGATTATGACCTTTACAATTGAGAAGGAAGTGTTTGGAAATGATCGTGAAACCTTCATCTTGCACGAAGATATTAGTCAAATTGCAGCAATGGAAGAAGTTGGAGCCACTGTCATTCTTTGTATACATGAGGTAATTGTCCTTATCAAATTTTCATTTTAAACTTTTCTTTCTTTAAAAAGGAATAACTCATTGGATCATTTCATATATTTAGGTGCCTATTTGAAACATTGAAAACTTCAAATATGTTGAACATGGTTGGCCTTGTGGACCCGCTCAAGTTAGTGCTAACTCTGGCTCATTAACTCAAAGATCACGTGCGTTAGCTACTAGACTTCAAAGGACAGATGGGGAACAGATTTTCTTGATGCCTTACAATCCAGGGTTAGTCACCTTACCAAGATTTTCTTTGTATGATGCATTGTACATTAAAGTGTTTAACCTTTATGTTTTTTTTTTTTGTAGCTTTCATTGGGTCTTGTTCATTGTGAGAGCAAAGAGAGAGACTGTTTATTTTCTAGATCCACCGCCAAACCGAATGATTGATGACGAGTGCAAAAACATGGTGAACACGTAAGTTGATTTACTCATATGTGTTTGTATAGCAAGCTTTCTTCACTTAAGTGATCCCACTATCTCTCTCTCTCTCTCTCTCTCTCTCTCTCTCTGTCACTCCAATTTTCTTTGCAATTGATTTTATCTGTATTTCTTCTAAGCTTAAGGATAAATCTGAAATTTGTTATTTTACGTCGTAATTATAACATACCACGTCGGTTCTAAGTTACCGTCGTCTTAATTATCATATAACGTCATTTTATTTTAAGAACTGACATCTGTATATAATTACCACGACAGTTTTGTTTGTTCAGGTGTTTATTTTTATCAACTATGTTTCTGTATTTTCAATAACACTTTGTTTCCTTGAAACAGTGCTATCAGAACCTATAATACCCACATAGGCAGGCATGGCAGGAAATCACCCATTTGGAAAACTCTAAAAGGCACTCCAAAGCAACCAAGCAATGTAGAGTGTGGGTACTATGTAATGCGCTTTATGAAAGACATCATCGAGGATCCTGCACTGGAATTTGAGAAGAAGGTAAAAGGAAAAATTATATATTTTAACATTTAACATTTTTATTTTATTTTTTTTATTTAAGATCAATCACCATACCCCCAAGAAGCCATTGATGAAGTCAGGAAGGAATGGGCAGAATTTGTAAGCCTTCATATGGATTAGGGGAATTAGACAAACATTAATCACAAGAATTGACAATTTTTGTAAATATTTTGGTTATAATTTACGTTTTCTTTTAGTATGAATTAAAATTTTGTATAAAATTATCAAATCACAAGAATTTTTTAAAAACACGACGGTACATAACCAAAATGATATGTATACAACCAAACCACGTCGATGCACGTATTCGAAATGACATGTATACAAATATTACACGCGTTATATTAAAAAAGGTTATTATTTTCATTCAAATAGACGTCGTGAGATATTAAAACGTCGATATATTCAACAAGAACGACGTCTAAAGATATTAAAACGGCGATATATAGAAAAATAATGCCGTATAAAGTTGTACTTAAAACGTTGGTAAATACAACGGCGATATTTTATTCCCGATGTCTATAGCTATTAAAACGGCGATATATTAAAAAATAATGCCGTATAAAGTTGCACTTAAAACGTCGGTAATATTTTTATTACCGACGTCGAAATCTATTAAAACGGCGATATATAGAAAAATAATGCCGTATAAAGTTGTACTTAAAACATCGGTAAATACAACGGCCATATTTTCCTTCACACCGACGTGTAAAGTGATTAATACGGCGTCTATAAAAAAATAATGACGTTAAACGCTCTATTTAAAACGTCGGTAGATACAACGGCTATATTTTACTTTACACCGACGTCTAATTATATTACAACGTCGGTTATGAATTCATAACGACGTGGTTTTATTTGATTTTAATTGAAATTATTTTATAATATTTGTAATAAATTTTAAAAAATTCCAAAAAAAAAACAGAAATTATAATGCTCTCATTGATATATTTTCTTACTTCTAATGCTTTAAAAAATGTTTTTTGAGTAAAAAATTTTAAATTTAATTCGTGACAAAAAATTTTATTGATAAATCACTACAACACTTATAGTTTCATAACATATTCTTATGGGGCTTGTGTCATCCATGGTTGTGATAAATTCAAATATATTAAAAATATGTTTTTATCATCCTAGTACACAAGGCATTGTAATAAGGAGTCTGTAGCAATTTTTGGTTAATTTTTCTTATGCTTTATAATTTTTTTATAATATTTTAAAATTTATATAATTTAGGGTTTAGGGTTTAGGGTTTAGGTTTTATTGAAAAGAAAACGGTTTTCTTTTTTATTTTTGGGTTTAGACAAAACCACCCTTAACCTTTTGAATTATTTTATTATTTTTTAATTTAAAATAATTTAGGGTTTAGGGTTCAGTGTTCAGGGTTTAGGGTTTAGGGTTCAGGGTTTAGGGTTTAGGGTTAGGGTTTAGGTTTTATTGAAACGACGCCGGTTTTCTCTTTTGTTTTCTTTCAATTCCACCCATGCGACACAATTTCGAATCCGAGCAACACCAATCCTGGATACTTAATATTTTTGACGACAGTGTTCTTATTTTAATGACGTCAAATTTTATTTAAAACGTCATATTTTATATATTTACCGTCGATTTAAATTACATTAATTTTATCAATTAGACGTCCATCTTTATTATATAGCGATGTAGAAAATTTAAATAACGTCAAGATAAAAATAATAATCGCTGCTTAAAATTAACACTTTAACGACGGTTTTCTTTTGTTTCGTCGATGTTTAAAGAAGCGGCAATCTGAAAATTTTACGCATGACCTAAAATTTTCATTTTTCGCTCTAAGTGTTAAATAATTCGCTTTTTTTTTAGCATACGTTGTTTTATGTAAAAAAAACGTCGTCTGTAATCTTAAAAACGTCGTTTTATGTAAAAAGCGTAAATGCATTTTATAAAATACGTCGCTTTATGTAAAAAAACATCGTCTGTATCTTATACGTGTTATTTAAATTTATATAATCTGCTTTGTTCATTTTTTCTTTTAGTAGCCTAAGACGATTGTTATTACAAAAACCGTCGTCTGCTTTTATAAAATACGTCGTTTTATATAAAAACCGTCGTTTGTATCTTATACTTATTTAAATTTATATAATCTTCTTTGTTCACTCTTTTCTTTTAGTAGCCTAAGACGATTGTTATTACAAAAAACCGTCGTCTGCTTTATAAAATACGTCGTTTTATGGAAAAAACCGTAAATGTAACTCATATTACTTGCTTTTAAAATGTACATAATATTCTGTAGTGATATTCATTGCTTGTCCTTTTACTTTATTATATATTATAGGTTATAGTGTCAGTGATGGATAAGTCATGGATGCATGCGGATAGAAGATCGAAGGCATATGAGTTAGGGGTGGAAGCATTTTTGGATTTTGCTGTTGGAAATCTTCTAACTACAACACATATTCATTGTCCATGTGTTAAATGTGGGAATTTTCGATTGTTTGGGGTTGGAATTATAAGGGACCACTTGTACTTTAATGGAGTTGACCAAAGCTATAAGAATTGGACATTTCACGGAGAACCTTGGCGATCAACTACTAATGCTAGTAGAAATGTGGATGAAGATGATAACCATAGTAGGGATAGTTTTGTTTACGAAGAAATAGATATGGGTGATAATGATTTAGGTGATGTTGGATCCAATCCTTATGAGTTTGCCAATGTGATTGGGGATGGAGATCAACCCTTGTACCCTGGTTGTAGTAAGTACACAAAGTTGTCGCATTAGTGAAGTTATACAATTTGAAAGCAAAACATGGGATGAGTGATGTCTGCTTTACGTAATTGTTGATACTTCAAGGAGATTTGCTTCCAGAAGAAAATACAATACCTTCCTCTATGTATGAGGCAAAGAAGACTTTGTGTGCATTGGGGCTGAGTTATGAGAAAATCCATGCATGCCCCAATGACTGCATCTTGTATAGGAAGGATTATGAAGATTCAACTAATTGTCCTACTTGTGGTATCTCAAGGTGGAAAGAAGGCAAAGATTCAGTTTTGAAAGAGGGTGTCCCAAAGAAAGGTGGTGTGGTATTTTCCACCAATTCCAAGGTTTAAAAGGATGTTTCAATCGAGTAAGACATCTAAGAGTTTGACTTGGCATGCCGATAGAAAATCAATTGACGGTCGAGATGTCTCATCCGGCGGATTCCCGTCTTGGAAACTCGTTGATGATAAATGGCCCGAGTTTGGTAAAGAGCCGAGAAACTTGAGATCGGCTCTCTCATCCGATGGATTCAATCCCCACGCTTCTCTAAGTAGCAGAATCTGATTCGGCCGCTTATCTTAGTTACATATAATCTCCCACCATGGTTATGCATGAAACGAAAGTTCATGATGTTGACTTTATTGATTTCTGGTCCTAAACAACCCGGAAATGATATAGACGTCTACTTAGAGCCTTTGATTGATGATTTAAAATCTTTGTGGGATGGGATTAGAGGAGTGTATGATGCACACATAGGAGAATACTTTACACTCGTGAGCTGCACTACTGTGGACAATAAATGATTTTCCCACCTATGGAAACTTATCTGGTTGTGTCGTTAAAGGATATAAAGCTTGTCCAATATGCGGCGATGATACGCCTAGTCACAAAGTTGAAAAATGGCCACAAAATCTGTTACATCGGGCATAGAAAATGGCTATCAACAAATCATCCATATCGGAGGCAGCGTGCAGCTTTTAATGGGGAACTGAATATGACATGCCTCCAAAGCCATTAACCGGAGAAGAAGTGCTACAAAGGGTTGAAGGTATTAATTACAAATGGGGGTCGAAAAAGGGGGAGGTGGAGGTGAAAATGACGGTGTGAGTTTGTTGGAAGAAGAAGTCAAAATTCTTTGATCTCGAGTATTGGAAATACATTCTGTGAGGCATTCCCTCGATGTGATGCACATTGAGAAGAATATTTGCGATAGTATCATTGGTACGTTGTTGGAGATCCCTGGAAAAAATAAAGATGGGATTGCTTGACAGGACCCGACCCAAATTCCACCCCGGAATCCGTGCCGAATCCTACTGACAACCGACATCCACCCGATGCCGGGCCCACATACTACAGAATCCCTCTTCAACAGACAAGCAGACAAATGGGGTCAAGACTTCTGCCGAAAAACGGGCAGAGTCTCCCCAGAAAAACACACAAACCCAAAGTTCCAACCTGTTCAAAAAACAGCAGAATAAGTACAACCAACTGCCAGCATGCAATAAATACATAACAAGCCTTTGGCCAACAAGTTTGACCCTACTGGGCAATAACAGAGCAACTAAGAGTATTCAAGTTTAACAGCAGAAATTTAAAGTTAAGGTAAGGGACACGAGGTCCTACAATTAAGTCGACGCTCGAGAAGAGAGGCGCTCGGCCGGACGGTAACGAAGCACGACTAGGGCCTGGGGGGCGCAAAACAGAAAAGTGTGAGTGGACAAAACAAAGTTTAGTAGTTCAAAACAACATACTAACCCCGCCGTTTCAAAACCATGTAAACCATGCAATTAAAAATCCGTTGTATATAAAATTGATTCAAAAACCAATATCTCAAAATAATCAAAGAATAAAACCAAACCAAACCTTTTTCTTTCCACGAGGCAAAACCTCTCAAAACTAAACCGCGAAGACATAAGTATAATTAAAATCGAAAGAACTTGAAAATCATAAGCATAAGGATATAATAAAGTTTCCAAATAACAAAACAACGTAAAAGTCCAAAGACCAAGATAAATCCAAGAAATACAAAACCACCACAAAGTAATAATATAAAAACACTTTGAAAGACTTTACCTCTTTCTTTCCCACACTCAAAATAACTGCATGCCCGTAGAGACTGCAAGCGAGGAAGTATCCTCACCGAAAGAAAATAAGAATACGAAGGTACTAACACACGCATATATATAATATAAACTCGACACCAAATACAAGTACCAGGGGGAAACAATCCAACAGGGGATTGTTTAACTGACACCGGACAACATTCACGATGGTCTCATGCCCAGGATAATCGACATCGGACGGCATCGCAATGGCCTCGTGCCCGTGGTCGAGCCGTCCAACCGGGACTAAGCTCCCGGCCCGCATGGCAGAGTCCTCAATAACCATGCGTCCGAAACCAGTCATACGCGCAGACTACCCAATCAAGGGTCTACGGCTACACCCCGTTAAGGTATGCACCGGATCGAACCATACTCCATGTCACAGTCACCATATCAAGAACAGGGGGAGGTACATAACACAGTGCCACTGCACTCAAACCAACACCACATGAAAAACCACATACCAATTTAACCACATGCACCCATCCCCAAAATATCACACACCATATCAAATATACGTATAACGAAACCAACAACACCATATACTCAAATAAGGGCATCACCGTCCCAAACATACAATTCTATAGTTAAAATATTCACAAGCGTCAAACGACGGTACAATAATCCAAAAACCATTAAAATGTCAAAACACGGAAAATGCACAATTAAACCGAAATCAAAACCCAAGTCAAGAAAATATAAAGTCAAACCCCGAAACGTATTATTCAAAATATACACGTATATATACATATACAAATATATATATATATATATATATAACATAATTATCCTTTAAAATACAAAACTCAAACTCAAGCATTTGAAATTCCCACGTATAACTCGACATCCCTGAAATTCGTACTTTAAAACAACATAAACAAGTGATACAATAAAATATAACCGAAAGTCCAAACCCGTATACATATATGTTCGAAAACTCCAAATCAAAGTAGATAAACTTATATACTCAAAGTAGATATATATTTATATATATATTCAAAGTGGATATACATACTTATTTTCAAAGTAGATATATATATATATGTAATATATATTCAAAGTAGATAAGTATAATTATTTTCAAGTAGAGAAATATATACAATATACATTCAAAGTAGATATATATATATATATATACATATGATCAATTTCCGATAATCCGACATATATTTCCGATAGCCTCATTTATCCGACATGTATTCTCGATAGCCTCAATAATCCGACATGATCCTTCCAAGTTGATCTATATGTATATACATATATATATATATATATATATATATATATATATATATATATATATATATAATCAAAGTATTAGCATGAACATAATTAATAAGGTTTAAATACCAAAACCAAATACGTAGTCAACCGGACTATACTAGCGTCCAAAACTTACCGCCCAAATACTCAATTCAAAGTAGGTATATTTATATAATCAAAGTAGATATATAAGTTTCCCAAAAATATAAAGTATAAATTCCAAAGGTTTAAAGTATAACTCACGACAATCGTAATAATAAAATAATAAATTCCGAAACCCAACGAAACCATAAACTTAAATATTAAATATAAGTCAAGGGAAATCCAATAAATTTCACCGTACTCAAATCCATACATAAACACTACCGGACGCTTGACTCGTCCCAAAATCAATACTTAAAGATAAGCATAATAATAAAATATAGCCAACAAGGCTCCACAATCAAACCGGCAATCCAAATCAAATATAAAACTCAAATACCAAAACAATCATAATAAATCCAACCAAAGGTCAAATCAAGATTCAAAACAATATTTAAATCTCATTTACATGCATCACATTCAATTCTTTAAAACCATGCTTGTTTGAAAACAAAGTCCACTCACCGTTGGTCCTCGCTGCCCAACCCGGAAAGGATTCCACACGAGGATCACGGGCGCTTGAGAACCTAGTTCAAGAACACGAGGATTAAGGTTAACAACCGGACCGAAGCGATAACCTTAAAAGTCAACCTTAACCGAACTCAACTCAAGTGTACCAAAACGTCGTACGAGGAATTCTAAGGTCAACGACGTTCGTTAGGAGACGAGACGACCTCGGGAGACGCTCGGTCAACCCTGGTCAAACTTGGTCAAACTTGGTCAAACTTACCGGAATAGGTCAAACCGAGCCCGTGGGTCCCATGACCTCCAAACTTAGATCTGAAAGTTCCTATAGGCTCACTACGGTGTAAAGAACACGTCCCAAAAGTTTGGTCTCGATCCGACGGTCGGATTTCTCACGATCGCACGATCGGACGATTACGGTTTAACTCAAACTTCAAGTCATTGATCCGAAGCATCCGGGGCTCCGAATCACGATCCGTCAAATCCTACACGTTCTTAGAAATACGAGGTACAACATACGTGAATTCGGCTTCGATCCAACGGTCCGAACACGTCGAACCCAAGCAACGCACAGTAGGCGTACAATGGTTCGAGGTCCAAACGTCGTCCGAATCGAAATCCGAATATACGTACGCGTTCATAGCGACACGAGGATCGCATTGGAACACTGAACCGCCACCACACAGCCGCCACGCGCCGCCACACGCGCCGGCAGCGCGTGGTGGGTGTGTAGAGCGATTCCGGCGTTCGGGTTTTCGTCGATTCAAGGGTCAAGCCTTACACCAAACTGATCAGCACCTAGAGGAGGTTCCAAAACCGGCCTGAACTGGCCAAGAACCGGCCGTGAACTGGCCGGAAAATCAACTCGAAATCCGGCCAGATTTGGGGTTCACAGATCCTATCCAAAACTTGAAATTCAAAGGAAACCAATCGTACAGGAAGCAAGAGGAGGAGGAGGAGGTTCGGCCAGACCTTGCGCGCGACGGTGGAGCTCGCCGGAGCCGCCGTGCGAACACCTGAAAATTTACAGAGAAACCGGGCTGAATTTCTGGTTTTCCGCGACAGAACGGCGGGCTTCACGGAGAAGGGCGGGAAGGTGCGGGACTCCGTCCCGGTCCTTTGGTTCCGGCCCGTGGCCTGGGGCGGTCGAGGCGGCGGCTGGTCAAAACCCAGTACGCACAGTGCCTGGGGGAGGGGCTGCGCACGGGGAGAGAGAGAGAGAGAGAGAGAGAGAGAGAGAGAGAGAGAGAGAGAGAGAGAGAGAGAGAGAGAGAGAGAGAGAGAAAGAGAGAGAGAGAGAGAAAACTGACCAATCAGAAATTTCCTTTTGTTTTTATCCCATTTTAAATTATTAAAATATTCCACTTTATCGTTTGTTATCCGAATTGATCGTGCCGCAAGTCCCCGGACTCGTTTCGACGTGCCGGACGCAATGGCGCAACCCGTTTCGCCAAATTGTCGTCCGAAAATTAAGTTGACCGAAATGCCCCTTTTAATTATTAATTTCTTATTTAATTCAAATTTCATTATCTTAATCCTTTTAATTCATTTTAAATTCCTTTTTAATTCTTTATTTGTTTAATTCAATTAATTATTTAATTTTTCTTTAATTTTGGGTCAGGGTCGTTACATTGCTGCTCGTTTAGATTTATTGAACATGGGGGTCAAGACTGATTTGCAACCCGAGTATGGAGAAAGACGTAATCGCTTGCCTCCAGGGCCTTGGAATTTGTCAAGAGCAGAGAAGAGAACGGTTTGCAATTCTTTCTATGGTATGAAGGTCCCTGAAGGTTATTCTTCAAACATAAAAAATCTTGTATCTTTACAAGATTCAAGACTTCTTGGCCTAAAATCACATGATTGTCATACCTTGATGCAACAATTGCTCCCTGTGGCAATTCGTTCTGTTTTGGAAAAGCCTGCAAGGTATGCAATAACTCGACTGTGCTTCTTCTTCAATTCTATATGTGCAAAGACCGTGGATGTTTCCTCTCTAGATAAGTTGGAAGAAGATGTAGTAGTTACTTTATGTTTGCTTGAGAAATACTTTCCCCCTTCATTCTTCGATATCATGGTTCATCTAGTAGTACATCTTGTTAGAGAAGTTCGTCTATGTGGGCCTGTTTATTTTAGATGGATGTATCCGTTCGAAAGATATATGAAAGTGCTAAAGGGGTATGTTTATAACCGTAATCATCCTGAAGGTTGCATTCTTTGAGTGCTATATAGTCAAGAAGCTGTGGAGTTTTGCAATCGAGCATTTATCTCGATATTAGAACAATTGGAGTGTCATTAAACCAGAAGATGGGACTTTCAAAGCCACTATCAGGTTGCTCGGTGACTTTAGTTGATTGGGACCTTTTGAACCAGTCACATCTATATGTGTTGGAGAATACAGAGGAAGTCCAACCATATATCGAGTATGACTTTTAATCATTATGTTTTAAATCATTCCTTATGTTTCTCTTAAATACAAGGGACAGTAATACTAGAATTTTCTGTGTCATGTAGGGAACATATGATCCACCTCAAGACCACTTATCCAAAATATAAAAAGAGAACAAAGTGGCTACAAGATAAGCACAACAGCACTTTCATTCAATGGTTACGCTTTAAGGTATATGTTATTGAATAAAACATTGGAGTTTGATTTATTGTCATATCTATGTTGCATTGAATTAACATATGATTAATTTGCAGGTTCAAAGGGAAATCAATGAGAAAGAAAATAATGGCGTATCAGAAAATTTGAGGTGGCTAGCAAGTGGTCCAAGCATGACAGTGCCATCATATAAGAGCTATCTTATTAAAGGTGTTAAATTTAACACCAAGGCACAAGATGATGTGCGAACAGTTCAAAATAGTGGAGTTTATTTACTTGCAAATACTATGCAAGTGGCTAGTGCCAAGGATAAAAACCCTATTGTCTCAAATATGGGTTTTTATGGTGTCATTCAAGATATTTGGGATCTTGACTACCAAAGTTTACAATCACAGTCTTTAGGTGTGATTGGATAGATAGCACTTTTGGCCTTGTAGTCGACTTAACTCGGATTTACCCTTGTAGATCTGAGTAAAATTGGACATAGGAATGACCAATTTGTTTTGGCTTCTCAAGTCAAACAAGTTTTTTTTGTTGACGACCCAATGCATCATAGTTGGTCGGTAGTGTTATCAATGCCTAATAGAGAATATAATGATGTTATTGGTGATGATGACTTAGGTGATGTTAGAATTGAGTGTGAGCCATTTACTAGAGGGATGCCAAATGTTGACACATTTGATGAACTAGCCCGTGAGTTTGGGAGTGAAAATATTCGAGATGGGTGTGAAGATATATGGATTGAATGATGCTATTGTGATTTATGAAATTATTTATGCCCTAAATGGCTGTGTATGACATTAATTTTGCAAGAAATTGTAATGTATTTCTTTCACTTTCATTATGCAGGTTTCGGCAACATAACTTTCAGTAATAAAAAAAACTGGGTTCAGATGCAAAACACGACGGTAATCTGAAAAATTGCAAAATAAGATGTCTCAATGATATTTAACGACGTTTACATCCATAATATATGTACCGACGTCTAAATAATAACTATCATAACCGGTCAATTCATTCAAAGATACGTAGATAACAATAGAACAACGGCGGTAATGTACGGACAGTTGTGGTAATGTTTAGTTAGACGTCATTGAACGAAGATCAATTTATAGTTTCCGTCGTGGTTACATCATATTAAGTTTATATTTTAGTAACTTACGACATTGTTTCTACTTTAAACGACGTAGGTTTTCTGAAAGGGTCGTCTAAGGTTATCAAAGAGGATCTTTTAAAATTAAATTTTTCATTGAATAGACGTCCGTTTTTATCCGAATAAGACGTTGTCAATGCTAACAACGTCATATTTGTAAAACAAACTGACGTCTTTCTTCTTTAACAACGTTGGTTTTGATTAAAGATGTCGTCTTTTTAGTTTTGAAATTTATTTTGCACGTCGGTAAGACGTTAAGAACATACGTCTAAAAGTATAATAACGACGGAATTAATTATATAATCGAAGTATAAAGTAGTAGCCACGTTTGAATTTCTATGAAATAGGACATTTGAAGTCTTAACAACGTCTTCTTTAGAAATAAATACGTCGTAGAAAAACGAAATAACGTCGGTTATGGTTTTATTCATGACGTGGATAGTTAAAATCACGTTGTTTTGGAAATTATTAATGCCGTGGTAATATAGATATAGACGTCAGTTTTAAAAATAAAATGGCCATCTAATATTATTAACTACGTCGATCTACAGTTAAATTACTGACGTAAAATGACTTTTCAACGTCTCTAAGTTTATAATTTGTGTCGTGGTTACTTATGTTTACGGCTGTATTTTTGTAAATAATGACATTGTTCCTTTGTAAAACGACGTTTATTTTCTAAAAGTGACGTCTAAAGTTATCCAGGTTTTTTATTTTTGATTGAATAGACGTCGGTTTTTATTTGTGTACGACGTTGTATATTTTAACAACGTCAGGATTTTAAAATAAACCGTCGTGTTTAATTTATAACAACGGCGTATGTTATCAAATGTGTCGTCTTTATATGAATAGACGGCGATGATTTACCGTCGTGGTTTTATGCATCAAAAGATGTCGGTCGATTCCACGACGGTTGAAAAACAGAATACACGACGGTAAATTACCGTCGTCTATCTCGATTTTTGTAGTAGTGGTTCAAAGAATTTCCAGAAGTTTCAATCTTTGCTTTCTTTCACAAATCAATGAAATGCATAACTTAAAGAATTTTTCAATATAGGCATTTCGAATGTTTCAATCTTCATAATCATTGCTTGCATTGTATGCATATCAAGGAAAAGAATATCGGGTTTCTTCAAGAAAGATATAAGGGATGAGTTTGATGTTGAGGCATTTATAAGGAACTATGGATCCGTTACTCAAAAACGGTATAGTTATGCAGATGTCAAGAAAATGACAAACTCATTCAAAGATAAAATAGGTAAAGGTGGATTTGGAACCGTGTACAAAGGCAGGTTGCCGGATGGCCTTGTCGTGGTAGTGAAAGTCCTAAGCGAGTCCAAGGGTAATGCAGAAGACTTTATTAATGAAGTTGCTAGCATTGGTAGAACCTCCCATGTCAACATTGTCACTCTTTTTGGATTATGTTATGAGAGGGACAAAAGAGCTTTGATTTATGAATTCATGCCCAATAGATTCATACATAAGCAAGGATCTGAAGCAAAATGTCGCTTGGAATGGAAAACACTATCTGAAATTGCTGTTGACATTGCGCGAGGACTAGAATACTTACATCGTGGATGTAACACTAGAATTTTGCATTAATGAAAACAGTTTTCATTAATTCTCGCCCCACTGCATACATATACACCATACTCTATTTCTCTGTCCCTTGGCGACATTGCAAATACAGCCACCAAATTATGGTAAGTGAACAAACAAATTGCAAGATACTCGAATTTCGTATCTTATAACTTCTTCAAGTGAGTACTTGATTGCTCAAGTATTCTTGCTGTACAAATCATAGGTTAATCAAGGATCATACAATTCGGGGAATGGGATGAAAGTAATGGTGGGGCAGCATGTGGGCCTGGGAAGTGAACTCTCGAGGTCATGCAGAACCAATCCTTGGCTGCTAGGTAGGGGTGGGCAAGGTCCGGTTTGGACCAGTTCTCACCTCAAATTGGAACCGGAACCGGATTATTTAACCAGTTTGGTTCGGTCCGATTTTAGTTAATTTTTTTTAAAAATCCGGCCAGTTCGGTTTGTTGAGCGAAAACACTCCAAGACCTTGTCGTTGAAGGACTACGCAAAAATCACTCACAAGCCACGCAAAGATAGAGAATACACTAGACCACGAAGTAAACACACACACAAGAACACAAAAGATTTATAGAGGTTCGGCCTCCTGCCTACGTCCTCTTGGTGATCATCCTGAGAAATTCACTAGTATGTAAGAACAACTTTGGTTACAATCAAGAACCCCCTTAGCTCTCACAAGAACCCTAAATCTCTTTTCTCTCACCCTTAGAAATACTCAAGAATTCACCCTTGAATTCTGTCTTGTGTTTCTCCCTTGAAAATTCACTCTTGAATTTTCCTCTCTATTTTGTGCTTATCTTGTGCTTATTAAAAACCTAGTTCTAAAGTGCCTATTTATAAGTATAGGGCTTTAGTACAATCATACAAGGAATAGGAAACCTAAAGGATCCTAAAACAAGGAGAAAACCTAGTCCAACTCTGACAAGGATTCCAACAAGGAGAAAACCCAGTCCAAATTTGACAAGGATTCCATCATTCCTTCTATGGTGAGCCAAAACACTCCAAGACCTTGTCGTTGATGGACTATGCGACGGCACACACACAAACCCCTTGAAAATAAAACACACACCAAACCACAAAGTAAACACACCCACAAGAACACCAAGATTTATAGAGGTTCGGCCTCCTGCCTACGTCCTATTGGTGATTCACCCGAGAAATTCACTAGTATGTAAGAACAAATTTGGTTACAATCAAGAACCCCCTTAGCTCTCACAAGAACCCTAGATCTCTTTTCTCTCACCCTTGGAAATACTCAAGAATTCACCATTGAATTCTGTCTTGTGTTTCTCCCTTGAAAATTCACTCTTGAATTTTCCTCTCTATTTGTGCTTTATGACAAACCTAGTTCTAAAGTGCCTATTTATAAGTATAGGGCTTTAGTACAATCATACAAGGAATAGGAAACCTAAAGGATCCCAAAACAAGAAAACCCATTCCAAATCTGACAAATTCCAACTAAAGTTTCATTTTTGTGCTTGAAAATTAATAAATGATCCAATTTCATACAAAAAGAGATGTTTTGAAGTTCGATTTGGAAAAATATTAGTTATAACATTAAAAATGTAACATTGGATTTAAATAATTTTGTAAAAATAAAAATTATACACATGTTAAATATATATATATATATATATATATATATAAAATAAAGAATATAAATATATATAATATTAAAAATATATAAAAATATTTTCTATTGGACCGGTTCAGATTGGACCGGTTCCTTGGGGTGAAAAATCGAAACCGGAACCGATCCAAACCGGTCCGGTTCGGTTTTTGTTCCGGTTGTTGACTTTTCCGGTCAACACGGTTTTTTATGGTTTTTTTCGATTTGGTTTGGTTCGGATTTGCAATTTCACGGTTCCGATGCCCACCCCTACTGCTAGGTGAAGAGTTCCAAATTAAATTTTGGAACCTGTTGAATGCTACTGATGCAGAAGGTGGATGACAGGTAATGACAACCTTTTTTCTTTAATTGTGTTTTTTTTTATATAATTATTTTTAGTTATAACAAATTGACAGAAATGTCATACTTGAAATCTTAAAACATAAATGGTGAATTACAACACCTTACAAAGTTGATGTGGTTAAAATTAAAAATTCAAATGACAATAACACACATGTCTAAAAATTTAGGTATGCAGCAAATTCCCTAATATTTTTTTCTAAACAAACTATATATTGTTGATGCCTAGAATTGGTTCAACAGAAGATGACCTCTTCGAGATCGAGGTCGGGCAATTCTTCCAAACTAGGTCAGCGTGACCAACCAAGTCGTCCTCTAGAACCTACAAAATCAGAGAGCTACGGTGGGTGACACCGGTGTGGTGTCGGCCAAGGACCCTCCGATGCTTAAGTCAGTCGCGTGTTTGAGAGTAAAATTGCACAATAGGTTCTAGTGCTTAGAATTGCATCCCTTTCACGGAGGATGACTTTAGCCTTTTTATATTATCCCAGACGACCTAATCCTTCTCGAAGTGGAACTCCATAGCAACCCAACTCTCCTCGAACTAGGACTCCAGAACAACCTAGTTCTCCTTGAACTAGGACTCCATTAGATAGGCGTCTTGGTGATCCCGAAATATCCCCACTTCCTTGTTGATTTGAGGCACCATCAACATGTAGAATCCAAAGTGGGAGGTTAGGTCGTATCTTCTTCTCCGTACCCATCTCAGGCTGATCGGTCGGCGATGGTGGTGGTTGTACATCGGTGAACTCAGAGAGAAAATCAGCCACAGCTTGAGCCTTGATTGCTTCTCGTGAGCGGTATATGACATCAAATTCACCTAGTTCAATTGACCATTTGATGAGCCGACCTGAGGTCTCAAGCTTTTGCAAGACCTGCCTCAATGGGTGGTTGGTCAGCACAACGATGGTATGAGATTGAAAGTAAGGTCTCAACTTCCGAGCTGAAATAACAAGGGCTAGGGCTAACTTCTCGATCTCAGGGTACCTCGTTTCAGCATCCTGGAGAGCTCTGCTTACATAATACACGGGGTGTTGAACCTTGCCTACCTCTCTGATGAGCACCGAGCTTACTGCTGTGGAGAACACAGATAAGTACAATAGCAGATCTACACCATGTTCAGGTTTGGACAAGAGAGGTGGTTTGGCCATGTACTCCTTCAACTCCTGAAAAGCACGCTCACACTTAGGGGTCCAATCAATGAGTTTTGTCCTCCCTTTTATAGCTTGGAAGAATGGTTGACAACGGTCTGTGGCTCGGGATATGAATCGATTTAGTGCAGCCACACGACCTGTTAGGCTTTGCACTTCTTTCAATGTCCTAGGCGACATCATGTTAAGTAGGGCTTGGATCTTTTCTAGATTCGCCTCGATGCCACGCTGGCTGACCATGAACCCTAGGAATTTTCCCGAGCTGACCCCGAAGGCGCACTTGGCGGGATTAAGCCTCATCTTATACCGCTTCAATACGTCCAAAGTTTCAGCTAGGTCTTGAATGTGATGATCAACCGTGACACTTTTGACTAGCATGTCATCAACATACACCTCCATATTCTTCCCGATCTGGTTGGCAAACATCTGATTGACAAGTCGTTGGTATGTCGCACCTGCGTTCTTGAGCCCGAATGGCATGACCTTGTAGCAATAAAGACCTCGGTCTGTGATGAACGAGGTGTGCTCTTGATCTGGTGGGTACATCAAAATTTGGTTGTACCCCGAGTATGCGTCCATGAAACTGAGGAGCTCGTGGCCCGCGGTCGAATCGACTAGCTGATCAATACGGGGTAACGGGAAGCTATCTTTGGGACACGCCTTGTTCAGGTCAGTGAAGTCAACGCACATTCGCCATTTTCCTGGTGTCTTCCTCACCATGACCACGTTGGCCAATCAGCTTGGATAGTTGACTTCATGAATGAAACCAATGTTCGTGAGCTTGTCTACTTCTTCCTTCATGGCAGCGTACCGTTCCGCATCATAAGCTCGATGCTTTTGGCGTATTGGCTTGAAGGCGGGATCGATACTTAGACGGTGTGATATGATCTCGGGATCTATTCCAGGCATGTCTTCGTATGACCATGCAAAGACCTCAGCGTTCTCACGTAGGAAGTTTGTCAGGTCGTCACGAATCTGAGGTGGTAATTGGGCACCGATCTTGATGATCCGATCTGGGTGATTATCATCAATGCACTTTCTCTAAGTCCCCTCCTGGCATTGCTTTTTTTTACTGGTACCCTCTCGTGGGTCGAGCTCGACCCCACGGTCTATCCCATCTCGTTCGACGGCATACGTCTCCATCTTGTCCTTCCCTTTCTGCTTGGATGCCACGACGTAACACTCCCTAGCCTTTTGTTGATCACCCTTCACATATCCCACACCAGCTTTGGTTGGGAATTTCATCAAGAGCATATGGCTGGCAATGAAGGCTCGAAGAGAGCATAAGGATGGCCGACCTAAAATAACATTATAAGCAGAAGGGCATTCAACTATTAGAAAAGTTGTGTACACCGTTGTTCGTTGGGGTGTCGTTCCTAGTGATAGAGGTAGTGTGACGCTTCCAATGGAGTTGATGCTGTCCCCAGTGAATCCGAGCAAGGGAGTGACCACTGGCTTGAGCTCTTCTCGTGATATCTCCATCTGTTCGAAAGCTGGTGTGAAGATGATGTTGACTGAGCTGCCTGTGTCAATGAAGACTCGTTTTACACAACAATTTGCGATCTTAGCTTGGATTATGAACGGATCATCGTGTGGGTGGACTACACCTCTTACCTCCTCCTCGTTAAAGGTGATCGCCGAGTACTCGAGTTTGGGTGACTTCGGAGTCCGGTAGCCTGGACCAATCGAGAGTGCCTCAAGTTCACCTTGGGTACGTCGCGCGTACTCCTTTCGTGCTTTGTTGGAGTCCCTAGCTAGAGTTGCTCCGCCTGAGATAACATTGATGTCTTTCGTCACACGTGGTTGCTTGTCTGGTGCATCGTCATGCTGTTCTGCTTGCTTCTTTTCACCCACGAATCGGTTTAGACGACCCCTCCTAATTAGTGCTTCAATCTCATCCTGGAGTTCGTAACATTGGTCCGTCGTATGACCATTTTCGCGGTGATATCTGCAGTATCGATTTGGATCCTTTCGCCCTTTGGAGAACCTCGAAGGTCGGGGTTTTGGCAACTCAGTTTGGATGTGAAAGAAGACCTCATCTCGATTAGTATTCAACGGGGTGAAGTTGTCGAACCGCGGTCGAAATGGATTTTGTGGTCGATCTCGGTCTCTCCCACCTCGCCTAGAATTCTCAAATCTTCCTTTCTTGTCGTCTGGCTTGTCGCATACATCATTCCGACCTTCTCTCCGTTTATCTCCAACACTAGGCTGCGACAGATCCTTCCCTTCTGGTGTATCATACGTCATCTCCTCAGCTATGGCATGACGATACACCTCAGACACCAGGTCCTCATAACTCTTAGGTGGGAACTTGTTGACATGGAACAAAAAAGGTCCTCTTCGGAATCCAGCTAGAAGGGCAGTATAGGCCGTATCCTTGGAGCAACTAGGGATGCTAATTACTTCTCGATTGAAACGGTTGATGTAGTCTCGCAACGTCTCCTTAGGGCCCTGTTTGATGCTGAGAAGGTAGTTAGGTGGGTATCTCTTCTTTGAGGCAGATAGAAATTGGTTCACGAAGCTCTATTTGAGCAAGTCAAATGAGCTGATGGAGTCAAGCTTCAGAGATTTGAACCAATCCTTAGCTGATCCTTCTAAGAGAAGAGGAAAAGCTCGACATTTCATGGCATCTCCGGCATCCTTCATATTCATCCAGTAACCGAAGTCGTTCAAGAAGTCCACCGGGTCGGTGGTCCCATCATAGAGTCGCATCCTTGGCTGTTTGAAATCCTTTGGGAGCTTGAATTCAAGGATGTTCCTAGTGAATGGCAGGCTGTCAGTTGTCATGGCCAAGTCGAGAGGTCTTGGACCTCGCTCACGCTCGAGGGCTGCTAGGCGGACTTCTAGCTTCCGATCCATCTCATCTTGCATCCGCTTCATGGCATCCAGAATTCTATTTTCTCCAGCATGCTCGTCTCCATTAGGGCGGACTTCAGACTGATCGACTTCCCGATCACGATCACGATCATGATTGACTTCACGGTCGCGATCATGAGGTCGTACGTATTGAGCTTTCTTTTCCTCAAGCAGATCTCTTAGGTCAAGATATTCCTTCTGGATTTTGGCTGGCATGCGAGAGAAACTAGAGAATGAGCCGTGAAGGCTAGGCTCAAAAGTTTGCAGCTTCCCACGGTTCGTTCCATTAGGAGATCGGGGATGGCTCTCACCCTCCTCATCGTCATGTCCCTCACGTTGAAGTTTGCCTCGGTGTTGGGGTCCGCTGCGTTGACAATCTCCATGCTCTTGACGCCACTCTTCTAGCCTTCGTTGTCTTCCTCTATAGGTCTTCTCGGCTTCCCCTGTGACCTCCTTGTTCTGATCACGGAGTTCGTTAATGTCTTTCCTCATCTCCTTCAGGTAGGTCTCGATGTTAGTTAGGCGATTGGATTTCTTCCTCCCCTTCTTAGGCGTAGCGGGAGTGACGGGTTCTTCGTGGCTGGACTCTTGACTCATGGTGTCAAGCAAGTGGTTGTTGTGCAAAAACTTAGATGAAAATCAACAAGAAGTCGATTCCCATAGACGGCGCCAAACTGTTGATGCCTAGAATTGGTTCAACAGAAGATGACCTCTTCGAGATCGAGGTCGGGCAATTCTTCTTAACTAGGTCAGCGTGACCAACCAAGTCGTCCTCTAGAACCTGCAAAATCAGAGAGCTACGGTAGGTGGCACCGGTGTGGTGTCGGCCAAGGACCCTCCGATGCTTAAGTCAGTCGCGTGTTTGAGAGTAAAATTGCACAATAGATTCTAGTGCTTAGAATTGCATCCCTTTCACGGAGGATGACTTTAGCCTTTTTATATTATCCCAGACGACCTAATCCTTCTCGAAGTGGAACTCCAGAGCAACCCATCTCTCCTCGAACTAGGACTCCAGAACAACCTAGTTCTCCTTGAACTAGGACTCCATTAGATAGGCGTCTTGGTGATCCCGAAATATCCCAACTTCTTTAGGACTAGAAGTCCTTTGAGTGAACACCACGTAAATCAAGTTGATGTCAACCTGATGCACACCGGGCCCAGCCGGACCACTAACATCGTGGTATGGCCCAGCTCGACCACTAACACCGTGGTCTGGCCCAGCTCGGCCTAGAGGTATTTTACCTCACAAACATATATATTTTTTTTCATACAAAGCCACGTTCTCAGCTTTTGAATAGTCCACCACAACCCAACGGCACTGTTCACCATGAACAGTAAAATTACGGTTGTGCCCTTTAAGTTGCTAATTGGGAATAGTTAAACGACCGTTTTGCCCTTCTCTAAAACCTCTTTCTCTGCTTTCCCCTTCTGGACTTTTCGACTGGGACAGTTTTTGAAGGTCCTCCTGCTGGTCGAGCATACACTATCTTTCTGGTCTTTTGGTGTGCCTCCTCGCTACCTTAGTGGCCATACTATAAACACAAATTTAGAAACCAATAAGAAATCGCAGAGACACAGCTTCGAAGATCACCCCCTCAAACAGAAACGCTAACTATCAACACAACCCACCCAAGAAGTGTTTCGAGATTCCCGATGTGATTTTGCCCGAGTTTTCTCTGGCAGTGAGCTCACCCCCAAAAAAACCCAAGAAAACCCAGACGAACAAGATCAAGAACGAATCAAGCCCTTGGTTCTCACTCTCTCTGCTGTAAAACCCTTATCTTTTTATTTTTATATTCACTCCCGCTCTATTTGTCTGTGGGATTTTGAGATTTTTGAAGTGGGTTACTTTAGTTACTGCTATTTTTTGTCTTAGAAGTGGAGATGCATGTTGAGTGAGGATAGTAGATTCAGGATTTGGAGGTGAGGTGGTGGGTTTGATCTTTCGGCATGTAGTGTAAAAACTTTGAATTCACGGTGACGAGGAGAATTTTATCTGTGCTTGAAAGTTCACTGAGAAAAGGGTGCATGTTTAAGTTATTTATTTATTATTATAACTTTTTAACAAATTAATGAATAAAAAATTGATCACTCGCTGATGGTTTGTGTTGCTGGATACGATTATAGCTGAAATTGCATTGAAAGCATTGAACAACCTGTCTACTTTGTTTCCGTGGATTACATAATCTCTCTGTTTGTTAGTCTTCCCTTCAGAAGAAGAATTGCATGTGTTAGTAATCATTGTAAAATTCATGTATATTTTGTTATTACAGCCAACCTCTCATCGCAGAAATTCTTGGAATAAAAAAATGCAAAGATGAAGAACGTCACTCCAGTGATAGCGATGAGCCATTGGAGCCTCAATGGAGAGTGACTGAATTCTGAGTTGATTTCCTGTTTGCAGAGACTCTTCCTTTGAACATCAGCCACCACCTCAATGCTCTGATTGCAGAGACTCCTCTTTTGTAGGATATGAAACTTGGAAATGGAGGGAGTTGGTTGTGTAAATGATGGAAGAGTGGTCTCTTATTTATAGTATTTGGAATTTGGTCAATTTCAGTAAGTTATGTGGTGGAATGAATTTCCTGGAAAATGTGAGTTTCAAGGGAAGAATTTTGCACACGCCGAACGCGTCCAAATGACTTCTAGATGATGGATGACTTTGTTGATGAGCTTTTAGGCTTTTTTCTTTGAGTAGATTGACATACTAATAGATTGACGTAACCAGCCCGCATTATTCGACTCCGTAATGGTTATATATAATGTTTTTGTTTTTTACAAAGCGCGTTCTCAGAGCCCACCACAACCCAACCGCACCGTCTACCAAAATTACAAGGAAGTTTCTCACTCTCTCCCATGTCCAAAAAGTTCATCTACGCGCGAAAATTCTACGGTCCGCCTGGCGGATGCATCCGCCAATAGATATTGACCGTTAGATTGAGATCAAATAACAAGAGCAGATCTACACCTTTGAATGAGACAACTTGAAAGCCTATTCAGCAGGTTGAAAGAAAATTCTCAACCCGTAAAAACCTGAGCCCCCTCTTTCACTTCCTTCATCTTCTTCTAGCATCCAGCAACATGCAACCACTGGCGACGACGATGATGGTGAGCTTCACCTCCTCTTTACCCCCTCTCTCGCTCTCTCCTTCGTTGACCCATAGTATCCCATACTCAAACAACCAGAAATTATTTTCTCAATCCCATTGACAACCACCACTAATTCAGTCAATCTTGCACTGGTAAGCACCTATAGAGCAAAGATGGGCAAGAAGCTGGATCAGAGGAAGAAGGAGGATGAGATCGCCAAGATGCAGGAGAAGTACGGCGTCTCCACCAAAGATAAGTAGTTAATTTTGTTTAATATAACTCTTCTTCTGGTTGGAAATCCTTGGGTTTATGTATTTGTATATGTTGAGGGTTATATTTATGCTCTGGATTTTGTAATCTAATTATTGGGATTTTGAGGTTTTTTTTAATGCTATAATTGGCTCTAATTGATTTGTTTTGTAATTTTTTTCTGTTTGATTTGTTTTGGTTTTTGAATGTAGATGCGAAGAATTTGAAAACAATGGTAAATTATGATTAGTGATTGAACCCTTTTGATTTCTTGGTTCTGGAATTTTGTGGCGAGGTACAGTATTTGCTGCAAAATCTTGTTTTGTCACTGATAATAAGAGTGATATGGAAATGGAAGGCAGCGTGTTTGTGTGGATGTGTTGTGTCTATGGATTGCTAAGTGAACAAATATTGTATAAGCTCAATGTGCAAGCCTCTACATTAGGAATACTAATATGCCAACGGCATCATCATGTCATGGCCAAGGAGAGTTGAATTTTCTTAGGAAGGTGCTGAAATTGAAGAAACATCTCGTTAAGTTTTTCTCATAGCGTATACCAGTTTTTTCTTTTCTTTTCTAGTTGAATTTTGGTGAGTCGGTGAAGAAGTGGAAGTTGGGTAAGTTTCTACTTTTAAGTTTGTGGCCTTGGTAGTTGGGTGTGTTAGATAATTCTGAGTTTGATGAGCATAATAGTCATTTTATCTTGAATTTGGGACTGTTTTGGTGTTTAAAGTTGATTAGATGTGAATGTCAAAGAATGAGATGAATGTTGATGAAATCTGCATTTATGCAGAAATCTGAGTATGTGTTCTGTTGTGGACAAAATGACCTAGTTCGTATTTATGTTTTAAATTGGGTTTTTGATGTGTGAAAAATAGACATTTCGATGAGTATTTTAAAACTGATTTCATTCAATTTGGAGTTAAATTGGATTTTTGGCAAATTTTCAAAGTTGGAATTATTCTGCAGAAAACAGAAAACTCTGCAGCCTAGTCTGTTTTGGATTTATTCTTTGACTTGCTTTCTTAACTTGGAATTCAATGAAATTTTGGTATGTTGAATTTTTATATGTCTACGTGTGATCTGGAAATTTTCACACCATTGGGAATCCAAATGGATTTTTAGTGATTTTCCAAAGGCAAAGTGTTCCTGCCTAAATTGTAAGACAAAGCTGAAGTTTCTGTTTTTAATTGAAGTCTTTGATTTCTTTTATAAGTCCAGAGCATAACCACATGATCAGAGACTTTCCTAAGAGCTAGAATTTTCCTAACAAGTGGATAATTTGTTTTCTTTATGTTATTGGCAGCCTTTTTAATTTTGAGAATGTATATACAGTGTGTGATTTGTTAATGCAATTGACAAACAGGTAGTGTCATTCACATTTCAGTCTTGCAATTGACAAACAAAGCACTCCCACTTGCATTGTAATCGTGCAATCACAAGTTTTAACGGATTGACATAAATGAAGTTAGAAAGCATTATATTCTTCACATAAAAATCATTGATTTGTTTTCTTTTTCTTATTGGAAGCCTTTTAAATTTTGAGAATGTAAATACAGTATGTGATTTGTCAATCATTGACAAACAGTTAGTGGCATTTGCATTTCAGTCTTGCAATTGACAAACAAAGCAGTCCCATTTGCATTCAAATTGCGTAATTACAAGCTATAACAGATCAACATAAATAAAGTTACAAAGTATTATAATTTTCATGTTGGGGTAAAGATTTAGGCTAAGTACAAGACTAATATACTATTTTGGAGTCTATTTATTTGGCTACTTGAATTTGTAATATTTTCATTGTATTTGGAGATTGTATTTTATTTTTTTATACATAATGACTTGAGATTTTAGATTTATAATTATTGATTTTGTAAAGTGAATGTATTGAATAATACTTTCAATTACATGAATGAAGTTTATGTTGGCTTTGTCATGTTATTGGCAGCCTTTTCAATTTGGACAAAGTGAATACAATATGTGATTTGTCAATGACAAACAGGTAGTGCCATTTGTATTCCCGTCGTGCAATTGACAAACAAAGTAGTACCATTTGCATTCCAATCGAGCAATTGCCATTATCTGTGCACAATTAATTGAAAATGTAAATTACAATATGTGATTTGTCAATGCAATTGACAATCAAAGTAGTCCCATTTGCATTTCAGTTTTGCAATTATCATTATTTTTGCACAATTATGAAACGTAGAATCTCTCACTAATGATAAATCCTTCATAATTAATTGTTGTAATCCATGTGCAAAAAAACTTAGTAGAATCTCTACGCTCTCATGCTACAAAAATATAATTTTGAACCTTAAAAAAAATTAAAAAGTAAAACTCATCTTTGTTTCTAAACTAGCACTCTTATTTCTTTGGCGAAATTCTACCATCCGCCACTTATGAAGACCGTTGGATCATTGTTGTGGCATAAGGGCTAATCTAAACCGTTCAAATTTGGTAACCGGTTAAAAGGGTTGTTTCAAGTAAAGAGAATAAACAATTCTCAATCTTCTTCTTCTTCAGCACACGTCTCTCTCAGCTCTCTAGTTCATCAACATCTTCTTCTTCTTCAAAACTCTCAGCTCTCTGCTTCATCAGCATCATCATCTCCATTGTTGTTTCTCTCTTCTTCAATTGAGCAGAATTTAAGGAAGGGCAAGTGGTGGATAACAATTCGTGCATCTTAAGTCACTGTGAGTAAAAAAAATTCCATTTTGTCTGAGGGTTACTGAGTTTCTGTTGGGCTTAAAAGAACCCATTGTAGTTTCAGTTGTTTACAAACAAGAAACTCACTTTGATTATATTTCACAACACTAAAGGCAAACCCACTCTGTATTTGACACAAGTGTGGTCATATGAACAAAGAAAAATTCCATGTATGAGCCTTGACATTTAGTTCATAGGATTCATCATCAATTCATCCTGTCTAAATTGTTTTATTATACTGAACTTTGGTATAAATCTTTACGTATGCAATTGCCAAAGAGTAAGGGGGTATTTGCAGCTCGAGTACGTACTTGGCATGCAATTGGCATACAATTGGTAGGCTTTTACATTTTCAGAATGCAATTACCAATGGAGTAGTCTGTTATTATACAATTAATGTAATGAAAATTGCATGATATTTGTAGGCTTGCAAATTGGTAATAGGAATGCAAGAGGTACTTGGAGACGTAAAATTTGAATCCAAATTTTTAATTAGTATGGTCTTCAATTTTGAGAATGCAAGTTGAAAATGTGAAGTGGGGATGAGTTTGACAAACATGTAGCTCAAATTGGATTATAGTCTTGCAATTGACAAACAAACTAATCTTATTTGCATTCCAGTCGTGCTATTGCCATTAACTGTGTGCAATTATGTAACCTAGAATCTCTTAGTAATGACAAATCATTCATAAGTAATTGTATGTTTATACTTGTAAAAAATGCAATTGACGTGTTTCCATTTATTTTGATATGAACTAAACCATTACATGTTGCCTATTTTTGAAGGAAATGGATGCATAAGCAAGCAAAATCAATGGAAATGAAGGCCTAAGCTCCATACCGAACAATTAAGGTTATTTTGCGGAGGCTGAGTCAGTAGAAGAAATAGAAAAGGCCCTTCAGGATCATAGTCATGATAGCAGTTGCAGTTTGATCATCAAGGGGACCCTCATACAAGTTCTCAACACGGTATCTCTGGGCAGTTGAAACAGGGGGAATGTGAAAGATCATCATTTCCAATAGGGCAGTGCTGGCTGGTAGCCAGGTCTGCATGACACGCTTCATCAACGGCTTCCCCATCAACTCCTTCTCATCACTCTTCATGGTGACACCAAGCTTTGTCAACATGGGCCACAACTTGTCCTTCTGATAATTCATGCAGGTGTTGATAAACAATCAATCATTTGATAAGATGCAACGAATGCGCTTACTCTGTTTACGAGAGGCATGTTCGTTAAATTTGTAAAACCCATCGTTGAGATTGTAATCTCGTAATTTACAAAGCTAACAACATGTATTACAATACGAAGGTAAGTAGGGACGTTGGGAAAGTAAATTCGTTCGTTGTAGTTGTAAACTTGGATGTTTACAAGAGTAAGGATTGATTTTACTAAGTTTTCGAGAGTTATGTTCCATAACATTGTAAAACCCATCGTTGGGATTGTAATCTAGTAATTTACAAAGATAACGACATGTTTTACAATATCAACGTAAGTAGGGACGTTGGGAAAGTAAATTTGTTCATTGTAGTTGTAAACATGGATGTTTACAAGACTAAGGTCTGAATTTACTAAGTTTACGAGAGCTATGTTCCATAACATTGTAAAACCCATCGTTAATGTTGTAATATCGTAATTTACAAAGCTAACGTCATGTATTACAATACGAAGGTAAGTAGGGACGTTGGGAAAGTAAATTCGTTCGTTGTAGTTGTAAACCGGGATGTTTACAATAGTAAGGTCTGATTTTACCAAGTTTTCTAGAGCTATGTTCCATAACATTGTAAAACCCATCGTTAATGTTGTAATATCGTAATTTACAAAGCTAACGACATGTATTACAATACAAAGGTAAGTAGGGACGTTGGAAAAGTAAATCCGTTCGTTGTAGTTGTAAACATGGATGTTTACAAGAGTAAGGTCTGATTTTACTAAGTTTACTAGAGGTATGTTCCATAACATTGTAAAACCCATCGTTGAGATTGTAATCTCGTAATTTACAAAGATAACGACATGTTTTACAATAGAAACTTAAGTAGGGACGTTGGGAAAGTAAATTCGTTCGTTGTAGTTGTAAACAGAGATGTTTACAAGAGTAAGGTCTGATTTTACTAAGTTTTCGAGAGCTATGTTCCATAACATTGTAAAACCCATCGTTAATGTTGTAATATCGTAATTTACAAAGATAACGACATGTTTTACAATAGCAACGTAAGTAGGGACGTTGGGAAAGTAAATTCGATCGTTGTAGTTGTAAACCGGAATGTTTACAAGAGTAAGGTCTGATTTTACCAAGTTTTCTAGAGCTATGTTCCATAACATTGTAAAACCCATCGTTAATGTTGTAATATCGTAATTTACAAAGCTAACGACATGTATTACAATACAAAGGTAAGTAGGGACGTTGGAAAAGTAAATTCGTTCGTTGTAGTTGTAAACATGGATGTTTACAAGAGTAAGGTCTGATTTTACTAAGTTTACGAGAGGTATGTTCCATAACATTGTAAAACCCATCGTTGAGATTGTAATCTCGTAATTTACAAAGATAACGACATGTTTTACAATAGAAACGTAAGTAGGGACGTTGGGAAAGTAAATTCGTTCGTTGAAGTTGTAAACAGAGATGTTTACAAGAGTAAGGTATGATTTTACTAAGTTTTCGAGAGCTATGTTCCATAACATTGTAAAACCCATCGTTAATGTTGTAATATCGTAATTTACAAAGATAACGACATGTTTTACAATAGCAACGTAAGTAGGGATGTTGGGAAAGTAAATTCGTTCGTTGTAGTTGTAAACCGGGATGTTTACAAGAGTAAGGTCTGATTTTACCAAGTTTTCTAGAGCTATGTTCCATAACATTGTAAAACCCATCGTTAATGTTGTAATATCGTAATTTACGAAGCTAACGACATGTATTACAATACAAAGGTAAGTAGGGACGTTGGAAAAGTAAATTCGTTCGTTGTAGTTGTAAACATAGATGTTTACAAGAGTAAGGTCTGATTTTACTAAGTTTACGAGAGGTATGTTCCATAACATTGTAAAACCCATCGTTGAGATTGTAATCTCGTAATTTACAAAGATAACGACATGTTTTACTATATCTGACAGGACCGGACCCGAATTCCCCCTCGGAACTCGTGTCCAACCACCTTCCGTCGAGACACTACCCTGACGCAGAACTTAATTTACTAAAACGCCCCTTGACCTAGTTTCACGAAATAGGAAAGTTGACTTCACGAAAATCCGGCAGTCTCCTCTGAAAAATGGACTTTCCCAAAATGTCCACTGTCAAAAACAACAGAAAATTTCCCAACAGCAAAGATGCACAAAGCGAGAAGCACACAGTTAATAGGGAGGCCTCCGACCTCTACCTCAATCCTAGGTGAGCACTACGGAGTAATCTAAAGAAATTTAAACTTTACAACCTGAGTAAAGTATAGCAGGGTCAAGATACAAGAAAACTCCTACAGGAGCCATTAACCGTGATGCCTCGACGTGGTGGTCTCGACCTCGGGATCTAGTACCTGGGGGGCGCAAAACAGAAAATGTGAGTGGACGAAAAATCAAACTTTAAACCTCCTTTTTCAATGAACATAGTAACCCCCTCCGTTTTCGCAAATAATGACAAGTGATATGCAACAAAAATCCTTGTATAAACGTACATACTTATACGATCAGATAATTAAAAACAATTCCGTTAAATTTGTACCTTGAAATACCATAATGAAAAATGTAGCTTTGCTACTTCCGTAAAATTCTGGAAACCACAACTTGAACACTAAATCCTTAAAATAAAAACCATGGAATTGAATCCATCCAAAAATTCCTCATTTAAGTAAAATATAGCAATACTCCTTTGAATAACTTCCTTTTCCTGGAACCCAACTCCGTCAGCTTCAAACCTTAATTTAAAATCTGCACTGTGCATCAACGTCCGGTGCACATATCCAAATATAATAAATCATGGAAATAACATCCATAGACACACCCACATATATATATATATATATATATATATATATATATATATATATATATATGTATAATAACATAAATGTAAAACTCAGAAAATCCCAACAAGGAAAATGTAAAACTAAAACGACTAAAAATCAAGAAAACCAAATTCCCAACCAAGCTGCTTTCCGACGCAATGCCCGTAGGCACAGCAAGTAAGGAAGGATCCTCACTTAAAAGAAAATAAGAATGGAAGTATAGTAATAGGTATATATATACTATATATAAATAGTAAGACTCTTAGACCAATACTTGTACCGGGAAACAATCCAACAAGGGGATTGTTGGTGACCACGTGGAGAAAAATTCCTTTACAACCACGTAGCCAGGAACCAGCCGTCCCAACTGGGACTAACTCCCAGACACGCACAAAAGAAAATACCTCAATAATGTGCGGCTGAATAAAGTCCTACGCGCGCAGATCACCCGGCATGGGCCTACAAGAACACCCCGCCAAGGGTGAACCGGGTTCCTTTGTATCCTGTATCCATTTCAAGAACCAAGATCCAGGGAGGTACATAAAGTGGTGCTAATAGCACTCCATCTAGTATACATATAATCCCTGACATACCCTAAATACCAGGGTATTCAGCCCGCACTCCAAACCCGAACACAATAATATCCGGACGTTACCCGTCCATAATTGACACCCAAAATATGTACAATAAGAATATAGATACATATGTCTGAACATATATATATCTGGAACCCAAAGTATTCATCAATTTCCAATATCAAATATAATCCAAATAATCCATATAATATCAATTCCAAACTTGAAACAAATATATATAACTCCATAATCGAAATGTAAATAGAATTTCTTAAAAACATGAAATCCAAGACCCAAAACATTTAGTCAACGTATAAATATAAAATATAAGATATAAAATATAAATTCCCAAAATCAATAAGTTTTCACTCACGACAATATAAATTTCAAATATTAAAGTCAATAGGAAATTCCTTGATTTAAAACAATATAAAAAAAATTCCAAGATTAAATTAACCAAAATAAATAATTCCGAAAACCGACGTAGCAATAAATCCTTAATTTGTCAAATATAAAACCCAATAATTTCCCGGGTATTTCACCATACCCAAACCGTATACAAAAATTACCGGACGATGGTCCCGTCCCAAATTTAATACTCAAAGACTTTTAATTAAATATATAACCTTCAATGTCCCACAAATAAACCGGGACTCCAAAACATGCATAAACTTTGAATATAATTTAAATTCCAAATATTCCCTTAGAATCAAATCCAAGATTCAAAACCTCATTAAAACTCCATAGTCAAAGTGACTAATTTTATATGCATAAATTTTCCGATAACTCCATCAAAATCAAATCCAAAACTTAATCAATATTTGAAATCCCAATCATCAAGATAAGTCATTTCATATGCATTGCAATTAATTCTTTAAAAATATGCTCGTTCAAAACAAATGTCCACTCACAACAAGTCCACGCTGCTCAATCCTTAGAGAGCTTTTCTTCCGGAGTACGCGAAGCAAGAGTACCTATTTGAGAGAATAAACAGTTTAATTAATACGCGTACCCAACAACAAACTTTAACTCAAGAAACTAGTTCTCGGGTCTCAAAGTAAGCGTACACGACTACCGGGGAGTTTCTAGAGTCAAACTACACTCTTCAACAGGTGGGACCACCTCGGAAGACTCACGGTCAACCGATTGGTCAAACTTCCCGAATAGGTCAACCGGGCCTCCGGCCCACGACCTCCGATTTTCGATCCGAACATTCCTAAAGGTTCAACAAGGTTTACTAAACACGTCCAGGCAGTTTGGTCTCGATCGAGCGGTCGGAATCTGCATGTCGCACGACCGGGTTACCTAACCCTAGGGTTAATGATTCGGAGTATCCGGGACTCCGATTCTTAATCCGTTTGTTCCTACACGATCCTAGAGGTACGGGAACAACATACTTGGAAATGGGACCGATCCAACGGCCCGAACATATCGAACCGGATAACGCATAATAGGCGTAAATCCATTCGACCGTCAAACGATAACCAAATTGGAATCCGAGCACACCTACATGCTCGGGACGACATGGGAAACATTTTGGGACACAATGCACCACCACAACGAGTGCCCGAAACTCGCCGGAATTGGGTGTGCATAGTAATTCCGGTGACCGGAAAAACTTCAAACCAAGGGTCAAGACTTCAGCTAAAGGTTCAACTCAACAAGTGGAGCAACTTATTCAACTACGGCAACACCTAGTTTGGCCGGCAAGTGGCCGGAAATTCAACTCAAAAACCGGCCTAAAATGGGTTTCTAAATCGAACAACCTAGGCTTGAAACCGATCTACAAAACATACATAAATGGATAGAGTATGAAGAGTAGATGAAGTTTCATACCTCACTCGACCCAAACGGTTGCCGGAGTCGCCGGAAAACTCGTCGGAAAGTTCGATAACCAGTGAACTTTCAGTCGCTCCAGTTTAAAATCCTTGAGTTTCTGAGCTGGGGGAATGGGCAGGCTTTGTAGAGGAGGAAGAGACGAAGATTTAGCAATTGGAATCACCTGAAACGGACTTTTGTGGAGGGAGAAATCGGCAGCCAAAGTTTGGCCCGAAGAGAGGAAGGAAAATGAGAGAAAGAGAAGGAAAATCGGGGAAGAAGAAGAAAACGCAGATCACTGTAGCGTTTTTACTGTAGCGCTACTGTAGCCGCTACAGTAATCTGACAATTTCGTTTTTTTTTTTTTTTTTTTTTTTTTTTTTTTTTTTTTTTTTTCTCTTATCGCTTCTCGATCGTTACAACCCGAATTTGGTGTACCGCATATCCACGAACTCGTTTCGACGAGCCGGACGCAACGGCGCAACTCAATTTCCCAAAATTCTTTTTGGAAATTTAAAGTGCCTAAAATACCCTTAATCCCAGTGGCAAAATTGTAATTTCGCCAAAATTATTTAAATTGAATAAATTCAATTAAATTGGGACAGGGATGTTACAATATCAACGTAAGTAGGGATGTTGGGAAAGTAAATTCGTTCGTTGTAGTTGTAAACATCGATGTTTACAAGAGTAAGGTCAGATTTTACTCAGTTTACGAGAGCTATGTTCCATGACATTGTAAAACCGATCGTTAATGTTGTAACTCGTAATTTACAAAGCTAAAGACTTGTATTACAATATGAAGTTACGTATGGACGTTGGGAAATTAAATTCGTTCCTTGTAGTTGTAAACATGAATGTTTACAATAGTAAGGTCTGATATTACGCTGTTTACGAGAGGTATGTTCCATAAAATTGTAAAACCCATCGTTAATCTTGTAATATCGTAATTTACAAAGATAAAGAGATGTATTACAATATGAATGTAAGTATGGACGTTAGGAAAGTAAATTGGGTCCTTATAGTTGTAAACATGGATGTTTACAATAGTAAGGTCTGATATTACCCTGCGACCGTTTGTCAATTGTATTCTTCGTTTGCAATTTCCAACAAACCATTTGTCAATTGTATTCTTCGTTCGCAATTTCGAACATACTGCTTGTCGATTGCTTCTTTCCTTCTGCATCATTAATGTGAGCCATTTTCACAACATTATGGACATAGGCATTCCACAAATTTGTAAACGATATCCTTATAAGTAAACTCAACCAATGTTTCTTTTTATATATATTTAAAAAAAAACAATGTTTCTTTTAAAAACTTACAAGTTTGTTCTTTACAAAAGTATTGTTTTAAAATTTTCAGTATTACATTAGTTTTTAAAAAAAGTGTCAAAAAGGAAAACCGCAACACCATGGGACCGTGAACAGTTGCAGTGGCGTTCTATTGTACATTAGGGTATTACAAGGTTATGGAGTATGAGGAGCCTTAAAGTTGTAATCAAGGTGCAAAAAATCATAAATGAGAACCTAAATCTTGTAATCTATGAGATTAAGGATCCGCTTTATAAGTTTATGGAATGCTTACATCCAAACTATTGTAATACAAGTCCTTAATTTTGTAAACTGTTGCATTTACAATAATAATGACCACTTTTACATCTCCAAGCTCTCAAATAAATGTTGATGCGCATTTACCAATTCTATGAAATAAAAGAAACAAAAATTAAAACTATCAACCTCAATTGAATTTTAAAAACTAAGCATAAAAAACGGAGGAATTAATCACAACTAGCCATCATAATTTATATAAATAAAACCAGCAACTCATAATGAAAAGCTACAATGAAGTGACATATGGAAATCAAAAAAAAAAAAAAAAAAAAAAAAAAAAAAGAAGAAGAAGAAGAAAGAGTCTAAAATGGTTCTCATAAAAAAGAGTTTAAAGCAGTTACATTAGATTTATAAAAGTAAATGTCATTGCGAAATTCATAAGCATGTCATCGTGAGTCAAATAGAATGAACTCAATTTAAAAATAACATATCAAATCATATGCCAATTGCCAAATACGGAGCCCGTAATTGCATGAGCCTTATACAATTGCATTTGCTTTAAATATTAACAAAAGGTGAAAACTTGACAACTTACGGAACCGGTAACTATTTTTTAAAAAAAATTGGCGGATCAGTCCGCCTGACGGACTGTAGACGTTGCCAACCAGCGACGCAACCCACACACGCCTCACACGCACGTCACTTCACATATGTAAGTGCAAATGCCTAAACCTCTACGCATATAAAATCATACTACCCTCACCACGTTTCCTACTCTCCACTCACAAATTACACACACATCCGCCAAAAAAACTCACAATGGCCAAGGTGAGACCCAATTCATCCGCCTCTGATACTCTATCTTTTGGTTTAGCCCTTATTTTCTCTCTATATGCTTGCGTTTGCTTGATGGGTTTCTGTTTGAGTAATGGGTTTTGGTGTTTTTTTTGGGTTTCATGCAGAAGAAGAACAACAATGGCGTCGAGAACAAGAACAAGGACACCAACAACAACGACGGGGGTGAGAAGAAGGAGGACCGCTCCATCGCCTCTAAGATTGTCAAATGGGTCAAACCTTTTCAAGGTAAAATCATTCAACCCCAGTTCAAAAAGCACCCAAGTTAATCAGATTTCCTTCAAATTTTGTCTTACACAGATTCTGATCTCCCTTTACTCCTCATGAAATTGTCTTCTTTTTATTTTCTCTATTTTGGTGCATTCAGATTATGCTCTTTTTCTACTTTATGGGTTGAATCTCATCCACAATTAGATTCAATTAATTTTTTGTTTTGTTTAATTTCTGGGATGGTTTTTAAGTTGTGTGTATTATATATGCAACACAGGCGCTGAGTCGGTGAAATCTGAGGGCCAAGCGAACAAGCTGACGGTGGTCGGAAACGTGGACCCCACAAAGCGGAGAGACGAGCTGGCCACCAAGACCAAGAATAAGGTCGACCCAAGCACCTGCCTCATTTTTTTTTTTTTTTTTTTTGTTTCAAAATTCATCTACGCGTACCACCGACGCAACCCACACACGCCTCACACGCACATCACTTGATTCACTTCACATATGTAAGTGCAAATGCCTAAACCTCTACGCATATAAAATCATACACACACGCCATCATCACCATCATAGAAGGCATAAACCGGTTGAGGAAGTGAAGCTACCTCCGGCGTCACACAACAACTGACCCCGAAACTCACTCGGCTTTAAGTGTCCACTACCCTCACCACGTTTCCTACTCTCCACTCACAAATTAAACATACATCCGCCAAAAAAACTCACAATGGCCAAGGTGAGACCCAATTCATCCGCCTCTGATTCTCTATCTTTTGGTTTAGCCCTTATTTTCTCTCTATATGCTTGCGTTTTCTTGATGGGTTTGTGTTTGAGTAATGGATTTTGGTGTTTGTTTTTGGGTTTCATGCAGAAGAACAACAACAATGGCGTCGAGAACAAGAACAAGAACAAGGACACCAACAACAACGACGGGGGTGAGAAGAAGGAGGACCGCTCCATCGCCTCTAAGATTGTCAAATGGGTCAAACCTTTTCAAGGTAAAATAATTCAACCCCAGTTCAAAAAGCACCCCAGTTTATCAGATTTCCTTCAAATTTTGTCTTACACAGATTCTGATCTCCCTTTACTCCTCATGAAATTGTCTTCTTTTTATTTTCTCTATTTTGATGCATGGAAAAAGTAATATTCCAATGGAATTTGATTCAGATTATGCTCTTTTTCTACTTTATGGTGAATCTCATCCACAATTAGATTCCTTTTTTTTTGTTTAATTTCTGCGATGGTTTTTAAGTTGTGTGTATTATATATGCAACACAGGCGCTGAGTCGGTGAAATCTGAGAACCAGGCGAACAAGCTGACGGTGGTCGGAAACACAAATCTGAGAGACGAGCTGGCCACCAAGACCAAGAATAAGGTCGACCTCGTCTCTCCCCAGCCCAAAAAGAACAAAGTCAACAAAGACGACGCCAACGACACCAAGAAAAAGCAGCCTGAGAAAACAGACAACGACGAAAATCCCATAGAGGTTTGTTAGTGCGCACTGGCTCCTAACGTGCGCCTGTCTTGTTCTACGCACCTGCCTCAATTTTTTAATTTTTTTTAATGTTTCAAAATTTAATCGCTTTTATTAATTAAACGGGTCATGGGTTTGTGTAGGCTCTGTTGAACATGGTGTTTCAATGTGTTAATGTAATTGTGGAAAAAAACATCGGCTTAGTCAACTTCGGCAACGACGGAGACAATGGCAACGATGGCAACGATGGCGACGACGGCAACGACGGCAACGACGGCAACGATGGCGACGACGGTGACGATGGCAACAATGGCGACGACGGCAATAGTGGTGGCGGTGGAGATGAGAAGAAAAATGAGGAAGACGAGGGCAATGGTGGTGGCAAAATGAAGTATCCAGCGGGTCAGTTTGCGTTTGGACAATTTTCATGTAGAACGGTAAATCGTCATAGATATGGTTATCAAAATGGGGCACTCAAAACGGGTGAAAAAATGTTGTTACTCTTAGGCCTCGTTTGGTTCACGGAACGGATTTGAGGGGAAATTATTTCCCATGTCATTTCCCAAGGGATGGAAATGGAAGATTTATTTCCCATGTTTGGTAATCTCGGGAAAGTAATTCGAAGATTTCACTTTGTTTCATTTCTCATGTTTGTTTTGAGCAGGAATGGAAAACAAAGTTTGTATAATTTTTCAATTATACCCATATTAAATCAAATAAAAAAAGAAAGTATTTATTGATACATTGTAATTCTAAATTGTTCATGATGACAAAATGGTCATGAAAAATGTGCATTGAATGTTGGCTCATTTTCCCAAACTTTCCCATGAGGAGGGAAATCAAAACTCAAGTTGAGAGAAATGCTTCACTTTCCCCCCTACTTTTCCATGTGCTAGGCAACCATTTCCCATGCCTGAATTACCAAACATGGAAAAGCAATTGATTTCCCATTCCCAAGCCTCCTTTCCCATGAACCGAACGGGGCCTTACTGGTCTTTGACTTACTAGTGTGATGTACAACCACTTGGCCAAGGACTTCTGCACTAGTGTCACACCGCACACCCATCATTTACTCTACATTTGATAGGGTCAAATTTTAAATAATTTAATTTAATCTTATTTTCTATATAGTTTTATTGTTGTTGAATATTCTAGTATTATAGTTGAGGTCAAAGTTACATATAAAAGTCAAAGCAAGCATTGTGTTGTGTGGTTCCAATTTTCAATCCTATGCGACATGGTCCCACAGATTTTTAGGACATGACGGAGCCAATTAATCAATTTTAGGAGAGGAATTACAATTTTTTTGTTAGGCCATCTCCGGCCATGGCCATAGACCATATGTAGCTCTCAAAATATGCAAAATTCATCTTTAGTCATGTGCCAAAAAAAATTTGGCCAAATTTTGAGGGCTACATTTAATCCTTTAGCCATTCTCCCAAGTTACTTATAGCTCAGGTCAAATTTTTTTGTGAGCATGTTGTGAGGCGTGGGCCATAGGTCATTAAAGAAATAATATAAAACATACTTTTGTATTTTTGAGATAAAAAAATGTGGCCAAAACGGGTCAAGCATGCTAAGGCCATCTCCAACTATATAGGGACTAAACTTAAATTTTCATCCTCTAAAATACAACTATTCATGTATTGTTTGGACTCAAACTGTTTTTTCCTTCAATCATGCAGACTCATAATTTGAGTCCTCAGTTTTATTAAATTGGTTAAAAATTGTTAACCTTTAATATGACGACCCTGACCCAAAATTAAATGAAATTAAATGAAAATAATTAATGTAATTAATTAAGGATTTAAAACGGAATTAAAAGGATTTAAAATAACAAAATTGGAATTATTTGGAAATTAAATATAAAAGGGGCATTTTGGTCAACGATATTTTAGGGACGGAATTTGGCGAAACGAGTTGCGCCATTGCGTCCGGCACGTCGAAACGAGTTCGGGGACGTGCGGTACGTCTCAATTCGAGCGATAGATTGTTCGGAGGACATAAAGGTCATTTTGAAATTTGTTAAATACCCCTCAGCCAATCAGAATCGATCTCTCTCTCTCTCTCTCTCTCTCTCTCTCTCTCTCTCTCTCTCTCTCTCTCTCTCTCTCTCTCTCTCTCTCTCTCCTCCACGCGAGCCGCTCCTTCTCTCTCTTCGGTTTGGAGGTTTCAGGCCACGGCTTGGCTCGAGACCGGTCGGGATCGAAAGGTCTCCTCCGTTCGGCTCTAACCCACCCTGGATTGGAGGCTATCTCGCTGGCGTGAGGAAATGCGATCGACTGAAAGTTCCGGCTGAACCTCAATTTTTTTCCGCCGTTCGATCCAGCCTACTCCTAGAGTGTACAAAGGTCAATCCAGTCGGTTTGAATCCTCCGCTTGTTCTATCTATTTCTGGGGTAGGAATTGATCGATTGTTTCGTTTGGAGATCGGATCTAAAACCTAGGTTTTGGCCGGATTTCGAATTGGTTTTGCGGCCAGTTCACAACCTATTCTGTGGCGGTTCGTGACGATTCCGAACTCACCTCAACGTAGTGGTTCGATTGGTGTAGGCGGTGTTGTCCAATTCGGAGTCTGGGTGTTGGCCGGAGTTACTCAAGGCACTCACCACCCACGGTGGCGCGTGTGGCTGCGAGTGGTGGTGGTTCTTTGTCCCAACGCGACCCTTGTGTCGCTGCGAATGCGTACGTGTGTGCGGATCTTGATTCGGACGTCGTTTGACTGTCGAACCAACATATGCCTATTGCGCGTTTTCGTGGGTTCGATGTGTTCGAACCGTTGGATCGAAACCAAATTCACGTATGATGTTCCTCGTATTTGTAGGATCGTATAGGATTTGACGGATCGTGATTCGGAGTCCCGGATGCTCCGAATCAATGACTTGAAGCTTGAATTAAATCTTAACCGTCCGATCGTGCGATCGTGAGCAATCCGACACGAATGACTTTCAGGACACGTTGTCTAGGTTGTGTTGGTCCTATAGGAACTTTCGGATGTAAGTTTAGAGGTCATGGGACCTACGGGCCCGGTTTGACCTATTCGGGTCGGTTTGACCAAGTTTGACCAGGGTTGACCGAGTGTCTCCCGAGGTCGGTTTGCCACGTAGTTGACTTTGTTGGATTTCTAGGAATGTCCGGATCGATTTGGAGATCGTGGGCTCCGCGGACCCGGGTTGACCGAAATGGGGTGTTTGACCGCCGGTTGTCCGTGAGTCTTCCGGGGTGGTCCCACTGGTTAAAAGAGGTAGTTTGACCTTAGAATCTTCGCACGTACATACACGCACACTTTGAGTGGGGAAACGTTAGGGTTTCGTTTTAAGGTTCTCGTTCGGTTCACGGTACTAATCCAATCCTCGTATCTATCGCTTTAGGTACATTGACTCGGCTACGCAGCAGGCGGGACCCTTTAGGGTTATGTAGCGTAGGACCAACGGTGAGTGGACTTTGTTTTCAAATGAGCATGATTTGAATGAATTGCATGAAATGCATAAAATGAGATTTAATAGTTTTAAATCTTGAATTTATTAATAGTTTAAGTCTTGGCTTGACTTTGGTTAAAGTTTATTTAAAAGGATTTGCATTTGAGGTTTATGCATGATTTGGGTTGCCGGGTTTTATGTGGGGCACTGATGTTATATTTGATTAGTATTTATACCTTTGGGGTATTGAACGGGACGTGGTGAACGCCCGGTGGTTTTCGTATTGGATTTTGATTATATAAATGAGCTATATTAAGCTTGGAACCGTTATATTATATTTTAATTATATAATTGAATATTTGGACGTTAGTATAGTCCGTTTGATTTCATACTCGGTTTTGGCGTTAAAACCTTACGATTTATAATACGTATACTTTGATTATATATATATGTATTTATATATATATATGGCTAATTTGAGTAAATACTTTGGAATAATGGGAAATGGTTACATATATACATATATATATATGTGTACTTTGGTGTTATATATATATATATATTTATTTATTTATATATCTCTACTTTGAATATATATATATATGTATATCTACTTTAAGAAAAGGTTATCTATACTTTGGTTATATATATATATATATATATATATATATATATATCTGTATATATCTCAGATTTGACGTTTTAGGGACTTGAGTTTTTAATATGATTTGATATGCTTGACTTGAGCATTGATTAAGATTTGAATATGGTTTTTAATACGGATTTTCGGTGAATGTGACATTTGAATTGAGTAAGGTTTGTTATGCGGTCATTTGACCCTTGTGATTATTTTAAGTAGTGAATATATGTTTGGGACGGTGATGTCTTGACCTTGTGTATATATATATATATATATATATATATATATACTGTTATCGCGTGGCGATTGATTTGAGTGCTGTTAGCACCTTGTATTGTACCTCCCCCTGTTCTGATACTGATGATCGCATGGCGATTGATATGATACGATTACCTGATTTTGGTATGGTTCGATCCGGTGCATACCTTAACGGGGTGTAGCTGTAGACCCTTGATTGGGTAGTCTGCGCGCGTAGGACAAATTTTGGAGTTATGGTTGGTAAGTTTTTACCATATAGGCCTGTGAGTTTAGTCCCACTTTGGACTGCTCAACCCTGAGCACGGTGTCTCGATGGGACTGTACCGGTGTCCGGTCAAATGATCCCCTGTTGGATTGTTTTCCCCTGGTACTTGTGTTTGGTGTTGAGGTTCTACTATACCTATACGCGTGTGTTAGTACCTTCGTATTCATATTTATTTTAGTGAGGATCGTTCCTCGCTTGTCGTGCTTGTGAGCACGTGGTTGTGAGAGTGGGGAAGTTTGGGAAACTGTTTACCTGTTTTGGTTGCAGTACTTGATAGGTTTTACTTGTTGGATTGTAAATCCTGATTTTATATATATTTATATATATAATTTGAACTACAATTGATTTCTAAATTGTTGTCAAGTTTGGTTCTCTTGGCATGAACGGAATGTTTGACATTTTAAATGTTATTTTGGTATTTGAGGATTTTATATTATTCTCGTGCTTACATTCTTCAAGTTATTTCAGTTATACTTATACATACGTATATGAGTTCGTGTTTTGGGAGGTTATGCCTCGGGAAATATAAAAGGTTGGTTTATTCGGAAAAAGGTTTTGAGCTGGTAGGTTTTCACCTATTTTGAGATAGGGTGATTTTTAAGTCACTAAAGTATATAAATGGTTTCATATGCATGTTTCGCATTGTTTTAAACGGTGGGGTTAATACTTTGATTTAAGTATGTAAAACCTTGTTTTTGTCCACTCACACTCTTTCTGTTTTGCGCCCCCCAGACCGTAGTCATCGCTTCATTACTGTTCGGCCGTGCGCTTCTCTTCTCGAGCTTCGTTGGAAGGGTAGGATTGTCGTCCTTGAACCCTAAACTCGTATTCTGTTATTCTATTCTACTGTTTGTTTAGAAACTCTTAGATTGATCTGTATCACCCTTTAGGGTTGAATTTGTTGGCCGGAGGCCACCGTTGTATTCGTTGTTGCATGCTGGCGCTTGGGTTGTTTTATCTGTTGCTTGTCTGCAGGTTGAAATTTTGGGATAGTCCCTGTTTTAGGGGAGACTCTGCCCGTTTTTTGGCAGAAGTCTTGTCCCCTTTCTTTGTAAATTTCGGGAAGAGGGTAACTGTTTAGTTTGTGGGCCCGACATGGGTTGATGTCGGGCAAACCAGCAAGGTCTGGCTCGGATTCCGGGGTGAAATTTGGGTCGGGTCCTGTCATTAAAAAAATTTTTTTGTCATTAATTTTTCTTGACATTATTTTTATTTGAATATTCGTTATTTAATCTTTTGAACATTTTAACCTAAAAATATATGGTCAAATTTTGAGGGCTACATTTAGTCCTTTAGCCATCCTCCCAAGTCACTTGTAGCCCAGGCCAAATTTTTTTGTGGGTCCAACACATGTGTTGCCCAAATACAAGAAAGTATCATGCGTGGGCATGAGAAGGAGAACATCTTGTGCAATTGCGATCCAAAAGTTAATATTAAAGGCGCGCTGACGTCTGCTAGCAGTAATTATTATTTTTGTTTCTTTTAACCTTTTAAATTATTTATATTCTTTACTTATTCACAACTTTTCTCTCTTTTTTTTTTCAAATGTTTTCCACACTCATTTCATTCAACCATTTCCTACAATTTTATTCTCTTTACTTATTTTGTTATTCACATTGTAGTGGAATATATGAGTGTTTTACCATAGTTTTTCTCAAAATAATAAAATATGGAGGGTCCTAAAATCTATTTTCAACACATTAAGATACATAATTTTCACCCACAAACACTATTTTCAACACAATAAGATACAGAACTAATACATACCAACACTATTTTCAACACATTAAGATACATAATTGATACCTACTACAAGATGCATTGATCCTTATGCATCCCAAATCATCTCATATTCACACACTACTACAAAAATCGCAATAGACGACGGTAATTTACCGTTGTAAATTTAGTTTTTCAACCGTCGAGAAATCGACCGACATCTTTTACGCATAAAACCACGACGGTAAAATACCGTCGTCTATTATTTATAAAGACGACGCTTTTACTCAAAAACGTCGTCTATTAGACTTAAAGACGACGGTTTTTATTAAAGAAATGTCGTCTGTTATATGTAAAGACGACGGTTTTTAAGAACTGTCGTCTATTATGAATTAACAGTCGTCTATTATATGTAAAGACGACGGTTTTTATGAAAAACTATCGTCTATTATATATAAAGACGACAATTTTTATGAAAGAACTGTCGTCTATTACACGTAAAGACGACGGTTTTGTGAAAGAATTGTCGTCTATTAATGTAAAGACGACGGTTTTTTTTTTAAAGAACTGTCGTTTATTATATCCAAAGACGTAGTAATTTTACATTTTAGCTTTTTTTTTCTTGCTTCCAATGGTTCTCTACAACGATTTTAGCTAAAAAAACAACCATAATGCTTTGTGAACAATAAATTCAGCTCCAAATAATCCACACCATACATATATATACTCAAGAATCATTTGTTTCATAAAACTTGAAGATTCAATAGTAATTACATACTTTACCAATCTTCATTCCTACTATATATCCATACAAAATATCATATCCATAGCATTAAACTATAATTAGAAAAAGAGGGGCTACATGTGATTGCTCATAAATGCTGCCCATTCGATCCAAATTTCATCAATTTGTTCTTGTGTGTATGAGTTAGCGTTGCCTTCTTGCACTGCAAAACTAGGATTAAAAAAAGAAGAAGCAAGTTTTAGTCAGAGATATATTTATAATCCTTTTGCAAGAGGAAACAAGAAACAAAGGCCAGAAGAGGGGAGCATAACTTATTTGGATTTCCATATTGAAACTGCAAATGTTCAAACAAATTATCTTCACTAATTTGAGAAACTGAAAACTGAGTGATAAAACTAAGAAAGAGGTAACATTTACAACTATAACAGCAGCCGGAATGAAATGTACCTCTGACTTGGAGCAATCTGATACGATGGAGGATGGAGACAGAAAACTTTAAGGTTAGAATATGAGTTGAAGAAAGATAGCGAAATGTTATATATATAGGGTTTAGGGCAAATTCGAAAAATTACAATTCGCGGTCAAATTTTTCAAATGACCGCGTTTTTAAAGACGACGGAAAGTAAAATTAAAACGTCGTATAAATTAAAATATACACGGCGGTTTTTAAATAATAGGGTCGTTATAAATATATACTACGTCAGTTAGTTACAAACAAAGTCGTTGTAAAATATTTTCACGACCCTCAGCATAAAACCGACGTCTTAAATAAAAAATAACTACAAAGAAATAGAACTTTGTGTTAAACAAGAAACTAAATATACAATCTTTCTTGGGAACTCAATTGTTGTTTTACACCCAACCGAAGTTCTTAGATGGGTTGGGTGTAAAAACACAACTGAGTTCGCAAGAAAGACATTCTTGCATGACAGAAACCATTCAGAGAGGTGAGAATTGAGATATACTGAATGGATGGACTAAAAACTCCAATTTAAACGAATTATTTCGAATTGGAAAACTAAAAGTGACTTTATTACGACTTGGAAACCGAAAAGGGCCTTTATTTCGACTTGGAAACCTAAAAGCCGCCGTTTCAGTCCCCAATTTCGCAGGCAAAGCGTGCCATTTAAGTTCGAAAGTTTCGAAGTTGAAAACTACAACGACGGTATTTATTTTTCCGTCGTCTTTTTACTGACGTTTATTTCGACTTTTGTTGTCGTGCTTGTTTTAAACAACAACGACGGTATAATTAATAGAAACGACGTGAAAGTAGATGTACAACGGCGTTATTACGTGAAACGGCGTTGAATTAAATTTAGACCGTCGTGGATATGTTCAAAATTACACGAAGAATTGCTATATTATCTGCATAACCACGTCGCTATATTATATTATGACGACGTGGTAATGATTTACCACCACCTTTTATTTATAAGAACTGTCGTAGTCTAACGTATAATACGGCGTAAAATAATAAAAGACAGATGTGGATATTTTTAAAATTAGACGGCGTTCTGTATGTATTGTAGCCGTGGTTATTTAACTTTAAGATAACTAGAAAACTAGTAGAAGTTCACGTACAAGTTCACATGAATCACGTTAATGATTTCGTGCATGTTTGGTCAAAAAGAACTATAAAATGTTTTTTTTGGTATCAAATTAAGATAACTAGAAAACTAGTAGAAGAAGTGGAGTTTATAGTATTCGATAAAACCAGAAAATAAGGATCTTTTCATGTTTTATATAATTATTTTATCGGACTTTTCCAAGTAAAAAAGATCATAGATAATACCGATTTCCTAAGGGCATATTGGGAAACCTACATAACTATAAATGACATAGATAGGTGGCCGAGGCCCCATGAAAGTCATGCAACAGAGTGTTTGCAGAAAATATCGGGACAAAAAAGAAAAGATAAAGATTTTTTAAAAAAGGAGAAAAGACTAGTGGGAGATTTTGACGTGTAGTGGGTAGGCAACGTACAGGTGTCTGTGTCTTGATTTAGGTCGGCCACATAAAGAATTGTTTAAAATTTAATAATTTAATATTGGTCCCCCTTCCCCACCACCCCAACGAATAAATCTTTGGCTTTTTTTTTTTTTTGGTAACAAGAGGGGCAGAAGCCCAACAACAGAGAAACTACAAAAGGACAGAGCGAGGGGTGGGTTTTGCAAAAGTGGAAACCCTTAAATAAAGACAAAAGAGGCTCAAGAGTTGTGTGACCTGCTGAAATGTCATCCACGTGTATGACTCCCTCGCATATCAACAACTGAACCTGAAAATCGCCTCGTATTTATTATCTGACTGAGATAGGTGAAACATTTTCTACCACTGGGGCTCGCCTCTACTTCATAAAAATCCAATCTTGGCTTGGGCCAAAGGCATTAGGTCCCTGTCAAATAAAGAATACAGAAATCGTGTGAATAAGGCAAAGAAAATAGAAATTTTATGAACACGGCAAGAAACTCAGAAACCCTGTGAACAATTCTACTTGATATTGAATGTGATTCTTTGTCTGTTGTCTCTCTGATTGCTAAGGCTTGTAACCATTCACATCCTCTTTTTTGTTTTATTGAAGATTGCAAGTTGTTACTTAACAGTGATTGGAGATGCAATATCTCTCATATCTACAGAGAGCAAAATAGAGCAGCTAATCACTACGTCGTCTATAATTAATACGTCGGTATATTTACACATACCGTCGTTGTTTATTTGTTATCTGTTTTCTGATCGGAAAGGCATGTTTCATAAGACGACGCTTTTAAAGTTTCATGCGTCGTATTTTAAAAATACCCAAATGAATTTCCAATTTTTAGGTGTTTTAGTTTCTAATCTACGTCGGTTTTTATATTACCGTCGTCGTTTAAAATTTAACGACGGTATTTATTTTGTCCGTCGTCGTTTTACCGACGTCTATTTCGATTTTTGTAGTAGTGACAGTTAAGATCTTCAATTTTCTCTTATGTGTTCTACTTCTAATGGTACTTATTATTTGTTTTCCAAACCCCATTAAATCACTAAAATGATGCCCTACACTCACACCAGTAGATGAGCAAAGCAGGATTACAATGAGGGTCAAAGCAAACAGATAAAGGTTCCTGGAATTTTAAGAAAAGACAATCAACAAGCATAATGCAAAAAAAAAAAAAACAAAGGAAGAAGCAACAGCTGTGAATCTACACTTCAATACATTACCACAAAGAATTGCAAAAAAAAACCCCAAATTTTGGAGAAAGGAAAGAATATTTAAACCGCAACAAAACTTTAAAAAAGAGTTACTATGCTTCAACAAATTACTAGAAACTAGAAAATACAACACAAAAAAGCAACTGAATCCAATTTATATTTTTGCAAACACAACTACTACAGAGAAAGAGTACTCTTACACAGAAAATCAAAGCCCTAAAAGCCTAAACAAAATTTAAACATTAAGTGAATGCAATATTAGATGCAAACCTTAATATGAAAGAGAGAGGGAATTCGAGAGAAACATACCGATTCAGACGTTCAGATGACTTTGGATGGCTGGGAAATAGAAAGACTAGATGAGGGAGGTTCTGCGACAACAGAAGAGGAAGTGAAAGAGAAATAGTAGACCAAGGAGTTTCTGCGATAAGAGAACAAGAATACACAAATTTATGTCTGGTAGGTGAAATTTTAGGTGTTATGATTAGGGTTCATTCATAAATTAATTAAGAAGAAAGGCTTGTTTTTTTTCAAAAGAGGTGCGACTTGACACATGGGCTAAGGGGAAACTGCAGCCTACCCTTTTGCACCGTAAGCTTGCTTTTTCTCCAAAACCGTTCAGATGCATTTCAACGGCTACGATTGATTCTCATATAAGGTTCTCACATGGCTGTTCTCACCTGATCTGAGTGCTAGCAAGAATACCTAAACTTGGGCCTATAAACCTGTTTTCTTTTTTGTCAAAGGGCCCATAACATATTGGTGCTTTGTTTTGTATGTACGGACAATGAACTTGCTTGATTTCAAAAACACTTTGATATGAAAATCTTCGTTGTCCTTTCGCATGCTCTGAAAATCTTCACAAGATATACAAATAATGTACGGTCTCAAGCAAACTCCTCATGAACAGTAGCTACACCAGCTTCTCTTCTCTGGTGATAAAAACAAATTAACGACCAGACATGTTAAGTTGAGAGACCAAACAATGGCAAGGGGTGAAAGTACAAACTGAGGACAGATTAGCAGAATCAGTTTGAGTTGCTAAGAGCATGTGTTGATGACAATCTGTGTCAACCAGGATCTTGAACATGTGATTTTGAGTAGCAACTCAAAATGATTCTGCTAATCTGTGCTCAGTTAGTGGGGCTTTTGCGTTGAGAAAGGGGATCCAAAAAGTGGACTAGAAACAGATTTGCAGAATTTTATTAACACACCAGGGCAAGCTAGCTGTAGACCAATGCCATCCTTTGTGATATTTTGGTGAATGTATGGTGATCGCTCGCTCACACAATAGCCTCCTTAATTTGCTGTAGCCTCCTTTGCGTGTAGACTCTGGCGGAGACAATACTTTCTTCTGATCCTTTTGGAATTTGGTTTCCCCTTGTCAACATCATCATCATCCCTCATTTTCGACCTCAAATTTATTCTCATGGATTCTTCTAACTTCAACACAAATAATAAGCAGATAAATAAAAGTCTGTAAAAGCAAAAAATTAGTAACAGAGAAACTGGAGTGAAAGCAAACGCCTCCTCAAAGCAACAAGCATTTCCAAAATGGTAAGTTTGCTGTTGATGTTTGTTTATGTTTTGTCTCTCATCATCTTAATCAATATCATCTCTCTTCCTCAACCATCACTGGCCCTGTCCTCCTGTAACGTCGCATGCGCAACCCTCGACGACTGCCATGGTCAGCTCATCTGCATAAGTGCAACGACGACCCGGATGTTGGGACTCACATATGCAGTAAACCTCCACCACCACCTCCCATAACCGCCGGAGGTTGCAATCCCTCCGGAACTCTCCATTGCAATAACATATCATACCCTACCTACACATGCTCCCCGCCAGTAACTTCATCCACCATAGCCAAACTTAATATCAACGACTTCAGCAAAGGCGGGGACGGAGGAGGAGCAGCCGAGTGCGACGAGCAATACCATCAAAACACTGAGCGGATCGTGGGACTTTCCACTGGGTAGTATAATGGCGGGAAGATGTGCTGGAGGATGATAATAATCACGGTGGGCAACGGGAGGAGTGTGACGGGGAAAGTGGTGGACGAATGCGATTCGCGTGCCGGATGTGATTCAGAACAAGCAGGCCAGCAGCCGTGTGAGAACAATGTTGTTGTAGCCTCTGAGGCTGTTTGGAAAGCATTGCAACTAGACGTACAAGGAGAGGGTGTTCAGGTCACTTGGTCCATGCATAGCAACTGCAGCGAAGCTATTAACTGCGGTGGCATTGGAGGCCTCTAGTACCCGTTTTGGGGAGTAAACCGAGCTAGTTACTGTGGCCTGCCCGGGTTCGAGGTCGCATGCCTAGACAATGTCCCGGTGATCAACATGTCGAATATCAACTACAGAATTCTCAAAACCAACTCCAGTCGGGCTCCTCCTTCTGTTACAGTCGCTAGGCAGGACTATTGGAAAACCATATTTCCTCCGAGTTTTGTTAACACCAGCATCAACTCGTCTATGTTTCATTATACTTCCTCTGGGTTTACAAACCTGACCTTGTACTACGGGTGCAATACAAGTACAAGTAAAACAAGTTACAACTACCACTCCAGAGCTTACTTCTACTTCCCAAGTTTGCAGTAGAAGAAACAGCGGTAACATCACCGTTTCGTATGTCACGCCAAGTCCCCGAGTTGATCCAGTTGCTCCCAGGGCCTGTAAAAATCGGGACATTGTTCCGGTTTCTACAACAGCTGCTGCAGCTCTAGAGGCCAACCAAACCGCTATCCAAGACGCGGTAGATGGGGGCTTTGAATTGGAATTGCAGATTCATACTGATCAATGCAACACTTGTGTGCAATCGGGAGGGAAGTGTGGGCTTCTATGTTGCACCGATACGGATACGGATACGGCGATACGATACGACACGATACGTCGATATGGCAAATTTCCAAAAACTAGAATACGGGTACGGCACCGATACGGTGATTAAAATAATATATATTTAAAAATAATAATATAAACAGAAAAATTGATATTTATCCATAATAAATTCAAAACATTAATAAAACCCATATTTCATCCATCCCAACAACAGCCCAAAAATTAATACATATACAACCAATCAACTCGGATCAGGTGAGAACGCTTATGTGAGAACATTATATAAGAATCAATCCCAGCCATTGAAATGCATCTGAACGGTTGAAGAGAAAAAGCAAGCTTACGGTGCATACGGGTAGGCTACAGTTTCCCCTTAGCAGAGGTGTCAAGTCGCGCCTGGTTCAAAAAAATGGCGCCTTTCTTGTCAATGGAGTTGTGAATGAACCCTAGTCATAACACCCAAATACCTACCAGACATCAAGTTCTCTATTCCTCATCTCTTCTCACAGAAACTCCCTGGTGTACTGTTTCTCTTTGACTTGCTCTTTTGCTATCGCAGAACCTCCGTCATCTAGTAATTCTCTTCTGAACGTCTGAATCCATACGTTTCTGTCGAATTCCCTCTCTCTCTTTGATATTAAAGTTTGCATGTTATATTGCATTCACTTAATTTAAATTGCTTTAGGATTTTAGGGTGGATTTGAGGGCTTGATTTTTTGGGTAAGAGTAGTCTGTCTCTGTACGGATGTGTTTGCAAAAATATAAAGTAGCCTGAGTAATTTGTGTTGTGTTTTGTACTTCGTATTTTTGTTTGCATTCTGGTTGTTTGTTGTGTTATCGTAAAATTCGAGGAATCTTCATCTATTCCTCATTGTAATCCTGCTTTGGCCATGTAGTGGTGTGAGTGTAGGGCATAATTTTAGGGATTTAATGGGGCTTGGAAAACAAATAATAATAAGTACCAGTAGAAGTAGAACGCATAAGAGAAAATTGAATCTTAACTCTGAATATGAGATGATTTGGGATGCATAAGGAGCAATGCATCTTGTAGTAGGTATCAATTCTGTATCTGAATTTGTTGAAATTAGTGTTTGTAGCTGAAATTATGTATCTTAGTTGAAAATAGTGTACCAGTTTTGTAACTTGAAATGTTGAAAATTCTGTTAGTAGGTATCAATTATGTAATGTGTTGAAAATAGTGTTTGTAGGTTTGAAAATGTGTAGATAATATTGTGAGTAGGTATCACTTCTGTATGTTAATGTGGTCATAATATTGTGAGCACGTATCAGTTCTATGTCTTAAGCAAAAGGTGTCTGTTGCAGGTATAAAATGGATTGTGGGTTTGAGCTTTGTTTCCCGGAGTCAGAGGTCTATTCTGCACGGGTGAATAATCTATGTGTGGCGCAAACAGTCCTGTGTAATTTTGGGGTGCATTTCAGTGAGTCGCTTATGGAAAGATTTAGATAGAGCTGTTTTGGGCACCTGTTGGGACTCCATAAAATTGCATTTAGTGGTCAAATTGTGCATGGTCTGGCACTCCGGCGAGTCGGAGGACTTGGTGTGAAGGACATGATGGGCCTTAGTTATGCAATAGGGTCTAACGTTGCTCAATTCAGTGTAAATGATTTTTGTTTGATAAGTGGTCTGAAATGTGGAAGAGAGCCTAACATAACGTCTGCCGGGGAAGATCATAATCGATTTATGAAAGCGCATTTTACCAACAGGAGTCACATTACTTGCCAGGACTTAGAAAATGCATTCCTAAAGTCCGAAAGAGGAAGCGAGGACTCGTTCAAATTGGGACTGCTGTATTTTGAGGAGTTTGTGATAATGGGTAAACCCCAAAATGTAAAGATAAATGAGGACTATTTACATTTGGTTCATAAAATGGATGAATTCAACAAATATCCGTGGGGATCTATATCGTTTGAGTGTCTGCAAGATACTCTGTTGTTTGTTCCCGGGAAGAAAGAGAGAGATGAAGACAAGGATGGGAAGGGGAAAGGAGAGAAAAAATGAAAAAAGGCGGTGCGGAGTTCAGTGAGGAAAGGGAAGAAAAACGTGGAGGATGAGAAGCCTAAAAGAATTAACAGACCTGCATGGAATATAAAGGGATTGAGCTATGCTTTTCAGGTATGATTTAGTTCAAAATTAGTGTTTGTAAAATTTAAGTTTGTAACAAAGTACTGACTTTGATAATCTATTTGTTGTAGATTTGGGCGTATGAATTAATTGCTGAATTGAGAATTCCCCCTCTTAGATATTGTAGGCAGGTTGAGGAAACTGCATTAGTCCCTCGAATTTGCCGGTGGGAATCCACAGATAAAGTGCCTGAGTGTAGAAAGATGAACACTTATATATTTCAAAGCAAACAGGTGTGTAGTTAATAATTGATTTGAATAGTATGTTAGTTTCATGAGGAAAGCTGTTTACTATTGTATATGACCTGTTAACTGTATATGTTTGACAGCCTGTTATACTGCAGTTCTTACGACCAAGTGAATTGGAGATGAGGCAACCATATTGGAGTTGGGGATCAGATGTTCCTGAATGTGATGCACCTAATGTAGCCCCGCGGGTATGTAAGGACCTTGATGAATTAAACTCTGTTGTGCAACAATTGAGGAATGAGGTTGCAGTATTGCACCGTGAGAAGGGTGAGCTGGAGGAGAGAGTTTTACACTTGGAAAAGTGTACCAGTCATGCAGAGGCCAGGAAGAGTGAGGATGATGGAGAGAAGAGATTTAAGACTGAGGATGCTGGAGAGGAGAGACATAAGAATGAGGATGCTGGAAAGGAGAGACATAAGAGTGAGGATGCTGGAGAGGAGAGACATAAGAGTGAGGATGCTGGAGAGGAGAGACATGAGACTGAGGATGCTGGAGAGGAGAGACATGAGACTGAAGATGTTGGAGAGGAGAGTGATAAAACCGAAGAAGGTGGAATAGCCGAATCGAGAGAGGAGTGTGTACAAAATGCGAAAGAAGAGGTGCAATATACAACCCCAGATATAAATTGGGATGATCCAGATGTGGTGTGTGTCACCCTTGTTAAATTCCTTACGAATCCTCCTCAAAAGATTGACATGTCCATTGCAGAGGGTGAATGTGGCGAAGATATTATAGTTGGGGTGGGGCGAAAGAGTGGTCGGGGAAGGAGTCAGACTCTTGGTCCTATGACGAAGAGGCCAAAGGCAGTGGTAAGGGAAACTCCATGGCAAGGTCGGGAGATTCCCAATATTTCGAAGGACACAATTGCTGACCCCCTAAGGCCTGTTCCTCGTGATTCCCTTCTGGAGGTGGCAAAATTCAGCTGGGAATGGGGACAAGAAGTAAAGTAAGTTCCCTTTGCCCCGTCCTTAGTGAAATGTAAATCGTTTATTATGATTACCTATTGAGTCACTGGTGAAACGGAATTGATAATAACAATGATTGACAAATATAGTTCACATGTGCGGTTATGTGGAGACGAAGCTATGGAAGGTTCGCATAACTTCTTTGTTCGGTTGCTGACCAAGGATGGTTGGTTGGATGACTCGGTAAGCATTGATTTATTTAGGATTTTGTCGATAAGCCCTTGCTATGTAGTAATTTATTGATTTACTAATGGAAACAACCCTTTTATGTAGAACATTGACATGGCCTTGCATTTGCTACGGGAGCGGCACAATAGGTCTGGCAAGTAGGTGGGTTCTGACTGGACGATCCTGGACACCACTTTTCAGGTCTGTATTATTTCATAAGTATTGTTTGTTTTGAAATTTCGTATCCGTTATGATGCATAACTCGTGTGCCACTATGCAGAAATGTGCTGCCTTAGATTACACGCAAATGAAGTCGTATATGGGAAAGGACGAGAGGCAGCACAGCAACGGTCTACTGGGAATGGTGAAGGGCGAAGGGCATAAGTTGGCTAAATCATGGTCGTCTGTGAATCAAGTTTTTTTGCCCTTCAACCTACAAAGGCAGAAGCACTGGATCTTACTTGTTATCGATTTAAAATTGTGTGAGATAAGGGCATATGATTCAAAAGTAGATCTGTGCAAAACTCAAGCCATCCAACGGGCTGTGCAGTTGGTGTCCAAAATACTACCTCGGTTGTTACACGAAGCTGGATATATTGGCAATGGTCTACTTCGCAAAAGTGAGTGGCCAGTTATTCGCGTTTTGGATGCACCCCAACAAGTAGGCAGGTGAGTCATATTCGACCTAAACACATTGTGTTATGAACGTGCGCTTTTGTTGTACAATGAATGACAGCTTCTTCGATATGTTTCAGGGGCGACAGTGGGATGTACATTCTCAAATACTGCGAGTTTCTGACCTCCAATGTAGACCTAGCCAATATTTCCCCTCATGCCATGCCCTTGTATCGGTTGAAGCTCGCTGTGCAGTTGTTGCAGGGATATTGGAACCTGTGATTAATTAGGAGAGGCAATATGACATAACTGGGTGGGTGTTGTATATGAACTTGCAAACTTCATTTCACTGGGTGGGCGGTTTGTAATTATGTAGGTAACAGTTGTTGAACTGAAGAAATTCATATAGCTTAGTATTGGCTCAATTCGCGAGATAGAGAACTAACCTTTCTATAATATAAGGGAAGCTCGAAGAGCTTTCTTCACATGCTTGAAGGCATCTTTCCCGTTTGTACGAAGGTTTTGAAAAAGGTAGTTTTGAGTCTTACTTGTTAATGACCAAACTCTTCTTTATGATCCAACTCCCCCTTTTGACTTCAAATTAAAGAATAAGTTATTTTTATTTGGTTCAAATACAACCTGTATGAAACCTTGAACACATGTTGTTGATACTATGCTGAACAATAAACCGTAAATGGTGCCACACTGTGTTTTCAAATGTGGAATAAATAGGAATGTTTCTTGTTTACGGCAAACAAGATTGTGAAGTTCAAGATGCAGGCATATCAAACGTTCAAAAATTCATTTCCTTATTATGCTCAATGATTAATTCATAATAGTAGATTTGCAAACACTTCTTCATATTTCATAGCTGTCCGGATTAGAAAATTACAAAATATATACTTGAAAAGCCAAAAGAGAACACAGTTTAAAAATATATACGTGAAATTGCTTGAAGATTTCCATACGCAAAAAGTTTCTTACTTCTTCATCACTTGAACTGCCAAATTCAGAAATGATAGAACTAACAACAGTAGGAGGATATTTTTAATGCCCTTTACTATACGGATGACTTCAGCATATGCATTAAGTTCCTTCACATCCAGCTGGTTTTGAATTTGAGATTCAGTTGGCATGTTGCCTCCAGTCACCCATTCATAGCCACTACACCTTGTAGCTCCCTAAAAAAACATAATAAAGTTACATTTTTCAGTTTCGGATTACAATGTCGGACCCAATTCTTCTACTCAGAGCAGTTTTCGTTGGCTTAGGCAATGGCCGATCTGAGTTAGTGTTATTGGCTTAGGGAAGATAATACTTACATATGTTGTGAATTGCAGTTTCCATATTCCTTTCAGATTTGGAAATTAGCATAACCATCTCGTAATTGCAAAGGCCGACACCTCTTTCCTTGAGTGTTTGTTGAAGAATTCGACATGGCTTTGCCCAGAAGGGAAAATGAAGATAATGAAGATGACAACCCTTCCAAAAATTTGCTCAAAACCCCCAAAAATTTCCTTAAAATCTGAAAAGGAATTGTATTTTATTTTTTGGGGAGAACTAATATGGAGTTTCAAGTTTGAATTGTCCTGTTTTGGTCGTAACAATCCATGACTGTGAGCGGCAAATTCAAAATTTGCAGGAATGTTTTTTATTTGTTAACCCTAACCCATGAGCAGGAAAGAAAAGCATTGGTTTAATATTTTTTAACCCTAAGCAGTCCACAGTAAACCCTAAACCGTAGATGCCAAACCCCTACACCCTTGAAGTCGTTTAAAAATTGAATATTTAAGTGGAAACAATTACAAAATAGAAAAACTGACAAGTGGCGGCATGGGAATGCGCCGCATGGCAGTCAGGGTTGCAGCTCCCCACTCCAGCGCCTCCACTTGGCATTTCTTGTATTTTTTATTCAGTTTTTTTTCCCAAAAATCGTTAAAAATGCATGAAAATTACGGAAAAAATTGGGAAATTTCCTAACTCTGTGTGGGGATGAATACTTCATACGGAAAGTACAAACCCTGGTTTAGGAGCGAGTGAAAAATAAAATTTGGGAACCAACCCTACATTCGGATGATGTAAATGAAAACACTAATACACTTTGTCAACCCTACACTCTCATATGTTCGATCACATTAATCCCGTATCCAAATTTGTTTGCCCTGCCCTTTTTCTGGATATGTCATCGAAGGAAATCTCGTCCCGATCGCTGAGGAATTTTTCGGGAATTTTTCACCCTGGAATTCGATTTTTAATTGAATATTTAAGTGGAAACGATTAAAAAATATAAAAACTGGCGTGTGGTGGCATGGGATCGCGCCGCGTGGCGGTCAGGCTTGCAGCTCCCCACTCCAGCGCCTCCACTTGGCATTTCTTGTATTTTTTATTCAGTTTTTTTTTCCCAAAAATCGTTAAAAATGCATGAAAATTACGGAAAAAATTGGGAAATTTCCTAACTCTGTGTGGGGATGAATACTTCATACGAAAAGTACAAACCCTGGTTTAGGAGCGAGTGAAAAATAAAATTTGGGAACCAAACCTACATTCGGATGATGCAAATGAAAACACAAATACACTTTGTAAACTCTACACTCTCATATGTTCAATCACATTAATCCCGTATCCAAATTTGTTTGCCCTGCCCTTTTTCTGGATATGTCATCGAAGGAAATCTCGTCCCGATCGCTAAGGAATTTTTCGGGAATTTTTCACCCTGAAATTCGATTTTTAATTGAATATTTAAGTGGAAATGATTAAAAAATATAAAAACTGGCGTGTGGTGGCATGGGAAGGCGCCGCGTGGCGGTCAGGCTTGCAGCTCCCCACTCCAGCGCCTCCACTTGGCATTTCTTGTATTTTTTATTCAGTTTTTTTTCCCAAAAATCGTTAAAAATGCATGAAAATTACGGAAAAAATTGGGAAATTTCCTAACTCTGTGTGGGGATGAATACTTCGTCAGGAGTTTTGGGTTAATAGTTGGCAAAATGTTTTTTGTGGAAATTGATATGTAATTATTTATGTTAGCGAAAAGGGATTTCCGTACTATGGGGTTCAATTTTTTTTTGTTTGGTGCAAATATCCTAAAAATTGCTGGACAAATCCGAAAATAATGGGGAAATGTCGTAGATGGTTATAATAAAAATAGTAAATTTATAACCATTAATTCTTACCTACAACCCATCATGTTATCTTTCTATAAATAAAATCCTGCTTTTTATAAGAAAAACCCAACGACTAGGAACCAACTAAGCCAATTACCTAATTAAGCTACAAATTTAATTTATTGTACTTTTTAGGTCCCAAAAATACTCCTCATTACACTTTACCTTTCCTCCATTAATTGTGTTGATTTATTATTATACTATTAACTTTATTTTCAACTGATTTAGTGTAATTTAATGTTGAATTTTTTTTTCCAAATTGGTGACATTTAATGTTCTTATTTATTTATTTTACAATCAATTTAGTTTCTATATGTTCTTTTGGTGTGGGAATATTTTTGTTGTTGTTGCAATATATTCAATTTTCATTCGATCAATTGTTACCAATTCTCTTTAATGCAAATTTTCTTTATAGATTAATGTACCCATTTTTTAAAATTCAAAATTATTATGTACCTATTTTTATTTTTATTTTTTAATATAAGTAAATCGTTGTACTTAACAATATAGGTAAATTAATAAAATTAGTGAAGAACATAAAGAATTAGTGAAGAACATAAAAAATATAGGTAAATTAATAAAATTAGTGAAGAACATAAAGAATGTACCTATTTTTTCTACATAAATATGTCCTTATCAATTTACCTATCATGTAGACATGTCGGTTTTTTTTTTGGGGCATGTATCACCATAATTTTCCAACAAACAAATACCTTATCAATACTTTTTGAGAATAAAAATAATTTGTATTAGGTAGATATTATAATTGTTTATTTAGTTATAATATTATTATACGTATTATGTTATTTATGTATATTGGTGTGTTTCCATTAAATTATTTTTGGTTTAAATGTTTTTTATATGCTCAAATTCAAAGCAATTAAATAAAAATGCTAAAAATAAGGGATTTGACAAGTAAGGTAGATGGCATAGTCTATAATTACTTTATAATACAAGGACAATTAGTGAAAAGGGATTACCAGATGACTTCATTACACTTCTGTTTTGTTGCAAATATAGTTTCAAATGCAGGACAAATCAGGAAATTAGGGGGAAATTTTTTGGGGTATTCATGGGATCATCAGAGTATCTTAGAAGATCAAGCATGTCTCAGACTTCCACTGTCAACGAAGTGACTGAAAGGATAATCCCTTTTCGGGTTGACAACACGCAACCTCCCTGCCATATGCATGTCTGTCATCTTTAATGAATGACTGTTTGGGGGATATGAACCAGCAATTCCCCATGTGAGACCACATACTGAAACGATATAGGACCCAAAACCATAAACAGACTTCAAATAAAAACAATACAAAGTTCACACAGTTTCACCTTTACATAAAAACACTAAAAACCAAAAACACAATTTCTTAATAAAACACCTATCATACCATGTATATAGACCTTAAATCCACGCAGTCATCAACTGGAGTTCGCGCTGGAAGCAGAACAGCTCCCTCTTCCATTTGCAGGGTTCACAGCAGTTCCAAGCATCTACGTTGTGCGAGTATTCGCCCCTGTGGTGCCATAACTGATACCACTCCCGATTACCCTCACAGTGAATGCAGTCTTGAAAAAAACGTTCGTCTGCAGTAAACTTTGCAAGCGTAGAAGGAGTCACGATCCCACACATTGTATACCGAAGTAGTCGATAGCTTATTGAATCCCTGCAAGCTTGCCTGTTCAGTTTCTTCGTTTTGCTGACATGGCACAAAAACTCCATCGCATTCTCCTTGCCCTCGCTAGGGTTCAATAGCCCTAGCAAGCCAACAAGGTAGGAGGCTTCCTTATGCCCTGCCATAGCCGCCACCTGCAGGTTCTTCAGCGCCTCATCATCTTTCAATAGGAAGAAGTCATGAATAGCTTCTCTGTAAATGATTTCTGGATTGTTATGTTCTTTGCATATTTACAAGAACTCAACAATTTTGCCTTCATCAAACCCGTACCAGTCCTCATGCCACTGGTACTTATCTACTGACACGGTTGTCCAAACCTCAGGATCATTCAGCATTTGTTGAAATAACTTGCATGTTCCCGCCATGCTGTATAGATCTTCAGAGGAGTGCTTTGCAACCATGAGCAGCACCTTAAACCATGCCAATTGTGGAATATCCATCTGGGTTGTTGGAGAAGAGGGACTGAAAAGGGTGGCTGGAGGATTTAATATTCACGGTGTCGTTTGTGGACCAAGAACAAAGTGCCGGATTATTATATGAACCCAACCGACGTGACCCACTTTACAATGGACGAAGACAACTTTGGGTTTAGATCAGTAATTATTGTATTCGTTTCCCAAGCGGTGAGAGTGAAAGGACACTTCACACTCATCGATGAAGGTGGAGGCGCGAAATTGGTGTTCGCGCGCTGCCCTATTTACAGCATTTATGAAACTACTTATCACCGTCAGCAGTCAAAAAATTATAAGGGCTTTTCGTGATAATTATTATGCTAAAATCACATCAGCACTTATGAAGCAAATGACTTAGTTACATTTTAACATGACCAAGTAATCAGTTTAATTTTGCCAACTATGAAACTAAATATCAATGCACCATTAACAGTAAAGTCAATGATCACACTGTATATGATACTAATAATGCAAAAATGACATCACCACGTATGAAGGTAACTTGCATTTTAACATGACCAAGTAAGCAGTTGCATATTGCCAAATATGGAACTAAATATGAACACATATCACCAGTACAGAAAAGCGAAAACTGTGTTTATGATATTGATAATGCAAATATGACATCACACGTTCTGAAGGTAACTTACATTTCAACCGTGCCGCGTTAACAGTTAAATCTCCGCAAATATGATACTTAATTTGTCTGATTATCACCTGTAAAGAAAATGAAACTACTGTGTCTGATACTAATAATGCAAATATGACATCACCACGGAAATTAGGTATCTAAAGTGGCCGCTCCCCAGTCCAAGTGAACAAATTAATTTTGGCGGGAAAATTAGTAAGGGGACTGCTGTATAAATAACAAAGTGATATATTTTACCTCACATTGCACCACCAGTTGGTCCAAACAACCCTCAACTCACCATGGGTTCACCTACGAAAATCCCCCTAATACTTGTAACAACTTCCCCAAAATATGCAGAGCCTATGTCACACAATAATAAGAACGCTGAAGATGTTTCTGTAAGACTTGCGAAATCCATAAACTTTTCATCTGAGGACCACGATGATGCAGGTGGTATCGGCCAGATGCGGTACGATGCGTTGAAGACTGAAATAAAACGTCAGGAGATACGTCTAAGATGGTATGAAGAAACATTGGGGAAGGAGAAAAGTCAAGCGAAATTACACCTTTGATCAGTGAAAACAATGAAACTGAGGGTTAGGCTTGCGAAAGAAAAAGGTTTTCGAAGGTTCAAGGGGTCGAATGAGGCAGTGCAGATGAGGGAAGCATAAGCACGTAAAGGGTTTGACTTGTTCCGACAGTATGCAAAATGTGTTGTCCCAAGCTACAACTGGGACGGAATCACCATGGAGTAAACCGTCGCTGGACAACGTTCATTTTGGTTATTTTCAGTAACTTTGTTTGGAAAAAATAGGTGGTTCATTTTGACAGCGTTTGTTCCAAGTTTGTGTGCGCTCCTGAAGGTGTAATCATTTTGCTTTAGACACTTCAGATGGTATCTTATATGTATTCAAGCTATAAGATGTGAAGAAAGAGCGAGTGAAAAATATGGGAAACTGCTTTTGGTTTATTATCCGTACTTTTGTAAAGCTAAATGGGTATGCTTTAATTGAAGTTTGTTTACATTATTTTCTGTCAACATATTAAATTTGTCTTTACAAAATGCCTAAAAGGAAGGATAGTTTTTAGCATTGATTGGATCTCTTAGAGCATCCACAATAATGCTCCCTATTTCTTAACTAAAATTTAGCTAAAAACATAGAAAAGCTATTTTAGGAGCTCTCTAAAAAATTGGAACTCCAACCATACTCCCTAATTTGGAGTCATAAATGCTTTACTTTTTAAAAAAAAAAATTTTTATTATTGATTTACAATAAAATATTCATATTCAAATAATGAATATTGCCAAATAATAAACTACAAAACAAATTTTTTTTTTTTAAACTGCTATTATAATTATTAAAAATGGGTGCACTACCATTATAAGAAAAAGGGTACACTGCAACATAAAAGTACAAGACACATGAGATACAATTGAAAATGACAATACAAAATATAGGAGATGGAATCCAAAAAAAAAAATACAAAACAGCAAATACCTATACGGAAAAGAATTAGCTGTCAAAACAAGAAATCATGTGAAAAGAATTATATTAAAAAAGTGATTGTGTTTTGCAAAATACATACAGAGAAAAGAATTTTCTTTTTTTATAAAAAAAAAGGTATTTGTGTGTTGCAAAATATCTACAATAAAAAGAATTTTTAACAAAATGCTTGTACTTTGCAAAACACCTACAGGATACAGTGAAAATAATTCAAAGCAAAAAAAGTGTTTGTGTTTTGCTGGAAAGTTTATTCAAAAATATAAAATGCAGAAAAAAAAATGATAAAATTAAAGACATCATTAAATAAATGCTTAAAATAATAGTAGCATTTAATTATAGGGAGCCAGTAGGAGTCTTTTCTCTCTCCTCAGATTTAAGAGCTCCTAGAGGTCTCCCTATTTTAGGAGTTGGATAGGGAGCATGGTTGGAGGTGGGTTTTTTCAAGTTCTCTCTAATTTTAGCTAAGGAGGTGGTTTAAGGAGCACATTGTAGATGCTCTTATATGGAGTTGTTCGTAAAATGGTAATATGAGGTTTGCTTATTCGTGTGAAATATATAATTTGACCAAGGAAATAACAATAATAATATTCTGTGTGTCATTTGAAAGGAGAAAATAAGACTAATTTTTCCCAATATTTAGATACGAAACAAATGTAACCGATAGTTGTGTTATTTTAAATTAGATAATGAACATGAAGGAAATAGACGGAAAAGGTTTGCAAAACATAATGCTACGGTTGAAAGGAAAGCGAGTTCAAACTATATTCCGAAGATGAAGTGTACACTCTATATTTGTCACATCAGATGAAATTGCGTACGAAAGTGAGTTGAAAAAGCACTTTCGATGATTTATAGCTTCCCCCAGTTGTGTAATGGCACAAGGAGTTTCTAGGGAAATAGTAAGAAATATAAAATATTGACATGTGTTAGCTTTTTAAAGGCTCTCTGTCAGCATTTCTGACATGTGGCCAATAACATGGTGACATGTGTTCTTTTTTGTTATTTATTCTTTTTTTTTTAAAAAATTCATAAAAGTGAAATAATAAATAAACTTGTTATTTATTGTTTTTATCTTAAACAATCCATAAAATTATTTTCGCGTAAGCGCCTTTTTTCACAAAATTTTCATTTGGCAGTTTTATTCCTTCGAAATTGCTCTCTCTCTCTCGTCCCTAACCTAACCACAAACCCTCTCTCTCTCTCTTTCGCCCTCTCTGACCCCAAATTCTCTACCTCTCTCTCCAACCCAAACCCTCCATCCTTCTGTTCCATCTAGTGATCTTTTGGGTATGTAAATCCCTGTCCTTTTATCTTCGCTGATAAATTTGTTTGCCTTGTGTATGGTCGAATTGCTCTATTCTATATTGGGCACCATTTTTTAGCTTGCTTTTCTGACTGTTCTCTTTCATCACTGTTTATGAAGATAATTAGTATAGAGTGCTTGAGCCAGTAGAAATTAGAGGTCAATTTTCTGATTTGGCCCCTGTGTGAATGGTTAATATAGTTCTGGCGCATCATCTTTCTTACATGTGTTTTGTTTCCATGTTTTCCATCTCCTTTTGAAGATGTACAATTGAAGGCATCATATGTCCTATAAGTCTGAAGCTTCATTTACTTTTTTGTTGTCATTGTGTTATTGTAATTAACGTTTTAGAAGATGTGGAGTTTTGATATTTAAGGCTGGATATCGTGCAGACTTTTCCCCACAACAGTTTAGTTTTCAATATTATCTTAGAGAAACAACCAAATTTTGGGGGATTACTTCATTAATCATTTTTCAGCCTTTTTTGCCCTGCAATAGAAAAAGTCTAGTACTCTGACACTTCCAGAACAATTGAAGTTTCTGGTTAGTCTTTGATATCAATGTGGTGAGCAGATGAAATGATTCTGTTTATCAAGATAATGTTCATTGTATTACCGGGGTGGCAGCATTGGATTAGAAGGTTTTGATGGGAAAATGGTTATGGGCTTTCATAAAGAAAAAGAGAGATTAAGAAATCATGGGAAAATGATATTGACCAATTGAGAAAAAGCATGAAATTGAACTACACTTATATGCATTTTCTGTTTCAAGGGATGGAGATTAAATTCAGATATGTAAGCTTTTGGTGTACAAATTCTATAAATTTCATTTATTTCTTATTTTGAAGCTTCTCATGAGCTGGAATTTTGTGGTGCCTGCTTTCCCATATAGAGATATGCAAGTATTTTTGGGGTTGCGATGAACAAGAGAGGTTATGTGAACTTTGAGTTGTGAAGACATTGTATATGAGTCTCTGATTTGTTAGCAATTACAGTTTGTACTGGCTGCTGGACAATTGTAATTGTTTGTAGAGCTAAATTTCACTAAGGAGTAGAGCCTGAGTTCAATGCAAAATTACTTTACCTCATTTGCCAGTTTGTTAGACATATATAAACTGACTTTTGTATGGAAGAACAAACACTCTAGCAGCAACCTCTTACTATTGGTTATGGTTCTACTGAAGTAATTTTTGGAGTCAAATGTATATGATTTGGAGTCAACTAAGCCAATTACAATCAATTTGAACAAACCAAGCTGACTTTCTAGTAATTACAAACAATGTAAGGGTAAGATTTTGCTAATTTATTAATCTAGTTCAATGGTTTGCTTTTCATATTGATTCCAGCAGAACAGCCCCCTTTTTTTAGAATTATTGTTATATTTGGTTAATATGGTTTGCTGTTGAGCTTTGATTACAGATTTGTTGGGTCATTTGGTTTTATCTTATAGCTTTCTCTTGAATATTTGGGTTAATGTAGTGCATGTGTTGTAGCAGGATTATACCAAGTATTGAAGGAGAAGAGCAAACACTTTGACGAAAATGTGAGTGACAACAATAGCTTAATTATCAACGTTGAGTTGTCCAAGTATTGGAGGAAAGGAGCAAACATTTTGAGGAGAAGCAAAAAAAGAAAGAAAGAGGAGTTCATGGAGAAAAAGAGCTCAGGCTAGCACTCAACATCTTGTTTTCTTCCTGACTCTTCTTTGGAGTTGTGTTTTGTGCATACAACGAATCCCCCAATCTGAACAAATTGAAGATTTGTCAACATGTCAACCAGTTCAGACTGCAATGCAAATCAGGGGGACTCCGATGGGTCATGGGAATATGCCCTCGGTTATCCAAGGTCCCATCTACCACCACTGCCACTTCCAACCTCCTCGGCAAGCGAGGGTGACTCCGATGATCCTGCTGTGGAGCACGACTCCTCCTTGGTCCATTATTAAACTCAAAAGTGTGTCGGAGCTGAGCAGAAGTTGGCGTATTTCATGCACCAAGTGAACAAAGTGCGTTACAGAAAAGAGAAGCACAGAATTCGTGGCCAAAGAAGAAAGCTCAAAGCAGAGGATTTGCATATGACCGAGGAGGATGCTACGTACGAATCTTTGAGCATCCACAAAGGAGGCGACAAGCATGGGCAGGCAATGTCTGTGGCTTTCAACGAAGGTTTTGAGCAATTCGGACGGTTCGCTGCAGATGTCCACAAAGATATTGACTGGGACGCCATAACTCCGTCTGCTGCACAGCAAATCATCTCCGGCGGTGTACACCCACCAGAGCTAGGCCACCAACCAGCAAAAGCCAACGATAATGACGGCTGGTAGCCATATCAATCGCTAGGCAATCGTTATTCACTTGTTTGTTTTTTGTTAATGCCCGATCTGGGTTTGTGTTTACATGTTTATGCCCGATCTGACTTACGTGCAGCTTATTCGGGTTTAAATCTGCTATCACAGCCTTGGGTTCTATGTTCTTACTAGAGTTCAATCTTATTTCTTCGATCACTAACTACTGGATTAGTAGAGTTCAGTTACTAATACTGCTCAAATTTTTGGTTTAAAAAATTGTTGGTGGGTCGATAAATTTTTTCAAGATTCTCTGACACAGATATTCGGCTCTTTGACACATTACTGGCACATAGTAATGGTTTCAAGATTCCCTTGCTGACACACAGTGATGGTTTCAAGATTCCCTTACATACATATTTCATTTTCCTTGCAACCGTTGCAAAGGTGTATAAAACCCACATTGCATGAATCCCAAACGAATCCTTTCAAACACTGGCTTCACGTTCTGAAAACACCAAAGCCCTAGGATGGACATCCACCTTCAACCAAAGATGGATCCGAAAGTTCGAGTTATGCATAATTATTGCAAGCATGGTGCCGTTCACGACCATCCTTGTAAGACGTGCAGGGATCTATTCGAGGTAGGTCCAGACAATGTTCAATACTATCGGTCCCCGACCCCTTCTCCCCCAAAGCTCGCATCTCCCATTGTTTGCATGTGTAAACCCCCTAATTTAGAGTGGTGCCATGATTGCTACAATGACAAACGCATTCTAGATTGGGAGGAACGTGGCCACTTTGAGTCAAGTGATGACTCTGATGCTAATAACTAAGTGGCTCTTCAAATAACTTATTGTTGACTTTAATGTAGTTTTTTTAATTTTATTTTTCTATGTCCGAATGTAAGTCATGCGATACGTGTGTGACACTTAATAATTATCGAATACAAAAGTTACTTTGTTTTTGGGCGGTTTCACTGCTTTGTTCACATACCTTAGTTCAAGATCAACATGAGGCACTTACATAAGATTCACTAATGATTCCAGATGGTTTCCAAAAAGACGCAAATTGGTATCAACAAATATTCAAACTCCGGGACCGTAAATGAAATCAAACTCTTGCAGAAATGACTCTGTCATAGTAGGTTCCACATCTGCGTGCTCTAATCGGGCTGCAAATTCTCATCGATCGCAGCACCAACTTCTGCGTCGGAAGATGAAGAGCTGCAACATCGAAACAAATAAACAAGTCAACAGCATTTCGTGTATAAAATTCAAACCCAGACAATTACATATTCACTTACCCGCTCACAAGTTTTTGACAACTCCGTCTATCATGATCAGTCTTCCTACATTCACTGCACCGCCGTTTATGTCCTTCCGCTGCCTTTTCTTTTTGTCCTTTCACTCTTCTCGCACGCCCTTTTGCTTTTACTCGATGGGGATCTTTCATTCTGACTTGGGAAGAACTAGTTCCGACCTCTCCATTGGGTTCTTCTTCGACACGAACTCTTGATGACAACAACCTTGTAAGCTTCCCATGAATGTCGTCAAATGAATTTTCCAGCAACTCAAAACCTTCATCACACAACAAAGCAAAATCTATCAAATCACCTGCAACTTTGCCAAGTTTCGATCTCTTAACCAAAACCAAACCGTCCACGCAATCTTTAACTTCTTTGTCATTCTTATCATATACTACACCGCACTTTGCACTTTGAAGCCATCGTTTCACTATGTAATTGTCTAGCAAGTGCTCCACCTGCTTCATTCTTAAAAATGCTAGGATGTGTCGGCACGGAATACCCCAAATTTCAAATCCTTTGCAGCTGCAATAAGCTTTATCAGCATCTTTATCATGCACAAGCTCCTTCATCCATGTCACCCCCGGATTTACCCGCTCACGTACTTTGTACCTGCACTGGGTCTCATCTTGCTCTACAAGTTCGAACAAGCATAAAAGGCTTCTGAAGTCTTCCCTCTCAAACATTTCAAGAATTTCCCGAGTGTAAATGCGTGCCATTTGATGTTGCATTGGTGTTCGAAATGGCAGTGGAGGTTTTTCATTGGTATCAACATGATCAGCCATTAACTCCTCGTGCCTCTGTGAACCAAGAGCTCTTTCAAAACGTACAATGAATTCCATCAATGTGTTTTTCCGGTTAATATATTGTTTGAAAAATGCATGACAGCTTTCAGCCCGTTGACTACTTGATATCCCAGCTGAAAACACATGTTTTATATATGATGGAACCCAATTCTCCCGCAAAGCATGAATCGAGCTCAGCCACGGATGGTCTTTCAACCCATTGCTTGTAATGATTTCATCCCATTTCGCATCAAATTCTTCTTTCGTGTCCATACCCCATATGCATTTGCACATTTCCGAAAAACATTCCCCAATGCCAGGTTTCTCCATAAACTTATTCAAGATATGCCATATGCAATATCTATGGAATGTTGTTGGGAGAGTTAAAGCAATTGCCTTTGACATGGCTGCATCTTGATCAGTGACGATTATTTTGGGTGGCTCACCTGCCATGGCTTTCTTGAATTCTTCGAACAACCATACAAATGAATTCGTGGTTTCACTAGTTAGAAATGCACAACCAAACAACACTGTTTGCCTATGGTTATTAACAACAATGCGCCGTTCGCAGTGGTTGGTGGGCCTCCGACTCGCTAGAGAGGACTGTCCAATCTCCGAGCGAGTTGAAAGCTGGATCAGGCTGGAATGACAGAGGCGTGTCGACCCCGTTTCTCCACCTCTTCCGGCCCGAATTGTGGAACTGTGTTTGAACTCATGTTTTGACTTTCTAAGCCTCCGTTGCCATAATTATGATTATACATGGTATTTTTGTTCAAATGATCTATGCAAACTCAAAAGTTCCCTTCACTTAAGCCAAGTTAGATTGACTTTCTCACAAGGGAAGTGAGTAGAATCCTAGTTTGGACATGTTCAAGATGTCATCCCTATTTTGGAACAAGCTTGGAGAAGGGGTTAAGAGCCTATGTAGATCTTTAATCTTAGATTTTCTCATAGAATTTGAGTTACAAACAAGTTATATTTCTAACTTCTACCTCAACAAGGACCCATTGCTACATAAACTCTTCTCATTTGCAAGATTATTGACGCGAGGGTCGAAGGTTCGTTGGCCAGCACAATACTGATGCCTTCTTAACCCCCGAATCTCTTTCAGATTTGCAAGATACTTTACGACATCTTTATTCTAAACTCTCTTAATTCAAACCGATTTATAATTTAAAAAAAATTATTTATATAAATGAAAATGAAAAGTGTTGAGGCCCAAAAAATCTCAGGCTGGGCCCAAAAATATTTCTAGCCCAATACGACACTTACCGAGAAAAAAAGCTCGATTGGAGTACACTAGAGTTCGTCATGTGTACTCCATAAGTTATAGTCCACATGCCACGCCAAGCAAACATGCAACACCAAGCGGAAAATCTTTATTTTTGCATCAAGCCACGCAACAAGCTTAAGTGGGCCCAAGCCACGCAAATGCCTGGGGCTTGCTGAGTAGGTTGTGGTATGGATGGTTACGAGTATTCACAAGGCCCATTGATGGTCCAAGGAGTGGAAGTTTTGGGCTACTTGGGAGCACCAAAACTCAAGCCCATTCCTTGAGCCCAAACATATGGGTAAGCATGAGAGAAAACCCAATAGTCCAAATACTCTAGGAAAATTAGCCCATCATTTTGATAAAATAGCCCTTTACCTAAGGAGATTAGCCCATTCTCTTAATTGGCTAACCCATCACCTTAGGAAAGCCCAAGCAACCAAGAAGAAAATATCTGCAATCTCCAGCACATGGCTGGAGACAAAAGCCTCGACAAAAACCAAAGCTGTCTATGTATGTAGGCTGCTGGGAATCTCCAGCACATGGCCAAAGACAATTCCCAACACAAGCCATCCAAAAAACCAAAGGATACTTGAGCAAAACACCTTTCCAACCAGCGTGCATACCCATTTCTTTCTCCCTTTCAGATCTAGCCATAGAACAAGGGAGAAAAGAAGGAAGAAAGGTAGCTGAAAGTGGGCATTCTCCCCTGTGGCAGCTGCGGGAAAGGGCCTTGAGCTCCCAAAAATCCCTGATTTTGTGCAAATAGACTGAGGAAATTTCACCAAGATGGGAAAAGTCAAGGGAGGAGAAAAGAAAGGAAGGGAGAGATTTGGCCAAATTGGATAGGAACCATTAGGGTTTCTTGGAAAATGTCAGCTTCCAGCGGCTATAAAAGGAGGCACTTCTCACCCATCTGAACAACTCAACCGAAGGCAAGCAAACCAGACCTAGAGAGCAATCATCATCTCTCACCCCTAGAACCCTTCAATTTCATGCCCTATACCTCCATCTCCTCCCATTTTCTCTTCTAGCAAGCTATTCCAGAGCTTGAACAACTTTCGTCAGGCTGCTGGAAATTACTTAATACACCTATCTCTCTCTCCCTCTTCAACAAACCTCCTTAGAATCCCTTCTCCCTTACTTAAAACCTCTGTCCCTCATAGGAAATCCAAGCTCTCTCTCTCTCACGCTAAACTTATGAATGCTCAGCTCCTATGCCACAGGCTTCTCATGCCAAGCCATAGTTTTGATCTGTAAGCAACCATGGGTTTTTTTGGTGAAGCAAGCCAAGGTGTTTCCTAAGGTTCCACGAACCTTTCGAAGCGCTCTTGGGGCCTGGTTCTTGAACTCAGGCACAGGGGCAACTATCTCCATTTGCTCTTTACAGCAGCCCAGGCCCATTCGTCCAGCTGCCGGAAGAAAAAGACCCCTACAAAAAGTTTATCTTTTTTTTTATGGGTAATGTTAGGCTTACCACATTTTTCATACCACATTTATACCACCTCTCTAATAGAGGTGGAGCCCACCAATACAATGGGCCCACCGAACCAATACAATGGGGCCCACCTCTATTAGAAAGGTGGTATAAATGTGGTATGAAAAATGTGGTAAGCCTAGCATTTCCCTTTTTTTATTATTCTGAGTTTGCAATCTTAGTTGGGATGCCTATGCCATAATTTCTTCGATCACATGGGATCGTTAGTGGAAGTGCACCAAATTATCTTAATTTTTATGTTAGACCGCTTCGTTTGTGGCTATTTTGTATTGGTCTTTTGTAACTAATGGCTTGTTTGGCTAAATTATAAATGCAATATTATAATTTCTATATATATTATAAAAAAAAATTGGAAATTGCAGCTGTTAATCACAATTTACACCCTCAAATGTAGCTAAGATACAATGGTACTACAGAGTAATAAACAATATAAAAGGAAAAAAACAAAAAGACAAAAAGAGGCAGAAAGCAGAAAATAAATGATTGGCATTAGGCCATGTGATTAGGTTAGTATTTGTCAAAAAAAGTAAACATTGATTGGCTGCTAATCTGTATTTTTGTCGATACAGATAAGGAGCATAGTGACATGCTTCGCAAATGATATTATTCTTGGAGTAATTTGTAGACAAAACTTAGCATAATTTTAAAAATATATATATATTTGCAATAAATACTTAGGACAGCTTATTAGGTGAGTTTTGTAATTGTTCTTGAAATCAAAACATTTCGTACACGACACCTCACCTCGAGCTATCCGGAGGAGAGATTAGAGAAGAGAGAAAAATATTGTGCCATTTTTTTCTTTCTTTCTTATGAAACTTTCCGAACAAACATTAACAAACCAACCCATCAAGAATGACGAAACAACCAAATAACTTCCAGTATTATTCAAAAGTATATTTTTCAATATTACTGGCACGAACTTCGTTAATTGTAGTAATAGGGGTAAGAAGGCACAAGAATCATCACTTCAACACTATAATGAGAATATTATAGTATCCCAGAATGTGTCTAGGATTGACTTTCTCAAAGAACCCATTTTTCAAAACAAACAATACCTAAAAAAATTGGTAATATTCAAATCTAATATAACAACTACCATAAACCGGACGTCCACCTTTCATTTTATAAGCACGCTCTACAAGTTCGCTTGTTCCAACATCAACGCACTTCTTACAATGTAATCGGGAAAGATCTCTAGTACATTCAATTGTACCATAAATGATTTTCTTGTATGATATTTGTAGTTGACCATTAGCATACAATGATCCACGAATAGCTTTAGAAGTTAATGTGGTGAACAACCAATGAAGATTTCTCAGTTTGAGATTATCGGAAATTTTGGGATGTATACCATAAAATATGTTATCCATCTCAACTAGACCAAAGAAGTTTTCATCTGAGTATTTTAAAAGGCAACTTTTTAACCAAATTATAGCTCCTCGACTAAAAGGACAACTTTTGCAAAGCTCTAGGGCTGCTTTATTGAGACAACTTTTGCATGATGCTATGCCACTATCCTTCTTAATAGAATTCCGACATTGCGATATCCCATATACAAAAGTTTTTGTTCTGTTATAGATTTAGATGTGTCATTGATGAGTCCACTTCAATATCCTGAGTGTAAGTTTTTTTTGGATAATATTTGTGTTATTATAACTTATTCATGTTTTCTTCATAATATCCCTTAACTGGAAACTCTACTGATTGAAACATTTGTACGCCAAAACTTGAGGTGTGCCATGTCCAAAGGTCTCTTGGAGACGGAGAGAAATATGAAATGCTCAAAAGCATTAATGATATTGAGCAAAGCATAGTCAATAGACTGGCATTCTTTTTGTTATGTAGGATAGGTTTTCATGACCAAGTACATTTATACAACCTGCTTTTGGAGTTCATAACAAAAGGAATGATATTAATGTTTGTATGTTGTATGAACTTGGTCATGAAAACCTATCGTAGTTCATATAACATACAAACATTTAATTGACGAAAAAATAAATAAGAACCTTTCAGCAAAACTATGAAAAATGAACAAATGCATATTTCAGTGACAACTAAACCATGTTTGCTTCTGACGGTATATAATCAGAATGTCCACAAAATAAGTAACTTACCATGTTTTTTTCGTGTAAATGGCTCAACAAGCATTCAGACATCATTTTCAGGTACACACTACAAAGCCATCTGAGAGAAATCTTGGCACTTTCAAGCCTCCATTGAAAGTTGCCGTGCTTCAAAATCAATGAGCTTTAATACCCAAATTATCCGTAGCTCAATAAGATATATTTAATTGAATGCAGTCATTTCCATACCCCAAAATTGATGGACTGAAGTGATATATGACCAAGATACAAATCCTTTAAATGTTGCTTGCACAACCCAAGTCTCCGTCCATTCAAGCTGGGATGAATGCAACTTGAGAACCCTGTCTTCCAGCCTGGAAACTTCTGCCTTTCCATTACATGAAGAGTATAAACACTTGGCGCTGGAGCCATACACCCATTTACAAAACAATTGCAAGGACGTGACTCACTTACCATTCTTGCCAGAGAGAGTAAACATAAGCCACTGTAAGAAATTCCATACGTTAATGCCTCATCATTATCATAAGATTGAGCATCTGATGTCTCATTTACCATTTCTTCCTCTATTTCTTGGGTAGATGGAATTCAGCTTAGTTCTGTGTCAAAACGTTTCTCTATCTCAGTTTCATGCACACGATACTTTGCTGCTAGAGTGCGAATGCAAGATTTTCTAACTATATTAGAAATCAAGAGCTTTACCTCATTAAAGTTATCACACTCGGCATACCATCTAAGCCAACGGCGAACAATACCCGAAAACCAATCAATGATTTGGTCATTATCTTGTAAGATTAGCAAAGAGGATGTGCGGGCATAACCATCAGATGTGGTCAATCCATATCATAGGAGACGCTTTTTAATGGCATTAACAGGAGCAATTATCTCAGTGATAATGACAGATTCGGTGGAAGAAGCGGCACTTGGCAAAAGGGAAAGAGTAGAAGTGGTCTCAGAAGAAACATACGTTTTCACCTGTCTCTGAAATTCATAAAAGGAGTTTCTTAGTTCTTGGGGTAGAGCTGGCTCTGCAACATACTTGGACAGGATAGCTTCCTCACTCTCTGCTGCTTTGGCTTTGACATCTTCCATCCATATCTTCAGCAAGTGCTTGTACCAATGATCAGTTTCCATACCAGATTTACGGAAATGGGAAATTTTGCTCAAAACAGACCTACAGTCAGCTAAATGCTTAATCTCCGACTCCTTTACCTTCTTCAGACCATGACCCAACCATTTCTTTCCTATACTAACCGTCCCAGCATTCCAGGCCTCTTGTTTTTGTAAACCAAATAAAGCAACTTTTTCCTTCAACTTGTGGACTGCTCTTGTAGCAGGACTTTCTTTTACATTTCTTCTAACTAAAGTGCCTAAAAAGCGGATCCCATGCGGCATTTGACATGACAATAACTCTGCTCGATCATCCACATCCAAGTGCAAAGACTTCTGCAAGTAATTTAGAACCTCAGATTTGAAATCAAGAGCAGCATCCTTAGAACCAGCCACTGAAAAAAATATCTCATCCATGAAACGACAAGAATGGACCCTTATGCTAAAACTCTCTTCACCAGCACGGCCAAGATCATTACCTTTCAGGTGTCTCCTAAACCAGCTGCGCAGCTTAGACTGGGACTTTTGATCAGAATGAAAACTTGGACTGAGAGCTTCATATTTCATTGACAATCTGTAAAATTCATGGTCAAATTGGTCGAGATAAATATTCATTAATATAGGAGACAATACACCCTCCTGTGGAAGGCCATGACCTTTTGGGAAACCACCAAACTCCAAGTTGAGCACATTGGCGTTAAACATGCTTTGGATCATAGCATAGAGGCTAGGGTCTTCTACTTTATCCTCCATCGCGGTTATAAGTTTACCAAGTATACAAGCATCAAGCTTTTTATTTATGAGCAATGTAAACCACCAATCAGGATTAGAAATCTCCTTGCTGATGTACTTCAAAGCTGTAGAATGCCCCTCCCACTTCGATAACCATGTGAAATCTTAGAGAAATCGGGTTTGTAAACAACTTCCAAAACAATTCTGATTGCTTCCTGAATGACCCTCAGATTTATATTGGGAAGTACCAAAACTTCTTCCCTTGCACCTTTTTTTGAGATAGAGAAGGTATTGGCATTAACATCAAAACTCCCACGACACAGCTCTTTAGCAATAGAATCAAAAGAGGTATTATCATCATTGAATGCTATATTAATATTTGAGTTGAGTCTAATACAATCATAAGCATCCTGAAGAGTTTCTGGATTGGAAATGACTTTTGCCATTAGGTTTCGAAACTTCCCATTGATGTATTGTTCCTTCACCCTCTTCTTTATGCGCAATTCAAGAGACCTCTTGAGCTCCATTCGGCTCTTGGGTCTTCTCTCATCCATATGAGAAGACTCCTCTACAAGATTGGCCAAGTTTTCTGCCAATTTCATTTCATGAATGCCACTATTGATATCACCATCAGCAGTAGCAACCGTGGAGTGATCTGCAAATTCTTTTATTCTTTCTGAAGTTCTACCATAATCAGGTGCTGTGCCAGGACTTTTTTCTGAGTTTGAATGAGTGTCTGACTGCACAAGGACCTTTTGCACCTTATCGCAGAGGTGAGCAGTGAGGGAGGCAGCTTTTCTGGCAACAGTGAGCCTTTTTTCATAAGACATAGAAGAAAATGTTGCTGCTGCGACTATTGCTAGAAAGGGGGCACGGCGACCTTTGGGCTTTATGAGGCCCTGTTCAAAAATAAAAAGCGGGCATGCATCCAGTTATAGTCAGCACAATGCTCAATTGCATATGTCTGAAACATTTTGTCAAACATGTGGCCTGCATTCATTTTATGTGGAGATTTTCAAATTTCTACCTGTACAGAATTACAACACAAGAAGCATTGAAAACATAAGAAAACTTCACAGAAACCTACAAGTCAAGGGAACACAGTACATATTATGACCAAGAAAGCAAAACTAACGATGGCTCACCAACCACTTGATTTCCTATTTGTTTGATTAATCCTCATGCAGCATACTAGGAGCAGTAGAGTTAGATTAGATGAAGAAAACTATCACCAAGGCATCTTGATAAAAGAGAATCAGAAATTTGATTTAGACAATATAATATAGTATATTTATCAATAAGCATTCTGGAGGAAAGCAAAAATTGGAAGGGATGAGTTTCAAATTGGGCCAAATCAAAAAGGAGAATAACGCAAAATTTTAAGAACTTCGCTGATTTGGATCCTTCTTGATATCAAATTATTTGTATCATTTGAAAAAGGACATGATAAGGAATTGGAATGCTACAAAACAAGGAATTCCTGACATACAATATTTAAATGTAGTACTGTATCATAACTTCTGAAGTTCTGATGAATATACGAGATCAAGATAGATAAGAACATTAAAGTCTATAATACATGTCTAATCTACACCACTAGAATACCGAAAAAGATAGCATGAACACCACATGTGAGGTGGTAGTCAACCAAGAACCAACATGTAAGAATCGAGACATGGAACACAATTAGGTTAGTGATGCCAACATCTAAAGAGCATAAAACACATTTGGTTGTTTTCCCCCAATGTTGTGTTCTGTGCAGAAAGGGTGCGCAAAGAGTGTTTCATTGCCAGTTGGAATTTTTTTTAAGGTTAAGGATGTTAAGGGAGCCCAATCTGTGCTAGGTTATTCCAGCTTCAAGTGATACTGTATTTTCTGAGAGGCTTAAGTTCTTAAGTGGGAGGAATAGGAGTGTGGTTCTAGGAATATGTGCTATCATGGCTGAGCTTCCAATAATATCGATGGAATAGAATAGGAGAGCTTTTTATGATGTCAGGGAGGAGGAGATGGATTATTTGCGGGAGGAGAGCTCTTTCCCGGATTAAAGAGCTGCTCAATCTTAGATCTTTTTATTCTTTAACTGATTTTTTTCTGTTGGTTTGAATCGAGTGTGGTTATATTGACATCTAAATCATGGAAGACCCTGTCCCTATTATGTAAATTTCCATTTTATCAGTATGAACTTATTCAACTATAACCAAGAGCACCAAGAGCAACCCCATAAATTAATTAGCTACAAATACATAAATCATGGTCATCTGAAAAGCTTTCCTTAAGCAGAAAAAAGACCCGTATTGTAGGATTTCAGCAAAATGTAAAGATACACTGGGCTAGATAACATAAAATGTTAAGATTCGAGGATGATTTTTTGCTGAAATGATTACTGCAGGAAGGTTTAAATAAAGAAAAACCAGACTATAATGCAAACAATTCAACTTCACCTGCATATATCGCACCACAGTGCTAGTGTAATTAACTGCCCTCCTCTGGGTAAGCTTTCTCATCCTTTTTGCAGCAAAACCGTCAGGATAAGCTACAACAGACATGCCATTTGTCGTCCATTAAAAAAGAAACGGAAAAATCATTATCTACACTAAACTTCTAACAAAATTCTACTGCCACTTTCCAACCATCGTTTACACCTTCAGCCTCATTGGCACGCCCTTGTAAATTGCCAATTTCAAAACTTCAGGATCCAAAACCAGGTCTAGGGGTCTAATTTACAATTCATTTCTTCAAAACCGTGTACTTTAAAGATGTAAATTTCAAAGTTGAAAACCCCAGTCAATAAAAGAAGTAAAATGCAACCAAAATATTTTCTAGGATTTCCTAACATACTTGATTTCACTAGGTAAAACACTTCCATACACTTGAAATTCTTTTATTTTCTTTTCCCTTCCGATTTCCTAGAAACCAAACAGAACAAAACCAAAATAAGAAAGCCAAAAGGCATAATTTGGTACAAACCATCGTAAGGAGGAAGAGGAGGAGCGGGACCAGATGGGTGGTGATACTCTGGGGCCATATTAGTCAAAGAGGCCGACGGCTGACGCATCATTGGCGCTGGCGGCGGGGGCCCCCTGTGAAGTTCTCCACCTCGCTGCTGATGCTAATGCTGCTGTTGGTGGGTGGTGTTGCTGTTGAGGATCAGGGTACATCATTGTCGCCCCAAATCGAAGAACTGACCCTAACCCTAATCCTAAAAGATAGAGAAATGCACATAAAGAGTGAACGCAGCAGCAAATAAATAGTGGGTTGACAACAAAACCTGAGAGTCAAAGTTTTCAACAACTGCTTGGAAAAAAAAAAAAAAAAAAGTTTTCAACAACTGGGAAAACCCCAGAAGCCAAAACAAGAGAATTCAAGATAAGCAATTATCGATGTCTCTTAAATTAAATGCCTTTTTCAATTCCAATTTTATCAGTACCATAGCAAGCTGAGAAATGGAGAAATAAGTACCTTTCTTATGCTGAATAAACCTCCTTTGACTGAAGCGGGTTTATGAAAAATGCTAGTGGTTTGGTTCTTGCAGACGAAGAGTGAAGATGAAAATATCCAAGAGGGTTCAAATTTGAAGCAACAAACTGAGAAATTTGAGCATGCTGAATAAAAAAGTTTGAGCCAAAAGGGAGCTTGCTTCCCTCTGTTGAAGCGGGTTAATATAAGAGCGTTTCCACCAACGAGCCCAGGCAGAGGCGGGTTGGTGCGTCCCACTAGCCCAAACCCAAATTCTCGTTTCCAGCGGGCTTTTGTTGCCTGTGCAGGTAACGAGGCCCACGTAACTGGGCGAGCCTGCATGGGAAAACGGCCCGAGGTCCAAACTGAGGGGGGAGCTGACGTCAGCGCACAAGTTTAAATTTTTTTATCGTTAGCGCGTGTAATGGTAAAAAAATTTAAGCTTCCGTGTGCTGATGTTAGCCTTGCCTCTGCCCAACGGTAACACGCCACGTGGCGCGTCCTAGTCGCTCCGATCAGTTTTTTGCCTCCAATCCAACGACTGCTTTTTTTTTGCCAAAAAACATCTTTAAAAAATTCAAAAAAAATTACCAAAAAATTATGCAATTTTTTTTATAAATACCAACCAATATCCTTCACTTTCAACACCAAATACTCATACATTTTCTTCTCCTTCTAATATTATTCACTTTCTACACAAAATTTTCTTCACTTTAAATTTTCATTTTTATTCACCATCTTTTGGCATCCTCCATTGAAGCCGGAGGGATGTGGTCAACCATGGAAGATGTTTTGTTGTGTGAGTCTTGCGTCCACGTTGGTCAACCATGGAAGATGTTTGAATGTTTCTTGCATTTCTAATACTTCTTTTTTAATGTATGTTGCAATCCTAATTTTTTTTTTAATGTTTCTTGCATTTCTAATTTTTTTTTTTAATGTATGTTGCAACCCTAATTTTTTTTTTAATGTTTCTTGCATTTCTAATACTTTTTTTTAATGTATGTTGCAATCCTTATTTTTTTTTAATGTTTCTTGCATTTCTAATACTTTTTTTTTAATGTATGTTGCAATCCTAATTTTTTTTTAATGTTTCTTGCATTTCTAATACTTTTTTTTAATGTATGTTGCAATCCTAATTTTTTTTAATGTTTCTCGCATTTCGAATACTTTTTTTAATGTTAATTGTATTTTTATTACTTTTTTTTTAATGTATGTTGCAACCCTAATTTTTTTTTTTAATGTTTCTTGCATTTCTAATACTTTTTTTTAATGTATGTTGCAACCTTAATTTTTTTTTAATTGTTCCTTGCATTTCCACAATATTTGTAATGTTTCTTGCATTTTCAAATTTTATTTTAATGTTTCTTGCATTTCCATTTTTTTTTTAATGTTTCTTGCATTTCCACTATTTTTTGTTAATAGATTATGCAAACACAAATGTGGATCGGTGCCATTGGGCTAGGCAAAAAATCTTTCAACCATCAACAATGTTGGGAGGTGGTGAAAAATTGTAAAAGATTCAGAATTATTCCCACGGGCCCAACTATCATGTTGAACGAGACGCCGCTCCATGATTCAACGGCATCGGATTCACCTATGGAATCCCCGATGATTGAAGACTCACCAATCCAAAAGGAGCCGAGACCTATTGGGAGAAAGGTGGCAAAGGCCAAGAGAGAGAGTAATTCTAGCAATAATACATCAAAAAATTTGGAGGAAATTGCAAGGCACAGCGCCATGAGAATTGAAATAGACATGAAAACCCAAGAGAACGAGATGGCAATTCAATAAGAATATGCAAAAGAAAGGGAGTATATGCGCACAAAAGACATTGAGAAGAATGATCGAGAAATCATGGCCATGGATACAAGCCATATGTCCCCTGAAACAAAACAATTTTGGAAGCTAGAACGAAGGGACGTTATGAGAAGAAGGCTTTTCCGTGAGAAAGACAATGGACCTAGCAACACCAATTGGTTAAATGATCAAAGACATTAGGTTGCCTTTTATTTAATTGTATTGCATGATTTTTAATGAAGTAGTTGTATTTCTTTTGTTTTAATTAATTAGTAGTATTTCTTAATTTGTTATTTTGTAATGAAGTAGTTGTATTTCTTTTCTTTTAATTAATTAGTAGTATTTCTTATTCGAAAATCTTATCCAAATTAATTGTTTAGGTAAAAAAAAAAGTGAATAGTATTTGCCCTTTGCCATGGCAATGGGTGGAAGGTTGCAAGGGCAGATACTATTCACATGAATAGTATCTGCCCTAGCCCCCCCTTGCCCTTTGCCATGGCAAATCGGTGGAAACACTCTAAGAGGGTTAGGACAATCGGAAACCAGATGTTTTTCTCGGGTCCCCATCATCAAGCGGGTCATGTTCACTCAAAATGGGCTGAGATTTGCACTTATATCCGTTGCTTCCATCCAATGGTGGAAATTACAACTCCGCAACTGCTACAAGAAATTTAATATGAGATTTGCACATCAAATTAAGGGGTGGCACAATCCAATTTGGTTCGGTTTTCATCTAAACACAAAATTGGTACCCTCATTGTTCATCCAATCCGGTTCAATTTAGTTCTTATAAAAATTCATTAACTAAATCGAACCAACCCAAACCAATTTAGATCCAATTCGGTTTCAATTTTTTCGATTTGAACCAGCTCTAAGGCCAATTGATAAAAAAAATTTCCTTTATAGATAAATAATGAAAATAAAACAAATAATCATAATAATCGTAGATCAAGATCAATCAACAAACCAACAACGCTTTTACAAAAAATGATGGAGCATCTAAAGAAGACTAAAAGACCAAAACAGATCCAATTGATGCGCAAAAAGAGAGTAAGAAACAGACAGAGAAATAAGATAGAGAGGAAGAAGATAAGAAGAGGAAGTAGTAGTAGTGGCTAGGGTTTTCTTCAGGAGAGAATAGAAGAATGCTAGAAGAAAAAAAGAGAGAGATAGAAGGCACATGATAGCTAGGGTGAGAGAAAAGAAGAAAAGAAAGAGAGAAGAAAACAGAAAAAAGAAATAGAGAGAAGGCCCACTTGACAACGAGAGAAAAAAATGGAAGAAAGAAAAGCATGCTTTTCAGCTATGTTGCACGGACACGGACACGGGGACACGAAAACGAGACACGGCGACACGAAAAATTTCAAAAAATTAGGACACTGGCACTGCTAGGAGACAACAATTAAAATAATAATAAATCATAATATACTTACAAGTGTTGTAAAACTAAGGAATTTGTTGTAGGGAGAAATAAGAGGAAGGGAGAGACAATATAATTTGCTCAATTCAACTTGTATTTCATTCATATTTGGTGCCACTATTTATAGGGGTAGAGAGTCTTAAATCATTTACCACCCATAATTAGTAGGTTACAAGTATATAATGATGGGTAGGTTACAAGTATATAATGATGGGTATTATGACATGATAATTGTGGCTATTATGGTGTGCATCCATAACCTATGGATTTATAACACTCCCCCTTGGATGTCCACCATACAACGGTGTAGTTGCCTCATTAAAACCTTTTCTAGGAAAACCCAGTGGGACAAAACCTTAGCAAAGGAAAAAGAGTACAACTCGGTCGAAGGGAAAAAGAGTACATTGCACATGCGTCGATGTAGTAAAACTGAAAAGTTTCCTTGGTTGATATCTCCCGATCTTAACAATCTGATTGCTTGTATAGTCGTCGCATCCCGATACCATACACCAACTTCTGAAATATAGACTTGGAGAGCTTTGGTAAAGAGGTGCCAGGTTATCTTGGGAACGAATTTGTTTGACTTCAATCTCTTGACTCTTACGAAGCTCATGTGTGTGGAAGAACTTTGGTGATATATGTTTGGTTCTGTCACCCTTAATAAACCCTTCTTTCATTTGAGCTATACAAGCGGCATTGTCTTCATACATGATTGTCGGAGCTTTTGTTGTTGGAGAAAGATCACATGTTTTCCGAATATGATGAACTAGAGATCTTAACCAAACACATTCTCTACTAGCCTCATGGAGTGCAAGAATTTCTGCATGATTAGAAGAGGTAGCAACCAAAGTTTGTTTGGTGGATCGCCATGAGATTGCTGTATTTCCACAAGTAAACACATATCCAGTTTGGGAGCGACCCTTATGTGGATCAGAGAGATACCCAGAATCTGCGTATCCAATAAGATTTGAACCGCTAGAAGGCTCGCTCGAATAAAAGAGGCCCATATCAGTTGTTCCACGAAGGTAGCGCAAGATATGCTTTATACCGTTCCGATGTCTGCGTGTTGGAGCCGAGCTATATCTAGCTAATAAATTTACTGAAAATGCAATATCTGGCCTAGTACATTGGGCTAAATATAACAAAGCACCTATCGTGACCGAGATATGGTATACGGACCAAGTATCATCTCATCATCTTCTTTAGGACGGAATGGATCTTTATTTGTGTCCAATGAACGAACAACCATTGGAGTGCTCAACGGGTGGGCCTTATCCATATAAAATCGCTTCAAAATTTTTTCAAGATAAGCGATTGATGGACAAGAATACCGTTGGAATGATGCTCGATCTGCAAGCCGAGACAATATTTAGTTTTTCCAAGGTCTTTCATCTCAAACTCACACTTTAAATATTCAGCGGTTTAATGAGCTCTTCAGAGTTCCAATCAAGTTCATGTCGTCGACATACACTTGCTACGATTGCAAATCCAGAATTTGATTTCTTTATAAAAACACAAGGGCATATGGGATCATTTATGTAGCCCTCCTTAATCAAATATTCACTAAGACGGTTATACCACATTCGCCGGATTGTTTCAACCCATATAATGAACGTCTCAACTTAATGGAGTACATGTTCCGTGAATTAGTGTTTGTTTACGCCAACTTGAGTCCTTCGGGACTTTCATATAAATATTAGCATCTAACTCCCCATACAAGTATGCAGTAACAACATCCATAAGACGCATGTCAAGTTTTTACGAAGCGCAAGACTTATTAAATAACGGAACGTAATTACATCCATAACGAGGGAATATGTTTCTTCATAATCGATCCCAGGCCTTTGAGAAAAACCTTGCGCAACGAGTCGTGCCTTATACCTTGCAATCTCATTTTTCTCATTACGCTTTCTTGTGAACACCCATTTATACCCCACAGGTTTCACACCTTGTGGTGTTCGAACCACAGGTCCGAATACATCACGTTTTCCCAAGGCATTTAACTCGTCTTGGATTGCATCTTTCCACTTTGGCCAATCAGGCCTCTGTTTGCATTCACCAACAGATCGTGGTTCAATATCTTCATGACCTTTTACAATTTCGGTAGCTACTGCGAAAGAAAAATATCATCGATAACCATTTCACTACGATCCCACAATTCATCATTGCATGTGAAGTTTAAAGAAATTTCTGTATTAGGTATCTTTGCCTCTTCTGTGTCTTGTGTCTTTTCAATGACACTTTCATCCTCTGGATGAATTGTAGGTTCAAGGTGAATCTCTTTCCCAATAATATCTTCATGAACTTTTTCATTAGGATTGGAATATGCTTTCAATTTTCTCTTTCTAGGGGCTGAGTCCTTCGAACCAATAGGTCTACCTCGCTTTAGGCGTGCGATGAGAGGATTCATTTGCTGCAACGTTGGTTAATTCAATTGGGATATCAATCCTTGCTGGTGTATTTGCCGCAGTATATGTGATTTTGTCACTTTTCTGTATCGTTGAATGCATCGGCATTTGATTAGCAATTTGCTGAAGGTTGACAATCCTTCGTACTTCATTTTCACATTGAGTTGTATGAGGGTCAAAATGAGACAAAGTGGATATGTTCCATCCCAATTCACGCCGTTCTTCAGGAACGATCTTTTCTCCCCCTAACGGCGGGAAGAGTGTCTCATCATACTGACAATCGGCAAAGCGTGCGGTAAAAGCGTCTCTGTCATAGGTTCGAGATATCTAATGATAGTTGGCGAATCAAAACCAATGTAAATTCCTAATCGACGTTGAGGACCCATTTTAGTGCGTTGTGGGGTGCAATTGGTACATAAACCGCACAACCAAAAACCCTTAAATGTGATATATTGGGTTGTCTCCCGAAGGCAAGTTGTAAAGGGGAGAATTGATGGTGGGCAACGGGCCTCAAACGGACTAAAGATGCTCCATGTAAAATTGCATGTCCCCAAGCAGAAATGGGCAACTTTGTCTTTAATAACAAAGTGCGAGCAATAAGTTGAAGATGCTTAATAAAAGCTTCTGCTAATCCATTTTGAGTATGGACGTGGGGAACTGGGTGCTCAACATCAATCCCAAGTGACATGCAGTAGGCATCAAAAGTTTGGGAGGTAAATTCACCAGCATTATCAAGTCGAATCGACTTTATTGGATAATCAGGGAATTGTGCTCGTAATTTAATTATCTGAGCAAGGAGCCTAGCAAAAGCAGCATTACGAGATGACAATAAGCAAACGTGTGACCATCTTGTGGATGCATCAATTAAAACCATAAAATAACGGAACGGTCCACAAGATGGGTGAATTGGCCCACAAATATCTCCTTGAATTCTCTGTAAGAAAGATGGACATTCAAAATCAAGTTTTGACTGAGATGGTCTGATGAACAATTTCCCTTGGGAGCAAGGTTTGCAAGACTGTTCAATAGACAAAGCACTATGGCAAGGCTTTAAAGGATGTCCATTTGAATTTGAAATGATCCTACGCATCATTGTGGATCCAGGATGCCCAAGACGATCATGCCAAAGCATGAAAGTCGTTGGGTTAATGAAATTCTGGTTCATGACAGCATGGACTTCAACCGCTTTGATGGTTGTATAATACAACCCAGAAGAAAAAGCAGGAAGTGTTTCCAATATACGCCTCTGGCTGTTGATATTGGTGGTAATGCAAAGATACTCCACATTGTGATCATTTCTAGTTTCAATATGGTATCCATTCATTCGAATGTCTTTAAAACTTAGTAAATTTCTTCTCGATCTCGAAGAGTACAAAGCATTTTCAATGGAGAATTGAGTCCCATTGGGTAACAAAATTTGAGCTCTTCCAGAGCCATCAATTAGGTTTGCAGAACCTAGTATGGTAGTTACATTTGCTTTTGATAAATGTAAACTGTCAAAATATTTTTTATCTCGGAGAATTGTATGTGTTGTTGCACTATCCGCAAGACAAATATCTTCGCCATTTCTCCCAAAACGAGAGCATCCATGATTGTTTTCCATACCTTTCAATTAAAAAATATATATATACATTAATAAATAAATAAAAACCACAATGATAAATATGTAACATGGTAATAAATGAAACAATAATATAAATGGACATAAGTCCAAAACAGCATTGATCCAAACGTGTAGGAATATAGGGAAACGAAAATGGAAAAACCATTATGGACGTTTACGTCCAACTGAACAAAAATAAAGGAAAGAAATTAGAAGAGGAAGTAACGTCCAACTGAACAAAAATTGAACAAACCATATCTGATATGTTGTTTGAGTTACAATTGTATTGGTAAACCTGTAGGTTTTGAATAGTAAGTGAAATCCAATAAAGATTGTAACAGATACGTTTTTTTTTTTTTTTTTTAAAAAATTTAATTTTTTATTATTTTTTATGACCATGTAATATATACGTTTTGAAACTAGTTACATGGAGCATAAACGTATTAATTAGCTATATGCATGTATCAGAAACGTTTTGAAACATGCATGTATCAAATACAAAACATGCATGTTAAAGATTATTAGCAATAAGATACAAATGAAGCCAATTTAAGAAACAAAAACGTGTAGGTTTTGAAACAGAAACGTTTTTTTTTCATTTGAATTTAGTAATCAAGACATAGTTGTATTGTACCCAATATATATATATATTAAAATGTTATTCGAAAAATAAAAATGCAAATAAAGTCTTTTATTCAATTTTATTCAATGGAAAGATCCAAACTAACATGTCAAAAGATAAAAAAAACAGGAAGTAAACTTAGCTCAAACAACATAAAATGGGGAAAAAAAAAAATACAACAAAATTAATTGGGGAGCACCCCACCACTAATCATAGGATCAAATGATTTGCCATCAGTGTCAACGAAGAAGTCTGAAACATCAAGGTGAGTTACATCCAATGGTTCTAACTCTGTTGAATCAGCATCCATCCAATGTGTCTCAACCTTTTTTCCTTTGCTCTTGATCGAGGCTTGGTAAAGATCAACCAAATGTTTTGGCGTGCGGCATAGACGTGCCCAATGCCCATTTGTACCACACCTATGACATGCTTCCTCAATCACCCTGTCAGTTGAAGGTTGGGAGCCATTTCCCTTGTCTTGTTTGTTCCACTTCTGGTGGTTATGGGATGCTTGGGTATTTCTTGGACCCAGGCGGTGGCCATGACTATTTTGGTCTTGACCATTACGGGTACCCCTACCACGACCACGTCCTCGACGACGGTCGCCATGTGATAAGGAAGCATATGCCTCATGAGAAGGTGCCAAGGCAGCATTCACTTCAGGGAGTGGTGCAGATCCAGTTGGACGGGACTGATGGTTTTGCATCAGAAGCTCATTATTTTGTTCAGCTAGGAGGAGACAAGATATGAGGTCTGAATACTTTTGAAAACCTCGCTCTCGATATTGTTGTTGCAAAACCACATTAGAGGCATGAAATGTGGTGAAAGTTTTCTCCAATAAGTCTGCATCAGTTATATTCTCTCCACAAAGTCGTAACTTGGAGCTAATTCTAAACAAAGCAGAGTTGTAGTCAGCCACTGATTTGAAGTCTTGTAAACGCAAGTGCATCCAGTCATGGCGAGCCTTGGGAAGAATAATTGTCCTCTGATGGTCATATCTTTCCTTGAGATTTCCCCAAAGGGCCAACGGATCCTTGACCGTAAGATATTCACACTTCAATCCTTCATGGATGTGGCGTCGGAGAAAAATCATGGCTTTCGCTCGATCCACGAGAGGATGCCTCATTGCCTTCCTTAATAGTTTCCCCTAGATTCATAGCCTCAAGATGAACCTCAGCATCATTGATCCATGAAAGGTAATTCTTTCCAGAGATGTCGAGTGCAACAAAATCGAGCTTTGCCAAGTTCGACATTTTCTATATAAAAGAAAATGGAAGTGTTAAAGCTCAAGAAAAATTGTTGATATAGTAAATATAAATACAATTGCCAAAACTTCTGGTTTGGGATGTTTAGATCATTGGAATTGAGGGACTTCAGGCCCTCAATTATTTTGAATCACAGAATCTTAGGTTCTGATTCGATTAAGGAACTTCAGGTCCATATCTATGATGAGGATCGAGGAACAGGCCCTGATCTCTTGTTAATAAAAAAAATCATCATAACATATTGTGTTTAAATAAAATAAAATAAAAACTTCAAAGGGGAAAAGAAAAAAAAAAAATTTACAAACAAGTTTACAGTAACAGTGGTCATATAACAATAACAACAAAAACTATATGTTCATGCATTCGTTGGAGGGCAAGCATACATATTTTAATTTAGGTGATACTCTCGGTAATTTAAATCATGTCAAAACATGATTTTAAAATATAGCCGTCATCGAGTTTTGTAGATAAAGGAAAGAAATAAGAGAAGAACATTACCAAAAGCTTTCGTGCTGATAACGTGTTGTAAAACTAAGGAATTTGTTGTAGGGAGAAATAAGAGGAAGGGAGAGACAATATAATTTGCTCAATTCAACTTGTATTTCATTCATATTTGGTGCCACTATTTATAGGGGTAGAGAGTCTTAAATCATTTACCACCCATAATTAGTAGGTTACAAGTATATAATGATGGGTAGGTTACAAGTATATAATGATGGGTATTATGACATGATAATTGTGGCTATTATGGTGTGCATCCATAACCTATGGATTTATAACAACAAGTTATATATATTTAAAAATAATAATTCACCCATTACTCAATACTTTAATGTCATTCATCATCCTTACATAATACACAACAAAATAAAACATAAATGATGTAAACTCTCAATCATCTTCATGCATCTATGTCTTCATTGTTGTTGTTGCTATTAGAAAAAAGGGGAAAAAAAAAGAAGAAAAAAAATACTTTTAAAATTACATTTTAAGCCCTTTTTAAAAAAATATTTCAAATATTTCAATAATTATGTTTTGACCCCAGTTTTTATTTTAAAATTTTCAAATGGGTCCCTACCGTGTCTTGACTTCCGTTGACCCGTGTCCAAAACGTGTCTTGACCGTTGACCCGTGTCCAAGCCGTGTCCGAAGCGTGTCTGACACTCCGACACTTCGACCTGATGGAGTGTCCGTGCTACATAGCTTTTCAGTTTTGGGATAACAAAAGGTACTTTTTTTTGGAGTGGGCTTGGAGTTGGGATTGAGATATAATTGATAGGTTTAGGTCCAATTGTTTGGGCTTGAAGCTCACTTTAAAGTTTTTCGTTTTATGTCACTTGAAAGCTATATATGGTGCTCATCAATTTGTACTAGGTGGTCTTACTTTGCTATGTAAAGAGAGATTATTTGTATGTATCTATCAAACTTATTAATCTCTTTTAATTAATAAATAGTCTAGTGGTTTTGGGAGTATTGATATCACATTGTGAAATTTGCTTTTTACAACTTGTTTTGGATTACTCAAAGACCTTGATCTCTGCTTGCCAATGTAAATGATCTAAAATGTAATTACCTTCATAAACATACATGCTAGAGTGGAGATGTCCATAGTTTGAACTTACGTTTTATCCAGCATGTATTTGAATTTGAAATTTCAAACAAGTTATGTGTTAGGCAATGAGATAATTTGCATAAGTTAATTCTAGCTAATTTAGATTAGATAGACGATGAAACGACATAGTAAAAAGTAGGGGTGGTTGCGATTCGATTACCGCAATTTTTCAATGAAGCTGTGAACTTACCAACATGTTGTGGTATGTTAAAAAGACGAACCATAAACCGACCGACATATTGCGATATAACGTATGTCGGTATATCGCAATTGTCGATCTATTGCGGTTGGTATATTGCAATTGTCGGTATAGGGAACAACATAACATTATAGAACTTTCTATCAACAAAAAAAGAGTCTGCTCATACTTAAAAATACTCCTGGAACACCATAACATTATCTGTGTGCTGTCATTGACACAAGTTGCTGGCAGAACTCTATGTCCATTTTAACTTTATTGCTTTTCTTCATTTTTCTTATGCGGTCTCTAAAGTTTGAGAAGTCCTGCTGGCAACAATTTGAAGATGTGAAGGTGAGTTTGCTGTTTGTCTTCTTTGTGTTTTGGAAGGCTTGTTGCATGCTTCTTTGTTCCAGGGACTGTCTTTATGACTTGTGCTAGCACCAGTAGCCATTTTCATGCTCAGGATATATTTTTGCAGATTTGGAGAGATGGGTTGAACTGTACTACCAAGCCTTTCGTCTACTTTTGGTACCTATGAACACCTGCAAGGCGTTCATAGCACTCGATACAGTGGAGTTCTTGCGGAAGCCCATCTGTACATTCACAACGAGAGGTCCTTGCGGGAGCTCTCTTTGTATATGCAGCACAGTCACCATCATTTTGAGAAGATTTATTTTCCTCTTCCAAGACTTTTCAAGCTTCTGTACAAGAGCTTTTCTGCTTTTCTTTTTGCCTGCAAATTAGTTTGTATATAGAAGAATGCTCAAATGAATAAATCATTTTATACCTTGTATTGTGACAGAGTTGTGTATCACTTGATTCTCTTTCTTTCTTCTGCGTCTCTTTCTTTCTTCTTCGTATCTTCTTTGTATTTCTGCAGTTGATTGGTGCTTTTCTCTCTGTGTGTTCTGCCCCTTTATGTTCAGCACAGACCCCTTTTTATAGACCAAGAGAGACTGAGAGAAATGAAGCCGGTTATTCACGTACTGAGTGGGTACGTGGGAAGAGTAACTTCCCACTTTCAGTCAGCCTTCTAGCATATTCCCAAAGTCACATTGCCATGATCAGGAAATCAAACTTCAACTCTTTTTTTATCCACTATATTAATATTTCCTTATAAAAATATTAATATTAATTTCTTTTGGGCTTAAACCAATTTTAACAATAAACCCACGAGATTGTATTAGCTATGAGCCCAATCTCCTTAAACTTGGGCCTCGAATTTAGTTTGCTGTTAGTGAAATTTTTATTTCAACACAAACAAACCGATTCGGGCACGCGAAGCTCAAAATATTCAACAAATGCACACATAATTTTTTTTCTTTTTCCATAATACAATACCACATGTTTCGAGCCCCAATGTCAATACAGACTCAACTCTTCTGAGTCAAATATTATATTCCAATAGTTACATAATAAATTGAAACTTCAACCTATTACATATCTGTTCCTCAGAGTTTAATTCACACAGCGGAAGTCTCAACTCACCAACAATCTCAACCCACACTTTGTACATTGCAAGTACACCAAAGAGCCTTTTGCTCCTAACCTTAGTTACCCTGCTCACGGTCTCTACCACCTGCAGGACTAGCACCTACACCGATGAATAGTGTACCAATTTCATTACCAACAAACTCGATAAGCTTTCTACAGCTCGTATGAGTAAAACACAACCACCAATATAAATATGTCATTTTACACATAATATACAATCACATGCACTTTCATTAGCATACCACAATCCTTGTATAATTAAGGTACTCATACTCAACCAACTCACCACAATCACAATTCTTTTATTTTTTAAGAATTGTCCGATCATCAACTGACCCAAAACCTGTTTCAAAATTCAATAGAAACCCAACCATCAATGTCACTTTTGGACAACAGAAGTGAGAATACGCTTGACTCTCTCAATGCACAAACATCTATACCATCACCACCGAAATGGTACGATGCGCGTTTACAACTCCACAAAAGTATAAAGTAACTATGTGTTACCCTCATAAACACTGTAATGGCCACAACTAGAGCTCTAACTAGTTTGGGGCCTCGCACCCCAGGGTTACAATCCCTAATTACTTGTCACGGTCAAATCCTCACAAAGATTATCTTCCCATTGAAGGAATCAGTGCATTCTCACATCTATCCTCCAATCACAACATCACCCACTCAAAAACAATATAAATGTTATTTTAACATTAAATACTGCTTTCTACCAAGATACATCCATCACCACAATATATATACATGGTCATTCGCTGATGAACACCATAATACCTTTATAAAATAACATGGATGTTCTCCACGAACACCATACATTTTTCAAAACCATGCAAAATCTCATTTAAAATCAAAACATTTTTAATTGATTTTAAACTCACACCAAAACAGTTTCTCAAAAACCACCACAGCATATTAATTACATCAATTAACATTATCCAACCACATTATAATAAATATAATAATTCGTGATTTTATTCACGATCCAGATGGTTTTACTCACAATCCATATGATTTAACTCACCTCTCGTCCTAGCTGCAACTTTACCAGCTTACGAGTCCACAACAACCACTTAAGCTCCAACAGCACCAAAGCAAAGTACGTAACTCAACTTAGCACAAAATTCAAGATTCGGCTCCCAAATGATGAAAATGCCCTTCGGACCAACCGGGGGCACACGGAGCACACCACTATATGCTCAGGACATCGTGGACATTAACATAAACTAGAATTATGAACTTGAAATTTAAATAATAAAAAATTCACTATTTGAGCAATTTCGAAATTGTGAAAGAGGATTCGAAATTTACCTTAAATCGTAGTCCTTGTTCTCACGATCACGTAGGCGAAAACGGTTTAGTAATCCGAGCTCTAGAACGAAATATATGAATTTCCAAAGTTTTTATTTCAAAAAAAACTCTTTCTCTTTTCTTTCTTCATATTGCAGAAGAATGGAGAAGACGTAGCCTTCACGTGGGAGAAGAAGCAAAATCCTCAGCAGCCCCCCCACATGTCAACAGTAATGAATAGTGTATATATTATTATTTTTTCAGCTGCCATGTGTCATGCCACGATTGGTCCAACTTTGTAAATTCCTTAAAAATTCATCCGAACTCCGAAAAATTCTCCAAAAATTACCACAAGCTCGTAGCGATGTAAAATATTTTTCCATCCAAGAATCATAATTTTCTCACTTCAATTTCTTTTAACGTCCTTTGAAAAATCATTAAATTAAACGTAAGAACCTTGTATGATTTTTTGGAATATTAACAACAAAATCCCAATTTTGAGGTTATTACAATGGTGATGGTGCTGGCGATGGTGGGAGTGAGGTGGTGGTGGTGGTGGTGGTGGAGGTGGTGGCTGCGGCGGTGGCAATGATGGTGATGATGTTGGTAGTGGCTATGGTGGTGGTGACGATGGGGGTGATGGTGGGGCAAATAGTGTGGGTGGGGGTGATGATGGGGCTAATAGTGTGGGTGATGGCTGTTAACTCGCAAGTGCACGAGGCGTTGGATAGTATAGCTTGTGTAAGTACGAGGTCGATCCCACGAGGATTGATGATAGATTGATTCAATTTGATTCCCTACACAAAATATAAATGAAAAGAAAATAAATACAACAAGAAAATAAGAAATTAACTCAAGCAAATTAGTTACCAAGTTCAATTTAGATTCACGGATTGATTCTAGCTAAAATATGATTAAGCCATGGTGTTTGGTCCTAACCTTGTATTCCTAATTCCCTAATTAGATCCTTGTTGTCGAACCTAAATTAAGCATTAGAAATCCATTAAGCATAGAAGAATGTTTTAAACAACCAAGCATGTATCTAATCCTTATTGTCGAATGTCCATACATACTCTTCCTATTCATAGTTCAATTTGAATTAATGCATGGTGTCTACTTCTTAATTCAAACCAAGATAGCTAACATACAAGTTTTAATGGTGATCAATCATTCAAACAAGCATATTAACTTATAAGTATAATGAATAAGAACAAGAACTATAATTGAAACTTGAAAACTAATTAAACTTGAAAACTTAAGAAAAGAATTTCATTACAATGAAAAATAAATTACAACTAAGAAAAACTTGAAGGAAAATTTAGCAAAAAGGATTTTGTTACAACAATTGAGAACTAAAAAGAAAACTAAGAGAATTTGAGGGAGAGAAGGAGAGAGGAGCTCTAGAGAGATGTTTGAGAGCTCCCCCTTTGGGGTGTGTTTACAAGTTTGGAGAACCTCACTATATATAGGCCTAGGGGAAGTGAAAATCTGAATTAAGTATTGCTTACACTTAATTCACTAACTTTACCTAACACACAATTGCATTTGAAAACAATTCTTCTTGTCTTTAAGCTTAGTGTTGCAACTCCCACTTCATCTTCTTTTACTTCTTTTGGCTGCTGCAAAACTCCACTCCAATTATATGTATTGAATATGCTTCACCAAACTTTCCCACAATCAATAACATTTCATCATGCATATGTCATGCTTGACAATGCATTGCAGTCTTCTTTTGGGCTCGTTTTGGGCTTGTTTATCAATTCTGAAAAATCTGGAAAAATATGGATCTTGAAGCTCTTTGAATTATCTTTCCAAGCATATGCAGCCCAGCTCAAGGAAAAATCGGAAAGACCTTCAAATGTGATTTTTGGCCCAGTAACGCAGATCCTGCCGATTTTGACCTTAAGCTGCCAAAACTTGCATAACTTCCTCTAGAGAACTGGAATCATGAACCGTAAAATGATCCAGAAAATAGACTTCCGCATCTTTCCAATGATGTATGGCTCATTATCTGGTTCTTCTTGAGCAAGTACAGTCCAATACGTGAAGTTGACTGATCTGCAGACACCGCTTTGAGCTAACTTGTCTCCAAAATGCATTTAAAGAGTTTTAAGCTTATTATACTGAAACAAACACAAAATAGATTAAAAGCACAAGTTTAACTCAAAACATAACCAAATCATAAGTTAGAAGGGTACAAAATGATATGTAATTATGCACCGATCAAATACCCCCAAAACCTAGATTTTGCTAGTCCTCGAGCAAAACAAAAGGAAAACAAAAATAAAAACAAAATAAGTAAATAAATTTATTAGACCACTTTCAGGTAACTTTCGATTGCATTGAGCATATGCAACAAGCCTTTAAACCTCTAGGCATCCCTAGTAGGAGGAGTTGTGTCTCCTGAGGGTTTAACAGATACGATACCCACAAACGTTTTCTCGACTCTACAAAAAAACAAAGTAGTTAGAAAACAAAAACAAAACAAAAAACAAATACAAAAACAATATTTCCGAACATTTTCTGAAGAGAAATGACTCATGCACATGACTCAAAAGTTTTAACAATAAAAGCTCATTTTTGGACATTATTCACAATGTGGCAAAGTTCAAAACATAACATGCTCAAAGTGTAGTTGTGTGATAGCCAAATGCAACAAATTCTCCAATCTTAGTTTTCACACAATTTCAAAAATCATACAAAGCACAAATTCAACTTCAAATCTCACCAAAGTTGTCCTCTCACAAATGAATCACTCGAAGAGGGCTACAATGCATCACTCAGTTATAAACATGAGATTAGAGTTAAACCATAAGGGAATTAACTCACAATAGAAAGATGAAGAACTTGCATTATATGATCTCAAGAAGGATGCCAAACACTTAAAAGTAGGAAAATGGATGCAATTCAATCACATGACATTTAGGATCAATTTAGGTCTTTATCATAGGTTGTATTGGGGCCAAGGGTGTAAGGTGAGTGAGAAATGAAAGGTATGGATAACACAAAGTCCAAAAAGAACTCACAATGTAAGAGCATAAAACAATTTTTCCAAGACTTCGAATCATCACAATGAGGATTATTTTTTTTTTTTTCAAAACTCCTTATACCTCCATTTATAAGAATTCACACTCCTTTCTTTTAATTGAACAACCACCAATTTATTTTGAGGCCAATAAAGAAACCCAAAAATGAATTTTCAATCAACCACAATCACAACATTCTCTTTTCTTCCACCAATTGGGTGATTTTTTATATATTTTATTTTCAATATATAATACCTCTTCCCAAACTTAGTATGAAAAACACATCATAATTAAAGCTCATGAGTTCCTTAGAAAAGGTAAATACTTGTTTTTCAGGCTAGGCGAGGAAATATAATTGGTTAAATGAAAGAAAAGGTTTACATGTAGGCTCAAAATGGTTAACAATGGAAAAAATCATGCTTAAGCATGCATAAGGTTAGCTTGAAAGGCACAAACGATCCAAAGAAGGCCTTAATATCATTTCTTAAATGTCATGTAATTAAATTGAATATGAATGAATGACTTTTAAGTGTTCAACCAAATCAATGAATAATGAGATCAAACAACAACTTAGATGACAAGAAAATAAGAGTATGTGTATAACACTCATGAAATAAAGCACAAGGCTCAAAAGCTCACATTATATGGTTATACAAGTTTAATTTATGCTTGATACAATTCTTTGGATCATGCAAATCCTTTAATTGGAAAATTATGAAACAAATGGCAAGTGTAAAGAGGGTTTGAACATATCATGCTAGAACGATGCCAAAAGTTTTAAATAAAATTTTTTTTTGAAATAAAAAGAAATCCAATTTTCATTTAAGTCAAGCAAACATTTATCACAATCTCATCATATGTGTTCGGAAAGTGACTCAAAATAAAAACAAAGCAAGAATAAAATAAAACAGAAAAACAAGAAATCTTTTTTTTTTTTTTTCAAAAATTTTTATTTTAAGAACACACAATTATACAAGCAACTCTAGGATGACCAGGTTAAGGGCCTCGAGAAAACACAGCCAGGGGTTCGGGAAGGTTGGAGGGGTCACAATGGTCCCGCTTAAAACCCAAACTTCTTAGACACCGAAGGTGTCGCCTAAAGAACTCCTAGACACTGCATTGACGGAGACGCTCACCGGAGTTACCAAGAGTCGGCTCATATGAAAAATCTTTAAATTTTTTTTAATTATAAAAGAAACAGAAAATTAAAATTACAAAAATAATAACAATACAAGTAAAAGAGAAAGGATTGGATACTCCCCCTTGAAGCGATTAGGTCGAGCATGGATGCATTTGGAGGTCGCTACTCCTCCCACTACTCCATACTTCTTATTCTTATGATTGAAGTTTCCTTCTCTCCTTTTTATTGAGCTATCCTATAATGCTAAAACAAACACAAAAAACTTGAAATAGAATTAAAAGGATTAGGAATAAAAACTGAAATGAAAAAGGAAAAAGGAAAGTAAAACAAGTAGGGAAAGAAAATAGAACCAAACTATGCCGTCAATCCCCTCGGCAACGGCGCCAAAATTTTGTTAACTCGCAAGTGCACGGCGTTGGATAGTATAGCTTGTGTAAGTACGCAGTCGATCCCACGAGGATTGATGATAGATTGATTCCAATTTGATTCCCTACACAAAATATAAATGAAAAGAAAATAAATACAACAAGAAAATAAGAAATTAACTCAAGCAAATTAGTTACCAAGTTCAATTTAGATTCACGGATTGATTCTAGCTAAAATATGATTAAGCCATGGTGTTTGGTCCTAACCTTGTATTCCTAATTCCCTAATTAGATCCTTGTTGTCGAACCTAAATTAAGCATTAGAAATCCATTAAGCATAGAAGAATGTTTTAAACAACCAAGCATGTATCTAATCCTTATTGTCGAATGTCCATACATACTCTTCCTATTCATAGTTCAATTTGAATTAATGCATGGTGTCTACTCTTAATTCAAACCAAGATAGCTAACATACAAGTTTTAATGGTGATCAATCATTCAAACAAGCATATTAACTTATAAGTATAATGAATAAGAACAAGAACTATAATTGAAACTTGAAAACTAATTAAACTTGAAAACTTAAGAAAAGAATTTCATTACAATGAAAAATAAATTACAACTAAGAAAAACTTGAAGGAAAATTTAGCAAAAGGATTTTGTTACAACAATTGAGAACTAAAAAGAAAACTAAGAGAATTTGAGGGAGAGAAGGGAGAGGAGCTCTAGAGAGATGTTTGAGAGCTCCCCCCTTTGGGGTGTGTTTACAAGTTTGGAGAACCTCACTATATATAGGCCTAGGGGAAGTGAAAATCTGAATTAAGTATTGCTTACACTTAATTCACTAACTTTACCTAACACACAATTGCATTTGAAAACAATTCTTCTTGTCTTTAAGCTTAGTGTTGCAACTCCCACTTCATCTTCTTTTACTTCTTTTGGCTGCTGCAAAACTCCACTCCAATTATATGTATTGAATATGCTTCACCAAACTTTCCCACAATCAATAACATTTCATCATGCATATGTCATGCTTGACAATGCATTGCAGTCTTCTTTTGGGCTCGTTTTGGGCTTGTTTATCAATTCTGAAAAATCTGGAAAAATATGGATCTTGAAGCTCTTTGAATTATCTTTCCAAGCATATGCAGCCCAGCTCAAGGAAAAATCGGAAAGACCTTCAAATGTGATTTTTGGCCCAGTAACGCAGATCCTGCCGATTTTGACCTTAAGCTGCCAAAACTTGCATAACTTCCTCTAGAGAACTCGGAATCATGAACCGTAAAATGATCCAGAAAATAGACTTCCGTATCTTTCCAATGATGTATGGCTCATTATCTGGTTCTTCTTGAGCAAGTACAGTCCAATACGTGAAGTTGACTGATCTGCAGACACCGTTTGAGCTAACTTGTCTCCAAAATGCATTTTAAAGAGTTTTAAGCTTATTATACTGAAACAAACACAAAATAGATTAAAAGCACAAGTTTAACTCAAAACATAACCAAATCATAAGTTAGAAGGGTACAAATGATATGTAATTATGCACCGATCAATGGCGGTGGTGGTGGGGGTGATGGCGGTGTTGGTGGAGGTGGTGGAGGTGGTGGCGGTGCTGGGGATGGTGTTGGCGGTGGTGGTAGTAGAAGTGGTGAAATTATATCTTGAGAATAAAAATAATATATCTATCAAAATATCTGGAGGGAGGCTAAGATTTTTCATGGTCTAAAATTTGTCTATAATCAAACGAAATCCACCACTTTTTGTATTTCCTTTAAAATCAATGAGTTTTTGAATACACTCAAACTTTGTTTGACTTCTAAAAAGTCATAATTGAATACACCTAGATTTCGATGTATTTTTTTAAAAGTCAATTGAAATCTGAATTGAATACACCCAAACTTTGACAAACTCTTTTAAAATCTTAATTGAATACACCCCCCTAAAACTCTAGAAACTCTGATGGATAATCCGTTCAAAATACCAAAATAACCCTTTTAAAAAAACTCTAATGGTATTATTATAATTTTTAGTTTTCCAAGACTTGTATGATATATTTGGAAAACCTAAAAATTATAATTCAACCATCATAGTTTTTTTCTTTTAAAAATCATAATACAAGGATAATAATAATATTATATTTCACACATCATTCAAATAATACAGTTGGTCCTTTTTGGTTTTTTTCTTCAATTTATAGGTTTTAGAGTTTATATATAAAATCGTGGCTTAAATGTTAAAATGGTCCTTGTGTTTTACCCATTCGGCCGATTTAGTCCATGTGTTTTCAATTTGGCTAATTTAGTCCCTGTGTTCACATATGTTAGTCAATGTATGACAATCTGTCAAATAGACGTTAAAATGGACATGTGCATCGCACGTAAGTGGACATAAAGGTATTTTAACACATAAACCGCGACTCTATTCCTTGGCACCAATGACAACTGCGTAGTTTGCGTTCATGAGAATTGAGGGATGTACTTGGGAACAAGTTCATGTGAATATGTAATTAGAACATATGAAGTTCTCTTAAAGTTCTTTCTTGATCTATTTATTAGATTGATTCTATTAAAGTTCTTTCTTGAACAAATTAAGGACCTCACACAATACCAAATACCAGTCATCACTATCACACAAACAGAGCACTGTTGACAAGCCAAGTTGATCCAGGGACGACCTTCAGTGCCCACCAATTCTTTAGTTTTTTTTTTTTTTTTTTTATATATTTTTTTACAGTGGACGTTTCATTTCATGCCAGCTTTTTCCTGAACTTTACAAATCAATTAGTGCTGACGAACAATTTTTGATAGATATGTAAAAATGTATTAGATCCAATATACCCAGGGTGCAAAAATTGTGGCTTCAAATAGAACTTGGCATAGATTCACCTCTTTGAAGCCTTTACTAAGAAGAAAACTTGAAGCTTGGTGGTCATCATCTCTTGAACTCTATAAATTCAAACGTTGGGGTGGTTTTGGTTTTGAAATCTCTACCTGGTTTTCGGTTTTGAATACTCACCTGGGTTGTTTGAACCTCTATCATATTCGATTAGTCTGCTTGCTATCTTTATGCAGACTCACATGATTGACATGCAAGGGAATTGATTGAATTTGAAACCCCAAATTCTCATGAACATAGTTGTTTGTCAGAGAATTTGGGGTTTCAAAGCTCGGGACTCTGATTGAATTTGATAGTTAGAGTCGTGAGCGTTTGAGTGTTTTGGTTTATGTGTTAAAGTACCTTTATGCCCACTCACGTGCGATGTACATGTCCATTTTAACGTCTATTTGACAGATTGTCCTATATTGGCTAACGGATGTAAACACAGGGACTAAATTAGCCAAATTGAATACACAGGGACTAAATTGGCCGAATGGATAAAACACATAGACCATTTTGACATTTAAGCCTAAAATCATTGCAACAAATGGGGTTTATTACAAATTTCCCAAAATAAATCATATATAATTTGGAAATTGTACTAATGCATCATGATCCTTTCTTAAAGTTTTGCGTATGTTCCCTTTTTTTTTTTTTTGATAAGTTGTTTTTTCTTTATTAATTGTGAATTGATTAAATAAATCATATATCTTTTTTTTTGGTCGAAATCAAAGAATAAATCATATATCTTGGAAATTGTACTAATGCATCATGATCCATTCTTAACCTTCTCCATATGTTTATTTTTATTTTTTTTTGGATAGGTTGTTTTTTTTCTTTATTAATTGTAAATTGAACAAATAAATCACATATATTTTGGAAATTATACTAATGCCTCATGACCCTTTCTTAACCTTTTCCATCTGTTTCTTGTTTTATTAAGGTGTTTTTATTATTTATTAATTGTGAATTTATTAAATAAACTTTTGGATTAATTTAAACTTTTGAATTTATTTTAGAATTGTATCAGTGCTATTAATGGCACGCATATTCCAGCAATGGTAACGGAACATGATATAAGCAACTATTATAATCGTCACACAATAATATTAAAAAATATATTAGCAGCTTGCAACTTTGATTTGGAATTCATATATATTCTTAGTGGGTGGGAGAATTCAGCTCATGATTCAAGAGTGCTAACAAGAAGAAATGTACTTCAAGTCCCACAAGGTATATGTAATTATTTTATTTTTAGTTTACATTAGGTCATACATTGGATACTATGGTCTTGATTTTCTATACATTTAGTATATGTATTTTTTGTCAGGTACATATTTTTTAGTGGATTGTGGATTTCCAAATCGACGCCAATTTTTGGCTCTGTGTTGAGGTGTTAGATATCATCTCCAAGAGTTTGCTGGTCAAGGTCGTGACCGTGCAAACGAAGTTAAGTTGTTCAATTTTCGTCATGCTTCCTTGAGGAATGTAATCGAGAGGATATTTGGTATATGAAAATCATGATTCACAATTTTTAAGTCCACACCTCCATTCCCTTAACGGAGGTAGTGTTAGCTTGTGCTATTACTATACAACTTTCTTTGAAAGTAGTGTAATGAATTTCCCGTTGAACCGAATAACGAATCATCTTCATCTTCATTTTCATTATTATCGGTGAATAAAGGGGATCTTAAACCAATTTTCCAAACCCAAGAACAAGAATGAGAAAATACTAATGAGTGTAGAGTTGGTGTAGCTTTGAATATGTAGAGAGATGGAGGGCACAATGATATTAATGGGAATCAAAGATAATATATATATTTTTTCATTTCGATAAAGTTTTTCAAAATTTTCTAGAATCCTAGCATGCCGCACAAAGGAAAATGACTGAACTCAATTCAAAGTTGTGCATATATTCACCAAAAAAAAAAAAGGAAAAAGAAGAAGATAGTACCATAGCAATTAGTGCAGATTGGACCGTGCGTTAGTGGGGCTTTTGCGTTGAGAAAAGGGTATCCAAAAAGTGGACTAAAAACAGATTTGCAGAATTGTACACACACGAGGGCAAGCTAGCTGTAGACCAATGCCATCCTTTGTGATATTTTGGTGAATGTATGGTCATCGCTCGCTCACACAATAGCCTCCTTAATTTGCTGTAGCCTCCTTTGCGTGTAGACTCTGGCGGAGACTATACTTTCTTCTGATCGTTTTGGAATTCAATTTGGTTTCCCCTTGTTGGCTTCCAACATCATCATCATCCCTCATTTTCGACCTCAAATTTATTCTCATGGATTCTTCTAACTTCAACACAAATAATAAGCAGATAAATAAAAGTCTGTAAAAGCAAAAAATTAGTAACAGTGAAACTGGAATGAAAGCAAACGCCTCCTCAAACCAACAAGCATTACCAAAATGGTAAGTTTGCTGTTGATGTCTGTTTATCTTTTGTCTCTCATCATCTTAATCAATATCATCTCTCTTCCTCAACCATCACTGGCCCTGTCCTCCTGTAACGGCGCATGCGCAACCCTCGACGACTGCGATGGTCAGCTCATCTGCATCAACCGCAAGTGCAAAGACGACCCCGATGTTGGGACTCACATATGCAGTAAACCGCCGCCACCACCTCCCATAACCGCCGGAGGTTGCAATCCCTCGGGAACTCTCCATTGCAATAACATATCATACCCTACATACACATGCTCCCCGCCAGTAACTTCATCCACCATAGCCAAACTTAATATCAACGACTTCAGCAAAGGCGGGGACGGAGGAGGAGCAGCCGAGTGCGACGAGCAATACCATCAAAACACTGAGCGGATCGTGGGACTTTCCACTGGGTGGTACAATGGCGGGAAGATGTGCGGGAGGATGATAATAATTACGGCTGGCAACGGGAGGAGTGTGACGGCGAAAGTGGTGGACGAATGCGATTCGCGTGCAGGATGTGATGCAGAACAAGCAGGGCAGCCGCCGTGTGAGAACAATGTTGTTGTAGCCTCTGAGGCTGTTTGGAAAGCATTGCAACTAGACGTACAAGGAGAGGGTGTTCAGGTCACTTGGTCCATGCATAGCAACTGCAGCGAAGCTATTAACTGCGGTGGCATTGGAGGCCTCTCGTACCCGTTTTGGGGAGTAAACCGAGCTAGTTACTGTGGCCTGCCCGGGTTCGAGGTGGCATGCCTAGACAATGTCCCGGTGATCAACATGTCGAATATCAACTACAGAATTCTTAAAACCAACTCCAGTCGCGCTCCTCCTTCTGTTACAGTTGCTAGGCAGGACTATTGGAAAACTATCTGTCCTCCGAGTTTTGTTAACACCAGCATCAACTCGTCCATGTTTCATTATACTTCCTCTGGGTTTACAAACCTGACCTTGTACTACGGGTGCAATACAAGTACAAGTAAAACAACTACCACTCCAGAGCTTACTTCTACTTCCCAAGTTTGCAGTAGAAGAAACAGCGGTAACATCACCGTTTCGTATGTCACGCCAAGTCCCCGAGTTGATCCAGTTGCTCCCGGGGCCTGTAAAAATCGGGTCATTGTTCTGGTTTCTACAACAGCTGCTGCAGCTCTAGAGGCCAACCAAACCGCTATCCAAGACGCGGTAGATGGGGGCTTTGAATTGGAATTGCAGATTCATACTGATCAATGCAACACTTGTGTGCAATCGGGAGGGAAGTGTGGGCTTAACACTACTTCTGGTGGATTCAGTTGCTTTTGCCAAGATAATCGGGCCTATGCAACCAGATGTAATATCACAACAAATATTTCAAATCCACCACCACCCAGACCAAAAGGTATGTCTGTTCCTTCCGTTGTCATTCCATTATAAATTACAGACTATTTTTTTTGGTGAAATATAAATTACAGACTATTAATTAGGAAGATGCTAGAAGTTTTTTGTGTCATTGAAATTTCAGGATTGGTGGCATCCACACTTTTTTTTTTATTACATCGATCCGAGATAGCTGATTAGGCTCGTCTGATAAAACCCGGGTCCGAAATTGGGAATTATATGTGCTATATATTATAGCCAATTATCTGCAGAAACAGAAAATGGAAACTGCTGAACTGAACCTCACAGAAACAAGAAAAGAGATATTGCTGCTATGAATTTCAGCAATTGAACATCTTTGGACAGAAAATTTTGTAAACCAATTGAACCTTAAACCCTTAAGACTGGTCATGTTTTTGTCATTTTGATCCTTTGGTACGTACATCAAATTGGAAGTCTTGATGTTGCCAGTCAACACTTTGCAGTATTATATGCTCCAAGCAGCCTAATAAATACACCTACCAGACATCCGTACAATCCCATCGACATCGGTTCTTAAGATGCTAAAAACTTGAGTCCACCTTTGTTGACTTTGATCATTCTACTTGGGTTGTAGTCAGTTGGCGTCATAAATGGATATTATAAATAACTCAAACTTTTATCTAAATATTTCATCATCCCAAATTAAAAGCAAAAAAAATCAAGAGTTACACAAAAAACAGCTAGAGACCATTGAATTGAAGTCAATACCAGTTAAGCATAACCTCCGCCCTTTCATTCCGCACCATATGTCGATTTGCTCCTCGGTGTAATATCTTTTCCTATTTGCTGCACTTGCATACTGAAACAAGAAAGCATAAAACTAAAGTATTAAGTTTATAAAATTTACCAACTAGGAAACCCAAGAAACAAGGAAAATTCCACACCTTATAAATGCATACAGAAAGATTATTATTCAAACTGTGCACTGCACATCAAGGTGCCAAGAGGCAGCAAGTAAGTCCCATTAAATCCGCATCTTTTTCAATGAGGGAGTGGTAGCATAAGTGGGACGATGATGAAGAAAGGGAGAGCAGAGGAATAGCCAATAGGCATCACTACTTCATTGTGTTGATGCTATGTATACACAAAAGACATCACTGGTTTGAAGCAGCGAAGTTTTTAAAGATATAAGAATCATGTCATTTAAGTTTTCGTTGTCTAATGTCATAATGGCAAAGATTATGCATAAGCAATGTTGTCGGATACCAAATTTTAGTAGTGCACTGAACCTAACCTCAACAGCCACCCACCGAGCTTACGATAAACCACAATCTTTAAGATGAAAAGTGAACACATGCTTGGTTACAGTGTTCATTTTTTGTTTTCAGAAAGATGAAAGCAAGTTTTCAAAATAATTGTGATTTTTTTAAAAAAAAACAACTTTAAAAGGTTTTCAATTCTCAAATTTTTGTATTCATTTTTTGTTTGCCCCGATTTCTCATTCACTAATTCTGAAAAAAAAATTAAAAAAAAAAATATATATATATATATATATATAAGCTTATCATGATGAATATCGCATGCTTTAAATTGGTTCGAACTGCTTTTTCTATTTTTCCAAAGAGAAAAGAAAGAAAATGATGCAGTTGAAGAAGCACATGGTACACCATCCGAAGAACTCTTATGATTTAACCTTTTTTTCTGTGCAGGTTCAAATTCAAAGGCTAAATATGAAATAGGTACGTATGTATATGTTAAATTGCAAATACCAGAAGTTTTCTTTTTTGTTCAAAGAAATGCCAGAAGTTTCAATCTTTGCTTTCTTTCACAAATCAATGAAATGCATAACTTAAGGAATTTTTCAAAATAGGCATTTCGGCTGGAGTTTCGGGGATCTTCATAATCATTGCTTGCATTGTATGCATATCAAGGAAAAGAATATCAGGTTTCTTCAAGAAAGATATAAGGGATGAGTTTGATGTTGAAGCATTTATAAGGAACTATGGCTCTCTTACTCCAAAACGGTATAGTTATGCAGATATCAAGAAAATGACAGACTCATTCAAAGATAAAATAGGTAAAGGTGGATTTGGAACCGTGTACAAAGGCAGGCTGCCGGATGGCCTTGTCGTGGCGGTGAAAGTCCTAAGCGAGTCCAAGGGTAATGCAGAAGACTTTATTAATGAAGTTGCTAGCATTGGTAGAACCTCCCATGTCAACATTGTCACTCTTTCTGGATTCTGTTATGAGAGGGAGAAAAGAGCTTTGATTTATGAATTCATGCCCAATGGATCTCTAGATTTGTTCATACATAAGCAAGGATCTGAAGCAAAATGTCGCTTGGAATGGAAAACACTATCTGAAATTGCTGTTGGCATTGCGCGAGGACTAGAATACTTACATCGTGGATGTAACACTAGAATTCTGCATTTTGACATCAAGCCGCAGAACATTCTTTTGGATAAAGATTTTTGCCCGAAAATCGCTGATTTCGGGCTTGCCAAACTATGCAAAACGAAGGAGAGTATTGTATCCATGATGGGGTTAAGAGGAACTGCAGGGTACATTGCACCAGAAGTGTTTAGCCGGAACTTTGGAGGCGTATCTCACAAGTCTGATGTGTACAGCTACGGCATGTTGGTACTTGAAATGGTTGGAGCAAGAAAGAATTTGGATTCGGAAGCGTCCCATACCAGTGAATTGTTTCCACATTACGTTTATAAAGATCTAGAGCTAGACAATGATGAGAATGCTTTTGGGGCAATCACAGAGGAGGAAAAAGAAATAGCAAGAAAGATGGTAATAATAAGTATGTGGTGCATTCAGACAAATCCTTCTGATCGGCCATCAATGAGCAAAGTAGTAGAGATGTTGGAAGGACCCCTTCATGCATTGCAAATTGCACCTAAGCCTTTCTTGTTTTCTCCTACAATTGCTGCACAAGACTCTACGATCACATCCCAACCAGCTGAAATAGATACTAAGGCAATTTTGTTTCATGAGCAGATCTCTGGTAATTAGGAAATTCTAGCTGAATTATTGTAACATAGTTTCGTTATCTTAAATGAGATAGTTTTCATTATCCAAGTATACTATATATTCTATGGCCAAACTTGGTTTTCATGGATCAGATCTTTTTCAAGTTTGCTTCCAACCAGTCGTTCTGTCTTCTCGATGAAGCGCTCTGTTTTGCCTAGTGCCTGCTATGTTTTGTGTTCTGCAAAGATTATATAGTGTCGAAAAAAACTGATCCTGGGATTAAAGTATAAAAATTTATGTTGAATGTTTTGGATTTTCGTCATTCGACATGAAGCAAACCAAAAAAGGTAGTCACCTTCTAATTTGATTAATTGAGCTAATCGGCTGTTACCTTCAATGTGAGGTAGCATCAGCAATTGAGTCAAAATAACTGTAGTTAAATACCGTGATCCTTCTAGAGAAGAGGATTTATCTTAGCTTCTGTTAGTCTTCTCCGTTGCAGGTTCCATTCAAAACTAACTGAAAGAAGATTTCAAAGTCATTTCCATGGGAAAAGGAAGCCATTCAATTCAAACATGTTTGTCTCAAACTAACAAGAAAAGAAAAACAAAAAAAATGTACATATACGTGGGAAAAGGAAGCCATTCAATTAATTTCCAGACGTCACTGTAGAGAGAATTTCTACACAAATGACACTTGGACGAACCAGCTTCATCAATTTTCCAGACGTCACCGGTTGTTCCCCCACTGCCTCAAAACCGGCCATGTCAACACTGAACTATATTTTTACTTAAAAATCATACGGGCTCGTAATCACGCATACTTCTAATTGTCCCCAAATCATATTAATCCAAATAAACTCCGAAAAAAAAAATTCCAAAATTTCTATCACTAAGGGCTTATTGGTCAAAGCACGCTAGAATGCAATTAAATAAATGAAAACTCGAGAAAGGTCGTGACAAAAAAACTTGTGCTTGAACTCATGTTTTGACTTTGTAAGCCTCCGTTGCCATAATTATGATTATACATGGTATTTTTGTTCAAATGATCTTTGCAAACTCAAGTTAGATTGACTTTCCCCCAAGGGAAGTGAGTAGAATCCTAGTTTGGACATGTTCAAGATGTCATCCCTATTTTGGAACAAGCTTGGAGAAGGGGTTAAGAGCCTATGTAGGGCATAAGATCTTTAAGCTTAGATTTTCTCATAGAATTTGAGTTACAAACAGTTATATTTCTAACTTCTACCTAAACAAGGTACATAAACTCTTCTCATTTGCAAGCTTATTGATGCAACGGTCGAAGGTTCGTTGGCCAGCACAATACTGATAACTTCTTAACCCCCAAATTTCTTTCGGATTTGCAAGATATTTTATGATATCTTTATTCAACCCTATCTTAATTCAAACCGATTTACATTTAAAAAAAAATTATTTATACAAATGAAAATGAAAAGTTTAAAAAACTAAATGGTTGAACCCATCTAGAATGACGGAACAACCAAATAACTTCCAATATTATTTAAAAGTACATTTTTCAATATTACTAGCACAAATTTCGTTAATTGTAGTAATAGGGGTAAGAAGACACAAGAATCATCACTTCAACACTATAATGAGAATATTAGAGATTTCCAACAGCCTCTTCAACCACTTTGGGATGCTCAAATAGGTGAGCCACATCAGAAAAATTCCCTCCAACAGCCTCTTCAACATCAGTCATCAAATCTGCAACCTCATTCTCTCTCTTCAAAACTGGTAAGTTGACCTTGCCTCTTCAAAACATTTATTTTATTTTGGGAGAACCAAAATCATGTCAAAAGGCTAAAAACATTTATTTATTTTTTATGGGTTTGATGTAAATTTCATAAATATTATCTTAAAAAAAAGAATGTTATTAATTATTTCAAATGTTATTAATTATTATTGTTTTAAGTCAAATATTGTATTAATTGAATTGAAGAGACTGATGAGGCACAAAATATTAAAGTAGCAAATAAGGCTCTTCAAATTGCCACGTAGGTCAACAAACTTCAATTTGAAGAGTTTTTTTTGCTACCACTGTTGGAGATGCTCTTATAGTATCCTTGATTGTGTCCAGGATTGACTTTCTCAAAGAACCCATTTTTCAAAACAAACAATGCCTAGAAAAATTGGTAATATTCAAATCTAATACAACAGGCCGGCCCTGAGCCTGGACACGGAGGGTGACAGCCATGGACCACTACTTAAAGGGCCCCAAAATTTTATATATATATACTGGCCTACATATAAAATAAAACAGAATACTATAATTTTAGATTAACTACATAAAATTAAAAAAATTAAAAAAACTCCTGTCAGATGCAACAAACACAGGACGCATGAATAAAACAGTTCTTTTACCAAAGCAACATCCAATTAAAAGGGCCCCAATATTCAATACACCAATCAAACTTGGTAAAGCAAAGTTACTTTAAATAAAAAACTAATTAAATTAAGTTAGCCAACACGCTTTCTGTTTCCAAGAAAAGCATGCTTACTCCTTTCCAAGCCATGGTAATATTATCAGATTTTTTAATTCTCAAAATACAATCAATCAAAAGATTTGCAACAATGACTTTTTAAAAATAAATTATTACATATTTGCATAAATCAGGTGGAGAGTAGAGTTCCTATAAGCATAAAACATGTTTTATTGCTCTTTATTTACTGTTTAAATTTAATTTTTAGATTCGTGGTACTTTGGTTTATTGATTGTGTTTTGTGCATTTTGTTCATTTACTGTCTTTTTTACTTTCTATTGCAGTAGAAAAATGTTTCTTAAGAAACATGAGTCTGGAAGTCAAAAAAGAAATAAAAGGAAAAAAATATAAATAATTATTCAAACTCAAAAGGGTGCTCTTGATGAGTTTTTTTAAAAACCAATTCGTCAATTGAAGATTCAGTCGATGCTTTAGAAGGGCATTTGTTGAAAGAGGTTTTTTCAAAACAAAAATTGATAATGATTTTGCTTCTCAAAATACTAGAAGATCAAGATTATTTCAATGATTGTTTTGTATTTTTTATGTTGCTGATTTTGTTTTTGGTTTGTAGTTGGTGCCGTAGAAGCAAACAAAGCTATTTGGGTGTAACGAGTAATATGAACTTGATAACTTTTTTTTGTTACATTTGATTATGAACCTAAATATGATTTTTCATGTACTTTGTCTTTGTTATTTCAATGGAATTACTTCCTTTATGCCAAAGTGACGCAGCACAAGAAAGTAGGTTTTCAAGCGAAAACCCTAGAGAATGAAAATCTGCACTACTACAAAAATCGAAATAGACGTCGGTAAAACAACGACGGACAAAATCAATACCATCGTTGAATTTTAAACGATGACGGTAATATAAAAACCGACGTGGATCAGAAACTAAAACACCTAAAAATGGAAATTCATTTGGGTATTTTTAAAACACGACGCATGAAACTTTAAAAGCGTCGTCTTATGAAACATGCCATTCCGATAAGAAAACAGATAACAAATAAACAACGACGGTATGTGTAAATATACCGACGTAGTAATTATAGACGACGTTTTACATATAATACCGCCGTTTTGAACATCAAATAAACACGACGGTAATTTTATTCTTAACAGACGTATCAAGTACTATTTAATACGACTGTAAGTTTATAATTACCGTCATGTAAAGTTAAATAACCACAGCTACAATACATAGAGAACGCCGTCTAATTTAAAAAATATCCACGTCTGTCTTTTATTATTTTCCGACGTATTACTCTTTACACTACGACGGTTCTTATAAATAAAAGGTGGTGGTAAATTGTCACGACGTCGTCATAATATAATATGGCGTCGTGGTTTGTCAGATAATACGGCAGTTCTTCGTGTCGTGTTTTCGATGCCTCATGGATGATTCAATGACACAATTTTCCATAACACGTCGTCTGATGATAAATTAAACGAAAAAAACGATACTGAGAAAGAAAATCGTACCAACAACATCCAAACTATTTTCAGAAAGGCAGTATTTTGAAAATTGGTGATGCCCAAAGGATCTTTCTAAACCAAACTAGGACCTGCAGATAGGTGAGAGAGAGCCATGGCAAATTTTAATTTTTCGAAAATTAACGATGTGTGCGTTTTGGTCATCTGAGATTCTCCAAATCGCATACATCGTTAACATCATTTTGGTGCCTCCAAATCGCATGTGAGAGAGATCCAAGGCATGAAGTGAGGAATGGAAACTGTGTGAAAATAAAATTTGAAGAAATTATTTTTATTAACCACGTCGGTTCCATTATAAATCGTGACGTTTAATCCTAAACAATCAACGGCGGATAATATAATACTACTGTCATATAGAGTTGTAGTAACCACGCCGTTTTCCTTCAATGAGAGTCATATTAATTTGTTTATACGTCGGCGACTATTTGTAAACCGTCGTTTTAAGTTTTTTGTTATAAGATATTTTTGGTGCTTTGGTATCTACGTCAGTATCTTATAAATAAGGTCGTGTTATTTAATGTATACCACGTCATTTTTTTATAAATAGCGTCGTCTTATATAACATTTCGACAATATTTAAATATTTTGCATGACCTACTAAAGTTTCACTGTTTCGAATACCGAGAAAAAATTTCACACTCCTCTCGTTTATCCTTCCCAAGGCGCCACTCTTCGTCTTCGTCCCTGTCTGAAACTAATCGTCTTCCCATTCTTCGTCTTCGTCCCTGACCAGAAAATACCACTTCAAAGACGAGAAAACCCAAGAAAACTTTCGTTGCAAGAAAAAGGTAACCATTTCTTCTTTCTCTGGTCCTCGTACTTTTTTAAACGAGTAATATGTTTTATCTTTTTAAATCTTTATATGTTTTTTTCTTTTGAAATCATTTTCATTTTTCAAATTTACGTACAAAGAAGGAAAGGGTATCGTACCAATACCTTGTTTTTTGAATCATTAATAAGACGACGGTGCCGTCTTATTTGAGTCGTTTGAAGTATAGAATGACGACGGTAATTAAATAACGACGTCATAAAATAAATATTACCGTCGTTTTTATGCTTGAAAATTCTGAAATATTATCATTTCCATGTTTTGTTTCTCAATAGCAATAGATGAAAATCATTATAAGTGTTAGTTTTGTAATTCATTTACTTTTTTCCAATTTGATATTATATAAAGAAAAAAAAATTAGAACTGAAACAATAATCTGCTTTTTGTGGTTCATATTAATAAGACGACGGTAACTGATTATTTACGTCATTTTATTAATTAAACCACTGCTGTAATTAACTACGGAGGTGATAAAACTGTAATAACGTCGGTGGTTAGTATATAGCGTCGTGTGAAACTAAATACTACGACTTGTTTTAAACTTACCGCCGTTTTTAGTATTGGAAAATATGAAATATTTTCAATTTAAGTTTGCTTCCTTAATTTCAGTCTTGAAAATAATTATATTTTTTGTTCATATAATTATTTTACTTTTGTTCATTTTCAATAAACATGCACACATATTTTTTCCAACTTGAATAAATATACTAAGTTTTTTGAGTTCATATCAATAAGACGACGGTGACATATTTTTTACGTCGTTTGACGTCGTCTGATGGGTTTATCCACGTCGATAAATAACTACCGACGTGATAAATTTAAATTACGTCAGTAGTTATTATATAGCGTCGTTTGAGATTAAATACTACGTCGTATTATTAAAATTACCGTCGTGTTTAGTATTTTATAATCTGAAATAATTTCACTTGCAGGTTTGATTTATTTGTAAACATGGTTTCTCAATCTCAAGGTAAGGCTTCTAGCTTGAGCAAAAAGAAAGCTACCTTGGAAAAGAATCAAGGTAAGGATCTTGAAGTTGCAAAATCTACAACCAAATCCTCTAAGAAGATGAAGTTTGTATCTTCTGCTGAGAAAGCTTCAGACAGCACGACTACTTTGGTTGAGGAACCAAAGTCAGGCCGTGGTATAACCACAATGCCCCGTGTTGTGAAGAGAAAGTTTCAGAAAATCAAGCTAGTGATTGAGTACAACAAAAAGGGTCAACCATATGGCCTTGCACATAAGGAGATGTAGTCCTACATTGGTGTCTTGACACGCTCCAGAGTCCCACTTTCTGACCTTAAATGGAAAAAAGTGGACAACGATGTAAAAGAGCAGATTTGGGAAGCCATTGACATGGCTTTTGTTGTAGGCAAGGGGGGCAAGGACATGGTCTTATCTTATGCTGGTAAGAAATGGAAGGATTTCAAGTCTACACTAACTAGGCAGCATATCTTTCCATTCATCAATAAGAAGGAGAAGTTAAATGAACCCCCTAAACTATATCCATTCATAGTGAAAGCACAGTGGGATGCCTTTGTAGCTTCAAGGTTATCCAAAGAATTTGAGGCTGTGCATACTGAACAAAAAGAGAGGAGGGAGAAATGCGAGTACAATCATCGGTTGTCTCGACGAGGATATGTTGGTTTGGAGGAGAGTTTGGAGGAAACCATGCCCGGGGTAGAAATCGATCGATCTACCTTATGGAAGAAGCCAGAGAAGACAAACACGGTAACTTTCCTGATCCAAAGGTTGCATACAAAGCAAAATTAATTGTAAGCTTCTAAATTTAGACAATTTCTGTTTTAAATTTGTATTGATAGGATTTTTAGTACCTGCAAAAATAGGGTTAAAATCCCATAAAATACTTGCAAGAATACAAGGTTATTGTCGTATAGATGCTCATGCAAGGTCGATCTCCTCAGGGACTATTAAGCAATTTATGTAAAAACGGTTTCCAATTAACTAAAATTAAAAGTAGAGAAAGTTGATTTGATTTTGAATTTGTTAAAGCTAAAAATGAATTTAATTAAAAACACAATTAAAGAAACGAGTTTTAGATATCAATTTATAAAAGTACTAGGGTTCCACCGTCACCTAGCAATCCTATGAATTTTTACCAATTACTTATGAATTTCAACATATATGCTTTGAAGGTTAGGTTTTCCTAATGTATATTCTACTTGGAACCTCCAACATAGAACGTATATCTAACATGCAACCCGTCCGGACGTTCGGATCAAATCTGAACACGAAAGACTCATTACGTTTTGTGAAAACCCTTTGAAAAACCATGCAACCCTTAAGAGCGTGGTGTTCGCCTTAAGTGAACTTATAATTATTAATCACAAGAAGCCAGCGTCAATTCCAGGGAACCTTCCGACCAAAATTGCATCAAATTACTTTTCTAAATATCCTAATGGTGATCAGGCATCAAGACAAGTAGATAGTTTAAAACAGTGATCAACAATTCAAAGTATGCATGCAATCAATCATAAGCAATTAAATAAAAGTCACATATTCATGCTAAGGCTAAGGTTTCACCCTAGCAAAAGGAAATTAGTTACGCATAATTATAATTGAAATCATAGAAAAAGATTGAATACACCTTGAAGTTGAAGATCTTCAAGAACCCTTGTCGCGTTTTAGAAGTAAAAAGAAGATAGAATAGCCTCCTAAAATTGTTGTGAAGAAGCACTTAAATACTAACTAAAACCTAGCTGCCCAATGTAGCTTTTCTTTTCCCACAAGGAAACTAATTAAAATAAAGTAATACTAGGAAGTAAAATCCAAATAGGATTATGGAAATTCGCTCAAAATCTGCCCAGCCACGTTCTGGGCTCAAATCTGCTCCAAATCAGGCCCAAGATAGCTTGTTTTGAAGATAAAAATATTCTGAACACATCTCCAGAAGGTCACGAACCCATCCGAGGTCATTTTGGGCTCCAAAAATGCAGAAAAGCCTAAAACGTCACTTTTCCAGCACAGCGCACTGCTCCTTTAAATGACTGCCAGAAAATAATCGCTAGGTGGAAAAATCTGAAATTTTGATACGCTCACGCTAAGTGACTCACGAACGTCCTCCAACTAGAATTACTCCAAAATTCATCCATTTGATTATGTTTTGCTCCAGCTGAAGTCGAAAGTCCTATATTGCAAATATAATTCAAAGTATCAAAATTCTTCCAAAATATTAACCAAAATGTATTAAGAATGGGGTTAAATATATAATATAAAATATGCCCATCATGTATTAAACTGCATTTAATTTTTAATTAGACTTGCATGTGGATCTGACTTCCTGTTTTTGTTGACTTTAATGTGTCTTTGTGTTAGGATGAATAGCAACAAAAAGTCTCTAAAGGCACTCTTACTGTATCGGGAAGCAATGATGTGTTGACTATGACTTTGGGTCCTGAGCATCCAGGGAGAGTTATAGCTGAAGGGGCTGGGGTTTCCACTTTGAAATACTTCAATTTACCTAGACAACAGAGGGTAAAGTTTGAAGATAAATTCGAAGATCGTCTCAGAATTATTGTTAGAGAAGAGCAACTGAAGATGGAGGCTAGAACACAACAATTGGTAGCAGCTGAGAGGGAGAATATACTGAATCAAGTGCGCCAACTACTTCCCAATTTTGATGCCACCATGATCAAACAGTCAACTCCCCCATTTCCAATCCAAGGTCAAGAGCAAAGTCCCAAAAATCCAATGTTCGACAAAGCAAGCTGCTATGGGGCAATTGGTGTGAAAGCCATCAATTTTGAGGATGAAAATAACAATGCTGAACAAGCTGTGGACGAAAAAATGGTAAGTTACCTCGATTTTAAATTTCTCTGTTTCTTAATTTTATTTAGACGTCGTTATTTTTCGTTACAGTCGTTATAAATGTTATACAACGACGGTTATTAGTTCTCGACGTTTTAAATTACACACCACGTCACATTTTTGAAAAAACCATCGTTGAGGTAGAAATTCCACGACGGTATAGAGGGTGACCTATTTAGTTTACTTGTATCACAAGCTTTCTTCACTTACGTGATCCCACTATCTCTCTCTCTCTCTCTCTCTCTCTCTCTCTCTCTCTCTCTGTCACTTTAATTTTCTCTGCAATTGATTTTATCTGTATTTCTGCTAAGCATGTGGATAAATATGAAATTTGTTATTCTGTGAATTTGTATAATAGGTAAGTACTTTGCGTCGTAATTATAATATACCACGTCGGTTTTAAGTTACCGTCATCTGTAATGTAATATAACGTCAGTTTATTTTAAGAATCGACGTCTGTATATAATTACCACGACGGTTTTGTGTGTTCAGGTAATTATTTTTTAAACATCTATCTTTCTGTATTTTTAAAACAGAAGGCCAAGGTCATGGAGGTTCCTGAGAAGGAACAACAAGTGGGAGACATGCCTTATTCTCTACAAGCCCTTTGTGCTTATGCTGAGACGACATTGAGGGTTCATGATAGGATTATGACCTTCAAAATTGAGAAGGAAGTGTTTGGAATTGATCGTGAAACCTTCATCTTGCCTGAAGATATTAGTCAATTTGTAGCAATGGAAGAAGTTGGAGCCACTGTCATTGGCAGTATACATGAGGTAATTGTCCTTATCAAATTTTCATTTTAAACTTTGATTTCTTTAAAAAGGAATAACTCATTGGATCATTTCATATATTTAGGTGCCTATTTGAGACATTGAAAGCTTCAAATATGTTGAACATGGTTGGCCTTGTGGACCCCGCTCAAGTTAGTGCTAACTCTGGCTCATTAACTCAAAGATCACGTTCGTTAGCTACTAGACTTCAAAGGACAGAGGGGGAATAGATTTTCTTGATGCCTTACAATCCAGGGTTAGTCCCCTTAACAAGATTTTCTTTGTATGATGCAGTGTATATAAAAGTGTTTAACCTTTATGTTTTTTTTGTGTGTGTAGCTTTCATTGGGTCTTGTTCATTGTGAGAGCAAAGAGAGAGATTGTTTATTTTCTGGATCCACTGCCAAACCGAATGATTGATGACGAGTGCAAAAACATGGTGAACACGTAAGTTGATTTACTCATATGTGTTTGTATAGCAAGCTTTCTTCACTTACGTGATCCCACTATTTCTCTCTCTCTCTCTCTCTCTCTTTGTCACTCTAATTTTCTCTGCAATTGATTATATCTGTACTTCTGCTAAGCATGTGGATAAATATGAAATTTGTTATTCTGTGAATTTGTAAAAAAAGGTAAGTATTTTGCGTCGTAATTATAATATACCACGTCGGTTTTAAGTTACCGTCTTCTGTAATGTCATATAACGTTAGTTTATTTTAAGAACCGACGTCTGTATATAATTACCACGACGGTTTTGTGTGTTCAGGTAATTATTTTTTAAGCATCTATCTTTCTGTATTTTCAATAACACTTCGTTGCCTTGAAACAATGCTATCAAAACCTATAATTCCCACATAGGCAGGCACGGCAGGAAAGCACAAATTTGGAAAACTCTAAAAGGAACTCCAAAGCAACCAAGCAATGTAGAGTGTGGGTACTATGTAATGCACTTTATGAAAGACATCATTGAGGATCCTGCACTAGAATTTGAGAAGAAGGTAAAAGGAAAAATTACATATTTTAATTTCTGTGGTTTTGTAATTTACCACGTCGGTAAATGAAAAAACCGTCATTATATTACCATACTACGACGGTTTTACCCTATCGACAACCCTCGCAGAAGTTGTTGACAGCGCTCGACATCCATCGACATTTAACATTTTATTTTTTTATTTTTTTATGGCTTGCAGTTTGCTGAGGGAAAAGATCAATCACCATACCCCCAAGAAGCCATTGATGAAGTCAGGAAGGAATGGGCAGAATTTGTAAGCCTTCATATGGATTAGGGGAATTGGACAAAAATTAATCACAAGAATTAACAATTTTTGTAAATATTTTGGTTATAATTTACATGTTATTTTTAGTATGAATTAAAAATTTGTATAAAATTATCAAATCACAAGAATTTTTTTTAAAATAAACACGACGGTACATATCCAAAATGACATGTATACAATCAAAACACGTCGGTACGTATCTGAAATAACATGTATACAAATATAACATAGCGCTATATTAAAAAAAACGTTATTATTTTCATTCCAATAGACGTCAAAAGATATTAAAACGTCGATATATACAACAATAACGACGTCTAAAGATATTAAAACGTCGGTAAATACAACGGCGAAATTTTCCTTACCACCGACGTCTAAAGGTATTAAAACGGCGATATATACAAAAATAATGCTGTATAAAGTTATACTTAACACGTCGGTAAATACAACGGCGAAATTTTCCCACCCACGGACGTCTAAAGATATTAATACGTCGGTATATATAAAAACAATGACATTTAAAATTTTAATTAAAACGGCGATATTTTCCTTCCCACCGTCGTGTAAAGAACGTAATACGGCGTCTTTACAAAAATAGTGACGTTACAAGTTGTAATTAAAACGTCGGTACATACAACGGCTATATTTTCCTTTTCACCGACGTGTAAAGATATTACAACGTCGATTTATACAATATTAGATTTGTGACTATATACCACAGCGGTTATGAATTCATACCGACGTGGTTTTATTTTGATTTTAACCAATTTTTTATTGAAATTATTTCATAATATTCGTAACAAATTTTAAAAAATTCCAAAAAATATACAGAAATTATTATGCACTCATTGATATATTTTCTTCCCACTAATGCTTTCAAAAATGTTATTTGAGTCATAAAATTTAAAATTGAATGCTTGACAAAAAAAATTATTGATAAATCACAACATCACTTGTAGTTTCATAACATATTCTTATGGCTTGTGTCATCCATGGGTGTGATAAATTCAAATATATTAAAAATATGTTTTTATCATTCTAGTACACAAGGCATTGTCATAAGGAGTCCGTAGCAATTTTCGGTTAATTTTTCTCATACTTTATTATTTTTTTATAATATTTTTAAAATTTATATAATTTAGGGTTTAGGGTTTATTGAAAAGACAACGGTTTCCTCATTTATTTTCGGGTTTAGACAAAACCACCCTAAATCCTTTTGTATTATTTTACTATTTTTTAATTTAAAATAATTTAGGGTTTAGGGTTTAGGGTTTAGCGTTTAATGTTTAGGGTTTAGGGTTAGGGTTTAGGGTATATTGAAACGACACCGGTTTTCTATTTTTTTTTCTTTCAATTCCACCCTTGCGACACGCGTTCGAATCCCAGAAACAGCAACACCAAACCTGGATTAAAAAAAAATTTGACGACAGGTTTGATGATTTTAACGACGTTAAATTACATTTAACACGTCGTATTTTATATATTTACCGTCGAGTTAAATACCATAGATTTTATCAATTAGACGTCCATCTTTATTACATAGCGGCGTAGAAGATGAAAACAACGGCACTATAAAAATAATAACCGTCGTTTAAAATTAAATACTTTAACGATGGTTTTATTTTGTTTCGTCGATGTTTAAAGAAGCGCGCAATCTGAAAATTTATGCTTGACCTAAAATTTTCAATTTTCGTTATAAGTGTTAAATATTTCGCTTTCTCTCTTCAACTCTAATTTTTAGTTGTGATATCCAGCCTCAGTCGAATCCAATAAGTTCAAACCCTAATTCTTCAACTCTAATTCTTAACCTATCAGCACTGCGCGTACCTGTAAGTTCGAACCCTAATCTCAGAAGCTTTTTTATTCATTGAATGATATTCTGTTCTGGGTTCTTAAGTACAAATGTAATATGACTTTGCTTTTTTATTCATTGAATGATATTCTATTATGGGTTTTAGATATATGTTGTGTGTCCTTTAGATATATGTTGTGCGTCCTTTAAATGTTCTTCAGATATGTGTTCTTAATCACTCTCTGTCGTGATGGGTCTTAATATTTGCATGCATTTCATAAAAATTCATTTGTTATGGGTCTTAATCATTTCTTCAGATACGTGTTATATTTATTTGGTTCTCAATTTGATCTTGGAAATGGAATGGCAATCGGAGATTTAATCTATTTTTTTAGCATACGTCGTTTTATGTAAAAAACCGTCGTCTGTATCTTATACTTGTTATTTAAATTTATATAATCTGCTTTGTTGTTCATTGCTTTTCTTTTGTAGCCTAAGACGACTGTTATTAAAAAAAACCGTCGTCTGTAACTCATATTACTTGCTTTTAAAATTTATATAATATTCTGTAGTGATATTCATTGCTTGTCTTTTTACTTTATTATATATAATATGGTATAGTGTCAGTGATGGATAAGTCATGGATGCATGCGGATAGAAGATCGAAGGCATATGAGTTAGGGGTGGAATCATTTTTGGATTTTGCTGTATGAAATCTTCTAACTACAACACATATTCATTGTCCATGTGTTAAATGTGGGAATTTTCGATTGTTTGGGGTTGGAATTATAAGGGACCACTTATACTTTAATGGAGTTGACCAAAGCTATAAGAATTGGACATTTCATGGAGAACCTTGGCAGTCAACTACTAATGCTAGTAGAAATGTGGATGAAGATGATAACCATAGTAGGTACAGTTTTGTTTCTGAAGAAATAGATATGGGTGATAATGATTTAGGCGATGTTGGATCCGATCCTTATAAGTTTGCCAATGTGATTGGGGATGGAGATCAACCCTTGTACCCTGGTTGTAGTAAGTACACCAAGTTGTCAGCATTAGTGAAGTTATATAATTTGAAAGCAAAACATGGGATGAGTGATGTCTGTTTTACAGAATTGTTGATACTTCAAGGAGATTTGCTTCCAGAAGAAAATACAATACATTCCTCTATGTATGAGGCAAAGAAGACTTTGTGTGCATTGGGGCTGAGTTATGAGAAAATCCATGCATGCCCCAATGACTGCATCTTGTATAGGAAGGATTATGAAGATTCAACTAATTGTCCTACTTGTGGTATCTCAAGGTGGAAGGAAGGCAAAGATTCAGTTTTGAAAGAGGATGTCCCAGCAAAGGTGGTGTGGTATTTTCCACCAATTCCAAGGTTTAAAAGGATGTTTCAATCAAGTAAGACATCTAAGAGTTTGACTTGGCATGCTGATAGAAAATCAATTAACGGTCAGATGTCTCATCCGGCGGATTCCCCGTCTTGAAAACTCGTTGATGATAAATGGCCCGAGTTTGGTAAAGAGCCGAGAAACTTGAGACTGGCCAGTTATCTAAGTAGCAGATACAGTTGCTAGCCAGTTATCTTAGTTACATATAATCTCCCACCATGGTTATGCATGAAACGAAAGTTCATGATGTTGACTTTATTGATTTCTGGTCCTAAACAACCCGAAAATGATATAGACGTCTACTTAGAGCCTTTGATTGATGATTTAAAATCTTTGTGGAATGGGATTAGAGGAGTGTATGATGCACACATAGGAGAATACTTTACACTCAGAGCTGCACTACTGTGGACAATAAATGATTTTCCCGCCTATGGAAACTTATCTGGTTGTGTCGTTAAAGGATATAAAGCTTGTCCAATATGCGGCGATGATACGCCTAGTCACAGGTTGAAAAATGGCCACAAAATCTGTTACATCGGGCATAGAAAATGGTTACCAACATATCATCCATATCGGAGGCAGCATGCAGCTTTTAATGGGAAACCTGAATATGACATGCCTCCAAAGCCATTAACCGGAGAAGAAGTGCTACAAAGGGTTGAAGGTATTAATTACAAATGGGGCTCGAAAAAAGAGGGAGGTGGAGGTGAAAATGATGGTGACATAGTTTGTTGGAAGAAGAAGTCAAAATTCTTTGATCTCGAGTATCAGAAATACATTCTTGTGAGGCATTCCCTCGATGTGATGCACATTGAGAAGAATATTTGCGATAGTATCATTGGTACGTTGTTGGAGATCCCTGAAAAAATAAAGATGGGATTGCTGCTCGTTTAGATTTATTGAACATGGGGGTCAAGACTGATTTGCAACCCGAGTATGGAGAAAGACGTACTCGCTTGCCTCCAGGGCCTTGGAATTTGTCAAGAGCAGAGAAGAGAACGGTTTGCAATTCTTTCTATGGTGTGAAGGTCCCTGAAGGTTATTCTTCAAACATAAAAAATCTTGTATCTTTACAAGATGCAAGACTTCTTGGCCTAAAATCACATGATTATCATACCTTGATGCAACAATTGCTCCATGTGGCAATTCGTTCTGTTTTGGAAAAGCCTGCAAGCTATGCAATAACTCGACTGTGCTTCTTCTTCAATTCTATATGTGCAAAGACCGTGGATGTTTCCTCGCTAGATAAGTTGGAAGAAGATGTAGTAGTTACTTTGTGTTTGCTTGAGAAATACTTTCTCCCTTCATTCTTCGATATCATAGTTCATCTAGTAGTACATCTTGTCAGAGAAGTTCATCTATGTGGGCCTGTTTATTTTAGATGGATGTATCCGTTCGAAAAATATATGAAAGTGCTAAAGGGGTATGTTCAGAACCGTAATCATCCTGAAGGTTGCATTGCTGAGTGCTATATAGCTGAAGAAGCTGTAGAGTTTTGCACCGAGCATTTATCTGATATTAGAACAATTGGAGTGCCATTAAACCAGAAGATGGGACTTTCAAAGCCACTATCAGGTTGCTCAGTGACTTTAGTTGATTGGGACCTTTTGAACCAGGCACATTTATATGTGTTGGAGAATACGGAGGAAGTCCAACCATATATCGAGTATGACTTTTAATCATTATGTTTTAAATCATTTCTTATGTTTCTCTTAAATACAAGGGACAATAATACTAGAATTTTCTGTGTCATGTAGGGAACATATGATCCACCTCAATACCACTTATCCAAAATATAAAAAGAGAACAAAGTGGCTACAAGATAAGCACAACAGCACTTTCATTCAATGGTTATGCTTTAAGGTATATGTTATTGAATAAAACATTGGAGTTTGATTTATTGTCATATCTATGTTGCATTGAATTAACATATGATTAATTTGCAGGTTCAAAGGGAAATCAATGAGAAAGAAAATAATGGCGTATCAGAAAATTTGAGGTGGCTAGCAAGTGGTCCAAGCATGACAGTGCAATCATATAAGAGCTATCTTATAGTGGAGTTTATTTACTTGCAAATACTATGCAAGTTGCTAGTGCCAAGGATAAAAACCCTATTGTCTCAAATATGGGTTTTTATGGTGTCATTCAAGATATTTGGGACCTTGACTACCAAAAGTTTACAATCCCAGTCTTTAGGTGTGATTGGATAGATAGCACTTCTGGTCTTGTAGTCGACGAACTCGGATTTACCCTTGTAGATCTTAGTAAAATTGGACATAGGGATGACCAATTTGTTTTGGCTTCTCAAGTCAAAAAAGTTTTTTTTGTTGACGACCCAATGCATCATAGTTGGTCGGTAGTGTTATCAATGCCTAATAGAGAATATAACGATGTTATTGTTGATGATGTCTTAGGTGATGTGAGAATTGAGTGTGAGCCATTTACTAGAGGGATGCCAAATGTTGACACATTTGATGAACTAGCCCGTGAGTTTGGGAGTGAAAATATTCGAGATGGGTGTGAAGATATATGGATTGAATGATGCTTGTGATTTATGACATTATTTATGCCCTAAATGGCTGTGTATGACATTATTTTTGCAAGAAATTGTAATGTATTTCACTTTCATTATGCAGGTTTCGGCCACATAACATTCAGTACTAAAAAAACTGGGTTTCAGATGCAAAACACGACGGTTCTCTGAAAAATTGCAAAATAAGACGTCTCAATGATATTTAACGTCGTTTACATCCATAAATGTACGTACCGACGTCTAAATAATAACTATTATGACCGCTCAATTCATTCAAAGAAACGTAGATGACAATAGAACAACAACGGTAATGTACGTACAGATGTGGTAATTTTTAGATAGACGTCATTTTTAAAAATAAAATGGATGTACAATGTCCTTAACTACGTTGATGAGGCGTTAAATTAATGCCGTTAAATGACTTTTCAACGACGACCAATTTATAGTTTCTATCGTGGTTACCTCATATTACGTTTATATTTTGGTAACTTACGACATTGTTTCTACTTTAAACGACGTAGATTTTCTGAAAGGGTTGTCTAATCTTATCAAAGTTGTTCTTTTTTAATTCCATTTTCATTGAATAGACGTCGGTTTTTGTCTGATTCAGACGTTGTCTATGATAACAACGTCATATTTGTAAAACAAACGTTCGTCTTTATTTCATAACAACGTTGGTTTTTATTAAATGTGTCGTCTTTCCACGGAAAATTTATTTTTCACGTCGGTAAGACGTTAAGAATAGACGTCTAAAAATTATAAAAACGACGTAATTCATTATATAAGCGAAGTATAAAGTAGTATCCACGTCTGAATTTCTATGATATAGGACATTTGAAGTCTTAACAACGTCGGCTTTAGAAATAAATACGCCGTCAAAAAATTAAATAACGTCAGTCATGGTTTTATTAATGACGTGGATAGTGCCAACCTACGTTGTTTTGAAATTATTAATGACATGGTAATATATATATATATACACGTCAGTCTTAAAAATAAAATGGCCATCTAACGTTATTAACTACGTCGATCGACAGTTAAATTACTGTTGTAAACTGAGTTTTCAACGTCTCTTAATTTACAATTAATGTCGTGGTTTCTTAGGTTTACGGCTGTATTTTTGTAAATAATGTCATTGTTCATTCTTTAAATGACGTTTATTTTCTAAAAGCGACTTCTAAGGTTATCCAGGTTGTTTATTTTTGAGTGAATAGACGTCAGTTTTTATTTGTGTAGGACGTTGTATATTTAAACAATGTCAGGATTGTAAAATAAACAGTCGTATTTATGTGGCAACAACGGCGTGTTTACGGCGGTGATTTACCGTCGTGGTTTTATGCATCAAAAGATGTCGATCGATTCCACGACGATTGAAAAACGGAATACACGACGGTGAATTACCGTCGTCTATCTCGATTTTTGTAGTAGTGCTGGAATCCACCAGGAAAGTAGAAAGTAATTCTTTTGGAATTATTTGATAAATAAAACTGAGTCCTAAAACTGTCCTCAAGAGCTGTCTAAATACATCCTTCTCACCCTTTGAACTGCGAAGGGGAGTTATTGAAATTAAACAGAAAATTAAACAAAAGTTTGAAAATTAACTACAACTCTTTAAATGCTCATTTGGAAGGCCAAACGGCCTCAGAAGCCCAAAATCCACCATATGACACAACAAAGTAGTGATTTGCACTCGCTGCACTGTTCCCTTTCCGGGAAGGTATCATGCGTCCCGATCGAAGCTCAGACGCCAAATTTGTAAATTCCCACTACGTCATTTTTCCATTCTTCGCTCCAACTCTTCTTCAATCCATTCAGCCATCTGTTCTACATCACAAAGCGAATATATGTCATATGTGTATAACTTTTTACGTTTAAGCAAAAAAAAAAAGACAAAAAAAAAGCAAAAAAAGAATTTCTAATTAAAAAAAAGGGGCCTTATTTAATATATGGCCTGGGCCACCAAAAACCTCAAGGCCGGCCAGAGACTATACTTTCTTCTGAATCCTTTTGGAATTTGGTTTCCCCTTGTCAACATCATCATCATCCCTCATTTTCGACCTCAAATTTATTCTCATGGATTCCTCTAACTTCAACACAAATACTAAGCAGATAAATAAAAGTCTGTAAAAGCAAAAAATTAGTAACAGTGAAACTAGAATGAAAGAAAACGCCTCCTCAAAGCAACAAGCATTTCCAAAATGGTAAGTTTGCTGTTGATGTTTGTTTATCTTTTGTCTCTCATCATCTTAATCAATATCATCTCTCTTCCTCAACCATCACTGGCCATGTCCTTCTGTAACGGCGCATGTGCAACCCCGGACGACTGCGAGGGTGAGCTCATCTGCATCAAAGGCAAGTGTAACGACGACCCGGATCTTGGGACTCACATATGCAGTAAACCGCCGCCACCACCTCCCATGACAGCCGGAATTTGCAATCCCTCGGGAACTCTCCATTGCAATAACATATCATACCCTACATACACATGCTCCCCGCCAGTAACTTCATCCACCATAGCCAAACTTGGTCTCAACGACTTCAGCAAAGGAGCAGCCGAGTGCAACGAGCAATACCATCAAAACACTGAGCGGATCGTGGAACTTTCCACTGGGTGGTATAATGGCGGGAAGATGTGCGGGAGGATGATAATAATTACGGCGGGCAACGGGAGGAGTGTGACGGCGAAAGTGGTGGACGAATGCGATTCGCGTGCCGGATGTGATTCAGAACAAGCAGGCCAGCCGCCGTGTGAGAACAATGTTGTTGGAGCCTCTAAGGCTGTTTGGAAAGCATTGCAACTAGACGTACGAGAGGGTGTTCTGGTCACTTGGTCCATGCATAGACCAAAAGGTATGTCTGTTCCTTCCCTTGTCATTCCATTATAAATTACAGACTATTAATTAGGAAGATGTTAGAAGTTTTTTGTGTCATTGAAATTCCAGGATTGGTGGCATCCACACTTTTTTTATTACATCGATCCGAGCTAGCTGATTAGGCTCTTTTCTTTACGATGATGGGTTTTGTATTCTATTTATTTATTTTATCAAAGATGATGGGTTCTGTTTGTTTCTAAATTGCAATTCCTATTGTAGTTTTTTTCTCTGAGTGTTCATGAGCTAATCTCTTTTTTTTTTTTAATGATGTTAAATAATCTAATAAACAGTAAATTAATTTTGAAAAAAAAATGAGGTCCAATGTTGTCCAGTGTGGCCTTGTACCAAATAATGGACTGGACTTGAGTCCAATCCAGTCTAGTGCTCTACCAAACAACTCAATAGGACTTGAAGTCTAGTCCCATCCAAGCCAATCCAGTCTAACACTTCAAGTCCAATCCCAACCAGTCCAGTACAGCCTACCAAACGGGGAGTGTTCACGTTTTTGTCATTTTGATCCTTTGGTACGGACATCAAATTGGAAGTCTTGATGGTGCCAGTCAACACTTTGCAGTATTTTATGCTCCAAGCAGCCTAACAAATACACCTACCAGACATCCGTACAATCCCATCGACATTGGTACTTAAGATGCTAAAAACTTGAGTCCACCTTTGTTGAATTTGATCATTCTACTTGAGTTGTAGTCAGCTGGCGTCATAAATGGATATTATAAATAACTCAAACTTTTATCTAAATATTTCATCATCCCAAATTAAAAGCTAAAAAAATCAAGAGTTACACAAAAAACAGCTAGAGCACCAAGGCATGGCAGCAACATGAGCTCCATCACCATTGAATTGAAGTCAATACTAGTTAAGCATAACCTCTGCCCTTTCATTCCGCACCATATGTCGATTTGCTCCTCGGTGTAATATCTTTTCCTATTTGCTGCACTTGCATACTGAAACAAGAAAGCATAAAACTAAGCATTAAGTTTTTAAATTTACCAACTAGGAAACCCAAGAAACAAAGAAAATTCCACACCTAAATGCATACAGAAAGATTATTATTCAAACTGTGCACATCGAAGTGCCAAGAGGCTGCAAGTAAATCCCATCAAACCCACCTTTTTCAATGAGAGAGTGGCAGCATAAGCGGGAAGACGATGAAGAAGGGGAGAGCAGAGCAATAGCCAATAGGCATCACTACTTCATTGTGTTGATGCTATGTATTACACAAAAGACATCAGTGGTTTGAAGCATTGAAGTTTTTAAAGATATAAGAATCATGTCATTTAAGTTTTCGTTGTCTAATGTCATAATGGCACCGATTATGCATAAGAAAAGTTGTCCAATACCAAATTTTAGTAGTGCACTGAACCTCAACAAGCCACCCACCGAGCTTACGATAAACCACAATCTTTAAGATGAAAAGTGAAAACATGTTTGGTTACAGTGTTCATTTTTTGTTTTCAGAAAGATGAAAGCAAGTTTACAAAATAATTGTGATTTTTTTTAAAAAACAACTTTAAAAGATTTTCAATTCTCAAATTTTTATTTTCATTTTTTGTTTGCCCCGATTTATCATTCACTAATTCTGAAAAAAAGATTGTATATATATAAGCTTATCATGATGAATATCGCATGCTTTAAATTGGTTCGAACTGCTTTTTCTATTTGTACAAAGAGAAAAGAAAAGAAAATGACTGATGCAGTTGAAGAAGCACATGATACACCATCCGAAGAACTCTTATGATTTAACCTTTTTTTCTGTGCAGGTTTAAATTCAAAGGCTAAATATGAAATAGGTGCGTATATATATGTTAAATTGCAAATACCAGAAGTTTTCTTTTCTGTTCAAAGAAATGCCAGAAGTTTCAATCTTTGCTTTCTTTCACAAATCAATGAAATGCATAACTTAAAGAATTTTTCAATATAGGCATTTCGGCTGGTGTTTCGGGCATCTTCATAATCTTTGCTTGCATTTTATGCATATCGAGGAAAAGAATATCAGGTTTCTTCAAGAAAGATATAAGGGATGAGTTTGATGTTGAGGCATTTATAAGGAACTATGGATCCCTTACTCCAAAACGGTATAGTTATGCAGATGTCAAGAAAATGACAGACTCATTCAAAGATAAAATAGGTAAAGGTGGATTTGGAACCGTGTACAAAGGCAGGCTGCCGGATGGGCTTGTCGCAGCGGTGAAAGTCCTAAGCGAGTCCAAGGGTAATGCAGAAGACTTTATTAATGAAGTTGCTAGCATTGGTAGAACCTCCCACGTCAACATTGTCACTCTTTCTGGATTCTGTTATGAGAGGGACAAAAGAGCTTTGATTTATGAATTCATGCCCAATGGATCTCTAGATAAGTTCATACATAAGCAAGGATCTGAAGCAAAATGTCGTTTGGAATGGAAAACACTATCTGAAATTGCTGTTGCCGTTGCGCGAGGACTAGAATACTTACATCGTGGATGTAACACTAGAATTCTGCATTTTGACATCAAGCCACAGAACATTCTTTTGGATAAAGATTTTTGCCCGAAAATCGCTGATTTCGGGCTTGCCAAACTATGCAAAACGAAGGAGAGTATTGTATCCATGATGGGGACAAGAGGAACTGCAGGGTACATTGCACCAGAAGTGTTTAGCCGGAACTTTGGAGGCGTATCTCACAAGTCTGATGTGTACAGCTACGGCATGTTGGTTCTTGAAATGGTTGGAGCAAGAAAGAATTTGGATTCGGAAGCGTCTCATACCAGTGAATTTTTTCCGCATTATGTTTATAAAGATCTAGAGCTAGACAATGATGAGGATGTTTTTGGGGCAAGCACAGAGGAGGAAAAAGAAATAGCAAGAAAGATGGTAATGATAAGTATGTGGTGCATTCAGACAAATCCTTCTGATCGGCCATCAATGAGCAAAGTAGTAGAGATGTTGGAAGGACCCCTTCATACATTGCAAATTGCACCCAAGCCTTTCTTGTTTTCTCCTACAATTGCTGCACAAGACTCTATGATCACATCCCAACCATCTGAAATAGATACTAAGGCAATTTTGTTTCATGAGCAGATCTCTGGTAATTAGGAAATTCTAGCTGAATTATTGTAACATATTTAGTTTCGTTATCTTGAATGAGACAATTTTCATTATCCAAGTATACTATATATTCTATGGCCAAACTTGGTTTTCATGGATCAGATCTTTTTCAAGTTTGCTTCCAACCAGTCGTTCTGTCTTCTCGATGCGGCGCTCTGTTTTGCCTAGTAGGGCCTGCTATGTTTTGTGTTCTGCACTTTAGTTGATGCTCTATATTTTTGTATATTCTTGTCTCCAGTCATTCTGAATGAAAATAAAACACGCAAAGATTATATAGTGTCGAAAAAAACTGATCCTGGGATTAAAGAATTATTACTGTGAGTATAAATTTATGTTGAATGTTTTGGATTTTCGTCATTCGACATGAAGCAAACCAAAAAAAAAGTAGTCACCTTCTAATTTGATTAATTTAGCTAATCGGCTGTTACCTGCAATGTGAGGTAGCATCAGCAATAGAGTCAAAATAACTGTAGTTAAATACTGTGATCCTTCTAGAGAAGAGGATTTATCTTAGCTTCTGTTAGTCTTCTCCAGTGCAGGTTCCATTCGAAACTAACTGAAAGAAGATATCAAATTCATTTCCATGGGAAAAGGAAGCCATTCAATTCAAACACTGTTTGCCTCAAACAAACAAGAAAAGGAAGCCATTCAATTAATTTCCAGACGTCACTGTAGAGATAATTTCTACACAAATGACACTTTGATGAACCAGCTTCATCAATTTTTCCTAGTGAAGTGCTTATTTGGATTTCCACACTAGATTTTTTAACAAAATATTGGAAAAAAGTAAAAGCCATGGCATTTAAAATTGAAGAGATTGGAAAAATGGAACATAATCAAAGTTCACTATCGATTGAGTATGAGGCTTTAGAGGCTAACAATGTTGGGGTTGAAGGTTTTATCGAACTGGAATTCGTGAAGAGAAGAGGAAAATAATGTCCTTATGATTTCTATTTTTTTTTTCTTTTCACTGGCTGGAAAACAATGTCAATGGCAAGATAGATGGCAAATTGTTAACTTTATTTTCTTCAGGAAACTGAGGCACAGTTCAGGGTCAACCCTAATATGAGCCCTTGAATGCTGTGTTAATATGAGCCCTTGAATGCTTTCTTCAAGATCATTAATTTCAGATTTCAATTCAAGGCCAAGTTTGAGCATCCAATATCTGACACAAACCTTTTTTTTTTATTTTATCAAATAGAAACTTCATTAGATAAACTTCAACAGTACAATCAAAGACATCAACAAGACATCTAAAATACCAATCCCAAGAGGGCAACAAACTAACATGCTAAAAGCAAAACTAACGCGGACAAATATTGATTAGATACTTTTGTTTTTCATGGAGTTTAGGTAGGTGAGCTCAAGAAACTGGTGGAAGAAGGAAAAGTAAAGTATATTGGGTTATCTGGACTCGTGACATTGAGGAAGAGCTAATTCCAATTTGCAAGTATGTTCAAAATCCAGTTTGAACCCTGAATGAATTGCTTCCCTATTTTCCATTTTTGTAAGGGAAAAAAAAGGGGAATGCTTTTGAAGATGATCTAGTACATGACACATAGAATCCCTGTATTTAAACTTGCAAAAGATAGAAGAAGCTTATTTTGGACTTTGAATACTGTAGACCCTTATCATACTAGATTTCTCATCAGGGGAATGAGGACTTTGAATACTGTAGTCACATCAGGGGAATGAGGACAGAAATCCTCTTATAAATGTCGTTGTGAACAAAATAAAGTCAATTAGAGACTCATATAAGCTCATCTATGTGCAACAGATTATAAGCTCATCTATGTGCAACAGATTATTTTAATAAGGATGTTTTATAAGCTCATCATGTATGTCTGTGACATCATGTAAGACAGTATTCTATATGGCAGAATAAGAGAATACTTTTACATCATTTATGCTCTTCCAACTACAACTAAATGCTCTGTATTTTTCATTTCATTTGGAAAATAGAAGACATTCTGATTCACATTATGTTTCCTTTTCTTTTCTTCTATTTCTTTGCACATTGCCTTGCTCTTGCTATGTCACTGCATCAAATAAACTAAATAAAGGGATCTTTGTATGTATATATTCAGTTACAAATCTATCTGTATGTGGTATGGAGCTTCCAAATTTTTATTTCTATGGAAACACCACAGTCTTTGACAAAAGAATTGAGAAATTCAATAATTTGTTCAGTGCAGAGTCTAATTACCTGCTGCATGGGCCTTTGTTCAATGCAGATCCAATAAGAGTGTCTCTGACTTGCTACAATTCCCTGTCAACATGGCTAATATCCATTCTCCCTCTAGGTGATTCCACTGAACAAGCTACTCTAATTCTGAGTCTTCCAATCAGGCAGTCCTGATTCAGGTATCTTTCCCCAGCCCCAAAATATATTTCTGATATTTGTTCAGGCAATGCATTGCTAACAAAGTTATGGAGTTATCAGACAGGCCCTTAGTATACGTTTTTCTTGTAATTCTTGTTGAAAACATCTGGAAAATATTGAACTAATCCTGCCTCATCTGGAAAAAATTTCATTTGACTGTAATTATCTTATGTATTAGCTTATAGTTTGGGAAGTCCACCCCTTAGGCAGGCTGGGTGAGACAGATGGACTGAAGCAATAGGCATGCTTTAATGTGATTAACTGATTTGGTTTTGAATTCAAGCTCTGTGTAGGTAATTAGCTTTAAAGAATTAGTCATTGTACATGAGAGTAAGCTGCTGTTTAATATGAGTCTAAAGATCTGTGTGGTCTTGATAATAATTTCAATGTCATAAATGATATTAGAATAAGTTTGAAATGGTTATAATAATATCTACTCCATTGATTTTGATCTTCAATGTGACTAATTTGCAGGCAGTTGCTGCTGGAAGCCTAATAAATCTTGCAACGATCTTGTATATTAATTCCATTCGAGTAAGCTATCAAATTTGCTTTTGGTATATATGACATCGTGTTGCCTGTTGCCAAATTTTACTTAATGCTCAATTCTGATGTTATCTATTTCTTTTCAGTTTCCTGCCATTGTAGCTGTTTGTACCAAAAATAGCACAGGCCTTGATCCACAGTTTTGATGGACTGATTGAGTAGGACGAAAGGCCCAAAGCATCGAAAGGCTCATCTTACATTCGCAAAAGCCCAAGAGAAAGGATCAACCAGGCCCAACAGCGCTCCAGCCGCAATTGTGGACCAAAAGACCATAGTCAACGAAGCGCTTCAAAGACACTGGCGCATCGGACACAAATGTCCGATGCTTTCTTGTCTCTTTCCGGATACGAATGCCACGTCTCATTTCGGACAGAAATTGTTCAAAGGCAAGTATTTTTGCGGAAATCCTTCGCAAAAGATCTTGTTTTCAGAGGATTCAAACCTCATCACAATTTGGTTTAATCACTGAAAAATCCGAGCATGACCCACCAAATCAGAAGGAGTATGGTCTACAGCAAGTGGAGGAGCATAGTAAGCGGAGGCGTTTCACACCACCATTAATGTGATTGCCACCACATTTAATGCGGTATGGCCACTATTCCCATCAGAGGAGGCTTTAAACCATCAACTCAGCAAATCTGGGAGACCATCCTCAGGATTTTCTGGCTCTAATCAACTTGATCGTCTCACTACACAGCCGAAAATCTTCATTTTGAAGATTTCTTAATTATGTCCAGGTCACATCAGCAGAGGTAGGTTTCACACAAGTGGCAGTCAAGGCTGCATTTCCCAAAAGGCTATCCAGGCATCGCCAGTTGAAGGACTAATCTATCTATATATATATATATACTGATCTCCAGTGGCGGGACACACACAACTTTAGCCAAAAACCAGACTCAACGTCTCAAAATCAAGACTCAACGTCTTAAGACTCAATCTCTTGCGAAGTGTCTCTCTGCAGACAAAGCCAAGACTTGACTCAACTCCCTTCTCTTTCTTTGAGTTCCCAGTTGACAACTCCTTGTTGGAACTCTATTCTTTTCCCAAACACATAGCTCTGTCTAATTCCCAGTTGACAACTCCTGATTGGAATAACATTGCCATTGTTTGTAACCTATTTGCTCTGCCAGCAATGCTTGGTATGATTTGATAGTTGGTTTCGATTTCTAGCTCACTTATTTCGAAGCAAGTTTCTCCACCTGCGATACGGGCTAGTTTCTAGTCGCAAGTGTTACTAGTTTGTTAGTATCGGACAACACGACATTGTCGCAGACAGATTATTGCCTCCTGTCTGCTACTGCAGACCTTCTGTCCGATTGTATCATCTTTAGCTTTTCTTGTTTGATTGAGTTATTGTATTCAAATCAATTTCTATTTGATCAAACTTGTATGCAATCATTAATGAAAATATCTTGTCTATCAGACTGATTTTAGTACAAAAGATCAACCATTGAATGTTCAGTCCGATCAACGGACTAGGACACTATTTTTTTCCTGCAATTTGCTTGATCTTACTTAAGATATCGAAAGTCCTCTTAGTTGAGGCAGAAAAAGAACCTATCTGAAGCCAGATTCCCCTCTTTGGAGCACAATGGCCTTGGTTGGAAGAAAGAATAAATGAGCACAGTCATATTCATCAAACCTCCCTCTTTATACTAGAAGAGTATCACTAGTAGTGGCACGCCTTTCGCATTTCCTCGAAGAATAGTCTCCGAATCAACATCGGGTTCCTTGAGGCACAAGCAAATCAAACATAAAGCCGCTAAGTTGCCTAAGTACAGCCTGCTCAGCGGCTAGGGGCATCACAAGGTGTTCAGAAGCATATCTAGACGAACATATTTCTGGCACGCCCGGTGGGACCAACAATTTTGAATGGTCAACAAAACCCGCAGGAAGCGCTATCTAAGAAGCGGTGCATCTCCACCAATGAATCCTCCCAACGAAGCTGTGATTACTACTGAGGAAGTCGAGATCGAAGATGTGCCAATATCGCCTAGACGAACATCAGTGGAGCAGTTACTACTCCAGATGTTAGAAAAAATGGATAATCAAGCTAAAGCTTTTCAAAGCTGGCAATAATCTTATGCTCAGACAATGGCTTTGCCAAATCATGAGGAATTCAGCCCTTCAAGGCCAAACCATGCTTCTCAACCTATTGAGACACAACCAGGAGGGTCCAACTGGTACCATAGCCGTACCACCGGCCTTGGCTATTTAGATCTGAGCTCATCTCCTGTTGGTATTCCAAACACAGGGCCGATACTCGGCCTGGATACAGAAGCTTCACTACCTCCAAATAATGGTAAGGACAAGCAAAAAGTGTCCGAACCAGTAACACAGGGGGCAGTGCAGGCGAAATATCAAGCTCCAAAACATGCAGCTGCTTTTCCTCCCTTAGGTACCATGAGAAATGGTCAAAGGGGCAGAGGAAGAGGAAGTTGGAGGCAGACAGGACAAGCCAGTAGGGGTGTCAACTATGCCAACAATGCCAGTAATGGAACTAACGAAAATTATGGCAGAACCAGAGAAGTAAGAACTGGTACCACTACTGAGCTACATGAAGAGTCCGATGAGGAAGTGGAAGAAAGGATTCCAAACCTTGATCAAGATAACAACATACCTCCAAACGACAATGACCAGCAAATGGTCATGTTGAATGAGATGGCAGAGCTCAGGCAAATGGTCTTAAACGGACAGAATGGTGTCCGAAGACCAACAAGGCCAGTATATCAAAAGCTGTACGCGGCTCACATTGATGAGATACCATTCCCGAGAGGGTTCAAGGTACCATCTTTTACTTTATTTAATGGAGAGGATTTATATGCATCTGCTTTAGAGCATGTAGGGCGATTCTCCGCCCACTGCGTATCCATTGAATCAAATCCTAACCTTAAATTAAGATTATTTGGAAGCTCTCTGTCAGGACAAGCTTTTACTTGGTATTCCAATCTGACTCCAAACTCTATTGGGACTTGGGATCAAATGGAATCAAGTTTTTATGATCAGTATTATAGACCAGAACCTGAGGTTACTATCAATGACCTAACTGATCTTAAACAATATGAACAGGAGTCTGTTCATGATTTTATTGCCAGATTCAAAAAAGTGAGAATGAAGTGTAAGATTCCCATGGAGGAGAAGCATTTCACCAGAATGGCACAGAATGCACTAAAAATACCTCTGAGAATGAAGTTCGATGATATAGAATTCATCGATGTTCAGAAAGTAGCTCAGAAGGTGGGAAAATATGAGTTGCTACTCAAGGAGGACATCCAGAGGAAAAGTTCATCCAGGCCACTGTACGGTTCCAAACCAGCCTATTTCAAAAATCAGAATCCGGTCCATCAAATGGAGGTCTTTGAAGGGGACACAGGAGAGGTGGAGGAGTGCATGGCCATGGAAGTGGCAGTGGCAGAGCTGTTACCCCAGAAGAGTCCGATCATATGTAAAACAGTGGTGAGACCATCCAAAGAGCAGAGAAATGTTCCACCTCCGATTGGAGGCTTTGTGCCATACAAGCAGAATCATAAGTCATACTCTTTTGACTTATCTATCGCAGATGGTATTTTTGATGAGCTGGTTGAACGAAGAGCACTCAAGCTCGGACCAAAGCAGAAAATTCCGAGACCAGAGGAGTTAAAAGGAAAATCATATTGCAAGTACCACGATTCTTTCTCTCACTCCATAAAAAATTGCGTTCAGTTCAGGGATCTAGTGCAGGATATGATCATCCGAGGGGATATCAAAATGGAGAAAGCCCCATTGGATGCAGTGGAGAAAGATCCTTTTCCAAACATGCAAGTTAATATGGTGAATATCAAATGGCCTAACCAGGCCAAGAGAAAGCTCACCATAGATCTAGAAGTATCGTTAAAGCAAGAAGAAAGACCCAAGGCTTCGATAATAGCTGGGGTAGTCTTATGCAGCAGATGCAAGTGTGAATGTGTTCTTGAGATACCTGCAATAGGTGCCAAGATAGATGAGAAAATAATTGACAGAGAGGCCAAAATGGTGGCTGAGATTGTTAAACCAGCAGCTACCTGTTTCGGACCCAACAGTCCGAAAGAAGAAAACAGGAATGCAAAGAGCATCTTTGACAGGCTCAAAGGGTTCAAGAAGCCTCTCAACCCAATTACATACCACCAGGGAAAATCGAAAACAGATGGCCAAGGAGGAAATCCAATTTGGACACGGGTTGCTTCTAGATCAAGTAATGCCTCGGACTCTACTAGGCCGAAGATCAAGAATTTCAAAGAACCATTTGGAACGGTGATGCATGAAGGCAGGTGGTTTGCCTGCAAAAGGACGGGAAACCTGAGAGGGAACTCACAAGAAGTCAACTCCGAAAGGCACAAAGGCGCTTTGGGGTTGCAAAAAGAAAGGCAGAGCAAGCCGAATCCTGTCCGATAGCAGCAGAGACTATCCAAAAGGGGAGATACCAGCTTGAGAAAGGGAAAGGTGAGGTTGAAAAAGAAGTTGTCCCTGCTAAAACGATCAATTAGTCCTGTTCGAAGCAAGAACAAATTCTATCCGAAGAACCAATCGGACAACAGAATCCCAAGGAAACAGAAGAAGAAGAAGATTTTATAATCAATTCAACGGACAGTGATGAAAGTTTGGTTAGAGAATTACGACTTGGAAACTGGAATCTTAAGGGAGGCGTTGGGATTATGCCTGAAGAAGAAGAAAAAGAAGAAGATCTAGAAGAGGATCCAGAACTTTCAGTTTCACATTCTGTCAATATGATTTGCGTCTTACCGTCAGTTACATGGCAAAGGACAACCAAATGCATTCACTAGAAGGAGACTATCTGGTGGAAGAAACTGTGGTAGCCTCCATCGGACTGAATAACCTCATAGACCAAAGAGAGGCACAGGGAAGTCAAGAAGAGCAGGTGACAGAGCCCAGAAGCAAGAGCAGCCTCTGACTTCATTTGGGAGGCCAACCAGAAAAATGGCCGACCATTTGAGGCCAATGTTCATAAAAGCCCACTTGGAAGGAGTACCCTTCACCAAGGTTATGATAGATGAAGGAGCTGCTATAAACATCCTCCCGGCAAAACATTTACACAGGTTAGGAAAAACCAAAGAGGAACTGATCCCCATGGAGATGACTGTCTCTGATTTCGCAGGAGGAGTTAACCAGACTCATGGAATACTACCTGTAAAGATCACTGTCGGCAGTAAGACCATAAGCATATCTTGCTTTGTGGTAGATACGACCTCTACATATCATGTGTTGCTGGGAAGGGATTACTTACACCAAAGTATGTCTATTGCATCTACCATGCACCAGCAGTTGTTGCAATGGAACGAAGATAGAAATGACTATGTGTTGATCGAAGCAGACCCTCAGCCATTTGTGAACTCTGCAAACGCATTAGAAGCTGTATATTACGAACCAGAAACCACACCCTTCTGGGTAAACAATCTGCTATTGGAGAGTCAGGACACAATGGCCGGACAGATTTTTGTCAACAAAAGAGGGGTATATGAAGTGATGGTCACAGACTTAGTCCTAGACCAGATTGGTTTGCCAAAGGTACAAGCAGCATCAGATGCTAGATCTCAGGCCATTACAATCCAGGATCTAATCAGAAGATTGCGAGTTTACTGGCAGGAGAAGAAGCGATTGAAGGAAGACGAAGCCATTAACATCGCAGAATTTATAATGGAAGATGGGAAAGCTCAAAAGTCCGAAGATGGCGAGATTATCGACATGGCACCATCTCCTTTCGACAACTCAGTGCCTGAGGTGCAAGACCCCTTGGAGGAAGTAAACCTGGGCACAAAGGAAGATCCAAGGCCAACATTTGTAAGTGGCCTCTTGGAACCTTCCTTAAAAAAAGAAATCATAGTTGTGCTCCACGAGTTCAAAGATTGTTTCGCCTGGCATTATCATGAAATGCCTGGTTTAGACAGAAATCTTGTGGAACACAGATTACCAATCAAGGAAGGTTACAAACCTGTTAAGCAGACTCAGAGGAGGATCTCCGTTGAAACTGAGTTGAAGGTTTAAGAAGAAATCAAGAGATTGAAAGAGGCAAGTTTATTAGGACAGCCAAGTATACTGAATGGCTGTCTAATATCGTCCCTATGTTAAAAAAGATTACAGGAGCAGTCAGAATTTGTGTGGATTACAGAAATCTGAATGAAGCAACCCCAAAGGATGAATATCATATGCCAATGGCAGACATGTTGATTGATGGGGCCTCACAGAACCAATTACTGTCCTTCATGGATGGCAATGCAGGCTACAATCAGATAATGATTGCTGAAGAGGATATCCATAAGATAGCCTTTCGTTGTCCAGGGGCAGCTGGAGCCTATGAGTATGTGGTGATGCCCTTCGGACTGAAAAACGCAGGGGCTACCTACCAAAGAGCCATGAACTCGATTTTTCATGATATGATCGGACACACCATTGAGGTCTATATTGATGATGTGGTAGTGAAGTCTAAGGATAAGCCAAGTCATGTGGCTGACCTCAGAGATGCATTCATCAGAATGAGGAAATTCAGATTGAGGATGAATCCCAAAAAATGTGCCTTTGGGGTGCAAGCTGGAAACTTTTTAGGTTTCTTAGTTCACCAAAGGGGCATCGAAGTCGATAAGAACAAAGCAAGAGCCATCATTGATGCTCCTGCTCCAAAAAATAAGAAACAGCTTCAGAGCCTGTTGGGAAAGGTCAACTTCTTGAGGAGATTCATAGCCAATTCTGCTGGCAAAGTGCATGCTTTTTCTACCTTATTGAAAATCAAAGAAGAAAAGGATTTTGTATGGCAGGAACCTCAACAGAAGGCATTCGAAGAGATCAAAACATATCTGGCTAACCCTTCGGTGATCATGCCACCAAAGAAGGGGAGGCCATTGAAACTTTATATTTCAGCATCGGACACTTCCATTGGGCGCTTACTGGCTCAAGAAAACGATGAGGGAAAGGAGCAGGCCATATATTATCTGAACAGAATCCTCCAGGAAGTGGAAACAAGATATTCACCTGTTGAAAGAGTATGCCTAGCTTTGTATTTCTCTGCAGTCAAATTGAGGCATTACATGTTGCCTTTCACGGTTTATATCATTGCAAACACGGATATGATCAAGTACATGCTGTCCAGGCCTGTATTGAGAGGCCGGTTGGGAAAGTGGATATTGGCCCTGTCCGAATTTAATTTTCAATATACCACAGAGAGCTATGAAAGGCCAGGCTGTGGCTGATTTCTTAGCAGCTCACCCCAGTACAGAAATGGAGAACATAGAATCTTTGGAGGTGGGGAACGTGGAACTTACCAAACATGGCATCCATTACTTACCAGTGCACATGGTGAGAATCGTGCCTTGGAAATTGTTCTTCGATGGCTCCAAAACAGACAACTCTGCAGGAGCTGGCATCGTGATTAAAGATCCCAAAGGGGCAGTATTCTCGTATGCTTTTCAGTTAGACTTCGAAAGCACTAACAATAGAGTAGAATATGAAGCTCTCATCATCGGACTGGAAATACTATTAGAGTTAAGAGTGCAACACTTGGAGATCTACGGAGACTCGCAACTGGTGATCAAGCAGCTGACCAATGAGTACAAATGTAGAGATCCAAACATGGCTGCCTACTATGTGGCTGTCGTAAACCTATGTTCACAATTTGCAGAGGTTAGTGCTGAATATATACCAAGGGAAGAGAATTTGGCAGCCAACAACATGGCACAAATCGCTTCTGGTTTCCAAGATCAAGTATCTTCTAGAATCATCCCAATTCGGAGAAGAACCCTACCCTCTATCCTCACAAGAGGGATGGATATGGAGGTGAATGTTTTAGAACCAAAAAATGATGCTGACTGGAGGACACCTCTCTGCAACTATCTAGCTGAACCATCAATCCAAGCAGATTGGAAAATCCAAGCCCAGGTCCCAAATTATGTCTTGATTAATGAAGAATTGTTAAGAAAGACTGGCGATGGATTGTTGTTGAGGTGCATCGGACTAGAGGAATCAATGAGAGTGATGGCAGAGGTGCACGAAGGAACTTGTGGAGCTCACCAGTCAGGAAGGAAAATGAAATGGTTGCTGAGAATGTATGGCTATTTTTGGCCAACTATGGAAAAAGATTGTGTGAATTACAGCAAAGGCTGTGAAGAATGCCAAAGGCATGGTCCTATCCAGCATGTTCCAGCAGTCCCTTTGAATCCGATTGTCAAACCATGGCCTTTCAGGGGTTGGGCAATGGACTTCATTGGAAAAATCAGACCAGAATCTAGCGAGAAACATACTTTCATAGTGGTTGCCACAGATTACTTTACCAAGTGGGTGGAAGCCAAGGCATTGAAAGAGATTACATCATATGAAGTGGTCAAATTCATTGAAGACTAGATAATATATAGGTTCGGCATTCCAGAGACAATCACCACTGATAGAGGTACTTCTTCAATGTCCAGAGAAGTCATGAGGCTGGAAGAGCAGCATGGAATCAAGTTCGTACAATCAAGCCCTTACTTCCCTCAGGCCAACGGACAGGCAGAAGCAACCAACAAAGTACTCATCAACATCATCAAGAGAATGACAGATAGCAATCCTAGGAATTGGCATGAGAAGCTGTCCGAAGCACTTTGGGCATACAGAACTTCAAGGAGGAATGCTACTGGAATTACACCCTTTGCCTTAACATACGGACAAGACGCCGTTCTCCGTGTAGAAATCAATGTGAAGTCCCTAAGAATAGCTCAGCAACATGATCTGCATTCTGACGAATATGTAGAGGCAATGGCTCAAGAAATTGAGAACATAGATCATGTCCGAGCCGAGGCTTTGAACCATTTATTGGTTGGGAAGAAGACAATGGCAAGGGCCTACAACAAGAGAGTCAAAGGCAAGTCGTTTGAAGAGGGAGAAATCGTTTGGAAGGTTATGCTGCCCCTAGGTTCCCACATGCCAGGATTTGGCAAGTGGAGTCCGACTTGGGAAGGACCTTACATGATATACAAGATTCTGGGCAAGGGGGCATATCTGCTCAAAGACAGAGATGGCCAAACTCATCAGAACCCTATCAATGGCAAATGGCTCAAAAAGTTCTATCCTACCCTTTGGGATGCCAAAGGAATCGATCTCACTCCCCAAGAATAGAAGGCCAGATCCTGGCCAAACGACATGGCATCGGACAAGGTTATGTCCGACACCATGAGTAGTCTCACTTCGGACAGATTGTGTCTGATGTAACAATTTCAGTACAAATGAGAAATGAGTGTTTAGATTTCAAACAGTCTTTATTTCATCTTATCTTGTTATCTTCAAAGTTATGAATGCGAAGTTGAGATTTCAAGTATATTGATAATTTTTGGCCAAAACATGGCCAAAGAATTGCAATCATGTGGGCATTTAGAAATCTTGAAATGAGAGGCAAGTTTAAGAAATCAACAATCAAAATTCATAAACCTTGCGCCAAATTCAAGTGGCAAAAGACATAAAGCGTTCATAAACTTGTCCTTCATATATGGATGGAGTTAAAAGAAAAATTATTCCGAAAAAATCTAAGGCCTAGATTATATCTCTAAGAAAGGCTACACAGCCTTCATGCTGATCTGCAGCCAACTTGCGCAGGAAAGAGGGACGGTGGACAGCAGCTCTGAAAACTGGAAGTTGTTTCTTCAAGGTTCGGACAGTGGTGTCTGCAGCTTTGGCCTTTTCCAAATTTTCATTAATCTTCAACAAGGCTTCGTCTCTCCTGGCTTTGGCTAGTTCTAGCTCTTGCTCCAGCCTTGAAATATTCATCTGGGCAAACTCAAAGTCTTCAGCATACTTCCTGCCAGCAGACACTGCTTCTGATCTGATTTGGATGCATTGGTCATATCTCAGAAGTGATGATTCGGCGTTTGGAGCAAGGTCAACGCTGGTGTGGTATTGGTCCAGAAGATCTCTGAGCTCTTTCACATGGTTGGAAGCCAAAGTGAGATATTCTTGCCAGGCTGGGAAGGCTTTGGACAGCACCACTATAGACTCATAGATGGTCTGCATCTCCACGTAGCTCTGGGCAATGTTGAAAGGTTTAGCGGCCCAATCTATGAGAGTCTGCTTTGCTTCAACCACTTTTGCTGAGGCACCATCTGTGTCTGGAGAATCTTCCAGGTCCAAGAGCTGCTGCAGGCTTTTCTTGGCTGCAGATCCAGGACTATCGACTCCTCCTTCATCATGTTCTTCTCTCTCTTCACCATCATCTGGTACCTTAAAGACAATGTCTTCATCACCAGTTTGATCGGAACTAATGGGGGCAACATATGTGATGGGAGCCGCCTGCACCAAGATTGACAAACCACAGTTAGAACCTACAGACAAGATACCAGGCTAAATTACAAATTACAGGAGCAGAGATTACCTAGCTTGGAGTCTTGAAAGTTGGTTCATCATTAGCCACAAAGGGCTCAGACTTCACTCCAGTATCCATCGGACTGCTGGCCTTACCTTCCATTTCAGCCACCTCTTCTTCAGCAAATGGAGCGCTGGCTGCTTTCACCATCTCAATTATAGGATCAAAGGCAGCAGAGGAGGGCGTGTTTGTTGAGGCATGAACTCCAAATCCTGACCCCATCATCTCCATCTCCAAGGTGGAGAATTGAGGCTGCACAAAGAGCAAAAAAGGTTAGTTTCACAAGGCCAAAACCAAGAGGAAGAAGTCATACAGTTTATACTCACTGGATGACTGAAGGTAGCAGGAGTAATATGGACCAGCAGCTCGGCACTTTTCTCTCCAGTCTTACTCACCACCTCATGGTGGATATGCACTGGAGTTTGGAGGTGAGCAGCAGGATCGGAGAAGCCCTTATTTGGCTGAGCAACATTTTTGTCTTCTTTATGCCCAGCTGAGGCAGTCTCAGTTTGTGCCTGCATGACCACGATGCATGAGAGACCAAAAAAAAAATGGTTTCATTGAAATAAAGTGCTGATGTTAGCATGATTGAGAAATACCACCTCAGATAAAGGGACAGTTTGTGTCCTTGGTCCTGCAGCTGCTGATGAAGGAGGAACTGGAGGCTGAGTCTGTGCAACCTGTGAAGAAAACAACCATGACAGATCAAATGAAGGACCAAATCTTTGGTTCGCGTTCCTAAGTAGACAGATAAGATAATACCTGAGGAGTTATTGGGCTCTTTGGAGCAGGGACAGTTGGTTTAGCAGCCTTCTCTTTTGATTCACCCTTTTTCAGCTGTCAGATCAATAAAGCAAGAAGGAAGGTTAAGATCAAGTCGGACATGGGAATAAATGCCAAATTAGTACTATTGCTCACCACAGAGGAAGGAGGGGGTGCTACTGAAGCCTGTTTGAGCTTGGAAGAGTAAGTTCTGACAGGTTTGGACTACAAGCAAAATAAGCAAAATATGGTTACTTCTGCAGAACCTGTATAGAAACTAGAACTGAAAGGCCAAGAAATGGCCTTACCTGGGTAGTAACTGGAACAGTTGAAGATGAGTCCATGTTAAGAGCAGGAGTGTCTAGAATCTCCTCCCCCATGCTCTCCCTCTCCTTCATCTCCAGATCAGTGAACTGCGAGATGTTTTGCAGTCAGCAAGAAATTCAAATTGAAAAGATTAAAAAAGATAGAGACAAGAGAGAATACTCACTGTCTGGAGCACTTCGGACAAGCCTGACCCTGATTTTGAAGCCAGCTTGTGGATCTGAGGATCAGAGAGCAGAGAGACCCTTGCTGCAGAAATTGAAGAAGGAGATATCTTAGACTTTTGGGGACTGGCCACATTTTTGGAGGCCACATCCTGAACCTTCTTTGTTCTCTGTTCTTTCTCTTTGGCAGCAGCAAGAGGAGGAGTCTCTTTCACTTCAGAAGTTTTCTGCCTATGGGCAGTCAATTTAACTACAGGAAACCAATACGATCAATCAGTTAAATAAATTCTGAGAATGACAGACAATGTCAGAACAGAATGATATCACTCACCTCTTTTGGAATGGAAGGCTTGTGCTACCTCTGAGGGAGTTGAGTGAGTTGCTGAAGTAGGTCGAGTCCCTTGGCTGACCTTAACTTCAGCAGGAGTGACCTTCTCCTCAGATACTTCAGAGACCTCAACCTCTACAGGTCTCACTGACCTCTTTCTCTTCTTAATGATCAGGGAGGATTCTTCTTCCTCATCATTTCCTCCTTTTGCAAAAAAGAAAGCAGCTGTTATTCATAATCCTGCATTTCGGACATAAAATGTCTAGGCAAAGTTATGGAGTCAGTTATCTTACCACCCCAAAGAGTCATGACCACTTGAGGAGCCACTTCTGGCCCTGGAATTGTTGCCCTTTCTGCAAGAAAGAGAGACAGTCATTAGCCAACAAATCATATGTAAGGAAGTTAATTGACAGGGTAGTGATACTCACCAACTCTGGAGTGTTGATTGTTGGACTCTATCCTCGCAATGATGGAGTCCAAGTCATTGGCAGGTTCTCCTGTAGCAAAGTCGCAGCCTTTGAAGAGATCCCCATAAGCATTGAGAATCGGCTGTATGAAGTTCTGAGCAGAGACACCATTCCACCAGACGAAGAAGTTGTCCGAGCATTAACAACTTGGGGCATATCCCATTATTTCCATCTCTGGCACCAGCCTCATCATCTTTCCAGAAATCTTGGCTATGTCCACCAGGTTTATCTTGGGAGGTCTGAAGGAGCTTTCCAGATTCAGGCCAGTGTACAGGTATTCTGGTATGGCCTGCTGACATCCCAACTGCCTACCACATAAATGTGGATTGTAGGTCTCCACTCCATAGACATATTGGTGGCTCTTACTACCACCATATGGTAAGTCCCTAGGGAGCAAGCAGGCAAAGGCCTTGGCGGCAAAATCCTCTTTCGCCCTGCCAGAATGGGGAGGAGTCTCATAAATCCGCCTGTCCATAAACCAGGGATACCTTCTCTTGACACTGGCCAGCCATTGATCTTCTGTCCGATGAGTGTTATGTCTGAAAACGGCCAGACAATTGGCAGTGGTGGGTTCAAAGAGTGCACTCTCTATGAGAGTCTGAGCAGGCACTATATCATCTCTAAATTTCACCCCAGGCACTCTCAACTCTGGGAAATACCACTGCAGCCACATCTGGACCATCCAAATTGGTCCATTGATGCTCATGTTGACAGGGTCGACTGTCACATCATGGAGGCATCTATAAATAGAAGCTGCAGGATTACATTCCAACAAAAAGAAAACTTATGGTATTTGCAATTTAACATATATATACGCACCTATTTCATATTTAGCCTTTGAATTTGAAACTGCACAGAAAAAAAAGGTTAAATCATAAGAGTTCTTCGGATGGTGTATCATGTGCTTCTTCAACTGCATCAGTCATTTTCTTTTCTTTTCTCTTTGGACAAATAGAAAAAGCAGTTCGAACCAATTTAAAGCTGCAATATTCATCATGATAAGCTTATATATATAAAATTTATTTTTTTCAGAATTAGTGAATTAGAAATCGGAGCAAACAAAAAATGAAAACAAAAATTTGAGAATTGAAAATCTTTTAAAGTTGTTTTAAAAAAAAATCACAATTATTTTGAAAACTTGCTTTCATCTTTCTGAAAATAAAAAATGGACACACTGTAACCAAACATGTTTTCACTTTTCATCTTAAAGATTATGGTTTATCGTAAGCTCGGTGGGTGGCTGTTGAGGTTCAGTGCACTACTAAAATTTGGTATTCGACAACATTGCTTATGCATAATCGGTGCCATTATGACATTCGACAACGAAAACTTAAATGACATGATTCTTATATCTTTAAAAACTTCGCTGCTTCAAACCACTGATGTCTTTTGTGTAATACATAGCGTCAACACAATGAAGTAGTGATGCCTATTGGCTATTGCTCTGCTCTCCCTTTCTTCATCGTCTTCCCGCTTATGCTGACACTCTCTCATTGAAAAAGGTGGGTTTAATGGGATTTACTTGCAGCCTCCTGGCACTTTGATGTGCACAGTTTGAATAATAATCTTTCTGTATGCATTTAGGTGTGGAATTTTCTTTGTTTCTTGGGTTTCCTGCTAAAATATGAATATGGTTTGAATACTTTATGTTAAATTTTATTTTTCTCCATAAGGAGGTATATATAGGAGTTTACATTAGGGCTTTACAAGGAAATAAATATAGTAATTAATTAGGATAGTATCTCCTAATTATACAATGATTTGTCAACTATTCAAAAATAAGGAAAGCAAATCCCTTAATTAATCAAGGAAATAAATCTCCTTGATTAATTAGGAGACTCTCGTTAACATTTCCTAGTTGGTAAATTTATAAACTTAATGCTTAGTTTTATGCTTTCTTGTTTCAGTATGCACCGAGGAGCAAATCGACATATGGTGCGGAACGAAAGGGCAGAGGTTATGCTTAACTGGTATTGACTTCAATTCAATGGTGATGGAGCTCATGTTGCTGCCATGCCTTGGTGCGCTAGCTGTTTTTTGTGTAACTCTTGCTTTTTTTAGCTTTTAATTTGGGATGATGAAATATTTAGATAAAAGTTTGAGTTATTTATAATATCCATTTATGAAGCCAGCTGACTACAACTCAAGTAGAATGATCAAAGTCAACAAAGGTGGACTCAAGTTTTTAGCATCTTAAGTACCGATGTCGATGGGATTGTACGGATGTCTGGTAGTCTGCATACATATACACCTTACTCTGTTTCTCTTCAAGTATTCTTACCATACAAATCATAGGTTATTCTCATCTGGACTAATAATTTAAAGAAGGATAGAACCATACAATTTGTGGAATGGGATGAAAGTGATGGTGGGGCAGCATGTGGGCCTCGGAAGTGAACTCTGGGGGTCATGCAGAACCAATTCTTGGCTGCTAGGTGGTTCCAAATTAAATTTTGGAACCTGTTGAATGCTACTGATGCAGAAGGTGGATGACAGGTAATGACAGCCTTTTTTCTTTAATTGTGTTTTTTAAAAATATAATTATTTTTAATTATAGAGAATTGACAGAAATGTCCTTAAATATAAACAGAAATCTTAAAACGTAGATGGTAAATTGCAACACCTTACAACGTTGATGTGGTTAAAATTAAAAATTAAATCTGGGGCCTAGGGCAAAAATCTAAAGTGTGCCCTATAAATAAAGAGATTAATCACTAAAATTATAATTTTTTTATCAATTAATTAATTTTATTAAAATTATATAATTTACTGTTTTAAACAGCTTACAACATGATGAGTCTTCTCATTTGTTATTGTTTGATGATAATAATTTGAGGAAAAATGTCACCGTGTTCGTCCATAGGGAATTTGCAATTAGTTCCTTTTACATAAAACTTTTCTAAAAGTAAATATGTCATTTTTTGCTTTGGCAAATTAAAAAATTATCTCATTTTTGCATCATAAAATTTTAATTCATTTTCATTTCCTGCTAATTCTTCCAAATGAATATGAACCATTCATTTGGTAAATCTTCAGATAAATTTCAAGTGAACCATTTGTTATTTTTTTTTTAAAAAAATCATTATTCCCATTTTACTCTTTGAACAATACAAGTAAAACCACTCTCATCCTTCAGCAAATAAAAGAGGACAACGTGTAACATATATTTTCATGTTTAAAAGAGGCAATCAAGAACTCACGTTCTCCTTGCAAAACAGATTAAGACCCAAGAAAAAATCATCAAAATTAAATTCCAACATCCCAAAAGAAAATGTGTCCTTTTCTCAAATTGATTTGATGAATGAGACAATGAGTTGATTGAAATATGGGTTTCACGTGCAGCCACAGAGAAATACGTAATATATGGGCTATTGGAAGGATTTAAAAACACTTTCCAAAAAAAGGATCTAAAAACAGCATATTTTCTGGCATATATGGACTATTAGCATGCGTTTTTTTGGAAGGAATGATGCACGCCTGGTTCTTTTAGTTATTTTTAATTTTTTTATGAGGACTTTTTTTTAAATTTTTTTGGTTGTACACATATAATATAGGGTTCTTTAGTTTTTAGGCACTATATAGCTTAACTTTTTTGGTGCTTTGGGTCCAGGCCCTGGTCGACCTGGCGGAGTGCTGGCTTTCCCTAAGAGCATCTCCACATAGACCCAAACCAGGCAAAAGGCCCCCGAGCAAGCCCAAGTCACCTCCAGCAGCAGCCCTCGGCCGGTTTTGCGTGGGACCCGGCAGCTGTGGCAAGCCCAAGGGCTGGTTTCGATCGGCTTCACTGAGTCTTGTGACGTCGACAAGCGGCATTTCAAATTTTTTACCGTTGGCGCGTGAATTACACGCGCCAACGGTAAAAAATTTGAGATTCCGCGTCGACGCCAGCCTCCAACGGGCAAATGCCACGTGTTGCAACCTGGACGCTCCGATTGGTTTTTTCCGTAAACTGACGGTTGTCTTTTTTGGCTAAAAAATTGCAAAAAAATCGAAAAAATTCTGAAATTTTTAAAAAAATACCAAAAAACTCTGTATTTTTCCCTATAAATACCTAACCATTTTATTTACTTTACACACCAAATCTTCATACAATTTCTTCTCCATACAATATTTTTTACTCTCCACTCACATTATTCACTTTCCACACCAATTCTATATACAAACTCTTCTCCTTCCAATTTTTTTTACTCTCCACCCACATTTTTCACTTTCCACACCAATTCTCCATACAACTTCTTCTTCCAATATTTTTACTCTCCACTCACATTTTTCTACTACTTTCCATTTGTATAAAAAAACAAATGGCATCTTCCTGTCGGCCAGGAGGCTCGTGGGCAACTTCAGGAAGATATTGCGTTGTGTCAGTCTTGGGTGAACGTTAGTCATGACCCTATCACGGGCAATGAGATGAAGTTCCATCATATGTGGAGCAAAATTCATGGAGAATTTTGTCAAAGATCAGGTTCCATTCGAACCGAAATGGCTTTGTCTAGTAGATGGAAAATTCTGAATAAAGAGTTAGGGAAATGGAGAAATGCCTTGACAAAAGCAAGGGAGAACATTCGAAGCGGTCAAAATCTATCCGATGAGGTAAAATATTTATAATTCCCATTTTAATCAATTTAATGTCACTTTTTTTTTATTGCATATTCTATTTATTTTTCTTGCATAATCTTTTTTTTTCTTTTTGCATTTCCAATTTGTCTATATTTTCTTGTATAATCAATTTTATTCTTGCATTTCAAAATAGTTTATATTTTCTTGCATAATTAATTTTTTTTTTCTTACACTTCCAATTATTATTTTTTAATAGATCATACAAGCACAAATGTGGTTCGGTGCCATGGGGCAAGGCAAAAAATGTTTCATGCATTTCCAATGTTGGGAAGTTGTGAAGGATTGTTCGAGATTCAAAATTATTCCCACCGGTCCGCCGGTTGTGTTGAATGAGACGCCGCTCCACGATTCTCCATCAACCGATTCACCATTGGACTCCCCAATGGAAACGGAGTCACCACTCCCACGTCCACCGAGACCTATTGGGAGAAAAGCGGCAAAGTCAAAGAGAGGTGGCACCTCGAACAATGAATGTGTACAATTATTGGAGCAAATAGCGAAGAACACCTCACTAAGAATTGAGAGAGACTTGAAAAGAGATGAATTGGACATGGCACGAGAGGAAGCATTTGCAATTCAACAGAAGCATGCACAAGAAAAAGACATGGAGGATAGAGAGATGAAAATCATGGCCATGGATACGAGCCATATGTCTCCTGAAACAAAGGCCTATTGGAAGCTAAGACGAAGGGATGTGATGAGAAGAAAACTTTTCCAAGACGACGGACCTAGCAATACGGATTGGTTAAATGATGAAAACCATTAGGTTTTATTAAAACACCTTTGCCATATGTTGTATTGTTGTATTGTTGTATTATCCTTTAATTTGTTGTATTGTTTCCTTTTTATTCAATAAAAAAGCATTAAATAATACCCAAATTTATTAAAAACATTTGAGCATCAAAACAAAGATTAATTAAAAACAAACCTTAATTTATTGCAAACAACACACAAAACAAACCATACATAAAAGCATAATAATAAAAACAAGCATAATTCCAAAAACACCACACACAAAATAAAGCATAATTAAAAACAAAGCAAAATTCCAAACAAAGCACTAATCTTGACTTCATCCATTGTGATTGCCTTTCATCTCCCACAAGTGCTCGATCAAGTCAACTTGATGTCTCTCATGAACATATGAAGATTGCATTTCTTGATAACGATCAATCATGGGGTTGTTGAATCGACCATCCCAAGTAACGGTTCGGGCTCCATTGGTAGTCCATTTGGTCCCATAGGCCTTTCATATATTCTTGTCAACGCCGTGTTCATGGGATCGGGTTCAAACACCTCTGGAGCATCGTAGTCATACTCATCCTCCACAATCATGTTGTGGAGGATGATGCAAGTCATCATAATACTCCGCAGCACCTCCTCATCTAGCATCCGAGCAGCACCCCTAATAATTGCCCAACGAGCTTGCAAGATACCGAAACACCTCTCCACGTCTTTCCTGTAACCTTCTTGAAAGGAAGCAAAGCTTCTTTCCTTCTCGGATTGGGGATTTGAAATTGTTTTCACGAATGTTGTCCACCTAGGATAAATTCCGTCGGCGAGGTAGTACGCACTTAGTATACGGTATTGTTGATTTGGTACGTGACTGGGGGAATGACCTCGCAATACCTCGTCGAACACCGGGATTGACCAAGGACATTGAGGTCATTCGAGATCCGGCTACCCCAAAGAAGGCATGCCAAACCCAAGTGTCGAATGAAGCTACGGCCTCCAAAATAATACTTTTTGGCCCTTCCGATTCTCGTACTCTCCTTGCCAAGCAAGAGGACAATTCTTCCACTGCCAGTGCATGCAATCGATGCTTCCAATCATTCTGGGAAACCTCGATCCTTACCTTTTTTAGAAGCCTTTGCAGGTCCCTCATCGTGGGTTTGCGAAGGTACTCCCTCGTGTACAAATTTTCCACTGCATCACAGAATCGACCAAGCACTCTAGGATAGTAGATTTTCCCATCCTTGCAATCTCATCCACCGCTCTGCAGATGCCCCATAAGCAAGCATCCGCAGCAGTACATGTAAGTTTTTGCTCAGGGATAAGACCCAAAAGTCCAACAGCATCATGCTTTTGAATGAAGTATGTGTCGTAATTACAAATATCATGCATGATTTTTGGAACAAATGTGGCTGCATTCTATATCTCTCTCGAAACTTAGATTCGTGGATATAACGAATTTGGGATAAAGTAATCCTCCAAAAGATTCTTACCCCGAGACTCCCTACGTCTGTCCACATTTGGGCCACGACGACGGTGTTGCCTTGATTGATTAAGCATAGAAGCCGCTGTTGCAAACATTTGTTCCTCTTCTTCATCAGCGTCCGATCTTCTTCAAAGACGCTCACGCCTGCATTTCTTCCCTTTGTTTCTCGTTGCCTCTCCAACACCCTCCTCAAGTTTGACATTGAGAGTAGAAAGTGTTTTGTAAAATATGAGAAATGAAGGAATAGATAAGAGATGGTGTGAGAGGTATGAGTTCATGGTGTAGTTTTATAGAGGGATTTAGAAGATAGAGATGACACGTGGCATTTTTTAGAGGGTGAAAATCTTATCCGAAATCTGAGATTATAATTTTTTAAACATATCTGAAAATCTTATCGACATGTGACACGTGGCACAATTTTAGAGGGTGAAAATCTTATCCGAAATTTGAGATTATAATTTTTTTAATGAATATCCGAAAATTTTATACGGAATAAGACACATGGCAATCGAGATTCTCATATCCGAAAATTTTATACGGAATAAGACACGTAACAACCAAAAATCTTATCCGAAAATTTAATTACAAAATATTATCAAAATTAATGGTTTAAAGTATAAAAAAATAGGAAATAAAGTACAATGAATAGTATTTGCCTTAGACTTGCCCTAGACTTAGCCTTCATGGGTGGAACCACAAATTGCAAGGTGACACTATTCACGTGAATAGTGGCAGCCCTTGCTTGCCCTTGCCCTAGACTTAGCCCTTATGGGTGGAGATGCTCTAATATTTACAAAGCGCGTTCTCAGCTTTTGAATCAGCAGAGCCCGCCACAACCCAACCGCACCGTCCACCAAAATTACAAGGAAGTTTCTCACTCTCTCCCATGTGCAAAAAGTTCATCTACGCGTACCACCAACTTCACATGTGCGTGTACCTACCTCCAGCCTCACACAACAACCGACCCCGAAACTCACTCGGCTTTAAGTATCCACTACCCTCACCACGTTTCCTACTCTCCACTCACAAATTACACGTACATCCGCCAAAAAAACTCACAATGGCCCTTATTCTCTCTCTATATGCTTGCGTTTTCTTGATGGGTTTGTGTTTGAGTAATGGGTTTTGGTGTTTGTTTTTGGGTTTCATGCAGAAGAACGACAACAATGGCGTCGAGAACAAAAACAAGAACAACGACGGGGGTGAGAAGAAGGAGGACGGCCCCATCGCCTCTAAGATTGTCAAATGGGTCAAATCTTTTCAAGGTAAAATCACTCAACCCCAGTTTATCAGATTTCCTTCAAATTTTGTCTTCAGAGATTCCTATTTCCCTTACTCCTCATGAAATTGTCTTCTTTTTATTTTCTCTATTTTTTATTTTTGCCAAACGATAGATGTTTTATCAATTAACTAGAATAGTGGCTTACATCATCGTCAAGGGCCTTGAAAAGCCAAGAAGGAGGAAACCCCTCCCACTCCCAAGCACCCCCCTGTTTTATCCCAAAGTTAGCCACTAAATGAGTAGCCACGTTACACGCACGTGGACAGTACGAAAACAACACAGAGTGTGTTTGTTGTATCAGCCATTTAATATCATGCACTATGCCATCCAGCCTAGCATCTTTATAGACATCCAGTTGTAAGCTGTCAATCAGCTGCTTAGAGTCGGATTCCATCATTATGGACATGAAGCCTCTTTGAACACCGGCTGTTAAGCCTGCACGCACAGCCTCTACTTCCGCTACTAAAGCCGAGCAGCATCTGGATCTCCCTTCTCCTCCTGCTACAACTTAGTCTCCACATTGATCCCTGAGAACCCAGCCAAAGCTCCCCACCATATGGTCAGCTAGCCAAGCACCATCACAGTTAATTTTAACAAAATTCACGGGAGGCTTTGACCATCGTTGCAAAGAGGGCTCATTAACCATTTTCTCTTGCTGATGTGAGGTCTCCAACACTGTAACATATTCTTTGTGTTGCACTCCCATCAACTGCACAGCCTCCGCCGGATTCACCTCTTCTCCCTTAAAAACTACGGAATTCCGGCATTTCCATATCCTCCAGAGGCCAAAAACAACATAGCTCAAAGCATCCGGGTTGTTAGAGGCAGCCAATTTTTGGGATATTTGTTCCCAGCACCCCACAAACTCCTCACCCTACAATTGCGTGACATCTAGCTGGATAGCACTTGCAAACCATAGCACCTTAGCAAATTCACATCAGAAGAACAGGTGGGTCCAGTGGCGGATGTAGGAATGTTACCTCATGGGGTCATAGCATAAACTACCAATAATTTTTTAAGATGAAAAAATATTGAGAATGAAACGATAGTACTTTTAAAAGTTTCACTCATAATTGGGTTGGATTTTGCGAGGAGGTATGAGGATTGGATGAGACGGATGGGGTTGGGGGTTGTGGAGGCGAAGTGCCCAAGCGCCATTGAAGAACTTGGGTGAGGTTGAGGCTTGAGAGAGAGAGAGAGAGAGAGAGAGAGAGAGAGAGAGAGAGAGAGAGAGAGAGAGAGAGAGAGAGAGAGATATTGAATTGAAAGTGGGCTGAATTGAAGTGAACAGACACCACAACTTTCTCTGCAAACTTGAGAGAGTTTATGAGAAGAAAACCATCGCTTAAAATACCCGTATGGCCAACTCAAAAAATAAATATAAAAAGATGCCTGATTTGTGGACTAAATTACAACGCCATTCACGTGGCCAAAATTAATGACTGATTAGCGAAACATATTAGTTTGAAAAGGGATGGTGTTTATGTAAATTAGTGAAATAATAAGGATGGGAATTGGGAAAGTGGGGTGATAAATGACACGTGTCAGGAAGGTACAACGGAATGCGAGGCGGATTGGCCGCCAAAGGATTGCGAAGGAGACGACAGCGAATCACAACACACAAGGCATAGATTGTTGGTATGAAACGACAGCCCAAAACTATGTCGTTTTGGCCAGATCACTTTAAAAAAAATTACCTTTGCCAAAACTATGTCGTTTTGGCAGGCAGATTTGTTTTAAAAAAAGAACCAGACGGCTTCTTCTTCTTCTCCAGACAATTTCTTCTTCTCCATAGGGTCACTCCCATGGCTGCCAAGGTCAAAAACCAGATCCTTCCGCTACAATCTAGGAACGCCATGGGGTCATCTGACCCTATTGACCCCATGGTGGATCCGCCACTGGGTGGGTCACTGTCTCTCCCTGCTTCTCGCATAATGGGCACATATCCTCCACCTGCATACCACGACGTTTCAGGTTGGATCTAACAGCCAAAAAGGATTTGCCGCATCTCCACAAGAAGTTTTTAAACTTCCCTGGGATCCGCAAGTCCCAGATCCGGCTCTAGGTCTTATTCTCTAGTCTCCTGTTGCTTGTTCTTTCGGTCTCCTTTCCTTCCTAACATGCCTTCCTCATCTAGCTCCTGAGTGTTGACTGCACGCGAAATCTCACGGCTTGGGGTTCTGGGCCGAGGGGATCTGCGTCAACACAGGTCGTCCTTCTTGGTTTTGGATGTGTGTGTAGGCGTGCCAGCACAGTCTACCATGCATTCGAGTGCGATTCGGATGAATGGGTTAATTGGATGTGCCTGGTCGAGTCTGACATCGCTTCAAACGATTGTGACCGAGAGATGAACTGATCTCGGCCGTAAGGTTCACGATCTGAGCTACAAGGCCGTTTGTGGTGGTGTAGACGGTGGAAACGATGGGTGGGCTTGGGTGGTGCTCCAGCGCTCCGCCGGGTGGCAAAAGCTGTATGATATATGAGATGAGCGAAAACGTAACAGAGAATGGTGCTCCGGCGCCTCGAAAGATCGAGGGTCGTATGATATATTGATGAACGAAAGTTTCTTACAATCTGCCACTACTCCTAGGAAAGCAAGTAAACGTATTGAAAGCGCATTACAAGAATGTAAATGACAGAAAAAGATAAATTTGCTCCGTGGGAGGCTTGTGTGGTGTGACCATCGTGAAGTTCGACCCACCGTCACAAGAAATGACTCAGGACGTGTGTTTGGAAGAAGCATTTAATTCCTTTGATTTGGTAGCCACAGAAGCATTTAATTTTTCTTATGGTTGGTGGCTTTTCCACGTTTCAGGGGATTTGGCCTTACTCACGCCCATTCTCCATGTGCTTCCCTGAGTGTCTGTTGATTGAGACATGTGTGCTCACGTCACAAGTCATTACCTATTTAAGGAGCCGTGGGGGCCACTCTTAGCAAGTGGCAATTTGATATTTTTAACCCTAGCTGTGGATAATAAGCGCCCTTTATCTCGGCCGGGTTATACCAAGGGTAAGGCCGTGGTCGTAACCGTGCATATTCCTTCAAGGGGCCGAGAACTTCAGGCACAAACACTGGGCAACTCGATATCCAAATTTCACATTATATATACCATTCGGGGTAAAATGCCAGACCAATCTATCTGCACATCCGAACTTACTTAACGACATTGCAAGAATGGCCTCCGCTTCTTCAGGATTAAACAACCTTTGCACCTTACCAATATCCCACCTACGGGTCATGGGGTCAATCAGCAACATCACCCTTTCAGGCATTTCTTGGTGTTGGGAGAACACTCTAAAGCTATAAGGTTTCGGCAACCATGGGTCATCACGTATGGCTACAACACTGCCATCTCCAATTCTCCATTTTAATCCCAATTTTAGCACCATCCTTCCCTGTAAAATACTTCTCCATCCCCAAGATGGGCGGCTCCCCAAATTGGCTTCCAGGAAGTTTCCTCTAGGAAAATATTTTGCTTTTAAAATTTTGTGTAGCAATGAGTGTGGCTGGGTCAGCAGCCTCCATCCAATCTTCGCCAGCATAGCTCGATTAAAGCAGAGAAAGTCCTTGAACCCTAACCCCCACAATCCTTTCTATATGTGAGCTTTGACCATTTGGCCCAATGAATGCCCTTTCTTGTATCCTTACTTTCCCACCAAAAGTTAGAAAAAGCCCGCACCATATCATTGCACACTCCTTTTGACAATAAAAAGCATGACATGGTATAGTTTGGAGGGCCAGTGCTACTGCCTTTAACAAAACTTCTTTTCCGACCATGGATAAAAAACCTTCTGCCCAGCCAAGAATTCTGTTTGCCACCTTGTTTCTCACATCTTCAAACACACTTTTTTTTTATCGGCCAAAGTTGGCTTGCAGTGACAAGACCGGCCCCAAATTCCTCGGAACCCAGGACCGACCCTGTGGTATTTACGACATTAAACAAATGCCGGCCCATTACTAATTTAAATCTTTTTCTTTTTCAAGCTAAACAAGATTAGGGCTGAGACTTCTGCCGAAATTTCGACAGAGTCTCCCCTGTAAATAGGCTAAAACCAAAACTTCAACCTGCAACAAAAGAGAATTTCCAACCAAACAGCAGCAAGCAAAAGTTTCAAAGCACACAGATTCAGTTTACGGCCTCCGACCTTAGAATTCAACTCTAATGGGCAGTATCAGAGCATACTAACAGAATTTAAGTTTAAGTTACAACTCAAGATACGAAAATTACACGAAAGTTTACAGAATGGAAATCCTACTTAAACTTTTGAAGCTTGGAAGACGAAGCTCGGTAGGCTTGATCGGCTCAGATCTCTACTGTCTGGGGGGAGTAAAACAGAAAAGTGTGAGTGGACAAAAATAAAGATTTCATAGTTAAAAACAAAACGTGTAACCCCACCGTTTTGAAACTAATGAGAAAACCTGCAATTTACTAATATAAGCATAGACAAAGTTTAATATCAACCTTTATATATATTGTCAAATTTACAAATCAATATAATCTTAATATGATTAAAGAAAGCTCAAGAATTATTCAGACAATCGAAGCAAAGGAGTTTCCAGACCAAAATCAAATCTCTTACAAACATACTCAAAAAAATTTCAAAGGTCAAACTCAAGATAAAGAATTTCCAAACAAACCAAACTTCAAGAAAACCGACTTGACTCTTCCCAACCCCAAACGCTCATCTCACCTAGGCACATGCCTGACGGCATTGTGAGCGAGGAAGTATCCTCACTGAAAGGAAAACAAGAAAGGATTTAATTAAAGTAATAGTAATAATAGTTATGTAAAATATATTTATATATATAGGTAATTTATAGTATAAATAATTAATAAGTGACAAGACACCATATTTTTGTCAGGGAACAATCCAACTGGGGATTGTTTGGCTGGACACGGACGGCATTGCATCATTCCATGCCCAGGGTTGAGCTGTCTAACCAGGGGACTACCGCTCTCGTACACACGCCGGTACTATCCAATGCCACGTGTGTACATATCTAATCCAAGTCCTACGCTCGTAGATCGACCGCCAAGGCCTTCGGCACACCCGGCCAAGGGTGCCTGGACCTTTGCTACACGCTGGAAATTTCCAACGCCACGTGTGGACACGAAAATAAGGGATGGTACAGACTAGTGTAACATCGACACCTCATAACCACAACTCAAACTTAACTCTCTCAAGTCGAGTCCCCAAGACCCACTTTCACAAACCAAACCCTCAAATACTCCAATACTGACCACACAAACTTCCAGACGCCTGAAACGTCCGTACTCACATACTCAAAGACATAATAAATTATAATAAATTAATATAATGTATATATACAATTAACCCTTAAATAAACATCACAAACTCACGTTTGACTCCAAATAAATAATTCAAAAACTCGACTTAATTATACGTCCCGACTTGAACACATAAATCTTAAATAGAATAAGTATGGGTCTCAAAATCACAAAACACATAATCAAACCAACCTTCAACCAAAAATATCTCAAACCTCGATTTAAAACATAAAATCCAAATATGCCATAATTCAATACCAAGATAATATTAAAATCCCAATTATCAATCCAAGTAATTTATTTTTTTACCATAAATCAACATATATGAAATTTTAATAGAATTCTAAGTCTCAAAACATAAATTTAATTCAAAGCTATGCAAAAAGTCTCGAGATTCTAACATAACTCATAAATTTCCAAAATGTAAGAATTCAATATAAAACCAAATTGAAATCTCAAGGTCCAATATAATTCATTTAATTTTCAATGCAATTAATTATTGAAAACAATGCATGTTTAAAACAAAGTCCACTCACAAGTAATCCCAGAATGCTTGACCCTACGCGGGTCCCGCCTGCTACGTACGTTGAGCCGGATCACCTATTTTGAGGAATACGATAATTAGATTAGAAAATGTACGTCGAACGAAACTTTAAAACTAAAACCTAACTTTTCCGGAACTTAAAGTGTAAGTGCACGTCAAACGAAGTTTCGTAGGATCGAACCACAACTTTCGACAAGTGGGTCCACCCCAGAAGACTCACAGTCAACCCGGGCTAGCGGGGCACACAACCTCAAATTCGATCCGAACGTTCCCAAAGGTCCAACAAAGTCAACTAATCACGTCCCGAGGGTTTGGTCTCGATCGAACGGTCGGATTTCTCACGATCGGACGGTTTTCGTTAAATTAAACTTTAAGTTGATTATTTGGAGCATCCGGGGCTCTGATTCTCGATCCGCGAGTTCCTACACGATCTTAGAGGTTCAAAGAACGACATATTTGAAATTGGATTCGATCCATCGGTTCGAACACGTCTAACCCGGATATCGCCTATTAGGCGCAATATTCGTTCAACTGTCATACGATCTCCAATTTCAAATCTGAGCAAACCGTCGCTCTCGGGACGACGTATGGATAATTTAGAAACAATTTTGGGCCTCCACAAGTGGGCCCACACGCTGCCACACGCGCCGGCAGCGCATTGGGTGTCCAAATCGATTTTTGGTGACGACCCAACTCAAAATCTTCCTACCGCAGATCAAGTACATAGAGAGGAGCAACTTACCCTTCTTGGTGGACTGCCAATTTGGCCGGAAAACAGGTCAAATCGCCGAATCTTTGTCGGAAAACCTAGAAAATTCTAGGTTTTGGAATCTACCAAAACTGATCGAATCGAACCAGATCCTTGATGGGTTTTACAGAGGAGGGGTGGCAAGAGGGTTTGACGTGTTTTGGGGGCAAGCCGTGGCCTGTGGTGGCCGGAAAACCACCTGGTTTTTCACGGGTTCGAACAGCCGATTTTTGAGCTGGGTCGATCAGATTTCTGGAAATTTGGCACGGATTCAAGCTGAGATACCTATGTAGAAGTGTAGAGGGAAGGGAGAGGAAGAGATTGGGTGCGGTGGCTGGCCAAACCGTTGTCGTATTTGATCTGAATCGGCGCCTGAAGTGGCGGCGTCGCAAAACCGGAGAGAGAGAGAGAGAGAGAGAGAGAGAGGTTGGGTCTGGAGGAGAGAGAAAAGAGAGGCTGCGTGTCCGTACGCGTGTCACTGATTGGTCCAAATTTTTATCCTCAAATTTCAAAATTCCAAATTTGCCCTTTAGGTTTCTAGAGGTTTCCAAGTTCAATTTAACTCCGAATCGAGCGTGCCGCACGTGTACGAACTCGTTTCGACAAGCCAGACGCAATGACGCAATTCGTTTCGCCAAATTCTTTCCTGAAAATTTAATTGACCCTTTTTGCCCCTTATTAAATATTTATTTTATTTTATTTTCCAAAATTATTAATTTATTTGTATCATTTTGATTTATTTAATTATTTTTGTTTAATTTATTAGAATCTTATTTAATTTTCCTTGTTTTTAATTTAATTAAACCCTTTTTAGGGTCGGGATGTTACAACCTACGCTCCTTATAAGAATTTTGCCCCCGAAATTCTACAACTTGTTTTGGTTCACCACACCGTACTTTTCAACTCTGAAACCACAGCAACATCCCGACAAAACTACACTTCCACCTTTACAACAACCAACTTCCAAGGTTAACAGGTTTAATTTCTTAATTATTAATATGAAAACCTCAACAAATTTTTCAAATCTTAAGATTTTCATTAAACTTTTGTATAAGTCCACCACTTGTTTCAACACGCCACTTAGGGTTTCTTAACTAGTGTGACTTCGGGATCTAACGAAAACACGTGAGTCATCAGAAAATAATAGATGAGAAATAGGTGGGCATGTGGGGGCAACATGTACACCATGGACCTGACCCGCCACTTCTTGCTTATTTCGTAGAGCCGTAAGTCCCTCACCGCATATGAGAAATAGGTACGGGAGATTGGGTCCCCTTGGCAAAGCCCTCTCTACGGAAAGAAATATCCCATTGGTGTCCCATTTGTCATAACACTGTAGGAGACCGTCCTAACACACTCCATCACCCATTCGCACCACCTCTCTACAAAACCCAATTTCCTCATCATCGCTAGTAGGAATTGCCACTCGAATCGATCGTATGCTTTGCCCATATCCAATTTTAGCACAAGATCATAATCTTTCCCCTTCGTTCTTTTTGATAATGTATGAAGGATGTCATGAGTGATCAGGATATTATCCGTGATTTGACAGCCGGCAACGAAACCCATGCCTACCTCGTCAAGGGCCTTCAGCACACCCGATCAAAGGTGCTCGGACCTTCACTATACGCCAGAATTTCTAACACCACATGTGGGTAAACCAGGGAGGGTACAAATCACGATGTGACTCTGACACCTCTAATCAATAATACAGTACCCCAAACCCAAAGCCGAGTACCAAAGACCCGCTTTCATAATCGACCACAGCCATATATCCTGATATTCATAATTAAAACTCAATATACAGATATATCACCATCACACAACATAGGAGACCTCACGTCCCGACACATGACATTTAAAACCCAAATGTATATAATTAAAGTATAAAGAACCATTTCTTAAACATATGATTTCAACCCTAACACATACTCCTAAATATATAATAAAAATATGAATACGACTCTTAAAAGTATAACCCGAACCATGTTATTAAATTCATCGGACAATATCAGCGTCCGTACTTACCGCCCAAAAGTTTAGTCAGAATATAGGTATAATTCTCGAAGGTATAAAATGCAAACCCTCGATGTTTATAATTTCCAAATATTAGAAATTACCCGAGAAATCCATACATAAAATAATATAAAGACTATAAGGTCAAATAACCCAATTATATAATCCAAACCTGACTTTATCTTAACCAGACAGCCCGAATGTTTAATTCAAAACATAAATATAAGTTTCCAGCGATGATATAAATATGATTTCCCCAAAAGCATATACTATAAGTTCCCAAAAGTATAGAATATAGATTCTTAAAATATAAAATATAGATTCTCAAAGTATAGCATATAATTTCCCAAAAGGATATGAAATATTAATTCACTAAAGTATAGGATATAAATCTCCCACGGTATAAAATATAATTTCCAAAAGCATAACGTATAACCCACGACATTCATAAGTTTCAAATATTAAATTCAATCGAAATTCCATAATTTGAACCGAATAAAAATCCCAAGATTCAAAGTAACCAAATTATATAAAAACCGAAACCCGACAAAGCCATAAACTCAATTATTAAATATAAATCCAACACTTCCATGGTATTCCACCATACCCAAAACCATACACATATATAGAATGATATAGGTCTCAAAGTCCCAAAGCTTATAATTTAAATCGAATACCATCACAATTCCAATTGAAACACAAATCTTAAATGTCAAGGAAATCCAAGAATTTCATAACCAACCATACTGTGATACTAAAACAATATAATAATCCCAAGGTGAACGTAAATTCCAAATATTAAATATTATTCCGAAAATCTTATAAAAACGCCAAAGATCCAATGTTAAATCAATATTGAAATTCCAATAATTCCAGTAATATCAAATCCAAGATTTAAAACATTATTTAAATCCCAATGATTAAAATAAATCATTTTATATGCATTTCGATTCGTTCTTTAAAATAATGCTCATTTGAAAACAATGTCCACTCACCATTGGTCCCACGCTGCCTGACCTTGTGAGGGTCCCCCCTACTACGTATGCGGCGCCTATGTACCTATTTTAGAATATGAGAATCGATTAACGAACGCATGCGTGAACAGAAACTTTAAAACGAAACCTTTACTTTTCCTAACTCAAAGTGTGCGTGTACGTTGTACAAAGAGTTTCTATGGTAAAACTACGTCTTTTAACAAGTGGGACCGCCTCGGAAGACTCACGGTCAACCGGGGTCAAACATCCCGTTTCGATCAACCCGGCGTGCAGGGGCCCACGACCTCCAAATGGATCCGAATGTTCCTAAAGGTCCAACAAAGTCAACCAATCACATCCCGAAGGTTTGGTCTCGATCGAACGGACGGTTTTCGTTTAATTAAACTTTAAGTCATTGCTCCAGAGCATCCGGGCCTCCGATCCATGATCCGTCAACTCCTACACAATCCTAGAAATACAAGGAACAATATACTAAGAATTGGAACCAATCCAACGGTCCGAACAACTCGAACCAGGATAACGTCGGATAGGCGTAAATCCGTTCGACTGTCATAAAAACTCCAAATTGAAATCCGAGCACACCTACACCCTCGTGACAATAAGGGGATCACAACGGAACACAATGTGGCCCCACAACACTGCCCACGCGCCGCCACACGCACCGGGCAGATCGGGTGTCCAAATCGATTTCGATGACCGAAAAACTTCCAAACCAAGGGTCACCCTTCCACCTACAGTTACAACTTGACGTCCTGAGCATTTTATTCAACTACGAGGACGTCCAAAAACGACAGGAAGTGGCCAGAAATTCGAATTGAAAACTGGCCAAACTTTGAGTTATAGATCCGGTTACCTATGCTAGAAATTGATCAAAACTTACCCTACCATCAGCTAGAGCTCGAAGAGTAAATGAATTTACATACCTTGCTTGCCTGAAATGGTGGCCGAAAACGCTCAAACGAACACCGAAAAATTCACAGGAAAACCTGCCGATTTTGGTGTTTTGCGGTGGTGGTGGCGATGGCGGCTGTGGACGGTGGCTGAGGATTGGGGTAGGAAGAGGGGTCGGTGGTGGTCACTTTGGTACCGGTGCCGACCCAAGTGGTGGCTGGTGGTGGCGCGATGACCAAAAATCCGGTCGGCGTTACTCTTGCGGGGGAGTGGTTGTGGCACGCACGGTGGGGAGGGAGAGAGAGAGAAAGAAAGCTTAAATCTGATTGGCCCAAGGGATTTTTCGGGGTTTATCAAATTTTGAAATTACAAAAATATCCTTTTTATTCGTTATAACTGCAATTCGATTGTGCCGCACGTCCCCGAACTCGTTTCGACGAGCTAGACGTAATGACGCAACTCGTTTTGCCAAATTCTCAACTAAAAATTAAATGACCTCCTCGCCCCTTTAAATATTAAATTCCAACTTTTATTTAATTAAATCCTTTCTTTTATTTTGAATTTCTTATTTTTATTTTATTTACTTTCTTTTAATTATTTAATTTAATTTAGGTCCGGACGTCACAAACAGCCTCTGTGACCTCCTTTCCCACTATATCCCTATAGGTATGATAAAATTCGGACGTCAAGCCATTGGGGCTTGGCGCTTTCAAAGGATTAATTTGGAAGACAGCAATTTTAATCTCCTCTGCTGGGACCGGTTTGGTTAAATCCTCATTTTTATCAGTTGATACTTTCGGCTCCACACATGCAATTAACTCTTCAAAGTTCAGGTTCTTCATCGAGGAGAATAGATTATGGAAATATCGAGCAGTCGTATCACTCACAAGCTTTTCGTCCTCTTGCCACTCCCCCCTTTCATCCTCCAAACCCATCACTTTATTATTTCGTCTGCATTGCACTGTTTTAGCATGGAAGAACTTCGTGTTCTTATCCCCCTCTTTTAGCCATTGTATTCTAGACTTTTGCTTCTAGAATAATTCCTCCCCTTGCACAGCTTGTTTCAGTTTTGTTTCTAGATCGCAGGTCCTTGTGCGATCAAAGTCAGGCGTCGTATAACAAACTTTCAAATCATCTTTGAGCTCCTGAATGTATGCTTGGGTATTTGTACTTCTGTTTTTCCTTCTCCAAGCAAGAATATGCTTCCAAGAAGCTTTTAACTTTTCTACTACTTTATAGCATCTTGAACCCGTAACCTTCTCTTGCCACCCCAGCTTCATGGCTTCCCTACACCCGTCCTCTAATCCCCATCGAGCATCAAAAATAAAACGCTTCCGTCCCCTCACCTTTTCTGGGTTCAGTTTCAAGAAGCAAAGCTGCATGATCAGATCCAAGCCCCCATAGATGATTCACCTTGGCTTTATTAAAGTGTGAAACCCATGAAGCAGATGCCAACGCTTTATCCAGTCTCTCCTAGATCATACCTCCCTATCTTCTATTATGCCAAGTGTAAGGGTGACCCACAAAGCCTAAGTCCAGAGACCACTAGATGAAACAAAAGTTTGAAACTCTCGCATGCTACTTGCGCTTCTACGCCTTCCCCCTTACTTCTCTGTATCTTGTAGCACATCATTTAAGTCGCCGATTAAAAGACTAGGCTCATGGTATCATTCTAGCCGTGTACTTAGGGCTTGCCACATCTTAGCAAGCATATGGTCCCTGGTGCTCGCATACACTGCTATTAGTCTCCACATAAAACCATTCTTTAAATCCTGGACCAGTATTTCAATAAAAAAAAGTTGATTATTTAGACAACACTACTATCTGTGGATCCTTCCAAAGCATGCACAAACCTCTGCTCAATCCACTCACATCCACCGCATGTAGGCACTGCATGCCTAACTGTTTTTTCAAGAATTCCATTTTTTTCCCTTTATTTTTGGTTTCCATAAGTACCACCACATCCGGAGAATAGAGCTGACATAGCTCCACTAAGTTTGGAACTGTCAAGGACCCTGACTCCCTGACAGTTCCAAACTAATGTTTTCATGGCGCCCATGGAGACCCATTCAGGCTGGTCTCCTCTGCCTCGTAAATATGATTAACAGTCCCGAGTCTCCTTTGCGTCGAATCCCCCTTGAACGCCTTTGTTCCCCCACTTCCTCCGTCCTTGCTCTTTTATGTTTTCTAGGCCTCTTGCTAGTCCCCTCAATAAGTGGACCCGGATTGAATGGATCAGTATTCTGGGAAAGTGGCAGCTCCTGATCTTGACATATCAGTTTGGTATGATTAGCTCCCACCTTTACTAGTCCTCCATTATCGTCATTTTTGCTCTCTGGTGCCAGAGACATATTGAGGTCTATCTCTGCGCCATCTGCGTGAGAGTGCTGGACTCCTAGCTCTTGTTCCAGATTTGTAGCATTGTCATGGTGTTCCATCAAGTTCATCTCAAGTACATTTTCGGCTTCTTCGGTTCTAATCGAACCTCCCGTACCATATAACCCTGTATCATAAGCAGCTTCCCTTATTTTTCGGCTTCTCTCTTCTTCTTCCAGTTGTTGTTTTATTTTATCTGCAAGACTACTATTCCTTCGTCGTTCGTCGTTCTCAGCTCTCCTTGTTTTGCATGGCGATGATGCCGTATCCTCTACTTCCGTGTTACGGCGTGATGGTGAATTCCAATCAGTGTGAGAGTTTCTTCCTCCAGATGCACTCTGGTCTCGCCATTGGTTACTATACTTCGAGCTTCCATCTCCACCACTTCTCCCCCGGGACCAAAAGCTTGGTCTTCCCTAACTTTCCGAGCTTGAAGTCCCTCTTCTTGGTGTAGACTTCAGTTTCCCTGAGATCTTCCTCTGCCCCCAAGCCCTAAATTGCAGACTGCTTTCCTCTCCCAACGATTCTTCATCAGTTACAGATCTCCCAGTGCATGTCCGGGTAGGATGGCCAAGGCAGCCACACATATAACAGTATTCTGGGAGGAATTCGTATTTAAATGATACCCACTGTTCTCCTTCATCCGGGAACATCACGCATGCTCCATTCATCAGCGCTTCTTGAACATCAAAACGCACTCTGATTCTCGCACAACGTCCAATGCATTCGCTCCCGTTTACTTCATCCACATTAAGTACTTCGCTAATAAGCCCCCCAATTTTAGCGACTGCCGAAACCGTGATATTAAGACGTGGTATTCCATGTATTTGAACCCAAAAAACTCCTTTTGATAGGTGGGTAGTACAATGGGGTCTGTCCCTAACCTCCTCTATCATGAGCACCAAGGAGTTGCTGAATGTCCAGGGTTCCATGTCCATAACTCGCCTCATATCTCTCAGTCCCACGAATCTATCTAGGAAGCGCTTTTCCCTGATTTCACGGAAAGAAACTCCATCCTTCACCCTCCACAATCCGGTGAAAGTATAAATGAATGCATCCCTGTTAACAATTTGGTTTGTTAATACTTCCACCACTAGGCTATAGTGAAACCCAATCAATGTATCAGATACTTCGTCAGGTTCCAGTTTAACTCCCACCCGTTCCTTCTCTGATAACTGGAGTTGTATCCAAACCTTCTCCCAAGCGCTTCCGTGTCCATTTGTTGACCACTGTCGTATCTGCTATTCAAATTCCAGGGGGCTCCCCAGGTCTTTTTCACCCAAACCGACAGGGGAAAACTCTGGCTTTACCCAAAAGTTGCCCACGCCTAAAGGTGTAGCCCAGACCCATGGGCTAAAGAAAGAAATAATAATAATTGTCTTTACCCCATAAATGCCTACGCCGAAAGGTCTTTGGCTTGGAGCCAAAAGATCTTAAAAGTATAACCCCACTCAAATTCCCTCTACTAACGTCTCTGTTGCCGCACTATGTCTTAATTGGACAGATGTTTTAGTCGTAGCCGTCTCCTTCAGCCTTTTGCTCCATCTGTTAGCTCCACCATTGCTCCCAAGCTTCTCTTAATCTCCTCGCTATGCTTCTGCTATCCTCCCCCTAGATCTCCTCAGGTACTGGTTCTCTGTTGCCGAACCACATCCCCCCACGATTCCCCCGTTCCCCTAAGCTCAGGGTAACCTTTCCTTTTCTCAATAGAGAACCTTGTCTCTTCTCGCAAGAGACCCTTCCTTTCTTCGCAAGAGACCCTTCCTCTCCTCTCGAGAGGCCTCTTTCCATTTTTTCTCTATTTTGGTGCATGTAAAAAGTAATATTCCAAAGGAATTTGATTCAGATTATGCTGTGTTTCTACTTTATGGGTTGAATCTCATCTGTTTACACCATAATCAACCGAGCATGTCCAGCCTCAAAACAATTAGCACCAAGAGGCAGACATGCCTTCTCCCCTGCCGAAGGAAGACACTTTTCCCCAAGGTGCCAGACACCTGCCGAAGCTCCCGACTGCCGAAGCTCTTGACTGCCGAAGCTCTCTTGACTGCCGAACCTAATCTCCAAGACACGTGTCACCACCAGAGCAACTTGCACAAAGTCCCACATCGAAACTTTGTGAAAACCTCCCACTTTCACCTCCCTATAAATAGGGAACAGCGCCCAAGACAAAGGGGTAACTAATTTCTCACTTTTACCGTTACTCTGCCAAAGTTACTACTCTTAGCTGACTTAAGCATCGGAGTGCCTTCGGCCGGCACCACACCGGTGTCCGAAGCTTAACGATTGCTTCTTCCACTTTGTCCTCTGCAGGACACCTAGCCACTGAAGGTCCTAGCCATCTTCCTTGCTGAAGACCCGAGTCTTTCTTATCTAAGTTGACCTCCCCAAAAAGAGCATCAACATCATCCACAATTAGATTCAATTAAATTTTATTTTTTTTCATTTCAGGGGTGGTTTTTAAGTTGTGTGTATTATATATATGCAACACAGGCGCTGAGTCGGTGAAATCTGAGGGCCAAGCGACCAAGCGAACGGTGGTCGGAAAAGTGGACCCCACAAAGCTGAGAGACGAGCTAGCCACCAAGACCAAGAATAAGGTCGACCTCGTCTCTTCCCAGCCCAAAAAAGACAACAAAGTCAACAAAGAGGACGCCAACAACACCAAGAAAAAGCAGCCTGAGAAAACAGACAATGACGAAAAACCCAAAGAGGTGCGTGTATTGTGCATTGGTTCCTAACACGAGCCTGTCTTGTTCTACGCACCTGCCTCAATTTTTAATTTTTTTGTTTCAAAATTTAATCGCTTTTATTAATTAAACGGGTCATGGGTTTGTGTAGGTTCCGTTGACAGCTTTGACGCTGTTATGGTGTCCCTTAAGGTCAATAATCGAAGGTGAGGTTATAAATTCCACCAATCGTTATGTGACGGCGTCGTTTCTATGATGATGAATTTGTTTTTAATTATTTGACATGGGTAACGTGGACAGGGTGCTATTCGGTAGTAGCGCATACCTGCAAGTACGTGGTGAAATTGGTTTCGCGTTTAGGGGAGAAGATGGTTGAGGAAATTGTGCGTCATATTGTACGCAATGTGCGCAAAACTGTCCAAGAGAAGATGGCTAAGGAAACTGTACGTCTTAAAAGCTACTTGCTCAAAATTGTCAACGAAGGCAGCGACGGGAACGACAGCAACAACAGTAACGACGACAACGACGGCAACAACGGCAACGACGGCAATGGCGGTGGCAATAGAGATGAGAAGAAAAAGGAGGAAGACAAGGGCAATGGTGGTGGCAAAATGCAGTATCCAGCGGGTCAGTCCGGCTTTAGTCAACTTTCATGTAGAACGACATATCGTCATGGATATGGTTATCAAAATGGGGCACTCAAAATGGGGGAAAAAATGTTGCTACTATTGCTGTGAGGTATTTGGCTTACTAGTGATCAATGACTAAAATATCGATGGTTTTGGAAATCTCGATAGTCCAAAAACACGGAAATTTCGATGGAAATATCGGGATATTATCGATATCGATAAAAATTGAATAAAAACCATGAAAATTGTAAGAAAAATTTGGAAATTTTTATTGAAATTTTAGATGATGTTTATTTAGTCAATTATCTATTAGTTTATCAAAAAAAAATTGGAAGAAAATGCATTGCATTATGGGTTTAACTGATTTAAGTTGATTATATAGCGAGCTGACACACACTGTGAGTGTAAAAAATATGTAGTAATTAATAAAAGCAGATTCAACACACCATATAAACATCTATATATAATGATTTACTAAAATATTTTACACTTTATACATTGCATGGTAAGATACATGAGTGACTTAGTATCACATAGAGTTCCTATGAGGTTCAAAATTTTCACTATCTTCATCATCTTTATGTGTAGAGTAAGTGTATTGTGAATAGTAGTCATCAAATGATAAATCCCCAAAATAGTTTTGCATGTAATTGTTCACATGTCATCCATATGGATCCGAATTGGTTGACGTTGTCCATAAGCAAAATCATTTGAAGATTAGGTCTCAGATTCTTTCCATGAGCTGCTTGATTCCATCCCAAAAGGAATGAGATATGAAGAGTAGGGAAAAGCTTGGTTATGAGTATAACCATAGTTGCTACTTCCCACTCCAACATAGTCCGAATCGCCCTTTGCGTGTGTGTTGTGTGTTTTTTTCCCTTTCATGCACAAATCACAATATTTTTGATATTTTCGATATTCTAGCGATATTACATCGAAATTTTGACCAAATATTGCTAAAATGTGACGGCAATTATCGACATCGAAATTTCTTCGATATTTCATTGATATTTTCGATATTTATACGATATGTGTATGGATACGTTCCGAAATATCCGTAATCCGAAAAAATGGAGATATCAGCGATATTTCGTCGATATTATCAATATTTCCGACTATGCTAGTGATGTACAACCACTTGGCCAAGGACATCTCACTAATGTCACACGACACATGTAATAACACGGTCCTAAATTAATATATAATTATTTAAGTATTCAAGGAAAAAACATTTTTACCCCTGGGAATATTTTAATGGGTTTTAAAATTGACTTTTTATTCGGGAAAGAATTTGGGGAAGTGAGCCACACCGTCACGTCGGGCTCTTCGATACGAGTTCATGGATATATTCTGCGCTCACTTAGGAGTTATAACGGAAAAGAAAAATATAATAAAGGAAAAAAGAAAAAAAAAACGACTTCAGCTTTAATTCCCCCACGCCCGGCGAACTCTCTCCCTCACCTCTCTTGTAACATCCCAACCCGAAAAAAAAGGAAATAATGAAAATTTAATGAGTTAAATCAATTAAGTTAATTAATTAATTGAAGTAAGAGAAGTTATATAAATAGATGAAATAAAAATAAATTTATTAACAAAGTAAATGAAGTAAAATTAAAGGATTAATAAGTGGTTTTCAAAAAATAAAAATAAAAATTTAAAAAAATTAAAAGACTATTAGTTTCAGGGGGCGCGTGACCTCCCAATTCGTCTCATTTGTCCCAAAACCCTCCTCCCTCTGCAAAATTTCGAACGGCGGCTGTCCGCCCAACTCACCACCCCAAACCTCTTTCAACTTTCCTCCCTCCTCCTCCTCGACCCAACCCCGGCCAGGTTCCGACTCAAAAACCTGCTAGAGAAGCCGTGCGAAAACTCAGATTTTCATCGGCGTTTCATAACAGAATCCGGCCGTTTCTGTTGGATTTTGCGTCGATCCAGGTTAGTTTTGACCCTTTACCTTGTTATACTTCGTGTTTTAGGGTGTGGGTTTGATTAACTTGGAGTTTTAGAAGAGATTAAAAACCTAGGGTTTCTGTGATAGGAATCCACCGATTCCGGCCGGTTCTTGGCCGGTTTTCACGGCCAAAATCCTCCCCTCCACACGCTGATCACATAGGTATAGGTCTTGCCCCGATAATCCGAGATTTTTCATCGCCGGAAAATTCCCTCAAGCCACCCAACCTGCCGGCACGTGTGGCGGTGCGTGGGCAGGGTGGTGGCGGTCCAATTTCGTCCTAAAATACTCCTCGTAGCCTCCCTAGCATGATGGTATGCTCGAACGAATTTTTGGAAATTGTTTGAGCGTAAAACTGGTTTTCAACAGTTAGGGTTAAATAGGGTTCGATAGGTTCGAACCATTGGATCGTTCCGAAACTTCTAGGACATGTTAATTTGATTTTTAGAAGCCTATAGAAACTTGCGGATCATTAATCGGAGGTCGGGAGCCTCACAAATGACAAGATCGAACCAAGTTAAGAATTTAACCGTAAAATTTATTCCGGGACTTTTCCGACAATTCTAATTGTTAGAATTGAGTAATTTGGGCCTAGGAACACTTTTGGGTATTGCTTGAACACTTTTAGGCTCGGGGTCGGGATTTTTATTAAATTATCGTGTCAGGATTTTAGTTAATAAATGGTTTTTAAATTTGCAAATAGGTGCCCAAGCTTCGGCAAATTTGCAGGAAGGACCCTTGAAGGGTTAGGCTAGCTTGGACGCTCAGTGAGTGGACTTTTATTTTATAAATGGGTTTTATGCAGTAAATGAATTATTATGTGCTTTTATGAAATTATTTGAATCCTGAATTCTATTTATACGTTGCATAAGTGATTTCAATTGATTTTCTTGAATATTTGAGTATGATTTGATTTTGAGCCTATGATTGAGTTTTAGAATGAGATTTAGAATGTGGAATTTGAATGGCTCGGGAAAATATGTATGGTTACTCATTGTGTGATTTACAAAAGGTTTAAAGCACCCTAGGTACCCTAGAGGTTATATTTAGATTAAACGTTGTTATGGTTATTTAATGTGTCTACGGACACTTGGTTGCCTTCGGTTTAAGTCTTCGCGCGTATGACTATAAGCCCCATGAGTCTCGGGGGGCCCGAATCGTGAGGAGTGAGGACGTGGCTCTGGTAAACTTCGTGTTCTCCTGAGTTCTGTGAGGACACAGCTCGGATGACTTTGTGTCACCGAGTTCTGCGAGGAATTGGAATTGACGGATTAAATATTGGAATTAAAGGGAAATTTAAGGGTATACCTAGGTGGCTTGGAAACGTATGTTTTAATGCTTCTAAATGATTATTGATGAATAAATTGTACGAATATATATATATATATATATATATATATATAGATATATATATATGCATGTGCGGATTTATTGTACGAATATAGAAATGATAGAATTGTTTTCTAAATGTTTTAACAGTGGGGTTCGTATGTTCATATACTATTGTATAAAACTTTCTTTTTGTCCACTCACATTTTCAAATGTTTTGCACCCCCAGGCAGTAGATTTGTACCTGAGCACCACCACCGGCCTTCTCCACCACTTCCGTCTTCCGTGACAGTCGTGTATGGTCCTTGACCCGAAGAACTTTGTAAATCAAATTAGTTTGGTAGCTCTGAATTGCCCAAACTTATTGTAAGGCCTGATGCCGTACTTTTCGCTCTTGTTTGTGTGTGAAACTTATCTTGTGTATGTTGGATGGTTGGGAATATAAATTGTGGTTTGTTTGACAGGTGTAAGTTTGGGAATTGAGCCATTTACAGGGAAGACTCTGCCAAATTTTCGGCAGAAGTCAAACCTTCTGAATTGTTTTCTTTGAATTTGTTTAAAAAAAAAGGGCAAAGTGGGCAAGTGTTCCCGACACCCGACAGGTGTCGGACATTAATAGGGTTCAGCTTGAATTCCAAAGCGCAATTAGGGTTGGATACTATCATCTCTCCCCTCACAGTCGCGAAGCAAACCCCTCAGCCAATTTTTCACTGGACCACCACCTCCTTCACCGGCCACCATTGGCTGCCATCTTGGTACCGAAACGTCAAGCTCGACCTCCTCTCTCCATCCCATCCATTCTCAGCCGCAGGGGCCGCCGTCAGCCGCCGCAAAGTCGTGATTTCCGGCCGATTTTATGTAAAATTTCGGACGCTCATACGGACGATTCCGGCCACAGTTTTCTTCTATCTTGGTATGCTTTCTCATCCTTTCAATGTGCTCTAGCTGATGGTTGGGTTGGATAGAATTAATTTTTGCATTTTGAAACTCAAAATTAATGGTTAAGGTTTTGGCCGGTTTCGGCTCTTGATTCGGGCCATCTCCGATCACTTTTTGGGGTTGGTCCAGTAGGAAAAGTTTCTCCACTCATTGTTTTGAACACATAGTTATAGGTCTTGACCGACGGTTCGATAATTTTCCGGTCGCCAGAATTTCTTCGGGCATCACGCGCTGCAGGCACGTGTGGCGGCGCTTGGGCACTGTTTTGGTGTTCTTTTTGGTTCTAAAATTATCCTAGAATTGTCCCTAGCATGATGGTATGCTCGGATTAATTTTTGGAGAACGTTTGAGTATTAAACCAATTTTTACGCAATAGGCTTAACCCTGGTTCGATATGTTCGGACAGTCGGATTGTGACGAACCTCATACGATTTGTTAATTAGATTTTGATGAACCTATAGGACCTTTCGGTTTACCAATCGGAGGTCAGGAACCCCTCGGGAGATCGGTTTGACCAATATAAGAAGTTAATTGGAAAATTAATTCTGGGTCTTTTCCGACCCTTCCAACTGTTAGAAAGGATCAAGTTGGGCCTAGAACTCTTTTAAGATGAGTGCACATACTTTAAGGCTGGGGGACAGGGTTTTGATGATTTATTTATGACGAAGCTATTTTTATTAATTACATGTTTTTAATTGCTTAAATAGGTACTCAGGCTCCACCGAACCCACAGGAAGGACCCTCGAAGGGTCAGGCTAGCTCGGACGCCCAGTGAGTGGACGTTTGTTTTATAAATGATTTTTATGAAATATTGCATGAATGAGTTGATTACGGGTTTTAATGATTTTTCATGCTAAGATAGTTTTTATAAATAATGAGTTATTAAATGTTCATGGATGATTTCAGTTTGGTTTTACTTCCAAGCTTTCGGTTGGATTTGAAATGATCTTAAATACTTATGCATGTTGATAAATGTGATTAGGTTGAAAAGTTTGAGAACGGTTTGAGATTGGTTGGAGAATGATTCGAGAATGGTTTGAGAATTATTTGGAATCTGAATTTGATAAAGATTAGAAAAATGGTTTTATGGATATGTTTAGAAAATGATTTTAAAACCACCATAGGTACCGTAGTTGTTACCTTCGTATTATATTGTTGCCTTCGAGATATGTTATGATGTCTACGGACGTCACAGTGGTTTTTTGATATTGGAATGTATTTGGATAGTTTGTTGCCTTCGAATAAGTCTACGCGCGTATGACTATTGGCCCCACGAGTTTCGGGGACACTCGAACCGTGCAGTGCTAGGATTTGCGTTTCAGGCTGACGTTGTGTTCCCCGATTCTGCTAGGATTTGCGTCTCGGGCCGATCACCCGATTCTGCTAGGGGAATTTACAGGAAATCATGTACTTGACGGTTTATAAATGGACATAAAAGTTACTTGGAATTGACGGATATTCATTGGGTACACCTAGGTGGAAAGTTTTTATTATTTTCTGAAGCTTTCTAATAAATTGGAAGTTTTAATTGATTGCATGAGTTATTTTATATATAAATACGAATGCTTGTTTTCAGTACGAATATAGAATAATTATTGAATGGTTTTCAAATTGTTTTTAAACAGTGGGGTTAGTACATTCTTATAATATCATTAATAACTTTTCTTTTTGTCCACTCATGCTTTTATTGTTTTGCGCCCCTAGGCTGTAGACGAGTACCTGACCACTACTTCAGGGTGTTCTGCCTTCTGCTACTCTTCAAGCTTCCTTATGTAGGATTTCCTTTTAAAGTTAAAATTTCCAGTTGTAAACTAAATTGGTTAAATTGGCTCTGATATTGCCCTAATTGTTTGTAAGGCTTGAGGCCAGTTAGAATTACTTTTGGAGGTGTGTGAATTTAACTTATGCATGCTGAAATCTTGGGAATTAAAATTGTGTTTGTTACAGGTGTAAAATTTGGGGAAAAGAGGAGTTTTCAAGGGAAACTCTGCCGGTTTTCCGGCTGCAGTTCAACTCTTAAGAGGTTTCATTTTAAGTTAGGGTAAGGGCATTTTGGTCTTTTGTGCCGGGCACCTGCCAGGTGTCGGACACGCACAAGGTCTGACACGAATTCCAAAGTGAAATTTGGGTCAGGTCCTGTCAGCACACACATCATTTACTCTACATTTGAATAGGGTCAAAAATATAAATAATTTAATTTAATCTTATTTTCTATATAGTTTTATTGTTGTTGGATATTCTAGTATTATAGTTGAGATCAAAGTTACATATAAAAGTCAAAGCAAGCATTGTGTTGTGTGGTCCCAATTTTGAATCCTATGCGACATGGTCCCGCAGATTTTTTGGACATGACAGCCAATTAATCATTTTTAGGAGAGGAATTACAATTTTTTTGTTAGGCCATTTCCGGCCATGGCCATAAACCATATGTAGCCCTCAAAATATGCAAAATTCATCTTCAGTCATGGGCCAAAAAAAATTTGGCCAAAATTTGAGGGTTACATTTAGTCCATTAGCCATCCTCTCAAGTCACTTGTAGACCGGGTCAAATTTTGAGGGCTACATTTAGTCTTCTAACCTTTTAAATGTATTTAAATTCTCTACTTATTCACAACTTTTCCCTCTTTTTTTTTTTTTGTCAAATGTTTTCCACACTCATTTCATTCAACCATTTCCTACAATTTTGTTCTCTTTACTTATTTTGTTATTCACATTGATTGTAGTGGAATGTATGAGTGTTTTACCATTGTTTTTCTCAAAATAATAAAAAAATGGAGAGTCCTAAAATTTAGCCCCACATGGGTGGAGATGAAAAAATTTAGTCCTACACTATTCTTTAAAAAATTAATATTTTGGAAGGCTAAAATTATAGCCCTAGACTACATTTAACCATATGGCTGGAGATGGTTTACAGAGGAATTACAATTTTTAGGTGAGCAATCCTCTTAGGCCATCTCCAACAGTGGAGGACTAAATGTAGCCCACCCATAAAATTTAGCTCACTATTTATAGTTTTTTAAAGAATAGTGTTGGACTATATTTTTACCGTCTCCAAAAGTGCATGGATAAATCATAGACCCCTCAATATTTTTGTAACATCCAGAACCAAATATATAATAAATAAATTAATAAATATTGGAATTAAAATTGTATTTAATAAACTAAGGGTAAAATAGTCACTTTTTAATCCGGAAGGAATTTGGGGAATGGAGTGGCACCGTTGTGTTCGGCTCGTCGATACGAGTTCGTAAACATGCGGCACGCTCAATTCCGACTTGTAACGAGCCCGAAAACCTCTGAAAACTAAAAGGAGATAACGGTAATTTTAAAAATTGTTTTAAACACTTAGAAACCACCCAGTTCATATCGTGCGCGACACTAGCCCCCCACCTCACTTTCACGCCATCGATCCAGCCAATACTTTCGAAGGCGACCACACGATTTCGACCACTTTTTTCGTTGACCAAGGTACCCTCTGTGTCCACTTGATGTTTTGGTATGTAGTTTCGATCGATTTGGTGTTTTGGAAGCTCAATTAGAAACCTAGGTTTTGTCCAATTTCGAGTGAGTTTTCCGGCCACTTCCCGGCCAAATTGGAGGTTGGGCTAGTTGAATAAGTTGTTCCCCAAGCTGAGCTTGTCATTTTGGCATAGGTATTGCTGGGTGTTTCGATAAATTTCCGTCGCCGAAAATTTCTCAAGACACCCAAATCTGCTCGGCGTGTGGGCCCATGTGTGGTGGCCCAATCCGCCCTAATAGAATTCTGCATTTTGACATCAAGTGATGTGATTAATTGCAAGTGGATAATATCGTTCAAATTAATATAGTGATAAGTAGAGTGTTGTTCCAACAGGGATCAAGTTAACCTATTAAATACTAGAATGATTTATTCCTAATTATAATTGAATTAAACAATAAGAGAATTGTGGTGATTAAAATGTAATTAAGCAAGTAAATAATATAATAGATGAAAACAAAGATGATAAAGTACTAGGGCACCGATTTCACCTAGCTAATCCCACCCAAATCCTTCTAGCTTGTTAATCCTAATTACCTAACATGTTGATAATCGTTTTCCCTTACCACACCAATACTCTCTTCCGAGTTATATTAGTTGTGTTCCTCACAGTCAACCCACTCTATTCCTAGTTATGGATTTAGATAGCTAAGAACCCATTAAGATTTGTGGAAAACATTTAAAGATTACACAAACCATAACCTAATCTTCCGAGTCGGCTATGTAATTTATGGTACTTGTTACAAGAAGCTATTTATTAGGCATCTCCTTCCGGTCTCAACCCAATTCTTCCAATCATGCAATTAGTGGCCAATTAATTGAAAGCATTAAGAACGGTAACAAGCACTCAACATGTATAGATAAATAAAATTAACAATATCAAAGAATTTGAGTATTCATAGCTAGGCTACATCGTAGCCCTAGTAAAAGAAATTAGTTCATGAATGACTTATTGAGAATCGTGAGGGTTGATGAAGACATGAGCGGCACCGAATTCTCCAAGTTGAACGCCATGGTTGCGCAAGCTTTCTTCTTATTCTTCTTAGGGCTTTCGGCTATGAGTATTAGTATGTAGGAATTTGATGGCTTGAGAGTGTAGAGAGGGGTGTTGGTGGATCCTTTGATCAATGACCTAAACTCTCTATTTATAATACTCCTAGAAATCCTACCTATCTAAGGTGTAATTACAATTATTATAAAAAATAGGATTCCTACTAATTTAGGGTCTTCTTTATTTCTCCTTGTTTGACTTGGTAAGACTTGAACCATCTTGAACTAGGAAATTTGATAACATTCCTTGTGATGAAAGGAATAACTTGGCTTCTTTCCAATTAATCTCCAATTTTCATCTTCTTGCCCTTTTTAGCTCAATTTCTCATATTCCACAAATCCTTCACAAATCTCACAAAACATATTAAAACAAACAATTTAAATAAAGGATAACAATAATTAAATAGGTAAATGGGGCATAAAATATAGACTTATCATCAAGCCATAGAACATTCTTTTGGATAAAGATTTTTGCCCGAAAATTGCTGAGTTCAGGCTTGCCAAACTATGCAAAATGAAGGAGAGTATTGTATCCATGATGGGGACAAGAGGAACTGTAGGGTACATTGCACCAGAAGTGTTTAGCCAAATCCTTCTGATCGGCCATCAATGAGCAAAGTAGTAGATATGTTGGAAGGACCCCTTCATACACTGCAAATTGCACCCAAGCCTTTCTTGTTTTCTCCTACAATTGCTGCACAAGACTCTATGCTCACATCCCAACCATCTGAAATAGATACTTAGGCAATTTTGTTTCATGAGCAGATCTCTGGTAATTAGGAAATTCTAGCCGAATTATTGTAACATAGTTAGTTTCGTTATCCGAAAACTTTACTGGGAATGAATGAAAACTGTTTTCATTAATTCTCCCCCCACTACATTCATATACACCATACTCTGTTTCTCTGTCTCTTGGCTTGGGTTGTTCGACTTAATTAACATTGCAAATACAGCCACCAAATTATGGTAAGTGAACAAACAAATTGCAAGATACTGGAATTTCTTATCTTATAACTTCTTCAAGTGAGTACTTGATTGCTCAAGTATTCTTGCTGTACAAATTGTGGAACCGTAAATATTCCTAGGTTAAATAATTTCCTATTTTTGGGAGTTATTTAATTGAGGGACTCCTGCTACAAATTACGGTTTATCCTAATCCCTAATTCCTTCTTTATTTAAATCCATAATTCCTTATTTATCCTAATCTCTAATTTCTTTATTTATCCAAATCCCTAATTTCATATTTATCCTAGTTTCTGGTTTATTTAAACTCCTTTAATTATCTAAACCCCTATTAATTATCTAAACCCTATCAGTTATCTAAACCCTATTAATTATCTAAATTCCAGTAATTATCCTATTTATTGTGGAAGGATAATTCCTATCTCTACAAGGGTTTATCTCTCCAGAAACCCTAGCCCCCAAGGCTCTATAAATAGGAGGCTACACAAGGCATCAGGTAGGCCATTCAAAGCTCTGAAAATACTGCAAAAATTCCCTCTCCTTGCCACGCCTCTCTCCCTCTCTCTCACAAGGCTCCGGCCTTCACATACGGCTCCGGCCACCCGGTTCTCCCCGAGAGAAATCTCCGTACCTTTTTGTTAGCTATTGTTTATCCTACAAACACTTGACCTAACTTAGGCATCGGAGGGCCTTTGGCCAATACCCCCCGGGTGTGGTCTTTTACTCCGATTGATTTTGCAGGGAGAAAGAGAAGCGAGAAGGAAGAAGGCGAATCTTTTGATCGAATATTCTTTGGGGACGAAAATCACTCCCACACAAATCATATGTTATTCTCATCTGGACTAATAACGAAGGATAGAATCATACAATTTGTGGAATGGGATGAAAGTGGTGGTGGGGCAGCACGTGGGCCTGGGAAGTGAACTCTCGGGGTCATGCAGAACCAAGTAAATTTTGGAACCTGTTGAATGCCACTGATGAAGAAGGTGGATGATAGGTAATGAAAGCCATTTTTCTTTAATTGTGTTTTTTTATATAATTATTTTTAGTTATAACGATTTGACATAAATTTCCTTACCCTTAACAAAAATCTTAAAATGTAGATGGTGAATTACACAATACCTTATAAAGTTGATGCGGTTAAAACTAAAAATTAAATATTTAAGTGATAATGACGCACATGTCTAAAAATGAAGGCATGCAACAGAGAAATATAGAATGAGGCAATGAGTCCTTTTCTCAAAACAGATTAAGACCCAAAAAATGAAGGTAACCGGAACTCACGTTCTCTTTGCAAAACAGATTAAGACTTAAAAAAATCATCAAAATTAAATCCTAACATCCCAAAAGAAAATATGTCCTTTTCTCAAATTGATTTGATGAATGAGGCAATGAGTTGATTGAAATATGGATTTCACATGGAGCCACAGAGAAATATGGAATATATGGGCTATTGGAAGGATTTAAAAACACTTCACCAAAAAAAAATATTTTAAAAACAAAATATTTGCTGGCATATATTGACTTTTAGCACGCGTTTCTCTTAAAGGAAGGAAGCATGCCTGATTCTTTTAGTTATTTTTAATTTTTATGAGGACTTTCATTTTTAATTTTTGGTTGTACACATATATTATATATATAGCTTAACTTTTTTTGTGTCCCTGGCCAAGTGCCGGCTTTCCATAATATTTGTCAAAAAAAAAACAATATATATATACATAATGTTTTTGTTTTTTACAGAGCACGTTCTCAGCTTTTGAATCAGCAGAGCCCACCGAAAAACCGTAGCGTCCACGAAATTACAAGAAAGTTTCTCACTCTCTCCCACGTCCAAAAAGTTCATCTACGACGAAAAACAGCCTGACACCAAGAAAAAGCAGCCTGAAAAAACAGACAACGACGAAAAACCCACAGAGGTGTGTGTAGTGCGCACTGGTTCCTAACGTGCGCCTGTCTTGTTCTATGCACCTGCCTCAATTTTTTAATTTTGTTTTTAATGTTTCAAAATTTAATCGCTTTTATTAATTAAACGGGTCATGAGAGTTGCAATACCCATGCAGGGCTCGGTTTCCCATTGCTATTATATAGGTCCTAATTTAATTGCGCCAAGCCACAGCAACAACGTCCCCATCTTCAACTTCGGCAACTCAGTATCAAAAATCCAAATCCTGCAAATCCATCATTCAATATAATGCAAAAATTCAAATCCTGCAAATCCATCATTCTATCAAAAATTCAAATCTTGCAAATCCATCATTCTAACTAAATGGTCTGTCCTTGCAAGTACACAAGAATAATATAGTATAGTGTTTGATAAGTCTAAGTATCGTTCCCACGAGGATTCCAAATTAATTTAATATTCAAATACCTAGATTAAAATTTACTTGATAAGCAAGTGAATTTGTAGAGATTGTTGTTGTGAAAGTTTATGAAACAAACAAGAAATTAATAAAAACAATTGAAAATAAAAAGGTTTAATTTTAAGGTTGACAAACAATGATGAAGGTCTAGGGTTTCGGAATCAACCACAAGCAATCCAAATTAGATTTCAATGCATTCAACAGGTTCTTTCGATTCTTTAGATGATAATTCCCGTATCTAAGTCATTTTCACGCACTTAGACCATAGTTTTCCTTAAGTGTACGATTCTTTTCTAGTTTAGACAAAGATCATATACCCAATCCTATAACATATCTTGGTTAAGGCATAAATTTAACAAGTTGGATTCATTACGTTCTAGAAAACAAGAGAACCAAGCAAACCATTATTCTTCGTCAAGCAATAATGTAATTCACCACACTTAATCACAAGAAGCTAATTGAATTATATTGTTGGTTCTGCCTCAAATTCATCTTCTAATTTACTAGATGCAAAGTCCTAAGGTGATCAGTCAAAGAACTTAAACAAATAGCTACAATTAAAATAGTGATTAAGCATTCATCTGAAAGAAACTTAGAATCCATTAAATAACATTAAAAATCATAACCATCCATGCTCGGGCGTCATCCTCACCCTAGAGAATAATTTAGTTACGCATGTTCAAAGAAAACATAATTGAAAAACTAGAAAACATAAAAGAAAACTTATAGATTGTGACGATGCTCGATAACTTGACGATGGCAGCGGCTCTTTGACTCTCCTTCCAACTCCAGCATCCCATCACTCTATTTTTCTGATATCCTTTAAATAAGGAACAAATCCTCTTTTGACTCGGTAACTCTGCTTTCCTAGTTTGGCTCCAATTGTCCTTTATAAGTTGGCATACTAAATCCTACTAAATATAGGATGAGACTTCAGAAAATTACTCCACATCCTTGTAAATACTTCCCAAATACAATTGACATGAATTGGACTTCAAGGATTACTTTTGCAAAACCCGTAGAACACATTCTGCCCAAACTGTCTGTACTAAAACGGCAACAACTCTCTCCACACACGTCCGAATCATGAACCGTAAAATTCTACAGAAAGCTAACATCCGTATCTTTCCAACGATATAAGGCTCAACATCTGATTCGTTCTGAGGAAGTACAGTATATTCTGTCAAGTTGACTGATCTGCACAGGACATTCTTGCGAAACATCTTTTAATCCTAAAAATGCTCATTTTGCTTGCTTTTTCATCTTTACTCTTCAAACCTAGTAAAACACAAAACTAAGTAAAAATGGACTAAATTCACTCAAGAACATAGCAAGAATCTAAGAGAAATATAATAAAAATGTACGAAATAATGGTTATATCACTGAATCATCACAACCATCAACAAAGGAAAGGATAAATCATCACAATTATGATGTTACAACCCATTAAAAGAATTCACACTGCAAGAAATCAAAATTATACTTATTACAACCCATGGAAAAATTCAAAACATGTATCCATCCAAAACTTAAATCAAAACAAAGCTTGCATCCATCCAAAACCTGCATCAAAACAAAGCAACCAAACCATTATTAACAAACCATTATTAACAAATCATTATTAAGATACAAGTAGAGAAATAAAAAAAAAACCTACCAACATATCCTCTTCATACTAGGGAGGGAAAGCCTTATTCAAACTTGCATTGGACGTTTTACTCCCCATTTCTACAAAATATAAGAAAAAAAATCAAACCATTTGAGTTAAAACACATAAAAATCAGAAAAATCATATTCAAATAAACTTATAAAAATGAAATTATTACCCTTTTCAATTGATTCATAGAACTCTATCTCCTCAATGTTTGGCATATATTGTAATGAAGATATATCATCCAACCTTATCCAATTTTGAGAGCAAATCAAAGCCTCAACCATCTTAGGAGACAATGAGCTTTGAAATGCGTCAATCAGTCTACCACCGCTGCTAAAACATGACTCTGAAGCTACTGTGGATGTAGGGATTGCAAGCACATCCTCTGCAATTAATGCCAAACCTGGATACTTGAGGCCATTTATTCTCCACCACCCTAGTATATCAAACTCACCATCACCATCAATTGTTTCAAGTGGATCCAACTAGTACCTATCCACTTCATGTGTTACAACCACATTATCACTCTCTTGTTGAATTTTTTTTCCACTTTTCCATCATGTGTTCTCGTTTACAACCTCCAAAAATCAAAGAAGGCTCGGTTTCATTGTTATTACTACCACTCTCATTGGTAGTAGTATTGCTAATACCCGCATTGTTACCACTAGGCTTACACACTTCATACATATTCAAAAGAATTTGTTTCACCTCATTTGTTTTGAGCCACCAATCTTTCACAAATAGGATCATGTTCAAATATTTCCTCAAAGATGTGCTTCAAATTGTGAAGCTTGAATCGAGGGTCAATCACAACTCCTATCATCAAGAATGGGTTCACTTTATGAAGTTCACCCCAATATTTATCATATTTCTTCTACAGAACCTAAAACTAAACTAATAAGATGGTGTACCACATATTGAATTTAGGATTAGTTTACAGAACCTAAACTACACTAATAAAGAACTCAATCCCTTCCTATGCAGAAAAAATTAATCTGTCAAGCTTACAGAACACATGCTGCACAATGTTACAGATCAAGCTTACAGAACACATGCTACACAATGAAACCGAAAGAACAACAAATCATATCTCTCTAAATTCTGCACAGCTTGCAATATTTATTTCTTAGTTGGCCATAAGAAATTATACCTCCATAAGATGCTAAACCTTCAAAGCACAGCCACAACCAACAACTGCAAAATAAATAAATAGGATTAGTTTCAAAAACTACTGCAAAAAACTGCGGGAAACAAAATTTTATTTCATTTCATAAAAATCACATCAAATACTAGTAGTTTTACCTTCAAATCACTGAGAGCTTTGAAAAAACCCTAAGAATTTGAAGAAATTTTGGAGGAACTTTGATTTGGTTAGGTTAGGGTTTCACACTAGATGGGGTGGAGAGTGAAAGATGGAGGAGGAGGACGGTGACACTGTGATAGAGATTAAGAGATGGAGGTGGAGAGTGCGAGATGTAGAAATCAAAAAGAGGTTGGAGGTGGGTTATAGTTAGTTTCTGAGGAGGCATAGAAGAGAAGAAAAGATAAGAGAAAGAGAGAGAAGAGAAAGACAAGGGGAGATGGAGGGTGTCGTTGCTGCCGATTTGGCGATGTCGGCAGAGACAAAGAGAGGGTGAGGTGGAGAAAGGTTAGTTAGGTTGAGAGAGAGAGACGCGTAGGGTTATTGAAAACAAGCAATCCAGTGCAACCATACCCGTGCTAACCACTTACTTTGCCCTATCACATAACGCCATGTTGATGAGAGTCTCAAATTACGTCTTTTTAATATTATTTTGGAGACTTTATGATATAATTTTGGCTTAATAAATATAATTTCACTTGTTGTTACATTATATTCTCACCAATTGGATTTATGAATTTTATGTATTAATTTGGTGAACTTATTAGGTGAATTTATTTTTTGTAGGAAATTGGAAAGCCAAAACATGAGGATACGTATTTGTCCAAGTTCAAGCCAAGTGTGAAGAGAATTGCTAATTGATTGTGGGATTATTGTGAGAAGTAGAGAGGGAGAAGAGAAGCCAAAACCGTTGAAGCTAAAGAGCATATTTCATGTCATTCATAGCCATTTAACGCCCACTACCTCAACGTTATTTCTTTTCCACCAACTCTCCACCATCAACACATGTTTAATCCAATTAATCCCTCACTTAAAACCTTCATTATCTACCATGAATGTATTAACTTTCCACTCACCTCATTGACTACTATAAATCACCCATCAACTTGTTTGGCAAAGGGGCACTACGACAGATTTCTTGATCCATTTCATTTAAAATTTAGTTATGTTTTCCTTTGTAATGAGTTGCTAGAACTCTAGCTAAGGCTAAAGGGAATGTGCTTTGAGTAAGTTTGTGAATTGTTCATTAATCCAATATACGGTATGAATTGCTAAATTCTTTTATTTTTGGTTGTTCAATATTTTCATATCCTTTTATTTTGATTGCTGTTAAGTGCTACTATCTTTTCATGAGTTCAATTATATTTTTCTCATTGTTAAGAATTGACTTAGCATGCTTTTAAATTAAAAGATTAGATATTAAGCAATACCATTTTCTGAACAATCATTAATATGAGATAACATCGAAAAATGAAAATGGTTTTAATTTCTTTATCTTCCGGTTAAAATTTCTCAATGATAATTTTAATCGAGTTATAATTTGGATTAAAGAGCATGAAACATATTTTGCTTAAAGAATTGAACCTTGATGCCTTAGCATTTCCCTTATTGATATTTCATTTTAAAACTCAATCTCTACAACAATCAAATCAAATTACTTTTCCATTTTGCTTGTCACTTTTATTTTGGTACGTTTAATTATTTCTTTGTGTGCAGACATTTGCCTACCTGCTCCTTGAGGATACGATACTTGGACTTCCAAGATTATTACTACGTGTGACTACTTGCACTTGGGTAGACGCAACACATGTGGCAACTAATATATAATTAATTAACAATCAGTTAAGGTGAATTTTTTTACCCGAACCCAGAACCGATTCCAATCGGGTCGGGTTGGGTATGGCTTTCTTTTCAAAAAAATTGACTTTGCAGTTTGATTCGGGTTTAATCGGTTTTTATGCCCACCCTACAATTAATCATTTTTAGGAGAGGAATTACTTTTTTTTTTGTTATGTCATCTCCAGCCATATGTAGCCCTCAAAACATGCAAAACTCATCTTCAGTCATGGGCCAAAAAAAAATTTGGCCAAATTTTGAGTGCCACACTTAGTCCTTTAGCCATCCTCCCAAACCACTTGTAGTCCAAGCCAAATTTTTTTGTGGGCCCAACACATGCGTTGCCCAAATACAAGAAAGTATCACTCGTGGGCGTGAGAAGGGGAACATCTTGTGCAACTGTGATCCAAATGCTGATATTAAAGGCGCATTGATGTCTGCTAGCTGTAATTATTATTTTTTGTTTCTTTGAACCTTTTGAAGAATGATGAAAAGAGTAAGATTTTTTTTTTGGGGAAATTACATAGAAGGATGAAAAAAAATGTGGGAAATTATGTAGAAATGAGGTTGGTATTTATAGAAAAAATTTAGGAACTTTTTAGGTATATATATATATATATAGAGAGAGATTCTTATATGCGGACGTCCAAACGTTATTACCGTATGAACGTCATGTGTTTTCTACTAACCCTACCTCATTTCCTCCCCGTTTACAATGGCGTCCGCACAATAATAATGTACGGACATCCGAATGAGAGAATAACTGTATATATATACAATCCCCCTTCTATTGAAGGATCCCTTAAATAATTTTATTTGAGGGACACCCGTTAGGGTCCCCTACGATTTTTTTTTTCAATGATTCAAAAAATCTATTTTTTAAGTCTATATTTATAGATCATTCTTGCAAAAAATTAGACAAATCGGAAACCATTTAGATATCCAATTGTGTCCTACAAAATCAATGGACACGGTGCTTCAAGAAAGTACTAAAATTTCAATAATTCAATTGAGTGGTCAAATGATATCGGATTCAAGTGATTTTTTGTAGAGATGATCTTTGAATGAGTATCTAGAAAATAGACGGTTTGGATTAGTGAAACACAATATAGAGTGGGTCTTACAAGGGTGTCCCTCAAATACTTATTTGAGGGATCCCTCAATTGAAGCTCTCTGTATATATATAATAGCCTTCTATTGAGGGATCCCTTTGAGGGACACCCTTTAGGGTACCCTACAAAAAAAAAAATTTCAACAATCGAAACATCTATTTTTTAAGTCTTCATTCATAGATCACATTGCAAAAAATTAGATTAATCAGAAACCATTTATACATTTAATGGTGTCCAACAAAATCAATGAACACGATACTTAAAGAAAGTACTAAAATTTCAATAATTTAATTTAATAGTCAAATGATATCGGATTCAAGTATTTTTTGTAAAGATGATCTTCAAATAAATATCTACAAAATTGATGTTTGGATTAATGAAATACAATGTATGGTGGACCTAACAAGGGTGTCCTTCAAATAAACTAATTTGAGAGATCCCTCAACTGGGGCTCACTATATATATACACACACAATGTCATTCCTTCTAAGTCAAGCACACTATGCCACATGTCCATCTTCGGCAATCCCTATGTTGGCCAGCCACCACTGACGTTGCCCATCTATGTTGCCCTTTATTCACCTCCTAAAAAAATAGAAGATTTTGTGTCATTGTAGGGACTCAAACCTTGACCCTAAAAGGATGAAGCATGAAGCATCATTCACAGACCATTGCACTAAACTTGTTTTTGTGATATTTATTCAGTTACACAATATTTATATAAACAATCAACGATTTAAAAAAAAAATCATTTCAACACCGATCAACACAATATTTGTAACAAATCCCTCATGCTCTAGAATTATACATAAATAGGTCAATTTAAAAATACATCACCACCAATACAAATGTCGAAGAACTCCCCTCCTTCTGATTACAGCAAAACCCGACAGTTCTGCTTGAGTAACATCAGAACCTCAACTCCTCAGCATCCAATCCTCAGGTGTCCATCAACACACACAAACGCTACAGTGTGAGCTCACATAATGCAAATTCCATTCCCAGTCCAAATCAAACCCCAACACTCTGCACATCAACCATCGATCAAAATTGAATAAAAAAGGTCAGATCTTTACACCTATACATCACAATTAGCAATAATTACCAATTTAATGAAGTAAAATTAAGTACAAAAAACAACATTATAGAATCTACATCAAGAAAAAAGTCCTTTTTCGACTCTCATCAAACTACACAATTATTCAAAAAGAAGAAGAAATTGCATAAACATAAATACCTCGAAATCAATACATTTCAGGCCCGCTCAAGAATGACCTTAACGAGAGAGAGCCACTACAAAGAAGGAAGAACTAGAAAGAGAGAATTGCCTCCTCCGCCCTCCGGTATTAGCCCTCCTTTGCCGGAACTGGCCATCTCCAACGACAAGTCGTACGAAGTCACAACCATTGTCGTCGCCGGAAAATGAGCCTACCTCCAAAGCCGAGCCAGAGGTGTCGGATGAGCCTTGCTAGGGGTTTTTGCAGAGGGAGAACTTATCCACCAAGATCATTGAGAGCATTTCACAGGAGGATCTTCTACCGATGGTCAATATCTGCATCGACGTCCTCCAAGAATCCGACCACATTTGGCACTTTTAGAGCATTTACATTAGACTTCCTAAACCACCTCCTTAGACAAATTTTAGGGAGGAATTCTAAAAAATACAGCTCCAACCATGTGACGTCCCTGACCTAAAAATAAAGGAAAATAAATTAAATTAATTGAATTAATTAAATAAGGAATTAAATATGAATTAAAATGAATTAAATATGAATTATTGGAATTAAATTGGAATTTTAATATTAAAGGGGCATTTTGGTCAACGATATTTTCATGACAGAATTTGGAGAAACGAGTTGCGCCATTGCATCCAGCATGTTCACACAAGTTTGGGGACGTGCGGCACGTCTTGATCCGAGTGTTAGATTGTTTGGAGGACATAATGGTCATTTCAAAATTTGTTAAATACCCTCACCAATCGAATTCGATTTCTCTCTCTCTCTCTCTCTCTCTCTCTCTCTCTCTCTCTCTCTCTCTCTCTCTCTCTCTCTCTCTCTCTCTCTCTCTCTCTCTCTCTCTCTCTCTCTCTCTCTCTCCTCCGTACGACCTCCCCTTCTCTCTCTTCGACTCGACGAACAGAGCAAGGCCGGCCACTATAACGGTCGCGTTCGAGCCTACTGGAGGAGGCGATCACGATCAACCCAAGATCATAGCCGGAAACGATGAGATATGCCAGCGGTAGCCTCTTGGTTCGAAGCCGATTCTGTGCGGCGTTGCGCCGCCGCCTCCGATCGTCTTCTCCGGAAAATGAGGTATGTAATCGACTCATCTATACTTGGTTAAGCTATTTACGGGGTTATTTGGGAACGATTGGGCTGTTTTGTAATCGGATCTAAACCTAGGCTTTTGGCCGGATTTCGAATTGGTTTTTCGGCTAGTTCACGGTCGGTTTTGGGCGGGTTCCACTGGTTTTGGACTCCCTTGTGGTGGTGGTTCGTTTGGTATAGGCGGTGTAGTTGGATTCGGAGTTTGGGTGTTGGCCGGATTTGCTCAAGGCACCCACCACCCACGGTGGTGCGTGTGGCAGCGCGTGGTGGTGGTGTGGTGGTGGTTCTATGTTCCTAAACGATCCTCGTGTCGTTGTGAACGTGGACGTGTGCTCAGATTGTTATTCAGACACCGTTTGACTATCGAACCAACGTACGCATATTGCGCGTTGTGTGGGTTAGATGGGTTCGAACCGTTGGATCGAATCTGAATTCACGTATGATGTTCCTCATATTTCTAGGATCGTATAGGAATTGACAGATCATGATTTGGAGTCCCGGATGCTCCTGATCATTGACTTAAAGTGTGAATTAAACCGTAATCGTCTGATCGTACGATCGTGAGCGATCCGACCGTCCGATCGAGACCAAACTTTGAGGACACGTTGTTTAGGGCATGTAAAACCTGTAGGAACTTTCGGATGTAATTTTGGAGGTCATGGGACCCACGGGCCCGGTTTGACCTAGTCAGGTTAGTTTGACCAAGTTTGACCAGGGTTGACCAAGAGTCTCCCAAGGTCGCCTTGCCACGTAGTTGACTTTGGTGGACTTCTAGGAATGTCCGGATCGATTTGTAGGTCGTGGGCTCTGCGGGCCCGGGTTGACCGAAATGGGATGTTTGACCGCCGGTTGACTGTGAGTCTTCCGGGGCGGTCCCACTGGTTAAAAGAGGTAGCTTGACCTTAGAATTCTTCGTACGACGTATGCACACTTTGTGTGTGGAAAAGTTAGGCTGTCGTTTTAAAGTTACATTCACGTGACGTTCGTTAATCGATTCTCGTATCCTTGTTTAGGTACTCACGGCACCGCATACGTAGCGGGCGGGACCCTTTTAGGGTTGTGCAACGTGGGACCAACGGTGAGTGGACATTGCTTTCAAATGAGCATGATTTGGATGAATTGCATGAAATGAGATTTAATAATGAATTTAAATCTTGAATTTAATAATGGTTGAAATATATTAAAAGGATTTGCATTGAGGTATATGCATGGTTTGGGTTGCCGGAATTGTATGTGGAGCCCCGATGGCTATATTTTATTATTATTTATACCTTTGGGTATTGAATGGGACGTGGTGATCACCCGTTGGTTTTCGTGTTGGTTTTGGATATTATATTTAAAGAATTGTTATATTATATTTTACTTATATAATTGGGTTAAGTTGGACATTGGCTTAGTCCGTTTGATTTCATCTTGGGTTTTGGCGTTGAAACCTTATGATTAATAATATGTATACTTTGATTATATATATATATATATGTATTTATATATATATGGCTACTTTGAGTAAATACTTGAATAATGAGAAATGATTATATATATATATATATATATATATGTGTGTGTACTTTGGTTATATATATATATTTATATATCTCTACTTTAAATATATATGTATGTATATATATATATATATATGTATGTATATCTACTTTAAGAAAAGGTTATCTATACTTTGGTTTTATATATATATATATATATATATATATATATATATATATATATATATATCTCAGATTTGACGTTTTATGGACTTGAGATTTTAATATGATTTGATATGCTTGACTTGAGCATTGATTAAGATTTGAATATAGTTTTTAATACAGATTTTTGGTGATTGTGACATTTTAATTGATTAAGGGTTGATATCCGGCATTTGACGCTTGTGATTATTTTAAGTAGTGAATATATGTGTGGGACGGTGATGTCCTAATTTTGAATATATATATATATATATATATTGGTTAGTTAACTGATGGACTTGTATATGTCCTGGTGTCTGATGTTTTGGGGTTGGGTACATTGTGATTGATTATGTATATGTTGTTTATCGCGTGGCGATTGATTTGAGTGTGGTTGACACCTTGTTATGTACCTCCCCTATTTTGATACTGATTATCGCGTGGCGATTGATATGATATGGTTACTAGGATACGGTTAGATCCGGTGCATACCTTAACGTGGTGTAGCTATAGACCCTTAATTGGGTATTTTAGTCTGCGCGCAGGACTTGTCACGGACGTATGGGTATTGATGGTCCCTACCCTGTTTACCGGCGAGCTTAGTCCCATTTGGACGGCTTAACCCTGGGCACGGGGTCTCGATGAGGCTGTACCTGTGTCCAGTTAAATGATCCCCTGTTGGATTGTTTCCCCTGGTACTTGTGTTCGGTGTTATGGTTGTATTATACCTATACGCGTGTGTTAGTACTTTCGTATTCATATTTCTTTTAGTGAGGATCTTTCCTTGCTTGTCGTGCTGGTGAGCACGTGGTTATGTGAGAGTGGGAAAGATTGGGAATCAGTAATTGATGTGATTTCAGTACTTTATATGTTGTGTTTATTGGATTTGAATCCTGAAGTTGATTTCTTACATATTTATAAATGATTTGAACTGCAAGTGATTTCTATGTTGCTGTCGTTTTGGGTTTCTTGGATTTATCTTGGTTATTGGAACTTTAATGATGTTTTGTCATGTAAACTTTAGTTTGTTTCCATGCTTACGATTTTCAAGTTGTTTCGGTTTATATTTTTATATATACCTATATGGGTTGGTAATTTGGGAGGTTATGCCTCGGGAAATGTAAAAGATTGGGTTGTTTGAAAAAAGGGGTTTTGAGCTGGAATGTTTTCACCTATTTTGAGGTAGGGTGGTTTTTAAATCAATGAGGTATATAAATGATTTCAATTGCATGGTTTGCATTGTTTTGAAACGGTGGGGTTAGTACTTTGATATAAGTATGTAAAACTTGGTTTTTGTCCACTCACACTCTTTCTGTTTTGCGGCCCCCAGGCCTTAGTCGTTGCTTCGACACTATTCGGCTGTGCGCTTTTCTTCCCGAGCATCGACTAGACTGTAGGACTCTTTGTCTCTATTCTGTAAACTTTAATTTCTGCTGTTTAATTTGAAATTCTTAGATTGCTCTGTATCGCCCGTTGGGGTTGAATTTGATGGCCGGAGGCCTGTGTTGTATATCTGTAGCATGCCGGTGTTTGGGTTGTTCTATCTGTTGTGTTTTAGCAGGTTGAAATTTTGGGGATTGTCCTTATTTCAGGGGAGACTCTGCACTATTTTCGGCAGAAGTCTTGGCCTCTTTCTCTTTTGTTTCGGGAAGAGGGTAACTGTTTAGTAAGTGGGCTCAACATTGGGTTGATGTCGGCAAACCAGTAGGGTCTGGCTCGGGTTCGGGGTGGAATCTGGGTCGGGTCCTATCAAACCATGCTCTCTATTCACCTCATAAAATGGAGAAACCTCTAGGAGCTCCTAAATATGAGGAGAGAGAAATGACTCTTAGTGGCTCCCTATAAGTTAATGAGTATTTCAAACCTTTAATTAATGCTAATTATTTTTTAATAGAGATGGACCAATTAAAAAAGAGTTATAGCATTTATAACTCCCAAAACTAGAGACCATGATTGAAGTTTAAATTTTATAGAGAGCTCCTAAAATAACTTTTATATGTTTTTAGCTGAAATTAAACTAAAAAATAGAGAGCATGATTGTGGATGCTCTTAGCCTGCGGGTTTGGTCCATTGATATGGCACATTTAGTCCACTTTCTGGAGATGAATTTTGGGTATGAAGGAGCTAAATTTGAGGATTTTGCCCACCTGTTAAGACGGCCCTACAATTTTGATATCGCACCATTTTGTTTCCTTAAATCCAAGTGTGTACCTAATTATATTTGGTTTAAAATGAGGAGGTAGACTTATTCACACACTGATGTCTTGAGAGGTCATCTATGACCCCATTGGCTATCCCTATTGCATTGCCAAATTTTCCCCAGATTACGACAATCTTTTTTTTTTTTGCCATTGATGCCAACTTTTGCCATTAAAAACCCACGTTGTGTTACTTTGGTGAAGACCATATTTTCTCCTAATAACTCAAAGAAGAGGCTTTTTGTACAAATACAAGAAGAAATTTGAAAGAGCATTTGGAATACTACAGGTTTGATGGGCTATTTATCGGGGCCCTGTACGTATGTGGTGCAAGGATAACCTCCACTCAATCATGATGACGTGTATAATTTTGCATAACATGATTGTGGATGATGAGTACGAATATGTTGAAGAGGAATATGATGATGAAGATACTAGTCCAAAACGATCCAGGATGGCCAAAACAAGACAATATAAGCTAGTGGCAAGCATTACATATGAGTACCACCATGATAGGCAAACTCTCTCTGATTACGTGTTTCGTCATAATAGAATTCAATCTCCATATGTGCATCACAGTCTCCAACATGATTTGATCAATCACCTTTGGATGAGCTTTGGAGATAGTGAATGGGGTCGACAGTTGTTTCAATCCTCCTTTTATGTTTCAATTACGTTGTGTGTTTTTTTTCGAATAAAATTATATTTCTGGAATTTCAACTTTTTAGGTCAAATCGTTCAAAAAATTAAGGGAGATTCATTATTATACCCAATATAGGGACCCAAATTATAAAAAATCATACATGAAATGGACTTTAGAAACACACCCAAAGGCCATTTACAATATAACAAAGAGGCTTCAAACTTCCTATAAATTTCAAAACTGCTATCGATTTCTTAAAACAAGCTCAACTCCAAAACCTTATAAGAAAAACCCAAAACACTCGGCATCAAAGTGCTTTAATAATGAAAATTAAATTCAATGGGGTCATCTGTTATTTTTGGGTTTTTTTGTTGTTGTTTCTTTATAGAAATTAAATGGTGTATGGTTTACCTATATCACTAATACTAAGAATGGGTATATAACTAAGTATCTCAAAAATTAAATTATGAAGTTATTTAAAAAGATTAATTTCGATATCGCATAATTTTGCTTCCCCAAATGCGATTGTCCCCAATTATTTTTTGTTTAAAAAGTGTATGGAGACTCATAAGTTATCACACATTGGCTATCCCTTTCGCATAGCCAACTTTTGCCCAGGTTACGAGATAAAAAAAGTTTTGCTAGCTAAGACAAGGAAAAGGACAAGGATAAGAAACATAAGAAATGTCAGCACTTTGAGATGCGCTCAACCCCAAATATGCGAATGTCCTTTTCAAAATTTAAAAGAAAAAAAAAATAGCAAGCCTGGGCAGGACCAATAATGGTGAAAGGCCTGGTTCCTGCGAGTGCAATCGTTGTTGATGTTCTTAGCAAAGATAACTATGAGCATTGGAGTGCGTTGGTTAAAAACTACTTGCTGCTGTTAAGATCGGTGATTGGCAAACAACGAATGAGTTTCTTGAAACAAGCTCAACTCCAAAACCTCATAAGAAAAACACAAAATACTCGGAATCAAAGTACTTTAATAATTCAATAGGGTATTAGCTGTCATGTTTTGGGTCTTTTTTTTTTTTTGTTTATAGAAATTAAATGGAGTAGGGTTTATCTATGTATCACTAGTGCCAAGAATGAGTATATAACTAAATATCTCAAAAATTAAATTATGAAGTTATTTAAAAAGATTAAAAGAAGAAAAGTTATCCATGAAAAAAATAGACATGAATCATTCTTAAACAATTTAATGAAGTTGTGGATTTAAAATTTAAATTTGGAGAGTTGAGGGAAAAATAGTTTGAATCCAAGCAAATTTCAAATAGTTACCTTTTAAATAGGGAAATTTGAATTTAGGACCAAAATAATTGAAGAAGGCGTTACAATTTAAATATCGCACCATTTTGCTTCCCTGCCTAAATCCAAGTGTGTACCCAATTATTTTTTGTTTGAAAAGAGGAGGGAAACTTATAAGTTATCCCGCACTGATGCCTTGGTTGGCTGTCCCTGTCTCATAGCCAACTTTTGCCCAGATCACGAGAAAAAAAACCACTTTTGCTAGCTAAGACAAGGAAAAGGACAAACAGAAGAAATGTCAGTATTTTATTAAGAGAGAAATGAGCAACTTTCTCTCTGGCCTTTTTTTTTGGATCTTCTCCATTCTCTTCATGACATGTGTCAATTTTTACACTAAAAACAATACCATTAATGCATTAAATATTGTTTTTAGTATAGAAATTGACATATGTCATGAAGAGAATAGAGAATGTTAGAGAGAATGTTGCTAGCACTCCTCATATTAAGATGCTCAACCCCAAATATGCGAATGTTCTTTTCAAAATTTACAAGAAAAAAAACTTGCAAGCCCGGGCTGGACCAAGAATGGTGGAAGGCCGGGTTCCTGCGGGTGCAATCGTTGTTGATGTTCTTAGCAAAGATAACTATGAGCATTGGAGTGCATTGGTTAAAAATTACTTGCTGGCTCAAGACCTTTGGAACGTAGTGGAGGCTACTGCTGAACCAACTGTACCAGAAGAAGCTGATCAGTTCGCTTGGAGGAAGAAGACTGCGGCGGCTTTACATGCGATCCAAATTTCGTGTGGGCCGGATGCGTTTTCCGTGATTAAGGAGGTCAGTTCAGCCAATATTGCTTGGAATACTTTGGCCCAAACTTTCAAGCCACAACGATGGAGATCTGTTCAGTATGCAAACTCATCAAACAACCCAGGTATACTGTTAAAAAAAGAACAAAGAATACTCAAATGTTAATGTGCTCCGTCCTTGCAAAGACTTGATCTGAATACATATAAACCTCTAATTTCCTAATTATTTTTATTCAGCCAAACATATATTAGTTTAGAGTTATTTTGATATATAATAGATGAGAATAATTAATGTCCAAACATATATATAATATACTTGACAGATGAGAACAATGTGCTCCGTCCTTTCTTTGCTGCTGTTAAGATCGGTGATTGGCAAACAACGAATGAGTTTCTTAGCCGAGATCGCAATGCAATAAGAGCAACATATTCAACAGGAGGGACAGCTCTTCATATTGCAACCAAGTTCGGACATGAGCATATGGTGGAAGAGTGGTGCGGTTGATGGAACCTAGAGACTTGGAAATACGAGATTTTGGTTGGACAGCTCTTCATCTTGCTTCCCCAAATCCGATTGGCCCCAATTATTTTTTTGTTTAAAAAGTGGAGGGAGACTCATAACACATTGACTGATGCCTTGGTTGGCTATCCCTTTCGCATAGCCAACTTTTGCCCAGGTTACGAGGTAAAAAAAGTTTTGCTAGCGAAGACAAGGAAAAGGACAAGGATAAGAAACATAAGAAATGTCAGTACTTTGAGATGTGCTCAACCCCAAATATGCGAATGTCCTTTTCAAAATTTAAAAGAAAGAAAAAAATAGCAAGCCTGGGCAGGACCAAGAATGGTGAAAGGCCTGGTTCCTGCGTGTGCAATCGTTGTTGATGTTCTTAGCAAAGATAACTATGAGCATTGGAGTGCGTTGGTTAAAAATTACCTGCTGCTGTTAAGATCGGTGATTGGCAAACAACGAATGAGTTTCTTAAAACAAGCTCAACTCCAAAACCTCATAAGAAAAATCCAAAATACTCGGCATCAAAGTACTTTAATAATTCAATAGGCCAGCTGCAATGTTTTGGGTTTTTTTGTTTGTTTATAGAAATTAAATAGAGTAAGGTTTATCTATGTCACTAGTGCCAAGAATGGATATATAACTAAATATCTCAAAAATTAAAATTTGAAGTTATTTAAAAAGATTAAATGAAGAAAAGTTATCGGACTTGAATCATTCTTAAACAATTTAATGAAGTTGTGGACTTAAAATTTGAGTTTGGAGGGTTGGGGAAAAATAGTTTGAATCCAAGCAAAATCCAAATAGTTACATTTTAAATGGGGAAATTTGAGTTTAGTACCAAAATGATTGGAGAAGGCGTTACAATTTAAATATAGCACCATTTTGCTTCCCTAAATCCAAGTGCGTACCCAATTATTTTTTGTTTGAAAAGAGGAGGGAGACTTATAAGTTAGGTCATGCTAGGGAGATCAATTTTGTGTCTCAACTTGTACTCAACCCTCTAATAAAGATAGAGCCCACAAATCTGATGGGCCCCACACTCTATTGTAGAGTTGACACAAAGTTAGTTTTCCTAACATTTTTCTATAAGTTAGGGTTTAAGATGTGCTCAACCCCAAATATGCGAATGTTCTTTTCAAAATTTACAAGAAAAAAAAAAAAGCAAGCCCGGGCAGGACCAAGAATGGCGGAAGGCCTGGTTCCTGCGGGTGCAATCGTTGTTGATGTTCTTAGCAAAGATAACTATGAGCATTGGAGTGCGTTGGTTAAAAATTACTTGCTGGCTCAAGACCTTTGGGACGTAGTGGAGGCTACAGCTGAACCTCCTGTACCAGAAGAAGCTGATCAGTTCATCGCTTGGAGGAAGAAGACTGCCGCGGCTTTACATGCGATCCAAATTTCGTGTGGGCCGGATGCGTTTTCCTTGATTAAGAAGATCAGTTCAGCCAATATTGCTTGGGATACTTTGGCCAAAACGTTCAAGCCACAACGATGGAGATCTGTTCAGTCTGCAAACTCATCGAACAACCCAGGTATACCGTTAAAAAAAGAACAAAGAATACTCAAATGTTAATGTGCTCGGTCCTTGCAAAGACTTGATATGAATACATATAAACCTCTTATTTTTACTCAGTCAAACATATATTAGTTTAGAGTTATTTTGATATATAATATATGCGAATAATTAATGTCCAAACATATATATAATATACTTGACAGATGAGAACAATGTGGCCGAGCATGATCGGTATGAACCTTTCTTTGCTGCTGTTAAGATCGGTGATTGGAACAAAACGAGGGAGTTTCTTAGAGGAAATCGCAATGCAATAAGAGCAAGATCTTCAACAGGAAGGACAGCTCTTCATATTGCAACCAAGTTCGGACATGAGCATATGGTGGAAGAGTTGGTGCAGTGGATGGAACCTGAAGACTTCGAAATACAAGATTTTAGTTGGACAGCTCTTCATCTTGCTTCAAGATTAAGTCTCACAATGGTTAAATGCATGGTGGGAAGCAATAAGAGCAACATATTCAACAGGAAACTACTTGGTATGGTCGAAGAGTCCCACGGTCTGACGCCAATTCTCTTCGCTGCTAAGAATGACTTATGGGATATCGTTCGTTATCTCTATGACCTCACTCCGATCGAAGACCTAAAGCCAGAGAATGGCCCTTATGGCGCTGGACTTGTTTGCTTTTGTTTCTATGCCAAACAATTTGGTAAAATTCTCAACCAACCCAAACCCACATTATTTATTTATTATTCAAGCTTTAACTTTTTTATTTGCCAAAATTCAAGCTTTAACTTTCACAATTCCTGTTTTTTGTTTTGTTTTTCTAATAATAGATATTGCATGGGCCTTACTTCAGCGCTACCCACGATTGGCCATTACTAAAGGCCCGGCGGACGAATCCCCTATATTTGTATTGGCAAATATCCCTTCTGTATTCCTGAGTGGGACGCCGCTCAAATTCTGGCAACGGTGGATCTATGACTGTTAGTTATACATTCTCTTTTCTCTTGCTACAATCACGTTCATTATATGCCATGTATATTTTGCTAACAGTTTATCTACCCCAATTCACTTAAATTTTCTTATGTTTCATAGTTTCAATTATAACACTTTAATAAATGAAAAATTGTCAAACGTTTATCTTCTGGCCTCACTCATCATCACCCCCAATCTCCTCCTTCCTCCTGAAAGTTCCCGCCCTTTTTTTCTTTTTTCTTTTTCTGTGCGCTTCTTCATCCTCTCTCCCTCCCCATTTCAAGAATAAATGGAAAGAAGTTGACCAAAAATAAATAAATAAACAAAAGAGTAGATAAAAAGAAAGAACAAAATTAATGCAATAAATAGGAAGGTCATCCAACACAGATCTAAGAAATTTTCCGCCATAAACATTTACCCATAGCCTGTAATATGATGGATTATGAGCTGCTACATTTAGAGATTGTGCATTTACGTGCATTTTGCAACATCTAGATCATTCTATTAATATGTCCATTTTAAGACATGATGCATCAACAACTCTAGTGTTAAAAATTATTAGGATGGTCCACATGGTGTAGAATTGTGGTAAGAGGAGAATTAACATGTAAGCCACAATTTTGAAAGCATATATATGTTCATAAACAGCTATTTCACACTAATCATATTCTTCATCCCCAAGTCACCTGGGTCAGTAGGTTTTGTAGTTTCCCAATCTCTATCTCCATAGCCGAAAATGACTTATTGTCTTTTTTTTTGTTTTGTTGAGATGAAGACTTACTGTCTTGATTCACCAAGATTCAAACCCTAGGTCTTCTACCAATCAGAAAACTGATATTTGAAACTGAAAGTATGGAATGAGCGTCAAAGGACCAACTTAATCACCAAAAATTGCACACTTGTCCATTTTCGAAGATCTTTGTATGTACGTAAAGCTTACGATGTCTAGTTACTTGTGATAATAACTCGGCAATTGATATTACTCATAATCCAGTTCAACATGATTTGACAAAACATGTTGAGGCCGATAGCTTCTTCATCAAAGAGAAGATTAAGAACAAGAGTATTTGCATGCCTTTTGTAAAATCAGAAGAGTAGTTAGCAGATGTCTTGACAAAAGCTATTTCTGAACGAGTATTTCATAACTCAATTACAAAGTTGGGCATATTGGCAATGTGTATGCACCAACTTGAGGAGTGTTGACGTGAGTTAACTAGGTGATTTATTTCCTATTTAGTTTAGTTGACATATCCCCATATTATTAGCATATATTCCTTTTTTATTTATTGTATCTTTTTCCTTATAAAATACACATGTGAATCCTTATATATTCCTCCTTAAAGAGAAAAATACATCATCCAAATATTCAAACTCTACAGTTCTTATCACCAAGTAGCTCATTCCATTGAAAAGTATGCACTAAATTGTACATATTTCATCTATTGGGTTGAGGACGCACCGAGTTGGGTGATTCCTCTTCTTTCACAGGATATGTATGTCCGCTTTGAATTAATGAAAGCTTCAATTTTACTCAAAAATAAAAAAAAATTGGATTGACTTAGGGGTGTGCATCGGAACCGTAGAACTGGTAAATCGAGTCAAACCGGGGCGAAAGAAATGTAATAGCTTAGCTTACCTCTTTCTTTCTTTAGGTCAGAGCCGCACCTTTCCTATCTCCCTTCTTCTTTATTTCCTCTCTTTTTCTTCCTCTTCTTTCTTCCTTTGTTTCTTTCGTTTTCCTTTTTTTTTTTCTTCATTTTTTGTTTCTATATTTCTGTCTTCGTTTTGAAGATCCAAACTTTGGTTCTAGATCTTGATGTACATGATATAAGCTATGAAGTGTCGAGGTGTTGTCATTTTCTGTTGGTTTTGAGATCAACAACAAGAGATATAATAATAAAGGGGCAATAACTTGCTTCTATGTTTATCTATTTTGTTTTGTTTTCTATTTCTTCTTTTGCGTTTTCAATTTATCTGTATCTCTATTTCTATCTTGGATGAGCAGATTTGTGTTTATCTGTAACTCTATTGATTTTTGGCTCCTCATAGCAAGGCTAAGGAAGTGTTTGGCTTGAATCTCGAAAAATCCTAAAAAAATTAATTGTGCTTAGACTCGCTAAAACCGAGAGAACCAAACTGGACCAAAACCTATCCTAGGTCGTTCGGTTTAATGTCGGTGTTAGCTAGAAACTAGACTGAACCAGACCAGATAAATAGTTTCGATTCTAGTTTTAGTTATGGGTGGGAACCGAACCGAACTGTTGCCACCCTTATTGGTCTTATTGGCCATGTGTATGCACTAACTTGAAGGGGAGTGTTTACGTGAGTTAATAATTTACGGCAATCAAGGAGATTCATTTCCTAAGTTAATTAGGTGATTTATTTCCTATTTAGTTTAGTTGACATATCCTTATATATTCCTTCCTACAGTGAATAATACAATCATACAAATATTCAAACCCTACAGTTTTTAGCACCAAGTAGCTCATTCCATTGTTAAGTGTGCACTAAATTGTACAAATTTCATCTCTTGGGTTGAGGAGGCACCGAGAGTGATTCCTCTTCTATCACATGATATGTTTTCTTCTCTTTGAATTAATGAAAGTTTCAGTTTTAATAAAAAAAAAAATTTATTGACTAAGCTTGTTCTCTTTTCTTGATAGGTATACACATACAGCCTCCTGCTATCCCTGATGTTAGTGTAAATGTTCAAAATCCAGACAATGAAATGGGTAACCAAAGAAATCTCAGTTTCTCAGGTTTGCTAGATCTCGAAACCCCAGCTTTGGTTTAATCAAATGCAATCATTTTCTGTATATATATTCTTGTCATTTTTTCAGACTTTTGCAATAATGCATCTGTTTAATAAGAAGTTGATCATGACATAGTTTGGCGCAAAAGAAATCTGGTGAAAGAAAATCGTTCTAGTATGCTCATAAACAAGAACTTTTTTTTGTTAAGAAAAAGATGATATATTATTAGATAATCAAATCGTTACAAGATGCACAGCATGTATTAGTTCTTAATAAGACGTTGTGAAAGAACTGAAATCTTAATAATCAAATTGTTCTAGTATGCTCATAAACAAGAACTTAGATCTTAATAAGACGTTGTGATATTAAAAAAAGTAAACAAAAATAAAATATATAGCAAAGTACATTCATGCTTTGTACCTCGCACATATAATACTCTCGTGTGAACATGGCATGTTCATCTTGTGGTAAAGGCTCGACCTTTGGTTTCATATTCATGGTTTGACATGATGCGTTAAATATTTAACACAAAATTTTTAATGAGGGTTTCCATGTCTAACATAACAGATGAAGCACAAAAGAATGGTAAACAAGTGTAGATAATTTTTTCTTTCTTTTATTATTCATATATAATCTAATTGACGAATTAAAACTTTGTGCCAACATTGTGATTTTTAATCTGCATTGCACTCTTAGGTTTATTGCAGGGGATTTCTTCTACCCTCCACAACCGTTTAGGTATGCAACATTCATTTCCATCTTTATATGTTGGTGTCTTTGCACATTGATTTTTTTTTTTCTATCAACTTTTTAAACTGTCAACTTATTTTATTTCTATAAAAAGTGGTTGTAACATTTTCTTCGACATCAACCTAGGGATCAACCGCATACGTGAAATGAAATTGATCCATGATCAGTCGCTAAATATTTTGGACTACATGTGTGAAGCGGTAAAACATGTAGATATCGAAGAAAGGGAAGATGGCCTTGTCTATGAAGCAGTATTCCAAGCTGTCCGAAGAGGGATTACTGAGTTCGTTATTCGTTTATGTAATGTAGATCCGGATGTATTGTGGCGAAGCAATTCAATGGGAAGGAACATATTTCACTATTCAATTGAGTGTCGCCAGGAAAAAGTTTATAGTCTTATATATGGGGTTGGTCAAAGAAATCTTATTGCAACATTTTCAGACGCTTTTGGAAATGATATGCTACATCTTGCAGGGATGCTATCTCCAACGGAAAAACTTGATTGTATTTCAGGTGCAGCCTTGCAAATGCAGAGAGAAAGACAATGGTTCAAGGTTAGATATCCTCATTCTATATCTTTTCTTGTATATCCATTGTATTTAGAGCTAGTTGTGGGATATTAGGTGCTCGAGCGGCAGCTTATAAATGTGGTTATGGGTTGGTATGTTGTCGAAGAAACGTATACAAATAGAGTAGTAACTTCAAAAGCTCTAAAGTTTCCCCCAGACATGTAGATATGAGCAAGATTTTTTGCTTATCTTTGAAATCTTTTCTTCCTTCACTCTTGTTTTCTATATTTGGTGCCAAATAAATTTGTTTTTTTTAATCTCTTTTAGAATTATTTTCCATGAATGGTTGAAACCAATTTTCAAAATAGTTTTAAAAAAAAAGAAAAAAAAACTGTATTGCTTTTAGAAATAGAAATGCCCAGATCATATGGTTGTTATATTTGAGGAGATAAAAATTTTAGAAAATTTGGCATAAGTCCAATTATGAGGAGAGATTTTGGGTGCAATCCACGCAGAAATTGTTGTTGATTTAAGTCCTTTGACTTTTGCGCCACATAAGATTATATGCCTTTTTCAATTTATTGATATTTACTTTTATTTATTTATTTATTTTGAATTTAATTTAATTGCAAGTCCTTTAACATGGTAATTATCATATTTGATTAGAATTTAATTGCAAATCTATTTATTGAATTTTGAAATTTTCCCAAGGTATACCGACATCAAAATTTGTAATAAGAGTTCATAAAAACTTCATACCTTAACAATAGGTAAGGTACCTATGCATGCAGTATGCAGGTAATTAAACATAAATTACCTTTGGTCCAGGTAATTAAATCCATAAATTACCTCTAGTCTAGGTAGTTATATCCTCTAGCCCAGGTAATTGAACTCATATAATATCTTGGTATGGATCTTTAAACTCAACTGAGATAAAAATCCATAGAAAATTTATTTGGAAAAACAAAAAAAAACACTATTACATGGAAGACAGGTACGTATGTATATAAATATGAAGCTCCAAAAAAAACTGCTTAAGAAAACTCAAGAAAAAAACACTTACCTGTAAGGCAGGTACATATATATACAAGGAAAACGCATTATATATATATAAGGAAATGCATACACATATATATAAGGAAACTCTGAATTTTAGGAAAGTATTTTCATATAATTCCATTTATAATAGTGGCATATCCTGTAAATTTTTAAAAAATTATGGACATACTAATTGCTTAATTGGTGAGATTGGACTGCAATTGAAAAGAGAGAGCATGTGGACTGCATCCATTATATCTCGATGAAAATGGACCTATATCTAAGAAGCCCTAAATTTTTCTCGTTCAATAATTATGTCAACCATTACCTTTGAATCAGTTTTAATACGCATCTCCTGCACATAAATCTGTAGTCCATCTCGGGTAGCTTCTGCCTTAGCCCCCACGCTTGAGCTACAAATAAAACAACCAAACCCACAAGCCGCCTTAAACAAGCCCCACACTCTGCCGCACAGTGCGACCATACCCACCACCACCAAAATCGATTTTAATTCCCTCGTCGATTTCCACAACCTCCAACTGCGCTACATACCACGAGGCTATGGATTCACCAAAGATAAGGTGCAAGGAGGTGCACCTGCACCTTCTCTCGCCAGAAAAATCATTTTAGGTGCTTCAAATTGCCCATTTGCTCAGCTGGTGTACAGATTACCTTATTTCCATTTTCAACATTTAAGTAAATGTCTTTGTCCTTTACTTTAATTTATTTTTATATTACTCCATTTACTTAAGTTTACAATGTAAATAAGGAAGTACCCCCCCATTTGGATTCAAATAAAAATACTAGAAAATCAAATTCTCACCGAATCAAAATATGAAAAATCGGTTTTAGTGCAAAATACGATTTAGGCTAAAAATGATGGCTCATTAAGTCAATATATACTTCATAATAAAATCCCAAAAAATCAAGTTTTCTTATTTGATGTGTAAGGAATAAAAGCCACCAAAAATTATCTTGAGAAAATGATTATTCCGAAAAACCATTTTTCATACTTAGTCAATATTTTTACATGGCTTAATATCATAAAACATCCCTAAGGTTTATGAAACTATTAGATGACATCCTTACATAAAACAATTTTTCATGTATGATATGAATGCATGAAGAGACCTAAGGTCAATCTAGGGAAAAAACCTTAGATGTTTAATCCACAAAAAGTTTTTAGCCTTTCCAAATTGCACCTCGGCTAAAAAATTCCTTGGTCCACCAATGAGTATTGGTAGAAGAGAAAGCTACGAATCAAGGATTCGCCATCAAATCTTAAAAGAAAAGAGAATTAAAATTTTGCACTTCCAAGTTCCCCATAATCCAAACACTACCCATTGCAAAGCAACCTCCCTTCTATCAATTTCGGAAAGTAGTGAACAAGGAAGGACCTATTTAAGCTTTCAAATATTTTAGGATTCATTTCAGTTTGGTACCATATGCAGTTTGGCATCAAACAATTTTTATTACATTGTGGTCAGCAATGCTTCTTGTATTTCTTTCTTATATTATGTTGCATTCCATAAAAGCAGTGATTCTATAATTGATTACCTGGTAGCCACAACGAACTTTAGGTTTTGTTTAATGAAATGCAGGAGGTTAAGAGTATTGTAGTTTTACCCTCGGGAGTCAGAACTTTCAATAAAGAGGGTAAGAGGCCCCATGAACTATTTACCCAGAACCACAAGACATTGAAGGAAGAAGGAGAAAAGTGGATGAAAGATACAGCAACTTCTTGTACAGTTGTAGGTGCTCTCACTATTACCATCATGTTTGCTGCAGCCTTCACATTTCCTGGTGGAAACGATGATAAAGGCTTTCCCATATTCTTACATAAAAAGATGTTTATGGTTTTTATAGTTTCAGATGCTATATCTCTCTTTTCTTCCATAACTTCAGTGCTAATGTTTTTGGGAATCCTTACATCACGCTATGCGGAAGATGATTTCCTCAAATCCTTACCCACAAAGATGATAATAGGCCTTTCAACACTCTTGATCTCCCTCGCTACCATGATGGTTGCCTTTTGTTCTGCCCTTTTCCTTATGTTTCATGAAAGATTACAGATTGTTATCCCAATCATTTTCCTCGCCATCATTCCAGTCGCCTTATTTATTGGGATGCAATTTCGCCTTCTCAAAGAGATTTTCATTTCAACATATGGAGGAGGAATATTTGACAAGAAAGTGAAACGGTGGATGGAAATTCCTGATGGTGAATGAAATATATTTTTTATTTTTTATTTAGAAATGAAATAATTGTATATTACTTTCGTAATGTTGTCATCACTTCTAAGAAGCTTGTTTGTATTCACTATGTAAGTGTTTTGGGGTACTGTAATGAAAACCTGAGATTTTAATTGTTCTTCAATTATGAAGATATAGTTGAGTAGGAGAACCCTTTGCATCTCTCCCCTCCCCTCCTCCAGCCTTCTAATGTTATTTTTGAGTGAATGAGTTGTTGGTTTTAATACATTAATTGTTCTTTATACAGAGATGTAGTTTTAGGGTTATGCCAAGGGTTCTCAACTCAACTCTATCATTGTGATTTAGCCGAGCTCATCCTGACCATATGGACCTAAACTCAACTCTGTCGTCGTGCTTTAGCCGAGCTCGGCCTAGATGTATTTTACCTCACAAACATAAGTCCCCCAAGTCCCCAAACAAGAGAGTTCTGTGTGGGGAGTTGCATTTTAATAATTTGGCCGAGCTGGCAATATTAAATCATATCATAAATTTTGTAGTAACTCATAGATCAGCACCATGAAGAGTCCCCAAATCTCCATAAAAAACAAGTGTGGCAAAAGGACTTGGGCAGTAGCGAAGAAAATAATAGTTTGCCGTGCAAAGGAGAAATATAACTTGATGTGTAAATGGACAAATGGTATAGACGCCACGTATCATGACGGCATTGGTGAAGGAAGCTCAATTGAGGTTGACGAGTCTCGAGGACAGATCTTTGCCAATTTGAGGCTAAGCTCGACACGTCGTGAGGTCGGGTCTCCACCTACACGAGGCTGAGCTTGCCAATTTGGGGTTGATTTTCTTACCAATATAAGCCTAAGCGCGAAAAATGTTGAGGTTGGACTCTTGCCAACCTGGGCCTCAACTCGGCAAGGACTTTTGCCAACCTAAGCCTGAAATTGGTACTTAGGTGAAGGGGGTAAATTAAAACCCCAATAGACAGATTTAAGACAACAATGATTAATTGTTCCTAGTAACAATATGACTAGTCAATTACTAGTCATAGATCTATGAACAAACAAGCCCAACATAGATTCATCACAAATCAAATATAAGAACCTGCAAATCTAAAAGATAACTACGTGACAACCTAGGCACTCAGAAGGATCCATCAATCTAGGCATCCCTTGTGCTAGCAACAACTAGAGTGAATGGTGTGTGAACATTCATCAACATATCAGAGATAATATATACAGTATGGCTAGTCATAAAATCAAGAACAACACACCAGAAATGTTCACCCAGAAACCCACCATTGGGAAAAACTTGGGGTCATCACTCCGACCAGGCAATCCACTAAGTCAAGAAGATTCTTACAGAAAAAGTAATCACAAGCTCAAACAATCACTACAAAAAAAATGTCTTTTTATGACGCAGATTTAATGACGCATTGAAAATACACGTCATTAAATGTCATAAACTATGACGTGTTTTTAAAATGTGTCATTGAAGTGAGTTTATGACACCGTTATGACGACATTTGCTGGATGCGTCATTAAAATCATTTTCAATGACGCGGGATGTGTGTCATTGATTCTAGTACATTTAGACGACACATATTATACGTCGTTAACATTGTGAATTTAATGACGTCTTCTACACGTCATGAAGTACTTATACGATGACGTAGAATCTGCGTCATAGATGTACCATATACGATGACGCAGGACCTGCGTCATAGATATACAAAATATTTTTCTTAAATTAACGACGTCTTATAGACATCATAAAATACTTATACGACGACGCGGATTCTGCGTCATAGAGTTGACGACGTGTTTTCTGCGTCATGAATTTCTAATTTTTTTTCGTGTGCTGCTCTTTTTTTCACCAAATTTAAGTTTGGTGCGTGTTATTCTCTCTCCGACCCCTAAACCTAAATCCTCTCTCTGTAACATCCCTGACCCGATTTCACTATTCAATCCCAATTGTTTAGTCAAATAAATAAATTTGGTGAAATTACAGTTTTGCCACTGGGATTAAGGGTATTTTAGGCACTGTAAAATTTCGAAAAGAATTTGGGAAATTGAGTTTTGCCATTGCGTCCGGCTCGTCGAAACAAGTTCGTGGATATGCGGTACACCAAATTCCGGGTTGTAACGATCGAGAAGCGATTAGAAAAGAAAAGAAAAAACGAAATTTCAGATTTTGCTGTAGTGCTACAGTGCCGGCGCTCTTCTTCTTCTTCCCCGATTCTTCCTCATTCTCTCATTTTTTTCTCTCCTCCCATGGCAGTCACTTTGACTGCCCATATCTCCCAGCTCCGGCGTCCGTTTCGGGTGATTCCAGTTCCTAAATCTTCGTCTCTTCCTCGTCTACATAGCCTGCCCATTATCCCAGCTTGAAAACCCACGGATTTTAAACTGGAGCGACTGAAAGTTCGATGGTTATCAAACTTTTCGACGAGTTTTCCGGCGACTCCGGCAACCGTTTCGGTCGAGTGAGGTATGAAACTTCATCTACTCTTCATGCTCTATCCATTTATGTAGGTATTGTAGATCGTTTTTAAGCCTAGGTTGTTCGATTTAGAAACCCATATTAGGCCGATTTTTGAGTTGAATTTCCGGCCACTTGCCGGCCAAACTAGGTGTTGCCGTAGTTGAATAAAATGCTCCACTTGTTGAGTTGAACCTATACCTGAAGTCTTGACCCTTGGTTTGGAGTTTTTCCGGTCACCGGAATTACTATGCACACCTAATTCCGGTGGGTTCCGGGGGGCACTATTGTGGTGGTGCATTGTGTCCTAAAATGTTCCCCGTGTCGTCCTGAGCGCGTAGGTGTGCTCGGATTCCAATTTGGTTATCGTTTGACGGTCGAACGGATTTACGCCTATTATGAGTTATCCGGGTTCGATATGTTCGGGCCGTTGGATCGGTCCCATTTCCAAGTATGTTGTTCCTCGTACCTCTAGGATCGTGTAGGAACAAACGGATCAAGAATCGGAATCCCGGATACTCCGAATCATTAACCCTAGGGTTAGGTAACTCGGTTACCGTCCGATCGTGCGATTGGCGCAGTTCCGACCGCTCGATCGAGACCAAACTGTCTGGACGTGTTTAGTAAACCTAGTTGAACATTTAGGAATGTTCGGATTGAAAATCGGAGGTCGTGGGCCCCGGAGGCCCGGTTGACCTATTCGGGAAGTTTGACCAATCGGTTGACCGTGAGTCTTCCGAGGTGGTCCCACCTGTTGAAGAGCATAGTTTGACTCTAGAAACTCCCCCGGTAGTTGTGCACGCTTACTTTGAGACCCGAGAACTAGCGTCTTGAGTTAAAGTTTGTTGTTGGGTACGCGTATTAATTAAACCGTTTATTCTCTCAATTAGGTACTCTTGCTTCGCGTACTCCGGAAGAAAAGCTCTCTAAGGATTGAGCAGCATGGACTTGTTGTGAGTGGACATTTGTTTTGAATGAGCATATTTTTAAAGAATGAATTTCAATGCATATAAAATGGTTTATCTTGATGATTGGAATTTTATATGCGATCTTAAATCTTGGATTTGATTTTAATGGAACAATTGGAATTTAGATTATGTTTTAAACGTATGCATGTTTTGGGGTCCCGGTTTAATTGTGGGACATTGGTGGCTATACTTTAAATTAAAGGTTTTTGAGTATTAAATTTGGGACGGGACCATCGTCCGGTGATCTTTGTATACGGTTTTGAGTATGGTGGAATACCATGGAAATTTCTTGGGTTTATATTTGAGAAATTGAGGTCTATTGTTATGTTGGATTTTGAAATGATTTATTTTGGTTATTTTGACTTTGGAATCTTTATATTGTTTTAAATCATGGAATTTCGGTTGACTTCAATATTTGAAATTTATGAATGTTATGAGTTTGGGTTTTATGTTTCGGGAACTTATAATTTATAATTTATATTTTATTTTATACCTTAAATTAAATGATTTGGGTGGCAAGAAGGGACTTTAGTATTGTCCAATTGATTTTGTATTTGGTTTTGGTGAGTATACTTTTACGAATAATATTTATACTTTGACTAAAGGTTTCGAGATTTGGATTTTGTGTTTTTTTTGAGGATTTTTATGTACTTCGCAATTATGGAGTTACATATTGGTTTCAATTTTGGAATTTGTGTTTTATGGGTTATACGGCTTATATTTGATGTTGAAGGTTTATGAATACTTTGGGTTCCGAATATAAATATGTTCAGACATTTGTGTCTATATTCTTATTGTATACATATTTTGGGTGTCAATTATGGACGGGTAACGTCCGGATGTTATTGTGTTCGGGTTTGGAGTGCAGTGAATACCCTGGAATTTAGGGTATGTCGGGGATTATGTATACTAGATGGAGTGCTATTAGCACAACTTTATGTACCTCCCCGGATACTGGTTATTGAAATGGATACAGGATACAACGGAACCCAGTTCACCCTTGGCGGGGTGTTACTGTAGGCCCATGCCGGGCAGTCTGTGCGCGTAGGACTTTATTTAGCCGCACAATATTGAGGTATTTTCTGCTGTGCGTGTCTGGGAGTTAGTCCCCAGTTGGGACGGCTTGTTCCTTGTCTACGTGGTTGTGAAGGGATTTTTCTCCACGTGGTCAGTCAACAATCCCCTTGTTGGATTGTTTCCTGGTACAAGTATTGGTCTAAGAGTCTTACTATTTATATATAATATATATATACGTATTACTATAATTCCTTTCTCATTTTCTGTTAAGTGAGGATCTTTACTTGCTTGCTGTGCCTACGGGCATTGCATCGGGAAACAGTTGGTTGGGAATTTGGGTTTTCTTGGTTTTTAGTCGTTTTGGTTTTATATTTTCCTTGTTGGGATTTTTTGAGACTTTATATTTATGTTATTATAAATATATATGTGGGTATGTCTATGAATGTTATTTCCAGGATTTATTATGTTTGAATATGTGCATCGGGACGGTGATGCACAGGTAGATATTTTAAATTAAGGTTTGAAACTGGACAGGTTGGGTTCCAGGAAAAAGGGAAGTTATTCAATGTTGTTATTTATGTTTTACTCAAATGGAAAACGTTTGGAAGAATTTAATTTCATGGTTTTATTTTGAGAATTTAGTGTTCAAGTTGTGGTTTCCAAGAATTTGCGGAAGTAGCAAAGCTACAGTTTTCTTTATGGTATTTCAAGGTACAAATTTAATGGAGTTGTTTTCAAGTACATGTTCGTATAAGTATATATGTTTATACAAGGATTTTTGTTGCGTAAGTGCTTTGTCATTATTTGCGAAAACGGAGGGGGTTATATGTTCAATGAAAAAGGAGGTTTAAAGTTTGATTTTTCGTCCACTCACATTTTTTGTTTTGCGCCCCCCAGGTACTAGATCCTGAGGTCGAGACCACCACGTCGAGGCATCACGGCTAACAGCTCCTGTAGGAGTTTTCTTGTATTTTTACTTTGCTATCCTTTGCACAGGTTGTAAAGTTTAAATTTCTTTAGATTGCTCCGTAGCGCTCACCTAGGATTGAGGTAAATTTTCTATTGTTTTTAACAGGTGCATGCTGCCTGTTGGGAAATTTTCTATTGTTTTTAACAGGTGGAAATTTTGGGAAAAGCCCACTTTTCAAGGGAGACTCTGTCGAATTTTCGGCAGAAGTCGACTTGCCCATTTCTTTAAACTAGGTTAAGGGGCGTTTTAGTAAAGTAGGTCCTGCGTCGGGGTAGTGTCTGACGGGAAGAAGAGTTGGACACGAGTTCCGAGGGGGAATTCGGGTCCGGTCCTGTCACTCTCTCATTTCCCTTCTATCTCAGACCGCAAGCCTCTCTCTCTCAAATCACTCTGAAAATTCCAAACCCAAATTCAAAAAGCTCTCAACACTTTACACCAGCTTACCTTTCAAATCTTCTCTATCACCTCAAATGTTTCAATTTAAACCTTCAAAAATTTCTATTCTTCCCCCAATCTTCTCTCCCACACCAAGATCATCACCATCCTCGTTCATGGCAGCCATCGTCACCTGCTATAGATCTCCTTGGATTCGACCTCTGCATCGTCAACGTCGTGGCCCACGATTCTCTTGCTAGCCATCGCCATTGTCATCACGGATGGCAGCCGTCAACGTCTTGGCCCACAACAGCCGTCGTCGTGGCCCAATAGATCCCTTCTGCATCGTCGATCGTCGGGTCAACCTCTCCGGTCGGCAGGGGTGTTCGATGGGGTTGCCGACGTGGCGGAGAACGGTGGGACCAAAGTGAAGAGCAAGGCGGTGGTGCTGTGAAGGTGATTGATGGCGGGAGTGGAAGCATTGCTAGCATTTCGAGAGACAAAAGGTTTGATTCTTTGCTAAATGAATCTTCGTGAATTGGGTTTTGTTTAGATTAGATGATGATTATGTAGATATTGTTGTTTTACGAGCTTAATGTTACATAGGAAATGATTGAATTAATAGTTTCACGCAATGCTCTTGCATTCATTTTGCTACGAGAGTTCTTATTCACCATCCTCTAATGCTTTGCCAATCCATTTTTCTTTTTACAACAAATTTCAAGATTGTGATAAGGGATAGATAGAATAAATGGGCCTTGAGTTTTATATGTTGGAAGTGAATAAGCAATTGGAAACTTGAATTTTCAACCAAATTCTATCGTAATTTTGGAAGCAACCAAACAAGCAAGATCATCAATAAAGAATTTCTTTTGATGATTCTAATAAATGCTTCTAATTGTTATGAACAAGGGGCTAACTGAGGATTTAATTATACATGCGTGGATTTACAAAAAAATAAAAAAATCTCCTGTTTCGGTTAGTGTCAATTGAGTGGAGTAATTGTAATATAGGAAGAGTTAGTACTCCAATTGTTTGTTGTTTGGGAATTGAAAGACATGGATTGAAACATGTTGTGAAATCATATTATTTTTGTTTTTATTATTATGTCTATGTACAGGAGACAGTAGGACAAAGAGAAAAGGGAGAGGGAGAGGGTCCTCCTCCTTGTGTTGATTCAGATATGACGTTGTTTAGCAAAACTTCTTGTATTGAACAAAATATCTTGGCAGTGTTGTCTCTTGCATGTACGTTTGATAAGTTGTGGTAAGGATGACATACCTCCCCTGTGGGCGTAGACTTTTAAAGAATATATGTAATTGTTAAATCTAACATAATCGTTTCGTCTGTGTCTCATCATTTGTTTTATAAGACTTGGTCTGTCTTGTTATTAAACATTAGGTAAGTGGAAATATTATGGAACTCATGTCTCTCGGCTTTTATGCAGAAGCAAAAGAAGAATTTGATGGCAAGCTCAAGCAATCGAGGTTTGTAATGTGCAAGCTTCCATCCCATGAGTAAAAGATCCTCCAGCTCTAAGCTTTTCTTTTATGATTTACACGGTGGCGGTGAAAAGGTTCAAGTCATGGCTGATTTAAGGTATAAATTTGTTGCCACGCCCACTTCTTTTTATGTTATTAATTTATACACTGTTGTTTATATCTTAATGTAGTTAGCCTTTATAACAATGTAATGAACTACATTTGCGACTTTTACATTTGTTATTATCTGAAACAATTTTTATATCCTCCCACCACCTAGGTTTAAAAATTGCCTGAAGCTTTTAGTTGTATTTAGTATATATGTGCAGGCACACACACACACAGAGCATGTCGAAGTCTATATAGTTTCTTTGGTGAAACTCTATATAGCAGTTGGTTTAAGTTATATTTTGCTATGAGTTGCTAATTAATTATGAAATACTATTTTTATGTGTAAATAAGAGCACCTGATTCTTTTCATCTTTTCTCATCTTCCATCTAATTTTCCAATCCTATGAAATAAAAATACTCGTGATCATATAATGCCATGAAGTAATTGGTCTTGTAGAAAAATGCAAACTATTGTTGGATGCTCACTCCCACGGAAAATTCTGGATTTACCCCTTCTTAGATAAATGCAAACTATTTTGCTTCTCCTTATGTGTGATTGACTTCATTTTTTCATGCAGCAAATCGGAGTTGGATGAATCCGAATTTTCTAAGTTCCATTCTAGTGTTAAGCGTGGTGATTTTGTTGGAGTGACTGGGTTCCCAGGTTTGTAATAGCTGTTGATATACCTTTTACTTGTTATTTATAATAATTTGTTTTCGAATTATATGATTTTGATTTAAAATTTGAGTTCAAAATAATGATAAGTGACTGGGTTCCCAAGAAGCTTTCCCACATTTGAATTTACAAAAAAGTGTCTTTGTAAGATCCAAGAGAATAAGTGGTGGTCTATTTCATATTATAGTTTTTATATTTCACTAGCTAAGCATTGTAGGAACAAATTCGTATCCTCTGCATTGACTTGAATTATGACACTATCAGAGTGAAACAAGGGATCTAAAGAAGAACAAAGGCTAGACTAGTCGCGATATTTTATGCTAGGACAAAAGGTAGTCATCTGATTGAATGTTTGAAATTCGTATTCACTGTATATGCAAGCAGTTGATACGATTAAACTGAGTTCTTTTATCAAGTAATTATTGATCAGTTTAATAAGTCACTTCATCTTATTTGTGCGTGCGTATTGAGAACTCTGGTTGGTTAAATGAAAGATTAGGGAGGAAATTTATGAAGTTACGATGAAATTAAAAGAGATTACAAGGTTGCAGTGTTCCACGAAGATCTCCCGAATAGTTGCTTAAGTATATAACATCATGAACCTGGGCATTCTACAGTTATCAACTATAATCAGCTTTTTTATTTTTTGTTTTTCTTTCTCAAATCAATTGAGCTTTGTTGCATAAATTTTCTGTTGGATTTTGTGTTTTGGGACTAGAACTGTTCATTTTTCTGGATTATACATTTTTCTGTTTTGTTTGTTTGTTTCTTTTTCTTAGGGAGGACAAAGAGGGGGGAGCTGAGCATTTCCCAAGATCATTTAGAGTCTTATCACACTGTCTTCATATGATGCCAAGGCAGAAAGCTGGTCCTACTTCTGATAATGCTAATGTGAAGGTGAGCAATGTTTGCATTTTTACCGCTTTAATACTGCCTGTGCTCCTATCATGACTCCACTGTATAAACTTGTGCAGAAAACTTATGGTTTTAACTGGTACTGTGTTGCAGGAGGATCGACATGGTTGAGGAATTAAATAAGATCGCAGATCTCAACATAAATCCAGTAGATCTCTCTAGTGAGGAAGCTAACAAATATCTTAAGGAGGTATGCAAGAAGTTTGATATCAAATGTTCTCCTCCTGAAACAACAACTCGTTTGTTGGACAAGGTAAATCTTTTTCTTTTTCCCAAATATTCTTCTAAATCAAGTACATGAATCAGGATATTTTATGACCCTTTTTCTTCTATGAAGTAAAGTTTGCTTATTTTTGACCCCAAGTGGTGATGGAGGTTGGGAAATGGGTCAATATTAGGATATGTGAAAGGTTTGATCCTTTCCAATGTTACAAAAAGAAAATTGATCATTCTAGATTGCTTTAGATTAGAACAGACATTGTCTGCAAAAAAAAGGTAGTAAAGAGAAAGAAGTAATAAGCATCATATATTTTGTTGTTAGGTTATAATCTCCATCAACATGTTGGATGGCTGATCATAATTTGTTATTCTGAAGATTTTAGCTTGCTTCATGTGGAAGTCTCTCCTTTGAATTGTGGTATGAAAAGGCTACCAGATGTATCTATGCGTCTACTCCTTAATATGAGTAAGGGGTAGCTCTGCAGCCAGTGAATGTCAAGAGATCATGCTTCCAATGCATTTAGCATATTGTGAGGTATTATGTTCTCATGTAGCCTCTCAAAAAAAAAAAAAAATTTGTTCTCTCGTAGCCTTGTAGATAAGAAAAAGATTGTTATTGTTGTCTTTGACTTTATTAATGATAATAACAGTTTATGAATATAATCAAGAGTGTTTATTACCCATTCTTCAGTTTTGTTTAATATTAATTGTTGTTATATTTATATATTAATATATTTTTGCTTAATAAAATTGATGCGTTAAATATACATATTATATTTTTTAAAATAAAAAATTCAACGACGTTTAATGTATGTCATGAAAAGTATTTCAATGACGTTAGAAAAACGTCGTGAAGTTCAACGACGTCCAACTTGCGTCATGGAAAATCCTAAATAGTAAAACCAAACGTCATACTATTTATGACGCCCAGCTCGTGTCATTGAAAGAGGTTTCCATGATGCATATCCAGTGTCATTGTTTAGGAAAACTTTCCATGACGCCCAGCCCGCGTCATTGAAAGAGGTTTCCATGACGCGTATCCAGTGTCATTGTTTAGGAAAACTTTCCATGACGCCCAGTCCGCGTCATTGAAAGAGGTTTCCATGACGCGTATCGATGTCATTGTTTAGGAAAACTTTTCATGACGCTCAATCCGCGTCATTGAAAGAGGTTTCCATGACGCATATCCGGTGTCATTGTTTAGAAAAACTTTCCATGACCCCTCCATTAGATGACGCGTCCACGACGTCTCAAGCTGCGTCATTAAAAGTGATCCATGACCCAAATCAGACGTCATAGAATGGATTTTGTGTTATAGTGAATCCTAGGTCTATTTAGGAAATGAGCACTACCTCCCTATGCAACCTTCTTCTCCAAACTTAGTTGAGCTAGTAGCTTGTCATTCATGGAAATGGCAGCTAGTCCATCAGCTTCTTCACCCCATGGCACCGCAACTCAGCTCCGGATTGTCACTAATGAATGAAATATAGATTCTGATATGAAATGGTCAATTCCTTCAAGAAACCATACTCTTGAATAAATCAACCAAGAATCTGATTTAGACTAAAAAGATGACTAGTCATAATAACCCATATGCAGACTCAAGAAGATGACTAGTCATAATCGAACCCGGAATGCAGACAAACGAAGATGACTAGTAAATGGCGAACCCGGATATGCGAGATAAAAGGAGATGACTAGTCATAACTGAACCTAGATGCATATTATAAAAAGCATAGCAGATTTTAAAAAACCATTTTCAAAATCTCACAATGGAAAACCTTAGAGAATGCAGAGTATAGGTTTGACTCTCAAAATTTCTCAATGGGTGAAGTAGATTTCAAAAATAAATGCATATTTCAAAAGCTATTTGAAAACCTCATTTGAAAAGCCATGAACACTCTCACACAAACCAGAGAAAACCAAGTTTTCCAAAATGGTGCAAATGAAAGAGATGGGAGATGAAAACTTTGATGTGCAAAGCTTTGGTAAGATTTTCTCAAAAAGAATTAGCTTTCAAAATGAAATCTTGAAATCTCATTTCTATGCCATGAACACTCTCAAACAAACCAAAGAGAAAACTAAGTTTTCCAAAATGGTGAAAATGAAAGTGAAGAGAGATGAAAACTTTGTATCACTAAACAAAAGTTTGAGAAATGAAATTTCAATGAAAGCCCAAAAGGAATTTAAGAACCCATGAACTCTTCTCTCAAAAACCAAAACCTAATTTATGCACCATCTCTCACTAGAACTCTTTCTCTCTCTAAAACCCCATCTGAAAAAAGTAAAATGAAGAGTTGAAGAGTCCAGACCAGCCCCAGCCATTTTGGTAGGTCAAATGGACACATGGCAACCAATGATTGGACTTATAATAAGCAAAATCACATGCCTTAGTTAAAAATCCCGCTCGAAATATTTGCATATATGACTAGTCATCTAGCCAAAATATGACTAGTCATCTAGACAAAAATCAAAACACGATATGACTAGTCATCTAGACAAAAATCAAAATATGACTATAATGATATGCATGTAGGAGAACACTATAATAGATGCAATGCATACATAAACATGTTACCTTCACTGAGCTTGATTGCATTGGGCAATTATGAAGTTGATCTCAGCCACAATAGTCAACTTTGCTAACATGAACTAGCCTAAATTCTTTGAGCTTGATCATACATATGAGATTACATGTTTGTCAAGGAAAGCTAAAAACATTAGTTAAACAAAACCTAACAAAGCCTAAGCTTGGCAATTCGAGGTTGGTCCTTTGCCAACTTGCGCATGAGCTTGGTGATTTAATGTTGGTTCCATTCCAAGCTGAGCATGAGCTTGGCGATACGAGGTTGGTTATTTGCCAACCTGAGCATGAGCTTGGCGAGGTGAGGTGGGTCTCATGCCGACCTAAGCATGAGGTTGGCGAGTTGAGGTTGGTTCCTTGCCAACTTGGGCATGAAGTTGGTGATTTGATGTGGGTCTCATCGCCAACCTGAGCATGAGCTTTGTGAGTTGAGGTTGCACCTTTTGTCCATAAAGGCGCGATAAATGTAACATCCCGACCCAAAATATAATCATTCGTGAATTTAATTAATTTCATAAAATATGAAATTACAATTTTGCCCCGAATGTAGGGGTAATTTGGTCACTTTTTAATCTAGAAGGATTTTGGGAAAATGACTTGTACTATTGCGTAGATCGTACTGAGATGAGTCTGTAGACACGTAATGGGCTCAAATCGGAGTTTTAACGAAGAAAATACAATCAATATACACTCCGTGGCATAACCGTTATTTTCTTGAAATTGGTTTTAATAAATCTGATTTTTTTTCCTCTCTCTCTCTCTCTCTCTCTCTCTCTCTCTCTCTCGCTCGTGCAGCCCCCTCCCCCTTCGTTTTTTTTGAAACAGCAGTGGCTCAAACAGCCACCGCTGCCGCCACAAGCAGCCTCCGGCTACGGGGCCGGACCCAAAAGAACCGGGCCACCCTCCTCTACCCATTCCACCCCATCCCAGCCACCACCACCATCGACAGCCGCCGGATTTTGCAGAAAACTGGCCGGTTTTCCTGAGAAAATTCCTGGAGCTCGTTCGGACACCTCCGACCACCATTTTCTTCTAATATGGTATGTTTTCTCATCCTCTCTTTGTGATCTACCTGCTGGTTGGGTAATTTAGGAGAAATTTATGTGTTTTGAAACGATTTCAAGTTATGGAAATTTTCGCCAGTTTCAGCCTCCGATTCCGGTCACTTTCGTGAACTTTTTGGGTTGGTTCAAGAACAAAAGTTACTCCACTCAATGTCCTGATCATGTAGGTATAAGTCTTAACCGGTGGTTTGGAGATTTTTCCGATCGCTTGAATCACTTTGGACACCCACGAGCTGTCAGCACCTGTGGCGGCGCGTGGGCATTATTTTGATGTTCCTCTTATTCTAAAATGATCCCCATGTTGTCCCGAGCACGACGATATGCTCAGATATGAATTTGATTATCGTTTGATCGTCGATCGGATATCACATATTAGGCGTTATCCGGGTTCGATATGTTCGGATCGTTGGATCGACTTCTTTTCAATGTATGTTAATATAGACATCCCTAGGATCGTGTGGGAATTCATGGATCGTGAATCGAAGCCCCGAATGTTCCGATTCAATAAATTAAAGTTGCGTTAAACGATAACCGTCCGATTGTGCGATCCCGAGCTATCTGATCGTTCGATTCAGACCAAACTTGCAAGACATGTTTAGTAAACCTTGTTGAACCCGTAGGAACTTTCGGATCGGAAACCAGAGGTCATGGGCCTCACGGGCCTGATTGACCAAGTTTGGATAGTTTGACCCTCGGTTGACCGTGAGTCTTCCGAGGTAGTTTCACCCTTCGTGAAGTACTAGCATGACCATGTGAACAAGTCTTGACCGTTATTTGAGTTATTTTGATTATTGGGAGTATGAGCTTATTTATAATATCTTATGGAATTTTTGGATATTATTTTGATAATTGAAATTATGGAATAGATGAGGATGGGATACTTGATTTGGTGGGTTGTGAAAGTGAGCCTTGGGGTCGGCTATGATTATAAGGAAGTGAATGGACTTTGTTTTCAAATAATATTCATTATTTTCAAGGATAGAAAAATATGCATATTGAATCCTTTGACTTTGAGTTATTATATGTTTTGAAATGGAAATATAATATGATTACAAGAGTATTGGATTTATTTTCATAAATTTGTGGGATGTGATTATTTTGAATGAATTTGTGCTATTTTTGAGTATGGTTATTTGTACTTAGATATGTGTTGATGTACATAGGGTTGTTGGAAATGGTTTATGAAATGTGGATTGGGTTGTGGTTTAGGTTAGTTTGAGTGCTATTAGCACTACCTTATGTACCTCCCCGGATATGGAATATATGCTTGAGAGTTTATTGTCTATACTATGAATAGGTATTTGGAAAAATTGAAGTAAGGAAGGGAATATTATTTTTATAATATTTATATAAAGGTTACAAACTCCACCATCATATGTACCTTCCTTGGTCACTATACGCACACGTGGTGTTGGATTTTCCGGGGTGTGCGCTTCCTTGGCTACGAATTCTGGAATTGATGGATACTTGGAAATTGTGGATATGGTTTGGATATGTTGGAACCCGGGCACCCTTGACGGGGTGTTACTGTAGACCCTTAGCTGGGTAGTCTGCGAACGTAGGACTTGTCACAGGCGTACGAGTCTTGAGGATTTGGTTGTAAGTGCTGGTAGCGTTAGTCCCCCGGTTGGACGGCTCGTTCCCTAGCCATATGGTCAATTGAGGATTCTTCCATGTGGGTTAGTCAAACAATCCCCGGTTGAATTGTTTTCCCGGTACATGATGTACCTTATCATATGTACCTCCCCTTGAATACTAATACTTGGAAACAGTGGACATGGATACTTGGATACATGGAAATGGATAACTAGTTAGTCTGCGTGCATATGACTTGTCGCAGGCATACGAGTCTTGAGGATTCGACTGTACGTGCTGGTAGAGATAGTCCTCCGGATGGACGACTCATCCTTGGCCACATGGTTGTTGAGGATTCCTCCATGTGGTCTAGTCAAGCGATCCCCAGATTGGATTGTCTTTCCTTGGTACATGATGATGGTGTGAAGTGTGATTTATAGATAGATATAAATATATATATATATATATGTGTGTGTGTGTTTATATTCATACGTATTGTATATATATATATATATGTATGTGGATTCGTTTTCGGTTGAGAATCTTGAACTTGTGTCTTGTGAGTACTCTGCATAGGCATGAATGTTTGTCATAGTTTGGAAAGTGTTGTTCGGCATTATACGCCTTGGATAGGGTATGGTTGTGGGGATGATTGGTTTTACTTTGAATAATCGTTTATTATCTGAATCGTGATTGTTGATTTAAGAACTACGTATGGCTTGATCCCTCACCAAAGGGTATGTAGGTAGCCTAGGGTTTTACCTAGGAGCAGCCGCGGACTAAATTTCATTTCTGGAACTTTAATTTGGTCATTTGGATCTAGTCTGTCTTCTATTGTTTTTAATGAATTTGATTCGACTTTGTCGTTGGTCCTGAAGCTCGGTTGAAGCAAGCGTGATTAAATGAAGGCTTAATTATGTACATGCCCCTGTGCTTTTCAACTTGTCTCATATTACCACTGTGCTTTCAAGTGACTCAAAATACCCCCATGGTTGCTTTAAGTGTCTCACGTTACCATTCCGTCACATTTCCATTAGTTGATGTGGCCCCCACCTCTTTTTATATTAATTTTTTAAAAAACTATGTTTTTCTCTCTTCTCTCTCTCTCTCCCTCTCTTCTCCCTCTCCTCTCCCTCTCCTTCCCCACTCTCTCTCTCTCTCTCTCTCTCTCTCTCTCTCTCTCTCTCTCTCTCTCTCTCTCTCTCTCTCTCTCTCTTCTCTTCTCTTCTCTCTGCAACTCACGAGACACAAGGAGAAGGGCTGGTGGCTGGTCGAGGGCTGGTTGGTATGGTGATGGGGTAGATGGGTGATGGCTGGTCGGGGTGAGGGAGAATGGGGGAGGGTGCGTGGCTGGGTTCGTGGGGGCTGGGTTCTTGGGAGTTGGAGGTGGTGGTCATGGGGGCTGGGTCGCAAGGGGAAGGAGAGGGAGAGGGAAAGGGAGAGGGAGGAGGAGAGGGAAAGGGAGAGGGAGAGGGAGAGGGAGAGGAGAGAGAGAGAGAGAGAGAGAGAGAGAGAGATTCGTGGGGGCTGGGTTCTAGGTTGTGGGTTCTTGGGAGTTGGAGGTGGTGGTAATGGGGGCTGGGTTGCAGGGGGAAGGAGAGGGAGAAGGAGAGGGAGAGGGAGAGGGAGAGGGAGAAGGAGAGGGAGAGGGAGAAGGAGAAGGAGAGAGAGAGAAACAGAGTTTTTTTAAAATCTATGAAATTACGATTTTACCCTTGTATTTAATGAAGTGTGACAGAATGAGTAACGTGAGACACTTAAAGCAACCATGGGGGTATTTTGAGTCACTTGAAAGCACAAGTGGTAATATGAGACAAGTTAAAAAGCACAGGGGGCATGTACATAATTAAGCCTTAAATGAATGTGCATATTCCAGTTTGACTAAGAGAGGGTGGGTAAAATGTGTTTATGGTCAAGACAAGTTTGAAACCCGTGTTGGATTATTGTACGACTTGGGCCGAGGCCTTAAATTACTTACGATTGTGTTTTGATGTTAAACATCACATGATGGAAATTGGGAAGTTATTTTATGTTAATTACAGTGAGCATTCATAAATTCGTTTGAGTTCATTACAGTGAGCATTCATAAAGTTATTTTATGCTCGACAGAAATTGAGCATCATCATGCCAGTCCAAGTTGGTTTCTAAGTTTAGGCGATTACAAATTTATGGATTGGGGTGAATCATGACGTTCTAATTAACAGGAAAAATTGTGTAAATTAGGACCCGAAGTCTTGTAGCACATGTAATGGAATGAGATTTGGACAGATTTGCAATTACCAAACAGAGTGCAATTGCATTTGCGAAGTGGTTACCCGCATGCCATGGCCATTTTGCACGTAATTAGTGGCTCTAGTTTGAAAATTTGATATTATTTGAGAGACATTTTGGACGTTTATCACATTGACCGCCCCACACCCTCATCTGCACTTCCCGTATATTATTAGTGACTAAACTCATAAAAGGTGATTCCCACAATACCCTGTGCAGAAACCATTTCCAATTGCAGGAAAAACCTCTTTGAAGGTTACATAAACACAACCAAATTACACGTGATAGATATGGACACATATAAGCATATGCACCAAACCTGTAAAAAAAAATCTCCAAAATCAAACAATCCAAAATTCAGAGATTCCAAAACCAACTAAAACAATCTCTAACCATTCCCCAAAATAAATAAAAACACTAACAGACCAAACAATTTTTTTTCTTCATCATATTTCCAGCTATATATCTCCGACATTTTTTTTATTTTTTGGTCATTCAAGCTTGCTTCATTAAATCATCAGCTAACGACAGCAAAACAACAAAGAATGACAAACAGAAAAATAAATATAAACTCAAGCCACCCTGCACAAGAACACAAGCAGGTTAAGCAACAGCCCAAACGGGAACCCCTCATGCACACTCAAGGAACCCTGAGAAGCATTGTTGGGACCAATGATGGGCATATTTTATATTATATATTTAACCCTATTCTTAGTATATTTTGGTTAATATTTTGAAAGAATTTTGATACTTTGAATTATATTTTCAATAGACTTTCGACTTCATCTGGAGCAAAACATAATCAAATGGACGAATTTTGGAGTAATTCCAGTTGGAGGACGTTTGTGAGTCACTTAGCTTGATCGTATCAAAATTTCAGATTTTTCTACCAAGCGGTTATTTTCTGGCAATAAAATAAAGGAGCAGTGTGCTGTGCTGGAATAGTGACATTTTGGAGAAGTGTTCAGAACGTTTTTATCTTTAAAACAAGCTATCTTGGGCCTGATTTGGAGGAGATTTGAGGCCAAAAGTGGCTGAGCATATTTTGGACAGATTCTCGTAATCCAATTTGGACTTTATATCCTAGTATTATTTTATTTTAACTTAGTTTCCTTGTGGGGATTGGGCAACTAGGTTTTAGGAGGTATTTAAGTTCTTTTTCACAGCAATTTTAGGGGATTCTTCTTTTCTTCCGGAACGTGACATTAAGGAGAGCTATTGCTAGGGTTTTGGGGATTTGCTACTTTCAGGTGTATTCATTCTTTTTCTTCTCCATAATATTTTCTATGATTTCAATTATGAATATGCATAACTAATTCCTTTTGCTAGGCGAGGCCATAAGCCTTAGCATGAATATGTAATTTTATTAATTTGCTTATGAATGGATGCATGCTTGCTTTGAATTATTAATCACCGCGACTAAAACTATCTACTTATTTTAATGATTGATCACCGTTAGGATATGTAGACAAGTAATTTGATGCAATTTCTGTTGGAACATCACCTTGAAATTGACGAGGGCTTCTTGTGGTTAGTAATTGTAAGTTCACTTAAGGCGAACATCATGCTCTTAAGGGTTGCATGGTTTTTCAAAGGGTTTTCACAAAGCTTAATGAGTCTTGCATGTTTATATTTGATCCGAACATCACAGACGGATTGCATGTTAGGTATACGTTTTCGCTTGAACATCACAAGGAAAATATGCATTAGGAAAACCTAACCTTCAAAGCATGTGTGTAGAAATTCATAAGTAATTGATAGAATTGCATAGGATTGTGACGATGACGGCTAAACCCTAGTTTTCTCTAAATTGTTAATTTTAAAAGACATTTTTCTTCCTTGCTGTCATTATTTCCCAACTTTCAGGTTTCTTTTATTGTTAATTTAATCTATTCAACGTCATAAAATTCAAATCTTTGATAAAATATATTTTAATTATTAATTAAGAGTTAGTTTAATTACAAATTAGTCAAACAATCTTTGGGGACAACGATTTTGCATGAGCATTTATACTACAATTACCTTGTATTCTTGCAAGTATTGTCAGTGATTTATACCTTGTTTGCGCAGGTACTAAAAATCCTATCAACCAACACGAGTCATTCTTGGTAGTGCTTCGCTCAGCACACTCCCTCTAATCAAATAAAATTCACCAAATTTTGACAAGAAATACCTAAAAATCTAAGGTTGTTAAGTGGACCTTGGAAGAGGTAATAAGAGAAATAATTCATATTCAATGGAAATTTCAAAAATTATGAGAAGATCATCGTTATATAATTTAAACACTAGTATAAAGTTCAATAAAGAAACAATTTATAGATATTCAAACTGACCCACCAAAAATTGGAATTTCAATCTAAAATTTCTTACCAAGTGGATCTTGAGAGTTAATTCAACTAAAAAACTGCAGTAGAACATAAAATCTAGAAAAATATTAGGCTCAACAAGAAATACAAGAGAATAAAAAAAAGAAACAAAATCAAGGAAAATGATCGTTGCTAGAGGGTGATGAGATGGGGTCCAATATTTGAATATACAGCAGTAACACATCATACCTGGGCTGAGATGAGATCGAAGATGGCGCGTGCAGTTTGCATCAAGCATCTGTACATGGGAGGAAGACTCAGTCACCGTTGTCGAGAAATAGAGGAGTTGGCAGTTGAGATGGGTGGATTTTTGATCGCCGTCGAGAGTGATATAAGAGCAGCTTTTCTGTTTCAGAAAAACAAATCTGAAATGAAATTAGGGATTAGGGTTGAGATGGAGAGATATGTTTGGATGTTCAAAGCACCACCATAATCTTTTCTATTTCTTTTTGTTTCTTTTTGTTTTTGAAATATTATATATATATATATATATATATATATATATATATATATATATATATATTACCTGCTACGTGCTGTGGCAGTTTAGAAAAATTGGCAAACCGATGCACCGTAGACGTTGCCTCTTGGCTGCTAGGTGAAGAGTTCCAAATTAAATTTTGGAACCTGTTGAATGCTACTGAAGCAGAAGATGGATGACAGGTAATGACAGCCTTTTTTATATAATTATTTTTAGTTATAACGAATTGACAGAAATGTCCTTACATTTAACGGAAATCTTAAAACGTAGATAGTGAATTAGAACACCTTACAAAGGTGATGTGGTTAAAATTAAAAATTAAAAATTCAAGTGACAATGACGCACATGTCTAAAAATTTAGATATTCAGCAAATTCCCTGACAAGACCCGACCCGAATTCCACCCCGGAACTCGTGCCGGACCCTGTTGACAGGCCCAACATCAACCCATGTTGGGCCCACTAACTAAACAGTTACCCTCTTCCCGAAACAAAAGTGAAAGGGGTCAAGACTTCTGCCGAAAAACGGGCAGAGTCTCCCCTAAAACAGGGACTAACCCAAAACTTCCACATGTCAAACAAGCAATAGAAAAACATCCCAAGCGCCAGCATGCATACAACATATACATCACAGGCCTCCGGCCAAACTAATTCAACCCTAGAGGTGATACAGAGCAAACTAAAAATACAAGATTTCAACAGTGGAAAAGAAATAACAGAAAACAAGTTTAGGGTTCAAGGATGACAATCCTACCCTTCCAACGAAGCTCGAGAAGAGAAGCGCACAGCCGAACAGTAACGAAGCGACGACTACGGTCTGGGGGGCGCAAAACAGAAAGGGTGTGAGTGGACAAAAAACAAGGTTTTACAAAATTAAATCAAAGTACTAACCCCACCGTTTAAAACAATGCAAACATCCATATTAAATCATTTATATATTTGGTTGATTTGAAAACCGTACTATTTCAAAGTACGAGAAAACATTTCCAGTTTAAAACCCATTTTTCTGAATAAACTAACCTTTTACTTTTCCCGAGGCATAACCTCCCAAAACAAATCCCACTCAAGTTTATAAAACATAAACAAAAGGATTTATTAACGTAAAAGCATAAAGATGGAATAAAATTCACATAAGGTAAAACAAACCTTAAAATGCCGAATAGCTTGTTTACATCAAGCAAACCAAACTTGACAGCAATATAGACATTAATTGCAGTTCAAATCATTTATATATATATATAAATATATATATATATACGAGAAATCAGTTTCAGGATTCAAATCCAAAACATAACCTAATAAATACGTAGTCAAAACAAGCATCGCAATCAAGCAGTAAACAGCTTCCCAACTTCCCCAAACTCACAATCACGTGCTCACAAGCACGACAAGCGAGGAACGATCCTCACTAAAAGGAATATGAATACGAATGTACTAACACACGCGTATAGGTATAATATAACCATAACACAAACACAAGTACCAGGGGAAAACAATCCAACAGGGGATCATTTGACTGGACACTGGTATAGTCTCATCGAGACACCGTGCCCAGGGTTGAGCCGTCCAAAGTGGGACTAAACTCACAGGACGATATGGTAAAACTTACCAACCATAACTCCGAAATAAATCTGTCCTACGCGCGCAGACTACCCAATCAAGGGTCTCTGACTACATCCCGTTAAGGTATGCACCGGCTCGAACCATACCAAATCCAGGTAACAATTTCATATCAATCGCCATGCGATCATCGATGTCGAGCAGGGGAAGGTACAACACAAGGTGCTAACAGCACTCAAATCAATCGCCACGCAATAACAGTATATATATATATATACAAACACAATGTACCCAACCCCAAAACAACAGACACCAGGACATAAACAAGTCCATCAGTCCACTAACCCATATAAATACTCAAAGTCAGGACATCACCGTCCAAAACATATATTTCTATACTCAAAATAATCACAAGGGTCAAACGACCGCATAACAGATTAAATCAAATCAAACATCATATTCATTGAAAAACCATATTTAAATATCATTCAATGCTCAAGCCAAGCATACAAAATCATATTAAAATCTCCAGTCTCTAAGACGTCAAATCTAAGGTATATACAGTTATTCTCTTATCCGGATGTATTAACGTGCGGAATGTACGGATGTCATTGTAAACAGGCAGAAAAGCAAGGCGGGGTAGTACAAAATACACAGCATCCGCACGATAATAACGTCCGGATATCCGCAAAAGAGAATTTCTGTATATATATATAATCAAAGTATAGGTGATCTTTTTCTTAAAGTAGATATACATATATATAATCAAAGTATAGGTGATCAAAGTATATAATCAAAGTATAGGTGATCAAAGTATAATCAAAGTATATATATAACCAAAGTATAGGTGATCTTTTTCTTAAAGTAGATATACATATATATATATATATATATATAACCCTTTCCCATTAATCCAAAGTATTCACTCAAATTAGCCATATATATATAAATACATATATATATATATATATATCTAATCAAAGTATAAGTATTATTAATCATAAGGTTTTAACACCAAAACCGAGTATGAAATCAAACGGACTATACTAACGTCCATATATTCAATTATATAATTAAAATATAATATAACAGTTCCAAGCTTAATCTAGCTCATTTATATAATCAAAATCATATACAAAAACTACCGGGCGTTCACCACGTCCCGTACAATACCCAAAGGTATAAATACTAATAAAAAAACCATCAGGGCCCCACATAAAAACCCGGAAACCCAAATCAAGCATTAAACTCAAATGCTAGTCCTTTTAGTATTTTTCAACCAAAGTCAACAAGACTTAAAACATTCATCACATTCAAGATTTAAAACTATTAATAAATCTCATTTCATGCATTTCATGCAATTCATTCAAATCATGCTCAGTTGAAAATAAAGTCCACTCACTGTTGGTCCTATGCTGCACAACCCTCAAAGGGTCCCGCTTACTGCGTAGTAGAGTCAAAGTACCTAAAGCGATAGATACGAGAATTGGATTAGTATTGCGAACCGTACGAGAACCGTAAACTTAAACCCTAACACAACCCGACTTAACGTGCACGTACGTCCTACGAAGGATTCCAAGGTCAAACTACCTCTTAACCAGTGGGACCGCCCTGGAAGACTCACGGTCAACCGGTGGTCAAACACCCCGTTTCGGTCAACCCGGGCCCGCAGAGCCCACGACCTTGCAAAAGGATCAGGACATTCCTAGAAGTCCAACAAAGTCAACTACATTGCAAGGCGACCTCGGGAAAGCCTCGGTCAAACTTGGTCAAACTTAGTCAAACCGACCCGAATAGGTCAAACCAGGCCCGTGGGTCCCATGACCTCCAAACTTGGATCCGAAAGTTCCTATAGGTTCAACACGACCTAAACAATGTGTCCTCAAAGTTTGGTCTCGATCGGACGGTCGGATTGCTCACAATCGCACAATCAGACGGTTACGATTTAATTCAAACTTTAAGTCATTGATCCGGAGTATCCGGGACTCCGAATCACGATCCGTCAAATCCTACAAGATCCTAGAATTACGGGGATCAACATACGTGAATTCGGATTCGATCCAATGGTCCGAACCCATCGAACCCACACAACGCGCAATAGGCGTACGTCGGTTCGATCGTCAAATGACGTCCGAATCAGAATCCGCGCACACGCACGTGTTCGTAGCGACACAAGGATCAATTAGGAACTCAGAACCGCCACCACACCACCACCACGCGCCGCCACCGTGGGTGGTGGGTGTGGTGAGCAATTCCGGCGAACCAAAAACCAACCATTCTCGAACCAAACCTTATACCAATCGAATCAGCCCACCCCCAAGAGCTCAGAACCGGTGAGAACCGGCGAAGAACCGGCCAGCATCACCGCCAGATCACGGCCAAACCACCTAGGGTTTTGGCCGGATCTGTGTTGTTCAGATCGGCGGCATAGCCCCCCAAGGTTGTCGCGCACCTACCAAAACAGAGAGAGGAGGAAGAGGGCTACCTGATTCGGGTGGAGCCGACGTCTGAAACCGCCGGAGAAGTCGCCTGCGTCGATGGCGAAATTGCTGGAAGTTGCAGAGCTCGCCGTAGACGATTGCCGACGAGATAGCCTCCGATCCATGGTGGGAAATGAAGAGGATGACGACAGCTTTCGATCCCGACCGGTCTCAGCCTCAGCCGTGACCGGACGGAGGAGATCGAAGAGAGAAAAGGGGCTGAGTCGCATGGAGGAGAGAGAAGCGAGGAGAGAGAGAGAGAAAACCGAAATCTGATTGGCCCATGTGGCTTTATCAGATTTTTTTTCTCAAATTTGGAAATGACGCTTACGTCCTCCGAACAATCCGAAGCTCGTATCGAAACGTTCCGCCCGTCAACGGACTCGTTTCGACGAGCCGGACGCAATGGCGCAACTCGTTTCGCCAAATAACATCCCGAAAATAAAATGCCCTTTAATTATTTAATTCTTATCTAATTCCAATTAATTCCAATTAATTAAGTTTAAATTAATTTTAATTTCCTTAATTAATTATCTCGATTATTTTATTTATTTTCTTTTAATTTTGGGTCCGGTTCGTCACATTCCCTAATATTTTTTCTAAACAAACTATAAATATGTAATGTTTTTTTCCTCTTACAAAGCGACGTTCACCAAAATTACAAGGAAGTTTCTCACTCTCTTTCCATGTCCAAAAAGTTCATCTTGAGCAATGCAGGGATAAATTATAGACCCTTCAATATTTTATTAGTTTTTATTATATTTTTTAAATATATTGAATAATTTAATTGGAGTACTATTTTATAGGGGTGGGCACAGTACGGGATGACACGGGATGGAGGTCATCCCGGTGTCAATCTCGAATAGGAGAATCGGGACGGTATGACACGGGATGGGAGATTTTCAAAACACGTTCAAACCATACCGGCCCCAACTGGTACCGGTATGGTTTGGTATGAAAACTGATACCGTTCACCTCTAGGCTAAAATTTGAATTTTTTTTTCTTCAGTTTTTTAGCTGCCAAATAACTGTAGTTTTTGCAGCTGCCAAATAACTGTAGTTTTGCAGCTGCCAAATAACTTCAGTTTTTTTTTTTCCAGTTTTTGCAGCTGCCAAATCAATGAAATACACAATGTTTTCATCATACTAAAAAGTAAAAACCTGTTCAAACTTCAAGTTCAAGATCAAGCCTAACAAATAAACAATCAATCAAGAGTTCAAGTTCAAAATATGTGAAATGTAGTAGAAAGCAAGAAATGGAAATAGGCTTTTACAAAACAAATCAAGCCAAATTAAGTACAAACCAAGTAACTTAATAACCCTTAATGGTTGCAAATTAAATTACAACCCAAGAAAAGAAACAAAAAAAGAGAACAATCAAGACTACTTGGCATGTCAATTTCCCTTTGGATATGAACCAAATGTATTTGTACTGGTGGCAGCAGCTTCAGTTCTTGCATATTCTACAAAAAATAAATCCACACATGTTCTTCTGAACAAATGCAACATTATAAAGTAATAAACATTTAAGATTCAACATTTAAAGACTAATCAAATTAAAAACAAATGCAACATTATAAAGTAATAAACATAGTAAACATATCTAATTCACAACCCATTTTTTACTCTCAAAGCAAGACATCTCCATAAAAGAATCAGTTGTCTACATTCAGAGAAACTTGCTAGCAAATGCAGCCATATTATCCCAAATCCATTATGGGGCTTACTACGTCTAACCAAGTAAAGCTCTGGATTTCTTTCTTAAATACAAGTGATAGTTTAAAGTTTTAAACTAGACGGGGGGCTGATTAACAAAAACTCATAAAATGAGAAATCTGATGTCAGATAGTGATCCCATAGTTAAGCAAATGAAAATTAAATGATTTCCAAAATTGCCAAAGAAATTTGATATAAATGTACTAGCCTAGAAAGTGGCCTAGGTTCTTATTACAGGGGAGGAGAAACAGATAAGCAAATGGACTTTAAATAAAACTCGTATGGGAACAAAATTCTAAAATAAAACTATACTCTAAAAAATTTCTAAGGAGATGGAACAACCATGTACACACAACAGAACAATACTAGCCAGATCTAGTGCTTTCATCGAGCATAAGAGCACACGTATGAGCCTGGCTCACTTGTTACGAGAACCACACCAACAATGTACATGTGAGACTGAAGCTTTCAAAAGGTAATGCATATGTACATCTGTTCTTAAAGCAATTAATCACCAAAACAACAACATTATACATAATTTCAAGGAGCCCAAGCAATCATCCATCAACCAAATACAATCACACAACGTAACACATCAGTAACACTCAGCCGATGATCATCACAGAGAGAGAGAGAGAGAGACAAACACATCAGTAACATCAGTAACACATCAGTAAATTTTGGAAGGAGTTGACAACCAAATTACATATATACAAACAGTTATAATTTGAGGAAATACTCAGATGCATAGCAAAAAAATAGTCAAAATCTTACCATTCCTTTCCAAATTGCCAAGCTCTAGATGCGGATGACAGGCAAGCGAGAGAGGAGAAGCACGTTGATGTCAAACAGAGAGAGATGGTTATTAGGGTTCGATTGGACTTCAACACGAGATCTTTGGGTTATTAGGGTACCGATTCGATCGAGAGAGAGAGAGAGAGAGAGAGAGAGAGAGAGAGAGAGAGAGAGAGAGAGAAGAAGGAGAAGAAGATGAGATTGAGATTTTGGATGGATGGATGGATCGATGGTGGAGGGAAGGGAAGGAGAGGAAAAAATTCTGGATCTGAAAAATATTTCTGAACTTCTGTTCGTTCGTGTGGGAGAGGAGACGAGAGAAAGATATGTAATTCGGATATTTTGGAAATAATATTTTATTATTTATTATTTATTATTAATTAATTACTGTTGATGCGGTATGACACTAAACGGGATCAAAAAGCGATACCGGTGTCATGCCAAACGATAAGAACGGGATGACACGGTTTCATCCCGTTTCGGCATCAACACCAAACGGTTTGGCACGATTTCAGGACGGTATCGGTATTTCGGTTTTGATGCCCACCCCTACTATTTTATACTCTATTTAAAATTGTGAGAAATTATGAAAAGAGTAAGGATAGTATGTAAAAAAAATGATGGAAATTATTTTTGGAAATCAACCGCAAGTGCAACGACGACTGCAATGGTCAGCTCATCTGCATTAACCGCAAGTGCAACGAAGACCCGGATGTTGGGACCAAGGTCTAAAATATCGATAATATCGGAAATATCGGTAGTCCAAAAACACGGAAATTTCGATGAAAATATGGGGATATTATTGATATCGATAAAAATTGAATAAAAACCATGGAAATTATAAGAAAAACTTGGAAATTTTTATTGAAACTTTGCAGGATGTTTATTTAGTCAATTATCTATTAGTTTATCACAAAAAATTGGAAGGAAATGCATTGCATGATGGATTTAACTGATTTAAGTTGATTATATAGCAAGTTGGTAAACACTGTGAGTGTAAAAAATATGTAGTAATTAATGAAAGAAGTTTAAACACACCATAATCAAAAGTAGAAACTTGAAAAGAAATGGTCAAAGATTCATTCTCATGTGAAAATTTGTTTCTTGCAAAAAGAATTCAAAACAAAACCATATACATATATATATAAATATTTTAGCATATTTTCACAAAAACATAAGTGATATGGTGGTTAAGGTGTTGAAGGAGTAAAATGGGAGGGGTTCGAATCCCCTTGGTGTTTTTTTTAATATAAAAGTTTATCCTAGATAATAAATATTAGCTTGCAAGCCTTGCAGACATCTTAAAGACCTTATAAATATCACACGCCGAAAATAATATCACAAACACATCTGCAGTGAGTTGGATAAGGCGCAGGTGCTTGGCTCACAAAGGGAGGGGTTCGAATCCCTCTATGCGCAAGAGCCAGACTTTTCAGCATTTTTCATGCATTATTTGGGCAAAATATCGCGATAACGTCTCCGGGACTTTCCGCTGGGTGGTATAATGGCGGGAAGATGTGCGGGAGGATGATAATAATTACGGCGGGAAACGGGAGGAGTGTGATGGCGAAAGTGGTGGACGAATGCAATCCCGCTAGGTGGTATAATGGCGGGAAGATGTGCGGGAGGATGATAATAATTACGGCGGGAAACGGGAGGAGTGTGATGGCGAAAGTGGTGGACGAATGCAATTCGCGTGCGGGATGTGATGCAGAACATGCAGGCCAGCCGCCTTGTGAGAACAATGTTGTTGTAGCCTCTGAGGCTGTCTGGAAAGCATTGCAACTAGACGTACAAGGAGAGGGTGTTCAGGTCACATGGTCCATGCATAGCAACTGCAGCGAAGCTATTAACTGCGGTGGCATGGGATGTGATGCAGAACAAGCAGGCCAGCCGCCTTGTGAGAACAATGTTGTTGTAGCCTCTGAGGCTGTCTGGAAAGCATTGCAACTAGACGTACAAGGAGAGGGTGTTTAGGTCACTTGGTCCATGCATAGCAACTGCAGCAAAGCTATTAACTGCGGTGGCATCGGAGGCCTCTCGTACCCGTTTTGGGCCTGTAAAAATCGGGTCATTGTTCCAGTTTCTACAACAGCTGCTGCAGCTCTAAAGGCCAACCGAACCGCTATCCAAGACGCAGTAGATGGGGGCTTTGAATTGGAATTGCAGATTCATACTGATCAATTCAACACTTGTGTGCAATCAGGAGGTAAGTGTGGGCTTAACACTACTTCTGGTGGATTCAGTTGCTTTTGCCAGGATAATCGGGCGTATGCAACCAGATGTAATATTACAACAAATATTTCAAATCCACCACCACCCAGACCAAAAGGTATGTCTGTTCCTTCCCTTGTCATTCCATTATAAATTACAGACTATTTTTTTTGGTGAAATATAAATTATAGTCTACAGACTATTAATTAGGAAGATGTTAGAAGTTTTTTGTGTCATTGAAATTCCAGGATTGGTGGCATCCACACATTTTTTTATTACATCGATCCGAGCTAGCTGTTTAGGCTCGTCTGATAAAACCCGGGTCCCAAATTATAGCCAATTATCTGCAGAAACAGAAAATAGGAACTGCTGAACTGAACCTCACAGAAACAAGAAAAGAGATATTGTTGCTATGAATTTCAGCAATCACTATTAGAAAAAGGCAAAAAGACGTCGAATATACAACGTCGGTACAAATAAATACCGACGTTGAGTTTAGAAAGACGACAGTAACATAAAACCGACGTGGATACGTACCTTAAACATCTAAAAAATGGATATCCATTTTCGTATTTACAAAACACGACAGATTGAAATTCAAAAACGACGTCTTATTAATCGTGATTCTAGAGAAGTGAATTCTGAACCAATTAAACAACGACAGCATATACGAAACTACCGCCGTATAAAGTAAAGACGTCGTTTATTCAATATACCAACGTGTTAAATCTTAGTATAACACGTCGAATTATTCTCAATAAGCGCCGTATAATTTTAAAATAATCCACGTCGGTAAATTCATGTTGTGCAACGTATTAAATGACTATACCACGTCAATAAGAATTAAATTGCTCACGTATTAAGATCATGAACTACGGCGGTATCTAATACCTAACTGTCGTATAGAACAAAAGCGAACAACGACACTTTTGTGGTAGAATACGACGTTAAGTTTTTAAATATCCACGTCAGTTTATTCACCTAAAGCGACTTTAAAATTACATTTAGACGTCAGTGATTATTTGATTACGGTCGTCTAAATTTTGTTTTTGTTTTTTGAAATTTATTTTCTGGATTTTGATTACCTACGACAGTAGATCAACAAAATGACAATTATGGAGTAAAAAAACTAAGGTTTACATTCGATATCCAAACATGGAGATAGTAATTGGAGTCAATAAAATTTTCTGGTTTTACTCGTAAATATATGGTTATTATAACTAACCACGTCGGTTAATTTTTAAATAGACATATGTTAAAAAATAACCTCCACGTCATTTACGGAATATAAAAGACGTTTGACATTTATACAAAAAAGTAGTATAATTTTCCAATAAAACTGGCCTTATTATAAACCACGGCGGTTAATTTAAAAACCGCCGTACTAAAAAATACCACATCATATAAAGTAATATTTCGTCGTATAAAGTGAATACGAAAAGTCGTTTGACTTTATTAATATCAACGGCGGTTTATAATAATATAATGCCGTTTTAAGTACATTATAGGGCGGTTTTATTTAAAACCGACGTGTAACTCAACTTCGCGATTGTATATAAACTCTTTCGCCGCCTGACCTAAATTTTTACGTTCTGTCTTACCGAGAAAATAGTTCAGTTTTCTATCCAAAAGCGACGTGTCTGAATCTGGTCATCTTCCTCTCAATCTCGTCGTCGTCTCCAAATATCCAAGGTTACGTCTGAAGCAAACATTCTTTTACCGCTAAAAGGTTTTTCTTTCTCTAATTAATTTTTATCATTTTAAGTTTCTTTGGTCAAATCATTTGAAGTTTTTTATGCAAAATGATTTTGAAATAAAGTGAATGAAAACAAGACTTCGTTTTCAAAATATCCTAGTCTTGCATGTTTTTGATTAGTATCAGAAGTCACTCAAGTTCACGATATGTTAAGACGTCGTTTTTGTATTCTTCACATTCTTCACGACGTGTTAATTTTCTCACCACGTCGGTTAACTAAAAACTTTCTTTTGCATATATCAAGTTTGTAAAGTATCACCGATGTGGTGTTTAAATTAAAACGTTGTAGAAAATAAAATCCCACGTAATAAATATAGTTTACCACGGCGGTATTTAATTACGTCGTTTTATTTAATATATAACGTCGGTATGTGTATATACTGCCTTGTTAAATATAATATTACGTCCGTTTTTGTTAAATAACCGCTGTTGTTTTATCTTGCAGGTTTTATTACTTTCGAAACATGGTTTCCAATTCTCAAACCAAGGTGGCTCAAGGTTCTAAAGCTCAAAGTAAGGACCTTCCAGTTTCAAGGGCTCAAAGTAAGTCACTTTTTGTTTCCGGGGCACAAAGTATGGACGTTCCTGTTCAAATCAAACCCTCGAAGAGATGAGATTTACTTCGATTGCCGAGAATGACCCTAACTCAACAACGTCATTTGTTGAGGAGCCAAAGTTTGCTCGCGGTATCACCACAATGAACCGTGTTGTTAAAAGGAATATGCATAAGGTTAAACCCGTAGTGGAGTACAATAGAAGGGGCAAACCACATGGCAAGGCTGCTACTGAGATGCAATCGTATATTGGTGTTTTGGCATGCACCGTAGTCCCTCTTGTGGACACAAATTTGAAAAAAATTGCCTAAGGATATAAGGGAGCGGCTTTGGGAAAGCGGTGATAAGGCCGATCTTTGTTGGTCGAGGGCAAAAAATGGTGCTATCGTCTGCCACCAAAAAATGGACGGATTTCAAGACTACCTTAACGAGGAAATTTATCCTTCCATATAAAAATAACAAGGAAATGTTAAGTCGACCCCTAAGCTATATGAATTCATAGAGCAATCGCAATGGAAGGCCTTTGTAGCTTCAAGGCTAAGCCCGACATTTGAGGTGGTGCATAAAGAGCATAAAGAGAGAAGGGAAAAATGCGAGTACAATCATAGGTTGTCTCGGAAAGGGTATGTTGGTTTGGAGGACCAATTGGAAGAAACCATGCCCATTGAAGAAATTGATCGTTCTCTGCTATGGAGGAAGGCTAGGGAAGATAAACAGGGAAACATCCCAGATCCAAAGGTTGCAGAGAAAGCCAAAAAAATAGTAAGTCTCTATCATTCTGTTTTAAATTTTAAACGTACCTTTTACTCTGGGAATGCAAAACCTGCGTTCGGGAGGTAAATGATACGTTCAAATGGTAAATTATCTCTCAAACGTAAAATTTACTTCACAAATGACACTTCTACGTTGGGAGAGTAAAGACACTCGTTTAGGAGTAAAAGCACCCAAATGCGCACTTTTACCATTTAAACGTACCTTTTACTGCGGGAACGCATAAAACTGCGTTCGGGAGGTAAATGATACGTTCAAATGGTAAATTATCTCCCAAACGTAAAATTTACTTCCCAAACGACACTTCTGCGTTGGGAGAGTAAAGACACTCGTTTGGGAGTAAAAGCACCCAAATGCGCACTTTTACCATTTAAACGTACCTTTTACTCTGGAAACGTAAAACCTGCGTTCGGGAGGTAAATGATGCGTTCAAATGGTAAATTACCTCCCAAACGTAAAATTTACTTCTCAAACGACACTTCTGCGTTGGGAGAGTAAAGACACTCGTTTGGAGAGTAAAAGCACCCAAATGCGCACTTTTACCATTTAAACGTAACTTTTACTCCGGCAACACAAAACCTGCGTTCGGGAGGTAAATCATGCGTTCAAATGGTAAATTACCTCCCAAACGTAAATTCTTTGTTTACAAGGTAAGAATTGCGTTACAATGGTAGGCTATCAATAAAAATCAAACTACCTACCCACCAAACTAAATATGGACTTATTAATGGATTTCAACTAACCAACAACCTTCATTAATTAACATAGTTGTTGGGGATCCAATATATATGGGACCTCCTCTACCCTACCCATCCATCCTTTGCGATTTTGCTTCCCATTAGTATTCATGAGTTAAAATACGCATCGGAAGAGTTATATTTCTTGCAACCCCTCCATCCCTATGTCAAATTATCATGCTTCAAGCTCAAGGGGATCCAATGCACCAACAAAAAGGAACTTTGTTGATGATCCAAATGATCCTACGAATTACATAGTTCGAAAAGTTTTTGAAGTCCAGCATGTAGTTATGCCATCCACCGAGGTGAGCAACAACAATATTGTTGATACAATGTCCAGCTTTGATTTTGATTTTGATTTTGACAATAATGCAAGTCAGAGCGATCCACCGGACATCCGGTACAACAAATCAAGGGAGTATTATCGTGTAAAAAACGAACTGTACCACGGCGGGATTGAGATAGGATTTGAACTTTTTAGGAAATATGCCCAGCATGTTGACGCTGGGTCAACTAAGTGGGACAAGATCTAGATCAATGAAACAGTTACTGAATTAGAAAAGGTTAATCCATGAACCAGCACGTGTGGCTATGTAATTTGGTCTTTTAGGTGTAATCGGAAATTTTGGTGTATTTCGTATCCGAATTTTCAATATTAGGATTACTTATGTCTTAAGATAAACGCAATTATGTATATTCGGATATTACTTGTGTTTTAAGCATATGGCTGGAAGTACCAGTTTTTTTTTGCACGTTTAGAAGTCTCTTGTATGTGTTGGAATGGAGATATGCTTATGTAATGTATTTCCGCATCCAAACTATGCATCACTTCCATTACGCCTAATTATGTACAAAATAAATAACATGATGTACATGGTTTTCTGGCATACAAAATATGGGCTTACCCTCTGTTAATATCATACGTTTCGTACATCACAAACAAAACTTTATGTACATCAGATTTTTGGCCATTAACAAAAAGGAAAGATATTTATTGACTTAGCTACAATTGCAGACAGTGACTCAGATTTTGCATGTTGAACGTGCAATTGCAATTTTGTTATGAAATTGCCCGTTTTAACATGCAAAAGCTAAGTCACTGTCTGCAATTATACTGATAACATGCAATTGCAGACTGTGCATGTTAGTACGACCCAAAACAGAAGATACAACATAATGTACATAATATTTTAGCCTAAAACAATTGTGATTTCCTCATTTCAATTTTGTAGATTGACGTGTTCTATGCAACCTTGTCATAGGTTTGTGTGAGCTAGGCATACCAGGCTTTGTTGAAACATGGTGAAGCAAACCATCTAGATCTTTGTCAACAGCGCTTCGAGCCAACTGCATTACTTTTGGTCCAATGAGGTCTTTCGGGTGCTTCTGTACGGATTGAAACTGCAACCCACACCACAATATGAACTGTCAATGATTATTAACAGGTGATATCGAAATTGTGGATTAAATACATATCACAAACAATACTAACTTACCTTGTTTGCTTCACGGGATTCGCATTCAATGTCGTCCAGCCAATTCAAAACAAACAGCCCGCAATCCCACCCATTGTCTTGTGTGGGTGCCGACTTCGATCGCACGATATTGAATTTCGCAAAACCCCAACCGCTTCCAAAGTTGCGCACAATTTCGTCAATAAAAATGAGGTCCAAAGCTTTCAGCTACCAACAAAAGGGACAATCATTATTGTTCATGCTAAATTTAGCATATGATTGTAAACACGTACTATAGACTACACCCACATACAATGTGTTGTGCCTATTTAAGTCGACTGACATTGTGTCGGGCTGATGGAAGACTATCCCATATTTGAACTTCCTGCTCGCTAACCCGGATGACTAGTAGGTACCAATGGTCATCGATGTTGTCCAAAATGGGGATGAAGACCTAAGGACAAAATGGTTGTTAGGTCTTATAGCATGCATACACTTGTACAAAAATAGGTGAACACAAAACACTTTGAAACCTTGTTGCAATCCTTCACGTTGGTTTTGAATCGTTTTGAGGTCTCTCTTCTTATTTTGATGACAAAAGCCGACAATTCTTGATCCATTATTGCCCCAAGAGCAAGAGCCGCAAAATATGTGGTAAAGTACCATATTGTAGACTCAACCTCATGGAGATAACTTATCTTTGTGTTCATCAACCTGTTAGTAAGCCACTTCTCTGGCCTCAAGCACAACAACTCTCCCTTACTTAGATAATATCCATCGTCTGTTTCAATTATTGGTTCGGTACTACATCCAAGCATGAAGGGAATTGTTAGGAATGTAACATCATCTAAACACTAATTACATACACCCCACGACTTCATAGGCAATGGATAAATGCATGAAAAGTTGAATTTTTTGTCGTACTACCTGGATGCGTCATTCTCATTAAACGGGTAACTGAACAAGTCCATGTCACCATCATCTAAGTCTCCAACTTGAAGCCTGAAAGGACCTATTTTTATTTTATCCTGGGTCTTCCCACTCCCTACGTGCTTTCCAAAGGATGGATTAACTCGGCCCTTTTTATACGCCAATGGCTCCCATGGCGACTTTTGATGCTTACTTGGATACCTCTTGGCTGTACGCCGTGTTTGCATACGAGTAGTGTCAGCACCGGTAACCTTTCTAACATTCCTCTTTTCCACGGCCTTTTTTAACTGCGTGGAAAAGGGAATTGTAAAATCATCAAACTGAAATTAACAAAAAAAAAAATGGACTACATTGGAATATAACCATCCATGACTATAACTAATATAAAAACCAAATCTCTTACATTACCATCCATCATTGAGTTATATGAGAAACATATTTCAAATTTCATATTTAAAAACATACAAATAATAAAAATATTGTTCATTTTTCTCAAACTATGACAAATTACTACAACTCCTTTATCTTCATACCTCCATTTCTTGCTCTCCACCTTGTGACACTTGAATGGAACTTTGCCTCTCGTCCTCGGGTGTTTTCACGGGATCATTGCCCTCGTTTACTTTTCATATAGCGTCGTCCTCCTTTGGCATGTCTTTCTCAACATTGGCTTTTTCGGGATTTTGACGTGTTCCATCTTTCATGATAGAAGCCAACTATTGACTAAATTCTGAAAGTGAACGGTTCACGGCTTCAAGTACTTGTTGTCCAACTACAACGGCTACTTTTTTGGCCACTATAGCGGCAACCTCTTCGGCCAAACCTTCAATGTTGACGCCAGAAATTGACCCCATCTTCGACTGTCTTGAAACAACATCGACGGTAGGCCTATCAAAGCCACCGTTATTTGTCACCCATTTTATAAGTTTATTTCCCAACTTATTATTCCATGCCACAATGGGATGCAGTGCACGATCAACATATGACCCACCTTTCACAACAACATCCAAATAGAACAGCTGCAGGAAAAGCAAGCACCCATTCATATAAACCGACCCATTCTCCTTGAACACTCTAACACCTTTAATTAAATACTTAAAACCATGCCTAGCCCAGTTCTTCGTTTTTATTTCCCCCGTGCTCCTCAATGACCTCAAATACTTCCCGCTAATAGACAATGACGATGTTGGGCAAAGGATGGTGCCAAGTGCAAATAGGACAAACCCCACTTTGAAGTTGTCATCCGCAGCTTCACATGCACATAATTTGGCACCTAAACTATTAATCATTGCCCTTTTATTAACTCCACAATGTATCTCATATAATTGCTTCATTTCTTCATCCATTACTAACCCACCAAGTACAACATCACTACCACTGTCTTCAAGCCCCATCACGCGTCCAAACTCAGCAGCATTGAGTTCTAACACTTTCCCGTGTAGCTCAATGGAACAAGTAGAGGGATCCAGCTTTTGAACAAGATAATTGCACAATGGCCGGTTCAAACGAGTGCACACCATGGATGAGAATGTTCTGAAACCAATTTCTGCGATTGATGCACGCTTTTCGTCTGACAATTTTCCCACTAATGCATGTAATCGATCGGGGCTGCACCTTGTTATAAGTCGTTTCTCTTGTTTACCTATTTCCGGTTCCACACTTGGACCTTCATCGCCGGATCCATATGCCGCCTTCTCTTCGAGGCTCAATTTCCTCCATTTACTCCTAATCTCTTTTCTTTTCTACAACATAGACTATCATTAGTACCAATATAAACTCCACGTTTCAATCCATTACCCCATTTCATCCCTCACCTCATCCTTAGACTTCACACCCGCACTTTGCGCCATTTCATCATGTTCCCGTTTCCTGTCACACAACAAGTAATCAGTAAATACTTCTAATATTGAACAACAGCAACTGTCTTTCGGCGTATCAATATCTCAACACTTACATGAAACGGAAGAATGCTTTTCGACCTACTGTCACCCGTTCTTCATTACCCTCCAATTTACGCTTCCCTTTTGCCTTCGTTGTTAGTTTGGAAGCCATCAACTGCACCCACAACACCCATGATTATGCACATGTTGCATATACATACATAAACAGTTTCAAACTATCACAGTCACTTCGCATCTGGGTACTCCTAATTCAATTGCATGACACTACATGCAATTCTATGAACATGCAATTAAACGCATCCCTGGGGTAACAAAACCCTAACTGATTAATGGAATTCAATATTGGGACCCAAGAATTCAAAACAACAACTACATATTTGCCAAATTCATGTTCACAAACCAATTACAACCCAACAACAACACTACCCAGTAAACAACCTTGGAGGTTCATCAAACAATCTCAGAACAAAACCTTAACGTTCAATCAAATCACAACACTACAACAAAACCGTAACCTTCAATCAAATAACCTAACCTTCAATGAAATAACCTAACCCAATTCCCTAACCTTCAATGAAATGAAAAAAACTAAAACAAAACCCTCTAATCAAAACACTCAATCAAAACCCGTTCAATCAAATAAAAACAGGAAAACAAATACCTAACCTTCAATCAGATAAAATTACCATGCAGATTTCTGCAACGCCGGTTTAGGCTTCAGCTACAACTACAAGATGTTTCTGTGCTTTGGGGGTTTAGCCCGACAATGCAATCTCAACCAACTTCATTGCTTTGGGAGCCCGACAATGTAAGTTGAACAGGGTCCAAGTTGATGAAGACGATTCAGTGGTTTGGGGGTTTAGGATGAAGCTCGAAGTTGAAGACGAGTCGGTCGTTGAGGACTTGAAGACGATTCGGTGGTTGGGGAGTTGAAGATGATTCAACTGCTACAAACCCCTTTTCATCGGCTACACCAGTTTGCATTTCATTTTAAAATTCAATTTCTATCATGTGCAAACCACGTGATTGTTTAAAATTTCCGGTGTATCAATACACCGGTGTATGTTAGACAATCTCCTAAAGAAGAGAATAAAACAGTTCTTTTACCAAAGCAACATCCAATTAAAAGGGCCCCAATATTCAATACACCAATCAAACTTGGTAAAGCAAAGTTACTTTAAATAAAAACTAATTAAATTAAGTTAGCCAACACGCTTTCGATTCCAAGAAGAGCATGCTTACTCCTTTCCAAGCCACGGTAATATCATCAGATTTTTTAATTCTCAAAATACAGTCAATAATCAAAAGATTTGCAAAATTGACTTTTTAAAAATAAATCATTACATATTTGCATAAACCAGGTGGAGAGTTTCCTATAAGCATAAATTAGGTTTTATTGCTCTTTGTTTGCTGTTTAAAGTTAATTTTTAGATTCGTGGTACTTTGGTTTATTGATTGTGTTTTGTGCGTTTTGTTCATTTACTGTCTTTTTATTTTCTATTGCAGTAGAAAAATGTTCCTTAAGAAACATGAGTCTGGAAATCAAAAAAGAAATAAAAGGAAAAAATATAAATAATTATTCAAACTAAAAAAGGTGCTTTTGATAAGTTTTTTTAAAAACCAATTCATCAATTGAAGATTCAGTTAATGCTTTAGAAAGGCATTTGTTGAAAGAGGTTTTTTCAAAACTAAAATTAATAATGATTTTGCTTCTCAAAATACTAGAAGATCAAGATTATTTCAATGATTGTTTTGTATTTTGTTATGTTGTTGATTTTGTTTTTGGTTTGTAGTTGGTGCAATGAAGCAAACAATGCTATTTGGGTGTAATGAGTAATATGAACTTGATAACTTTTTTGTTACATTTGATTATGAACCTAAATATGATTTTTCATGTACTTTGTCTTTGTTATTTCAATGGAATTACTTCCTTTATGCGAATATATGTCATATGTGTATAACTTTTACGTTTAAACAAAAAAAAGACAAAAAAAAAGCAAAAAAATCTGATAAAAAAGGGGCCTCATTTAATATAGGGAAATAGCTCAAAATGCCACCCATTTTATAATTTTAAAACTACTACCTATAAATACATCTTTATTGTCGATTGATTGCACCCATATCACTTTTTCAGAAATTGTGTTCTCTCTCTGTCGTTGAGCTCTCTTGCACAGCTCTCTCTCTCTCTCGTGTAACTCTCTCTCTCTCTGACGCAGTGGTTTTCCTCCCTCAGCGGTGTCTGTTCATCCAAGCTTAACTCCACGGTTCACATCCACAAGGTACTGTTCATCGTCCTTTTCTTACAAATTTGGGGTTTTTGTGAATTTGGTTTAGGGTGTATGGATTTGTATGAAATTGGTTTAGGGGTTTCTTCGAAATCTTTTTAGGGTTTTAGGGTTTAGGGGTTGCTCTGAAATTGGTTTAGGGTTTATGGGTTTCTATGAAATTGGTTTAGGGGTTTGTTCGAAATTGGTTTAGGGTTTAGGGGTTCCTTGGTACACCACATCTTTCTTAATGCAAGTGAAGGATAATCTTTGGATTAGTACCTCGTGGTTTAATCAATTCAGGGAATCTGTGCTTTCTCAATGCAATGCTACAGGCTCTTCTATCCTGTTCTCCTTTTGTTCAGCTTCTGCAGGAATTGAGAACTCGCAAAGTGCCTAAGGTTTCTTTTGTTTATTCGATTACTTTGCATTTACATGGTGTTAGTAGAATTGCTAATTTTCAAATAACAAAATTTATATTGATCTCAGAAAATAGGAAGCTACCTTGCCTATGCTTGTTCTTTTTTTGTCTAATCACTTAACTAATATGTTGTCCATTTGAATTTGATTTTATTAGGTTGGCTATCCAACATTGGGTGCATTTGCAGAGTTCATCTCTGAATTTGACATGCCTAGTGGTTCAAGTTCAAAGAACAAAGATGCAGGTGCTCTTGAGATTGGTAGGCCTTTTAGCCCTGCCATGTTTGAAGGCGTTCTTAAAAATTTTGCTCCAGATGTACGAACCTAGCATCTCGGGCAGGCCAAGGTGTTTATCTGATCTGGGTCAATAATTTTCTGTTCTAGGTTTTGTCTTTTTGTATTTTTTATTTCTATGTTGAGCCTTCTTATTGCAAATTTAATCCTTGATAGTATTGCTGGCTGAAATTGTAAGGCACGATCATTGCAAAAAGATTTAGACACATGCATCTATTTGTAGTCACAAAAGTTGTCCTTCCCTGCCACTTTTTTTCTTTTAAATCCCTTATGCAATGTTTCCTTTCTTTCCTTATATTAATATCTTTTCACTATTTCCAAATAAACAAGAAAGGTCAGACACGTAGTGCAATTTTGTTACTTTGTGATTCTCATAAATCTTGTATTGATCGGTAATGGTTTTCCTTCAGTATTATTAGGCTTGATTGATAATTCTCATGCTTTACAATTTGTTTGATGGCTTGCAAAAGTACCACTGCCTGACATAGCGCAGGACTAAAATGCCTGATGTTACAGTGTCTCCACTTAAATTGTTTATTTTCTGAAAACATGTTACACTTTTTTCCAATTTATTTCTCTGTTTGTGGTTTATTACACCTATTGCAACCCATTTAATGTGAAATAATGGGTTAGACTGAGATATTTTAGAAGTTAACTTGTGATCGGTAAAATGTTGTACCAAATAGGTTAACAATCTTCTGTACTATTCTGAGTTCGCCAATATTTTCATGGACCAAGGAAAGAAGAAACCTAGAACACCTCAAGAGTAATTACCATTTGCATTGTTTAGTTTCTTCTCTGTCTAGTGTAAATATTTATGTCGGCATTTCTATATTCTACTTTCTATTTTAAGTTGCCTAGTGAAACTATTTTTGTTTTTCAAACAAGAAGATGCTCAGGAGTTCCTTAGCTTCATTATGGATCAGATGCATGATGAATTACTTAAGCTTGAAGGACAGCCCTCGAGTATTAATGGGCTCAAATCATCTCTAGTATCTTCTGCAGAAGAAGATGAATGGGAGACGGTTGGCCCTAAGAATACATCTGCAGTAACCAGGACACAGAGTTTTGTTCCTTCAGAATTAAGCGATATTTTTAGAGGACAATTGATCTTGATCTTGGTTTTTCTTTCTTTTTTCCTGCAGAGGAAAGAAGAACTTTTTTAAGAGAAGGGTGGGTGACTATCAAAGAGCATTATGTCAGGCCTCCAAGATGGTGGAAAGAATTTCATCTTCAAGAGCATTTTGTTACTCTTCTTTGAGCCAGCAATTTGTATATTGTATTTCAAGGGATATATATAATGCCATAGTCTGACAGAAGTTGTATTAATTTATGCCGAGCCGTCCTTGGCATGGGGTGGTTATCATTATCAGTATAGAATTTTGTATCTATAATTTAAAATTCCATTATAATAAGGTGGAAAATGTGAAATGTGCATCATACCTCAATCTCATCATTGTGTTTGCAAAATGAAGCATGCCTCAGCTACTTTTAGTGTTAACAATGTCTCCAATTTCATAGGGTATGTATATCATTGGCAGGAAAAATGTAAGGGAAATATCTAATATAATCACTTTCTGTTTCTTTCTGCAGTTTTGTCTTGACAATTTCTGTTTCTTTCCCCTTTTCTTTTCAGATTGCACAGGAAATAGAAAAGACGCGCCCAACTTGTTTATTGTATTTGTATTGCTCTTTTATTGCTTTTCTATTGTCACTTTATTGCTTGTTTATTGCTATCGTATTGCTTTTGTATTGTATGTCTGTTACCACTTCATAATCTACGTGCCATTACTTTCATATTGCTTTTGTTTATTGCTTTTTGGTTGGTTTTCTTAATTAATATAATTTGTTGCAGGGAAAGCAACTATGAGTTCGATTTATAAAAAGGACGTGACTTCCTTAATGGAATCACATTCTTACAATAATAAATAATCAATAAAAAAGCAATAACGGAATCACATTCTTACACCTTAATGGAATCGCATTCTTACACCAATAGCTGAACACGAATCAATCATATTGAAGAGATACATATACGGTGCTTGTTGTACCTTATTTATATGATAATGAATAATGATCTGACATTTTCCTTTACAAAATAAACTAATACAATCAAGCATTTTCTTTTACAAAATATCCTTATAAGTTCCTTCACAAGACAGGCTCGAAAAAACAGGTGATAAGAAACAAATATAAGTGCAATAACCAGGCAATACCACAACACTACAATGGCAATTCGATGACAATACAAATGCAATAGGGGAGCAATACAATGGCAATACAAAAACTCCACATTCCCCTATAATTTCATTCCACATTCCCACTATATGTTCATAATCTACAACATATTACAAAAAGAACACGACGTCCTTAATGGAATCACATTTTACACTCCTACATCGTCAAAATACCCTCGAGCAAGGAATGAGCGGAGAGGCTTCTGTAAAAGTTGAGGATGTAAAAGATGTTCTTGACTTGAAGGTGGATTAGTTACTGGCCAATGGCTTCTTATGAAATTATTTTCCTTTCGCAACTCTCCAAGAGCTAATCCAGCCTGAGGGGAAAAACAGAGTCAGAGATACATAGGCATAACCAATGACACTTAAGTACATTATGAACTCCAGAGAACTCAGATAAATCACCAACATAATTGTCCTTCCTAGATTAGGCCTAACTCTATCTCAGCACCTTAACATGTTGGTGGCAGGTGGTTTGAGCTCCAACCACTTCGTGAAATTAACCAAAATAAAAACCATTCTCCAAAATTGATACTTTCTCTTCCGAAATTAGAAAACTTACAATTTTGCTAAAGATGATTTTATCTTTTTCTACATGAGGAAACAGTGTGGATTGAGATGACTGAGATGAAGGTATAATGATCTTCCTCTATTCAAAAATAACAATCATATATGTTTTTGCATAGTGATTTTTATTTTGGGTCATTTGAGTAGAGTTCTCATAATTCCTTGTGATGTTCTCCATATCTCCCATTCTTAGGGCCAACCGTCTCCCATTCATCTTCTTCTGTAGAAGATACTAGAGATGATTTGAGCCCATTAATACTCGAGGGTTGTCCTTCAAGCTTAAGTAATTCATCATGCATCTGATCCATAATGAAGCTAAGGAACTCCTGAGCATCTTCTTGTCTGAAAAACAAAAATAGTTTCACTAGGCAACTTAAAATAGAAAGTAGAATATAGACATGCCGACATAAATATTTACACTAGACAGAGAAGAAACTAAACAATGCAGATTTAACCCTTTGGGAAGAGGTGGTATTTTCAGATAAAATTATGAAAAGGGTGGCATTTTGAGCTATTTCCCTAGATTCAATATGCTTAGCAAGTTGACTCTAATCGAGTAGCACTGTACAATGTACATGACGAAGACACACAACACGCACATATGAAGAAGAGAGAACAACCTGATATATGGGTGCTCTTACTAAACCAGAGGTTACCAACAGTCTCCTCCCATTAGCATCTAAAGCCATTTCATGTCTGCAATTTTTTGAGCTCTCAGGGTCACAGAATCTACAGTATGGAAGAGAGTAATGTTAGTTAATCAGGTGTATTGATATATTGATATTTTATATATTTATTATACCTCTATTACCTGTTATATTCCTATGATTTTGAATTAAACTGTTGGTTTTAATTATTTTTGTGAGTATGTTGAAGGATCTAAACCTAGGAGCAATTTGGAGCTTAAATGGGAAATTGGAGACCAAGCCAAGCAAGTATCTTGTTTTGACCAAATCTCACGTGACCTACTACTAGAATTAGGACTTCTTGTTATTTTCCTATCTAGACTAGAAGTCAAAGGAGGGAGAATTTGATTGGCCATGTATTAATTCCCAACATAATAGGAAGTGGAGATAGAGTTTCAGTAGGAGGACAAAAGCTTGGGATATCTAATGTATATCATCACCTTGTAACAAAGGTCGGGCGTTCTTTTGGGTGTGCTTTGGCTTTGAGGCTTGGAGTTTCCACACGCACAAAAGGAAAGAGGGAGAGCTCTACACCCAGCGCATGCACAGACTCAAACACGAAGATAGAGTTGAAGATTTATTCCATGTCGTCGAATTCAACCATGTTTGCTATTAGTTTGATCATGAACTAAGTCCTTTTGCTAGGACTAGGGTGTACTCTTATCATAAACATCTAATTCTTGTTATTTTATATTAAATTCGGTCGTTGTCCATGTTGAGTAATTGTTATTGTGTTTTATCGTTATCAAATAACTGGCCATTATTTGTGTGGAGAGCTAAATTGTGACTGACAGGTTCAGTTTAGTAGATTGCTTCTCATAACAATTACCATGAATTACATAATTGAGTAGACATACTGGTTATGATTTGTGTAGTATTGTGTAATTATCCATTCAGCGTAAAGGGTTTCAAATATCTATATATGTGGCTAGACATAGCATGGGTAGATAGTTAGAAACACGGTTGGTATATTCTGAAAGGAAATATTGACGAATCAAGGGATAATTGCTAGCTACATGGGAATAATTGGATTTTAATATGAATAACGGGATTAGGTGGGATTGAGAATGAGGAACCTGATGTCCTAGTGCTTCCTTATATTAATCTTTCATAATTCATTCACTTTTACTTCGTGTTCTATCAATTGTTACTTTCACTTTCGTTCGGTTTCTTTGCATATTTTGAGTTTGTCAACGTAATCCTTCTTTTATTTAAGTTTAGTTTAGAGTCAGTCTCAATAGTAAAGTTAGGTTAATCGATCCTTGTTTGAACGACACTCTACTTATCACTATATTACTTGAACGATATTGTACACTTGCAATTATCAACAACATGTATGCTCAAGTATTTTTGTTTGATAAGACTGCTGTGCAACCAATTTCTATATGCCAAAGAAGGTACCTGCTACAGTTTCTTGAACAGAGGATTTGACCTTGGTTTTGCAAGCTCCATTCAAGAACCTGACACCACAAAACCAGTTCTTTTAAGTAAATACTTTTAAGATAACAAAACTATAAGGCCATCTACAGTTCAAAAAATGATGGGGACAACATTTCAAAATGCAATAGTTAAACTTCATGGGAAAATGAACGTAAAGCACTTGCCTTTCCATCTACTCCCAAATTGAAAATACTTGTCTCATCAGGCCCAAAAAGAATGGAGCTTATAGCAGAGTTGTGTGCTGGCCACCCAGTTATTTGTAGACCGGCAGACGTATCTTTGGCTTGTTAAGGTGTTCATATATCTATCCGCATGTACATCTGCAGGAAACCTCAGCTACAGAAAGGGGCAACCCATATATGATTCTACGAAGACATGGGCTTGACCATACAGTTAAATGCCCTTGTTGAGGGTGATTTAACCATCTTGGAAAAATAAATAACACTCGGGCAATGCAAAAGTGTCAAAAACAGGGGTTTTATGTTCATCTGAAAATCATTTACCACCTAATTTCCTACAATTTATACCAAGCCCTAAAATATACGTGAGGATAACAAACATGTGAATCATTCCATCAGTTGCAGCGGCTGCTAAAATCTTTCCATTGTGATTGAAACTAAGGGATGTAATTGCAGGTGGATCTTTACCAAGAGGAAGAACTGTCTTCATGAAACCCAAAAGGTTATTAAAGGCATAAAAATACAAGTTTCTTCTCAAAAAAAGAAGGCGGCATTAAAACATAAGTGGCTATAGCACATACCATAGCCTTCCATGTCTTCATGTTCCACACAGTTAATGAAGCGAACCCGAGACTATCAAGGTGACTTGATCCATGCCTACAAAGACAATAAACTCCTAATTCTGACATGTATCAAAATTAAATACCCCAACACACACATACAAGGACATAGATGCATGTACTTAAGTTATAAGATGAATCTTTTCATGATCCAATTATAATCATTTCACAGCATGGTGCTCATACCACACTTCAGTTGAATAGGATTGTTACAATAGGGGCAACATTTTGGTCAAACACAGAGTCTGGCATATGAACAAAATGATAAGATTACAGAAAGAACATACCCCTTGGATGCTGCTGCAGAAACAAATATTGGCTCTACAGGGCTGCATTTTCTATCCAAGACACTGTAGCAGGGAAAACAAAGGTCAATAGCAGCATCAAGGAGTACACAATAGTACCAGTAATATTAGAAAGAACCTTGGAAATGCTTCACTCGTATTAAGATAGCAGACAACTCTCTTTGCATTGACATTCCATGCTTTAATGCCTTCATCAGCAATGCCTATGAGAAGCTTTTGTCAAAAGAAAAAAAAAACACTTAAAAATAGATATATCCAATCTCAAATAATCAAAGTATGATTTCAAGGCCAAGCAATATTTGAGTTCATTATGAAAATCCAATATGCATACCAATCGGTCAGATTTACATTCCCAGTCAAGTGACATAATTTTGGCTCCGCAATAAATGGTTGCATTTCTAGATGCCGGAGTTGATGAGTCATATGTCCATATCCTATTTAAATATGTATGAAGAAATACAGATTGCAAAAACTATGGTTTTATCTCACATTTTACCCCAGAAATAAACAATCAGTCACCATTTATAATTGAAGTAAAATATAGCGTTTTAGTTGGCAGCATAAATAAGAAAGACAAGGGGTTAAAGAGATCTAGGGTTTACAGCAATTGAAATTTGAGGAATTGCAAGAAAGAATGGTACCTTCTTGTGGAATTGCAGATGAAGCGCAGGGGTTTTGTGATTTACAGAGGGACCTGGGAAGTCCGATTAGCTTTCCCAGGTGGAAGGTAGAGTGAGAAATATAAGTAAAAATGAGATTGGCGAGAGAGAGAGAGAGAGAGAGAGAGAGAGAGAGAGAGAGAGAGAGAGAGAGAGAGAGAGAGAGAGAGAGAGAGAGAGAGAGAGAGAGAGACCGAAGAGAGAGTGAGAGCTGAGCGAAGACAGAGTGAGAGTTGAGCGACAGAGAGTGAGAGCTGAGCGACAGAGAGAGTGAGAGCTGAGCGACAAAGAGAGACGGAGCCAAGAGAGTTGAGAGACAACAAAATTTCTGAAAAAGTGATACATATACAATCAGTGGACAATAAATATGTATTTATAGGTGATAGTTTTAAAATTTTTGGGAAGGAGTGGTATTTTCAGAAAAAATTATAAAATGAGTGGCATTTTTAGCTATTTCCCTTTAATATATGGCCCTGGGTCACCAAAACCTCAAGGCCGGCCGGAGATTATACTTTCTTTTGATCCTTTTGGAATTTGGTTTCCCCTTGTCAACGTCATCATCATCCCTCATTTTCAACCTCATATTTATTCTCATTGATTCTTCTAACTTCAACACAAATAGTAAGCAGATAAATAAAAGTCTGTAAAAGCAAAAAATTAGTAACAGTGAAACTGGAATGAAAGCAAACGCCTCCTCAAAGCAACAAGCATTTCCAAAATGGTAAGGTTGCTGTTGATGTTTGTTTATCTTTTGTCTCTCATCATCTTAATCAATATCATCTCTCTTCCTCAACCATCACTGGCCATGTCCTCCTGTAACGGCGCGCGCAACCCTCAACGACTGCGAGGGTAAGCTCATCTGCATCAAACGCAAGTGTAACGACCACCCGGCTGTTGGGACTCACATATGCAGTAAACCGCCGCCACCAAAAGGTATGTCTGTTCCTTCCCTTGTCATTCCATTATAAATTACAGACTATTAATTAGGAAGATGTTAGAAGTTTTTGTGTCATTGAAATTCCAGGATTGGTGGCATCCACAATTTTTTTATTACATCGATCCGAGCTAGCTGATTAGGCTAGTCGAATAAAACCAGGGTCCGAAATTGGGAATTATGTGCTATATAGTCCATGGTAGCTAATTATCTGCAGAAACATAAAATAGAAACTGCTGAACCTCACAGATACAAGACAAGAGATATTGTTGCTATGAATTTCAGCCATTGAACATCTTGGACAGAAAATTTTGTAAACCAATTGAACCTTAAACCCTTTAAGACTGTTCATGTTTTTGTCATTTTGATATATATTTTTTTTTGGTGAAAAGACGGGGCCAAGCCCAAAAGAAAACACTAAACTACTGCCCGAGGCTTACAGAGGCCACGCAGGTCATCAGCGATAGAGGACCTCATACTATCTGGAGGCACATGGAAGGAGCAGAGACCCAAATCAAGGCAGGAGCCCAAGTTAGCAAGTCTATCAGCCACAATATTGCATTCACGATAGACATGAGCAATAGAGCAGCCCCAAACTTTTTGATGTAGTTTTGACAACCCTATAACAAGGTAGCAAGAGGATGTTATGCTCCAAGCAGCCTAAGAAATACACCTACCAGACATCCGTACAATCCCATCGGCATCTGTACTTAAGATGCTAAACACTTGAGTCCACCTTTGTTGAATTTGATCATTCTACTTGAGTTGTAGACAGCTGGCATCATAAATGGATAATATAAATAACTCAAACTTTTATCTAAATATTTCATCATCCCAAATTAAAAGCTAAAAAAATCAAGAGTCACACAAAAAACAGCTAGAGCACCAAGGCATGGCAGCAACATGAGCTCCATCACCATTGAATTGAAGTCAATACCAGTTAAGCATAACCTCTGGTCCTCTGCCCTTTCATTCCGCACCATATGTCGATTTGCTCCTCGGTGTAATATCTTTTCCTATTTGCTGCACTTGCATACTGTAACAAGAAAGCATAAAACTAAGCATTAAGTTTATAAATTTACCAACTAGGAAACCCAAGAAACAAAGAAAATTCCACACCTAAATGCATACAGAAAGATTATTATTCAAACTGTGCACATCGAAGTGCCAAGAGGCTGCAAGTAAATCCCATTAAACCCAACTTTTTCAATGAGAGAGTGGCAGCATAAGCGGGAAGACGATGAAGAAAGGGAGAGCAGAGCAATAGCCAATAGGCATCAGGGGTTTGAAGCAGCGAAGATTTTAAAGATATAAGAATCATGTCATTTAAGTTTTCGTTGTCTAATGTCATAATGGCACCGATTATGCATAAGCATTGTTGTCGAATACCAAATTTTAGTAGGGCACTGAACCTCAACAGCCACCCACCGAGCTTACGATAAACCACAATCTTTAAGATGAAAAGTGAAAACATGTTTGGTACGGTGTTCATTTTTTGTTTTCAGAAAGATGAAAGCAAGTTTTCAAAATAATTGTGAATTTTTTTAAAAACAACTTTAAAAGGTTTTCAATTCTCAAATTTTTGTTTTCATTTTTTGTTTGCCCTGATTTCTCATTCACTAATTCTGAAAAAAAAATATATATATAAGCTTATCATGATGAATACCGCATGCTTTAAATCGGTTCGAACTGCTTTTTCTATTTGTCCAAAGAGAAAAGAAAAGAAAATGACTGATGCAGTTGAAGAAGCACATGATACACCATCCGAAGAACTCTTATGATTTAACCTTTTTTTCTGTGCAGGTTCAAATTCAAAGGCTAAATATGAAATAGGTGCGTATATATATGTTAAATTGCAAATACCAGAAGTTTTCTTTTTTGTTCAAAGAAATTCCAGAAGTTTCAATCTTTGCTTTCTTTCACAAATCAATGAAATGCATAACTTAAAGAATTTTTCAATATAGGCATTTCGGCTGGTGTTTCGGGCATCTTCATAATCATTGCTTGCATTGTATGCATATCAAGGAAAAGAATATCGGGTTTCTTCAAGAAAGATATAAGGGATGAGTTTGATGTTGAGGCATTTATAAGGAACTATGAATCCCTTACTCCAAAATGGTATAGTTATGCAGATGTCAAGAAAATGACAGACTCATTCAAAGATAAAATAGGTAAAGGTGGATTTGGAACCGTGTACAAAGGTAGGCTGCCGGATGGCCTTGTCGTGGCAGTGAAAGTCCTAAGCGAGTCCAAGGGTAATGCAGAAGACTTTATTAATGAAGTTGCTAGCATTGGTAGAACCTCCCATGTCAACATTGTCACTCTTTCTGGATTCTGTTATGAGAGGGACAAAAGAGCTTTGATTTATGAATTCATGCCCAATGGATCTCTGGATAAGTTCATACATAAGCAAGGATCTGAAGCAAAATGTCGCTTGGAATGGAAAACACTATCTGAAATTGCTGTTGCCGTTGCGTGAGGACTAGAATACTTACATTGTGGATGTAACACTAGAATTCTGCATTTTGACATCAAGCAACAGAACATTCTTTTGGATAAAGATTTTTGCGTGAAAATCGCTGATTTCGGGCTTGCCTAACTATTCAAAACGAAGGAGAGTATTGTATCCATGATGGGGACAAGAGGAACTGCAGGGTACATTGCACCAGAAGTGTTTAGCCAGAACTTTGGAGGCGTATCTCACAAGTCTGATGTGTACAGCTACGGCATGTTGGTTCTTGAAATGGTTGGAGCAAGAAATAATTTGGATTCGGAAGCGACTCATACCAGTGAATTGTTTCCATATTACATTTATAAAGATCTAGAGCTAGACAATGATGAGAATGTTTTTGGGGCAAGCACAGAGGAGGAAAAAGAAATAGCAAGAAAGATGGTGATAATAAGTATGTGGTGCATTCAGACAAATCCTTCTGATCGGCCATCAATGAGCAAAATAGTAGAGATGTTGGACGGACCCCTTCATACATTGTGTGGGAGCAAATATTTTCGTCTCCAATTACGGCACGCCACATGGAAAAGAAGAATATCCATTAAAATTAATGGATATTTCAGAAAATTAAGATAATATCTTAATTACATGATATTATCTTCATTTAATAAGATAATATCATTAATTTAGATATTATCCAAATAAATGAGATAATATCTTATTTATTTGATATTATCTTCGTTTAATAAGATAATTGAAGATATTATCGGACTCAATCTCTACGAGGACTTATCTCTCCAGAAACCCTAGCCCCGAGGCTCTTATAAATAGACGACTTTATTCATCATTCAAGGTACTTCTGAAACCCGAGAAAAATACCCGAAGCTTTCTCCCTCTCCACTCTCCCCTCTCCATATTTTCTCCACAAGGCTCCGACCACTACACACGGCTCCGGCCACCCGGTTCTCACCCTAGAGAAATCTCCGTACCCTTTTTAGCTATTGTGTCGCCCGATTCAATCGAACTAACTTAGGCATCGGAGGGCCTTTGGCCAACACCCCCTTGGTGTGGTCTGTTTACTCCAGTCTTTTTACAGGTTTTGAGGAAGAGAGAGAAGAAAGATCAAAGGTTGAAGAAGCATAAGGCGAATATTCTCCCGAGAGGATTTTTGCACAAACATTTGGGGCTTTCATTGAGAGCACGAGTTATACTCAACAGCGTGCTCAAGGAATCCGTTCCACCATCTTTTCATTCAACCGAAGCCTTCCAAACAATCATGGTTGGAAGCAAACTCACGAGGAGCAAGACCGCAACAATGGCTCGATCCGCGACGGCCCAAAGTCACTCCTCCCACGAACCCGCGATCGACATGGTGGCACGCGCAAGTCCCAAGCAACCCTCCTACACGTGGTCTCACCGTCGGATCCGAAGCCTACCATCATGGCACCGCCGCCATTCAAGGGGGAGCTTCCCACCACGGAAATCTCGCCACCACCGACGTTGGCTCGGTCTTGGAACCACTTCAATCATTCTCTCATTTGCCGCTGCGCTCGACGTACGCTCCAGCGTACACCTCTAACGAAACCCTAGCCCGTGTGCAACTGGGCTCCACGCAATTCTCTCCTCCCGGTCCACGAAGTCAAGTAGACCTCAGTCTCAGAGTCAACCAACTGACCCAAAGAATGGACGACCTACTCGAGTTGATGCGACAACTTCTCAACCAAGCAGGCTTGGTCCAAAATCTTGACCTTGGACAACAGGGCGAAGAGAGAATGATGGACGGACGCACCGACATGCAGTTCGAAAGGTCTCAAGTAGGTCGAGCAGGAGCGAGCAGACATAGATGAAGACAACAACGTGACCAGCAAGCTGGCATGTCACAAGCATCCGCGAGCCACGCTCCGAGCGGACGAAGTATCCGATCAAGATTGAGTTCGAGGACTAACGTGCATGAGAGGCTGGGCCCACGACCTGACATCCACGCTAGCCTGGGCCCGCGGGAAGTGTGCACGAGAGGCTAGGCCCTCGAAAAGGTCAACGATGATTCTCACAACGAGGATCGTGAAGAAAGACGCTCGGCTGCCCGTTCCCGAAGAACCAATCCCCGTCGACAAGTCATAGGGAAACCCTCGCAAGGGCAATCCACCAATACGCCACCTAGGCAGGACAACCAAGGACGACGGCCCTTGCGAGCCAACGAGGAAGTCAACTAGTGCCGCCCGAATCATGAAGGTCACCGACTTGACCAACAACTCATGTGTGCAGAAGACATTGAGAAGCTTGTGAATAATCGACTTCGAGACTTGAAGGCTGGCGGAAATTTCGAAGACGCTCTAGCAGGGAGGTAGACCAAGCGAACTCCATGCCTTTCACCGCCGAAATCGAGCAGGCTGCTCCCCCAAAGCGATTCTCAACGCCCTCTCTTACACACTTCAAAGGGGATTCTGACCCCGAGAGCCATCTGAAGCATTTCAAGAGTATTATGATCCTCTACAAGGCCGAAGACACATTAATGTGCAAAGTGTTTGCAATGACCTTGCGAGGAGCAGCCCAAGACTGGTTCCACACCCTGCCGTCTAGGTCAATCAGCAGCTTCAAGGAGCTAGCTTATGTCTTCACTAAAGAATATACTTCTTATCGGGCGATTAAGAAAAACCATGGCCACCTGTTCAACATATACAAGAAGTCTGATGAATCTCTCCGAGATTACATTAGGAGATTCAAAGCAGAAAAGGCGACCATTGTGGGATGCGATGACCAAGTCGTGACTACTGCTTTCAAGAAAGGTATTCCGGCCGAGCACGACTTATACCGCGAGCTGACTATCACTCCTAGCCAGACTCTGGCAGAGGTCTTCGCGACTGCGGAACGCTACACGCTCTGGGATGAAGATCGAATCGCCGCGAAGAAATTTACCAGGCGGGAAGATCAACCTACCAAGCAAGCAAGTCAGGGAGGTGACAGGTTTAATAGCAGGAACAAAGACAAGCGTAAGTCGGCGCGCATGGAGACGTGCGGCGTAAGAGAACTATACTAAGTTCTCCATCCCCATACATCAAATCTTAGCCCAAGTGAAGGACAAGCCTTGGGTAAAGAGACCGCCACCCTTAAAGGGAGATGCGGACAAGAGGGATACTAGAAAATACTGTCTTCCATGGGACACACGAGCACACCACAAACAACTGCTTTGCTTGGAAAACGCATATCGAAGAGCTCGTGAGAGAAGGCCATTGCACCGAGTTCATAGCAAAGAAGGCCATCCAGCAGATCGAGGACCGCGACGTAGCCAAGGAACCTCCACAGAAAGTTATAAGGATTAACACGATCCTGGCCGACTCCGAGGAATCCGGGCTGACCAGCAAAGAAAAGAAAAGGAAGATTAAACAGGCCACTGTTATCTCCCAAGTCTCGACTAGCCTTCCCCTGGCAGAAGACGATCTCGTGATCGGTTTCCAAAAGAAAGATCTAATTGGCATTGATCTGCCACACAATGACGCCCTAGTCATCAGCATTCAAATCGCTCAGGCCATGGTTGACCAACATCCTACAATTGGCAGTTATCCAACAGATGGGCCTGGAGACAAAGATCAACAAATCAGCCAGGTCACTGACCGGCTTCAATGGCGCGACAACGGTTACCGTGGGTACGATAGACCTTGAGGTCTATTCTCCACCTGTAATCAGCTCTCAAACATTCATGGTCATTGATGAAGTCTCCCCTTACAATGGCATCCTGGGCAGACCATGGATTGGTAAGATCAACGCCATCACATCCGCCACGCATCAGAAAATCCGCTACCCAATCCCTGGGGGCGGTGTCAACCAGATCAACAGTGATCAAGCAATGGCGAGGAAATGCTCAGCTCAAGGGCTGAAGAGAAGCAAGCAAATGCAATTCCTCCCAGTGAGTCAAGCAGATCTGAAGGGAGTAGAACAAGTGGAGGAGAAAGCAGATCCGATTCCCGACGTCCAAGCAGACCAGAAAGGAAAGGGAATAGCTATTCCCAAATAGCAATCAAAGAATCAGGACCAAGTTGAGGGAATCCGTCCGGAGGTCTCTCCTGAAGAAGGATGGAAGCCCGAAGAGAATGTTGAGTTAGTACCCCTTGATCCTGACAAGCCAGAAAGAAAAGCTCGGATCGGCTCGCGCCTAAGCCAAAAAGAGAAGGCAGAACTTGTAGCCTTCCTCCAGAATAACAAAGACGTATTTGCATGGTCGCCATCCGATATGCTAGGCATCAATCCCCAGATCATATTCCATCGCCTTCATGTCAACCCAGCCATCAAGCCAGTAGTGCAAAAGAGGTGCAACTTCACTCTCGAGCGAGTCGTCATCATTGAAGTCGAGATTGACAAGCTTCTAGCTGCCGGTTTCATTGAAGAAGTCTCTTACCTTGAGAATGGCTAGCGAGCGTTGTTACGTTAGCAAAGTAAGAAAAGGGCCTGAGGAGAGTTTACGTCGACTACGCACCTCAACAAGGCATGTCCTAAAGACAACTTTTCACTGCCAAGAATTGGCCAGCTTGTAGATTCAACTTCCGGCAATCAACTGCTAAGCTTCATAAACGCTTACTCTGGCTATAATCAGATCATGATGCTAAGCTTCATGAACGCCGGAGCAACCTACTAAAGGCTTGTAAACAAAATTTTCAAGGAGCAAATTGGCAAGACTATGGGGGTCTACGTCGACGACATCTTAGTCAAGGCTCCCCAACGAGTAGACCACATTAAGAATCTTGCCGAGGCATTCAGCCTGCTCCAAAAATACAACGTGAAGTTGAACCAGAGCAAATGCACATTTGGAGTCTCGTTAGGCCGATTCCTGGGATACTTAGTCACCCAAAGAGGCATCGAGGCACATCCAAACCAAATCAAGGCTATACTCAACATAAAGTCACCTGCCACAACGAAGGAGATACAAAGTCTAACGGGTAGAGCAGCAGCTCTCAACCGATTCCTCTCGAGATCTACCGACAAATGCAGGTCATTCTTCAAAGCCTTGAAGAAAGGACAAAGGGACAAATGGGATGACGAGTGCGAAGTAGCTTTCCAAAAGTTGAAGACCTACCTCACTTCACCTCCCCTGCTTTCAAAATCGATACCAGGCGAAGATTTGTTCATCTACCTGGCGGTGTTCGACTCAGCCGTTAGCTCAGGTCTCATCCGAGAAGAATTGGGGGCACAACATCCAGTATTCTACACTTCAAAAGCCCTTCTCGATGCAGAGACTCGCTACCCGAAAATGGAGAGGCTTATTTTTTCGCTTGTAGTTTCCGCGAGAAAACGAAGGTCTTATTATCAAGCACACCGGATAATTGTCATGATAGAATTTCCTTTGAGGTCAATCCTCCACAGCCCCGACGCTTCTCAGCGACTCATGAAATGGGCAATCGAACTCAGCCAATACGACCTCCTCTACCGGCCGAAAACTGCCATAAAAGCCCAGACTTTAGCAGATTTTGTTGTAGAGTTTACTCCTACAGTCGAAGAAGAGAAGTTGGTCACAAAAAGCAAGGAAAATTCGAGAGCAGACGACACCTCTCCCGCCAATCCAAACCTGCCTAAAGACATGTGGCAGTTACATATAGACGGAGCATCAAATCACAAGGGAGCAGGAGCAGGCGTCGTTATAATCACCCCAGATGGAACTTTGTTGGAACAAGCTATCACACTAGGCTTTCTAGCTTCAAACAACGAAGCAAAATATGAGGCATTGGTCGCCGGACTGCGCCTAGCAAAAGAACCTTCAATCAAAAAATTGGCTGTCTACTCGGACTCCCGGTGATCACGAATCAAGCCTCAAAGTAGTACATGGCAAAGCATCCAAGAATGATCCAAGATTACCTCGACAAAGTCCAAGGACTTTTGAAAGAATTCCCAACTTTTACCATTCAACAAGTTCCTCGGGCAGAGAACACTCATGCAGATACATTGGCGAGCCTAGGATCAGCGCTGGATACCCAGTTCAGACGCTCCATCCCAGTCGAACACCTTGATCAACTAAGCATCGAAGAATAGAGCCAATCGACACAATGCAGATCGATGAAGACCCCAGCTGGCAAGACCCCATCATCGATTACTTGGTGAATGGAAATCTGCTAACGGACAAGTCCGAAGCTAGGAAGGTCCAGCAGAAAGCCGCGAGATACTACATGCAAGACAGCAAGCTCATTCGCAGATCGTACTCCGGCCCTTATCTCACTTGAAGTCATTTGCAAAATACACGACGGTGAGTGTAGCAACCACTGCAGGGCAGGTCACTTGCCCGTAAGGCTCTAAACGTAGGTTACTTCGGCCTACCATGCGCCATGACTCTACAGAGTACGTCAAGAGATGTGATCGCTGCCAACGGTACAAACCGATTCCTAACACACTGCCGAAGTCTATCATCCATGAGCAGTCCATGGCCATTCATGCAATGGGCCATTGATCTAGTAGGACCCCTACCACCGGCACCCGCCAAGAAGGATATGATGATCGTCACCACCGTTTACTTTACTAAATGGATCGAGGTCGAAGCTCTATCATCTACTAAAGAAGCCGATGTGGAGCGATTTATCTGGAGAAGCATCATCTGTCGGTTTGGCTCCCCACAATCGCTAGTTACCGACAATGGCTCACACTTCAAAGACAATTGCCCATAAGCGGCGTCCTTCGGGAGACACAGGCGGCGACCAAAAGCGTCCGTCTGGAGACGCGGCCCAAAGAACCGTCCTTCGGGAGACGCAGGTGCGCCAGGAATTTCCTAAGGGAGGTATCCAGGTTCCTATCCGTTTCTTAAGGGAGGCGGGATGGTCACACGGTGTCCTTCGGCACGCAGCCCACAAAGAGCGTCCTTCGGGAGATGCGGGTGCTCCAGAATTTCCTAAGGGAGGTATCCAGGTTCCTATCCGTTTCTTAAGGGAGGCGGGATGGTCACACGGTGTCCTTCGCACGCAGCCCACAAAGAGCGTCCTTCGGGAGATGCGAGTGCTCCAGGAATTTCCTAAGGGAGGTATCCAGGTTCCTATCCGTTTCTTAAGGGAGGCGGGATGGTCACACATGTCCTTCGGGCACGCAGCCCACAAAGAGCGTCATTCGGGAGATGCAGGGTGCTCCAGGAATTTCCTAAGGGAGGTATCCAGGTTCCTATCCGTTTCTTAAGGGAGGCAGGATGGTCACACAGTGTCCTTCGGGCACGCAGCCCACAAAGAGCGTCCTTCGGGAGATGCGAGGTGCTCCAGAATTTCCTAAGGAGGTATCCAGGTTCCTATCCTTTTCTTAAGGGAGGCGAGGATGGTCACACAAAGTGTCCTTCGGGCACGCAACCCATAAAGAGCGTCATTCGGGAGACGCAGGTGCTCGAGGAATTTCCTAAGGAGGTATCCAGGTCCCTATCCGTTTCCTAAGGGAGGCGAGATAACCATATAAGTTGCCCATAAGCGGCGTCCTTCGGGAGACACAGGGGACGATCAAGCGTCCTTCGGAGACGCGATCCACAAAGAAGCGTCCTTCGGGAGACGTAGGGTGCGTTAAGAATTTCCTAAGGGAGGTATCCAGGTCCCTATCCATTTCCTAAGACGCTCGGAGTCCCTTAAGGAGGACCCAGGTTCCTGTCAGCTTCCTGAGGCATAACAGCCAAAAATTCTTGAAGAATGAGCGGAAGACTCCTGGAGTCCCTCAAGGGGACCAGTGTTCTGTCGACTTCCTAAGGGAGGCATGACGGTAGAAGTTTATTGAAGAATGGGCAGAAGATGCAGGAATCCCTCAAGGGGATCACGGCTCTGTCAACATCCTAAGGAGATACACAATCAAGGCACTGGTCGACTACTCAAGCAGTTCACTAGAAAATATGCAAATTGAAGTTGAAAAAATAATTGAAATTTTCATAGCAAAGTGAGCAACCGGCCAAGTTCAACAAAAAGAAGATGGTCAAACAAGACCAATTATTCTAAAAAAGAAAACAAACTACCAAATCTGAAAAGAAATAAAGGAGTCTTCATCTACTCAGAGGCAGCGAGGAGACCCTTGGTCGGCAGCCTCTTCGGCATCCACCTGATCAGCCACGCTTTCAGCGGCTCCACTGCTGCTCCGCGACATCTGCCACCATCTCATCAGATGCGTCCTCCTCTGCTCCATCCTCTTCGACTACTGCCTCTTCGGCTGCCTGGTCTTCAACTCCTTCCAGGTCCGCAGCAGATGAGCTAAGTTCAGAATTCTTCTCAACAAGGGAACTCTTCAACTTAGATATCATCGACCTCAATTCAGACGTCTTCTTCTCATAACGGATCTGCTCGGTAGAGAGTTTGCCAGTCAAATCAGCATTCTTCTTCTCCAACTCGCAGAAGAGGAGGCAATAACAGATGAGTTCCGGATAGTCTCAGATGAAGCAGATGAAATGTTGCTTCCCTTTGTTTTTCCAAAGACTTGAGAAAGTATCAAGATCACCAGCCTGATGGATATGATTAACCAGCTGGACGCAGGCAGACGGGCTTGACAGGAAGTTCGTCTTCAGCAGATCAGACACGCCTGCATCCCCTGTAGGGCTGGACTTGTCCACCTTGGGATCAGTCACTGACATTGTAGAAGAACCCTTCGCCCGGGTAGATGACTCTCTCATGTTCTTAGCCTCAGCCAACCTTACCTCCAATGGAGTCAACGACGCAGAATCAACTCCACGCTTGATTGCTCGTGACTCAACAGCTGGACCATGATGGTTTGACGAAGGAGCAGACCTCTAGTTCAATCTCCATCCTTTGACTGGTACAGACGACTCGAACTTCGGAGAAGAATTTTGGCATCTCTTTGCCTCTCAGCAAGTGAACTAGATCACGCACGAACTACTTCACGGAGCAGATCACGATCTCCTAGCTTGTCAGCAGGAGGCCTGAGTAGAACATCCCGAATATTGCGCATACCGCCGATCTTCTTGCTATCTGCACCAACAAGATATTTGACCCTAGCAGACGAAGGGGGAACATCTCTTACTTCAGTCTTCTTAGCAGAAGGGAACCTTGGCTTCTTCCTCAACGGGGACACATCCTTCGCCCACGAAGTTGCAGCTTCATTGCTTGAAGACTTGACATCGGCCTTCCTTTTTGAGCAGGGGCTGGCAGAATACTCCTCCTATCCAACAGGCAGATCATCAGGGACCTGGACCATTCTGCTTCCATCTCTCGACATCCTGGATAGGGGCAGTCCACCGACTTCCTCCCGATACTCACTCAGCATCCACCATTGGCCATTGCCGCTCCAACCATCTTCAGCAGCCAGTCACGACGACAACCAGCCTGGTCCTTGCAGCGAAAAAGAGAAGACGAAGAAAAAATATACGTGCTCGACTTACCTTGGGATGCACGGCGACTCCTTTCTTCGATGAGCATTACAAATTCTCCAAGATCTCTCTCAAGTTAGAAAGTAGAGAAGTTAAGTTTGCGACGTGAAGAAGTCAAAAGCCCATTCCAATTCGGAATCTAATATGCAAAAGGAGTCCAACTCACTGAAGAAAGCCCAGACACAGTTAGAGAGCCCGAAAAAATAATTCATCTCCTACATGCCACACAAGCGCCATGCAGAAGCTGGGGGGCATTTGTGGAAGCAAATTTTTTCGTCTCCAATTACGGCACGCCACGTGGAAAAGAAGAATATCCATTAAAATTAATGGATATTTCAGAAAATTAAGATAATATCTTAATTACATGATATTATCTTCATTTAATAAGATAATATCATTAATTTAGATATTATCCAAATAAATGAGATAATATCTTATTTATTTGATATTATCTTCGTTTAATAAGATAATATCATTAATTTAGATATTATCCCATTTAATTGAAGATATTATCGGACTCAATCTCTACGAGGACTTATCTCTCCAGAAACCCTAGCCCCGAGGCTCCTATAAATAGACGACTTCATTCATCATTCAAGGTACTTCTGAAACCCGAGAAAAATACCCGAAGCTCTCTCCCTCTCCACTCTCCCCTCTCCATATTTTCTCCACAAGGCTCCGGCCACCACACATGGCTCCGGCCACCCGGTTCTCACCCTAGAGAAATCTCAGTACCCTTTTTAGCTATTGTGTCGCCCAGATTCAATCGAACTAACTTAGGCATTGGAGGGCCTTTGGCCAACACCCCACAGGTGTGGTCTGTTTACTCCAGTCTTTTTTACAGGTTTCGAGGAAGAGAGAGAAGGAAGATCAAAGGTTGAAGAAGCGTAAGGCGAATATTCTCCCGAGAGGATTTTTGCACAAACACATTGCAAATTGCACCCAAGCCTTTCTTGTTTTCTCCTACAATTGCTGCACAAGACTCTGATCACATCCCAACCATCTGAAATAGATAATAAGGTAATTTTGTTTCATGAGCAGATCCCCGGTAATTAGGAAATTCTAGCCGAATTATTGTAACATAGTTAGTTTCGTTATCCAAAAACTTTACTGGGAATTAATGAAAACTGTTTTCATTAATTCTCCTCCCACTGCATACATATACACCATACTCTGTTTCTCTGTCTCTTGGCGTGGGTTGTTCGACTTAATTAACATTGCAAATACAGCCACCAAATTATGGTAAGTGAACAAACAAATTGCAAGATACTCGAATTTCTTATCTTCCAACTTCTTCAAGTATTCTTACTGTGGGAGCAAAAATTAAGGCCCACATAATGAGCCACTTTCCATGAACCCTAAACGTGGGGAAGTGGAGGCACAATTAAGTGACATGATATCCACTACCTTGGAATATGGAGATAAATAAGGGATATGGGACTTGGAGTCCAAGGGTACAATGCCTATAAAAGGCCAACTAGTCCCCTAGCATAGGGGGGAGGGATGATTGATTCTACTGCAGTATATTCATGAACGAACACTGACTTGAGCGTCGGAGTGTTTTCTTGCAGGTACCCCCTCCTCTCTCGTTGATGGCAAACGGAAGATGGTGTCCGGCTTCTCAACATGAAATACAAGATTACTTGTTGGAGGACCCGAAATTTCATGCTCCAACAGTTGGCGCCGTTTGTGGGAAATGTATAGAAAGTCATGATGAGAAGCCATGGATACAGTCTTGCCTTTGAAGCTATTACAATGGGGGCATGAATTAAATCCCCCAACAGAGAAGAATTTCTATCCTTATCTTTTATGATTTCATGAATTGGCGTGTGCAACATGAGTTCTATCACTGTACGCTTTGTACCATAACACAAAATATAATAAGAGGACTGTACCAATCCCTCACGACTTCGGAATTTTACTTGGACACTTTTCCTTCTTCACAATTTTCTAGCTTCCTCCTTTGGTGCAGAAGCTACAGCATTGAGTAAAAAATCTTTGAATTGCTTAGTACGTAACCAACTGAAACACGAGCAAGAGGAAGTCCTTCAGAGTTCAAACCTACGATGTTTTCCCTCTCATGTAATTGTCGGGCGAATGAGCAAGAACGCAAAGCATGCTTTATTTGTGGGCTGCCCAGATTTTTTATGATTTCTCTTATCATCAATAGGGTATTGATGAAGGGAATGGGGGCATCGATGCTTTTTTATCAGTATTTTATATTCTAGTGATCACATGATTCTGTCTCTACTGCTGCTAGAGATAATAGATAAAGGAAGCATTCAATTTTACCTGTGAGAACAATTCCGCGAGGACTAGTTCGAATGTTTATTAGTATCAGCCCAGATCTCAGTTTTTAACGTTTACTCTTTGTTAGAGTCGATTAATCTTGTGGTGAAAAACGAATTTTCATTTTGCGCCACTGATGCCCTTCTGTGTGTAAATAGTCTTCTCAAAGAAAGACAGATCACGAACCTTTTGCAGAGTGAGCGAGACACAATGTGGTACTGCTTGAGACTCTGCCAGCAGATTGGTCTTGTTGGCTGTATACCCAACGCATGACCAGCCAAGAGAACGCACTACAAGAAAATTGGCCTTAGTTGACGGCTAAAACGTGTCACCTAACACGTTACTTGACGGCTCAAAAACCGTCAAGAGTGTGGGTATCAATAAAAGGTACCCCCTTTCTTGACACTTTTTAGCCGTCAAGTAACATTTGTTCTTGACGGCTATTAGCCGTCAACTAAGACTTTCTTGACGCGTTTTAAACGTCAAGTTAAGTTTACTTGACGCGTTTTAACCGTCAAGTAACATTTTTTCTTGACGGCTATTAGCCGTCAACTAAGACTTTCTTGACGCATTTTAAACGTCAAGTTAAGTTTACTTGACGTGTTTTAACCGTCAGGTAACATTTGTTCTTGACGGCTATTAGCCGTCAACTAACACTTTCTTGACGCGTTTTAAATGTCAAGTTAAGCTTACTTGACGCGTTTTAACCGTCAAGTAACATTTGTTCTTGACGCATTTTAACCGTCAAGTAACACTTCCGTGACATCTTTTAACCGTCAAGAAACAAAGGGGTAATATTAAAAAAAAAAACTATTCGATAAAACAATATATATAAAACAAATAGGAAATTGTACATCCACTATAATAATATAATTAGTCTGTTAGATAATTTAATATACAATTCATGTTACACATTAAATTGCTAAATAATTATTCAGCACTACAAAAATGTTATAACATGACAACTATCTAGGCAAATGATATGAAAAAAACATATAAACATATGGAAATGAACCAAATTATCTAATATCCAGTAAGTATATCTCAAACTATATTAAATATTGTCACTTGAAAGCTTGACTTTCCTTGGCACTTGATAAGCCTAAGATTGCCCTTGTGGTATGAGCCGCACTACTCACATAAATCTGCTAATAAGATGTAAACATATATGAATTAGAGAGTTAATTAATGCACATGGAACTAAGACTCAGCATAATTTAGATAATATATGATAGATGATACCTATAAGTCCTCACTATATATATATATATATATATACAGAGATGAGTTTATGAACATGTTAAGTCCTCACTTTAACGTTATTGTTAAACCAAACTAGTTCAAAAGTAACATAAAATGCTTACCCTGTCTGCATATGCTTTGTCCAAACTGAAATTGACAAACAAAATCTGTAAAAATCAGAGCATGCACTCAAGTAAAACTGAATATAGTTGACATTTTGAACTCAACCATACAGGTATATATATGTATATATATATACAAATCATAACAGCCACAGCCACAACCACTAACACTGTGTGTCTCTCCAAATGCAAAAAACCTTACTAGATACAATTTTCATCAACCAAAGGCACAAGCCTTTTTGTTTTCATCAACCACTAATCACATTCCACCCATGTAACCAAAGGCACAAGGCACAAAGGAAAGTGATATGAAACATAGATTGGGAAGAAGATTAGATGCCATAAAAGGGGATAACTAAGATACACAAAAGAAAGAATATTACAAGATACGAGATATATGTAACAAGACATCAGTTTCAGATTGAAAGAAATGTACAAGATAAATGTACTTTAACTTGAATTAACTTCATTCTCTAGAAATTCTACAGGGTTGAGCCACTTTGAAGGAGAAATTGAATACAGATTTATCACGAGAAGCATATGATAATCATGAAAACCAATATACATGTAGGATAACAGGGAAAACAATTTTGAACAAGAAATTCTAGACCAATTTGCACCTACATCTAAACAAAACACACCTCCAAACTAATCTTTAAGAAAAAAATTACACAAACACAACCCACTCCAAACTAATAACAGAGCTTGGTAGAGCTCAGACTCATACAAGTCACAGTTAGTAAGCATTGTTGTTAGTAGGCACATGCTTAGTTAGTTAGGCTGTAGTCAGTTAGTTAATCTCACACTCAGAGCATAAATTGTATGGTTACTTGTAATAATTTAATCAGAGAGATTGAAACCAATTTGTTAAAATCTCAGTTAAAATTGATGATTAGAGCCTAAAAGCCAAACTGAAAATTAAACCACATCAACAACTAGTCCAAAACTAATATAGAATCCCTGTCTGTAAGTGCATCTAAATATAAATCAGAAACTGAAAATCTGCACAAGTCATGGACCAAGATTGAAACCTAAACTCAATATATAAAGGTCGATCGTCATTCTAAATAACAACTACATTACAAAGCAAGATAGACAAGTACTACGATATTTATAATAGGAATTGAAAATAGAGTGAGCAACTAGATTACAAACCAAGAAAGACAAGTACTGAAACAAAATGCATTATATTAGCATGGAAAGTGAGACATGACAGCAGTATCAACAGGCTAATACACATTTTTCTTTTCATGGTCCAACTTTGATTGAAATCAATTAAATAGAGAAAGGGTCCAAACCATGTTTTGATTCATTGAAACATAACAAAATTATATAGCTGAGGAGGCAATGTAATATAATGAAGAAATATTGATAAGCTGGACCAAGATAGCTAAACATAGGATAACATTCCCGCTCTGTAAATTGGAATTAACTAAGCGCAAAAAGGAAAAATCTTTCTATAAAGCTCGCACCAAATGTAAAATGCTATCAAACTCAATTAGTACACATAGACCCACTTTTTCTTAGTAATTAAAAGCCTTCACACTACACAAAAGTACCATATATTGGTGGCATGTAAAATTACAAAAAGGAAAACATTAAAGTAGAGCCATTACTATCTGGATCCCGTTAGTAAGAATTGTTTTCGCAAAGTATTCTTGTAAGCTATTATCCTTATGAGAAAGTACATGTATAATTCCAAATTACCAAGGAGTTAAAGTTTCCAAATTTGGAGCGAACTACCACCTGAACTTAAAGTCTAAAACTTGTAGAAACTAGAGCACATGTGGGTTAAAAAATAACCTCATTCAATGGTTACTCCAGAAAACAGAGCACAAGTTCTTATTACTTTAGGACACTAAAACTAAAGTAGAGAAAGGACCTAAAACTAAAGGCTTTATGTGTTAAGCACTAATTTCAATAGAAATCACTAATTACAATGGAGCAAGAAATAGGGGCACATATCATCAATAATTGTTCAAGAACCTTAGATTTTAGAGCAAGAGAAACAGCAGAAAAGACAATAGCAACTAGATACAGACATAAGCAATACCAACTGTGCACGCAAAGCAGAACCAAAGGCTAAACCAAACCAGTGTCACAAAGATTATGAAGAAAGATGAAAAGGCTGGACTATTACCTGTGTCACACTCCGTCTTGCCTCCTAATATTCAAACAATAAATCCTTAAATTATAGCAGGGAATTACTTTGAACAAAAATCATGGGATTAAATTTTTAGAAAAAGATTGCTTCAATTTCATCACATCCAGAATATCTAAAAGGAAAATTGCTCAAACATAACCCTAAAATCAAATTGAAGAAACGAAGTTTCTTTACAAGGAAATAAAATCAGCGACAATAATCAAATACCCAAACATAACCCTAAAATAAAATTGCAGAAATGGGATTTCTTTATAAAGAAAAATAATCAGCGTCAGTTACCATATCCTTAATTGTCTTCGCCCATCACAGATATAGATTTAAAGAGGAAAAGGAAGAGGAATAAAAGATTTTACCTGTTAGAGTGTCACAGTGGCGACGAAGAGATTCCACAGAAGATCGAGCCTAGCTAGTGACGAGGAAGAGCGACTGTGCCGACGGAGAGATGAGTCATCGTGCGAGCCTTGTGAGTTACAAGAATGGAAGAAGCGAGGAGAGAAGAGGGAGCGAGTGGGGACAGAGACTCAGTGTGTTTGATTTCATTTTCATTTTGGTGTAGCGCTGGCGTTGCAGAGATGAAGAAGAGAGAGAGAGATCAGGATAAACCTAGGAGTTGTATTTCCAATTTCAGAACTTTTTCCTCGTCTCGATTTGTATTTCCAATTTCAGACTTGAAGAAACGAAGTGGAAAACCTAGGGCTTGTGATTTTGGGTTTTGGAACAAAGGAAAAGATGGTGGCTTGCGAACACGTAACAATATTGCCTTTTTTTTTTCAATAAGCGTCAAGTGTAACGGGATCTACTTGACGTTTTTGAAAAGTGTCAGGTATAAAGGCCTTTAATTGACATTTATTAAAAAGTGTCAAGTATTAGTAGAATAGTTGATGGATTTTAATAAGTGTCAAGTATAAAGGCACTTTCCCTGATTGTTTTTAGAAAGTGTCAAGTATAAAGGGACTTTTTTTGATTGTTTTTAATAAGTGTCAAGTATAAAGGGCTTTACTTGACGTTTTCTATAAAATGTCACAAACACTAATATATAGTTGACGTTTTTTAAAAAGTGTCAAAGCTTAGTACAATAGTTGATGGTTTTTCAATAGCCGTCAACTATGAAGTGTCAACTAAGGCCAATTTTCTTGTAGTGACGGAGTTACAAAATCAAAATAGAAGTGCAAGTCGAGTACACCGAACGCACAGTGACACACCACAATCCGCATCTGATGAGGGATGAAAGGAGATAAAAACTTGTGGATTTTGTCCACATACATGAGGAAGAAGTTCAAGGCCTATCAATGAAGATTATTCAAAACTCCATTTTCGGAATGAAGATAAATTGCCTAACAGATAAGATCTTTCTCATTCCTCTGATTAGTTTTTGATTTAATGAATTCGTAACTTCTCTTTGGCAACGAAAGAAAATGGGACTTTATGTTTATGAAATCTGGAGGAAATATTAATCATGATATTACCTACTGCTCAACATATACCAGCGCCTCTAATCATTTACAGCAGTGAAGGTACACCGTGAACTTGTGCTGGAGGCATGCATGCTTTGTGACTAGAATGGTTACAATGAATATACGGAACCAAAAGAGCTACATGTGATGGCTATATTGTTAATGTGTAAATAGTGAACTGATTTAGAAATGTAATTGTTGTTTAGTGTTAAGGCTTAGCTCATAGGTCGAGTCAGTTTGTTAAGTCTTATAGGGCTTGACTTGGACAGTGTTTTAATCTTAATGGTAGTGTAGTTGGATGGTGAGATTGAGGCTAGGAGGCTGTCTAGCTCTCTCTCTCCTCTAACGGTCTTTTTGGTGCGTGAGTGAGCTAATAGGCTCGAGATAGTGGTGTGTGCTCATCAACACATATAGAAAAATATACGAGAAGAATTTCAGAATCATTTTGTTCTCTCTTCTTCTACGAGACTCTCTCTTCCATTTTAGCTATAAAAGTTGATCAAACACTAACATGGCCTCGAGCCAGGTTCGATCTAATTTTCTGGGCGTTGTGACTGTGTGGTTGGGCTCGAATCTGAAAGCAAAAGCTTATTGCGTGATTCTTGAGCTCGAATCGGAAATCTAGACTAACATGTCCGGATCTGGAGGAGGAGAACTTCAGGCGCCAATCTTCAATGGCGAAAACTTCGATTTCTCGGCAGATCAGGATGAAAACCATCTTTCGATCACACGAGCTATGGGAAATGGTCGAAAATGGGTATAAGATTCCGATGAAGAAGGAGGAGCTCACGGAGGCAGACGAAAGCTGTTGCGTGAGTATCGTGAAAGATGCCGAGCATTAGGCATCATTCAAGGAGCTGTATCGGATCGAGATCTTTCCAAGGATTGCAACTCGGGAAAGTGCGAAAGCTGCATGGGATATTCTAAAACAAGAATTCGTGGGTGACAAACAAGTAAGATCTGTGAAACTTCAAGGTCTTCGTAGAGATTTTGAGTATACACGTATGAATGATAGTGAGACACTTTCTGGGTATATTGCTAAACTGTTTGATTTAGTTAATCAGATGAAAAGCTATGGTGAGGATTTAAGTAATCAACGAATTGTTCAGAAATTGTTGATTAGCTTACCTAAATCCTATGATAGCATTGCAGCTGTGATAGAAAATACTAAGGATTTGGATACTATTGATGCACAGGATGTAGTTGCTATTTTGAAAGGGTATGAGCAGAGGCTCGATAGACATGGTGAGAATGGTGCAGAGAAGGCATTTGCTAGTCAACATAGAAATTTTCACTCTATGGCGTAACTGGTGAGAATGGGCAGCACAGATAGTAAACATGTAAGGTAACAATTCTGGTTGGATAATGCAGGCATTTCCAATATTAGAGGAAAAGGCAACACAGTGAGTTGTGTGAGCTTGTATATATACATAGATATACCGTACATGCACTTACCAACTATTGCAACATCACAGGTCCCGTCATGATACTTTTCCTTCAAAAATTGGATTACTTCCAAAGCCTTTGCCCTTTCCTCAATATTGGAATTTGCTCCATTGAACCGAAAGATCTTGTTCTTAGTGTCCAGGATGAACACATCGTCATGATTCAGTGAAGAACGCGAGAAAGGAACCTACACAATTAAAATGCAGTGTGAAATTCCCTTTAACCACCAGCAGAATTACATCGAAGAAACTTAATTGACCTCTAAACTCTCATGTAAGTATAACAGGATACCTGCTTCATTCTAACAACTCGTTTTCCTTTGCAGACATACAATCAAGTTTCAAATTCTTCTTCCTCAACCTTTGTAAATCTAGTTTCAAATTCTAACAACTCGTTTTCCTTGGCCTGTCCGTTTCCCATTCCTCATCTTCCCCTTCCCCCCCTCCCCCCTCCTTCCCCTTTCTTAAGGTGGAACACACAAAAAAGGAAAATGATATCAGTTTTTGTAGAGAGCGATAATGTGCACCATATTTGAGTGCTGAGATTTCTTAGAGTACAAAGATCCACCATACTTTTATTAAACCCCAAAGCAAAAGCTGATATCATAATTATCACTTGAGTAAATTGGGAGAACAACAAAAATGCTATTCAATCATGATATCAACTTATTGTTCACCCCAAGACAAATTGAACTTGTGCATTTCCCAAAAGAAAAATGTTATGCTTACAAATTCAGTTTTTATTTCAGCAGTCTTGCAAGGAAAAAAAAACATAAATAGGGCGTTGAAAATAATTAAAGAGTGAAAATTTGAAGACAAACCTGCAAGTCTATATAAGAATCCCCCATATAGAATTTTCCATGTTCAGATTTTGGCAAAGGAACTTGCTGGAAGTTCTCAATTCGCCAAATTTCAATCCCTCTATTATATGTTAAGTTTGAGAACCTCAAATAACATGTTTAAGATATTTAAAAGTACATACGCCAAAAACTGACACCAAGTACAACCACCTACTCTAACTTTTTGTCTATAAGAACAATACCTTGACTCAACTATATGGGATCAGCTACATGAAACCTGGCCTCAATTGCATTATATCCTAGGCCATATTTCATTTTTAAGTTACTTTCACTTTTCTGTCGTGGAAGTAAAATAGTAAGATGTTTGTTCCTCTTATTTGTTATAGTGTTTAGAAAGAACTGTCTACCAAACTCCATTTTCTTGAGTCACCATCTATCATAAAAGGATACACTCTTTGACCTGCTCCCTGAAACGCTGGATCCAAAGCTTTTGCGAGCTAGACATTGCCTCGAAATCCTTTGTAAGAATGTTGCTTTCAAGAAAGGCAGAATTTCTTTGAATCCTATGTATCCGTAAATTCCAAAAGAGTTAAGCTGCAGGAACAAAAAACAAAAAGTATGAACAAAAATGAACAAAAGGTGATCGTGAACATTCCTTGAAGTGCAAATGAAAGGCAACGAGGACAAATATCAGCATTGAGACTCAAAGCGAGAACTTCAATGGAGACACTTCAATAAATCTCGGCTCTATGAGAATATCGGATGTTTAAATTGGCAGCACTTGCCACATCTCACCTCACTATATATCTCCATAAAGCTAAACTAATGACTTGTTTTCGTATACAAAGAACTTCACATCAGATTGGCACAAGTGCTTGCTAGAAGAGATATATATCAACAGACATAAACATGCATAAGTGAAGTCATGCATGAGAATGAAGGTCAAGTCTTTGCCTTTGTATCAATAGTTACGAAAGGAAAAAGAAACAACAACAAAAAGCAGCGCTAAAAACGATTCTAGAACAAACCTTGGACTTGTGATAGCAGATAATAGATGCGAGAGACAATTTCAATATAGCAGAAGAAGGAAATTGACCTCTACAAATCCCAATCCTTCTTTGTTAATCTGCAAATAAAGAAAGAAACAGAGCACTTGAGGAAAGAAAAAAATCAAAACAAGCTTGCAAAATCAATCTCGGTAAAATAAGTTTTCTCAACACAAAGACTTGGGTTCTTAATTGTTAGTATACTAAAACAAATTAAAATCAAATACCTATACTACATATTTATTTCTTCGGAGCATCACCTTCCCTTATCAAATGCAGCAAGGTATCTCTTTGGGCTCTTCTTATTCATCTTATTCCCTCTCCCCAAACCCTAAATCCTCAATAAAAACCCACCAAAACCCTCTCTCCCCTCCTCCTTGTCGTCCCACATCTCAACCACTGACGATAATGATGAAAACAATAAAACCCGGAAGCCCGGTTTCGATTTCCTCAAGCTCACTGTAATCTCAACCTCTCTCCCCAAAATCCCAGCCAGCGTATCAGCCATTAAAGAGAAAAAGTGAGTGCCCAAGAAGTCCAATCTATAATCAGGTACTTCAAAACACAAATTAAACCCAAACGAAAACAAAAGGAAATAAAATAACATAAAAAATACAAAATATATTCTTTTTCACGTACTGGCTCGATGGTTGATGGTGGTGGTAGCTTGGTCGTTGGAATAACTCCAAACACAGATAAAAAGAAAAATCAAAATACAAAACTAATAGATAAAAGCCTAAACCTTTGTACCCAGTGGGGGAGATCATCGCATGGAGGCGAGGGTATGGCTTCGGTGGTGTTTGTACGGAAAGAGTCGTGAGCGTGGACGTTGATCTGTGGGTGCTTGAGTCTATTGTTGGATGGCATCGCGAGGCTGATTTTGGGTGGAGACCTGGTCTTTGGTCATTTTTAAGCCAACACCCAAATGGTTGGATTAGTACCCAAATCAGTAACCCTAAATTTTCCTGACCTTTGTTGGATCAAGTAGAAGGAGGGAGGAGAGAGAAGGATACGGAGAGAGAGAGAGAAAGAGAGAGAGAGAGAGAGAGAGAGTCTCTGGTTGTGGCGAAGGCAAGGCGAAGAGGGGAGTGATGGTGAGACAGAAAAAAAGGGTAGAGCTTGAGAGTCGTGGGAAGAACAAGAGAGAGAAGAGAGATAAGAGAGATAGGAGAGAATGAGAACCATCGGGCCTTGAGAAAAAATATTAAGTTACTGTTCACTCCGTGTTTTTTTTTGAAGCTTCAATCACAACGGTTGCAACTTGGAACCGTTATAGAAAGTTGTGAAATAAAATTAGAAAACCACATATACTAAACCACAACGCTTAAAAATCCCTTTTAATAACGGTTATGTAATAACCGTTGTAGAAGAAACAACTACAACGGTTTTGGAGCCAACCGTTGTGTATTAAGCGTTGTCTTTTTCAATATTTGTAGTAGTGTCTCATAGAACTTAATGGGTTCTTGATTTTCTAAATTCATTGCTCGAGAGAGAGTGGGTTGTTAATTAAGAATACTTTTGGTTGAGCCCGAGAGGGGATATCGAAATAAATTAGGAGAAACCAACTGTCAACATGGATAGTAATTAGGGTTAATTGGCTATAAGAATTAAGTAGAATTGGTTATGGTGAAATCGGATGCCCTAGTGTCTCATCAACTTGATTTTCCATCGTTAATTAAATAGCTATTTTTCATAATTGTTTTAGTTTAATTAAATCAATCAATCTTCCTAATTAATTGTTCAGATAAACTTAAGAATTAATCATAATTGGTAATTAATAGGAAATTACAGTCTTCGTGGGAATGACATTCTACTTACTTCTATATTACTTGTGCGGATTGGGCGCTTGCAATAAAATTCACAACATGGGGCAACCATTGCACCACTCAGGATAAAAAAGAAAACTTAAGAGTTTTGTCTATTGCCTATTTCTCTATATGGCAAATATTGAAGTTAGCAAAGATGCACTCTAAACTAACGGGGGCATGCCAGTACTTAACTTATGGTCGAAGACCGTTCTTGGCGAAGGAGAAATTCATGTTGAAGACAAAACATGGCTGAATGCAAAATTCTTGTCGAATACAAAACTTCGTGGAAGACCATACTTAAGGCCGAAGGCCAAATCCATATTGAAGGCCAAACTTGTGATCGAAGATCATATTCATGGTCGAAGACCGTACTCATGGCTGAAGGCCAAACTCTTGATCGAAGATCATATTCATGGTCGAAGACCGTACTCATGGCTGAAGGCCAAATTCGTGATCGAAGATAATATTCATGGTTGAAAACCATACTCGTGAAACTCCACATATACTTGTGATCGAACATCGTACAAGTCACCACGTAAAATGTTACACGCAATGAACTCCCACAAAGAATATTTTCCCTCTCCACACCCGAGACACGTGTCTAGAGAGAGAAAAGGCACTACAAGACAGAAACCCTTCCACGACGTCTCATATGCGTCATGGAAGACGTTTAATGACGCGGTCAGGACGTCGTAACCCACGTCGTGGAAAGGGGGGGTCATGGAAACTTTTTTAAAAACATGGCGTCTGATACACGTCATAGAATGTGATTTCAATGACGCAGTTCACGTGTCGTCCTATTCTTTCCATGACGCATCTCAGATGTCATAGATGTAGTTTTAATGACGTCAAGTCTGCGTCATGAAGAATATGACGCTTATTTTGACGTCGTCTATTAAGACTTTATATGACGCAGAATGGACGTCATTGAAGTTAACGACGTCTATAAGACGTCATTGAAATATTTTTCATGACACATATTAGACGTCGTTGAAATTTAAAAAAAAATTATAATATATATCCATCGTTGAACTTAACGACGTTCCTGAGACGTCATTGAAATATTTTTGACGACACATATTAGACGTCGTTGAAATTTTAAAAAATAATAATAATAATTCTAATACATATATATATATACATCCCATCATTTTAATTCTACAAAAAGAAATTAATATATAGAAGCAAAGCCTTCACATAAAGGCTAACATACTTTAAATTAATATTACTCAACTTGATTCTAGTACATCATGACAAGTTTAAAAATTGTCTTTAACTAATTCTACAAAGTCAATCCTATGAAGTATGAGAAGATCTTATACTTGGACTGTCCAAAACAAAATAGACATCCAATCATGGTATAGAAACCACACCGACCATTTTCCCAGGGGACAATAATGTTGTATCAACTCCTGGTTCGTCTCCAATCATGGTATAGAAACCATCATCAGTAGCTGGATAAAAGCATTCAAACTCATGCCTGAAAAAGCACAGCTCCATACAGTCATCATAACTAAGAACTTTGATCTTACTCAACCAAACAAGTTACAAGCTAAAAGCTCCAATGAGAAAACCATTTGAAAGAATGCAAAAATTAGAGATTCTTATGTCACAGAACCCGTGAAAAGGGTAAAAAGACTCTTGATAGCAAATTAAAATTTGCAAAAACAACAAAGGAATGTCATGCAGCACATCTTAACAACACAACATGAAGAGATCTAACTTAAACTTTGTGTACGTTACGAATAAGCTTAAATGATCAAGCAAAAGAACGAGTATTAGTTTAAATTATGGCATACCTATGAACAGAGAAGAACAAAACTCGAGGATCCTTCCAGAACATCTTTTGAGTATCATAACTCAAAAGACTGATAATCCACTAGGATTGTGGATCCAATTCAACCTTCACATCTTCGACTGACTGATAACTGATAGAATGGCTTAACCATGTTTCTGAGTTGCCAGCTTCCCCATCTGTTAACTATATGGACTATGAATGAATGCCAAAAGGCTATATGAAAATTTTAAGGAGCACTTGTAAAGTCAAAGATAATTAAAATGGAGTTAAATTTGTAATAGAAGTCAGGTTGATACACGAACCAATTTCTAAATGCAAAGAAAAGAGGTCAAGAATATTTGAAATGAAATCAGAAGCAAAAATATATAAACGTTTTGTGAGAATCTCACTGGAATTTGCAGACACAATGAGTTAATTGGATTGGTAGAGCTATACATATCAGTTGCAATGTTGTTTTACCTCTTTTCTTATTTTCCTTGTTCATAGAATGGGGAATAGTTTCTTCTCGAGTTGTAGATTCAGAACATTCATTAGCTATTCGGAAGAACTAGCTCCTTCTCTCAAGCCACATCTACGTCTTTCCTTCCCTCCAACAGAATCTGCCATCTCAAGTGTAAATCTGCCATTTAACAAAAATAAAAATAAAAGTACCATAACATGTTCAGTTTTATACCAATAAATGTTATTGTAAAGATAACTCAACCAAAGGATGTTGAGGGTTCGGACCAAAGAAAGAAAGAAAAAAGTAGCTTCTCGGTTTTATTTCTTTTTGCTTCTAAGATAATGCAATAAATTTGGATTCCATCCCCAAAAGAAAAATGATAGCATCAGGTTTAAGCAAAGTAAAGGTTAACAAACCACCTGGTAAACATACTAAACTAAGTTCGTGAGCTTGACTTCAAGGCACCAAATACATGTACCAAGATGATTTTGGAAAACTTTGTATTGACAGTTAGCATCCAATTTCAACCTTAATATCTGATTACACACCATCATTGCAAACCGCAAACCGCAATCTTCAAAATTAATTTTATAACACAATAATCGTGCATGCAAAGCATTTTAAATTTAGTACATAAATCATGGAGAAACTTGCAAGGCATTGCTATGAAATTTGAAGTTATGCTTCCAACCATTGATTTACAAGGCATATGAGAACTCAATGACCAATTCCACATATTTCCTAGCTTTCAATACCAAAAAAAAACTCGAAACCAATTTTCTCGAGGAATTTGGTCTCATGTTGTCATAAATATAGTGAAATGTTGCTCCTTGATGGCTTTTCCACGTTTCAGGATTTGGCCTTACTCACGCCCATTCTCCATGTGCTTCCCCGAGTGTCTATTGATTGAGACATGTGTGCTCGCGTCACAAGTCATTACCTATTTAACGAGCCGTGGGAGCCACCCTTAGCAAGTGGCAATTTGATATTTTTAACCCGGGTCGTGGATAATAAGTGCCCTTTATCTCGGTCGGGCTATACCGAGGGTAAGGCCGTCGTCGTGACCGTGCATATTCCTTCAAGGGGCCGAGAACTTCAAGCACAAACTTTGGGCAACCTGATATCCAGATTTCACATTATATATGCGACGTCCCTGACCTAAAAATACAAGAAAATAATTTAAATAAGTGAGTTGGATAACTTGGATAATTAAAATGAATTAAATAATAAAATTGGAATTAAATTGGAATTTACAAATTGAAGGGGCATTTTGGTCAACGATATTTTCAGGACGGAATTTGGCGAAACGAGTTGCTCCATTGCGTTCGGCACGTCGAAATGAGTCCGTTGACGTGCGGCACGTCTCTATCCGAGCGTTAGATTGTTCTGAGGACATAATGGTCATTTTAAAAATTGTTAAATACCCCCAAGCCAATCAGATTTCTTCTTTCTCTCTCTCTCTCTCTCTCTCTCTCTCTCCGGTCATCTCTCTCGCGTGACAAACACCCGGCCGGCAGGGTTTTTGGCCGGTCGGCTCGTCCGCCACCACTGGGCCAACACCGGTCCCAAAAGGATCGCAACCTCGTCCCGATCAAACTCCAGCCCTTCCCCGACGTCGCCGGCTGAGGTATTCACTGGAAAAAGCTCTTAAACAGACCGGTTCTCTTCGAAGTTCACGGCTTCGATCCGGCGTCTCCGGCTACGAACGGCGGCGCGCCAGGTATGCAAGCTCACCTCCTTCTCTTGCTCTTGCTGTCTGTACCCTTGGATTAGATCAATTTCACCTCTAGGTCGTTCGATCTATGAACCCAGATTTGGCCTGATTTCGTTTGGGATTTTCGGCCGCTTAGCCATTGTTCTTGGCCGGTTCTCACCGGTTCTGAATCGCTTGGGTGGCGCCGGTTCAATTGGTATAGGTATTGCTACCGGATCTCACAATTTTTCGGTAGCCGGTTTTACTCTACACGCCACCACGCGCTGTCGGCGCGTGGCACTGTAGCAATTGGGCATTTCTGTTCCGTTGTGATCCTCGTTTTGTCATGAGTGCGTACGTATGTTCGGATTGTGATTCGGACGTCGTTTGGACCTCGAACCAATGTACGCATATCACGCGTGGTTTGGGTTTGATGGGTTTGGACCGTTGGATCAAATCTGAATTCACGTATGTGGTTCCTCGTACTTCTAGGAGCGTATAGGATTTGACGGATCGTGATTCGGAGTCCCGGATGCTCCGGATCAATAACTTTAAGTTTGAATTAAACCGTAACCATCCGATCATGCCATCATGAGTAATCCGACCGTCCGATCGAGACCAAACTTTCAGGACACGTTGTTTAGGTTGTGTTGAACCTGTAGGAACTTTCAGATGTAAGTTTGGAGGTTAGGGGACCTACGGGCCTGGTTTGACCTAGTCGGGTTAGTTTGACCAAGTTTGACCGAGGGTCTCCCGAGGTCGCCTTGCCACATAGTTGACTTTGTTGGACTTCTAGGAATGTCCGGATCAATTTGTAGGTCTTCGACTCCGTGGGCCCGGGTTGACCGAAACGGGGTGTTTGACCGCCGGTTGACCGTGAGTGTTCCGGGGCGGTCCCACTGGTTAAAAGAGGTAGTTTGACCTTAGAATCTTTAGTATGACGTACGTGCACGTTAAGTCGGGTTTTGGTAGTGTTTGAGTTTAAGGTTCTCATTTCAGTTCGATGACTAATCCAATCATCGTATCTATCGCTTTAGGTACTCTGTTTCTGCTACGCAGTAGGCGGGACCCTTTAGGGTTATGCAGCGAAGGACCAACAGTGAGTGGACTTTTTTTTTCAAATGAGCATGATTGGAATGAACTGCATGAAATGCATGAAAGGAGATTTAATGGTTTTAAATCTTGAATTTATTAATAGTTTAAGTCTTGCCTTGACTTTGAGTTGAAATACATTTCAAAGGATTTGCATTAAGGTGTATGCATGATTTGGGTTTCCGAAATTTGTATGTGGGGCCCTAATGGCTATTTTATTATTATTTATACCTTTGGGTATTGAACGGGACGTGGTGAACGCCCGGTGGATTTTAGTATTTGATTTTGATTATATAAATGAGCAATATTAAGCTTGGAATCGTTATATTATTTAAAATATGGATTTAAAGGATTATTGTACCAAAAAGGGAATTTAATTGGGTTATTTTGACCTTGGGGTCTTTATACTATTTATATATATATATTTTGGGTATGAAATACGGACATTGGGGTCGTCTGGATATTTATGTTTAATGGGTTATTATATATATTTTTTACGAATAATACTTATACGTGGAATAAAGGTTTTCAGAAAATGTATATATATATATATATATACACACTTTGGATATTTATTTTGAATCTTGGATTTGAAGATTCTTGGTTTTAATGGAATTTACTTAATAATTACGTTGTATTCGGGTTCGGAATTGATATGCTTGGCTTGAGCATTGTTTGATATTTAAATATGGTTTTTCAATGATTTGGACGCTTGAGATTATTTTAAGTAAAGAAATATATGTTTGGGACGGTGATGTCCTGACCTTGTGTATATATATATATATATATGGCTTATTTACTGTAGTACCCCCTGAAACTTTGGTCAAATTCTACATTGCCACCCGAAAGTCGAAGTGGCCCACATTGCCCCATTGACCAAGGTTTGGTGTTTCACTTTGCCCCCTGCCGTTATCTCCATTCATAACTGCGTTAATTTTGATGACGTGGCATGCCTATTTTAGTCTTTTTACCATAAGTGATGATGTGTCATGTGCATGCCCCACCTTTTTGCTTAAGTGGATTAAAATATTAATAAAAAATTAAAATAATATATTTACTTGTTAATATAAATAAAATATCAAAAATGGAAAAATTAACATTAAAAAATCTCTTCTTCTCCATCTCTCTCTCTCTCTCTCTCTCTCTATCATCCCTTCCCCTTCCGTTTCCGGACAATCGATCTCTCTGTGTTTGTTGAACAACAATTTCACAATTTCAATTGATTTCTCATGGATTGAAGGAGAAGACCAATTCACCGTTCGACTGATAACAAGCAACAACAATGGAGTGGGATAGCAATTCAGATCTAAGCGCCGAGGAAGAGGAGGACGAGGAAGGGAGCTTGATTTTCAACGATGACGACGAAGTTTCGGGCCCCGGCCCCATCCCGCTTCCCTTCCCCGTACGCTCCGGACGGCGCTGCGGGTTCATCGTCATCGAAATGGTCACCTGGTACCGAGCGGAGGAGGTTCTTGGTCGCAATTGGCCAGTGTTCTCTTTCGGGTTTTTTATTTTAGGGTTTGAATTGGGGGTTTTGTGGTTGAATGTTTGGTTTTGATTAGGGGGTTGAATTGGGGTTGTTGGAAATGTTTGTTTTTAGCTGCTGAAAACCGTGGGGTGGTTATTTTTTGCATAGTTAGAGGAGCTGCATGATGGGTTTTGTGGATTGGGGGGGATTGTGTCTTGAAGATGGGGGATTTGGAGGTTGGAGATTGGGTTTTGGTCTTGGGTTACTTAGGGTTTTTGGGGATGAATCTAGGCAGTGGTGGAGGCGGTGGTGAGTGTGGTAGTTGTGGTATGATGGTGAAGTTAATTAGCCTCTTGGCCGTTCGTGCCTTCTTTGGACTGGCTGAAGGTGTAGCCTTGCCATCCATGAGCACCCTCTTGTCCAAGTATTTAATGCCTCCTTAATTGTTGCTGGGAAGAAAGGGAGGGGTCGAGAGAGAGACGGTGAAGAAGAGATGTTTTAAAATTAAAATTTCCATTTTTAATTTTTATTAATATTTTAATGCACTTAAGCAAAAAAGTGGGGCATGCACATGACACATCATCATATATGGTAAAAAGACTAAAATAGACATGTCATGTCATCAAAATTGACAAAGTTATGAATGGAGATAACGGCAGGTGGCAAACTGAAACACCAAACCTTGGTCAATGGGGCAATGTGGGCCACTTCGACTTTCGGGTGGCAATGTAGGATTTGACCAAAGTTTCAGGGGGTACTACAGTAAATAAGCCTATATATATTGGTTGTTTGACTGATGGACTTATATATGTCCTAGTGTCTATATATATATATTGTTATTGCGTGGCGATTGATGTGTGTGCAGGTAGCACCTTGTATTGTACCTCCCCCTGTTTGATACTGGTTATCGCGTGGCGATTAATATGATATGGTTACCTGGATTTGGTATGGTTCGATCCGGTGCATACCTTAACGGGGTGTAGCCGTAGACCCTTAACGGGGTAGTCTGCGCACGTAGGACATATTTCGGAGGTATGGTTTGGAAGTTCTACCATACAGGCCTGTGAGTTTAGTCCCATTTGGACGGCTCAACCCTGGGCACGGGGTCTCGAGGAGACTGTACCTGTGTCCAGTCAAATGATCCCTTGTTGGATTATTTTCCCCTGGTACTTGTGTGTTGTGTTGAGGTTATACTATACCTATACGCATGTGTTAGTACCTTCGTATTCATATTTCTTTTAGTGAGGATCGTTCCTCGCTTGTCGTGCTTGTGAGCACGTGGTTGTGAGAGTGGGGAAGATTGGGAAGCAGTATGCTTGATTTGACTACAGTATTTGATGTGTCGAATTTATTGGATTTTGAATCCTGAAACTGATTTCTTATATATATATATATATATATGACAGGACCGGCCCTGGATTTCCCCCAAATCCCGAGACCGACCCTGCGGTTAATTCGACATCCTACGATGCCGGGCCCACAAACTAAGAAATTTCACTTCCTCTTCTCGAGACAAAAGGAAAATGGTGGAGACTTCTACCGAAATTTTGGCAGAGTCTCCCTTGAAAAATGGACTTTTCCCAATTATTCAACCCGTCAAACAAATCACGAGAAAACAACCCAAGCGCCAAAGAAACAACTACGAATACACAAAGAGGCCTCCGGCCTTCAATTCCAACCCTAATGGGCGATAACAGAGCATATCTAAGGGTAATTGAATTTAAACAATAATTCCACCTTAAGAGAAATGGACATAGAAGTCCTACCCTTCGGTCGAAGCTTGCGAGAAGGAAAGCTCGGCTTGAAAGTTCGGTTCACGGCACTACAGCCTGGGGGCGCAAAACAGAAAAGTGTGAGTGGACGAAAATAAGTTTTCAATACTTAAAACAACATACTAACCCCACCTTTTGAAAACAATGCAGAACATGAAATTCGAACCGTTGTAAATGAAATTGATTTAAAAACCGATAGCTCAAAACAATAAAAGGATAAACCCATTCCAAACCTTTTTCGAATAAACCAACCTTGCTCATTTGCTTTCCCCGAGGCATAACCTCCCAAAAAGAATTCATATAGATAAAAGTAAATATGAATAGGAATAACTTGAAAATCGTAAACGTAAAAGTATAATAAAGTTTCCAAAGCTCAAGATAAAACCAAGAAACCCAAATCAAAGCATAGTAATATAGTATTGACACTTCAAAGGCATCACCCCTTACTTTAAAATTCCCGAACCAATCTCTCAAAACGTGTGCCCGTTGGCACGGCGAGTGAGGAAGTATCCTCACCGATAAACAAGAAAGAATATGCATAGATATAGATATACGATAGTACGTAAACTATAACCAACACACATATACACAAGTATCACCACCAATGTTGTACCGGGGAACAATCCAACCAGGGGATCGTTTAACTGCACCATATGGAGGAGTCCTCAACAACCATATGGCCAGGGAATGAGCCATCCAACTGGGACTAAGCTTATCAGCACGTACAGCAGAATCCTCAACACTCGTACGCCTGTAACAAGTCCTACGCGCGCAGACTACCCAATCAAGGGTCTACAAATACACCCAATCAAGGGTGCACCGGTATCCGACATGTCCAAGTATCCATTTTCCAAAGTTTCGTAACCGGGGGAGGTACATAGGGTAGTGCTTATAGCACTTCAAACTGACATAACCAACCATTTCTCACTTTCCACAATAACCACACCCACGTACCCCACACATAACCAAACATACATATATGTAGCCATTCCCGAAAGTATTGTATAACAACTCAATATACTTGCAACATGTAGAAAACCCGAATATATATAATCACAGTATAATTGTTCTTCCCGAAAGTATATATATAATCCAAATACAACAATATGGTTGCATAAGGGACCCCACATCCCGACACATGGTATTCCAAAACCCGAATATATAAAACTAAAGCATAAAGAACCAATTCTTAAACATATTACTTTAACTCAACGCACAATCCAAAATATGAGATCCAAAATACGAATACGACATCTTTAAAGTATAGCCCAAACATTTAATTCAAATCATAGATGTAAGTTTCCAAACTAAATATATAATATATAAGTTACTAAGCATATAATATGTATTATCCAAAAACTATAGCATATAGTCCCCGATATTCAAAACTTCCAAATATTTAGGATTACCCGATGAAACCATAAATAGAACAACATAATAATTCCAAAGTGAAACCATCCCATTATATAATCCAATCCCAACGTTTATCGGGATAGGATTGCCCAAATGTTTAATTAATAATATAAGTATAAGTTTCTTAGAAATATACATGTAGTTTCCCAAAGATATAAATTATAGGTTTCCAAAGATATAAAATGTAACCTCCCAAAAATATAGGATATTATTTCTCAAAGTCTAGGATATAATTTCCAAAAGAATATAAGATACGGTTTCACTAAAGTATACGATATAGGTTTCCAAAATATAATATATATATATATATATATATATAATTTTACAAAAGTATAGAATATATATATATGTTTCCAAAGGTATAGAAAATAACCCAGGATATCCTTAACTTCAAATATTAAAGTAAATAGAAACCTTTTCTAATTAAATACATATAGAAATCCAAGATTCAAATAACCGAAATATATAAGCTTTGAAACCCGATAAGGCCATGAACTCCAACTTATCAATAAAATCAAAGTATGAAAATATTTATTCTTAAAGTATAGTAACCAACCCAAAGCATTTGTAGATCTCTCAAACTTCCCATATTCTTCAAATCCGAAATGTAATGGTCATATAAGACTCCAACATCCACATAACCAAAGAAATCCATGATTCAAAGCCCAAAATAATATTATAATTCCAAAATATCACCAAGTATTCAATTCAACACAAAACTCGATTATTAAACATAACCCAATAAATTCACAAAATGCCAAAGATCCCATATTAATTCAATATTAAAAATATAAACTTCATGTCCCGCATATACCCCGGGACCCCAAAACATGTAAAAGCTTTCAATATAAATTATATTCATATAATTTCATCAAAACCAAATTCACGATTTAAAACAATATTTAAATCCTCATAATCGGAATAAAACCATTTATATGCATTTCAATTCATTATTTAAAGTAATGCACGTTTGAAAACAATGTCCACTCACTGATGGTCCACGCTGCATAACCCTTAGAGGGTTCCACTTGCGAATCACGAGGAGACAGAGTACCTAATCGAAGAAACGAGGATTCGATTAATTACAGTGAACCGAACGATAACTTAAATTCTAAGGTCAACAACACTCAAGGAATCACGATGCGACCTCGGGAGACGCACGGTCAACTTTCGGGTCAAACTTAGTCAAACTTGGTCAACCCGGGCCCCCGGGGCCCACGACCACTAAATGGATCCCAACGTCCTTAAAGATCCAACAAAGTCACCTAATCACGTCCCGAAGGTTTGGTCTCGACCGAACGGTCAGGTTTCTCACGATCGCACAATCGGACGGTTTCCGGGACACCCAACTTTGAAGTCGATGATTCGGAGCATCCGGGGCTCCAAATCTCGATCCACGAGTTCCTACACAGTTCTAGAGGTTCAAGGAACAACATATTTGAAATTGGAATCGATCCAACGGTCCGAACACGTTGAACCCCGATATCGCCTATTAGGCGTAATATCCGATCAACGGTCATATGACCTCCAATTCCAAATCCAAGCATACCGTCGTGCTCGGGACGACGTAGGGATGATTTAGAAACAGTTTTGGGTCATCGCAAGTGGGCCCACGCGCCGCCACACGCGCTGGCAGCGCGTTGGGTGTCCAAAGCGATTTCCGGCGGCCCAACTCAAAATCTTCCTGCACCCTTCCTACCACAGGTCAAGCTAGATAAGAGGAGTAACTTACCCTTCTTGGTGGACAGCCAATTTGGCCGGAAACATGTCAAAATGTCGAATTTGTCGCCGGAAACCTAGAAAATTTCTAGGTTTCGAATCTGCAATCTTGAGCAAAACAGAGAGTTTTTTGGGTGAGGTATCGTGGCCGGTGATGGACTTGGCGGAAAAACGACTGGTTCAGTCGGGATTTTTATGGGTTTTTGTCGTGGTTTTCGATCTAGATTCCGAGCAAATCCCAAGGATTCGAGGCTGGAGACCTACATAGAAGTGTAGAGGGGAGAGAGACGAAGAATTTGAGTGGTGGATGGCGGCTGGGCGTGGCCGGAAATGACCGTGGTGGCCGTCGGAAATTTCTGCGACAAAACAGAGGGGGAGAATCGGGATTTCGTCGGGAAAGGCTGTGGGGGATTCGTCGGGAAAGGTAGGGTGCGATTCTGTCCGTACTCGCGAGCTGATTGGGTGGTTTTTAAACACATTTTTTGAAATTACCAAATTACCCCTGTCAGTTTCTAGAGGTTTCCGGGTTCTACACACGTCGCGATCGAGCGTGCCGCGCGTCTACGAACTCGTTTCGACGAGCCGGACGCAATGGCGCAACCCGTTTCGCCAAATTCTTTTCCGAAAATGAAGTTGACCAATTTGCCCTTTCAATTATTAAATTCCAATTTTATTATTTTAATCCTTTTAATTCCATTTTAATTTCTTATTTCACTAAATTCATTTTAATTAAATTAATTCCTTTAAATTTGGGTCTGGGATGTTACATATATATAAATGAATTGAACTTCAATTGATTTCTATATTGATGTCGAGTTTGGTTTTCTCAGCGTGAGCGAGATCTTTGACATTTTAAATATTTTTTGGTAACCGAGGATTTTATTATACTTTCATGCTTACGTTTAACAAGTTTTTTTGTGTATCTTTTATATACCTATATGGGTTTGATTTGAGAGGTTATGCCTCGGGAAAAGATAAAGGTTGGTGTGCTTGGGAAGAAGGTTTTGAGCTTGTAGGTTTTCACCTATTTTGAGATAGGGTGGTTTTTAAATTACCAAAGTATATAAAGGATTTCATATGCATGGTTTGCATTGTTTTAAAAGGTGGGGTTAGTATATTGTTTTAAGTATATAAAACCTTGTTTTTGTCCACTCACACTCTTTCTGTTTTGCTCCCCCAGGCCTAAGTTGCTTCGTTACCGTTCGGCCGTGCGCTTCTCTTCTCGAGCTTCGTTTGAAGGGTAAGATTGTCGTCCTTGAACCCTAAACTTTGTATTCTGTTATTTCCATTCCGCTGACTCTTAGATTGCTCCGTATCACCCATTAGGGTTGAATTGAATGGCCGGAGGCCTGTTATATATTTGTGTATGCATGCTGGCATTTGGGGATTGTTATCTGTTGTGTTCTGACAGGTTGACTCTGCCCATTTCAGGGGAGACTCTGCCCATTTCTCGGCAGAAGTCTTGGCCCCTTTCACTTTTGTTTCGGGAAGAGGGTAACTGTTTAGTTTGTGGGCCTGACATGGGTTGATGTCGGGCAAACCAGCAGGGTTTGGCTCGGGTTCCGGGGCGAAATTCGAGTCGGGTCCTGTCAATATATACCATTTGGGGTAAAATGCCAGACCAATCTATCTGCACATCCGAACTTACTTAACGGCATTGCAAGAATAGCCTCTGCTTCTTCAGGATTAAACAACCTTTGCACCTTACCAATATCCCGCCTACGGGTCATGAGGTCAAGCAGCGACATCACCTTTTGGGCATTTCTTGGTGTTGGGAGAATACTCTAAAGCTATAAGATTTCGGCAATCATGGGTCATCGCGTATGACTACAACACTGCCATCTCCAATTCTCCATTTTAATCCCAATTTTAGCACCATCCTTCCCTGTAAAATATTTCTCTATCCCCAAGATGGGCTGCTCCCCAAATTGGCTTCCAGGAAGTTTCCTCTAGGAAAATGTTTTGCTTTTAAAATTTTGTGTAGCAATGAGTGTGGCTGGGTCAGCAGCCTCCATCCAATCTTTGCCAGCATAGCTCAATTAAAGCAGAAAAAGTTCTTGAACCCTAACCCCCCACAATCCTTTCTGTATGTGAGCTTTGACCATTTGGCCCAATGAATGCCCTTTCTTGTATCCTTACTTTCCCACCAAAAGTTAGAAAAAGCCCGCACCATATCATTGCACACTCCTTTTGACAATAAAAAGCATGACATGGTATAGTTTGGGAGGGCCGATTACACGCCATTAACAAAATCGCTTTTCCGGCCATGGATAAAAACCTTCTACCCAGCCAAGAATTCTGTTTTCCACCTTGTTTCTCACATCTTAAAACACACTTTTTTTTATCACCAAAGTTGGTCAAGGTGACAAGACCGGCCCCAAATTCTTCGGAACCTGGGACCGACCTTGTGGTATTTACGACATTAAACAAATGCCTACACATTACTAATTTAAATCTTTTCTTTTTCAAGCTAAACAAGATTAGGACTGCGACTTCACGAAATTTCGAAAGAGTCTTCCCTGTAAATAGACTAAAACCAAAACTTCAACCTGCAACAAAAGAGAATTTCCAACCAAACAGCAGCAAGCAACAGTTTCATAGTTAAAAACAAAACGTGTTGGGGGGGTTTACAAACTTTTGAAGCTTGGAAGACGAAAACCCTGTGAACACAGCTAAGGACACAAAAACCTTGTGAACACGGCTAAGGACACGAAACCCCGTGAACACGACTAAGAACACAGAAACCACTGTGAACACGTCTAAGAACACGTAAAACCCCGTGAACACGGCTAAGGACACAGAAACCCTATGAACACGGCTAAGGACACTAAACCCCGTGAACACGGCTAAGAACACGTAAACCGTGTGAACACGGCTAAGAACACGTAAACCCCGTGAACACGGCTAAGAACACAGAAACCTTGTGAACACGGCTAAGGCAAGGCACAACTTCTCCCCTAAAGAGAAGGGTTTGTCGAGTCAAGAAAGAGGAAATATCTCCATGGGAAATAGAAACATATCTTTTTCACTCCCCTCCCCCTTGAAGAGGAGGGGAAGAGAGCACGTAAATCGCAAGGAGAACGCAGTACAGGTCACAAGAAAACCTAGGCTCGATACCATGCTAAAATATGAATATGGTTTGAATACTTTAGGTTTTTTTTTATTCTTCTCCATAAGGAGGTATATATAGGAGTTTACATTAGGGCTTTACAAGGAAATAGATATAGTAATTAATTAGGATAGTATCTCCTAATTATACAATGATTTGTCAACTATCTAAAAATAAGGAAAGTAAATCCCTTAATTAATCAAGGAAATAAATCTCCTTGATTAATTATGCGACTCACTTTAACAGTCTCTCCCCAGCCCAAAAAGGACAACGAAGTCAACAAAGAGGACGCCAACGACACCAAGAAAAAATAGCCTGAGAAAACAGACAAAGAGGTGAGTGTATTGCGCATTGGTTCCTAACTTGAGCCTGTCTTGTTCTACGCACCTGCATCAATTTTTTAATTTTTTTTGTTTCAAAATTTAATCGCTTTTATTAATTAAACGGGTCATGGGTTTGTGTAGGCTCCGTTGACAGTTTTGACGCTGTTATGGTGTACCTTAAGGTCAATAATCGAAGGTGAGGTTATAAATTCCACCAATCGTTATGTGACGGCGTCGTTTCTATGATGATGAATTTGTTTTTAATTATTTGACGTGGGTAACGTGGACAGGGTGCTATTCGGTAGGAGCGCATACCTGCAAGTACGTGGTGAAATTGGTTTCGCGTTTGGGGGAGAAGATGGTTGAGGAAATTGAGCGTCATATTGTACGCAATGTGCGCAAAACTGTCCAAGAGAATATGGCTAAGGAAACTGTACGTCTTAAAAGCTACTTGCTCAAAATTGTCAATGAAGGCAGCAACGGGAACAACGGCAATGGCGGTGGCAATAGAGATGAGAAGAAAAAGGAGGAAGACGAGGGCAATGGTGGTGTCAAAATGCAGTATCTAGCGGGTCAGTCCGGCTTTAGACAATTTTCATGTAGAACGACATATCGTCATGGATATGGTTATCAAAATGGGGCACTCAAAACGGGGGAAAAAATGTTGCTACTGTTGCTGTGAGGTATTTGGCTTACTAGTGATCAAGGACTAAAATATCGATGGTTTTGGAAATCTTGATAGTCCAAAAACACGGAAATTTCGATGGAAATATCGGGATATTATTGATATCGATAAAAATTGAATAAAAACAATGGAAATTGTAAGAAAAACTTGGAAATTTTTATTGAAACTTTAGATGATGTTTATTTAGTCAATTACCTATTAGTTTATCAACAAAAAAAAATTGGAAGAAAATGCATTGCATTATGGGTTTAACTGATTTAAATTGATTATATAGCGAGCTGACACATACTGTGAGTGTAAAAATATATAGTAATTAATACAAGCAGATTAAACACACCATATAAACATCTATATATAATGATTTACTAAAATATTTTATACTTTATACATTGCATGGTAAGATACATGAGTGACTTAGTACCACATAGAGTTCCTATGAGGTTCAAAATTTTCACTATCTTCATCATCTCTATGTGTAGAGTAAGTGTATTGTGAATAGTAGTCATCAAATGATAAATCCCCAAAATAGTTTTGCATGTAATTATTAACATGCCATCCATATGGATCCGAGATTGGTTGACGTTGTCCATAAGCAAAATCATTTGAAGATTGAGTCTCGATTCTTTCCATGAGCTGCTCGATTCCATCCCAAAAGGAATGAGATATGAAGAGTAGGGAAAAGCTTGGTTATGAGTATAACCATAGTTGCTACTTCCCACTCCAACATAGTCCGAATCACCCTTTGCGTGTGTGTTGTGTGTTTTTTTCCCTTTCATGCACAAATCACGATATTTTCGATATTCTACCGATATTACATCGAAATTTTGACCAAATATTGCTAAAGTGTGATGGCAATTATCGACATCGAAATTTCTTCGATATTTTCGATATTTATACGATATGTGTACGGATATGTTCCGAAATATCCGTAATCCAAAACGGAAATATCATCGATATTTCGTCGATATTATCGATATTTCCGACTGTGCTAGTGATGTACAACCACTTGGCCAAGGACATCTCACTAATGTCACACGGCACATGTAATAACACGGTCCTAAATTAATATATAATTATTTAAGTATTCAAGGAAAACACATTTTTACTCCCGGGAATATTTTAATGGGTTTTAAAATTGACTTTTCGTTCGGGAAAGAATTTGGGGAAGTGAGCCACACCCAGTGGCGGATGTAGGAATGTTACCTCATGGGGTCATAGCATAAACTACCAATAATTTTTTAAGATGAAAAAAATATTGAGAATGAAACGATAGTACTTTCAAAAGTTTCACTCATAATTGGGTTGGGTTTTGCGAGGAGGTTTGAGGATTGGATGAGATGGATGGGGTTGGGGTTGTGGAGGCGAAGTGCCCAAGCGCCATTGAAGAACTTGGGTGAGGCTGAGGCTTGAGAGAGAGAGAGAGAGAGAGAGAGAGAGAGAGAGAGAGATTGAATTGAAAGTGGGCTGAATTGAAGTGAACAGACACCACAACTTTCTCTCTCGCAAACTTGAGAGAGTTTATGAGAAGAAAACCATCGCTTAAAATACCCGTATGGCCAACTCAAAAAATAAATATAAAAAGATGCCTGATTTGTGGACTAAATTACTACAACGCCATTCACGTGGCCAAAATTAATGACTGATTAGCGAAACATATTAGTTTGAAAAGGGATGGTGTTTATGTAAATTAGTGAAATAATAAGGATGGGAATTGGGAAAGTGGGGTGATAAATGACACGTGTCAGGAAGGTACAACGGAATGCGAGGCGGATTGGCCGCCAAAGGATTGCGAAGGAGACGACAGCGAATCACAACACACAAGGCATAGATTGTTGGTACGAAACGACAGCCCAAAACTATGTCGTTTTGGCCATATCACTTTAAAAAAAATTACCTTTGCCAAAACTATGTCGTTTTGGCAGGCAGATTTGTTTTAAAAAAAGAACCAGATGGCTTCTTCTTCTTCTCCAGACAATTTCTTCTTCTCCATAGGGTCACTCCCATGGCTGCCAAGGTCAAAAACCAGATCCTTCCACTACAATCCAGGAACGCCATGGGGTCATCTGACCCTATTGACCCCATGGTGGATCCGCCACTGGCCACACCGTCACGTCGGGCTTTTCGATACAAGTTCGTGGATATATTCTGCACTCACTTCCGATTTATAACGGAAAAGAAAAATATAATAAAGGAAAAAGAAAAAAAACGACTTGACTTTAATTCCCAACCCCGCGAACTCTCTCCCTCACCTCTCTTGTAACATCCCAACCCGAAAAAATAGGAAATAAGGAAAATTTAATGAGTTAAATAAATTAAGTTAATTAATTAATTGAAGTAAGAGAAGTTAAATAAATAGATGAAATAAAAATAAATTTATTTAAAAAGTAAATGAAGTAAAATTAAACGATTAATAAGTGGTTTTCAAAAAATTAAAAATTAAAAATTAAAAGGCTATTAGTTTCAAGGGGCGCGTGACCTCCCAGTTCGTCTCATTCGTCCCAAAACCCTCCTCCCTCTGCAAAATTTCGAACGGCGGCCGTCCGTGTAAGACCCGTGTCTTGGGAAGCAAGAACGGTGAACAATCCCACATCGCTCGAAGAGGGAAGGGTGATGTACCTTATATGTGTGGGCACGTCTCTATCTAGCAAGAGGCCTTTTGGGAGCTCACCGGCTTCGGATTTCTTAGGAACTCGAGTTAAGCGAGTTTGGGCTAGAGCAATTCCCGAATGGGTGACCCACTGGGAAGTTGCTCGTGAGTTCCCATAAACAAAACCGGGAGGGCGGGAGCCCAAAGCGGACAATATCTTGCTAGAGGAGTCGGGTCGTGACATAATGGTATCAGAGCATGACCCCGACCAGAAATGCGCCAAGGTGGACACTGGGCCCCAAGGTGGGTGGATTGTAATACCCGTGTCTTGGGAAGCAAGAACGGTGAACAATCCCACATCACTCGGGGAGGGAAGGGTGATGTGCCTTATATGTGTGGGCACGTCTCTATCTAGCAAGAGGCCTTTTGGGAGCTCACTGGCTTCGGATTTCTTAGGAACTCTGAAGTTAAGCGAGTTTGGGCTAGAGCAATTCCGAATTGGTGACCCACTGGGAAGTTGCTCGTGAGTTCCCGATTCCACCCCGTAACTCGTGTCGGACCCTGTTGACATGCCCAACATCAACCCATGTCGGGCCCACAAACTATACTAGTTCCCTCTTCTCGAAGTTTAAGTGAAAGGGGCCCAGACTTCTGCCAAAAAACGGGCAGAGTCTCCCCTAAAACAAGGACTATCCCAAAATTAAAACCTACTCAAACAAGCAGCAGTAATAATTATCTCAACTACCAAAGCATGCTACGGATAAACTACACAGGCCCTCGGCCAACAAATTTAACCCTAACAGTAATACAGAGCAATTTAAGAGTTTAAGAATTCAACAAATGAATAGAATAATGAATACAAGTTTAGGGTTCAAGGACGACAGATCCTACCCTTCACCAAAGCTCGAGAAGAGGAGCGCACGGCCAAACGGTGTCGACGCAACAACTACGGTCTGGGGGGCGTAAAACAGAAAGAGTGTGAGTGGACAAAAACAAGATTTTACATACTTAAATAAAGTACTAATCCCACCGTTTAAAACAATGCGAACCATGCATATGAAAACGTTTATATATTTGATTGACTTGAAAATCGTACCACCTCAAAGTACGTGAGAGCAATCCAGCTCAAAACCTTTTTCCGAACAAAACACCCTTTTACTTTTCCCGAGACATAACCTCTCAAATCAAACCATGCAGGTTTATAAAATATAAACAAAAGGACTTGTTAACGTAAAAGCATAAAGATGGAATAAAATTCACATAAGGTAAAACAAACCTTAAAATGCCGACTAACTCGTTCACGTCAAGAAAACCAAACTTGACAACAATATAGAAATCAATTGTAGTTCAAATCATATATATAAATATAGATCAAATCAGGATTTATAATCCAATAAGTAAAACCTATCAAGTATTGAAATCTAATCAAGCATCGCAACCAAAACAGTAAACAGCTTCCCAAACTTCCCCACTCTCGTAATCACGTGCTCATAAGCACGACAAGCGAGGACGATCCTCACTAAAAGAAATATGAATATGAAGGTACTAACTCACGCGTATAGGTATAATATAATCTCAACACCAACACAAGTACCAGGGAAAACAATCCAACAGGGGATCATTTGATGGACACCGTGACAGCCTCATCAAGACACCGTGCCTGTGGTTGAGCCGTCCAAAGTGGGACTAAACTCACAGGACTATATGGTAAAAACTTACCAACCATAACTCCGAAATCTGTCCTACGCGCGCAGACTACCCAATCAAGGGTCTACAGCTACACACCGTTAAGGTATGCACCAGATCGAACCATACCAAAATCAGGTAATCATATCATATCAATCGCCATGCGATCATTAGTATCGAATAGGGGAGGTACAATACAAGGTGCTAACAGCACTCAAATCAATCACCACGCGATAACGGTATATATACATATATATATATATATACACAACCAATCACTATGTACCCAACCCAAAACACCAACATCAGACGCAAGAGTCCAAAACCCAATGACTAACATATATATATCCAAAGTAGTCATAAGCATTGAAATCATAGATTCATATTAAAACCATAATCAAGTATACATTCAATCAACATCAAAACGTATTAAAGTCTCAAGTAAAGAAACGTCAAATGGTATGAGAAACCCAATATATAAATATATCAAAATAGTTACATAAGGGACCTCACGTCCCGACACAGGCATTCCAACCCAAAGGTATATAATTAAAGTATAAAGAACTCGTTTGTAAACACATACCATTAAACCAAACGTATAATCCAAAATATACATATGTATATATATATATATACATAAAACATAATGATCCTTTAAAATACAATAACTCAAGCCCAATCCCATATACATATCTATATATAAAAATATATATATATATATGTATATATATATACGTATAATCAATTCCCATTATTCCTATACATATATATAATCAAAGTATAAGTAATTATACTTCATAAGGTTTAAACACCAAAACAAAATACGCAATCAAACGGACTACACGAACGTCCAAATATTCAATTATATAATTAAAATATAATATGACAACCCTTTTAAATATAATATCCCAGGAAGATCCATAAATTCTCATTTATGTATAATAATCCATTAAATCTATATTTTATAAAGTTGGTCCCATTAATCCGACATAATCCTTCCAAGTTGATCTATATGTATATATATACATATATATATAATCAAAGTATAAGTAATTATAATTCATAAGGTTTAAACATCAAAACCGAATACGTAATCAACCAGACTATACTAACGTCCAAATCTTACCGCCCAAATACTCAATTTAAAGTATAGGTATAAGTTTCCCAAAAAGATATAAAGTATAAATTCCAAAGGCTTAAAGTATAACCCACGACATTCGTAACGATAAAATATTAAAGTCTGAAACCCAACAAAACCATAAGCTCAATTATTAAATATAAACCCAAGGAAAATCCATCAAATTCCCACCGTACCCAAATCCGTACGTAAATACTACCGGACGCTTGACTCGTCCCCAAAATCAATACTTAAAGATAAGCATAATAATAAAATATAGCCAACAGGGCCCCACAAACAAACCGGCAACCCAAATCAAGTATAAAACTCAAATATCAATTCAATCATAATAAATCCATCAAAGGCCAAATCAAGATTTAAAACAATATTTAAATCTCATTTATATGCATCGCATTCGATTCCTTAAAATCATGCTTGTTACAAAACAAAGTCCACTCACAAATAGTCTCACGCTGCCTGACCCGGATAGGGTCCCGCCTGATGATCATGAGAAGCTTGAGAACCTAATCAAGAATACGAGGATTAAGATTAACAACCGGACCGAAGCGATAACCTTAAAAGTCAACCCTAACCAATCCCGACTCAAGTGTACCAAAACGTCGTACGAAGAATTCTAAGGTCAACGACGTTTGTTAGGAGACGAAACGACCTCGGGAGACGCTCGGTCAACCCTGGTCAAACTTGGTCAAACTTACCCGAATAGGTCAAACTGGGCCCGTGGGTCCCATGATTTCCAAACTTACATCCGAAGGTTCCTACAGGTTCACTACGGCTTAAAGAACACATCCAGAAAGTTTGGTCACGATCGGACGGTCGGATTGCTCACGGTCGCACGATCGGACGATTACGGTTTAATTCTAACTTCAAGTCATTGATCCGGAGTATCCGGGACTCCGAATCACGATCCGTCAAATCCTATACGATCCTAAAAATACAGGGAACAACATACTAAGAATTGGGACCGATCGGACGGCCCGAACACATCGAACCCAGATCTGACCCCGCCTATACTAAACCAAGGGCTATCCTTCCACCAGCCTATACTAATCGATGAGTGGAACAACTTATTCAACTACGATAACTTGCATAGACGTCGGCAAGTGGCCGGAAATTGAATCTCAATACCGGCCAAACTTTGGCACACAGATCTGACCCCCTACGCTACAAATTGATGGAAACCAACCAAACAGACAGTTAGGGCTCGAAGAGTAGATAAATTTCCATACCTTACTCGTCGAATTCCGTCGCCGGAGGAGGGAGAACGAACGCTCGTAAGTTTTACGTAAAACCGGCGACATTTCTGAGTTTTTCGGCCAGGACAGGCGGCGGCTCCGGCTGGGATTGGTCGGGATTGGAAGAGGAGACGACACGGTCGTTTTGGTACCGGTCCCGCCGGATTTGGTGGCCGGATGTGGCGGTGGTGGCTCAAAAAGCCACCGGATGAATAGTAACAGCAAAGGGGGAGGGGGTTGCTGCGCACGGGAGAGAAGCCAGGGAGAGAGAAACTGAGAGGGAGAGGGAGAAGAAGGGCTGAGTTCACGGGGGGTACTGTAGCGGCTACAGTGCCGCACAGTGAAATCTGAAAAAAATCCTCTTTTTATTTTTATTTTATTTGTATTCGCTTCTCGATCGTTACAACACGGAATTCGGTGTACCGCATATTCACGAACTCGTATCGACGAGCCGGACGCAACGGCGCAACCCATTTCTCCAAATTCCTTATGGAATTTTTAAAGCGCCTAAAATACCCTTAATTCCAGTGGCAAAACTATAATTTTGCCAAAATAATTAAATTCAATTAATTCAATTAAATTGGGTCAGGGATATCACACATGACCTCCAAACTTAGATCCGAAAGTTCCTACCGGTTCAACACGGCCTAGACAACGTGTCCTGAAAGTTTGGTCTCGATCGGACGGTCGGATCGCTCACGATCACACGATCGGACGGTTAAGATTTAATTCAAACTTTAAATCATTGATCCGGAGTATCCGAGACTCCGAATCACGATCCTTCAAAACCTATATGTTCCTAGAAATACGAGGAACAACATACGTGAATTCGGATTCGATCCAACGGTCGAACCCATCGAACCCACGAAACGCGCAATAGGCGTACGTTGGTTCGATCGTCAAACGACGTCCGAATTAGAATCCGCGCACGTACATGTTCGTAGCGACACGAGGATCGTTTAGGAACACAGAACTGCCACCACACCACCACCACGCGCCGCCACACGCGCCACACAAAACAATGTTGGGTGTGGTGAGCAATTCTGGCCGACGACAAAACATCGGATTGGACGACAAACCTTATACCAAATGAATCTAGGGGCGGAGGGGAGTTCAGATTTGCCCAAACCCGGCCAAGACGGCAAACGGCCCAAACGCCGCCTCAAACTCCGGCCAAAAATTGACTTTCAGATCTGATCACCAAACGGCTCCAACGCTCGAAACCCACCCAAAAAACATCAAGAGCTCAATGAATAGGTTCAGAAACATACCTGGATCGACAGAGGAACTCGCCAGAACACCAAGAAAAATGCCGACCAAAAACCGGCTCGAACCAGTCGCTTCAGTTGCCGGAATCCGAGGTCTCCGGCCGGGATCCAGGGTGCGGCGTGACCGGCTCGTCACGCTGGTTCGATTAAGACCGGTGCCGGCCCTTGCCGTGGCCGGAGCAGTCCAAATCGAAGAGAGAGAGAGTCGGCTTCGCACGGAGGAGAGAGAGAAGACGCGCGCGAAGAGAGAGAAAGCAGATACTCGCTTTCTGATTGGTCCAAGCGATATTTATAATATTTTATTTGATTTTGGAAATTACCATTATGTCCTTTTTCTCGTTTCGACGTGCCGGACGCAATGGCGCAACTTGTTTCGCCAAACTCCGTCCCGAAAATAAAGTGGACCAAAATGCCCCTTTAATTATTAAATTCCAATTTAATTCCATTAATTCGTATTTAATTCATTTTAATTCCCTTTTAATTTCTCAATTTAATTAACTCAATTATTTATTTTATTTTCTTGTATTTTTAGGCCAGGTTCCGACTCAAAAACCCTCTGAGGCAATTTCTGTTGGATTTTGCGTCGATCCAGGTTATTTTCGACCCTTTACCTTGTTATACTTCGTGTTTTAGGGTGTGGGTTTGATTAACTTGGAGTTTTAGAAGAGATTAAAAACCTAGGGTTTCTGTGATCGGAATCCACCGATTCCGGTCGGTTCTTGGCCAGTTTTCACTGCCAAAATCCTCCCCTCCACACGCTGATCACATAGGTATAGGTCTCCCCTCCACACGTTGCCGAAAAATTCCCTCAAGCCACCCAACCTGTCGACACGTGTGGCGGTGCGTGGGCAGGGTGGTGGCGGTCCAATTTCATCCTAAAATACTCCCCGTAGCCTCCCGAGCATGATGGTATGCTCGAACGAATATTTGGAAATCGTTTGAATGTAAAACCAGTTTTCACCGGTTAAGGTTAAATAAGGTTCGATAGGTTCGAACCGTTGGATCGTTCCGAAACTTCTAGGACATGTTAATTGGATTTTTAGAAGCCTATAGAAACTTGTGGATCATTAATCGGAGGTCGGGAGCCTCACAAATGACAGGATCGAACCAAGTTAAGAATTTAACCGTAAAATTTATTCCGGACTTTTCCGACAATTCTAATTGTTAGAATTGAGTAATTTGGCCCAAGGAACACTTTTGGGTATTGCTTGAACACTTTTATTAAATTATCGTGTCGGGATTTTAGTTAATAAATTGTTTTTAAATTTGCAAATAGGTGCCCAAGCTTCGGCAAATTTGCAGGAAGGACCCTCGAAGGGTCAGGCTATCTTGGACGCTCAGTGAGTGGACGTTTGTTTTATAAATGATTTTTATGAAATATTGCATGAATGAGTTGATTACGGGTTTTAATGATTTTTCATGCTAAGATAGTTTTTATAAATAATGAGTTATTAAATGTTCATGGACGATTTCAGTTTGATTTTACTTCCAAGCTTTTGGTTGGATTTGAATTGATCTTAAATACTTATGCGTGTTGATAAATGTGATTAGTTTGGAAAGTTTAAGAATGGTTTGAGATTGGTTGGAGAATGATTCGAGATTGGTTTGAGAATTATTTGGAATCTGAATTTGATAAAGATTAGAAAAATGGTTTTATGGATATGTTTAGAAAATGATTTTAAAACCACCATAGGTACCGTAGTTGTTACCTTCAGATTATATTGTTGCCTTCGAGATATGTTATGATGTCTACGGACGTCACAGTGGTTTTCTTATCTTGGAATGTATTTGGACAGTTTGTTGCCTTCGAATAAGTCTACGCGCGTATGACTATTGGCCCCCTGAGTTTCGGGGACATTCGAACCGTGCGGTGCTAGGATTTGCGTTTCAGGCTGACTTTGTGTTCCCTGATTCTGCTAGGATTTGCGTCTCGGGCCGATCACCCGATTCTGCTAGGGGAATTTACAGGAAATTATGGACTTGATGGTTTATAAATGGAATTGACATAAAAGTTGCATGGAATTGACGGATATTCATTGGGTACACCTAGGTGGAAAGTTTTTATTGTTTTCTGAAGCTTTCTAATAAATTGGAAGTTTTAATTGATTGCATGAGTTATTTTATATATAAATACGAATGCTTGTTTTCAGTACGAATATAGAATAATTATTGAATGGTTTTCAAATTGTTTTTAAACAGCGGGGTTAGTACGTTCTTATAATATTATTAATAACTTTTCTTTTTGTCCACTCACGCTTTTATTGTTTTGCGCCCCCACGCTGTAAATGAGTACCTGACCACTACTTCAGGGCATTCTACCTTCCGCTACTCTTCAAGCTTCCTTATGTAGGATTTCCTTTTAAAGTTAAAATTTCTAGTTGTAAACTAAATTTGTTAAATTGGCTCTGATATTGCCCTAATTGTTTGTAAGGCTTGAGGCCAGTTAGAATTACTTTTGGAGGTGTGTGAATTTAACTTATGCATGTTGAAAGCTTGGGAATTAAAATTCTATTTGTTATAGGTGTAAAATTTGGGGAAAAGAGCAGTTTTCAGGGGAAATTCTGTCGGTTTTCCGCCTGCAGTTCAACCCTTAAGGGGTTTCATTTTAAGTTAGGGTAAGGGCATTTTGGTATTTTGTGCCGGGCACCTGCCAGGTGTCAGACACGCACAAGGTCTGACACGAATTCCAAAGTGAAATTTGGGTCAGGTCCTGTCAGCACACACATCATTTACTCTACATTTGAATAGGGTCAAAAATATAATAATTTAATTTAATCTTATTTTCTATATAGTTTTATTGTTGTTGGATATTCAAGCATTGTGTTGTGTGATCCCAATTTTCAATCCTATGCGACATGGTCCCACAGATTTTTTGGACATGACGAAGCCTAGGGGTGGGCACGGTTCGATCTGGTTTTTACATCAAATTAGAACTGAAACCGACTTATTTAACCGTTTCGGTTCGGTCCGATTTTAGGGAATTTTTTTTAATCCGGCCGGTTCGGTTTGTACCGGTTCCGGCCCGGTTTTCGATTTTTCCGGTTTGGAACCGGATTATTATTATTATTATTCAAAATATTATTTTTATACAAATTCCAACTAAAATTTTATTTTTTGGGCTTGAAAATTAATAAATAATTCAATTTTATGCAAAGATAGATATTGTGCCTAAAAAAGAGTGATGTTTAGAAGTTGGACTTGAGAAAATATTAGTTATGAGATGAAAAATATAGCATTGGATTTAAATAATTTTGTAAAAAAATTGAAATAATACACAACCGGTTCGGTTCGGTCCAGTCCGTTTTGATAAGGTGTGAATTCGGAACCGAAATTCGTTGGAACCGGTCCAGTCCGGTTCGGTTCCGGTTTGTTGACTTTTTTAGTCAACCGGTTTTTTTCGATTCGGCTTGGTTCGGTAATCTGGTTCGGCGATTTTTATGCCCACCCCTAATGGAGCCAATTAATTATTTTTAGGAGAGGAATTACAATTTTTTTGTTAGGCCATTTCCGGCCATGGCCATAAACCATATGTAGCCCTCAAAATATGCAAAATTCATCTTCAATCATGCGCCAAAAAAAATTTGGCCAAATTTTGAGGGTTACATTTAGTCCTTTAGCCATCCTCTCAAGTCACTTGTAGACCGAGTCAAATTTTGAGGGCTACATTTAGTCTTTTAACCTTTTAAATGTATTTAAATTCTCTACTTATTCACAACTTTTCCCTCTCTTTTTTTTTTGTCATATGTTTTCCACTCATTTCATTCAACCATTTCCTACAATTTTATTCTCTTTACTTATTTTGTTATTCACATGTATTGTAGTGGAATGTATGAGTGGTTTACCATAGCTTTTCTCAAAAAAAATAAAATGGAGAGTCCTAAAATTTAGCCCCACATGGGTGGAGATGAAAAAATTTAGCCCTACACTATTCTTTAAAAAATTAATATTTTGGAAGGCTAAAATTATAGCCCTAGACTACATTTAACCATATGGCTGGAGATTACAATTTTTAGATGAGTAATCCTCTTAGGCCATCTCCAACAGTGGAGGACTAAATGTAGCCCACCCATAAAATTTAGCTCACTATTTATAGTTTTTTAAAGAATAGTGTTGGACTATATTTTTACTGTCTCCAACGATTGCATGGATAAATCATAGACCCCTCAATATTTTTGTAACATCCAAAATCAAATATATAATAAATAAATTAATAAATATTGGAATTAAAATTGTATTTAATAAACAAATGGTAAAATAATCACTTTTTAATCCGGAAGGAATTTGGGGAATGGAGTGGCACCGTTGTGTCTGGTTCGTCGATACGAGTTCGTAAACATGCGGCACGCTCAATTCCGACTTGTAACGAGCCCGAAAACCTCTGAAAACTAAAAGGAGATAATGGTAATTTTAAAAATTGTTTTAAACACTTAGAAACCACCCAGTTCATATCGTGCGCGACTCTAGCCCCCACCCCACTTTCACGCCATCGATCCAGCCAATACTTTCGAAGGCAACCACACGATTCCGGCCACTTTTTCCGTTGACCAAGGTACGAATCTTCATCCCCTCTGTGTCCACTTGATGTTTTGGTATGTAGTTTCGACCGATTTGGTGTTTTGGAAGCTCAATTAGAAACCTAGGTTTTGTCCAACTTCGAGTGAGTTTTTCGGCCACTTCCCGGCCAAATTGGAGGTCGGGCTAGTTGAATAAGTTGTTCCCCAAGCTGATCTTGTCATTTTGGCATAGGTATTGCCGGGTGTTTCGAGAAATTTCCATCGCCGGAAATTTCTCAAGACACCCAAATCTGCTCGGCTTGTGGGCCCATGTGTGGTGGCCCAATCCGCCCTAAAATGTTCCCCGTGTCGTCCCGAGCTCGACGTTGTGCTCGGATTTCAATTTGGTTATCGTTTGACAGTCGAACGGATTTACGCCTATTAGGCATTATTCGGGGTTCGATATGTTTGGACGATGTGCTCCAATTCCAATTATGAGAAGTTTGACCGCTGGTTGACCCTGAGTCTTCCGAGGTCGTTTCACCCATCGGAAAGCATTGTTTGACTTTAGAAACTCTTCGGTTTTGAGGTGTCGGAGTCGCATCATGGTTTGTACCCTCCCTGGTTCTTTCCATGAGCCGCTCGATTCCATCCCAAAAGGAATGGGATATGAAGAGTAGGGAAAGGCTTGGTTATGAGTATAACTATAGTTACTACTTCCCACTCCAGCATTGGTAGAACCTCCCATGTCAACATTGTCACTCTTTTTGGATTATGTTATGAGAGGGACAAAGAGTTTTGATTTATGAATTCATGCCCAATGGATCTCTAGATAAGTTCATACATAAGCAAGGATCCGAAGCAAATTGTCGCTTGGAATGGAAAACATTATCTGCAATTGCTGTTGGCTACTTACATCGTGGATGTAACACTAGAATTCTGCATTTTGACATCAAGCCATAGAACATTCTTTTGGATAAAGATTTTTGCCCGAAAATTGCTTATTTCAGGCTTGCCAAACTATGCAAAATGAAGGAGAGTATTGTATCCATGATGGGGACAAGAGGAACTATAGGGTACATTGCACTAGAAGTGTTTAGCCAAATCCTTCTGATCGGCCATCACTGAGCAAAGTAGTAGATATGTTGGAAGGACCCCTTCATACACTGCAAATTGCACCCAAGCCTTTCTTGTTTTCTCCTACAATTGCTGCACAAGACTCTATGATCACATCCCAACCATGTGAAATAGATACTTAGGCAATTTTGTTTCATGAGCAGATCTCTGGTAATTAGGAAATTCTAGCCGAATTATTGTAACATAGTTAGTTTCGTTATCCGAAAACTTTACTGGGAATGAATGAAAACTGTTTACATTAATTCTCCCCCCACTGCATTCATATACACCATACTCTGTTTCTCTGTCTCTTGGCTTGGGTTGTTCGACTTAATTAACATTGCAAATACAGCCACCAAATTATGGTAAGTGAACAAACAAATTGCAAGATACTGGAATTTCTTATCTTATAACTTCTTCAAGTGAGTACTTGATTGCTCAAGTATTCTTGCTGTACAAATCATAGGTTATTCTCATCTGGACTAATAACGAAGGATAGAATCATACAATTTGTGGAATGGGATGAAAGTGGTGGTGGGGCAGCACGTGGGGCTGGGAAGTGAACTCTCAGGGTCATGCAGAACCAAGTAAATTTTGGAACCTGTTGAATGCCACTGATGAACAAGGTGGATGACAGGTAATGAAAGCCATTTTTCTTTAATTGTGTTTTTTTATATAATTATTTTTAGTTATAACGATTTGACAGAAACTTCCTTACCCTTTACAGAAATCTTAAAATGTAGATGGTGAATTACACAATACCTTATAAAGTTGATGTGGTTAAAATTAAAAATTAAATATTTAAGTGATAATGATGCACATGTCTAAAAATGAAGGCATGCAACAGAGAAATATAGAATGAGGCAATGAGTCCTTTTCTCAAAACAGATTAAGACCCAAAAAATGAAGGTAACCAGAACTCACGTTCTCTTTGCAAAACAGATTAAGACCTAAAAAAATCATCAAAATTAAATCCTAACATCCCAAAAGAAAATGTGTCCTTTTCTTAAATTGATTTGATGAATGAGGCAATGAGTTGATTGAAATATGGGTTTCATGTGGAGCCACAGAGAAATATGGAATATATGGGCTATTGGAAGGATTTAAAAACACTTCACCAAAAAAAAATATTTTAAAAACAACATATTTGCTGGCATATATTGGCTCTTAGTAAGCGTTTTTTTAAAAGGAAGGAAGCATGCCTGATTCTTTTAGTTATTTAATTTTTATGAGGACTTTTATTTTTAGGGAAATAGCTCAAAATACCACCCTTCCCCTAAAATTTTAAAACTATCACCTATAAATACATATTTATTATCCACTGATTGTACCAATATCACTTTTTCAGAAATTTTGATCTCACTCAGCTCTCTTGGCTCCGTCTCACTCTCTCTTCACTCTGTCTCTCTGTCGCTCAACTCTCACTCTGTCTTCGCTCAGCTCTCACCCTCTCTTCACTCTTTCTCAATCTCTCTTGCACAGCACTCTCTTTCTCGTGTAGCTCTCTCTCTCTCTCTCTCTCTCTCTCTCGACGCAGTTGGTCTTCCTCCTCGGCGGTGCCTGTTCATCGAAGCTTAACTCCACCGGTCACATCCAAAAGGTACTGTTCATCGTCATTTTCTTTGGGTTTAGGGGTTTGTTTGAAGTTGGTTTAGGGTGTATGGTTTCTATGAAATTGGTTTAGGGTTTAGGAGTTTCTCCGAAATTGGTTTAGGGGTTTCTCCGAAATTGTCTCGATTCTCGATGATTCCTTGTCTAGTTTGTAGAATTTGTGCGATGTTTATGGGAATCTTGAGCTACCATATCTGTATTTTCTGAACTTTATTGTTAGTCTGACTCTGCATTTAGTAACTTAATGCTAACGGAATAAATTTGCAGCTTATTGGCGAGATATATGGTCTGGGCTTTAGATTACCCTAATTTATTGTTGTTTATTGTGATTGTGATTTGAGCTAAGGATTGGGTGATGGGTTTTTGTTTTGGGTCATTTGATATGGTTTTGAGATTGGTTTCATATCTATGATTTTGGTTAGTGTTAAAGTAAATAAATGGGTCTTTCATTCGCGCGGTTTTTGTGGAGGTACACCATTGTATCATGCTTATATTCTCTTGTGATGATATGGTTCTATAATGTATTTGTTTGGGCAGGCTGGTTTGATGAGTGCATGAGCTGTGCTGAAAAGTGGGAAAAAAAAACTTAAAATGCAAAGCAATAGGCTCCTTAAATACACAATTTTGCAGAGCAAAATGTGCTTTTAGATATAAAAAATGTTCGTTTGAATACAATTGTGGGGTAATAGGCTCTTTGAATACAATGATATAATAATAGGCTCTTGATAAGTGCTGAGTTTGTTTTGGTTATTATTTTTTTCAAAATATGTGAGCTCAATTATGAATTTGAATGCAATATTTTTGAACAATTGATTTATAATAGAAAAACGACATGCATACATTACGAACAGACTACTCTTTGATCATAGGATATTGGTATTTGTAGCAGCAAGTTATTAGTATTTGTGTCCAAGAAGACCCCATTGTGAGCACACCTTTGACAGAGTGGTTATAGAGATAAGAGGTGCTAAGAAATTAGATATTCTGATTTGTTCAATTACATTGCACCTATCTTATTATAGTTCTGACTAACCTCAATGGCTTCTTGAGCAGTTGTAATCGATATAAGAGTTATAACCAGCACTATTTATTTGGATACGACAATTTCTAACTAGCTTTGAGCCGTTGAATTAGTAGGTGAGTTGTAAATAGCTGGGGTTTAGTTTATGCTCTGTATTTGTTGTTTATTTGTCGCTTAATATCCTATAATAGGCAGTTGATAAGTGCTGATTGTTGATTGCTTGTTATTGTCTACATTGCAATGGACTGAAATTATTTTTATAATATTGGCGTGCAGGGAAATATGGTGTCTCCAATTAAGTTGATGATTGCAGAGCAAGAAAAGTTTCGCGGAAAAGCATTGTCCCTTTCCCATACAAAGACCGCAATCGCACGATAAAGGAGAAATTCAGTCCGCAATAGCTACGAAGGTTTGAAGAGAGTTGTTTTGGTCATCTCCTACCGATTGAGGACACGAAGTGGACTTCGCCAATTGTCCACAGCTTGTTGCTAAGGAAGGCTGATCCGAAGACAGTTTCCCAAGTGAACGGGATAAAATTCATCGTGGGCAATAAGGTGATCCAATTCACGGCGCAGCAATTTTGCGTCATCACAGGGCTAAGGTTTGGAAACCTTCCCTTCATTCCGATTGCCACCAATGAGAACTGCTCATTGAAAAGGAAGTACTTTGGCAACGATAAAACTGTCAACCTTTTGGAATTAGAAAAAGCCTTCCTCGACTGTGGTGATGAGGACGATGTATTGAAGCTAGGATTTGTATACTTTGTTGTTTTTGTGCTGTTGGGAAGTGAACAACATGTCCACATTACCATGCGGTATTTGAAGTTGGCGGAAGACCTTGAAGAGTTTGTGAAGTATCCATGGGGTGCTGTGTCTTATGCCAAGACAAATGCGTCACTTCTGAGGGCACTTTGTGCAGATTATCAGAGAGTGAAAGTGCCCAAAAAAAGCTGCGAAAACAAAAATATTTGAAAAGAAAGCAAAGACAATGGCAACTGGTAGAGCAAGAGAGTACCACATCAAAGGTTTTGCCTTTCCATTCATGTTTAAGTTAAATTTCATTTGTTTACAGTGAGTGACGTTTTCTTGCTCAAACCAGATTTGGGATTATGAGGTCTTTCCAGCATTGGCTGCACTGCATTTGGTGATGCACGAAGATAATGCCTACAACCCCCGTATACTTCATTGGAGGAGCAATACTTCGGGTCGTTTTCATGAGCTAATGAGCCAAGTATTCGAGAACCGTGAGGTTAGTTATGTTTTTAATGATAATGTTTGGCATATGAAAATATAGGGAACTTCTCCATTGCGAAGTTAGAATACGCGGAGTGGTTACGGATTTCTGTTTGTGACCGTGGGATGATTTCAACGCTTCAGATTGGATATCTTTTTTTTTTCCTTCTTTCTTCCTCTCCCCGATTTCAATCTTCTCTCTCTCCTCTTTCGTTTTTTTATTTCCTTTCCTTCTCTCTCTTTTTTCTTCTTCGTTCTCTCCGCCACGGTCAAAAACAGAAATACGTAACCACTCCGCATTTTCTGACTTCGCAATGGAGAAGTTCCTTGAAAATATAATAAGTTGACTCATATGTATATTGTCTGTGTAACTTGCAGGTTGATGTGTAACTTCTCCGGCCAACTGTAATTGACAAGCAGCAGCCCTATTGGACTTGGGGTGACAATGTTGACGACACAAAAGAAATTGTTGAGTTGTTTGGCGATGACGCCGAACACAAAACCAACACTTGTGCCTCTGTAGAAGAAAAAGATGATGACATTGACGAAACTGCTACCCTTCTGTCGTCTTCCAAGGCAAGCATTACATTTTTTCCAATATATACGTCATAATACAATAGGAAAACAGTTGCTGTTTTTGGGATATATTTTGGAAATATTGTAACACTTGCATTATAACTGAATGCGGGGTAAAGTCATGTCCACTGAGTTACGCAGTTTGAAGCGTGACTTTCAAAGGACAAAGGATGAATTGGCCAATGTAGCCAGTTCAAATCGAGCGCTTCGCAACAGAGTGCATTAGTTGGAAGAAATGGTACAGAAGGAGTCATTGAAACTTGAAAGAGAGTTTGCAAAAAATAAAAAGTGTGTGGAGGATTTCGGCAACACCCTCGCTTCAATGGAACACTATTTTAAGCTGGAGATAGAGCAACTGAAAAAATGAAATGGTGGGTTGAATGAAGGTGGGGAAGGACATGAGGACCTCGGTAGTCCTCATATGAATGAAGGAGGCGACAATGACTTGTCGCCATTACATGACTATGTTAGTCCGCCTATAGAACCGGCAGCAATGGAAACACAAGTCCCCGGTGATGGAGCTGAACCCTCCGCAGCCAAGGTAGTCCAAGAGGCAGAAATGGCCGCTTCAGTTCCTGACATACGAGTGGGTGAAGTAGCTGAGCAGGCAGAATCCGAGAAGCTGCCTACCCCGAAAGATGTGGCCGGGTGTGACGAAATCTACCATAGACTGTTGTTTTTGTTAGAAGATTGGAAAATAACTGACAGTATGCCATCGAGAGGTCTGATGAATCCTCCAAGCATACCCAAAGTTAGAATGGCTGGTGATGAAGAAGGTAGTGCGAGTGTTGAAAAACAAGAAGTGGAAGGTAAAAAGTGCAGAAACAAGCGCCCGGCCCAGACACTGTTGAGTCCATTTACTGATCCTTTGAGGAAGAAGAGGACAATAAGTGTGTGGGATGTGGCTGCAACCCCGCCATGTTTTGATCCATCAAAACCCCTGCCCATTGAAGATGTGAAGGCAGTAATAGAGTTTTGCACTGCATGGAAAAATGATATCAGGTTAGGATTCTTTACCTTCGAAATCCAATCTTCATGTTATTCTAGTATGTAGTCATATAGCAATGAGAAAATGTAGAGTTTGCTTTAATATACATGTGTGTATTTGTCATGAACAAAGTCAGAATTATGAGATGAGTACAAAATATACCGTTGCAAGTTTACCTATTGTAGTGCGGAAGTGCAACTGGAAGCATGTCCAGTGGGCGCTGATCTTTTCTACAAACTGATCGATGATAAGGAATGGATTAGTTCAAGGGTAAGAATACACAAAGCTCTACTTTATTACGATATTTCAATTGTTTTCTCACCTTTATTAAGTGTACATTTGTATGCAATTGTGCTCATATTATATACGTCAACTTACAGCACCTTGACATGGCAACCTTTCTTATCCGGAAAAGGCAACTCTCTCATCCGTTGGTATTTGGAACTCACTGGACAACGGCAGATTATTCGTTGCAGGTAAACATGTTACCATGTTACATTCACTGCTTCAGTTGCATCCGGTTGTCATTCTGTAATATGCCTTAATTTCAATGTGTGCAACAATTTCTAACTAAGCCCGTCAAAAGACCTGCCAAGACACGAGGATCGAAGAAGGCAGCTGCTTCAAACACTGTTGACCTTCCACCCAGCAACCTGAACAATATACATCACTATGTGCGCAGTACGTGGCAACACGGGTATGGGCAAGCTTGGACAAAAGTCCAGAAGGTCTACTTTCCATATAATCTTCAAGGAAACACTGGGTTGCAATTGAAATTGACTTCGTCAAACATACTGCAACTGTGTATGACTCCTACATTGATTTTACCTCAAAATCGAAGCTGGTTAAATTTCTGCACCCTATTAGCGATACGCTGGCACGGGTACTATACGAGATGCACTTTTATGAGGATTTTGAGGTTGAAGAGGTTAGGCAAAAGGGGAGGAACATGTCGACGTTTACGCCATTTGCAGTTTGCAGCATTGCAGATGTGCCACAACAACGGGATGGGTAAGCTTTGTGAATTTATTGCAGTTTATTGATATTTTACATAACTGCAGTTCTAATTTCCGAACTTATTGGCTCGACAATACCTCTTGCGGAATCATGACCGTCAAATTCATTGAGCATCTCAGTGCTGGCATTTCGTTGGACAAAGTTGACCCTTCGAAGATCAAATATTACTGACTGAAGCTTGCAGTAGAGGGTTTAATGGGGGAGGCATATATATGAGGTAAATGTCATCCGAATATGTCTGTGAATTGAGTTCAGTCTGGACTTATGACATGGGAATTCACTGTGCTCCTCATTTATGTCAGGAAGTCCTTCATATGAAGATGTAGACATAGAAGCTTGCTGGAGGTGCTTTATATGGTAATCCAGCCATTTTGATAGAGCTAGTGGGTTTAGTTATTATGAGTAGCGAGGTGAAATCATTTCCCGGGTCTTCGGCCCTGTTGTACATTGTTTTGTGTAATATTGTACAGTCTATAAGCGGTGGTTAATTGCCTTACATGGCACATTAACCTGTTTCCATTTTGAAGTTGATTTAGGTATATTTCATTTCCTACACTGGGAATCTGTTAGTGGACTTAGTGAAACATACAGCTTTGTTAAGATTTCTCAAATTAGCTTTGACTTTGTTACTTTGAAACAATTTCTGCAGCAATTACACAATTTCTGCTTAGTATTCTGTTGTTATTGGAATTTGGAACCTCATAATGTTTAGAAAGGGGTCAGTTAAACTTTACCCCCATGAACAAATGTGGAAACCACAATATTACAAAAAGATGTCCCTGGTTGGTTCAGAATTCTTCATTAATATTATTTGATACATGCATTAGAGAGGCAATATTTGGTCAATATAACCACAATACGAGAGCAATCGTATCAGAATATACATACAATAGGGTGGCAATATGATTACAATATCTATACAATACAAAGGCAATATAGTACAATACACATACAATACGATAACACTATGAAGTCAATCTACAGACAATACACACACATCCAGTACAGACTACCATTTAGACATGCAAAATAAATTTTTCACCGACCCCTAACAATACTATCCCGCAAAAGGAAAATGAAGGCAACACTTTGACATCACCCAACAATGCATGAACCGAACCAGCACTCACCCTTACTAGAGGTTCATCATAAGATCCATGTCTTTGGCCTTCCTCCTCATTGCATGCACGAGTCTATGATGACCCATTCCCTCTCCACCCTTACTCAGCACCTCCCACACACCAGGTACATCAATTTCACTCCAATTGTAGTTTGGTGAGATGACCGAAGCATAATCTCTGAACATTTCGAAGCCGTTATTGAAACATTCAACCATGTCATGGTTATATTCTTCAGACTTTTTGAATTTGTCGACAGCTATTTTTTTTGTCTCTTCCAATTTGAACTTGAGGGACTCTAACTCTTTGCTCCAACTTTTTGCTTTTCGAGTTTGCTTGACTTCTCCGGCATATGCTTTGTTCAACTTGTTGGCCAAGTTTCCCATAACTTGGCCATCAAGAACACATTTGGTCTCACATCACTCTGTTGCCTTAGACAAATATTGGAGGTCGTGCTTGACGGCAGAGATTTTGTCAAGCGGATCACTGCTCTCAGCCTCACTTCCAGATGAAGTGGGATCGTGATTGGGAGTCAGAGGTGGAGATGGGAACGGCACATGCCATGGCTGGTCTCCCGGGTAACTGACAAGCTCGTTTGGAGGACGTACATCCGACATCTTTAAGAATATGTGGGGACAATCATAGCTGCAAACTGCATAAAAACAAATAAAGGTACATTCAGTGTTCAGGTTGACGCTATGAACACTTGTAAACAACAATAACACCAACAATAATGGCCAAGAATAATTACCTTTCCCGTTAACAAGGTGCCTATGCTGCGGAAATGGTAGGAAGCTTGAGTTATATATAGGAACTTGTCTGAAGTTTATTGGGTATTTACTTGGTGCATTAAATTGATTGGCATGCAAACTACACCATTTACTACTTGGCAATAAACTAGAGCAGCGTAGCAGTACAATAATTGATGGTAGGAAGTGTCTGAAGTATATTGGTATTTAGTTGGTGCATCAAATTGATGGGATTGCAAACTACACCATTTATTACTTAGCTGTCATTTACATCAGTAGCGCATTACAATAACAGCAATAAAAGTGGCTTACAAACAAAACTAAAGCAAAGCTTAATGACAAAATGGAAATTATGGATTTCATGCCGAAAAAGGACTATGTAACAAACTAATTATTGGGAATTTTAAAAACGGAAATTGGACCAAAGGGAATTGGGGGAAATACAAAATTTGCCACAAAGGAAATTGGAACATAGGAAAAAGGATAATACGAAAATTGGAAAATTGGGAACCAATTGACATGGAAAAATTGGGAACTAGGATTATTACCGTAGTGGACAAATTCAATAAGTTGGTACTTTTGCCAAAGTAGGCAATTTTTTGAAATACACAAAATGGGAAAACCTGGAATTTGGGAAATTCCACTTTATATATATAGAAAAACGAAAATGCAACTTTGGGGAAATACGAAAATGCGAAAATGCTCACGTAGAAATTGGAACATAGAAAAAGTAAATTAGGCAAATATGAAATAGGAAAATTCGAAAATATGAAAATTGGAAAATTGGAAATAAGGAAACTTGGAAAATTGGAAATAGGACAAAAGGAAAATAGGAATATAGGAATATAGGAAATTTGGAAATTTGGAAATAGGCTACAAAATAAGGAAACTTGGAAAATAGGAAAATAGGAAATAGGAAAAAAGGAAACTTGCAAAATAGGAAAATAGGAATATTGGAAAATGGAAAATAGGAAACTTGGAAACTTGGAAAATTGGAATATTGGAATATTGGAAAATTGGAATATTGGATAATAGGAAAAATGGAAACGAATTGAAATTCCGGAAATGGGAAATAAGAAAATTACTATATTGGACAATTTGAATTAGTTGATGAATTAGGCAAATTAGGCAAATTGTTTCAATTACATAATGGAAATGTTACCAAATTCACACAATCCAAAATAGAAATATATTAAAAAAGGCATACAGCCAGCTGGACATTAACTCCCGCCCAAGACTGCAGCCAATCTCTTCTCCCGCCAATTACTGTCTGATTGACTCCACATCATTAATGCCTGCCTATATTAATGAACCCAACTGTATGAAGGGATTTGGACAAAACTCCACCAACAGTCTGAAGGGAAAACTTGCATCACATTAACTCCTTGCAGCCATTACCTTCCCTTCTCATTTCACTCACATCACATTTAGTCCCACTTTTCTCCAGTTCAGTCCTACACCAGGCTACAATAAATATCCAAAACCATGGACCATAACCTCACACCAAACCCAACGCTTTCAATTACTGAAGGAAGGGAGACTGAAACAGAAGCCAAGTCACCCAATTCACTCACTGCAGACTTGGTCCATGGCTTGCAGCAATGTCGAGGCAATACCATGTTTTGGAAAAATCACTATGCACACATAGTTTCCAAAATTGTGGAGGGCTAAGCTAAGTGGGGTGTCATAAAAAGCGCACAATTCGCTCTTGATATCATGCCCGCATGCATCTCCTCCATATAAAGGGTATGAAAGCCAAAATTGAAATTGCCCCCGCCATCGCAATTTTGGTATTCAAGGAATCCGATGAAATGGGCCATTGAAGCAACAAAAAGTGGAAACCGAATTTGACCTATTTCGTAAGTTTGCAAAAATATTGGATCCAGAAGGAAACTAGGACAACATCACTATGGCCGGGGTCATGAATTTCATGGGTCGCGGTCGCCGCAATTGAAGAGTATGCAACTTTGAATGTGGCAACAACAGCAAATTTATGACACTTTAATATGACTTTGGAGTGGCTGTAAAATGTAGTGGATACAACATGTAAAATGGAATCATGTTCAGGTGGCCTCTTTTTGTATTATGTAACTATGGGGTGGCCTTGTTGTATTATGTAAGTTTTGAGATTAGATTTTATGGAATTATGATGCCTTTTTGTATTTCTGCATACAGTTTATCCGTGTCCAGTTCAGTGGCGATATAGAGGCAATAAATACACAATAAGCATGCAATATGACATGAATAAAAGTGCAATAGAGGTGCAATACGATCCTACTGAAGTGAGTACTACAGCAACATGGTTTTGAAAATATCTTGGACGAAAAAATTACAAAAAGTCAACCAATATTAAATGAAAAATTGGAAAAGGGATGAAGTACACATCCTTTAAAAGACATATGGCCTACATGACACACCTTCAATATGGACTCTATATATACAAATCATACCTTGCATCACCATCATATCCCCCTTAAATTACAGAACCATGACACCACAAAACCTCATGCTCCTTCCTCTTTCAACCCCTAAATTATCCATCGGATGCCCAATACTAGATGGCTGCTTGGGCGGTGGGATACCCTGCAACTCCATAACAGAATTGGTAGGGGAGAGCGGTTCCGGAAAGACGCAACTTTGTCTCCAACTTACGGTTAGGGCTCTGCTCCCACCCTCACATGGTGGACTTGGGAGCTCATCCCTCTATATATTCACAGATTTCAACTTCTCATTTCGTCGATTGCAACAACTAGGCAAACTTTATCATGCATCATACCCCAACTTAATAGGGATGGAGCCATTGGAAGACATATATGTTCATGGCGTTCATGATGCTCAACAACTCATCCATGTCCTTCAAGACATAGAAGCATTTATTGCCATTGATCACACCCAGTTACCTGTGAAACTTATTGTCATTGATTCCATTGCTGCACTGTTCAGATCACAGTATCAAACAACACCAACGGATTTAAAACAGCGGTCTGAAATGTTCTTCAAGATATCAGGGACATTGAAGGCTTTAGCAAATAAGTTTGGGTTGGCGGTGGTTGTGACCAACCAAGTAGTGGATTTTATTGGGCCACATGATGGAGTGAATGGGGTTAGGTTGGGAAACTTGGAGTGCCTGCACACATCAGGCAGACGGGTGACTCCAGCTTTGGGAATGGCTTGGGCACATTGCATAAATTCAAGGGTGTTCTTGGCAAGATATCAGCTGCCTATTGGGGTTAACAGTCGTAATGCTCCTTCACCAACTACATCTACTCAAACACATAGGACATTTGACCTTGTATTTGAAACTTATTTGCCCCATGCATCGGGTGATTTTGTAATCAGAAAAGAAGGTGTAGTAGGACTATCCGGGTAATTGTGTAATAATGGAATTGTAAGAACTTTAATGTTTTGGATCCATTTAGAGTTACATTCCAGGCCCTTTAATTTTGTACTCACAGAGTTTACATTGCAATAGCAATACCGGTACAATAAATGTACAATATAATGGCAATCTGATCACAATACAAGTACAATATCAGGCGATATAGTCGCAATAAATAGGGAACACAGCATGTTGTATAGCAATGCAACCCAAATTATGCAAATTTAACACAATTCACATGAAATCCAAACACGAAACCCTCCAAAAATTTAATAAAAATTGACATTACCTAACAAAGCAACAGAAATCGTATTGTCTAAGATACATTGCGCAGTGGAATATTATTTTTACAGGTGGTTTTATTGTGGCCTGTGGAACCACACCTTGAGCACTTTCTTGTAATGCTGCCCTCTCCTTGTGAGGGAATTCTTAGCTTCTTTCGTCTGCCTGGCATGACCTTTGCCATGGGAGGCAGCACAACTCGACTTCGTACATGTTCCGGAATAACCCACATTGCGTGAGGTTGTACAGGGTAGATGCTATCTAAATAAGCATCCAACCAGGTATTCCAAGTATAATACCGAGAAGCCTTCGAGTATACATTTACTTTCAAGAAGCGGCAAACTGCAAGTACATGCTTGCAAGGTAGCTGCTCAAGCTGAAACTTTCTACAACTACAACTGTTGTTCGTCAAATCCACGAGGCCGTCCATATGACCGTCCAAAACATTAAACTGTACGTTATTTAGTTTAACGACATTCATCCGTGCAGCATCCTCCAACCTATTCCTCAACTTCTTCTCGCCAAAATTGGGGCACAATGTTGTGCAATTCATAGCCAACTCACAGCGTTCGGTGAACCATTTCACAAGGAGATTAATAATTTCTCCTATCAAATGAACCACTGGCAGCATCCTTGCAAACCTAAGGACTGAGTTTATTGACTCCGCGATATTTGTTGTCATTACATTGTACTGGCGTCCATCCATGTGAGCTCTAGACCACTTATGTAACCCTGCCACTTCAAGATATTAAGCAACATCTTCCTTTCTCTTGATCTTCCGAAAATGACTTTCAAACTCAGCAATGGAATAAGATTTCACAGCCTGCTCAAAGTGCATAAGTATTTGATCACGCTTTTTCAACTTGCTAGCGCGTTTCATGTTCCCCTTCATATGATAAAAGCATATGCTATGTTGCGCAGTTGGAAAAACTTTGTTCCACACATTCTCTATGCTAACATTGCGATCAAAAATGATGACAAGATTGGGACACTCACCGATAGCTTCATGAAGTTTAGTGAAAAACCAATGCCATGATGCATCCGTCTCCAAATCCCCGATCCCAAAAGCAAGAGGATATATATTTCGATTGTCATCAAACGCATTTGCTACAAACATAACACCCTTGTACTTTGATTTTAAATGAGTGGCATCCACGGCTATCACTGGGCGCATGGAAGAACAAAACCCTCTAATACATGCACCAACTGCCATGAATAAATACACAGTGATTGTTCTCATCAGTTTGGATGTGTGTCTTTGTGCCGGGATTCATACGCTCCAATTCATAGCAATAGGCTGGAAGAATATAATAAGCCCCCTCGGCTGATCCTCTAATGGACAATAGAGCTCTTGCTTTCCAAGCTTTCGAATAATGGATGGTCAAACCAAAGTTGTGTTTCACATCTCTCATTATGTCACTTGGTGTGTATATTGTCCGAGAATCCTTCAACTTCCTTTTAAATGAAGTGGCTACAAGTGCTGCGGTCGCTTGACGATGGTTGTCATTTACGAACCTCATATCACATCCATGGACAGCTGTACACCTCACAATCATGAAGTTGTATTCTCCAATTCTCGATGCTCGGACTCACCACGGGCATGGACGTTGACAACAAACCACAAGCAACCTCTTTGTGCAAGAGAATTGCACTTTAAATTCAAAGTGGCCCCTCAATGCCGTCAACCGTAACTCGGTCAACAACGCTCCCTTATTAGGGAAAATTTGCCCAACTTCAATTTTCAGATTCCAATCACTTCGTGAATACCCTGTGTCCAAATGTGCTTCTTCATCATTTACAGCAGCCATATTGTACTAGTTCTGTTCACCCATTTCGCTCAAATAATGTGCACGAGTGGGTTCAGATTCCCCTCCTAAACGCATTATTGGCAATCGGGCAGATGAGTCCAAGCCGCCCAAATTAGGAGGGGCAGAGTACACTGATACTTCATTTCTTTCAGTTCCATTTTCACCACCACTCATCTCCTCCACCTCGCTAAAATCAATCATGTCCATAAAATATGTCCCAACATCACCTCCCACATCAGCCACATTTGTATTATTCCGAGTTACTTCATTGCTTTCAACAACAGCAACTGAAGAACGACCCATCCGACTACTATCTGTCGTGATATGCGTACTATCAACTATATCATTTGTCAGTCCTTTATCTTCTATACTCACGAGTAAGGGAGCTAGTTTTGAAGGTGTTACCTCACAATTGTACTTCATAAAAAATTTGACTTCATCATCGTCCTCAATCTTTATGTGCTTCCACTCATTTGAGGCCACCAAAACTGAGAACTTTAAGCAAACTTTGTCTTCCATGCTGTTTGTATTACCAATTTGATGCACACGATCCAACAGTTCAGCAAATGTGATGGTCCGTGGAACTATTAAGCCTTTTGAGTCACCCCCTTCGTATTTGCACATCTTCTTTGACGTTACCCATTTTCCATTGTAGCAAACTAGAATAACAATTGTCTCCATTTCTGACCATGACAAAACAACATTTCAGTTCCTCACAATACAGACACAATAAACAAGCAATACAATGGCAATATAACAGCAATACCTTAGCAATATAACCACAATACCACAGCAATAACACACCAATTCCACAGGAAAACCACATGAACACAAGAACAATACAACACTAACACAGAACAAGGATTCATCAAAGTCACACTATACAAATCTACTACATCAAATGAAAAATCCTAAGTTTCAAGATTCACACATATCCAGAGCAATCTAAATGTAATTGGTAAAAACCCAGATGGATGAGCATGAAGATTACGAAAACCTAACCCAAAGCAATTAAAGCCAAAACCAATTTAACAGAAACCTAAGCAATCAAAATAAAACAAATTTCACAAAATCCCATACATATTAAGAAAATAATCATCAACACTACCTATTCGAGGTCGGCGATCCAAGAGAGCTTCAAGGTTGCAATAACCTATTCATAAGCTGAATAGGGAGAGACAGAGAGAGAGAGAGCTGCGCTATAAAGAGAGACCAAAGAGAGAGAGAGAGATGCACTAGAAAGAGAGAGCAAAGACAGAGACGGAGAGACACCGAGACATAGAGACACAAAGAGCAAGCAAACACATAGATAGTGAGTAGGGAGATGAGAGAGTGAATAGGGAGCTGAGTTGCGAGAGTGAATAGGAAGCGACAGAGTGAGAGAGTGAATCGGGAGTTGAGGGAGTGAATCGGGAATGAGAGAGTGAATCGGGAGTTGAGAGAGTGAATAGGGAGTCGAGAGAACTGAGAAATACCAAAATTTCTGCAAAAGTGATATTGGTACAATGAAGGGACAATAAATATATATTTATAGGTGCTAGTTTCATAAATTTTGGGAATATGTAGTATTTTGAGTTAAAATTATGAAAAGGGTGGCATTTTGAGCTATTTTTCTTATTTTTAATCTTTTTGTTGTACACATATACTATATATATAGCTTAACTTTTTTTTGTGCCCCAGGCCCAGGCCCTGGTCCCCTGGCCAAGTGCCGGCTTTTCTAATATTTGTCTTAAAAAAACAATATATATATATATATATATAATGTTTTTGTTTTTTACAAAGCACGTTCTCAGCTTTTGAATCAGCAGAGCCCACCGAAAAACCGTAGCGTCCACGAAATTACAAGAAAGTTTCTCACTCTCTCCCATGTCCAAAAAGTTCATCTACGACGAAAAACAGCCTGACACAAAGAAAAAGCAGCCTGAGAAAACAGACAACGACGCCTGTTTCCTAAGCAGCCTGAGAAAAAAGTTCATCTACGACGAAACCGTAGAGGTGTGTGTGTAGTGCGCACTGGTTCCTAACGTGCGCCTGTCTTGTTCTATGCACCTCCTCAATTTTTTAATTTTTTCTAATGTTTCAAAATTTAATCTCTTTTATTAATTAAACGGGTCATGAGAGTTGCAATACCCATGCAGGGTGCGGTTTCCCATTGCTATTATATAGGTCCTAATTTAATTGCGCCAAGCCACAGCAACAACGTCCCCATCTTCAACTTCGGCAACTTCGGCAACTCAGTATCAAAAATTCAAATCCTGCAAATCCATCATTCTATCTAAATGTAATAATTCAAATCCTGCAAATCCATCATTCTATCAAAAATTCAAATCTTGCAAATCCATCATTCTAACTAAATCATCACAACCATCAGCAATGGAAAGGATAAATCATCACAATTATGATGTTACAATCCATTACAAAAAATACACAATGCAAGAAATCAAAATTATACTTGTTACAACCCATGGAAAAATTCAAAACATGTATCCATCCAAAACTTAAATCAAAACAAAGCTTTCATCCATCCAAAACCTGCATCAAAACAAAGCAACCAAACCATTATTAACAAACGCTACTACAAAAATGGAAAAAGACGACCAGAAAACCACGACGGTAGTCAAAATACCGACATTGAGTTTATAAAGACGACGGTAAAATGAAAATCGACGTGTTTAAGTAAAAAAAAACACCTAAAATATGTAATTCAGATTGGGCATTTCAAAAATACGACGCAACCAAATAAAAAAGCGTCGTCTTATTGAACAACGTTTGTTCCCGGTTAAACTCTTACACAAAAAACAACGACAGCATGTACGAAAAACAGACGTCAAAAGTTGGGACGACGGTTTAACAAAATAAACGCCATCTTACTTCCCACATAAACTGAAAGTGTAAGAAAAAATATTAATAATTATTAATTACCACGGTGGTAGATTTATAATTTACAACGTGTAATATTTCTAATCCACATCGGTTTATTTATCCAAAGACACGTTAATAATTATTACCACGTCTTTTATTTAAATATAACGTCGTTAAAACATTAATCCACGTCGGTTTATTTATATAAAGCGCCGTTAATATTTATTACCACGGCGTTTATTTAAATATAACGTCGTGAAAATATTTCTAATCCACGGAGAAGATATTGAAACGATGCGGTTTTCTATTTTGTTTTTTGTCAAATATGCCCTTGGCAAACGAGTTCGAATCCCTATGGCAGTTTTTCTAAACGAGTTCGAATCCCTATGGAAAATCAAACGTCAACGAACAATAAATTTTTCGTTCAAACCGATAAAATATTTCACCTTCCAGACCTCTCAGTTTTCCTTCCATAGCATGCAGGATCAGTTTTCGTTCCATAGTAGCATTTCTCAATTTTCCTTCCATAGCAATTACTTCCGAAGCTTGCAAGTTCCTCTACTCCTCCTCATCAAACAAAACAAACTTTCTTTGCAAGGCAAAGGTATATTTCTAACTCTATCATTTCTGTCGAAATCATTTTAAGATTTGTTTATTCAAAATCATTTCAAGTTTTATTTTCCAATTACTTTTGAAAGTGTCCACGACGGTTTGGTCTTTTTCACGCCGTTTTAATAAACTAACCACAACGGTAATTAACTCGTGTTTTTGCAAATAAAACGTAGTCATAACCGCCGTGGTGTTATAATTTTACGTCGAGAATAATACAAAACTGACGTAATAAAGTTAGACGTCTTTTTTTAAATATAACTGTCGTTTTATTTTAAATACCACGACGGTTGTAATTAAAACGGCGTGAATTATAAAAACCGACGTCAAAATTTATTAGACGTCGGGTCTTTTTATTGTTTACGTCGTTTTATTTAAATCACCACGTCGTTTACTACTCTGTTTTATTTGATATACCACGACAATGATTTTTATATAACGTCGTCTTAAATTCAATATTACGTCGGATTTTTTTATTTGGCTTTCCTTTCCAGTTCCAATTTTCCAATGTCGTCGAAGAAGCTCAACCAAGGCAGCCAACTCAATGAAGATATTTTAGTCCAAATTCTGTACCTGTTGCCTGTGAAACCTCTGATTCGATTCAGTTCCGTTTCGAAACGGTGGTATTCTATCATACTCTCTGACACACAGTTTGCTCAGCTCAATTCAAGCTAGCCTCCGAACGCAAAACCCTTACCAAGAGGCTCCTCATCTCCACCGACCTATTGGGCCCTTCACTCAAAAACCACACCTTCTTCCCTTATTCCAACCTATTGGGCTCCTGTAATGGTATGCTATTTGTAGATGTTGCTGGTGATTGTCAAACTCATAAGTTGTTTCTCTGGAACCCATCAACCAGATTCGTCCGCGAATTGCCTAACCCAAAATTTGTGTTTGCGGCGGAAACTACTGAATATGATGAATATAGATTTGGCCATGGTCTGGGTTATGTGTCATCCACTGACGACTACAAAATTTTCATAGCTGGAGTTGTTACTAACAAGTGGTTTGTGGAGATGTTCTCTGCCAAATTGAACACTTGGAAAATCATTGAATTCCTCGGCCACCGCTCATTGTCCTTTTTCATAAGCATCACCATTGGCTTGGGGTCCTTACGAATGAAGCACTACATTAGCTCGACCTACGACTTTGATCCCGATGAAGAGCTAACCATATTTGCTTTTGATCTGGCAAAGGAGGAGTTCAGGAAGTTCCATGCCCTCCTTTAAATGGCAATGGTGATGACGATGACAATGATGTTAAAAGTATGGCGGTTAATGTAGTTTCAGGAGGCAGTGGAGAATGCTTATGTTTTTCATTTACCAGGAGACTTGGTGGTCATGAGTTGATAGAATTTTGGGTTATGAAGGAATATGGGGTGCGTGAGTCATGGAATGTGCTCTTTATATTTCTCACAAATGTTTTATCTGAATGGTTGGTGGCAATTTGAGTGGTAATGATGTCGTTTTCATTACGGAAGGCGGCACAATTTTATTCAAGTTGAGGCACATGTTGGTGAGGATCGAATGCCACAAAGATGGGAAGTTGGTTTGCAGTAGACCTTATAACGTTACTGATGGGGATAGGTTTGAGGTGATCGAATATGATGAAACTCTGCTTTCGGCACCAAATTAATTTTATAGAGGTTTTACGAAACTATATGTTTTGTAACCTAATTATATAGAACTCTGTTTTAATCACTTTATTATATGATCACAATATAATTTATATCATCAACTAATTATATAGAGTATTTTATAAGAAATGTATTTTGTGTGTTGCTTTGCATGTATCAACTTAAGTTGGCAAAATGACCAAATATGAAACCAATTGAGATTTTAACAAAACAGCGTCATAAATACAATAAACGGCGGTAATTTATTATAAACAGGCGTCATAAATACAATCAACGACGGTTAATAAAATACGAACGTTGTAACTTTAAACAACGGCGGTTCTTAAAAATTTAAAGACATAAAGCAGCGATAATTTTAAGAAAAGCGACGTCGTGACGACAAACAACGTCTCTATAAAGGGCGTTGTAAGTAATTATTGATGTCTTTATTGTCCTCCTTACGGACGTCTTAAGGTTAAATAAACACGTCGGTAAATATGACGGCGATATTTTTCTTCTTACGGACGTGAAAATTAAGCATACCACGACGGTTATTACTTCATACCGATGTGGTTGAAACAAAATTTTAATTCAATTTAAATCAAAATATTCATAATAACTTTTAAAAAATTCCAAAAAATACACCGGAAACCATTATGGAATCATTGAGATATTTTCTTCCCACTAAGGCTTATAAAAATATATTTGAGTCATAAAAATTAAAAATGAAATTCAAAGAACAAAAAATTATTGATAAATCACAAAATCTCTTATAGTTACACAAAATGTTCATATATATGTGGCTTGTGTCATCCATTGGTGTGATAAATTCAAATATATTAATTACTACTTTTAGCAATCTAATTTAGAAGAAACCAGCCTAAACCCTTTTTGTATTATGTTAATATTTTTCATTTAATGAAATTTATAATTTAGTATTTAGGGTTTAGTGTTTCGTGTTTAGGGTTTAGGGTTTAGGGTATATTGAAACGACGCCGGTTTTCTATTTTGTTTCATTTCGATTCCATCCTTGAGCTAACGCGTTCGAATCCCAGCAACACCAAAACCTGAATATTCTTATTAATTTTTAATTTGTCCGTGATGGTTTTAGCGTCGTGAAAATATTTAACTACGTCGTATTTAATATACTAACCGCCGTGTTAAATGCAGACATTTTATTTGAATTAGACGTCTTTCTTTATGAATTAGTGACGTAGAAAAGTGAAACTACGGCAGTATAAATATAATAACGGTCGTATAATTGTAACACTTTAACGTCGGTTATTATTTGTTCGTCGATGTTTAAAAGCGCGCTATCTGAAATTTTGACGTTGACCCAAAATTTTTAATTTTCACGCTGTCTTAAATATTGGCTCTCTCTCTTCAACTCTAATTCTAACTTGTGCTCTCCAACTCTGTCGAATCCAAGTTTATCTCGAAAACCATTTTCATAATCCATCAGATCTGCGCGTACCTGTAAGTTTGAACCCTAATATCACAAGCTTGTTGTTCATTGAATGATATTCCTTTCGCTCTATGTCTTAAATATTTGGCTCTCTCTCTTCAACTCTAATTCTAAGTTGTGCTCTCCAGCTCAGTCGAATCCAAGTTTGCCTCGAAAACCATTTTGAGAATCTACTTGACTCTGCGCGTGCACTGTAAGTTAGAACCCTAATCTCACAAGCTTGTTGTTCATTGAATGATATTCCTTTCTAGGTTCTTAAGTACAAACTTAATCTGACTTTGCTGCTTCGAAATCATTGAAAAATTTCGTTGGATCTGATCCTTATGGGTTTTAGATATATGTTTTGCGTCCTTTAAATCTTAAGATATGTGTTCTTAATCACTCTCTGTCGTGATGGGTCTTAATATTTGCATGCTTTTTATATGGGTCTTTATTAATATTTGGTTAGCATTTGTTCTTGAAATGGAATGGTAATGTGAGATTTATTCTCTTTTCATACGACTGACGGTTTTTTATTAAAGCGTCGTCGTATTTCAGTTATAAGGCGGTTGTTCTTTAATACCGTCGTATGAAATTTGATGGCTGGTGTCATAACCCTTCTCTGTCTTTTGTAGCATAAGACAACGGTTATTGGAAAAACCGTAAATGCCTGTAATTGTAAAATACGTCGTTTTATGTAAAAACCGTCGTGCGAACTTATATTGCTTGCTATAATCTGCTATAGTGTTGGTCCGAGTTCATTTTAGTGGAATGCATCTTTGTTGTGTTAAAATGATTAGGTCTTAATTTGGTCTAGTGTTCTTTAATGTATAGGGGTAGAGAATTGGTCTACTGTTCTTTAATCTCTTACTAAAACTTTCTTTTTTATATTTAAAATCTTGGTTACTTCCTTCTTTTGTTCAGATTTCGGTGACACACCATATGAGGCGATTATAAGTGTACAAAGGGAAGAGAGTAATTGCATCCAAGGGAGAAGCAGGTACAAAGTGATGAAGTTCGGATAGAATGCGAGAGGAAAATTGGTGATGATGAATGTATAGCTCTATATACATATGGAGAACTTGATTTAAAGGATAATTAGGTATAAGAATTTTGGTGTACTCTAGAGTACTTTCATTTTTAGATTTTATTTTGTTCTATTGTACTCTTGATATTCTATTTATGAAAGAAATAATTTTTGAGTATATATATGTATGGTGTGGGTAATAGCATATTTGAGTATATATTTATGATACCATTGGAAACAAGAAAACAAAAGAAGCAAAAATGTAAAATTACTACGTCGATTTTACGCTTAATAACCCTCGTTTTAAAGCTAATAGACGACAGTATTTAATAAAGCCGCCATCTTTACAAGTAATAGACGACGGTTTTTATAAAATATGACGTCTTTGGATATAATAAACGACGTATTTGGATAAAATACGACGTTTTTATAATAAAACAGACGTCTTTAAATATAATAGGCGCCCGTATGTTTGACATTCTGCCGTGGTTCATTTATGTTACGGCGGTAACAATGAAATTTTTACTTGTAAAGCCTTTGAGACGGCACTAATTTTATGAAAGCGGCGTCTAAGGTTGTCGATTTTTCCTTTTATGAAGTTTTATTGTTATTAGACGTCGGTTTTATTAATAGAAATGACGTAGTATTCTTTAACAACGTCGGTTATTAATCGTTGTGGTTTTATACATGAATAGATGTCGATCGATTTCACGACAGTTTTGGATGACCCTAGACGGCAGTGGATTCCCGTCGTCTATTTCGATTTTTGTAGTAGTGAAATCATTATTAAGATACAAGTAGAGAAATTAAAAAAACCTACCAACATATCCTCTTCATACTAGGGAGGGAAAACCTTATTCAAACTTGCATTGGATGTTTTACTCCCCATTTCTACAAATATATAAGAAAAGAAATCAAACCATTTGAGTTAAAACACATAAAAATCAGAAAAATCATATTCAAATAAACATATAAAAGAAAATATTACCCGTTTCAATTGATTCATAGAACTCTATCTCCTCAATGCTTGACACATATTGTAATGAAGATATATCATCCAACCTTATCCAATTTTGAGAGCAAATCAAAGCCTCAACCATCTTAGGAGACAATGAGCTTTGAAATGCGTCAATCAGTCTACCACCACTGCTAAAACATGACTCTAAAGCTACTGTGGATGTAGGGATAGTACCTATCCACTTCATGTGTTACAACCACATTATCACTCTCTTGTTGAATTTTTTTTCCACTTTTCCATCATGTGTTTTCGTTTACAACCTCCAAAAATCAAAGAAGGCTCGGTTTCATTGTTAGTACTACCACTCTCATTAGCAGTAGTATTACTAATACCCGCATTGTTACCACTAGGCTTATACACTTCATACATATTCAAAAGAATTTGTTTCACCTCATTTGTTTTGAGCCACCAATCTTTCACAAATAGGGTCATGTTTCACAACTCCTATCATCAAGAATGGATTCACTTTATGAAGTTCACCCCAATATTTATCATATTTCTTCTACATAACCTAAAACTAAACTAATAAGATGGTGTACCACATATCGAATTTAGGATTAGTTTACAGAACCTAAACTACACTAATAAAGAACTCAATCCCTTCCTATGCAGAAAAAATTAATCTGTTAAGCTTACAGAACACATGCTGCACAATGTTACAGATCAAGCTTACAGAACACATGCTACACAATGAAACCGAAAGAAAAACAAATCATATCTCTCTAAATTCTGCACAGCTTGCAATATTAATTTCTTAGTTGGCCATAAGAAATTATACCTCCATAAGATACTAAACCTTTAAAGCACAGCCACAACAACAACTGCAAAATAAATAAATAGGTTAGTTTCAAAAACTACTGCAAAAAACTGGGGGAAACAAAATTTTATTTCATTTCATAAAAATCACGCCAAATACTAGTAGTTTTAGCTTCAAATCACTGAGAGCTTTGAAAAAACCCTAAGAATTTGAAGAAATTTTGGAGCAACTTTGATTTGGTTAGGTTAGGGTTTCACACCAGACGGGGTGGAGAGTGAAAGATGGAGGAGGAGGACGGTGACAATGTGATAGAGATTAAGAGATGGAGGAGGAGAACGGTGGAGAGTGCGAGATGGAGAAATCAAAAAGACGTTGGAGGTGGGTTATAGTCAGTTTCTGAGGAGGCAGAGAAGAGAAGAGAAAGAGATAGAAGAGAAGATAAAAGAAAGAGAGAGAAGAGTAAGACAAGGGGAGATGGAGGGTGCCGTCGCCGCTGATTTAGTGATGTCGGCAGAGACAGATAGAGGGTGAGGTCAAGAGAGGTGAAGTCGTCGAGAGGTTAGTTAGGTCGAGAGAGAGAGAGAGAGAGACGCGTAGGGTTATTGAAACCAAGCAATCCAGTGCAACCATACCCATGCTAACCACTTACTTTGCCCTATCACATAACGCCATGTGGCAACTAATATATAATTAATTAACAATCGGTTCGGGTCAATTTTTTTTACCCGAACCCAGAACCGATTCCAACTGGGTCGGGTTGGGTCTGGCCTTTTTTCCCTAAAAAATTGATTTTGCAGTTTGATTCTGGTTTTATCGGTTTTTATGCCCACCCCTACAATTAATCAGTTTTAGGAGAGGAATTACTTTTTTTTTTGTTATGCTATCTCCAGCCATGGCCAAAGACCATATGTAGCCCTCAAAACATGCAAAACTCATCTTTAGTCATGGGCCAAAAAAAATTTGGCCAAATTTTGAGGGCCACATTTAGTCCTTTAGCCATCCTCCCAAACCACTTGTAGTCCAAGCCAAATTTTTTTGTGGGCCCAACATATGTGTTGCCCAAATACGAGAAAGTATCACGCGTGGCCGTGAGAAGGGGAACATCTTGTGCAATTGTGATCCAAATGTTGATATTAAAGGCGCACTGACGTCTGCTAGTCGTAATTATTATTTTTTGTTTCTTTGAACCTTTCGAAGAATGATGAAAAGAGTGAGATTTTTTTTGTTGGGAAATTACATAGAAGGATGAAAACAAATGTGGGAAATTATGTAGAAATGAGGTTGGTATTTATAGAAAAAATTTAGGAACTTTTTAGGTATATATATATACAGAAATTCTCATATGCGGACGTCCAAATGTTATTACCGTATGAACGTCATATATTTTCTACTAACCCTCCCTCATTTCCTCCTCGTTTACAATGGCGTCCGCACGATAATAATGTATGGACATCCGAATGAGAGAATAACTGTATATATATATATATATATACACAATCCCCCTTTTATTAAGGGATCCCTTAAATAATTTTATTTGAAGGACACCCGTTAGGGTCCCATACGATTTTTTTTCAACGATTCAAACAATCTATTTTTTAAGTCCATATTTATAGATCATTCTTGCAAAAAATTAGACAAATTGGAAACCGTTTCGATATCCAATTGTGTCATACAAAATCAATGGACACGGTGCTTCAAGAAAGTACTAAAATTTCAATAATTCAATTGAGTGGTCAAATGATATCGGATTCAAGTGATTTTTTGTAGAGATGATTTTTGAATGAGTATCTACAAAATAGAAGGTTTGGATTAGTGAAACACAATATGGAGTGGGCCCTACAAGGGTGTCCCTCAAATAAGCTTATTTGAGGGATCCCTCAATTGAAGCTCTCTGTATATAGGGACACCCCTTAGGGTACCCTACCAAAAAAAAAATTCAACAATCGAAACCATCTATTTATTAAGTCTTCATTCATAGATCACCTTGCAAAAAATTAGATTAATCAGAAACCATTTAGACATTTAATGGTGTACAAAATCAATGAACACGATACTTAAAGAAAGTACTAAAATTTCAATAATTTAATTGAATAGTCAAATGATATCGGATTCAAGTGATTTTTTGTAAAGATGATCTTCAAATAAATATCTACAAAATTGAGGTTTGAATTAATGAAATACAATGTATAGTGGACCCAACAAGGGTGTCCCTCAAATAAACTAATTTGAGAGATCCCTCAATTGGAGCTCACTATATATATATACACACACACAATGTCATTCCTTCTAAGTCAAGCACACTATGCCACATGTCCATCTTCGGCAATCCCTATTTTGGCTAGCCACCTCAGCCACCACCGACGTTGCCCATCTATGTTGCCCTTTATTCACCCCCTAAAAAAAAAAGATTTTGTGTCATTGCAGAGACTCGAACCTTGACCTGAAAGGATGAAGCATGAAGCATCATTCACAGACCATTACACCAAACTTGTTTTTGTGATATTTATTCAATTACACAATATTTATATAAACAATCAACGATTTAAAAAAAAAATCATTTCAACACCAATCAACGCAATATTTGTAACAAATCCCTCATGCTCTAGAATTATACATAAATAGGTCAATTTAAAAATACATCACCACCAATACAAATGTCGAAGAACTCCCCTCCTTCTAATTACAGCAATACTCGGCAGTTCTGCTTGAGTAACATCAGAACCTCAGCTCCTCAGCATCCAATCCTCAGTTGTCCATCAACACACACAAACGCTACAGTGCGAGCTCACATAATGTAAACTCCCTTCCCAGTCCAAATCAAACCCCAACACTCTACACATCAACCATTGATCAAAATTGAATAAAAAAGGTCAGATCTTTACACCTATACATCACAATTAGCAATAATTACAATTTAATGAAGTAAAATTAAGTACAAACAACAACATTACAGAATCTACAACAAGAAAAAGTCCTTTTTCAACTCTCATCAAATTACACAATTATTCAAAAAGAAGAAGAAATTGCATAAACATAAATACCTTGAAATCAATACAATTCAGCGCCCGCTCAAGAATGACCTTAACTAGAGAGAACCACTACAAAGAAGGAAGAACTAGACAGAGAGAATTGCCTCCTTTGCTCTTAGCCCTCCTTTGCCGGAACTGGCCACCTCCAACGACAAGTCATATGAAGTCACAACCATTGCCGTCGCCGGAAAATGAGCCTACCTCCAAAGCCGAGCCAGAGGTGTCGAATGAGCCTTGCTAGGGGTTTTTGCAGAGGGAGAACTTATCCACCAAGATCATTGAGAGCATTTCACAGGAGGATCTTCTACTGACGGTCAATATCTGCATCGACGTCCTCCAAGAATCATGCCACATTTGACACTTTTAGAGCATCCACAATAGACTTCCTAAACCACCTCCTTAGACAAATTTTAGGGAGGAATTCGAAAAATACAACTCCAACCATGGTCTCTATCCACCTCCTAAAATGGAGAGACTTTTAAGAGCTCCTAAATATGATGAGAGAGAAATGACTCTTAGTGGCTCCCTATAATTTAATGAGTATTTCATACCTTTAATTAATGCTAATTATTTTTTAATAGAGTTGGACCAATTAAAAAAGAGTTATAACATTTATAACTCCCAAAACTAGAGAGCATGATTGAAGTTTAAATTTTATTGAGAGCTCCTAAAATAACTTTTATATGTTTTTAGCTAAAATTAAACTAAAAAATAGAGACCATGATTATGGATGCTCTTAGCCCGTGGGTTTGGTCCAGTGACATGGCACATTTAGCCCACTTTTTGGAGATGAATTTTGGGTATGAAGGAGCTAAATTTGAGGATTTTGCCCACCTGTTAAGATGGGCTTACAATTTTGATATCACACCATTTTGCTTCCTTAAATCCAAGTTTGTACCTAATTATTTTTTGTTTAAAATGAGGAGGGAGACTTATTCACACACTGATGTCTTGAGAGGTCATCTATGACCCCATTGGCTATCCCTATTGCATTGCGAAATTTTCCCCAAATTACGACAATTTTTATTTTATTTTTTGCCATTGATGCCAACTTTTGCCAAACCCACGTTGGGCTACTTTGGTGAAGACCATATTTTATCCTAATAACTCAAAGAAGAGGCTTTTTCTACAAATGCAAGAAGGATTTTGAAAGAGCATTTGGAATACTACAGGCTTGATGGGCTATTTATCGGGGCCCTGTACGTCTGTGGTGCAAAGATAACCTCTACTCAATCATGATGACGTGTATAATTTTGCATAAGATGATTGTGGATGATGAGTACGAATATGTTGAAGAGGAATATGATGATGAGGATACATGTCCAAAACAATTAAGGAGGGCCAGAATAAGACAATATAAGCTAGTGGCAAGCATTACATATGACCAAGATAGGCAGACTCTTTTTGATTACGTGATTCGTCATAATAGAGTTCGATCTCCACATGTGCATCAGAGTCTCCAACATGAAAAACCAGAAACACTCGACATCAAAGTGCTTTAATAATGAAAATTAATTTTAACGGGGCTAGCTGTTATTTTTTGAGTTTTTTTGTTGTTGTTTCTTTATGAAAATTAAATGGCGTAGGGTTTATCTATATCATTAATGCTAAGAATGAGTATATAACTAAATATTTCAAATATTAAATTATGAAGTTATTCACAAAGATTAATTTCGATATCGCATAATTTTGCTTCCCCAAATCCGATTGTCCCCAATTATTTTTTTGTTTAAAAAGTGGAGGGAGACTCATAAGTTATCACACATTGACTGATGCCTTGGTTGGCTATCCCTTTCGCATAGCCAACTTTTGCCCAGGTTACGAGGTAAAAACAGTTTTGCCAGCGAAGACAAGGAAAACGACAAGGATAAGAAACATAAGAAATGTCAGTCCTTTGAGATGTGCTCAACCCCAAATATGCGAATGTCCTTTTCAAAATTTAAAAGAAAAAAAAAATAGCAACCCTGGGCAGGACCAAGAATGGTGACCTGCGAGTGCAATCGTTGTTGATGTTCTTAGCAAAGATAACTATGAGCATTGGAGTGCGTTGGTTAAAAATTACTTGCTGCTGTTAAGATCAGTGATTGGCAAACAACGAATGAGTTTCTTAAAACAAGCTCAACTCCAAAACTTCATAAGAAAAACTCAAAATACTCGGCATCAAAGTACTTTAATAATTCAATAGGCCAGCTGCCATGTTTTGGGTTTTTTTTTGTTTGTTTATAGAAATTAAATGTAGTAAGGTTTATCTATATCACTAGTCTTAAGAATTGGTATATAACTAAATATCTCAAAAATTAAATTATGAAGTTATTTTAAAAAATTAAATGAAGAAAAGTTATCCAAGAAAAAAATAGACTTGAATCATTCTTAAACAATTTAATGAAGTTGTGGACTTAAAATTTGAGTTTGGAGGGTTAGGGAAAAATAGTTTGAATCCAAGCAAAATCCAAATAGTTATCTTTTAAATGGGAAATTTGAGTTTATGACCAAAATGATTGGAGAAGGCGTTACAATTTAAATATCGCACCATTTTGCTTCCCGAATCCAAGTGTACTCAATTATTTTTTGTTTGAAAAGAGGAGGAGAATTATAAGTTAGGGTCGTGTTAGTGAGGCTAACTTGTGTCTAACTTGTGTATCAACCCTCTAATAGAGGTAGAGCCCACAAATGCAATGGGTCCCTACACTCTATTAGAGTTAATCTGTGCAAGTTTGTCTCAAAGATTTTCCTATAAGTTAGGGTTTAAGATGTGCTCAACCCCAAATATGCGAATGTTCTTTTCAAAATTTACAAGAAAAAAAAGCAAGCCGGGCAGGAACAAAAATGGCAGAAGGCCTGGTTCCTGCGGGTGCAATCATTGTTGATGTTCTTAGCAAAGATAACTATGAGCATTGGAGTGCGTTGGTTAAAAATTACTTGCTGGCTCAAGACCTTTGGGACGTAGTGGAGGCTACAGCTGAACCTCCTGTACCAGAAGAAGCTGATCAGTTCATCGATAGGAGGAAGAAGACTGCCGCGGCTTTACATGCTATCCAAATTTCGTGCGGGCTGGATGCGTTGTCCGTGATTAAGGAGATCAGCCAATATTGCTTGGAATACTTTGGCCCAAACGTTGAAGCCACAACGATGGAGATCTGTTCAGTCTGCTGCAAACTCATCAGACAACCTCTAATTTCCAAATTATTTTTATTCAGCCGAACATATATTAGTTTAGAGTTATTTTGATATATAATATATGCGAATAATTAATGTCCAAACATATATATAATAAACAATACCATTAATGCATTAGATATTGTTTTGGACATTCTTCATTCTCTTCACGACGTGTGTCGATTTACATCTTAAAAACAATACCGTTAATACATTAGATATTGTTTTTAGTATGTAAATCGACATATACGCCATGAAGAATATAAAGAAAGGTTAGAGAGAATGTTCTTAAGACTTCCCATATTAAGATGCTCAACCCCAAATATGCGAATGTTCTTTTCAAAATATACAAGAAAAAACATGCAAGCCCGGGCTGGACCAAGAATGGTGGAAGGCCGGGTTCCTGCGGGTGCAATCGTTGTTGATGTTCTTAGCAAAGATAACTATGAGCATTGGAGTGCATTGGTTAAAAATTACTTGCTGGCTCAAGACCTTTGGAACGTAGTGGAGGCTACTGCTGAACCAACTGTACCAGAAGAAGCTGATCAGTTCGCTTGGAGGAAGAAGACTGCGGCGGCTTTACATGCGATCCAAATTTCGTGTGGGCCGGATGCGTTTTCCGTGATTAAGGAGGTCAGTTCAGCCAATATTGCTTGGAATACTTTGGCCCAAACTTTCAAGCCACAACGATGGAGATCTGTTCAGTATGCAAACTCATCAAACAACCCAGGTATACTGTTAAAAAAAGAACAAAGAATACTCAAATGTTAATGTGCTCCGTCCTTGCAAAGACTTGATCTGAATACATATAAACCTCTAATTTCCTAATTATTTTTATTCAGCCAAACATATATTAGTTTAGAGTTATTTTGATATATAATAGATGAGAATAATTAATGTCCAAACATATATATAATTTACTTGACAGATGAGAACAATGTGCTCCGTCCTTTCTTTGCTGCTGTTAAGATCGGTGATTGGCAAACAACGAATGAGTTTCTTAGCCGAGATCGCAATGCAATAAGAGCAACATATTCAACAGGAGGGACAGCTCTTCATATTGCAACCAAGTTCGGACATGAGCATATGGTGGAAATACGAGATTTTGGTTGGACAGCTCTTCATCTTGCTTCAAGATTAAGTCTCACAATGGTTGAAAGGAACAGGAACCTACTTGGTATGGTCGAAGAGTCCCACGGTCTGACGCCAATTCTCTTCGCTGCTAAGAATGACTTATGGGATATCGTTCGTTATCTCTATGACCTCACTCCGATCGAAGACCTAATGGCAGAGGATGGCCGCTATGGCGCTGGACTTGTTTGCTTTTGTTTCTATGCCAAACAATTTGGTAAAATTCTCAACCAACCAAAACCCACATTTTTTATTTATTATTCAAGCTTTAACTTTTTTATTTGCCAAAAATCAAGCTTTAACTTTCACAATTCCTGTTTTTTGTTTTGTTTTTCTAATAATAGATATTGCCCGGGACTTACTTCATCGCTACCCACGATTGGCCATTGCTAAAAGCCCGACGGGCGAATCCCCTATATTTGTATTGGCAGATATCCCTTCTGTATTCCCGAGTGGGACACCGCTCAAATTCTGGCAACGGTGGATCTATGACTGTGAGTAATACATTCTCTTTTCTCTTGCTACAATCACGTTCATTATATCCCATATATATTTTGCTAACAGTTTATGTAACAATAATGCCTACCCTTATCACAATTTTATACCACTTAAGTTGGACATGCCAAGTCACTTAAATTTTCTTATGTTTCATTGTTTCAATTATAACACTTTAATAAATAAAAATTGTCAAAAGTTTATCTTCTTAACTCACTCCTCTGCTATTCATCACCCCCAATCTCCTTCCTCCCTCCTCATTTCAAGAATAAATGGAAAGAATTTGAACAAAATTAAATAAATAAACAAAAGAGTAGATAAAAAGAAAGAACAAAATTAATTGTGCTCAGACTCGGCTAAAACCAAGAGAATCGAACTGGACCAAAACCTGCCCTAGGTCATTCGGTTTAATGTCAATGTTAGCTAGAAACTAGACCGACCGGACTAGATGAATAGTTTCAATTCTAGTTTCAGTTATGGGTGGGAACCGAACTGAACTGTGGCCACCTTTACTGGGCATATTGGCCATGTGTATGCACCAACTTAAGGGGGAGTGTTTACGTGAGTTAATAATTTACAGCAATCAGGGAGATTTATTTCCTAAGTTAATTATGTGATGTATTTCCTATTTAGTTTAGTTGACATATCTTTATATATTCCTTCTTACAGAGAAAGAAGGATACAATCATCCAAATATTTAAACCCTACAATTCTTAGCACCAAGTAGCTCATTCCGCTGCAAAGTATGCACTAAATTGTACAAATTTCATCTCTTGGGTTGAGAGTGATTCCTCTTCTATCACATGATATGTTTTCTTGTCTTTGAATTAATGAAAGTTTCAGTTTTACTCAAATAAAATTTATTGACTAAACTTGTCCTCTTTTCTTGATAGGTATACACATACGGCCTCTTGCAAACCCTGACGATAGTGAAAATGTTCAAAATCCAGAAAATAAACTGGGTAACCAAAGAAATATCAGTTTCTCAGGTTTGCCTTCGGTATAATCAAATGCAATCATTTTCTGTATATATATTCTTGTCATTTTTTCAGACTTTTGCAATAATGCATCTGTTTAATAAGAAGTTGATCATGACATAGTTTGGCGCAAAAAGAAATCGATCGAGTCAAACCGGGGAGAAAGAAATGTAATAACTTAGCCTACCTCCTTTCTTTCTTTAGGTCAGAGCCGCACCTCTCTTTTTCTGTCTTTTCTTTCCTATCTCCCTTCTTCTTTATTTCCTCTCTTCTTTCTTCCTCTTCTTTCTCCCTTTGTTTCTCTGTTTTTCTTTTTTTTTTCTTCGTTTTTTGCTTCACTCTTTCTGTCTTCGTTTTGAAGATCCAAACTTTGGTTCTAGATCTTGATGTACATGATATAAGCTATGAAGTGTCGAGGTGTTGTCATTTTCTGTTGGTTTTGAGCTCAACAAGAAGAGATATAATAATTAAGAGGCAATAATTTGCTTCTATGTTTTTCTATTTTGTTTTCTTTTCTATTTCTTCTTCCGCGTTTTCAAATTATCTGTATCTCTATTTCTATCTTGGATGAGCAGATATGTGTTTATCGGTTACTCTATTGGTTTTTTTGGCTCCTCATAGCAAGGCTAAGGAAGTGTTTGGCTTGAATCTCGAAAAATCCTCAAAAAATTAATTGTGCTCAGATTCGGCTAAAACCAAGAGAACCGAACTGGACCAAAACCTAACCTAGGTCGTTCAATTTAATGTCAGTTTTAGCTAGAAATTAGACCGAACTGGACCAGATGAATAGTTTCAATTCTAGTTTCAATTATGGGTAGGAACGAACCGAACTGTGGCCACCCTTATTGGGCATATTGGCCATGTGTATGCACCAACTTGAGGGGGAGTGTTTACGTGAGTTAATAATTTACAGCAGTTAAGGAGATTTATTTCCTAAGTTAATTAGATGATGTATTTCCTATTTAGTTTAGTTGACATATCTTTATATATTCCTTCTTACAGAGAAAGAAGGATACAGTCATCCAAATATTTAAACCCTATAGTTCTTAGCACCAACACTACTACAAAAAACACTTTGCGCGAAAAATTAAATTCGTTGCGCAAAGTACAATTTTGTCGTGCAAAACTTACACGACGAAATTTTGGTCGCGCAAGATCCGTCGTGCAAAGCTCGTGAAAAAAGGGTTTGTGCGACCAAAAACAATATTCGTTGCGCAAATCTACTTTGCGAGACGAAATTGCGCGACGTTAGTTTTCGTCGCGCAAATCCACTTGCGCGACGAACAATAACGTCACACAAAGTAGATTTGCGGGACGAAACCTAACGTCGCGCATTTATTCTTTGCGTGACGTTAGTTTTTTGTCGCGCAAACATTCTTTGCGCGACGAATAATATTTTGGTCGTGCAAACCCTTTCTTCACGAGCTTTGCTTGACGGATCTTGCGCGACCAAAATTTCGTCGCTCAAGTTTTGCACGACGAAATTGTACTTTGCGCAACGAATTTATTTCGTCGTGCAAAGTGTTTTTTTGTAGTAATTTTAATTAAAATTAATTAATTTAATAGTTTGTGTGACGAAATATTTTGTCGCCCAAGGTTTTTTACTTTTTAAAAAATTATTTTTCTTATATTAATTTTTTCAAATTTTTACTTTTTAAATTTAATTTAATTGTATGATTTTATTTTTTTAATTACTTTAATGTAAATTGACATATTCAAAATAAAACTACATATGAAAAATAGTGATCAAATTATCCAATATATATAATATTCAAAATGTACACATAAATTAACAAAGTACAATAATAAAATCCTAATACAAGCCTATTGTGGTGGTAGTGGCGGAGGATATGTTTCGATAGCGTCCTAATCCTCAACTTTAGCCGTCAAAGTCTCGACGATTCCCTACAAAAAAAAAACAAATATGGTCAAATAACAAAAAAATAACATAAAATCATAACAAAAATAAATTATTAGTGAAAAGAGAATTAGAGTGAGAGATAGTGAGTGAGAGAGATGGTGAAAAGAGAGATGAGAGAGTGAGAGTGAGAGAATTAGAGTGAGAGATAGTGAAAAGAGAGATGAGAGAGTGAGAGATAGTGAAAAGAGAGATGAGAGAGTGAGAGATAGTGAAAAGAGAGGTGAGAGATAGTGAAGAGAGAGATGAGAAATTAAGTGAGAGGAGTGAGTGTGAGAGAAATGGTCGGATTTGGGGGAGAGGGAAAGAGAGAGGAGAGGTAAGAGTAGAGAAAGAAATTGAGAAAATGGTGGAGGAGTTATTTTGGTTTTAAAAACCGTAAAGACTTTGCGCGACGAAGGTATCGTTTGGTTGCGCAAAGTCTTAAAAAACTCCCGCGTCCCATTTTTGGTACCCGCCAAATTTGTAGAGTTTTGCGCGACGAATTTTTAATCGCATATCTCTTTGCGCGACGAAGCACTAGATTGATCGTGCAAAGTCTTAAAAAAATTCCCGCGTCTCATTTTTTGTGCTCGCCCAAATATTTACAGTTTTGCGCGACGAATTTTTGATCGCATATCTCTTTGCGTGACAAAGCAATAGATTGGTCGCGCAAAGTCTTAAAAAATCCCCGCGCCCCATTTTTGGTGCCCGCCCAAATTTTTAGAGTTTTTCGTGACGAATTTTTGATCGCATATCTCTTTGCGCGACGAAGCAATAGATTGGTCGCGCAAAGTCTAATGTTATATTTAACAAAAGTATAAATAAACTCTTAATTGTTAGTGAATATATTGTTTTGATGGCATACGTATTCTACGAAACTAGTTTCAAAGATCAAACCATCAAACTTGTTTGTTTATACTTTGCGATCATATACGCCAAAAATCGGAAAAAATAAATATTCAGAGATCTAGTAACGGGACGAAACTTTTCGACGGTTATAAAAGAAAAAATTAAGGATGCAATCTGATAGTTTCGTAAACCCTAGGGACCTTTGTGATATTAAGCCATAATTTAAAGAAGGATAGAATCATACAATTTGTGGAATGGGATGAAAGTGATGGTGGGGCAGCATGTGGGCCTCGGAAGTGAACTCTGGGGGTCATGCAGAACCAATTCTAGGCTGCTAGGTTGTTCCAAATTAAATTTTGGAACCTGTTGAATGCTACTGATGCAGAAGGTGGATGACAGGTAATGACAGCCTTTTTTTCTTTAATTCTGTTTTTTTAAAATATAATTATTTTTAGTTATAGCGAATTGATAGAAATGTCCTTAAATTTAAATGGAACTCTTAAAACATAGATGGTAAATTGTAACACTTTACAACGTTGATGTGGTTAAAATTAAAAATTAAAAATTTGGGGCCCAAGGCAAAAATCTAAAATGTGCCCTAAAAATAAAGAGATTAATCACTACAATTATAATTTTTTTTATCAATTAATTAATTATATTAAAATTATATAATTTACTGTTTTAAACAACTTACAACATGATGAGTCTTCTTAGTTGTTATTGTTTGATGATAATAATTTGAGGAAAAATGTCATCGTGTTCGTCCATAGGGAATTTGCAATTAGTTTCTCTTACATGAAACTTTTCTAAAAGTAAATCTGTCATTTTTTGCTTTGGCAAATTAAAAAATTATCTCATTTTTGCATCATAAATTTTTATTTCCTACTAATTCTTCCAAATGAATATGAACCATTCATTTGGTAAATCTTCAAATAAATTTCAAGTGAACCATTTGTTTTTTTATTAAGAAAATCATTATTCAAATACCCTTTTACACTTAGAAGAATAATACAAGTAAAACCACTCCCATCCTTCAGCAACTAAAAGAGGACACCGCGTAACATCTAATTTCATGTTTAAAAGAGATAATCCAAAACTCACGTTCTCCTTTGCAAAACAGATTAAGATCCAAAAAAATCATCAAAATTAAATCCTAACATCCCAAAAGAAAATGTGTCCTTTTCTCAAATAGATTCAATGAATGAGGCAATGAGTTGATTGAAATATGAGTTTCACGTGGAGCCACAGAGAAATATGGAATATATGGGCTATTGGAAGGATTTAAAAACACTTCACCAAAAAAATATTTTGAAAACAACATATTTGCTGGAATATATGGGGTATTAGTAGGGCTCATCATTTGGCCCGCGGCTCATGGGCCGATGGGGCCTCGCCTGCCCATCGAGAAAAGCCCGACCGTTAGCATGGCTTTGGGATGGCCTACCATGATGGCCACTGGGCGCTTGGGTGTTTGAAGCCCAGCCGCCCATAGGCCAGGCCCGATTAAGCCCAAGAAAGCCCGGCCGCCTCCCACAAAGCCAGGCTGTTAGGCCCGCATATATATATAATTATTTATAAATAAGGGTTTAGGATTTGTGGTTTGAGGTGAATTTTGTCTTTGGAAAAAATAAAAGCTTGTGCATCAAAGTTAAGTAGCTTTGGAAGATGAAAACATACCCCTATTGATAATTAGCATTTGGTTACATTCAAGCGTTAGAATTATATTACTTGTTTGAAAACGTAGTGTTTGTTTCCACTGAATTCTACTCATTTTTGTATCCATTTTTGACATTTCGTCCGCGCTGTGTTCTTCATTTTTTCGTACTGAATCCAACCATATAAAGAACACCAAATTTGGATAAACGGTTGAAAAGTTATAGGTCAAAAACTGAACAGATGTCGAAACTGAAAAATTCTGCCTAAAACATGATAAACTGGTGATAGAGCGGCGATACAGTGGCGGTACAATGGTGATAAAAGGGTGATAAAAATGGCTGTTTGTGTTTATTTTGGGTTTTTGTTTTGTTTCATTTCTTTTACTTCTCTTTACTCATTCCTAGTTTATAATTGAATGTTTAGCACATTAATTTGGGTTAATTATTAATACAACAATTATATATCTCAAGAATAAGGCATTTAACATCATATCATATCACCAAATATAATCAAGCTTTTTTGAATCCATTACCAAGTATTTTCATATTTATTCATACCATCCGTTTTTAAAAAATATTTAATTATGTTTCTTTCTCCTCTTCTTCTTCTTCTTTTGAATGAAGTAGGCCCATTTCGCCCGCCCATCGGGCTTAGCTGACCCGCCCGATGGGCTTTCTCAGCCCAGGCCATGGATAGCCCATGGACTTTGAATTTTCTAAAAACCTGCCCTACCGTTATTTTCCTCGCCTCCTTAAAGCCGCCCGCCAAATTTGGCCTGCCCATCAATTTGGACCTGGCCGGCCCGGCTTGGCCCATTGACGAGCCCTAGGTATTAGCACGCGTTTTTGGAAGGAAGGATGTATGTATATTTGCTGACATATATGAGCTATTAGCACGGGCTTGTTTTTTTAAAATATTTTGAAAACAACATATTTGCTGGCGTATTTGCTGACATATTTGCTGGTTCTTTTAGTTATTTTTAATTTTTACAAAGCGCGTTCTCAGCTTTTGAATCAGACCACCACCCAACCGCACTGTCCACCGAAATTACAAGGAAGTTTCTCACTCTCTCCCATGTGCAAAAAGTCCATCTACGCGTACCACCAAAGCAACCCACACACGCCTCACACGCACATCACTTCACATGTGTAAGTGCAAATGCCTAAACCTCTACGCATATAAAATCATACACACCCGCCATCATCACCATCATAGAAGACATAAACCGGTTGATGAAGTGAACCTACCTCCGGCGTCACACAACAACAACTGACCCCGAAACTCACTCGGCTTTAAGTATCCACTACCCTCACCACGTTTCCTACTCTCCACTCACAAATTACACATACATCCGCCAAAAAAACTCACAATGGCCAAGGTGAGACCCATTTCATCCGCCTCTGATTCTCTAACTTTTGGTTTAGCCCTTATTTTCTCTCTATATGCTTGCGTTTTCTTGATGGGTTTGTGTTTGAGTAATGGGTTTTGGTGTTTGTTTTTGGGTTTCATGCAGAAGAAGAACAACAATGGCGTCGAGAACAACAAGAACAAGGACACCAACAACAACGACGGGGGTGAGAAGAAGGAGGACCGCTCCATCGCCTCTAAGATTGTCAAATGGGTCAAACCTTTTCAAGGTAAAATCATTCAACCCCAGTTCAAAAAGCACCCCAGTTTATCAGATTTCCTTCAAATTTTGTCTTACACAGATTCTGATCTCCCTTTACTCCTCGTGAAATTGTCTTCTTTTTATTTTCTCTATTTTGGTGCATGGAAAAAGTAATATTCCAATGGAATTTGATTCAAATTATGCTCTTTTTCTACTTTATGGTTTGAATCTCATCCACAATTAGATTCAATTAATTTATTGTTTTGTTTCATTTCTGGGATGGTTTTTAAGTTGTGTGTATTATTTATGCAACACAGGCGCTGAGTCGGTGAAATCTGAGGGCCAAGCGAACAAGCTGGCGGTGGTCGGAAAAGTGGACCCCACAAAGCGGAGAGACGAGCTGGCCACCAAGACCAAGAATAAGGTCGACCCACGCACCTGCCTCAATTTTTTTAATTTTTTTGTTTCAAAATTCATCTACGCGTACCACCGACGCAACCCACACGCCTCACACGCACATCACTTGATTCACTTCACATATGTAAGTGCAAATGCCTAAATCTCTACGCATATAAAATCATACACACACGCCATCATCACCATCATAGAAGGCATAAACCGGTTGAGGAAGTGAACCTACCTCCGGCGTCACACAACAACAACTGACCCCGAAACTCACTCGGCTTTAAGTATCCACTACCCTCACCACGTTTCCTACTCTCCACTCACAAATTACACATACATCCGCCAAAAAAACTCACAATGGCCAAGGTGAGACCCAATTCATCCGCCTCTGATTCTCTATCTTTTGGTTTAGCCCTTATTTTCTCTCTATATGCTTGCGTTTGCTTGATGGGTTTCTGTTTGAGTAATGGGTTTTGGTGTTTTTTTTGGGCTTCATGCAGACTGTCAAATGGGTCAAATCTTTTCTAGGTAAAATCATTCAACCCCAGCCCAAAAAGGATAAGGTCGACCACGTCTCTCCCCAGCCCAAAAAGGACAACAAAGTCAACAAAGACGACGCCAACGACACCAAGAAAAAGCGGCCTGAGAAAAGGGACCACGTCACAAAAACTATATTAGCAAGCTTGAGAGGTTTGCACCTGAGAAACTTGGGAGTTTTGAGCCTGGTAAACTTGAGAGGTTTGCACCTGAGAAACTTGGAACTTTCGAACTTGGGAAACTTGAGACTTTTTGACCTGTTATCGTGTGATGTTCACATCGAAGGTGAGGTTATAAATTCCACCAATCGTCATGTGACGGCGTCGTTTCTACGATGATGAATTTGTTTTTAATTATTTGACATGGGTAACGTGGACAGGGAGCTTTGCGGCAAGCTTGAACTGCTGGAAAGACGGGAACGGCGACTGGAACGGCGGCATCGACTGGAACTATGGCAACGACGTCAATGACGGTGGAGGTCAAAGCCGGTCCTGGCCTTGGGCAACGGGGGCAATACGTATAGGCTCAAATATAATGACATGTACCCCAGGTGAGGTTATAAATTCCACCAATCGTTATGTGACGGCGTCGTTTCTACGATGATGAATTTGTTTTTAATTATTTGACATGGGTAACGTGGACAGAGCGCTATTCGGTAAGCGGAAACGACGGGAACGATGGCAATGGCGATGGCGGTGGAGATGAGAAGAAAAAGGACGAAGACGAGGGCGGTTGTGGTATTTCACTGATGCATCGAGAGGGTCAGTCTGGGACAGTATATATATACTCAAATACAATTAATATAATTACAGGTACCACAGGTGAGGTTATAAATTCCACCAATCGTTATGTGACGGCGTCTTTTCTACGATGATGAATTTGTTTGTAATTATTTGACATGGGTAATGTGGACAGAGCGCTATTCGGTAAGTGGAAACGACGGGAACGACGGGAACGACGGGAACGATCCGGTAAGCGGGAACGACGGGAACGACGGCAATGGCAGTGGCGGTGGAGATGAGAAGAAAACGGAGGAAGACGAGGGCAATGGTGGTGGCAAAATGAAGTATCCAGCGGGTCAGTCTGGACAATTTTCATATGAAAGTGTGTGTCGTCATGATAATGGTTACCAAAATGGGGCACTCAAAACGGGGGAAAAAATGTTGTTACTGGTCTTTGGCTTACTAGTGATGTACAACCACTTGGCCAAGGACATCTACACTAATGTAACACTGCACACACATCATTTACTCTACATTTGAATAGGGTCAAAAATATAAATAATTTAATTTAATCTTATTTTCTATATAGTTTTATTGTTGTTGAATATTCTAGTATTATAGTGGAGGTCAAAGTTACATCTAAAAGTCAAAGCAAGCATTGTGTTGTGTGGTTCCAATTTTCAATCCTATGCGACATGGTCCCGCAGATTTTTAGGACATGAGGGAGCCAATTAATCATTTTTAGGAGAGGAATTACAAATTTTTTGTTAGGTCATCTTCGGTCATGGCCATAGACCATATGTGGCCTTCAAGACATGCAAAATTCATCTTCGGCCAAAAAGAATTTGGTCAAATTTTGAGGGCAATATTTAGTTCTTTGGCCATCCTCCCAAGTCACTTGTAGCCTAGACCAAATTTTTTTATGGGCCAAATACATGTGTTCCCCGAATGCGAGAAAGTATCACTCGTGGGCGTAAGAAGGAGAACATCTTGTACAACTGCGATCCAAAAGTGGATATTAATGGCGCGCTGACGTCTGCTAGCAGAATTATTATTTTTGTTTCTTTTAACCTTTTAAATGTATTTAAATTCTCTACTTATTCACAACTTTTCCCTATCTTTTTTGTCAAATGTTTTTCACTCATTTCATTCAACAATTTCCTACAATTTTATTTTCTTTACTTATTTTGTTATTCACATTGTAGTGGAATGTATGAGTATTTTACCATAGTTTTTCTCAAAATAATAAAATATGGAGGGTCCTAAAATATAGACCAACATTGCTGGAGATGAAAAAATTTAGCCCTACACTATTCTTTAAAAAATTAATATTTTGGAAGGCTAAAATTATAGCCCAAGATTACATTTAACCCTATGACTAGAGATGACCTTACAGAGGAATGACAATTTTTAGGTGAGCAATCCTCTTAGGCCATCTCCAACAATAGAGGGCTAAATATAGCCCACCCATAAAATTTAGCCCACAATTTATAGTTTTTTAAAGAACACTGTTGGACTATATTTTTACCGTTTCCAGTAGTGCAGGGATAAATCATAGACCCCTCAATATTTTATTAGTTTTTATTATATTCTTTAAATATATTGAATAATTTAATTAAAATACTACTTTAGACCCTATTTAAAATTGTGAGAAATTATGAAGAATGATGAAAAGAGTAAGAATTTGTTTTGGGAAATTACATAGAAGGATGAACAAAAAATGCGGGAAATTATGTAGAAATGAGTTTGGTATCTATAGAAAAATTTAGGAATTTTTAGGTGTATATATATATATATAAATTCTCCTATGCGAACGTCCGTACGTTATTACCGTGCGAACGCCATATATTTTCTACTCCCCTCCATTATTTCCTCCCGTTTACAATGGCGTCTGCATGATAATAACCTACGAACGTTCGAATTAGAGAATAATCGTATATATACAGCTTCCCTTCTATTGAGGGATCTCTCACTTAATTTTATTTGAGGGACACCCTTTAGGGTCCCTACAAATTTTTTTCCAACGATCCAAACCATCTATTTTTAAAGTATACATTAATAGATCATCATTGCAAATGATTAGACAAATCGGAAACCGTTTCGATATCCAATTGTGACCTACAAAATCAATGAATATGGTGCTTCAAGAAAGTACTAAAATTTCAATAATTCAATTGAGTGGTAAAATGATATTGGATTCAACTGATTTTTTGTAGAGATGATCTTTGAATGAGTATCTACAAAATAGACGGTTTGGATTAATGAAATATAATACAAAGTGGGCCCTATAAGGGTATCCCTCAAATAAGCTTATTTGAGGGATCCCTCAACTGAAGCTTCCTGTATATATATATATATTGTTGGATATAGTTTAAATTAGATAAATTGTTTTGAATTGAAGTGGGTTGATTTTCAATAGCTAGGGTCCAATATGAGGGAAGAGTGACTTCTGACCATTTAATGGAATGAGAAACAGATTTAGATAATACTCTTCAACACTTACGGCTCTGATACCAGAAGGGGATCTAGAGTCCAGAAGGGGATCACAGAGAATTTAATAATTTGAAATTATGAAAATTAAAGTAATACAGTAATTGAGAATGATATTATAATGAAATTAATTATTGAAAATTAATGCAATAAATTAATGAAATAAAACTTACAGAAAATCTTGATTGAAAGATTTTATTGATAACTTGTAGTAGCAGAATACATAGTAGCACTCATAAATTACAATAGTTTCTCAGAGGAGGGCTCAAAGAGAACTTATGAAAACTGAAAACTATACTTGTGCTGGAAAAACAGCTTTGGGATTGACTAGGTATTGGTAATTGTTGTAGCTATACTGAGGATTTTGGAGGCTGATTTTGAAAGCTAATTTTGACCGTACCATCTAAGTATTGCTGTGTGACATCCCTGACCAAAAATTAAAAGAAAATGAATTAATTAATTTAGTTAATTAATTTGGATAATTAAAATGAATTAAAATAATAAAATTGGAATTAAATAAGAATTTAATAATTAAAGGGCATTTTGGTCAACGATATTTTTGGGACGGAATTTGGCGAATTGAGTTGCTCCATTGCGTTCGGCACGTTGAAATGAGTTCGGGGACGTCCGATGCCACTGCTGCAAGTCCTCGCTGGAAAATGCAAGAAACCATCCGGTTTTCACCCAAAACTCACGGCGTCGATCCGGCCAGTTCCGGCCACCAATCTCTTCGAACCAGGTGTGTTTTCTCATCCTTTTCGTGAGCCCTTGCTATCTGTGAGGTTAGTTTGGTTTGTTTTGGCTTCTAGGTTAGCAGATCTAAAACCCTCAAATCTGGCCGGATTTCAATTGGAGATTTCGGCTAATTGCCGGCCGGTTTTGGGCTGGGTGTGACCGGTTTTGGACTCCTGGGGTTGTTCTGATCCTTTTGGTATAGGTTGTGTAGCTTGAATCGACGAAAACCCGAACTCCGGAATCGCTCAAGACACCCACCACGCGCTGCCGGCCCGTGTGGCGGCGCGTGGCGGCTGTGTGGTGGCGGCTCTTTGTCCCCAAACACATACGTGTGCGCGGATTCTGATTCGGACACCGTTTGACTATCGAACCAACGTACGCCTATTGAGCGTTGTGTGGGTTCGATGGGTTCTAACCGTTGGATCGAATCCAAATTCACGTATGTTGTCCCTCGTATTTCTAGGATCGTATAGGAATTGACGGATCGTGATTCGGAGTCCCGGATACTCCGGATCAATGACTTGAAGCTTGAATTAAATAGTAACCGTCCGATCGTGAGCGATCCGACCGTCCGATCGAGACCAAACTTTTAGGACACGTTGTTTAGGCCGTGTTGAACCTGTAGGAACTTTCGGATGTAAGTTTGGACGTCATGGGACCTACGGGCCCGGTTTGACCTAGTCGGGTTAGTTTGACCAAGTTTGACCGGGGTTGACCGAGGGTCTCCCGAGGTCGCCTTGCCACGTAGTTGACTTTGTTGGACTTCTAGGAATGTCCTAATCGAGTTGGAGGTCGTGGGCTCCGCGGGCCTGGATTGACCGAAATGGGATGTTTGACCGCCGGTTGACCATGAGTCTTCCGGGGCGGTCCCACTTGTTAAAAGACGTAGTTTGATCCTAGAAACTCTCCGTACGATGTACGTGGTTACTTTGAGTCCCAGAAGTGTTAGGGTTCGTTTTGAAGTTATTGTTCGGTTCACAGTACTAATCCAATCCTCGTATTTAAACGCTTTAGGTACCTTGACTGTGCGTACTCTGTAAGCAGGACCCTTTTAGGGTTGTGCAGCATAGGACCAATGGTGAGTGGACTTTATTTTCAAAAGAACATGATTTGATTGATTGAATGACATGCATATAAATGAGATTTAAATATTGTTTTAAATCTTGATTTGACCGTTGATGGGTTTACTATGGTTGAATTGATATTTGAGTTTTATACTTGATTTGGGTTGCCGATATAATTATGGGGCCCTGTTGGCTATATTTGATTATATATAAATATATTTAAGTATTGATTTTGGGACGAGTCAAGCGTCCGGTAGTATTTACGTACGGATTCGGGTACGACGGGAATTTGATGGATTTTCCTTGGGTTTTATATTTAATAATTGAGTTTATGGTTTTGTTGGGTTTCGGACTTTAATATTTTATCGTTACGAATTTTGTGGGTTATACTTTATATCTTTTTGAGAAACTTATACCTATACTTTGAAATGAGTATTTGGGCGGTAAGATTTGGACGTTAGTATAGTCCGGTTGAGTACGTATTCGGTTTTGATGTTTAAACCTTATGAATTTTAATTACTTATACTTTGATTAAATATATAAGTATATATACATATAGATCAACTTGGAAGGAATATGTCGGATTAATGGGAATAACGAGAATATAGGTCGGATAAATGGGAATTGATCATATGTATATATATATATCTACTTTGAATATATATATATATACTTACTTTGAATATAATTATGTATATCTACCTTGATATGGAGTTTTGGGATATATATGTATATGGGATTGGACTATCGGTTATATTTTAATGAATCACTATTTATATTGTTTTAACTATGAATTTAAGGGATGTCATGATACGTGGGAATTTCGAATGCTTCGCTTGAGTTATGGTATTTTAATGGATCGTCATGTTTTATATATATATATATATATATATATATATATATATATATATATATATATATGCATATTTTGAATAAACGTTTGGGTTTGGACTTTATATTTTTAAAGGAATAGTACCTATACTGTGTTTTGGGGCATATGTTTTATTTGGGGTTTGGTTTGACATTTTCTTGACTTGGGTTTTGAATACGGTCTGAATAGGGTTTTTCAATTATTATGACGTGTCATTTTTAATATGGTCTGTTATGCGGTCATTTTACCCTTGTGACTATTTTGATTATGGAGTTATATGTTTTGGACGGTGATTTCCTTATCTTGGTTATATATGATGTTATTGGAATATTGGACGTATATATGTCCTGGTGTCGATGATTTGGGGTTTGGGTACATGAGATTGGTTATGTGAGTACTGTATATTGAGTTGTGTAGAGTGGAGTGTTGTGGGCACCCCTTTATGTACCTTCCCTGTTCTTATGATACGGTTACCTGGATTAGGTATGATACGATCCGGTGCATACCTTAACGGGGTGTAGTGTAGACCCTTGATTGGGTAGTCTGCGCGCGTAGGACAGATTTGAGTTATGGTTGGGAAGTTTTTACCATATAGGCCTGTGAGTTTAGTCCCACATTGGACGGCTTGACCCTGGGCACGAGGCCATTGTGATTCTGACCCTGTGTCCAGTTAAATCCTGGGCATAAGTCACATCAGGAATGCTGTCCCTATAAGACCTGTGTCTTGGAAAGCAAGAACGGTGAGCAATTCCACATCGCTCGGGGAGGGAAGGGTGATGTGCCTTATATGTGTGGGCATGTCTCTATCTAGCACGAGGCCTTTTGGGAGCTCACCGGCCGGATTCCTTGGAACTCCGAAGTTAAGCAAATTTGTGCTAGAGCAATCCCAGGATGGGTGACCCACTGGGAAGATATTGCTCGTGAGTTCCCAGAAACAAAACCATGAGAGTGGAGGCCCAAAGCGGACAATATTGTGCTAGGGGAGTCGGGTCGTGACATATTGTAAGACCCGTATCTTGGGAAGCAAGAATGGTGAGCAATTCCACATCGCTCGGGGAGAGAAGGGTGATGTGCCTTATATGTGTGGGCACGTCTCTATCTAGCAAGAGGCCTTTTGGGAGCTCACTGGCTTCGGATTCCGTAGGAACTCCGAAGTTAAGCGAGTTTAGGCTAAAGCAATTCCCGGATGGGTGACCCACTAGGAAGTTGCTCGTGAGTTCCCAGAAACAAAACCGTGAGTTCCCAGAAACAAAACCGTGAGGGCGGGGGCCCAAAGCAGACAATATCTTGCTAGGGGAGTCGGATCGTGACAGTCCCGGTGTCCAGTCAAATGATCCCCCGTTGGATTGTTTTCCCCTGGTACTTGTGTTCGATGCTTTAGTTATACTATACCTATACGCGTGTGTTAGTACCTTCGTATTCGTAATTCTGTTAGTAAGGATCCTTCCTTGCTTGTATTGCCCTCGGGCATGTGATTGATTGTGAGTGGGAAAGAATGGGAAACATTTTTATGGTGTTATTTTATTGCAACTATTGAGATTTGAATGACTACGTATATAAAGGATTTCATATGCATGGTTTGCACTGTTTTTGAAACTGTGGGGTTAGTATGTTGGTTTAAACTACTAAACTTTGTTTTTGTCCACTCACACTCTTTCTGTTTTCCGCCCCACCAGGCCGTAGTCGTTGCTTCCGTACTGTTCGGCTGAGCGCTTCTCTTCCCAAGCATCGACTAGACTGTAGGACTTCGAGTCCCTGATCGTTCACTTTGTATTCCGCTGTTGAATTCATATACTCTTAGTTTGCTCTGTATCATCCACTAGGGTTGAGTTTGATGGCCGGAGGCCTATGTTGTATATCTGTAGCATGCTGGCGCTTGGGTTGTTTTATCTATTGTTTGTTTGACAGATTGAAGTTTTGGGGTTAGTCCTTGTTTTAGGGGAGACTCTGCCGTTTTTTGGCAGATATCTTGGCCCCTTTCTTTGTAAATTTCGGGAAGAGGGTAACTGTTTAGCTTGTGGGCCCGACATGGGTTGATGTCGGGCAAACCAGTAGGGTCTGGCTCGGGTTCCGGGGTGGAATTTTGGTCGGGTCCTGTCATGTTGGATATAGTCTAAATTAGATAAACTGTTTTGAATTGAAGTGGGTTGATTTTCAGTAGCTAGGGTCCAATCTGAGGGAAAAGTGACTTCTGACCATTTAATGGAATGAGGAACTTTGATATTGGCACTTGCATGATTACTTTGGATAAGTAAGGTTTGATCTTTGGCTGAGAGATCAAATAAAAATTGGCTGAGAGAATGAAGAAGAAAAAAAGAAAGAGAGAGAGAAGAGAGAAGACCGAACTCGGAGGGAGAGCAAGAAAAAAGGAAAAAGAAAAATAGATATTCAATCCGAAGCGTTCAAATCACCCCACGGTAAAAAATAGAAATCCGTAAAGGCCGCATTTTTGACTCCGTAATGGGTATATATAATGTTTTTGTTTTTTACAAAGCGCGTTCTCAGAGCCCACCACAACCCAACCGCACCGTCTACCAAAATTACAAGGAAGTTTCTTACTCTCTCCCATGTCCAAAAAGTTAATCTACGCGTACCACCGACGCAACCCACACACGCCTCACAGGCACATCACTTCACATGTGTAAGTGCAAATGCCTAAACCTCTACGCATATAAAATCATACACACCCGCCATCATCACCATCATAGAAGGCATAAACCGGTTGAGGAAGTCAACCTACCTCCGGCGTCACACAACAACTGACCCCGAAACTCACTCGGCTTTAAGTATCCACTACCCTCACCACGTTTCCTACTCTCCACTCACAAATAGCAAGCTTGGGCAGGACTAAGAATGGTGAAAGGCCTGGTTCCTGCGGGTGCAATCGTTGTTGATGTTCTTAGCAAAGATAACTATGAGCATTGGAGTGCGTTGGTTAAAAATTACTTGCTGGCTCAAGAACTTTGGGACGTAGTGGAGGCTACAGCTGAACCTCCTGTACCAGAAGAAGCTGATCAGTTCATCGCTTGGAGGAAGAATGCCGCGGCGTGCGGGCCGGGTGCGTTTTCCGTGATTAAGGAGATCAGTTCAGCCAAAATTGCTTGGGATGCTTTGGCCCGAACGTTCAAGCCACAACCATGGAGATCTGTTCAGTCTGCAAACCCATCAAACAACAACCCAGGTATACTGTTAAAAAAAGAACAAAGAATACTCAAATGTTAATGTGCTCCGTCCTTGCAAAGACTTGATCTGAATACATATAAACCTCTAATTTCCAAATTATTTTTATTCAGCCAAACATATATTAGTTTAGAGTTATTTTGATATATAATAGATATTGCCAGTTTTTTGTTTTGTTTTTCTAATAATAGTTTAAAATGTTTTAAAATTTTAACCGTTCTATTTAATTAATTATTTTGGCTGTTTTATTTTATTTATTGTGGGGGTTATAAATATTTAATATTCATGTTTTTATTTCTAATTGAATGCCTTAATTTTCTGGTTGGTGAACTTTTCTGGTTGGTGAAGATTACATGTTATTGGATGCCTATAAAAGGCCACTCCTCCACATTTGAAAAAACATAATACACCATACGAATATCACATACCACAATCACCACCACAAACTAATTCTCTCCTTTTCTACTTTTATATATATTCTCTACATTATATTATTATTTTGGCAATGGTTCTGTGACTTGGATACCTATATCTGTCTATGAACGTGCTCATAGCAGATCTTGAGTTTGTGTATAAGGGGTCGTATCTTGGAGTCTTGTAGACCGCCAGTACCTGCACGTAGGGAGGCTACAAAGGCTTTAGGACAACGTCTTTGACGTGCTTCACCGTACCAAACTCACTTTCTTACTTATTATTTATTTTGCTTTTACTTATCTATTAATTTGTTTTCTTCAATTTCATTGTACCTTAAAAGCTTTTCAATTTTGCTTATATGTTATTTATAATATGTTGACCGCGCAAATCTCACGGCCTAGCGAGCCGGGCCGAATGAGTCTGCGTCAACACGGGTCGTCCTTCTTTGGTCGGAGAGTGCGATTGTGCGGGCGTGCCAGCACGGTCTACCGTGCGTTGATGAGTGATTTTGAGCTGACGGGTGGTTTAGAGCGCGCTCGAGTGTTTCTGACTTCTAATCAAGGGACTGTGACCGAGAGAGGAACTGATCTCGGCCGCAAGGTTCACGGCCTGAACTACAAGGCCGTTGGTGGCGGTGTTGATGGTGGAAATGATGGTGGATTTGGGTGGTGCTCCAGCGCTTCGCCGGGTGGCGAGAGGCTGTATGATATATGGAATGAACGGAAAAGTAACAAAGGATGGTGCTCCGGCGCCTCGGAAGATCGAGGGTCGTATGATATATTGATGAATGGAAGTTTCTTACAATCTGCCACTACTCCTAGAAAGCGATTAAATGTATTGAAAATGCGTTACAAGAACGTAAATGACAGAAAAGATAAATTTGCTCTGAGAGAGGCTTGTGTGGTGTTGAACCCTTTGAATGTCGTTTGAGCCTAGTATTTATAGGGAGCCTCTGATGAGGATGCAAGTTGAGGCCAACATGGCATGGATGATGGGAGACAGAAGGTAGTCTGGTCAGCATTTGGGAACGTGAAGCATGGCGGTGTGACTCCTGACCGTTGATGGCAATCACGTCAGTTTGGTCCTGGTTTTGTGCTGGGAGATGCATTTAATTCTTCATATTGGCAGTTGATGACTTCCCTATGAATTAATATCCTACGCTCATCAACTCAACTTGCCCACCACACGTCTATTTTAATTATATTGGTGCTGCCCTTTTCCTCTCTCTCCACGTGCTCTTTGAGCGAGATTGTTGACTCAAACCTTGCGTGAGTTGTTGGCTTTCCACAGGCAGTACATTATGTGTGAATAGCCAAATGTCATTACTCATTAAATGAGCTGTGGGGACCACTCCAACAAATAGCAAGACATTCACTTTCCTTCTTTGCATGTAATAATATATATATTGTGAAGGTTTAATGGGTCATGAGTTGCTCGACCCTTCATTCTTTCTTCTCTAAGCCTTGATCGTTTTGCATGGGTGAGGTACTATTCACGGCCAAACACTATTCACGATTGAACACTATTCACGACCGACACACTATTCACGACCGAATACTATTCACTGTATTTGCATGGCCACCTTTCTTCATGACTGTACGTGGCCTTCTCTTCTTCATGCAAAAACCATTTTCATGCAAAAATGGCCTCCAATTCACACAGCCCCATGTTGGGCAAATATGGGTTAATTTTTGGCATAAACATAATATAAATGTTTTCGTATTTGGCTTTACGGAAAAAGAAAACTATATTTTATATTTTTTATAACAATCTAAAAGCCTTTGTACGTTAAAATTATTTTCCTACCGTACTACAGTTGTTATAAGTTTCAATTTAAAGTCGTAGAACGTTTGTTAATTTTGTGTAATTTGGTTTTCATATAATTTTGTGTAATTTATATTTTATTTTATAGCTGTTGCTAACGTTTGGGCAATTTATGGACAAAATCAAAATTACCTATCTTTAGTTAAATACGAAAATAAGTGGAAAAATTTTGTGTAGAGAAGAGCTCCATAAATTCTACAAGTAGAAGGTTTTGTGTATGGAATTAAAACTATTTTACTTTTGGTTTTGGTTTATTTCGGTCGTTAGCCTTGTGGTATAATTTTATATCTACAACTCTTTATATATTAATATTTTAATTGCTATAAATTTACTTCAATGTCATTGGTACATTTTATTGTCACTCACTTATTGGGTTATTGTGAAATATTCACTTTGGCGTCATTTCGGTTCTTGTTTGACCAATTTTGTCTTCAATGAGTGTATTGATTTTATGAGATTTTAATTCTATTGTTATTGTTTTTAAAAATTAATTTTGATTCAAATAAATCAACAGAGGGTTAATATTAATATTGAGTCACAGAAATCAACAGTTTTTGGAATTAAATTTATGCCGATATAAAGTAATCAACAGCTGATGGCTCGAGGATACCAAAAACTGATGATGGCGGTGGTGGCTGGCCTAGAACAGCCACAAGGGGGCCATGAGCTACTTACCATGGAATTGTCAGGGACTGGGGTCAAACCTGACAATTCGATCTCTGCGGGAGATTATTAAAACGAAAAGTCCCTCTATTGTGTTTCTTATGGAGACCAAGCAGAAACACAATAGCCTGAATAAGCTTGGGAAGGAGATGGGTTTTCCCCATGGTTACTATGTGGATCCGGAGGGGCTTGCTGGTGGTTTATGTTTGTGGTGGAATAATTCTGTTTCAGTTGATATTCTGCAGGCCACTAAGCATCTAATTGATACTAAGGTTAGGATTTCTGATGGGGGCATTGATTTCCATGCCTCCTGGATTTATGGAACCCCCTATAAAGAATAGAAAAACGTGTGGTGGAACTGGATTAATCATGCGGTTGCTCCCAATGGGCTTCCTTGGATGTGTGTTGGTGATTACAATGAGATTATGTGGGCTTGTGAGAAGATGGGGGGCCGACCTCTTAGTCAGAATCACGAAAGATTTCTTCTCAATTTTATGAACCGTATGGAGCTTGTTGACTTAGGCTACAAGGGGCAGGTGTTTACGTGGAGTGGCAGGAGAGGCGAAGGCTTGTTGGTACAAGAAAGGCTTGACAGATGCCTTATTGATGTCGCATGGCAGGAAGCTTGGCCTTGTTCGGTGGCTACTCACCTCCCTACCATTGGTTCAGATCACTACCCAATTCTTGTGGAGACTGAGGTCAGATGCGTTCCTCATCGGAAACCTTTCAAATTCGAGGCTTTCTGGACTGCTGACTCGGAATGCAAAGAAATCATTGAGCATGGTTGGGGTCGGACTATTGGGACGAATTACTATGCCAACTGGGGAAGAAATTTGAAGCATTGTAGGAATGATCTTAGGGTCTGGAGCAAAAGAAAGTTCCCAAACAATAGAAAGAAAGTGGAGAGTTTGTTGGAAGAGTTGGATGTCTTACAACAGAACAGGGATCTAAATTGCCAAAAAATTGCTCGCCTTGGAAATGAAATAAACAGCTTGTGGAAGAATGAAGAAATGTTCTGGAAGCAGCGATCTAAGATTAAATGGCTTCAAGAGGGAGACTCCAACACTGCCTTCTTTCATAACAGTACGACTCATAGGAGAAGGAAGAATAGAATCACCCGAATAAAAAATGCTAGAGGAGAGTGGGAGACTTGTGACACCAAGGTCAGGGACACCATTGAAACGCACTTCAAAAATCTTTTCCAATCTGATGGGAGGAGACCCTGGGGCGACATTCTTGCCTTTGTCAACCCTGTTATCACGGCCCATATGAATGATCAACTCTGTCAACCTGTCACACCTGAAGAAATAAAGGCTGTTGCTTTTCAAATGGGTGCTCTGAAGGCTCCGGGTCCTGACGGCTTTTCAGGTATCTTCTATCAAAAATATTGGAGTATTGTTGGGGAAGATGTGTGTAGATTTGTGCAGAGTTTCTTTGCCGGCGAGGGCATAATTGATTGGATAAACAAGACGGAGATTGCCTTGATCCCCAAATCCTTGCAACCGGAGCTGGTGTCGCAATTCAGACCAATTGCGTTGTGCAATTACTCTTATAAAATCATATCCAAGCTCCTTGCCAATAGACTTCAACCGATTTTGCCTGCAATTATCTCTCCACAGCAGTGCGCTTTCATCCAGGGCCGTCAAATCCAAGACAACATTGTTATTGCCCACGAGGCTTTTCACTCATTAAAGATTCGAAGGAAGACTATGATCTTCGAAATGGGATTGAAGCTGGATATGAACAAGGCGTACGATCGAATTGAATGGGACTTTCTGAAGGCGGTTCTTACTAAGATGGGTTTTGCTAGTTCATGGATCCAAATGATTATGAGTTGTATCACGACGGTCGACTTTGCTGTAATCATCAATGGAAAGACGGGCGATTGCTTCAAACCATCACGAGGCCTGAGACAGGGGGACCCCATTTCCCCCTATCTTTTCATTATTATTTGTGATGTTCTGTCTGCAATGATCAACTGTGCTGTGGGCAGAGGTATTCTTCAAGGAATTAAATTTCATAGTGATGGCCCGACTTTATCCCACCTATTTTTTGCAGATGATTCCCTTCTTTTCCTCAAGGCATCAGAGGAGAATTGCCAAGTTTTGGAGACAATTTTGCGATGTTATTGCCAAGCATCCGGTCAGCTGGTAAATTTTGAGAAGTCAAATATGTTTTTTAGCCCCAACACTCCTCTTCCTCTTAGATCCCAACTACAAGCTATTTTGGGGGTTAATACCACGTCGGACCCAGGAAAGTACTTGGGGATCCCGACCTTATGGGGCAGATCTAAGAAGGATGCCTTGGGCTTTGTCAAAGAAAGAATTCTGAGTAAGGTGCAAGGATGGTGTCAGGGCCTCCTTTCTCAGGCCGGAAGAGAAGTGCTTATTAAATCGGTGGCCCATGCCATCCCTATGTATCCAATGGCTGTGTTCTTGCTACCATGCGGTCTGTGCAAGGAAATCGATAGTGTTCTCTCCAATTTCTGGTGGGGCCAGAATAAGGATTCCAGGAAGCTTCACTGGATAAGCTGGCATGAGTTAGGGGTGTCTAAAACTGAGGGGGGAATGGGCTTTCGTAATTTACATGAGTTTAATAAGGCATTGTTGGCTAAACAGTTCTGGAGATTGGCTACTGAACCTGAATCTTATTGGGCGAAGTTGCTGAAAAGTAGGTATTACCCCCACTGTACCATTCTTGAAGCTTGTAAGGGTTCTCGTGCCTCTTGGGCTTGGTCGAGCATCTTGGATGGGAGGGAGATTATTCTAAAAGGAGCCCGCTGGCAGGTTCTTGACGGAAACCGTGTAAAACTTTGGGTTGACAATTGGCTACCCTGTAGTCAAGACTCAATTCTTCGACCCACCCCTGGCCATGCTGTGGATTTGCATGCCTCTGTCTCCACTATTATTAATCCAATTTCTTTGGATTGGAATTTGGACAACATTCGTCATATGATATCTGGGCATGATGTTCGAAGGATTCTTTCTCTTCCCTTGGGAGATGGAAATGAAGGTGACAGACTCATTTGGCCTCATAACAAAAATGGGGGGTATTCGGTGAAATCCGGATATAATCTTATCAGGGGTTCCTCCTTCACTCAACATCGTGACAGCCCCTCCGGGTCCAAAAACTGTTTACAGGATCTGTGGAGGGTTATTTGGAAATCTACTTTAATTCCAAAGCTTAAGAACTTTCTGTGGAGAATGTTTCGCGGTTGCTTGCCAACTAAGGATGCTTTGTTTAGAAGACATTTGGGGGTAACCTCGCTTTGTCCTTTGTGCAATAATGAGCCGGAGAATAAAGAGCATCTGTTTTTGTTGTGTGGTTGGGTGCAATACGTTTGGTTTGGGGGCCCTCTCAGTATTAGAGTGGATCATCAAGGTGTTACAAATTTGGAGGAGTGGCTGGTTGGTGCTGCAGGGGATCAACATCGGACTAAGCAAGACAGACCTGGGTGCTGGTTTTGTTTGCGTACACTTGTTGGGGAATTTGGCGTAGTAGGTGTGATGCCATCTTCGAAGGAAAAAGGTGTGTCCAACCCAAACTTTAGTGCGAATTAGGCAAATGAGTAGTGATTTCCACCGGACATCATGCATTGGAATTTCTCAACTGCCGTTGCTCGATTTGGTAAGTGATAGTATTGTTGATTCTTGGTCTCCTCCTCCTCATGGCTGGTGCAAAATTAATATTGATGCTAATGGGATAAGACTTCTTCCAAGTCCGGTCCGGGATGTGTGATTCGTGATGATGGTTGTAATTTTAGGGAGGATCTGGGGCTACAGATTGTCGCCTGTGATTGAGGCGGAGGCCCATGCTACGCCGATGGGTGTTACTCACGGCTGACTTGGGTGTTCAACGGGTAATTTTTGAGACCGATTGAAAGTGTTGCTTGAGAATATCATTGGGGGATCATGTAAAAGCGTGTGGTCTATCTATCCTATTATTTTTGCTATTCGGGGCGATGCAATTGCTTGATTCTTGCAATTGGCGCTGGATCCCTCGTAGGTGTAATGGTGTAGCCGATTCAATTGTGGCGAGTGCAAGAAGGAGGATGTGCAAGGATGTCTAGCTGCACAGACCCCATCTTCTTTGGTTTTTGTTCTGCAGGCGGATGGGCTTCCCTGCCCTCCTTGTTCCTAGTTTGGATGGGTTAGAGGCTGACGTGCACTCGATGGTGACGTCTTAGTGGATGGCCTGCTAACTATGTTTTTCTTTGTTAGTTGTGTTTCTCTTTGCCTTATTGTTTTTGTTTTCTGGTTGAGTGGAGGCGTTTGTTCCCTCCTTCCTGGACACTCTTTGTTGCTTTCTCTTTATTTCAATGAAGCATCTCTTTGAACAAAAAAAAGTAATCAACAGCTCAGTACACGTGTATGCTATGTTTATAGTATTAATGCATTCGGTGAAATGTTTATGGTATTAATGCTATTGCATATCTAAACGGATCCACATTATTATTGTATATTAACATTATAGGATTTGGTATGAGTGCTGCTATTTCCACCCACCTATCCTATTTTCCCACCAACTTTATATTTTCACACACCAAGTAAATTTGAAAAAACACAATCCTATATTTTCACCCACCATTATTCCTAAAATACCCTTACTTATTAATTCAAGCAAAGTGCCCAGCTGCCACCACCACAGACCCCCCTTCCACGACCTATGTTTTCTTACCCTTTCTTCCTCGCACCACTGCAAGCCCTCAAAAACCCACTACCCTCACACCCCACTCGCCTCCTCTCCACATCGCCCCCTCACCCTAAAACTCCATTGTTCCTCCAGATTGTTAAGTGTTGTATTGTGTATGCTCGGAAAGAAAACTATTGGAAAAATCATTGACATAAGCTAATCTTATGGAGCCTCGACCATCTTTCGCTGCATCATCAATCAAGCTACAATCCCACAAAGCTCGATCGCTGGTAGGCGTCACATTGATGGAGTATGGGCGTGGGGTTATGTTGAAACTTGCACAGGAAGGGCCTTATTGTGATTATGTTGAAACCCAGTTTGGAAAGCTGTGATTCTTGCAGTGCCGGTGGTGCCAGAGTCCCCAAGTATAGAGTTAGATGAGAAATGGGCAAAATGGTTTGATGGGTTCGAAGCCAAAACCGTAATATACTGTGCATTAGGGAGTGAATGCATTCTGAACAAGGCTTAGTTCCAGGAATTGCTATTGGGTTTTGAGCTTACGGGTCTGCTGTTCCTTACCATGAGATCTAAGCCTACAAACCCCCAACAATATTATATGAAATGGGGGAACAGAGAGTGAATAAAGAGATTCCATAAAAGTGGGTTTTTTTCTTCCTTTAATTAATTCGAGCTTTCAACCAAATAATCTGTTTGGGTTTTGGGTCAGTTAGCACGAATCAAACATAGAGAGTGATGAGAGACAGAGAGGAACAAAGAGAGAAAATTGGGTTTTTCCTTTTGTTGGTGGACCTACAATGGTGCTGAGAGGAAGAGGAAAGAAAGCAGAGGTCGGGAAAGGGTGTCAGTGGGGAGAGGAAGAGAATGAGTTTTAAAAATAATAAAAATTCTTAGAAGTGAAGCTTTTGGCTAAGTCCTTAGAAGTCATTTTACAAAATGATTAATTTATCTTTAAATTTTTGAAAATAAGGTGGGTGAGAAAATAAGGCAGGTGGGTGGAAATAGCAGCACTCTTTGGTATTTTTATTGCTATTGTTATTGTTTTAATGCTAATTATGTTATTGTTTCAAAATTAATTTTGAAGCAGCCAACAACTATAAAAGCCTTTGCTAGTTGGCTAATTGATAAAACGTTTTAGAATTAGATCTTTTTACATTTATTGTATTTAACGTACTGAATATTTATGCAATTTAATCACATCTTGTGTTAATGTCTTGGACTTATTCTCAAGCAGCCAAATATTATATATCCCTATCTTGCAACTTTCATATTAGTTACTTGAGTTAATCTTGATATAAATATATTTGAGAGAACTAATGTTCTTTTGATTGTGAAGTCTTGACAGATGCCACATTGATGAAGTGTACATTGTGAAATCTTCCTGAGAAAACTGAAATAAAATAATAAATTATATCACTGTAAGTGGCATTTAATTTTGAGTTTTGGTGTAAAGCTTTCAAACCCTAAATTTTTTTTAGGCATTTTTCTTACATTTATTTTTGTGAGGCTTTTGGTGGTTTCACTATTATATTTACAATGACTATCAAGATGACTATGAGTGCATATCTTATGAATTTAAAATTAAATAAAAATTTGGTACAATCTTCATATATTTTGAAAATTCCCTTAATTTGTGGGGGTTGAGTTTTCCTTAACCACGTGGGTAATTGTTGGAATTTCTTTTTAGGTATTTCAAAATACAAAATTAATCTCAATACATATTTTATGTTGAATTTAATTTTCCAAATTTTGAGTGGTTTTGATTACCTCTTTAAAACTGAAGTTATGTTGTACATTTATTATATAAGTTTTGATATCTCCTTTATTGGGATATATCTTATTTTGTTTTAATTAGCCCTTAAATGTTTATGTTATTTGCTTTTGATAATAATAATAATTATTATTCATTTTAAAACCATGTGGACCTCTTTTGTGGGAGTTTGTTTTTTTTTTCAAGGAACTTTAATGCTATAATTTTATATGTGGCTAATGTTGAGCAGTTTTTGTTTTATGTTGAAAAACGTTAGATTCATTTAATGTAGTCTAATTGCATTGCTTTAATGTCGTAGTCCTTTTGGAAGTAACCAACAATCATTTAATTAAACTTCTTTCTTTCAAAATAATAATAATAATAAAATTAATAAAATTATATAAACTCTTCTTGTTAATTGGTGACATGGAGAAATCACGCAATTTACTTCTCACTTCTCTTTCCCACAATTTTGAGTGTGTTTTCAATTTATTTATGCTCTCATGGGAAAGATTCATTATATTCATTTAGTGATATAATAATTTTTATATTTCCTTGGCAAACACACTGTGTCTGTGTGAAATTTGTTTCATTATGAAAGTTTATTATGAGACTAATTTATCTTCAATTTTGATATGAAAGTGTGTGCAACTAATGATGATTTTGGTATAAAATTTTGGTAGACTTCTTATTGTCTTATAGGTTCATATTGAGAATCGAGAAGATACAATTTCAACTTGGATATGTGATCATGATTTCAGCCACTTGGAGTGCACAAAAATGGAGTAAGATTATCCTGAAATACTTAGTATTTATAATTAAATTTATTAAGCGTTGCATAGTTTGTTCATAGCTTCATCAGGTGCACTCAAAGTTTCAAAGACAATTGCAGACCTGTATTTGAGTACTAACATTTGAGAGGTATTCAGATTATATGAATTTATATATAGTGAGATTTCCATTATATTTTAATGTCTACCAATGTGTATATAATTTCCAATGGTGAAATCCACTAATCATTTGTGTGCAAGATTGTGTAGGAAATATTTTAATAACATGCATGTTTAAAGCGCTATTATGGAGAACAAAGACATAATCTACATTATATATGCCTTGTGAAGGCTAGTCACGATATGCATGCCTCGTGGAGGAGGCTATTAATGCAAAATGTCGAGGGGATGTGCTTAAGCCCATAAGGGAGTCACCTAGGGAGGTAACCCAACTTCTGTGATTGGCGATCCCATGAAGGAAGTTCAATGTGGTAGAAACAATCCATACTGCGTAACTCATATAGCACTCAAAAAACTATGGAGATATCCTTGAGATATTCTTCTGCTCATCCCTAAGGCAAAAGTGCTATTTTATGTGACGTCGGAAGGGATTTATCCTGAATGAGTTTCGAGGCGGGCAAACTCCTGCAGGGTGTAGGTCACATGTACTATTGGAGAACTCACCTAAGTGAGAGACGCGTCGTGAGGCCGCGATTGTGAGCATTGGGCTATTCTCTAGTAACTCTCATGAGAATCAAGATGAGCGAATGACCATAAATAGCGCTACCCCGCATCCAAGTCTCAACTAATACTATGTGTGGGATATGTTGAAATTTGGTCAAAGGTGCCGAGTTCAATATCGTGTACACTGTGTTCCTCAAATGGAGACTATCATCACTAAGTGAAGGTTCAAGCTTGGAAGGCACCTACACCTATTACATAGTATTATATTGCCATATATATATTATATATTTTTCACTGTTTTTTATCACGGTAAAATTTTGAAAACCTTGTGGGGGATTGTTGGAATTTTAAAAAGGTTTTAAAAATTTAACCGTTTTATTTAATTAATTATTTTGGCTGTTTTATTTTATTTATTGTGGGGGTTATAAATATTTAATATTCAAGTTTTATTTCTAATTGAATGCCTTGATTTTCTGGTTGGTGAATGTTACATGTTATTGGATGCCTATAAAAGGCCACTCCTCCACATTTGAAAAAACACAATACACCATACGAATATCACATACCACAATCCCCACCACAAACTAATTCTCTCCTTTTCTACTTTTATATATATTCTCTACATTATATTATTATTTTGGCAATGGTTCTGTGACTTGGATACCTATATCCATCTATGAACGTGCTCATAGCGGATCTTGAGTTTGTGTACAAGGGGCCGTATCTTGGAGTCTTGTAGACCGCCAGTACCTGCACATAGAGAGGTTACAAGTGACAAGTCTAATTCAGATTCAAAGATTGATTCTAGCTAAAGTATGATTAAGCCATGGTGTCTGGTCTTGACCTTGTATTCCTAATTCCCTAATTAGATCCTTGTTGTCGAACCTAAATTAAGCATTAGAAATCCATTAAGCATAAGAGAATGTTTTAAACAACCAAGCATGTATCTAATCCCTGTTGTCGAATGTCCATACATACTCATCTTATTCATAGTTCAATTGAAACAAAAGCATAAGGTGTCTACTTTAGTTTCAACCAAAATACACAAATCTCAATGGTAGCTAGGCATTCAGATTAGGATATAAGTAGATAGGCATAATGAATAAGAGCATGAATCTTGAATCAAACTTGAAACTTGGAATTTATAATCCCAGAATATTCATGTTAGGTTACATCGAAGCCCTAGTAATGGATTTAGCTACTCATAATGGGAAAGAAACATAAACAGAAATGAGAAAGCATAATGAATGTAACAAGAATAGAAAAACCCTTTTCTGAAGTTCTTGTGGTGTCCAATGCTTCTCTGGTCTGCCCTTGCAAGTGCACAAGAATGATGTAGTATAGCGTTTGACAAGTCCAAGAATATCGTTCCCACGAGGATTCCAAATTAATTTAATATTCGAATACCTAAATTAAATCTAACTGATACGCAAGTGAATTTGTAGAAATTGTTGTTGTGAAAGTTTATGAAACAAACAAGAAATTAATAAAAGCAACTGAAAATAAAAAGGTTTAATTTTAAGGTTGAAGAACAATGATGAAGGTCTAGGGTTTCGGAATCAACCACAAGCAATCCAAGTTAGATTTCAATGCATTCAACAGATTCTTTCGATTCTTTAGATGATAATTCCGTATCTAAGTCCTTTTCGTGCACTCGGACCATAGTTTTCCTTAAGTGTAAGATTCTTTTCTAGTTCAGACAAAGATCATATACCCAATCCTGCAATCTATCCTGGTTAAGGCATAAATTTAACAAGTTGGATTCATTACGTTCTAGAAAACAAGGGAACCAAGCAAACCATTATTCTTCGTCAAGCAATAATGTAATTTACCACACCTAATCACGAGAAGCTAATTGAATTATATTGCTGGTTCTGCCTCAAATTCATCTTCCAATTTACTAGATGCAAAGCCCTAAGGTGATCAATCAAAGAACTTAAACAAATAGCAACAATTAAAATAGTGATTAAGCATTCATCTGAAAGAAACTTAGAATTCATTAAATAACATTAAAAATCGTAACTATCCATGCTCGGGCATCATCCTCGCCCTAGAGAATAATTTAGTTACTCATGTTCAAAGAAAACATAATTGAAAAACTAGAAAACATAAAATAAAACTTATGGATTGTGACGATGCTCGAGAACTTGATGATGGCAGCGGCTCTTTGACTCTCCTTCCAACTCCAGCATTAAAAAACTCTAATTTTCTGATCTTCTTTAAATAAGGAACAAATCCTCTTTTCACTCGGTAACTTTGCTTTCCTAGTTTGGCTCCAATTGACTTTAATGAGTTGGCATCCAAAATCCTACTAAATATAGGATCATACTTCAGAAAATTATCCCAAATCCTTGTAAATACTTCCCAAATGCAATTGACATAAATTGGACTCCAAGGATTAAACTTAAAAGGATTATTTTTGCAAAACCCGCAGAACACATTCAGCCCGAACTGTCTGTACTAAAACGGGCACAACTCTCTCCACACACTTCCGAATCACAAACCGTAAAATGCTACAGAAAGCTAACATCCGTATCTTTCCAACGATATAAGGCTCAACATCTGGTTCGCTCTGAGCAAGTACAGTATATTCTGTCAAGTTGACTGATCTGCACAGCACATTCTTGCAAAACATCTTTTAATCCCAAAAATGCTCTTTTTGCTTGCTTTTCCATCTTTACTCTTCAAACCTAGTAAAACACAAAACTAAGTAAAAATGAACTAAACTCACTCAAGAACATAGCAAGAATCTAAGAGAAAGATAATAAAAATGTACGAAATAATGGTTATATCATTCTCCAAGAGCTTTTCCACGCCTAATACTTCTCCAAGAACTTCCCCACGTCTAGAAGAACGTATGAAGGTTAAGGAGGTGATTTGGGATGAGTTTGGGTGAGTGGTGATGGTTGAGAAAGAGGAAATTCGTAGGGAAATGGAAGGCAGGCTTGCAGGGACAGTTTTGGTGATTTGAGGCTGTTTGGAGTGTTGGGTTGATGTCTGGAGTGTCTGGGGAATTATGGGAGTGTGGAGGATGGTGTGAAGGATGTGTCTGAAGGATCTTGTGAAGGATGTGTGAAGGATGTTGTGAATGAGTGGTATTTATAAGGAGAATGAAAGGAGAATTCTGAATTGATTAATGCCTCCACCAACAACACTCATTTCACCAACCACACTAATGCATTAGAAATATCAGTTTCTCTTCTTTTCTGGCTATTGTAGCTCCCACATGCAGCTCATGGATACTTTTCTAGCTTTTGTAGCTTTGCATGCTTTTCTAGCTTTTGTAGCTCTGCTACTTTTCTAGCTCTGCAAACTTTTCTATCTTTTGCAGCTCCCACTATGCTCCCACATGCAAGTCATGGAGAATCCCACCAGAAATCACATGCATAGCTCTTCCTGACCTAGCAACTTCATGGGCTCACGAATTGGGCTTCCCTCAAGCAACTGATGACATTGAGCCGTCCATCTTGAAGTTCAAGATGTCTTCTTTCCAACCACATGTGACTTGGGCCAATCCAAGTTCGGAGGAAGGAGTTAAGGCTGAAACAAATTGCTAACTCAGTCTGCACGTTTTTGGACCATTTTGCACATTTGGGCCCCCATTGCTACCTAAAGCTCATTTAACTGAATGACAAACATAAAAGAGATTAAAAGCACAAGTTTAACTCAAAAACATAACTAAATCATATGCTAGAAGGGTACAAAATGATATACAATTATGAACCGATCAAATACCCCCAGACCTAGATTTTGCTAGTCCTCGAGCAAAACAAAACAAAACAAAGGTTAAAACAAAAACAAGAAGCAGGTAACTCGATTGCATTGAGCATATGCGACAAGCCTTTAAACCTCTAGGCATCCCTAGTAGGAGGAGTTGTGTCTCCTGAGGGTTTAACAGATACGATACCCACAAACGCTTTCCCGACTCTACAAAACAAAGCGGTTAGAAAACTTTTGAAATCAACTAATGAAAATGAAAGAAAACTTCAGTCATACCTCCAACACCATAAAGTTGCCAAGAGAAGTGATCAATCAGTGTGTAAGTGGAAGCTATAGCTCAAAGGCACACGGCTTCAAAGCAAGCACACTCAAACTTTGAAGAAAGAACATGCTTCGACTCTAATTCTCGCAGAAAGTACTCAATCACTCGGAACCTATGGTTTTATTCTCTCAAGCAAGCATAAGTGAGTATATGACAGAGAAGCACAATTTTTGGTTAGATCTCATGAAAGGAATCAAATACTAAGAATAGAGATACACACATACATACCAGCACCCATGAATACATACTCAAAGATCAGCTAGGTCTTTCACAAGGTTGTAATGAAAGGCTAAGGTTAGGGGAAATGGAAGAATTGGAAGGAAAAAAAAGTAACTTAAGAACATACCAAGGTTGCATTCTTCATTGATCTGCAAGGTATCTTAGATTTAGAATGGCATGGATGCAAACTTGATGGTATGAGCATACACCTTATTTTTCACACTTAGATCATATCGAAACACTTTCTCTTTTATCTTTCTTATTTTCTGATTTGATCTGCTTCTTCTTTAACTTCATTGCATAGATTCACACCAATTTTCTTTCATGTACATGGCAGAAACTTCCTTGCTTCAAACTTCATCTTGGCAAACCTTTGTAGATTCCTAAGCTATAGGGTATGGCTACAATAGGTTAAATATATCATATTGAGATACAAAGGTAGGAGAATGATGAGGGTGATAGAATAAAAAGGTTTGAAGTGTTTGGCTTCAAGAGGGCTGATGGAACACACATAAGGTTGTGATAGAAAGAAAGCATTTACAATGGTTAAGCACACATAGCCTAACATCACTTCAATGAGTTCATTCATGAGTGAGAGCAAGCACATGGTATCTGCAAAAGACAATCATCCTTAGTATTCAATCAAAATGGAACAAGGAGATCATTTAGAGTGAATTGAAGAAATAAGTAGGGATGAGAATTAGAAACACTTTAAACCCTCTCAAGAAAGCAAATAGGCTCGATATAGCTCACTAGGATAGTCTCCACTATTCTCCTTCAAGAATTTGAGCATGGTACTTTAGCCACCAGAATTCTAAGAGCAAAAGCTTTGTGAGTGCAAAAATCTGATATGAAAACCTTAATGGCAGCTCCATAGCATTGATTGAATGACATTCTTAAAAAAATTAGTGATAAAAGAAAACAAATTGAAAACCTTCCCCCACACTTAAATTGAACATTGTCCTCAATGATTAAAAGAGTAACATCAAGCAAAGCAAATCAAATCCAGGAAAGGAAACAAAACAACAAATAACCAAATGAAAACCAAATGAAAGACTAAAGGGAAGAACTAGAGGTTTCAAATTGCTATTTTGCCATATTTCGACATATGTTTTATTTTGACATGTAACTTTCAAACCACTTGGTCAAATTTAACGTTCTTTATGTCGTTGGATTCAGCATGAAAAACTGAAGAACACAGCGCGGACCAAAAGTTCAAAACAAATGTAGAAATTAAACAAAATGTAGCAATCAAGAAGCCTACGTTTTCAGCATTGAACAAAAACTAAAAATCGTCTTCCACCCCCAAACTTAAATGAAGCATTGTCCTCAATGTTTGAAGCACAGATGATTGAGAACTTGTAAATAATAAGGTGGAAAGGTAAGAAAGGATTTAGAGAAACTCCCCCTTGATGCGATTAGGTCGACCGCTACTAAACACCTTCTTCTTGAACACATGGGTTGCCTCCCAAGAAGCGCCTTAGTTATTGTCTTGGCAAGACATCCAACTATTTATGATGAATTGGGGGGTTTCGGCTCACACGCCTCTTTATGCATAGCTAGATAGTTTACCCAGCTTCTTCTCCTTTTCCTTCACTTCCTTTGTTTTTTCCTTTTCTTTTTCTTCATGTGTGTAGGGAGTGCAACATTGAACATTATGGTGACCATGGATGGTTCCAATTTGGTGGAGGATGGTCCAAGAGGCTCGAGTGGTGGCCCGAAAGATGGTGGGTATGGCTGTAATACTTCTAGGGCAGTTACCACTTCCTGAAACTCCGGTTCAACATGACCTTCCTCTTCTTGTGAAAGGACAACTTCTATAGCATCATTGGACTGTTTCTGCAAGGTCTTGGAAGAAACTTCATCATTCACAACATCAATTGAAAAACAAGTATCAAGAGAGGTAGAAGGTTGAGATGGAGGATCAAACACTTTAAATTCAGCAGTTTCACCCAACACAGTCATGGAGAGGGTGCCATCTTTCACATTGATGATTGTGTTCGCAGTGGCCATGAATGGCCGGCCTAAGAGAATAGGATCAACACGATCTCCATTTGGGTTGTCCTCCATGTCCATCACTACAAAGTCAACAGGGAGAATTAGTGTATTAACTTGAACTAAAATATCTTCTACGATACCTTTTGGATATTTGATAGAATGATCAGCTAGTTCAAGTCGCACTGAAGTCTTCTTCATCCCTTCTAAGCCAAGCTTTTGATAAACTGAATATGGCATTAGATTGATGCTTGCTCCCAAGTCCAACATGGCTCTTCCAACCTTCTTGTCTCCAATGTTAATGGGAAAGTCAAAGCTGCCAGGATCTTCTAGTTTTGGTGGAAGCTTCCTTTGCAACACTGCACTTACATTCTTGTTGAGCTTTACTTCTTCATTTGGAGCAAAATTGAGCTTGTGAGTTTTCAAGTTCTTGATGAACTTTCCATATGTTGGCATCTGTTCAATAACATCAAGCAAAGGCAAATTGATATTAACTTTACTCAAAACATCATAAATCTCTTTAAAAGCCTTATCTTGCTTTGCTTTCTTTAGACGGCCTGGAAATGGAATTGGTGGAACATATGGAGCGGGTGGCACGTATCTATCTTCTTGATGATGTGGTGGCACAAATTTGTCATCCCTTCTATGCAAGTGGAATGGATTAGGTCCCTGCGAATCTGAATTGGCCTTAGGAGCAGATTTGGACGTTTTCTGTTGTTTCTCTTCTAGTAGTTGTGATCTCCTTCTCTTCATCTTCATCTTCTACAACCACAACATCAGTTGAAAGATTAGAATTAACTTTGTTATCAACTATCTTACCTGATCTCGAGCACGTGAATGGCCTTGACTTCGTGGTTCTTTGGATTGATCACGAGTTTGGCTTGGCCATGTCCCTTGCTCTCTTTGGTTGATCTCAGCAGCTATTTGGCCTATTTGAACTTCCAATTTGGAGATGGCAGCTTGTGTAGTTTGTTGGAAGTTAGATTGGTTGATTGCCATTTGCTTCACTATATCCTCCAATGATGATGATTGTTGTGGCCTTTGGAATGAAGGGGATTGGCTTGATTCTCGTGTATTCCTCCATGAAAAGTTTGGATGATTCCTCCAACCTGGATTATAACTTTGAGAGTATGGATCATTTCTTGGACCTTGGTTGTAGGAGTTTACCAACTTAGCTTGCTCTTGCACAAATTCTGGATATGCAGCCCCAAGTGGACAAGCTATGGTAGCATGATCATGAGTTTCACAGATGCTACACACTTCCTTTGGAGGGTTTCTTGAGTTCAATGCAAGAAGAGCATCTAGTTTTTGTTCCAATTTTGAAATCTGCACACTAGAAGCATCATTAGAACCACTAACAACACGTTTACCTCTTGTATCAGTGTGTTGGGTCTCCATTGCTATCTCCTCAAAGAGTTCATACGTTTCTTCGGGAGTCTTGGTTTTATAAGAACCACCTGCAAAATTGGTGACAATATTATGACTAGAAGGGGTTAGTCCTTTATAAAACATATGCATTTGAAGTTTCAAAGGAATCCCATGATGAGGACATTGATTGAGCAGCCCATTGAATCTCTCCCATGCTTCACAAAACGATTCATCATCTTGTTGTGCAAATGAGAAGATCTTGTCCCTAAGCGTGTCGGTCTTTTGCGTGGAGAAGTATTTCTCCAAGAACTTCTTCTGAATGGCAGCCCATGTAGTGAGTGAACCAGGTTTTAAGGAATTGAGCCAATACTTTGCCTTATCCTTCAAAGTATAAGGAAACACTCTCATTCGAAGTTGATCTTCCGTCACACCTGTCAAGGGGAAAGAACTCACAACATTAAAAATATCCTTTATATGAGTTAATGGATCTTCATTTGGTAAACCATAAAAGGAAGGCAACATATTAAGATGAGAAGATTTAAGCTCATAGTTTCGAGCTACGGTAGGCAGCAAAATGCTTGAAGGAGATGCTGGGATTGTTGGGACATCAAGGTCTCCCATTAACTCATTGGCAGCCATCTATTCTTCTTCTTGGTCTGAACTTGCTTCGGAATTTGAAAGTGAAGAACTGGGGAGGTCAGTGTGGAGAGCAAGACTTGTGAATGTGGCAAGAGCTTGCTCTTTTGCCGTTGACAACTCTCTTTCTAGACGATTCTGAATATCAGAGAAGACCCGGTTGGGTTGCAACGTTGGTCTTCCTTCCAATGATCTAGAACGTCTAAACGAAGACCTCACTTGATCAATGAATGGTCTTTTAGACATAAACTACCTGAAACAGAAAATTGTGAATTAATTAGAAACACTAAAAGAATAGGGTAACCTTGGGCACATAACCAGGGAAGAACTTTCGTTCAGTCCCCGGCAACGGCTCCAAAATTTTGTTAACTCGCAAGTGTACGGGCCAATTAGTAGTATAGCAAGACAAGTACGAGGTCGTACCCACGAGGACTGAGAAGTTCAAATTAGTTATGTACTTAGATTACCCAATTCTAGAAACAAGAAGTTAAGTCTAAAACAGAATTTAAAGAGAGATTGATTGACTTTGTGAAAACAAATGAAACAAAACGAAATTGCAAACAAAGGCAAAGTAAACAAGTGTATCAAAGAGTGGTTTTGAGGTTGGAAACAGATTTGGAGACTAGGGCATTCGATTCACCATAACAATCCAATTCTAGGTTATAAGGATTCAAGTGACAAGTCTAATTCAGATTCAAAGATTGATTCTAGCTAAAGTATGATTAAGCCATGGTGTCTGGTCTTAACCTTGTATTCCTAATTCCCTAATTAGATCCTTGTTGTCGAACCTAAATTAAGCATTAGAAATCCATTAAGCATAAGAGAATGTTTTAAACAACCAAGCATGTATCTAATCCCTGTTGTCGAATGTCCATACATACTCATCTTATTCATAGTTCAATTGAAACAAAAGCATAAGGTGTCTACTTTAGTTTCAACCAAAATACACAAATCTCAATGGTAGCTAGGCATTCAGATTAGGATATAAGTAGATAGGCATAATGAATAAGAGCATGAATCTTGAATCAAACTTGAAACTTGGAATTTATAATCCCGTAATATTCATGTTAGGTTACATCGAAGCCCTAGTAATGGATTTAGCTACTCATAATGGGAAAGAAACATAAACAGAAATGAGAAAGCATAATGAATGTAACAAGAATAGAAAAACCCTTTTCTCAAGTTCTTGTGGTGTCCAATGCTTCTCCAAGAGCTTTTCCACGCCTAATACTTCTCCAAGAACTTCCCCACGTCTAGAAGAACGTATGAAGGTTAAGGAGGTGATTTGGGATGAGTTTGGGTGAGTGGTGATGGTTGAGAAAGAAGAAATTCGTAGGGAAATGGAAGCGGGGCTTGCGGGGACAGTTTTGGTGATTTGAGGCTGTTTGGAGTGTTGGGTTGATGTCCGGAGTGTCCGGGGAATTATGGGAGTGTGGAGGATGGTGTGAAGGATGTGTCTGAAGGATCTTGTGAAGGATGTGTGAAGGATGTTGTGAATGAGTGGTATTTATAAGGAGAATGAAAGGAGAATTCTGAATTGATTAATGCCTCCACCAACAACACTCATTTCACCAACCACACTAATGCATTAGAAATATCGCTTTCTCTTCTTTTACGGCTATTGTAGCTCCCACATGCAGCTCATGGATACTTTTCTAGCTTTTGTAGCTTTGCATGCTTTTCTAGCTTTTGTAGCTCTGCTACTTTTCTAGCTCTGCAAACTTTTCTAGCTTTTGCAGCTCCCACTATGCTCCCACATGCAACTCATGGAGAATCCCACCGTAAATCACATGCACAAACTCTTCCGACCTAGCAACTTCATGGGCTCATGAATTGGGCTTCCCTCAAGCAACAGATGACATTGAGCCGTCCATCTTCAAGTTCAAGATGTCATCTTTCCAACCACATGTGACTTGGGCCAATCCAAGTTCGGAGGAAGGAGTTAAGGCTGAAACAAATTGCTAACTCACCGCACGTTTTTGGACCATTTTGCACATTTGGGCCCCCATTGCTACCTAAAGCTCATTTAACTGAATGACAAACATAAAAGAGATTAAAAGCACAAGTTTAACTCAAAAACATAACTAAATCATATGCTAGAAGGGTACAAAATGATATACAATTATGAACCGATCAGGATAGTTTGACCAGGGTTGACTGAGGGTCTCCCAAGGTCGTCCCGCTTTCTAACGAACGTCGTTGATCTTAGAATTCTTCGTACAACGTACGCGCACGCTTTGAGTCGGGTTATGCTAGGGTTTGTTTTAAAGTTTCGTTTACGGCACGTTCGTTAATCCGATTCATGTATCCTTGTTTAGGTACTCAGGATCCGTATACGCAGCAGGCAGGACCCTCTCGGGGTCAAGCAGCGTGGGACTACTTGTGAGTGGACTTTTGTTTTAAATGTGCATTATCTTCAAAAATGAATCATCATGCATGTAAATGGATTTTCTCCATTTATTGGGATTTAAATATTGTTTTAAATTGTGAATTTGGTTTTAATGGAATTATTTGATTATAATTGATATTTGAGGCTTATACATGAATTTGGGTTGCCGGTTGTATGTGGGGCCCTGTTGGCTATATTTTATTTATATTTGATAATTGTGTTTGTGGCTATATCGGTGTCGTATGGTATATTCCATACCCTTGGAGATATATATAAATTTATATATATCAATATATATATATACATATATGAACCTATATATATATATATATATATATGCATTTTACATATATGAAATTACACTTTATATACCTTGGGAAGTTATTAAATATACTTGATAATATTTATAAATTATATTTTAGGGACTTATACCCTATACCTTTGAGAATCTATAGGGTATACTCTTGGGAAGACTTATATCTATATCTAGCATTAAATGCTTGGGCAATAAATACGGACGCTATTGTTGTCCGGGTGAATTGGTAGTTGGGTTTGAATTATACTTTAAGTTCTATTATTTATACTTCGCATACATATACCAATTTTGGGTTTGAGTCACGGACGTTTTGGACGTCTGGATACTTATGGTTCTGGGATAGTGAACCTTGAGAGTAAGTCTTGTAGTAGACTGGAATGTTGGGGGCATAGTTGGACCAAAAGTCGTACCTCCCCCCAATCTGAATGGTAACCAAGCCACACGGGTTGATGAAGGATTCCAACATGTGGACTCATTTGTTGATGAAGGATGCCGACATGGATAGTAGTCTGCGCGCGTAGGACAGTGGTTCGGTTTTACACACGTGGCGTTGGACATTGCGACGTGTGTATGGTAGAGCGGTAGTCCCCGGCTTGGACAGCTCATCCCTAGACGCGAGGTGGAAAGTGGGCCTGTGGGCTAGTCAAACGATCCCCGTGATGGATCGTTTTCCGGTACTTACGATGGTGTGTGAACATATTGGGAATATATTTATATTCGGGAACTTGTCGTATTTTACGTTTATTCCACTTCGGGGTTTATGTTGGTTTATATCTTACATATGTATACACTTACGTTTTTGGATACTTTATGGTTATGGGAAATTGTTTATGTTCGGTATATATATATATGCATGGTTCTTTTAGGGGCTATGTCTTGGGTAATAAAAAGGTTAGGTTATTGAAAAAGGTTCGGTATTTGTTTATTCATTGATTATGTTGAGATATAATGGTTTTGAATCAACTTCGTATATAAAGGTTTGAATTGCATGGTTTTGCATTGTTTTGAAACGGTGGGTTTAGTACTTTGATTTAAGTATGAAAACGTTGTTTTTGTTCACTCACACCTTTCTATTTTGCACCCCCCAGACAATAGTGTAGTGAACTGATCGATCAAGCCAAGCTTCTTCTTCTCGAGCTTCGAATCAAGTGTAGGACATTTATGTCCCTTGTTGTAAACTTTGAATTTCCGCTGTTTACATTGAAATACTCTTAGCTTGCTCTGTTATCGCCCATTAGGGTAGATTTGAAGGCCAGAGGCCTAGATTGTATTTGTTAGCATGCTGGTTGTTGGGATAATATTATTCTGTTGATTTCTGACTGGTTGAATTATTTGGAAATGTCCTGTTTTCAGGGGAGACTCTGCCCGATTTTCGGCAGAAGTCTCGGCCCTTTTTCATTTGTCTCGGGAATAGAGTATTAGTTTAGTAAGTGGGCCCAACATTGGGTTAATGTTGGAACATCAGCAGGATTCGCACGGGTTCCGGTGGAATTCGGTCAGTCCTATCATTTTAATACGTTGCAACGTCTTTGAATTTGAATTCAATCAAAGTACTCTCTAAGACAATTTATTTATTTCAAGACAATTGAGTACTTACACTGAGCTTCAGGCTCTTTTCCTTCTTTTGTACAATTTATATATTGCATGACACATTATGTTCTTAGGATTCATTCCTTTGTAATTTTCAGAAATCGCTTCAAGCGATTTATTTCGAGACACTTCATAATCTATATGGATTTTTCACCTCAAAATCCTTTATTAAATAAGGGAAGTCTTTGTAAACTATTCAAGAGTTCCAACAATATTATTTATATATATATATATATATATATATATATATATATAATATAATGATGGTAAACCCATTTCCAAATTTTATATATCCCTTTTATAATAGATATTCATTAAGACGATTATACAATATTCTTCCAAAATACTTTAATCTATACAAGGATCATGACAAGCCATCATATTTTAAACCATTTGCTTCATATGCATTCTAAATCTTTTAGGGATTTTCGTTTTCCATAAATATGCATAACATAGCTGCATATGTTTACCATTATAATCCCATTTCTTTCTTGGGAAATATTGTGCCATATCATTCAGTGATTTATTTCACTTTATCACAAACACCAATTTGTAACATATACATTTTCATATCCTTTTGGTATTTGAACTATAGGTTCAATCATTCCACTTTTTCTGGAAATTTTTCAACTTTACTGGATTGCCTCTTCTAGTTGGCCAATCTTTATTTACATTATAACAAGTTGTGCAATATCATCATGTATAGCCCTTGATGACTTTAGTACGTACTATAAACCAATATGTCATCAATTTGTGATTCCACAATTCTCATGTGCATGCATTGCTTTCATTATTTTCTGGTACCAATGCCACTTCAAAGGCTTTCATTGTCACTCCATGGACAAACATCTCTTCTAGGATGTATAATTTATAGAATGTGGACCATAACCTCATTTTGAGCGTTATTTTGAATAGGGCTTAAACTTTGCAATTAATCTCCACTTCTGAGAAGTTTGGAACCTATAGATATGTCATGCTTCAGGCATCCAACAGCTTTTATGGGGAGTTCAATTTATACAATCAATAAATTTATCATGCTTCAGGCATGCAACAAATTGGTCATTAGTAGTCTTTTACTATGTGTCTGAATATGCTTCTGGCATTTCACTTACAATCCTTTTTGTGTCTGAATATGCTTCTAGCATTTATATCTTCTATACCAATTTGTTTGATAAGACAATAAATATATTCCCATAATCTTTCACACCATTCTTTGTTCTTTCAAGAACTTCCATAATTATTCACGTCGTTCTTTGTTCTTCAGGAACAACCAATTCTCCCCCTAACGACGTGAAAAATAGTCTCACATATGTATTGTCCTTTAGGGACCTTAATGCATAAAATTTATTACTCATTAGGCATTAACACTGTCATATCCTTGAGTCGCACTTCCGGGACTTTAATCTATGCAGTGTATTATCAATGTATCAACTTGCAACCTCCAGATTGCACATTATATTCGATACTCCATAAACGAATACATAACAAGATGATTCAAGCCATTTTTCTAGAATTGTCTTATTTGAATAATACAATTTGTTCTTCTGGAACAATTAATTTCTCCCCTGATGAGAATGTTGTCTTATCAAAATGATACCAAGTGTGTCATAAGTTTTGTTCTTCAGGAACAAAAAGCAAATAATATAAAGCTGAGAACTTCTGGCTCTTAATATTGACAACAAGATGTGCAAATATGCTTATGACACAATCATGTGCTTACAACAACCTTAAAACTGTAAGGCTAACAAGATTCCTTTTGAGGAATAGTTTACATCAAAATAAATGTAACTAGTGAAGAGAGAGATGAAGGGAATTATCATATTCAGACCGAAACATACCATGTTCCATTAGCTGATATATCATCCATATTCTGATCCATGAAGCACATGGATCTATGATCCTCTCTTCTATAATATATTGACCCAGAAGCTCAGTGAAAGATGCGCATCCATGATCAAACTACTGCCCTAACAAAGTAGTGGATCATGATCAAAGATAATCTTGCTTCCATGGAAATCTTTAGGATTTCTTAAGCATGCCAAGTTCTGTGGAGAGAAATCATGTAGGTATCTCATCTTGCGTTAGAAGGCAAGAACAAGGAGTATAAGAAAATGCCAAAGAGTAGGGAATATATATAGCCAAAAATAAGAATATAGAAAACAAGTGGCTTCAATATAAACCACACGTTAGTCTCAAATCAGTCATATTACTTTTGACAAAATTCTTAATAAGACAAACCGTAAATTCAGTAAAGAGTAAAACAATAAGAATTGAATATTTTTATAAACAAAAATATCTCAAAAGTCGGATCGAATACCCGAACGTGGTCGACAAGCTTGAGTGGAGAGAATAGTAAATTCCTTACTTTCTACCATTGCTTAAGGGTTTCTTTTCCACACCCTTTTGTCCAAAAATGTCTTCCTATCCCCCAAAATGATTTGGATTTGAATAATGCTCACCAAGAGCAAATATTGTTAGCAATAAGATCAGACAGTGGTGATGTCAATGACTCTTTAGTTGCTAGCATGCATTATACTGCATCAATATTACCAATTTGGGACAATGACTGTTGGCGGATCCCAAGAAGTTCAAGCATTTAGATCTCAAGTCATAACACTGCGGAAGATGCTCAGTGATGTTGATCAAAAATCAGAAGACTTGAGAAAAGAAATAAAGATTTGGAGGAACTTGTTTATGTGTTGAGGGTTCCTGAAGAAAATATACATGAGGAACACAAAAATTTCCTGTAGATGCCTAAATCCTGAGGCAAGTTCCAATTCCCCATGAACATAGTATCCATTGAATCTTTAAATCATATGAACTTCTGGTTCATTTTTGGAATAATATAAATGACCAAGGAACTTCAGGTTCCATGAATTAAATTCCAAATAAGCACACATAATCAATGAACTTTAGGTTCATGATATTCATGAAAAATTAGTTTCATATATTCAAGCTTCGTGTTCGAACATATGGATTCAATAATGAACGAAAAATTGTGCTTTGAATTGCCAGTTCAAATTAATTTTAATGCACTCAATACCTCTGGTATTGGATTACCCATAATTAATCATCATAATTGAGATGTTTGAACTTCATTTCATTTTTGGGACTTCAGGTCCATACATATAAAATATTGAAATAAAAGAAATAAATAAATTGCTGAAACAAAATAAATAAATTGCTGAAACAATAATAAAAGTAAGACAATAATTAAATTGTTGAAACAAAATAAATAGTTGAAACTTCTAGTTTCAGTGAGAGAGGTTGAAGAACTTATGGTCTCTCATTTAATCGCTCTTTCATGATTTTACGGAACTACAGGTCCCTTTGTATACAGTAGCAGTTCACCCGAAATAGTTACTATTCATGTATATAATACGCTTGCCAGTACTATTATTATTCTTGTGTACGGCATTATTACATTATCAATAAGCTTCATGTCCTGTTTTACATGTCAAGGATCAATGATCTGTAGGTCTGATCACTTGTTTGAAGAGACTACCAGCTCTTATTTCATCATCAATGATTTTTAGCTTATGATGTAATTGTATGATGGGAATTTCCAGTCCTGATTTGTGTTGTAAAACTCATCATTACCCACTTGTAAATTAATCCAAAAAATAAATTACTCGTAAGTAAATTGCTAGCAAATAAATGCAATAAAGTAAATTGCTAGTATGAGGGTTAATTCCGCACCCTACTTTAAATAAAATAAACATGGGAAAACCCTCCCCACTTAAAAATAAATGTGGGGGAAATACCACTCCACTTAAAAATAAATGTGGGGGATAAAAACCGCTCCATTAAAATTAAATAGGAAGTGAAACCATCCATAATAAAATGAAAATATAACTGTAAAATGAGATAACCAATTAATATATTTTAGTGAACCATAAAACTATACAATATACATATATAACAACATATATAAGTATATGTTGTGAAACTAGGGGAAATTGTATAGAGAAATAAAAGGAAAAACAGAGAATTTATTCTATGAACATGTATCAACTTATCTTATTCATCTTTGATAAGTGCCTATTTATAGGCTTACAATAGAGGTATTTAACCCACAATTTATAACTACTAATTACAATAATAAGGGCATAGGTTACAAAGTAATAAGGGGTGGAGGTAATGGATGTTATGATGGTCATCCACATTCCATGGATTTATAACACTCCCTCTTGGATGTCCACCATACAATAACATTGTTGCCTCATTAAAAACCTTTCTTGGAAAACCAGTGGGACAAACCGAAGAGAAGGGAAAAAGAGTGCAACTTTCTTCTGGATCATTGATATGGTGTTGGACAAGCATATGTTGCCTCATTAAAACCTTGCTAGGAAAAACCCAGTGGGACAAAAAACCTAGTCGAAGGGAAAAAGAGTACAACGCGCATATGTCCTGTATGTAGTAGAATTGGGATGCTCCCTCTGATTGATATCTCCCCCTTATTAATATCTGCCATTGATTTTCATTAACTTCTGGAATTTAGGCTTCATAAAAAACTTTGGTAAAAAGGTTTAGGATTATCTTGTGAACGAATTTGATGAACTCCAATCTCTTGGCTTTTTTCTGAAACTATGTCTTGATGAACCCTTCTCTGATTTGAGCAATGCAAGCAACATTGTCTTCATACATGATCATTTATCACACTATTCGACTTGTTTTTCACTTTTCAAATGATTGAACTCTTTAGTAGCATCAACAATTAATCTAATAGTTAGAATATGACAGGACCCGACCCGAATTCCACCCCGGAACCCGCGCTGACCACTGTGGTCAACCGACATCAACGCGATGCCAGGCCCACACACTAAAAGAATCCCTCTTCCCGAAACAAAAAGATAAAGGGGTCAAGACTTCTGCCGAAAAACGGGTAGAGTCTCCCCTAGAACAACAACAAACCCAAAAGTTCAACCTGAAAATATATACAACAGAAAATGTATACACCAACAGTCAGCAGGCTAATAATAAAACAACTCAGGCCTACGGCCATCAAATTCAACCCCAAAGAGCAATACAGAGCATATCTAGAGTACTCAGAAGTAAAGTGACAGAATAACCGTTTACAGACAAGGACAAGTGTCCTACATCAGGTCGAATGCTCGAGAAGAGAGTCACCCAGCCGGACCGATCAGATGCTACGACTATGGCCTGGGGGGCGCAAAACAGAAAGAGTGTGAGTGGACAAAAACAAGGTTTCGTAGTTTAAATTAAAGTACTAACCCCACCGTTTCAAAACAATGCAAACCATGCATATGAAATCATTTATATACGTGATCATTCAAATCCCAATAGTTGCAATATAATAACACCATAAATATATCATAGTACTGTTTCCCATTCTTTCCCACACTCGGACAACCACGTGCTCGCAAGCACGACAAGCAAGGAAAGATCCTCACTAAAAGAAATATGAATAGGAAGATAATATGACCTACATATAGTAACATAGACCTCAACACCGAAACACGTGTACCGGGGAAACAATCCAACAGTGGATCATTTGACTGGACACCGGGACAACATTCATGATGTGACCGGTGCCTAGGATTTAACTAGACACCCAGTCAACATCATAATGGCCTCGTGCCCAGGGTTAAGCCGTCCTAATGGGACTAAGCTCACAGGCCCGCAAGGTAAGGACCATCAATACCACTACGTCCCAAAACAAGTCATACGCGCAGACTACCCAATCAAGGGTCTGCAGCTACACCCCGTTAAGGTATGCACCGGATCGAACCATATCCAATGCAGACGTCCATTTCCAGAACCGTATCAAGAACAGGAGGTACATAACAAGGTGCTAACTGCACTCAAAACAAACGCTACACGATAATCAATATATATAATTTAATCACATGTACCCGAATCCCAAATCATCAAACACCAGGACATATATACTTCCAACAATCCAATAACATCATGTATACCCCATATAAGGACATCGCCGTCCCAAACATACAATTCTATAGTTAAAATAGTACCAAGCGTCAAATGACGGCATATCAAACCATAAACGATTAAAATGTCGTAATCATTGAAAAACCATATTCAAGCCGTATTCAAAACCCAAGTCAAGAAAATGTCAAGTCAAACCTCAAGTAAAACATATACTCCAAAAACATAGTATAGGTACTATCCCTCTAAAATATAAGGTCCATACTCCAAATGTATTATTCAAGATATATATATATATATATATAAAACACAACGGTCCATTAAAATACCAAAACTCAAGCCGAAGCATTCGAAATTCCCACGTATCACCGACATCCCTTAAATTCATAGTTAAAACCATATAAATAGTGATTCATTAAAATATAACCAATAGTCCAATCTCATATACATATATATCCTAAAACTCCATATCAAAGTAGATATATGTATATACTCAAAGTAGGTATATATATATAATCAAAGTAGATATATATATATATATATATCTATATATTCAAAATAGATATATATATAAATATATATATTCAAAGTATATACATATATATATATATATATATATATATATATATATATAATCGAAACATAAGTAATTATATTTCATAAGGTTTAAACATCAAAACCGAATACGTAATCAACCGGACTATACTAACGTCCAAATTTTACCGCCCAAATACTCATTTCAAAGTATAGATATAAGTTTCTCAAAAGGATATAAGGTATAACCCACAACATTCGTAACGATAAAATATTAAAGTCCTAAACCCAACAAAACCATAAACTCGGTTATTAAATATAAAACCCAAGGAAAATCCATCAAATTCCCACCGTACCCAAATCCGTACGTAAATACTACCGGACGCTTGACTCGTCCCAAAATCAATACTTAAATATATTTACTAATAAAATATAGCCAACAGGGCCCCACAAACAAATCGGCAACCCAAATCAAGTACAAGACTCAAATACCAATTATAATTCAATAATATCATTAAAGCCAAATTCATGATTTAAAACAATGTTTAAATCCCAATTTATATGCATCTCATTCAATTCATTAAATTCATGCTCGTTTGAAAACAAAGTCCACTTAGCTTTGGTCCCATGCTGCCCAACCCTGAAAGGGTCCCACTGGAGGATCACGGGGAGCCTGAGAACCTAGTTCAAGAATACGAGGATTAATTAATAACCCGAACCGAAGCGATAACCTTAAAAGTCAACCCTAACTAAACCCGACTCAAGTGTACAATTACGTCGTACGAAGAATTCTAAGGTCAAACTACCTCTTTTAACCAGTGGGACCGCCCCGGAAGACTCACGGTCAACCGGCGGTCAAACACCCCTTTTCGGTCAACCTGGGCCCGCGGAGCCCACGACCTCCCAAAAGGTTCAGAACCTTCCTAGAAGTCCAACAAAGTCAACTACGTGGCAAGGCGACCTCGGGAGAGCCTCGGTCAACCCCGGTCAAACTTGGTCAAAGTAACCCGAATAGGTCAAACCGGGCCCGTGGGTCCCATGACCTCCAAACTTAGATCCGAAAGTTCCTATAGGTTCACTACGGCTTAGAGAACACGTCCTGAAAGTTTGGTCTCGATCGAACGGTCAGATTGCTCACGATCGCCCGATCGGACGATTACGGTTTAATTATAACTTCAAGTCATTGATCCGGAGTATCCGGGACTCCGAATCACGATCCGTCAAATCCTATAGGCGTACGTTGGTTCGATCGTCAAACGACGTCCGAATCAGAATCCGAGCATACGTACGGGCTCACAACGACACGAGGAACACAACGGAACGAAGAAAGCACCTTGCTACAGTGCCCACGCGCCGCCACAAGCTCCGGCATCGCGTGGGTGCCTTGAGAAAATTTGGGTGTTTGGGTTTTTGCGATTCGAGGCACAAGGCTTATACCAAACTGATCTAGACGATGAGGGGAGTCCAAAACCAGTCTGAACCGGCCAAGAACCGACCGTGAACTGGCCGGAAAACCAATTCGAAATCCGGCCAGATTTGAGGTTCTCAGATCCAATCCAAAACCATCAATTCGAAGGACACCAACTATACAGACAATTAGGGCCCAAAGCGTAGATAAATTTCCATACCTTACTCGTCGAATTCCGTCGCCGGAGGAGGGAGAACGAACGCTCGAAAGATTACGTAAAATCCAGCCAGTTTCTTGCATTTTCCGGCCATCACAGGCGGAGGCTCCGGCTGGGATTGGTCGGGATGGAAAGAGGGAGACGACCCGGTCGTTTTGGTACCGGTCCCGCCGGATTTGGTGGCCGGACGTGTCGGCGGTGAGGCAAAAACCGGCGGCGCTGTTTTGGGGGAGGGGGGGCTGCGCACGGGAGAGAAGCCAGGGAGAGAGAAAGAGAGAAAGAGAGAGGGAGAAGAAGGGCTGAGGTCGGGGGGTACTGTAGCGGCTACAGTTCCGCACAGTGAAATCCAAAAATTCACTTATTTTATTTTTATTTTATTTTACTTTTAATCGCTTCTCGATCGTTACAACACGGAATTCGGTGTACCGCATATCCACGAACTCGTTTCGACGTGCCGGATGCAATGGCGCAACTCGTTGCGCCAAATTGTCGTTCAAAAATTAAGTTGACCAAAAAGCCCCTTTAATTAATAAATTCCTAATTACTTCCAATTTCATTATTTTAATCCCTTTTTAATTCCTTTTAATTCTTTATTTGTTTAACTCAATTAATTAATTTAATTTCCTTTAATTTTGGGTCTGGGTCGTCACAGAATATGTTACAACAATATCAAATTTGAATTCAAAATAGTCAAACTCTTAGTGTTAACTCTTAATCAAGAATATCGTGGTACTTTATATCTTTCAAGGGGTTGCTTCATGCATTATATCTCAAATATTTCATGAGCTTTGAGGATCTCCATGTACCATACAGTCTTAATAAATATGCATTTAACACATGCTATAAGTTTCACATTAAAATAACAACTGTACTTATAGAAATGTGGATACATCTATGATGAGATAGGAGACTAAAATCATGTCTCTACCAGGAAACCTTATGTCACATTAGTGATCTTATTTCACTTCACAAACACCAATCCGTAACCTTCATACTTAACAATTGTAATTTGGTGTTTGAGCTATAGGTTCAATATCCCACACTTCATATTTAGTGATAAATGGAATTGCCTATTTCCATTTTGGCCAATTACTTAACTTGTCGACATTCATGAAATGTGATTTAATATAATCATAGCCCTTGATGATTGTAGTAGCTACTAATAAACCAAATGTATCATCGATTTGTGAACCCACAATTCTCATGTGCATGCGCATGCATAAATTATAAGCATCTCATTGCTTTGGGGCACCAATGCCTCTTCATGGGCTTATGTTGTCACTTATGGGACAAACATCTCTTTTAAGATGAATTATTTAGAAAATGTGGATCATAACCTCCTATAGAGCGTTATTTTTTATAGGACTTGAATTTTTCAAATAATCTTTATTTCTGGGGAGTTAAGTATTTAGAACCTATATTTCTGTCATGCTTTAGGCATGCATTATATATAGTCACTTATTATCATGTTAATGGATTGTGATACGAGAATATCAATCCATGTTAGCATATGTATAACTTATATATGCATTATCTTGATGAGACAAAAGCGGATTAATTCAACACTATTTCACGACGTTCTTCAAGAACTGCCATTTCTCCCCCTAACGGCGGGAAAATTGTCTCAAAATTTAGGAAAATAAACTCACCATCATTATCAAGTCAAATTGACTGGATTTGATAATGTGGGAGTTGTGCTCGTAAGCGTCTTGACAATAGACAAAATGTGACCATATGTTAGGCTGAAGTGGTCCATAATTAAATGTTGTATAGGCTCACAATCCCCTTGAATTATTTAAAGAAATAGGAGTCAAAGTCAAGTTTTGACTGAGATGGCCTTATGACAGCTTTTCTTTGTGAGCATGCTATATTCGTTGGACAATACAATATTTTAAGTCTTTAAATGATGTCCTTACGAATTTATAAAAATCTTTTGCATCATTATGAACCATGGATTGCCAAGACAGTCATGCCACAACATAAAAGTTATCATGTCAATGAACTTCTGGTTCATGACATCATAATCTTCAACTACTTTAGTGGTTGTGTAATACAACCCACAAAAGAAAGTAGAAAGTTTGTCCAATAGACGCCTTTGGCTGTCAATATTGAGACAAGAATACAACATTACATGTAAAAAGAAATTAGCTAATAACCCAACAGAAATAAAACTAAATAAAATCTAAATAATAATAATAATAATAATAAATGAGTAAAGTGGTATAAACGAGGAATAAAATAAATTGATTAAAGACTATGAAATTCCAAGATAATCCCATATTAATGTGGATTCAATATGTAGATAAAACTACAAGTTTAAGAATCGGATTTCCAACCAATTCAATGTGCCTCAAATTAGGGCACTTTTCCATGAAATCATAAAATTTGAGTTTTTGATAATTCATCTCATGGATATAGAACTTCAGGTTCTTATCAACATATATTCGAAACTTCAGGTTCAAATACGTAAATCTAAATAAATTGAATTAATAGTTGTGCTTTGAACTTCATATTCAAATCAATGCATATGCACTCGAAACTTCTGGTTCGGGTTCTTGACATATGTAGGCCTCATGGAATTTTGATTTTGATTAATACAAAATCAAGGAGTTTCATGTCCTAATATGCTTTTTAAATTCGCGGAACTTCACGCTCAATTGTTTGGAATCAAAAACTTGTGTTACGATTCAATAAAAAAAAACCCTGTGTCTTAATCCAGTTATATGATGAAGATCGAGGAACTTCGGGCCCTGATCTTTTGTATAATACAAACTCATCATAACAAGCTGTAATTCATTAAGATAATGCTTAAAATTAAATAAATAAACAAGTAAAAAAAACATGGCATTATATTCATGTGTAATAAAAATAAGATTTTTTTTCTTAAACGAGCATGATGAAGTCTGATGGTGAGTATAAAGAAACTCTATACCATGTGATGACTCTAGCTCATATAAGAAGAAAAGAAAATTCAGAGAAAGAAAACATACCAAGAGCAATGTCGTGCTGATAACGTGTTGTGAAACTAGGGGAAATTGTATAGAGAAATAAGAGGAAGGAAAAACAGAGAATTTATTCTATGAACATGTATCAACTTATCTTATTCATCTTTGATAAGTGCCTATTTATAGGCTTACAATAGAGGTATTTAACCCACAATTTATAACTACTAATTACAATAATAAGGGCATAAGTTACAAAGTAATAAGGGGTGGAGGTAATGGATGTTATGATGGTCATTCACATTCCATGGATTTATAACAGTATACATATTATATAATATAGTACATAAGATATATATATATATGTATATAATATATATATATATAAGTATGTCTAGATAAGAAAGTGGCTGTCGCATTTCCAATTCAACAGCTTTTCATATTAATATTATATATCATACTATATTATATGTTAGTGGGAAGCATGAAATCAGGATGGCCCAATTCAATTGCTTTTCTTCCTTTCTCTGCACAAGCTCCAACACATCTGCTCCAACACGCCTATAATGGTTTGGACGTTTAGCATGAAATATTAAATTGTGTATATATTATAATAATATAATTAATGGAAGGAGATAAATTGAGAGGCAGAGGACTTATCCCTTTGTTTCAGTGAGTGTTCATATCCCTAACAACAATCCCTTGCTCACTACTCGCTCTGTGACGATCAAGATCTCCTGTTGGACAAAATGAAGAACGGATTCAGTTTGAGCTTGTAGCTTCTTTCCCAAACTGCTGTAGGCTTGGCTGTGCTTGTTTATTTTCTGTTAACAAAAGATTTAACTGAAAATTCAAGAAAGAAGGGCGATGAAGGAGGGATTTTTTTTTCAGTGAAATCAGCCGGTTTTTGAAAGAGTGTTTTGATCAAATATCTCAACTGGTATTTGAGAGATATTCGTGCTGATAACGTGTTTTAAAAGTAAAGAGAATTGAGAAGAGAATATGGAGAAAACAAGTTAAAGATTGAATTGATTTGTGTATTGAATTGTTCATTCAGTCTTTCTTCTATCTCTATTACAAACAAGAATGCAGACTTTTATAGGCAATAGTGGAGAGAAAGAAGCCAAGCCTCCGAGTAGTGGTTGACAAGGAATCCAACATGTGGGCTTCACCCACTATATTTACAACGTCTCGCCAGCCCACTTGTGGGTATAGTGCCACATAATAATTTTATCGCTTTTCTTTTCCTTTTTTGTAACGTCTCGGGCCTAAAATTAATTAAAAGGATTAAATTAAACTCAAATAAATAAACGGAGATTTTAAAATATGAATTTAATGAATTAAAAAGAATGAATTTAATAACATTGGAATTTAAATGGAAATTAATAAAATTAAGGGGTAATTGAGGTCATTTAATTTTCGGACTAGAATTTGGCGAAACGAGTTGCGCCATTACATCCGGCTCGTCGAAACGAGTTCAAGGACGTACTGCACGCTCGATTCCGACTTGAAACGAGCTCTAAACATCTAAGAATTGAATGGGGATATTAGTAATTTAATAAATTAAAAAAGTTAAAATAACTGAAATCGGACCAACCCCCTTTGAGAACAGATCGTGAATTCCCCACCTTTGGTTTTCCTCCGTGCGACAAACACCCCCATCGTAGCATCGATCGCCGCCGCCACGTCCGACCTCCGTTGGCGGCGGGACCAGTCCCAAAAAGACCGTGACACTTCCCGGTCAAACCCCAGCCGTCCCTGCCGCTGGAACCGCCGCCGTTTGCCGGAATTTGCAGATTTTTGAACGGTTTTACGTAAACGTTATGAGCGTTCGTTCTCCCTCCTCCGGCGACCAAATCCGACGAACAAGGTATGTAAATCTATCTACTCTTCGAGCCCTATCTGCCTGTATGGTTGGTTTAGATCGATTCTTAAATTTGACAACTCAATTTCGAACTAAAAGTTTGGCCGGTTTTGAGTCTGAGATTTGGGCCACTTCTGATCCGAATTGGATGTTCTTGTAGTTGAATTTTATGCTCAGGAGGTCGAGTTCTAGCTACCCTAGGAAGGATGGCCGTTGGTTTGAAGTTTTTCCGACCGACGGTATCGCTTTGGGCACCCAATGCGCTGCCAGTGTCGGTGGCTGTGCGGGGCCCACTTTTAGCTGTCAATCTTCATTCCTAAATTATCCTTACGTCGAGCGCGTAGGTGTGTTTGGATTTCAATTTGGAGTTCGTATGACAGTCGAACAGATTTATGCCTATTGCGCGTTATCTGGGTTCGATGTGTTCGGACTGTCGGATTGGTCCCAAATCTTAGTATGTTGTTCCACGTATTTTTAGGATCGTGTAGGATTTGATGGATTGTGGATCGGAGCCCCGGATGCTCCGGATCAATGACTTAAAGTTTGCATTTAACGAAAATCGTCCGATCGTACGATCGTGAGAAATCCGACCGTCCGATCGAGACCAAACCTTCTGAACGTGTTTAGTTTACTTTGTTGGACTTCTAGGAATGTCCGGAACATGTTGGAGGTTGTGGGCCCCGCGGGCCCCGGTTGACCATGTTTGACCATGTTTGACCCGGGAGTTGACAGTGCGTCTCCCGAGGTCGTTTCGCCTTTCCTTAAGTGTCGTTGACCTTAGAATCTTTCGTTTAAGCATTCACGCACACTTTGAGTCTGGAAAAGTTAGGGTTTCGTTTTAAAGTTTCTCGTTCGCGTTACTTTCGTTAATCCGGTTCTCATATTCTGAAATAGGTACTTAGGCGCCGTATACGCAGCAGGCGGAACCCTCTCGGGGTCAAGCAGCGTGGGACTATTTGTGAGTGGACTTTTGTTTGAAACGAGCATTATTTTTAAAGAATGAATTGAAACGCATATAAAATGGTTTATTTTGATTATCGAGGTTTTTAATATGATTTTAGATATTGAAATTGATATTCTTGGAAATTATTGGAATTTAATTTATATTCAATGCTTATGCATGATTTGGGTTTCCGGTTTGTACATGGGTCCTTGAAGGCTATATTTTATTAATTTGATTATCTTTAAGTACGGTTTTGGGTATGGTGGAATACCATGGAAGTTATTGGGTTTATATTTAATAATTGAGTTTATGACTTGGTCGGGTTTTAGTTTCTATATAACTTGGTTACTTTGAATCTTTGGATTTTTTATTCGGTAATAATTATGAAATGTTCGGTTTACTTTGATATTGGAACTATATGAATATCGTGGGTTATATTCCATACTTTGGGATTATATATATATAGATTATATATGTATATACTTAGGCTTATATATATGATCTATATTATTGTGAAATGATAATTTACATACTTTTGAGAGGTTATAATCTATACTTTGAGAATTTATAATTTATATTTTTGGAACTTATACTCTATACTTTTGGGAGCCTATGACGTATACTTTTGGGGAAATTATTTCTAAATTTGGATTGAACATTTGGGCGGTTTGTTCGGATAAACGTCGGGTTTGGTTTTCCTTGGATTATGTTGGTGTTGGAGTTTTCCTATTGTTTTCGATTACGAATTGAATGGATATTAGTAATATGTGAGATTTGCAAATACTTTGGCTTTGGATGCTATACTTTTATGAATCGTTATTCATACTTTGTATATATATATATACTCGACCCGCACTCTTAAGAGCAAAATATTTAGTCGATCTTAAGCTTACGTGCGGAAGGTAGTGTGGAGACGTAGATAATAAACAGAATAATTAAAGTAAATTGAAACATGTAGAGCCAAAATAAAGAAAACGAGTATAATGAAATTAGAAATGATATCATTGACATTTATTCAAGCTTACATAGATGCAAAAAGGCAGTAGTGCTTAAACAGGAGCTTACAATTGAGGGAGAGCCCTCTATTTAAAACAACTAGGCTACAGGAATTTATTAACGTGGCAGATGAAAGATGGTAGATCATAAAGCAACCTACAATTTGAGCGGCATCTTCACTTTAATGATCCCTTCTGAGCCTTCACGTGACAATAGTAGCCGTAAAGAAAGACTTTAAGTAAAGTGAAAGTCTTAGCCTTCACGTGACAACAGTAGCGAAAGTAGATATTTTACAAAAGTGGTCTTTTCGATATCAGACGTCAAAGATTTTGTCTTGGAGCTATCAGACAGAAATTTATTGGAACTCGGAAAATTTCGTGAGAAACTCATGCATCATGTCGTTATTCATGACTGAATTATCTTTGTGTCCCATCATAGAGATCTGAGAGTCCTGGGCCCATGCGAGTGCACGTGTCCTCATTTGCGAAGGGGTCGTCCTCATCTCCAAACTCAGCATTATCTTCTTGGGGAGTGGCAGATGCTGATGCCATAGATTCGTCATCAGGGTCAAGAATTTCCAAGACCTTTTTCAGATCTTCTTTGGATGATGATGGGCCCGGTTGATCAATAATTGCTTGAAGCCTTTGAGAAAGGCTTGGCTCAGCTGGAGCTATTGCAATAAGTTGTGAGGCCCGGGGTGCTTCAAAAGGTATAGTGAGGGGAACGAACTTCTTTGGAGCCAGATGATCTTTAATAAAAGGATCCCACCAACGGATGAGGATTCTTCTCTCGAGATTTGGCAGATACGTCCATTCTTCGTCTAGGTCTTCAAACAGACAGTATTCCCATTTCAAAATCCATGGTAGTTCATAGAGCATCATAAACCACATGAATAACATCCTCTCATCAGGATACGATTTATTACATACTTTAAATATTACATCGAATGATTCCTTAACATCAGGCGGTAGAAAATCTTTCGGAGGGCCCCATAACAAGAAAATTCCTTTGAACCACATAGGTAGTTCTATCGGGAGGCCAATTTGAATTGGATGAACCAAGAATGGGAAAAGTTTTGATTTTGAAAACATAGCACATATTCCCAAGCTTTTTATAATCAAAATAGTTATAAGAATAAGGCCTAATATCAGGCTGTCGAAATCTTTTGGCCCTTTCAGGGCTAGGATCCATTTCTCTAGTGGTATCACTTCTAATATCTGAAATTTGGCGAAAGCGATCATATTCTGATTATCATTTCTATGCCTATGGACAATGCGTACTGGCTGTGTTTCAATCAGCAGTTGTTCGTAGAATATCCGAGGCTTATTTAGAGGTGGAATATCATCTCTTAAATATTTTTCAGCCAAAAGCCTAGGATACTTATCCAAGTCATTGCTTTCAATGATAGCTAGAGGAATTCTCATGTATTCTTTGTAAGGATTTTTAGCAATCATCCTTTCTCTTCCCTTGTTGTATGGCGAAGAAGTCATCAAAGGATGAGGAGGTTTCGATGGCGATGCCTTAGCAAGAGCGCTAGAGCTCTTTGTGGGGTCAGCTGCCACTGAACTTCTTGTTCTCACCCTCGTAAGAATTCACGGGTTAAAAATCAGGAAGTGCGTTAGTTTCTCCTTTAATAAATTCAATATCAAAATCAAAAGCGAGAAGGATTCCCTGCCATCTCACAAAGATCTGCTTTGAGGCCAAATTTTTGACATCTTTAAACAAAATATCTTTTGCAGCCTTGCAATCGACTCTTATTGTTTAAAAGATCACTTTCAAATTTTGAAACAAAGATGGACAATGGCTAACATTTCCTTTTAACGGTGGAATAGTTTTTCTCGAAATGGCTTCCAAACCCCAGAGGTAAACCTAACCAACTGTTCTAAATTATTAATTTTCTATTTTTAGGATTCCCCATACCCAATATCTCAAGCATCGCTTTCTACAATCTTAAAGGCTTACGGGTTGGCTAAGGCTAAACAGGGAAGTTCTTTGACTTTAACTTTTAGTCTCATAACAGCCTTAGTGTGTTCATCGCATCAGGGGGGGTCTTTTTCAGCCTTTGGTATAACAGTTTAGAGTCCTTAGCTAAATCTTTATAAAAATCTTTTATGTAATTGAGACTTCCTAAGAATCTTTGTAATCGTTGCTTGTCCCTAATTTCATCAGGGAACTTATCAAAGAAAGGATATTGCTCTATCAATAGGAACTATGAGTCCCTTATTAATATTGTGTCCAAGGAATCGAACTTTTGGAGAAAATAATTTCATTTTCTTAAACGACACCACTAATCCTGCATGCTTCACAACTTTCAAGAAAATATTTAGATGTTTAAAGTGTTGTTCTAAAGAATTAGAATAAACCAAAACATCATCAATATAAACAATGGTAAAAGTAGTGTAAGGATTAAATATGTCATTCATAATATTTTGAAATTCAAAAGGGGCATTTTTCAATCCAAAGGGTAGAACGTTCCATTTGTAATGCCCAAACGGAACATTAAAAGCTGTTTTATATCTATCTTTTTCTGCTATTTGGATTTGCCAAGATCCACGATTTCATATCAAATTTGGAGAAGATAACCGCCTTATTCAACCTATCTAAGAGATCTTTCTTATCGTGTATCGGATATCTAATCCATTTTAGAGCTTTATTCGGTGGCTTGTAATTTATTACTAGCCTAGGAACTCCTCTTTCGAGTTCAGCCGCATTTTCTACATAGAAGGCGAACGGCTCCAAGGAGATGAGCTTTTCCCGATTAACTTCTTTTTCAACAAATCTTGAATTTCAGATTTACAAATTTCCATTAATCTAGCATTCATTTGAATTGGCCTGGCTTTAGTTGGGATTTTCTTTTCATCAAAGTCAGGTTCATAAGGCAATTCAACTATATGCTTTTTCTATTCCAAAAAGCGTTCGGTATTTCAAAGACAAACTTGGTTCTCAAACATTTTTTGGACTTCCTCAATTTTATCTTTTATCTTCTTAGTTTGCAGTTGTTCATCTATCCTTTTATACTGCATTTCTTCTTTCAGATGATACAGATAATTCTCTTTTCTTTTATCTTTTCTTGAATTTCATTAATATACTTATGCCTAGGTGGTTGGGAGAACCTAAAGACTACAAGTTGACCTTCTACCTCAGTTCTAATTCCTTCTTCAGAAACAGAGAAAGGATAAAGCATATTAATAAATGACGTCCCTAATATCAGAGACTGATTTAGACCTTTCACAAGAACAAAAGGAGTTTCGAAATAAATACCCTGATTAAGTACAACAGCATCTGAAAGTTTAAATTGGATTCCCATTTTCTGGCTATTGACAGCTGTATGTAAAACCTGGGTAGTTTTTTGGAAATACCTAGTGGGTACGACTCCTTCATTTATACAGTTAAGATCGGCTCCTGTATCTATCAGCCATTCAACTATAAACTTGTAGGTTTTATTAACATGTTCTTGTTCTAGAGTTTCTTCTCTTACAGGTTCTATTTTTTCTTGAAAATCTCCCATTAGATTCTCAAATTCTAATTGCTCATTTTCTTCATCCTTTTATGAAAAAGGACGATAGAGTTCTAGAACTCTGACCCTATTCTTTAATTCTCTTAGTTCATCTTTGACATCAAGAACTTCACACTGGAGGTCATTAAGAGTAGGTTCTTTCCTATGACTCTTATCACTCATCCTGTTTACTATAGTTTTAAAGCTATAGTTTTCAACTGGTTGTCTTACATTTGATATGGGTTGTTGCGCATGGCTTGGTCCTGCCTTGGCTAACGAAATATAATTTTCTAGTGCTTCTTTCTTTTTCTCAGGATCTTCAATTTTATCAATTAAATCTACTATCAGATTTTCTTCTTTGGTTAAAACACATATTCTGAGATCCTTAAACTGACAAGCACATTCATTTTCACTTTCTGAACTAGTTTCAGTATCCGATTCAAACAATTCTTCATTTTCTATTTGAGCTAGTTCATTATCATTATCTGCTCAGAATCGGATGAATTAAGCATTATTTGACAAAGTTGTTGTTTTAGATCTTCACTAATGCTTAAGTTATTGATTTTATCTTTCATTTTACATTCGACTTGAAATACCCTACTTTTCCACACTTGTAGCATGTTGGGATTGAGGTCTTTTTTCTAGCGAGTTTCTTGGAGCTTTCACCCTGATATTTCTTTTTTCTAAAAGTTCTATATGTTTTCTTAGGCTCAGATTTTTCATATTTCTTTTCATATTTCTTAGTCTTAAGCCCCCCAAATTTCTTTCCCTTTTTATGAGGTTTATGCGAATATGATTTTACTGGTTCAAAACCAAATTGTTCACAAAAATCTCCTAGTTCTTTTCTTCCTAGGGTCTTTTGCTTATCAAGTTGCTTTCTTAATTTCATGTCTGTGCAAAGAGCAAGTCCTTCTGCGCAGATTTCAGAGGATAATTCCCCGTAGGTATAAGACCCATAAGGAATGACAACACCGTTTTTCTCTTTAATTCTATTCCTGACTTTTTCAGGGAACAGAAGGGGTAATCCTGAAAGAAATTTCTCTTTCCAAAAGTCAGCATTACAGTCTGATCTAGTGAATACCTTAGAGTAAAACACATCCTTATACCATCTAAAATGGGACAGGGTTGGACATTTAAGGTTCATTAAGAGTTCTCTAGACCTGTCATGCTGTAATTCTGTGGTTCCCATGAAGTGTAGAGTAATCGTATAAACTAGAGAATTTACCGCATCTTCTTGATAAATGTTTTCACTCTTGATTACTCCAGTCGCTGGATCCTGCACACTTTGTTGGCCAATAGCCACCTGAGCGCACAAGACTTGAGCCCTTGCCGAGTCACTTAGGTGGAAGTCCCACCATCCTTTCAGTTGACCGACAAAACCAGCGATGATAACTTCAGCCACCCTCTTATCTCCATTGCCTTTAATCTTAGAGGCTGTAGCGTACATCATCATATGTTTCATTGTATTAATGATCTGATATTCTGTCTGGCCATCAATATTCCATTCGACTATAGAACTTCCGTCATATTGGGCTGAATTCCACATTCCATCTTCTTCAAACTGCAGATCTACTGGTGTTGGCCTAGGATAGTAGTTTCTAGTCTTAGCAGTCTGGGTGAATTTCCTATCATTGGTTAACCTATTGATTTCAGGTTGTTCTTATTTAAACATTGCTTCAAGGTCTCCTATTTCTCCTTCGTGAGGATGACACTTGAGGACCCTTCCCTTTATCTCGATAATTTTAACCACGATAATTTTTGGCTAGAACATCTACAAAGTCTTCATCATCCGACGTTGTTCTACCCATTTTGAAATTTTTATTATCTAAGGCGGGAGGTGGTTTAAAGAAGGCTTGATTCTTATTTTCAGTCATTTTTATTTCTAAAGGACCTGGTTCGGATTTCTGTTCCTTCGCAGAAACAGTTGTTTCAATCCTGGTGACTTGCTTTCCTAGTGATTGCAAAAATAGGTTGGTATAGTTGTTTTGCTGAATGACCGCACCTATATCTTCTTTACTAGCTGAACGAGAAGTAGTGACACTGTCTTCTAAGAAAGTGGTTTCTTTATAGGAGCGGCTATAACATCCTTTTGCTTTATCACCATTTCGGTGGATGTACGGCTTTCATTGACTTTCCATCCTTGGATGTACAAATCGAAAGTGGGCTTCCTATCATTTCTATATGACTCCCATATTCAGGAATGTTATATTTCTTAGCACACCAATCTAACCATGTGAAGAAAAACAGCAGTTAAATTTCTTTTCTTTCATGAAGGCAAAGTGAGCTTTCAGGAGATGATCTTGCCTATGTTTTTGAAAAGTCGTTTCAAACCAAATTCTTTTATCAGTATTTTCAATACTCAAATAATTCCTTTTAATCTTTTCGTGTTCAATTTCAAAAGATTTTATCATATTTATTTCAAATTCTACGCCTGAAAATGTAGGTTCAAAGTTGAGGCGGATTTCTCCTAAAGCCTAGATTTGGCATGGTTTGTTCAAACCTATAGGCTGGCCTCTGTATTTGTTCTTGGGTTCTCCTAAGTCCTGCTAGAACCATCCTTTCATGGTCTAGGTCATAAGCTTTATCGGAAGATGGGCTAGATCTATGTGGTTCTCGGGTTAGATCCAGAGGGTGCCGATCTATCCTTGCTCTCCTAGCGCCGGAGAATTGTATTTCCACTTCTCCGTCGGTAATTGTGAGATCTGTGTTGGCTCTCGATTTTCAAGGGGTTTCTTTGGAGCTACTTCAGCCAAAACCCACTTTTCTGGTAGAGTTATATCACTCCACTTTATCATTTTAGGAACTGCTACATTTGACTTTTCAAGGTTGGTTTGGAACAAGGTAGTTTCACCCTTACTATCTAGGTCTTTTGCTTTTGGACAGACAGTGTTCATAACCTTATATGAGACCCTCTAAATGATTGCCAAATTTTGTGATCCTGGATCCATATCATAACCCCGAGTTTGAATTTTTAGCGTTAAGGCTTTTAAGATATTTATATCGAAAGTGCAACAGAAAAGTTTGGGAAGCAGTTAAAATAGATCGGGCCTTCTCCTAAGGTTGACTCAACTATTCCCAACAAAGAGTCCGTGAACTTCCTATGTCTTCCATCTCTCACACATAGCAAGATTGAACCGGGCAATCCTGCTCAGTAAGTGGTTTCACCGCTACCGCACTAAGCCTATGTGCAAATAGTTATACTTTCTTTCTAGATGCTGGTCAATCGTACTGGGTAAACAATTGGAAGCTATCATTCCTATCAATGACAGATATTGTTTTTTCAACAGCTTTTATTGCATAATCGGATCTGAATTTAAAAGATCCTATATAGTATATATCGGTTATGGATACTCTAGGTATATCCCAGTTGCTTAACTCTTTCTCTATGTCCCGCATGGTAATTTCTTGAGAGTTATTAACTCTCATGGTTCTGTGGCTGGAAGAACGAGTAAGGGTTCTCTTGTTACTAGAGCTTGCTTCTCCGGAAGAACGGGTAGACAAGATTCTCCTAAGGCTCGCCATTTTAAATTTCTGGGTTTTATGTTTTCCTTCTGTTCTCCTCCTAATTCAAGGTTGCTAGTCTCGCCTAGGTCTCTCAACGCCTCACGCCTCCCTGGCTAACGGCTAAACGAGCCTATCCAACAGTTAGACAACACGATGACTAGTGAGTAAAGGAAACTTGACAGAAAAACCAGAAAATTAAACCTGCAAAACTTAATTCAAACCTTAAATCTAACAACTTTCCCAGGGACTTTAGGCTCGATACTAGATAACTGGCCCAGACTCTTAAATATATATATATATATATATTTATATTGTTTATCGCGTGGCGATTGACTTGAGTGCGGTCGGCACCTGTTATGTACCTCCCCATGTTCTTGATACTGGTTTAAATGGTTACTAAGCCACACGAGCTGATGAAGGATTCCAGCGTGTGGGCTCGTTTGTCGATGAAGGATGCCGACATGAAATTTAGTCTGCGCGCGTAGGACAATAGTATGGTTTGTACACACGTGGAGTTGGTTATTCTGGTGTGTGTACGGTAGGGCGGTAGTCCCCGGATAGATAGCTCATCCCTAGACGCAGGGTGGAAAGTGGGCCTGCGGCTAGTTAAGCAATCCCCTTGCTGGATTGTTTCCCCGGTACTTGTTATGGTGCAATGATGGTTTGGGAACTTATTATTATATTTTATACTTATTCATTATAAGGAAGTTCGTCCTAGTTTATAACCTTGATATACTTATACATTTATACTTATATACGTCTACTTGACGGTTTTGGGTTTTCACTTATATACTATATATATATAAATCTACATGGTTCGTTTTGGAGGCTATGTCTCGGGGAAGAAAATGAATAAGTTGATCGATCAAGCCGAGTTTTCTCTCCTCGAGCTTCAAACCAAGTGTAGGACACTTATGTCCTTTGTTGTAAACTTTGAATTTCCGCTGTTTGTTTTGCAATACTCTTAGATTGCTCTGTTATCGCCCATTAGGGTTGATTTGAAGGCCGAAGGCCTATGTTGTATTTGTAAGCATGCTTGAAGTTGGGATATTATTACTATGTTGTTTTCTAACATGTTGAAATTTGGGTAAAGTCCATTTTTCAGGGGAGACTTTGCCCTTTTTCGAAGGAGTCTCGTCCCTTTTCTATTATTTCGGGAAGAGGGTATTGTTTTTAGTAAGTGGGCCCGGCATTGGGACAATGTCGGAACGTTAGCAAGATTCGTCTCAGGTTACGGGGTGGAATTCAGGTCGAGTCCTGTCATTTTTAACTTCTTCCCAACTTTCGTAGCTCACCAAAAATGCTTCCGGGTTCCGAATAATTCTCCAAAAAATGCCACACGCTCGTATGGACGTCTACTATTTTTCAATGACATCAAATTACCAAAATTCCAACTTCAAAATATCAGGAAATTAATCATCTATTGAATAAACGAATAGGTATTCCATAAAAATATTCATAAAAATCCAAATTACCACAAATTGGACCGTGAAATTTTTATTGAGACCTTAAACAAAATATTTGGAAATTTTCGGGGCGTGACAAAATGGAACGATCCAATAAACCAACCAACTAAACCTTGAGTAATTTTCAACTCAATAGTCCACTAGGCTACCCTCCTTAGGAGTAAACCCATCTCACTTCCAACACTTTGGATTTCCAAATCCAGTATCACCTCTGGTATACCTCAACAATATGGTAAAATTATACCATTCACCTTCCTAGGTCTCTATCTCTGAGTGGTTCCACATCCTCATAGACGGAATGACAAACAATAACAATAATCAGAGGGCGCATTCCTCTGAATCAAGGTTTTCACCAACCTACTCAAACTTCTAGTCCAGAGAAACCTAGACCTTACTCTGAGTCAACTCCAGACTCAACTAAGCAGCTTTCTCATAGTCAACAAAAGACTCTCAGAGCGTTCCCTTACTCTGCAAACAAGATCCCAGAGCTGACCATAAGATATGATACCAAATTGTCAGAGCTAACCATACGCTCTGACACTTCATCAAAGCAGAACCAAGCACTCTGATACCAAATTGTCGAGCCGACCGTAAGCTCGACACCTCATCAAAGCAAAACCAAAGCTCTAATACCAAACTGTCACGCCCCGGATTTTCAACCACAAATAAGCTGCTAAGTTACTACAAACAACCAACAATTCGAGCACATGAAGCTCGGAACCTTCAACAATTGTACATGTAATTTTTTTTTTCCACATACAACACCACTGCTCCAAACCACAATGTCAATATCGACTCTATCTTCTAAGTCAAATATTACATTCCAACAGTTACATAATAAATTGAACCTTCAACAATTGTACATGTAATTTTTTTTTCCACATACAACACCACTGTTCCAAACCACAATGTCAATATCGACTCTATCTTCTAAGTCAAATATTACATTCCAACAGTTACATAATAAATTGAAACTTCAACCTATTACATATTTGTTCCTCAGAGTTTATCACACATAGCGGAAGTCAAATCTCAACAATACTCTCTAAACAAACTTTGTACACTTCATTAGCATCACACAATCCTTGTATAATCAAGGTACTCATAATCAATCAACTCACCCAATCACAATTCTTTTATTTTCAAGAACTGTGTAAGTCACCACCTCTGACTACCACTAAAACTCTTTTATATTAAAAGGAGTTTTCACACATCAAATCACAATTCTTTTATTTTATAAGAACTGTTAGTCACCCCCGTGACCTCAAAATCTGTTTCAAATCCGTTAGAAACACAACTCATAAATGTCACTCTTGGACAACAGAAGTGAAAATACACTAGACTCTCCCAACCCACGAACACTGTTGCAGCCCTCATGGCACAGTGCATAATCATAACTGCATCAAGGCTGCAACTATGTGTCACATATATGATTACTATAATGGCGACCCTTAGATCTCTAAATGGTTTGGGTCCTCGCACCCCAGGGCTCGGTTCCCTAATTGCTTGCCACGGTCAGACCATCTTTCAGGTCATCTTTCCATTGAGGAAGCCAGGCATTCTCACCCACATCCCGCAATCACAACATCACACATACCGAAAACAATAAAATGCACTCTCACATTAAATATTGTTTTCTATCTCAAATACAATCATCACAACAATATATATTTATTTATATATATTTACGTGGTCATTCACATATGAACATAACAATATAGTTTCATATAGTCACAATATATCATGGTCATTCATCCAAGAATACCATCCATTTTGTAAAATCCTGCAAACTCATTTAAAATCAAAACATATTTAATTGATTTTAAACTCACACAAAACAGTTTCTCAAAAACCACCACAACATGTTAATTATATCCATTAACATTATCAAAAACACATTATAATAAATATAATAATTTGTGATTTTACTCACGATCTAGATGGCTTTACTCACCTCTCATCCTTGCTGCAACTTTATCAGTTCATGAGTCCACAACAAGAACTCAAGCTCTCCAATACTCAAACTCTGGCTCTGCATAACCTAAGAAAAGTTTGCAACTTAACTTAAAATCCATAATCCAATATTTTGCTCTCAAATGACGAAATGCTCTTTGGACCAACTGGGGGTCCAAAGTGATGAATTATCGTCCAAACAACTCCAAAATTGTTATGTACACATTGTCGACGTCAAAATAGGACCAATGACACCCATTCTCCAAAAATTCACTATTTGGGCCCCGCAGGTCCCACATGTCCAACCGACACTCCGAAAATTCGCCTTGGGCCCACGACCTCAAATTTCAAATATGATCAAACACTCTAAATAGTCCTGACATCACACCACATCAATTTGGCATGATCCAACGGTCGGATCATTCTTGATCGCACGATCACGCACAATTGAACGACGATCGCTCGCCTTAACTTCAAAATACAACTTAAGATCATGATGTCCGATCACCAATCCGTCTGTACCTACAGACTCACAACAACACCAACTACGCCATAAATAGAATTAGACACGATCTAACGGTTCGATGATCTCTGATCAACGGTCCATATTTCGTGCTTAGGACAACGAGAACAATAACCTAACCTCGAATTATGACCTTGAAACTTAAATCACCAAAAATCAACTATTTGAGAAATTTTGAAATTTGCAAAGGGGCTTCAAAATTTACCTTAAATCGTAGGCCTCGTTCTCACGATCACGTAGGCGAAAACGGTTTAGTAATCCGAGCTCTAGAACTTAAGATATAAATTTCCAAAGATTTTTCTTTCAAAACTATTGTTTTTTCTTCTTTCTTTTGTAGATGAAGAGGAACAATGAAGAATGAAGAATGCTGGACGGGAGGAAGAAGAAGAAGTCAGCAAGTAGGTCCCTCCAACACATGTGAACAGTACCGGAGATTTTTTTGTTTTTTGTTTTGTCCAACGTCAATAATTCCTTAAAAATTAATCCGGGCTCCGAAAATTACCACATGCTCGCAGCGATGTAAACTATTTTTCCATCCAAGAATCATAATTTTCTCACGTCCTTTAAAAAATCATTAAATTAAACGTAAGGGCATTTTAGTCCAAATTGAGATTAAACACACTTAATCCAAATATTTCCAAACCAAACCATATTCATAAAATTTTCCACACATTTAATTAATCTTGTATGATTTTTCAGAATATTAATAACAACAAAATCCCAATTTTGAGGTTATTACACCTTTAGTCCATATAAGATCGATAAAATAGAGCTTAAACCTTTTGTCTATTAGAGCTCGGCAAAAATTGACCTGACCTTAAGGCAATTTTGTTCAGAAGGTGTCTCTAGTGATTAGGAAATTCTAGCTGAATTATTGTAAGGAAGTTAGCTTCGTTATAATGAAACAGTTTTCGTTACCAGAAAAATGTTTTCATACTATTTTTGTTTGAGCAATGGATGCCATCTTCCATTTCAGCACAATCACATTATTTGAATAATATTAAGTCTGAGTAGTTAGTTTGTGTGAAGATGAATAAAATATAAAACTCCATTTTTGAAGTTCACAGCTGTGCAAGTTGAGAACAGTAGAGGAAGAACAGAAGAAAATATCGAAATGATGAAGAAGAAGAGTGTAGAAGAAGAATATCTGAGAGAAAGTTTCTGATTTCATTTCATTAAAACCTTGCCTGTTACACTAGAACAAATCTCTTATATATCAACTAACACACAGCTAACTGACTTAACAAAGAGCACGTGCCTTACACATGACTCATTAACTAACTCAGTCTTTACATTTAACATTCCCCCTCAAATCTAACCCGATTCCTCTGACCTAGATGGGTTATCAAGTCGCAGATTTCGACAATGTTGCACAAAGATAGGACTGTGAAGTCCTTTGGTAAATATGTCTGCAAGTTGCTCTTTTGTAGGAATGTACTGAACTACTAAATCCTTCTTTTGTACTCTTTGACGAACAAAGTGAAAGTCTATGTCAAGGTGTTTAATTTTGGAGTGAAATACTGGATTTGAACTCGGGGCTAATGCGACAAATTATCACAGTGGATGAGTGGAGGTTGGGGCAAATATATCCTCAAATCCTGCAATACATGTCTAATCCAAGCCAAATCTGCTGAAGTATTTGCAAGGGCCCCATACTCAGCCTCTGTGGAGCTTCTAGATACGTAACTTTGTTTCTTTGATTGCCATGAGACTGGATTTCTTCCTAAAAGCACTACAAATCCAAAGAGTTGATCTCCTTGTATTGATGTCTCCCGCCTACCGCATCACCGTAGGCGGTCAAATCCCAAGAACCACCAAGAAACTAATTCCATAATCCATTGTGCCTTGAACATATCCGAGTATTCTTTTGACTAGATGAAAATGAGCATCGGTTGGTGCGGTCATATATCGACAAACGGAATTCACGGCATATGACAAGTCCGGCCTAGTAAAAGTCAAATATCGTAATGCACCGACAATGCTTCTATACACAGTAGGATCAGCTAAAGGTTCACCGTCTGTCTATGACACCTGATTATGAGGCTTACAGGAGTGGGACAAGCTCTGCAAGTGCTCATACCAGCTGCTCAACAAGTCTTTAGCATACTTGACTTGGTTTACAAAAATATCTCCTGTTGTGGTGTATGAAACCCGTAATCCCAAGAAGTAGGTTAGCCTTCCCATGTCTTTCATCTCAAATACTGAACTCATCTCATTAATCACATGTTGAACCATCTCATCATCAGATCCTGTGAGGATAATATCATCTACATATAACAGAGCACAACAATATCCTTGCCACCATGTTTAACAAATAGACTTGGATCTGAATGGGAGGACCGAAAGCCGATAGCTGGTAAGTAACATGTGAATTTAGCATTCCAAGCTCTTGGAGCCTGTTTCTAGCCATACAAAGATTTTTGAAGTTTGCATACATAGTTAGGATGAGCAGAATCTACGAAACCTTGTGGTTGACGCATGCAAACTTCCTCTTCTATATCTCCATGCAAAAATGCTGCCAGTGAGAAGATGTAGGCTGCGATCTTTTAACTAGATGGTTCATCAATATCAACAATAGCATTCAAACATGTGTAATACCCTTGATAATCAGGAAATTGTTTCTTGTATAATTCCATCTTTAGCTCATGTGGTCATAGAATGAACATTGGTAGGCATGACATGAACTCGAATCGGTGGAAATAGAAGAATTAGAGGAATCAAAAGGTACAATAACTTGAAGTTGCTCATTAGTTAAAACAGGAGAGAATCCTGGTGTAAACTTGATGGAGACACAGAATTCAAAGAAGGTGTCCTCTTTGCAATGCCGAAGAACTATGACCATCATTAAACTATGGGACTGAGGATGAAGGTAAGGCCACAACAAGCTGGAGCAAGAAACAACGAGTAGAGGAATTACCCCGCTTGAAATTATCATGATCATGATTCTTCCCGAAAGGAAATACTTGCTCATCATGGATAACATGTCGAGAGAGAAAACATTTATCTTGCAGCTGATCATAACAGAAAACCCCTTGTAGCTTGGTGCATAGCCTAAAAATACACATTGAGCAGTCCGAGGTTGTAGCTTATGAATATTATAAGGTCGAGTATAAGGGTATATTGCAGTACCAAACACCCGTAAGGTGGAGATCTCAGGATGCTTACCAAACAACTTAAAATAAGGAGAATGATTATTCAAGCTGAACACTAGGCATCCTGTTTATGAGATAAGCGGCATGTGCAGTAGAGTGAAACCAAAATTTATAGGTAAAGATGCTGCAGTTAACAAGGTAATAGCTGTTTCAATCAAATGACGATTCTTCCTCTCGGCCAAACCATTCTACTGGGGTGTGTAGGGACAAGAAAGTTGATGAACAATCCCTTTAGATTCAAGAAAGTCAATAAACACTTTGCTTCTATATTCTCCCCCACCATCAGACTGAAAACACTTTATATGAGCATTAAATTGATTCTGAACAAATGCATAGAACTTGAGGAACTTGGAGAAAACGTCTGATTTATTATAAAGAGGACAAATCCACAAGTAACCAGTACATTCATCGATAAAGGTAACAAAGTACCTGTAACCATCAATGGACTTAAAATGAGAGGGACCCCATACATCACTATGGACTCGATGAAAAGGTATCTCTGTCTTCACATGAGTTTGAGAAAATGGCAACTTGTGCATCTTCCCTTGGAGACAAGAAGAGCAAAGAAACAATCATCGGTGATGCCACAAAGAAGTCTTGACATGTTGTCCAAGAAAGGCAATTGAAGGAGTTGAAAACAATGGAGATACTGGTTTAGAGACTTGCTGTGAGATATGCGATGGAGAAACATATGGAATGGGGTACAGACCATTGTTACTCTTACCTCGAAGTAGAACCTGATTGGTTAACCTGTCTTGTATACAAAAACCAGAAGCATCAAAGCTAATGAGGCAATTGTTATCCTTGCATAACTGATGAACTAATAACAAGTTAGCTTTAAGCTGAGGAACATGAAAAACCGTAGGAAGTTTAAGGCAAGAAGAAATAGCATCATGGCCAATATGGTTAATTGCCAAACCTTCCCCATTACGAACAGTCACTCGCTCAATTGAATCACAAGGAGTGGCATTACTGAGATGAGAAACATTAGACACCATGTGATGTGATGCACCACTGTCAGCAATCCATACTGGCTCTGGAGAGTATGAGGTATGTGCAGTCATAGCTGACAATTGAGAAGATGGTCCTTGCCCTTGATATGCATAATTGGATTTGTGAAAACAGTCCAAGGCACCATGCCCAAGCTTGCCACAAATTTGGCACTCAACAACGTAACCAGAAGACTTAGAATTTCCATTAGCATACCTACAATAGCAATGACCACGCTTGCCACAAATCTGACACTCTGGGACAAAAGAGGACTTAGGAGCAGCAGAAAAAACAGAAGGACCTCTGGAAAAGCTCCGACCTTGAAATTTATGATGAGAAAATTTTCCTCTACCATAGGAAACATTAGAGGCATTGCTTGCTACCACCAGAAACAGATCGAGAACTAGAATAACCTTGACCATGATTAAAATGATGAGACAATCCACTAGTGTTGCCAAGAAACCCAACATGAGGAGTAGGTAGTAATCCCATACCAGAAACCTTGGTAGAAGACGAAGAATGAGAAGCCACCATTGATGTATGAGACGAAATTCATGTTTCTGCAGTATGCTCCGCAGCAAGCAACTGCGCTCGGAAATCTTTCATGGAAATTGAGGAATAGTGAACAAGAAGAACCGTTTTAATCATGTCATATTCAGAAGGGAGACCAGTAAGAACAGCGATCATGTGTTTGAGTCTCAGCAGATAGCGTTCAATTGAGGCAGCTCCCTTGCGAGCGGTCTGAAGCTCTGTTTTCAATTGATTAATTCTCGTAGGAGAAACCGACCCGTAGCGATCGGAAAGATGAAGCCAAGCCTCGCGAGCAGTCTTGCTGCCAATGACATACTCGAGAGCGTCATCTGACAAAGTGGCGATCAACAAGCTAGGCAAAGCCTTGTCAGTGCGAAGCCAATCCTTGTAGGCGGCGGTGATGGCAGAGGGCACTCCGTCCTCGTCAGCAATTACAAATTTGGGAGGAGGAACAATCGTACCATCAAAATGGCCAAAGAGATCGTTACCTTGAAGCACAGATTCAAGCTGAAAATGCCATTTCAGAAAGTTATCCTCACCAAGATGAATAGTAATCATACCCAAGAGACCTTCAACCTTGATTACAGAATTTGCCATTACACAAAGTTGCAGAGAAAGTAACAGCACAAAGAAGAAGAATCAAGAATACAAAAAGCCCCAGATATGAAAGAACCCTAACTTTCAAGAGTGAGAAAGAACTGCTGAAATTGAGAATAGAATCAGAATCCAGACATGAAGACAGAAGAATTCAAGCGGAAGCAAAAAAATTGAAGAAAGCGCAAGCTGCACTGGCTCTTGATACCATGATAACAGTAGAGGAAGAACAGAAGAAAATATAGAAATGATGAAGAAGAAGAGTGTAGAAGAAGAATATCTGAGAGAAAGTTTCTGATTTCATTTCATTAAAACCTTGCCTTTTACACTAGAACAAATCTCTTATATATCAGCTAACACACAACTAACTGACTTAACAAAGAGCACGTGCCTTACACATGACTCATTAACTAACTCAGTCTTTACATTTAACACAAGTTGACTGTCATGCCGTCCAAGTATACTATATATGCTATGGCCAAACTTGGTTTCCATTGGGCTCAGATCTTTTTCAAGTTTGCTTCCAACCAGTCATTCTGTCTTCTCGATGCGGTGCTCTGTTTTGCTTACTAGTGCCTGCTATGTTTTGTGTTCTGCACTTTAGTTGATGTTCAATATTTTTGTATATTCTTGTCTCATGTCATTCTGGGTGAAATAAAAACAAAGATTATATAGTGTCGAAAAAAATTATCCTTTTAGAGAATTATTACTCTGAGTATAAATTTATGTTGAATGTTTTGGATTTTCGTCATTCGACATGAAGCAAACCAAGAAAAAGGTACTCACCTACTAATTTGATTAATTGAGCTAATTGGCTGTTACCTGCAATGTGAGGTAGCATCAGCAATTGAGTCAAAATAACTGTAGTTAAATACCGTGATCCTTTTAGAGAAGAGGATTTATCTTATCTTCTTTTAGTCTTCTCCGGTGCAGGTTCCATTCGAAACTAACTGAAAGAAGATTCAAAGTCATTTCCATGGGAAAATGAAGCCATTCAATTCAAATGAGCCCTTGAATGCTTTCTTCAAGATCATTGATTACAGATTTCAATTCAAGGCCAAGTTTGAGCATCCAATATCTGACATGAACCTTAATTTAATGTTTATGTGACAGATAGGACCAATTATTCAGATGAAGTTTCAGAATATTAAAATGGCTACAGGTATAATGTTATCATCTTACGAAATCCGCCTTCCTGTATTAATTTTTTCTTTTCCTAGCATATATCTTCCAAAAATATACTCAAAGTGATAAGGGGTAGCCTTGCACTCATATGTGTTCTGCTTTTGGTTGTAAAGGATCCTGTTTGGGGGTGAAAGCTGGAGTAGCACTGGAATGCCAAGAGTGGCCTTGGGCTCAAGGAATCCTGAGATATCATTGATTAATGCCGGAGCAGCCTTCGTTATTGAAGACTTTGAGGACCCAAAATTGTGGGAAGCACTGGAAGAGTTCGAGAGGAAGGCAGAGTTGTTGAGATTTCAAATATGCAGAGCTGAGTTATGGCAATGCACACACACTCACATTGATTTCATTCCAACGGAAATATTCCTTTTACAAAGAATGAAAACCAAATCTAGCCTTACAATTGTGTCGGCAATATGAGCTGTACACTTGGCATAAAACTAGGACATATAAGTCCTACAATGAGTGATGGCATCTAAGCCTTACACTTGTCTAGCTAAGGATTAAACCATGAAATAATTTACATTTCAACATTCCCTTTTAAATTGTTAATTGGTTTAACTCCTAGCAAACCTCTCAAATAGTTGAACCGATCCTTAGGCAGAGCTTTTGTGAAGATATCAGCCACTTGCTCTTCAGACTTGCAGTATCTCAAATCCACTACACCTTCTTGTAAAGCATCTCGAATGAAGTGATATCTACGGTTGATATGCTTGGTCTTTTGATGAAAAACAGGATATCTGGTTATTGCAATGGCAGAGGTGTTATCTACCATTAATGGAGTTGCTTCTTTCTGCAATTCTCCAAAATCCTCCAGAACAAACCTCAACCATATAGCCTGAGTAGTTGCTTCACTTGCACTAACATACTCAGCTTCAGCTGTGGAGAGAGCAACACTATGTTGCTTGGCTGATACCCAAGAAAACACACCACTTCCAAAAGAGAAAGCATATCCTGAGGTGCTCTTCATGTCATCTTGACTTCCACTCCGATCCACAAGAACAATATCCTATTAGTATAGCCTCATTGCCTTTTTTATACTCAATACCATAGTCTATTGTCCCTTGTATGTACCTCAAGACCCTTTTGGCTGTCCCATAGTGCTTCTTGGTAGGACAATGCATAAACCTTGCCAAAAGACTAGCTGCAAACATTATATCTGGCCTTGTAGCAGTTAGATACAATAGACTCTCCACAATTTGTCTATATTGATTTCCATCTGCAGGTTCACTACCATCATCCTTGCACAACTTCTCACTTGTCACTAAAGGAATACTAACAAGCTTGCATTGGTGTAATCCAAACTTATTGAGTAGGGTCAATGCATTTCTTCTGACTAATGAAAATGCTATGTTCAATTTGAATCACAGCCATTCCAAGAAAATGATACAGAAATCCCAGATCAGTCATTTCATACCTTCTCATCATTTCTGATTTGAATTCAGCAATGAGTTCCTCGCTACTGCCTATATACATTATGTCATCAACATTGAGACAATTAGTGTTCCTGAATCTTCCTTAGTCTTGCAGTACAATTGCATGAAATACACCCAACACATTCTAGTGCAATCATCAATAAAAATCAAGAAGTATCTATTTCCACCAATATGCATTGGTCCACAAACATCCGAGTGGATGAGTTCCAGTGGCACACTTGCTCTCCAAGTCTTCTCTTTACCAAAGGATTCTCTATGTGCTTTCCCCATTGCACAACCTTGGCAAATTCTCTTTGCATTCCCAATTTCTGGCAATCCATAAACCATTTCTTTTTGTTGCAACAATCTCAAACTTTGCAGATTGAGATGACCAAACCTCATATGCCAACACTAAGTAGAGTCTTCAACAGTTGCCTTCATAGCCACAGAGCTCACATATTTCAGTGAGAGTGGGAAACATCTATTCCTGTCATTGGAACTTTAGCAACCAAGTGTTCCATTGAGCTATCATCAAATATCTCCACATTGAGTTTCCAAAAAATAGAAAATATCCATGTTCCACCATCTGACCAACACTGAGCAGATTTTCATCCAGCCCTAGCACAAGAATGACTTCCTTAATGTACCTAGGCCCAAATTTAATGTCAATCACCAAGGTACCTTTACCAGTTGCCTACATCAAATCTCATGTGCCCATTTTTACTTTTGCAGTGACCTTTGTATCAACATTGATTAGAAGGGATTCATGTGAGGTCATGTGATTGCTACAAGCACTATCCACATACCACACGTCATTATTTTTCACTACAGCAGTAGAATGACAGGCATAAAACATTGTACCTTCTTCCTCTTTAAGTGTTGCATAGTTAGCTGTCTGAGCTGGTTTGCCTCTGCAGTCCTTTGCCAAATGACCAAACCTATCACATTTGTAGCATTTAGGCTTGCCCTTGAACCAACAAGCACCATAGTGAAGCTTATCACATGTTTTGCAAGGACCCTTTGCTCCTTCATTCTGATTTTCCTTCTTGGAATTGTTCTCGGACTTTGCATCCCATTTCTTCCACTTCTATGGTTTCCAGTTCTTTTTAGACTTTGAACTTCCAATTTGACCTGTGTTCGATTGATCTCTAGGACTAACACTTAGACTAGAAAATGACTTTTCTATCAATTTCTCAATGTGCCTTTGCAATCGTTGTTCATGGGATTTCAAAGAGACAATAACCTCCTGAACTCCTATAGTCTCAGTGTCCTTTGTTTCTTCTATTACTTCAACAATAGAATCACATTCCCTAGACAAACTAATCAAAAGTTTATGCACAATCCTTCGATCAGTAATCTCTTCACCATATGCTTTCATTTGATTTACTAACTCAAGCAATTTAGTTATATAATCAGATAAGGAATCATCCTCTTGCATACGCGTGTATTCAAATTCCCTTCTAAGTGCTTGTAGTTTAACAGATCTTACCTTCTTATCTCCTCTAAATTCTTGTTGCAAAATTTCCCATGCTTCTTTGGTTGATTCTTTTAGTGCGATTTTGGGAAAGATATCATCAGAAACTGCATTTTGAATCAGTCCCAATGCCTTACCATCCTTTGCAACATTCTCTTCTAATGCGAGCTTTTGAGCTGCAGTCAAAGCTTCACCATCCTCATTCTTCACTAGTTGTTCATACCCATTTTCAACCATATCCCAACGCTTGTGAGATTTGAAGATTGTGCACATTTTGATCATCCAGAAATCATAGTTGCTTCCATTGAAGATGGGAGCACGTAGCTCTCCCATTCCAAATCCAGCCATGTGAGATTAGAGATAGAGATTATCTCACTGGATTGCTACGATTTCACAACGCCCAATCTCAGATTGCAACATGAGCTCTCGATACCGTGTTGAGATTTCAAATATGCAGAGATGAGTTATTGAACAAAGAAGAAAAGCAAGAAGAGAACAATGGAGGTGAGAGAAATGAATTCGTTGAGAAGAGAGAGAGAGAGAGAGAGAGAGTATGTTACTGAGCATTAACCATTGCAATGCACACACACCCACACCGATTTCATTCCAACGGAAATATTCCTTTTACAAAGAATGAAAACCAAATCTAGCCTTACAATTGTGTCAGCAATATAAGTTGTACATTTGGCATAAAACTAGGACATGTAAGTCCTACAGTGTGTAATGGCATCTAAGCCTTACATTTGTCTAGCTAAGGATTAAACCAAGAAATAATTTACATTTCAACAAGAGTAACAACAGTTGCAACTTGAAATGGCAATCACATGTAAGAATAATAATAGTAGCAAAAGGTGTGAACTAAAATGATGTGGCATCCACGGTAAATTTGAAGATAAATAGGCATTTGGACATCCTAGTGGTGGGAAAAAACTTTCTTGTAATGGGAATAGAACTGTTTCTTATCCCCAACCAATAATACAATGACACGTGGCATTGTGTTATTGGAATAGCAAAAAGTGTTATCCCATCATTAGTCACCAAAAAGAGGCATTTTTGGTGACTAAAAGCCTTTAGTCACCCCATCATCAGTCACCAAATGTCACCAAATAATGGTGACTGTTGACACTTTTTTTTTTTGTAGTGTTACTATACTCTATTATTTTACATATCACATTAACTATCGACTCATCATTGATACTAGCAAAAGATATTGCATGTACTAAGTTAAATATACACGCTAACAAAATTCAAATGGTAGTTTATTACTACAATCAAAGTCAAAATAAGAAAGAAAAAAAAAGAATATGGGTAGTAATAATAGTGGAAAAGGGAGAGCAGAAAAACATAAAAGGCACTTTGAAGTTTGATAAAAGATGTGTGACTATGTTAAGAAACCCAAGGTCTCAAGAACATTGAGAGGGGGCTTAGGATTGCCTTAGCTCCCTCTGGCCCTGCATGGCTGTGATGTGTTGCTGTTCAAGTGAAAACCAAGTTGCTGCTGCTGTTGAATATTTTCCCAAATTAATGTTTTCTGCTTTTGCCTTGTGTCGACCACCTTTCATGCAGCCGAAAGTTGTGGTTTGTTGATAGAGTTATTTATTAACTATTGGACAAAGGAAAGAGGAAACATGCAGCAAGTCACGTGGGAAAGCTTTGAATATTGGTGTGGAAGAGCTAGTGGAGCAAATTAAGGAGGAAATGCCGAAATGTTTGACTCAAATATGTTTTGGGTGGTTTTGGCATTATTTTATGGGAGGAGTCTAATTGGTTGTTGACATGTGTACCACAACATGTGTGAAAGAACTTTTAAGTTTTTTCTTTAGCCGTTGGTATTGTCCATTTTGAGAAAGAAACCATTATTTCTTTCTCTTTGTTTATTGTTTCCAAGTGGATGGGTGCTTTATGTCAACAACAATGATGATTTCCTTGCTACGCACATGGAGCTGTTGGTGAGTCTCTTGGCAGCTGGCCTCTGCACTTGTCTACATAAGGAGAGAGAGCATCAGTCAGAGAGTGTGCAAGTGAGCCGCACCATTTTGGGAGGGGTGTGGGCATTTTGTGCCTCACCTTTTGGAGGTGCCGTGTGCACCATGGTGAAGAGAGTTGCTGCTCTCTTTGTTGTCGCACCAGAGAGAGGAGAAATAGAGAGAATTTTCTTGTAATTGCTCTTGTTTGGTTCTTTCTATTTATGAGCAAGAATCTGAGATTTGTTCTTGGCTCTATTGTGTGTGAGTGATTTGGGTGTAATTGGGATTTGGGTTGTGAGAGTTAAACTCTGTAATTCCTAGGAAAGATGAGAGGGTTAATCTCCTTTGGTTGTAATCTCTTTTAGGATACTGTTTTCGAACTGGATGTAGGCTATACACAGGCTGAACCAGTATAAATCATTGGTGTCTTTTGGATTTCTGTATTTCATATTTTGCTCTTGTTGTTTCAATGGTTTCATATCAACCATCCAAATGCAATCCGCTTCCGCTGCGCACAACAGCTGCTACCTCCATCTCCACTATTTTTGTTGTCTTGAATTGAGGCTGGCTCTTGCACGTATTTAGTTAATATCCTGTCCTTTTTTTTTAATTTATGAAAATAAACGTCATTAGATAAACTTCAACATTACAATCAAAGACATCTAAATTTCTTTTTGTTTGGTGTTGAATTTGCTAGACTCCATCTTATAACAAAAGACACCAAACAATAATAACACATTCAAATCAATTCAAAACAGAATCTTTGTAAAACAGGAGCTAGATATGCATTTAATCAAATCCTAAACAAATGATCTATGAAATCAACTGTTCTACAGTGGAAATTTATGGGAAAGAGCTGTAGCATGATGACGTGGCAACGATGGCATTGCATGATGATGTGGCACCTTCTAGAAAACCTGTTGTCCAACTGGATTCTACCACGTAACATATGTGGGCAATAATCCAACATGGTGCTTGTCCTTGAGCTGGCTTATTCTCATCCACACGATATGTTTACTAGTTGTTCCCCCAGTGCCTCAAAACCGGCCATGTCAACATTGAACTATATTTTTACTTCAAAATCATACGGGCTCGTAACCACGTATAATGACCTCAAGAAAAAGTTAAATGTTTTCTTGCATACTTCTAATTGTCCCCAAATCATATTAATCCAAATAAACACCGAAATTTTTTTTCCAAAATTTATATCACTAAGGGCTTATTGGTCAAAGCACACTAAAATGCAATTAAATAAATGAAAACTCGAGATAGGTCGTTACAAAAAGACTTTTGACTTTCTAATCCGTTGCCATAATTATGACTATATACATAGTATTTTTGTTCAAATGATCTTTGCAAACTCAAAAGTTCCCTTCACTTAAGGCAAGTTAGATTGACTTTCCCACAAGGGAAGTGAGTAGAATCCTAGTTTGGACATGTTCAAGATGTCATCCCTATTTTGGAACAAGCTTGGAGAAGGGGTTAAGAGCCTATGTAGGGAGCTTGGAGAATGGGTTAAGAGCCTATGTAGGGAGCTTGGAGAAGGGGTTAAGAGCCTATGTAATAACTTTTCCTATTTGCTGCACTTGCATACTGAAACAAGAAAGCATAAAACTAAGTATTAAGTTTATTAAATTTACCAACTAGGAAACCCAAGAAACAAGGAAAATTCCACACCTTATAAATGCATACAGAAAGATTTTTATTCAAACTGTGCACATCAAAGTGCCAAGAGGCTGCAAGTAAATCCCATTAAACCCACCTTTTTCAATGAGAGAGTGGCAGCATAAGCGGGAAGACGATGAAGAAGAGAGCAGAGCAATAGCCAATAGGCATCACTACTTCATTGTGTTGATGCTATGTATTACACAAAAGACATCAGTGGTTTGAAGAGGCGAAGTTTTTAAAGATATAAGAATCATGTCATTTAAGTTTTCGTTGTCTAATGTCATAATGGCACCGATTATGCATAAGCAATGTTGTCGAATACCAAATTTTAGTAGTGCACTGAACCTCAACAGCCACCAACCGAGCTTACGCTAAACCACAATCTTTAAGATGAAAAGTGAAAACATGTTTGGTTACAGTGTTCATTTTTTGTTTTCAGAAAGATGAAAGCAAGTTTTCAAAATAATTGTGATTTTTTTTTAAAAACAACTTTAAAAGGTTTTCAATTCTCAAATTGTTGTTTTCATTTTTTGTTTGCCCCGATTTCTCATTCACTAATTCTGAAAAAAAAAATTATAAGCTTATCATGATGAATATCGCATGCTTTAAATTGGTTCGAACTGCAAAGAGAAAAGAAAAGAAAATGACGCAGTTGAAGAAGCACATGGTACACCATCCGAAGAACTCTTATGATTTAACCTTTTTTTTCTGTGCAGGTTCAAATTCAAAGGCTAAATATGAAATAGGTGCGTATGTATATGTTAAATTGCAAATACCAGAAGTTTTCTTTTTTGTTCAAAGAAATGCCAGAAGTTTCAATCTTTGCTTTCTTTCACAAATCAAGGAAATGCATAACTTAAAGAATTTTTCAATATAGGCATTTCAGCTGGTGTTTCGGGGATCTTCATAATCATTGCTTGCATTGTATGCATATCAAGGAAAAGAATATCAGATTTCTTCAAGAAAGATATAAGGGATGAGTTTGATGTTGAGGCATTTATAAGGAACTATGGATCCCTTACTCCAAAACGGTATAGTTATCCAGACGTCAAGAAAATGACAGACTCATTCAAAGATAAAATAGGTAAAGGTGGATTTGGAACCGTGTATAAAGGCAGGACGCCGGATGGCCTTGTCGTGGCGGTGAAAGTCCTAAGCGAGTCCAAGGGTAATGCAGAAGACTTTATTAATGAACTTGCTAGCATTGGTAGAACCTCCCATGTCAACATTGTCACTCTTTCTGGATTCTGTTATGAGAGGGACAAAAGAGCTTTGATTTATGAATTCATGCCCAACGGATCTCTAGATAAGTTCACACATAAGCAAGGATCTGAAGCAAAATGTCTCTTGGAATGGAAAACACTATCTGAAATTGCTGTTGGCATTGCGCGAGGACTAGAATACTTACATCGTGGATGTAACACTAGAATTCTGCATTTTGACATCAAGCCACATAACATTCTTTTGGATAAAGATTTTTGCCCGAAAATCGCTGATTTCGGGCTTGCCAAACTATGCCAAACGAAGGAGTATTGTATCCATGATGGGGACAAGAGGAAATGCAGGGTACATTGCACCAGAAGTGTTTAGCTGGAACTTTGGAGGCGTATCTCACAAGTCTGATGTGTACAGCTACGGCATGTTGGTTCTTGAAATGGTTGGAGCAAGAAAGAATTTGGATTCGGAAGCGTCTCATACCAGTGAATTGTTTCCGCATTACGTTTATAAAGATCTAGAGCTAGACAATGATGAGAATGTTTTTGGGGCAATCACAGAGGAGGAAAAAGAAATACCAAGAAAGATGGTAATAATAAGTATGTGGTGCATTCAGACAAATCCTTCTGATCGGCCATCAATGAGCAAAGTAGTAGAGATGTTGGAAGGACCCCTTCATACATTGCAAATTGCACCCAAGCCTTTCTTGTTTTCTCCTACAATTGCTGCACAAGACTCTATGATCACATCCCAACCAGCTGAAATAGATACTAAGGCAATTTTGTTTCATGCGCAGATCTCTGGTAATTAGGAAATTCTAGCTGAATTATTGTAACATAGTTAGTTTCGTTATCGTAAATGAGACAGTTTTCATTATCCAAGTATACTATATATTCCATGGCCAAACTTGGTTTTCATGGATCAGATCTTTTTCAAGTTTGCCTCCAACCAGTCGTTTTGTCTTCTCGATGCGGCGCTCTGTTTTGCCTAGTAGTGCCTGCTATGTTTTGTGTTCTGCAAAGATTATATAGTGTCGAAAAACTGATCCTGGGATTAAAGAATTATTACTGTGAGTATAAAAATTTATGTTGAATGTTTTGGATTTTCGTCATCCGACATGAAGCAAACCAAAAAAAAGTACTCACCTTCTAATTTGATTAATAGAGCTAATCGGCTGTTACCTGCAATGTGAGGTAGCATCAGCAATTGAGTCAAAATAACTGTAGTTAAATACCGTGATCCTTCAAGAGAAGAGGATTTATCTTTAGCTTCTGTTAGTCTTCTCCGTTGCAGGTTCCATTCGAAACTAACTGAAAGAAGATTTCAAAGTCATTACCATGGGAAAAGGAAGCCATTCAATTCAAACATGTTTGTCTCAAACTAACAAGAAAAGAAAAACAAAAAATTGTACATATACATGGGAAAACGAAGCCATTCAATTAATTTCCAGACGTCACTGTGGAGAGAATTTGTACACAAATGACACTTGGACGAACCAGCTTCATCAATTTTCCTAGTGAAGTGCTTATTTGTATTTCCAGACGTCACCGGTTGTTCCCCCACTGCCTCAAAACCGGTCATGTCAACATTGAACTATATTTTTACTTCAAAATCATACTTCTAATTGTCCCCAAATCATATTAATCCAAATAAACTCCGAAAAAAAAATTTCCAAAATTTCTATCACTAAGGGCTTATTGGTCAAAGCACGCTAGAATGCAATTAAATAAATGAAAACTCGGGATAGGTCGTTACAAAAAGACTTGTGCTTGAACTCATGTTTTGACTTTGTAAGCCTCCGTTGCCATAATTATGATTATACATGGTATTTTTGTTCAAATGATCTTTGCAAACTCAAAAGTTCCCTTCACTTAAGGCAAGTTAGATTGATTTTCCGAAAAGGGAAGTGAGTAGAATCCTAGTTTGGACATGTTCAAGATGTCATCCCTATTTTGGAACAAGCTTGGAGAAGGGGTTAAGAGCCTATGTAGGGCATAAGATCTTTATTAAGCTTAGATTTTCTCATAGAATTTGAGTTACAAACAAGTTATATTTCTAACTTCTACCCAAACAAGGACCCATTGCTAGGACTCGTCAATGGGCCGGGCTGAGCTTTTTAGAAAATTCAAAGTCCATGGGCTACCCATGGCACAGGCATGAGAAAGCTCATTGGGCCGAGCCAGGCTAAGCTCAACAGCCAGGCGAAATGGGCCTACTTCATTCAAAAAAAAAAAAAAAAAAAGAGGAGAAAAAAACATAATTAAATATTTTTTGGGTGAAATACAATTTTGGTCATTGGGATTTGGGCCAAAATCAAATTTAGTCACCATGATTTTTTTCCCGATTTCAATCCTTGTATTTCAAATGGTTAACAAATCCGATCACACCGTTGGATTCCGTCAATTTGGCGGGGACTTTATTGTGTTTTCCTAAATAACATTAGAATTTATTTATAAAAAAAAACCATCAGCCCCACCACCCCCTTTCCCGATCCCAATCCCTAGCCCCAATTGCCCAGATTCATCCCAACTCAGAGCTTGCGATGAGCATCAGTGTAAGCAAAGTGTTTAATTTTCTTAATTAATACATGCTTTGAAGTTTGAAAGTTGGAAGCTTGGGCTGATTGATGAGTGTGAAGCGAGAATGACAGATTCACCTCGTTTTTTCCCCAACGAGCGCTAGGCTTCGAGTCGAGCATGGGCTTCAACGGAGATGCCCAAGGCGAAGCCAACGACGATGAGGAAGAGGAAGAGTGACAGGACCCGACCCAAATTCTACTTTGGAATTCGTCTCGAACCCTGTGTGTGTCCGACACCTGTCGGGTACCAGGCACAATTGACCAAAATGCCCTTTTAAACTCAAAAGTTAAAAGAATAATTTTTTTAAGGTTTGACTCCTGCTGAAAATTCGGCAGTCTCCCCTATAAAACGGACAATTCCCAAATTAATTTCACCTGTAAAACATAATTAATATTCCTCAATCATTCAGTAACAAAACTACCATTTAAAGTCCATAAAATCCAAACCAAACATTCAGCTTTAATGATTTCAGAAATTTCCTATACCGTGGCTGCACCTAGACTAATCTAGGCTGCCTACGTACCCTACTTAGGGATCAAGCCACACATAGTTCTTTCTCTAAAACCATCACCATCAAAAAATACAATATTCCGCAAGAAAACCAACCATAAAACATATAATCATACTTTGACTTTGATTTCCACAACATTATGTAAATCCGAAGGCAACTGGGGAGGGGGAAATTAGCTAACCACCTGTGTAGATAAATCGGGCAGGTGGTTAGGGATCCTGGCCAACCATGTGCAGAAAAATTGAGCAGGGTGGCAAATAACATCATGTTGACTGTACCAATATATTCATTCCACCTAGCAGGACTCAGGGAGATATACTCCACCTGAGAACGCAAATAGTCCGTCAATTCCAATTATAAACCGTCAATTCCCCTAGTAGAATCGGGGGACACAAAGTCAGCCCGAAATGCAAATCCTAGCAGAATCGGGTGATCAGCCCGAAACACAATCCTAGCAGAATCAGGGGACACAAAATTAACCCGAAATGCAATCCTCGCACCGCATGGTTAGGGCGTCCCCGAAACTTGTGGGGCGTTATCATATATAAATAACTGTTCTGAAAGCCTCACTTTGTCCAAAGACGTATAAATATTTGAGGCAACCTTACATATCCCGCATGCAACAATTTACTCCGAAGGCAACCAGTTCAATTTCAAATTGATTTAACTTATACAAATATATATCAAGAATAAACCACTCTAATAATAATAATAATAATAATAATAATAATGATATAGCATCCAAAAATCACAACATACATAATCCACCATTCAGATTCCAAGCATTTATCAATACGAATTAAATACCCAATACTCTTTTAACCACAAAAAGATCAAACTCGGATACTTAACCGTCAATAACATATACAAACCATTAAACAAGCAATATAAACTCAAGGTATTAATATAACAATTAATACTCCAAAATATCAATTCCTAGTTATCAAGCAATAATTAAATATAAACAACATAATCAAACAGTAAAATAAGTCCTTACCGAAGTCAAACCCGACTGTCCAACCACTCCCGACCCACGCACTCTCCTAAGTCATCCTAACCTTTTCAGTACTTTCCAAGAGACGAGACGGCCTCAAAAGACCCTTGGTCAACTGTCCAGTCAAACTAGTCATATTGACTAATCGGGCCCGCGGGGCCCACAACCTCCAATTTCAATTCTAACGTTTCTAAAAATCCAACAAAGTCAACTAATCAAGTTCCGAAAGCTTGGTTTCGATCGAGCGATCGGATTTCTTGCAATCGCACGATCGGACGGTTTTCGTTAATTTAAACTTTAAGTCACTGATCCGGAGCATTCGGGGCTCCGATCCTCGATCCGTGAATTCCTACATGATCCTAGAGGTTCAAGAAACAACATACTTGGAGTTGGAACCGATCCAACGGTCCGAACACATCGAACCCGGATAACGTCGAATAGGCGTAAATCCGTTCGACTGTCATACGATATCTAATTCCAAATTCGAGCGTACCGTCACGCTCGGGACGACGTATGGACAATTTTAGGACGAATTTGGCCACCACAAGTGGGCCCACGCACTGCCACATGCGCTGGCAGCGCATTGGGTGTCTTGAGCAATTTTTCCAACGATGGAATTTCTCGAATTATCAAACAAGACCTATACCTAAGTGATCAAGGCAATGAAAGGAGTAATTCTATCCTAGGCCCGACCCCAACCACCACCTAAATCTGGCCAGATTTAAATTAATTGAAATAGAACCCCAAAACATGTAGATCAACTCAAAAGAGGAAGAAAGCTAACCTGTATCCCATAAATCTATCTGCTTGGAACCCATAGGTTTCTCTAGCGCTTTCCAGTTCTCTACCTCTTTCTCTGCATGTATATATATGTTTCCTCTTTCTCCAACACTTGTATTTCTATCTCTCTTAGAAATTAAAACTATCAATTTCGTTGATACCAAGAGATCATTGCCCTCCCTTGAACCAAAGCATGAAATAATGTGGTTAAATAGGAGGGCAAAATTTGAGAGGAGAAATGGAAATAGGAGATCTTAGGACCAAGAGGAGGCAGGGTTCATTCCATTAAAGATGATGAGCTATGGAGAAAGAGTAAGGGATGTTGAGCTTCTGATACATAAGCAGCTGCGAAATTGATTGTATTTGGGGTTGGAACGAATATTTGTAATCACGAATAGGGGTTTTGAACTTTGATTTGGGGTTCTCGAATGAGCCTGTAAATCTGGATGCTTGGATTGAAGCACCTATCCACTTAGGGCTTGACATGGGAGAAGGAGGATGAAGGCGACGAGGGGGACGAAGAAGACGAGAAGGAAAATACAATAAAGCCCTTGCCAAACTGACGGAATCCAACGGTGTGATCGGATTTGTTAACGACTTGAAATACAGTGACAAAATCGGGAAAAAAAAATCACGATGACTAAATTTGATTTTGGCCCAAATCCCAGGGACCAAAATTGTATTTCACCAATTTTTTTTTTAAACGGATGGTATGAATAAGTATGCAAATGCTTGGTGACGGATTCAAAAAAGCATGATTATATTTGGTGATATGATATGATGTTCGCTAATTCTTGATATATATAATTGTTGTATTAATAATTGACACAAATTAATGTGCTAATCATTCAATTATAAACTAGGAATGTGTAAAGAAAAGTAAAAGAAATGAAACAAAACAAAAAACCCAAAATAAACACAAACAACCATTTTTATCACCCTTGTATCACCACTGTATTGCCACTCTATCACCAGTTTATCACGTTTTAGGCAGAGAAAGTTTATTTTTCAGTTTCAACATCTGTCCAGTTTTTTACCTATAACTTTTCAACCGTTTATCCTTATTTTGTGTTCTTTATATGGTTGGATTCAACACAATGCGGACGAAATGGCAAAAATAGATACAAAAATGAGCAGAATTCAGTGGAAACAAACACAACGTTTCAAACAAGTAATATAATTCTAATGCTTGAATGTAACCAAATGCTAATTATCAATAAGGGGTATGTTTTCATCTTCCAAAGCCACTTAACTTTGATGCACAAGCTTTCGTTTTTTTTTTTTCAGAGACAAGATTCACCAAGCCTAAGGAGCCGGGCTTTTATAGGCGAGCCTGGCTGGGCTTTCTTGGGCTTAATCGGGTCGGGCTAGGCTTCAGACACCCAAGCCCAAGCCCAGCCCAGCCCAGCCCATTGCGAGCCGAGCCTCCCAAAGCCCATAACAGGTCGGGCCGGGCTTTTTCTCTATAGGGCGGGCCCCCATCGGCCCGCGGGGCCAAATGATGAGCCCTACCCATTGCTACATAAACTAGTAATATTCAAATCTAATACGGAGACTATACTTTCTTCTGATCCTTTTGGAATTCGGTTTCCCCTTGTCAACATCATCATCATCCCTCATTTTCGACCTCAAATTTATTAATGAAGTTGCTAGCATTGGTAGAACCTCCCATGTCAACATTGTCACTCTTTTTGGATTCTGTTACGAGAGGGACTAAAGAGCTTTGATTTATGAATTCATGCTCAATGGATCTCTAGATTTGTTCATACATAAGCAAGGATCTGAAGCAAAATGTCACTTGGAATGGAAAACACTATCTGAAATTGCTGTTGGCATTGCGTGAGGACTAGAATACTTACATCGTGGATGTAACACTAGAATTCTGCATTTTGACATCAAGCCACAGAACATTCTTTTGGATAAAGATTTTTGCCCGAAAATCGCTGATTTCGGGCTTGCCAAACTATGCAAAACGAAGGAGAGTATTGTATCCACGATGGGGACAAGAGGAACTGCAGGGTACATTGCACCAGAAGTGTTTAGCCGGAACTTGGAGGCGTATCTCACAAATCTGATGTGTACAGCTACGGCATGTTGGTACTTGAAATGGTTGGAGCAAGAAAGAATTTGGATTCGGAAGCGTTTCATACCAGTGAATTGTTTCCCCATTATGTTTATAAGGATCTAGAGCTAGACAATGATGAGAATGTTTTTGGGGCAAGCGCAGAGGAGGAAAAAGAAATGGAAAGCAAAGTAGTAGAGATGTTGGAAGGACCCCTTCATACATTGCAAATTGCACCCAAGCCTTTCTTGTTTTCTCCTACAATTGCTACACAAGACTCTATGATCACATCCCAACCAGCTGAAATAGATATAGTAAGGAAATTTTGTTTCATAAGCAGATCTCTGTGTTGGTACCAAAATTCCCATGATTTTCTGGAGGTTTCACTTTGAAGATTTCTTTCTCATTTCTAGGTCAATCAATGAGAGCAGGTTTTACAAGTGGCAGCAAGCTGTACTTAAATGCAAACTCCCAAGTACCATCCAAGGCACCGCCAGCAGTGGGTTACTTTGCCTATAAGTATTGAATCCCAATTTCAGCGTGAGGACACAACTTCAGCCAAAAGCCGACTCAACGTCTCAAAACCAAGACTCAATGTCTTAGACTCAACTTCTTGCAAAGTGTCTCTCTGCAGACCAAAGCCAAGTCTTGAATCAACTCCCTTCGCTCTCTTTGAGTTCCCAGTTGACAATTCCTAATTGGAATAACACTGTCATTGTTTGTAACATATATGCTCTACCAGAAACGCTTGGTATGATTTAATAGTTGGTTTCGATTTCCAGCTCATCCATCTCAAAACAAGCTTCCTATTTGTGGTACGGGCCAGTTTATGGCCGCAGATATCTCTGACCCGCCATCATCGGACAACACGACGCTGTCTCAGATAGACTGATGTTTCTGTCCTATATGACAGGCCTTCCGTCTGATTGAACCTTTCTGGTTTCTGTTGGTTTTATTTTACTATATTTAAGTTCATTTCAGTCTTTTCAAGCTCGCAATTGATCATTAATGAAAGTATTATGTCCATCGAACAGTTTGCATGCAAAAAGCTGTTACTGAGTTCCTAGTCCGACAACGGACTAGAACGCATCCCGTCCTGTAGTTTGTTTCGCCATAATTAAGATACCAAAAGTCCTCTTCATTGAGGTAGAAAAAGAACCTATCTAAAGCCAGATTCCCCTCTTTGGAGCACAGTGGCTTCGATTAGAAGAAAAGATAAAGGAGCGCAATTACATTCACAACGCCCATGCAATTCAAATTGTCTTTTACTCCCTCTTTCTACTAGAAGAGTATCACTAGTAGTGGCACGCCTTTCGCAATCCTTCAAAAAACAGTCTCCGAGCCCGTCTCAAGTTCCTTGACTCCCAAGCAAACCGCACGCAAAGCCGCTAAGTTGCCAAAGTATAGCCTGCTCAACGGCCAGGGGCATCACAAGGTGTTCAGAAGCATTTCCTGCGAACACTCTGGTAATTAGGAAATTCTAGCTGAATTATTGTAACATAGTTAGTTTCGTTATCTTAAATGCGACAGTTTTCATTATCCAAGTATACTATATATTCTATGGCCAAACTTGGTTTTCACGGATCAGATCTTTTTCAAGTTTGCTTCCAACCAGTCGTTCTGTCTTCTCGATGCGGCGCTCTGTTTTGCCTAGTAGTGCCTGCTATGTTTTGTGTTCTGCACTTTAGGCTGTTACCTGCAATGTGAGGTAGCATCAGCAATTGAGTCAAAATAACTGTAGTTAAATACCGTGATCCTTCTAGAGAAGAGGATTTATCTTTAGCTTCTGTTAGTCTTCTCCGTTGCAGGTTCCATTCGAAACTAACTGAAAGAAGATTTCAAAGTCATTACCATGGGAAAAGGAAGCCATTCAATTCAAACATGTTTGTCTCAAACTAACAAGAAAAGAAAAACAAAAAAAATGTACACAAACGACACTGTAGAGAGAATTAATTTCCCGACGTCACTGTAGAGAGAATTTGTACACAAATGACACTTGGACGAACCAGCTTCATCAATTTTCCTAGTGAAATGCTTATTTGTATTTCCAGACGTCAACTTTGAACTATATTTTTACTTCAAAATCATACGGGCTCGTAACCACGCATACTTCTAATTGTCCCCAAATCATATTAATCCAAATAAACTCCAGAAAAAAAAATTCCAAAATTTCTATCAGTAAGGGCTTATTGGTCAAAGTACGCTAGAATACAATTAAATAAATGAAAACTCGGAATAGGTCGTTAGAAAAAGACTTGTGCTTGAACTCATGTTTTGACTTTGTAAGCCTCCGTTGCCATAATTATGATTATACATGGTATTTTTGTTCAAATGATCTTTGCAAACTCAAAAGTTCCCTTCACCCAAGGGAAGTGAGTAGAATCCTAGTTTGGACATGTTCAAGATGTCATCCCTATTTTGGAACAAGCTTGGAGAAGGGGTTAAAAGCCTATGTAGGGCATAAGATCTTTAAGCTTAGATTTTCTCATAGAATTTGAGTTACAAACAGTTATATTTCTAACTTCTACCTAAACAAGGTACATAAACTCTTCTCATTTGCAAGCTTATTGATGCAACGGTCGAAGGTTCGTTGGCCAGCACAATACTGATAACTTCTTAACCCCCAAATCTCTTTCGGATTTGCAAGATATTTTACGACATCTTTATTCTACCCTATCTTAATTCAAACCGATTTACATTTTAAAAAATTTTATTTATATAAATGAAAATGAAAAGTTTAAAAAACTAAATGGTTGAACCCATCTAGAATGACGAAACAACCAAATAACTTCCAATATCATTTAGAAGTACATTTTTTTCAATATTACTAGCACAAATTTCGTTAATTGTAGTAATAGGGGTAAGAAGACACAAGAATCATCACTTCAACACTATAATGAGAATATTATAGTATCCTAGAATGTGTCTAGGATTGACTTTCTCAAAGAACCCATTTTTCAAAAGCCAGCGGCTCAAGTGGGAACTTCTTTTTGCGAACCTCTTCTTGCGGCTTCATCTCAGCCTTTTAAGTAATCTCAACGGCTGGAAAGAAAAAACAAGCTCACACTAGAACTGGGTATGCTGCAGCTTCTCCTTACCACTTGTGCTATCGCGCCTTTTCTAGTCGCGCCTTTTTTTTCTTTTCTTCCGCCATTTAATTCATTTTTAAATTTTAACTACAAACCCCAAATCTGACAACCCAAATGCCCAAAAACTTGTTTTAATTTGTTGAAAATCTCAAAACCAAAAATCTCATAATCTGCGGTCACGATCGCTCTTCCTCTCGTCACTTACCCAGGTTCGATCTTCACCGGAATCTCTTGGTCGTCACCGTGACAAGTAAACCCTTTTATTCCTCTCTATCTTCTATTTCTCTGCCTGTCGGTTTCCCTCCTCTTGAACTCCATCTTTGTCTTGCTCTCTCGGTTTACGTGCTTCAATCTCCCTTCCCGTAGTCCTCTCTCTCTCACAATTCAAAAATCAAGATCTATTTGAGAGGGTAATATATTTTCAAACTTTGATATTATGTTTTGCATTTTCTATTGCATTCCTTAATGTTTAATTTTTGTTTAGGATTTTAGGGCTTTGATTTTCTGGGCATATGTTTTTCCCGTATATTCAACTCGTATCTTTTGTTTCAACTCAATCCACCACAAAACAAGCTGAGATTTGGGGAGGTAATTAGTTACCTGTGAAGGAATTGTATTCTCGAGAGTAAATACTTTGTTAATTAAATGCAGAATTCCTGAAATTGAAAAGGAAAAACAGAAATAATTCCTCTTAAAATCTAAATGGTTGCCACTTTGAATATGTGTTTTTTATTATGCTGTTAATTGGAAAGTTAAATTGTTAGATATATATATATATATATATATATATATATATATATTATATATTAAGTTTTGTATTGGACATAATACGTATATTGCTGCGAATGCGAATGTTTCTAGTGCGGAAGCTGATGCAATATCTATGTCACTATCTTCATAAAAGGGAAAGGTGTAGTTGAAATCTGGAATTAAGGATAAGTATGAAGATGATTGGAGACACCTGGCTGTCACTGCTTTTTGGTTAAATGTGTCGGTTCAGGTAAGAGCAAAAACAACTGATATTTCTTTTCTTGATCTGATTTCCCTTTTGTACATAATACCATATTTGGGATTTCTTTTCAGGATTACCATCTGTTTTATTGTAGTCACTTGTTCGGATGCCACCCTTGCAGTACGGGCACTTGTGTTTTGCCATATAGATTATGGTATTTATGAAGGAGCCTAACTTTGTTGTATTCTTAATGATTCTCTCATCATCTCATATATGACATTCGTTTCTTTATCTCTCTGTAGGTTCGATGTTGCTATATTTTTCCTTTGTCATCACCAGTTTTGGCATTCATCATTCCCACATGTCTCCCTTACGTAGGTTAATGATTGTTGGAGTCTTCGTGGTCTACAAGTTTGTAAACCAGTCAAACCTTGAGACATATGTATCCTATGAAATTGTTGAAACCCTCCATTTCCCATCTCCAAACTACTTCTTCATTAGTTAGGCAATTTTTTTGACTGAAATTTTGCACATCATTTAATGCGATAAAGCTTTGTTATTTGTGGCATTATAGAAATATTTAAATGTTTAGTATAACAATGCCTTTGACCTTAGATTGGGTCCAAATCACAAGTGCATCTCAGTTCTCAAAATTCTTTCCATCAGTTCCTTTGTTATAAAGGCATTGACCATTGAACATATGCCATTGGAATTTAAGTGGTGCTTGTTCTCCTCTCTCTAACCATGGAGAATATATTACAAGTGCATTGTGCACCTCAAAAGAAAGTGCTCATCATTTAATAATGGCATGTGTATTGGTCAGAGCAATATATGCCAATTTAAATTGCTGGATCCCTCTTACGAATAGACCTCATACTTATTAAATTAAATTGTCTGTACATGGCTGATGTTTTTGCCTCCTTTTTTCCCTTAGACTTCTAGTGCTATTGTCACATGTCGTCTAACATCAGGATAATTTAGTAGAATGTAAGATGAAAAATGCTAAGTCTGGTGTAGTTTTTGATTAGGATGGCAAAGAAGTTAAAGATAGCGTTAATGATTGTATTTTGGTTAAGAGATCGACATTGTGCAAAGTTGCAGTCGATTTGATTGATTCGGCATTGTTGTATGATGAAGGTTCTGACTTGTTGCAAAAAAACATTTGACAACATTCGTGGGAAGTTGATTTGCTCGGCGTCATCAAGAGCTCATGTTGAAGAAGCCAATAAAGGGGGGGGACTAGTTCTGCTCAAGTGAGAATGAAAGATCCAAATCGAGTAAAATCAAAAGGCCGTCCAAAAATAGTTAAAGGACAACATGAGAAGCCAGCGGGATGACATAAACGTCGGTGCACTGGGTGTAGGAAGAGTGATCATGATAGAAGGTGATGTCCAAGACTTGCGATCCCATAAGCAAATATATCGTATATTTTAGTTGAAGATATTTCCTTTTAACGATTTGTCATTGTTTATGCATTTTTGTTTCGATGTTGCAGCTCTTCATCTCCTGACGTAGACATTGGTGCTCCAGTTGCTGAGAATATGCAGCCCACTCAGAGGACGCATAACAGTGAAGGTATTTAGCCAAGTAGACAGGGGCATTTATGCAGGAGTTTGATTTAATGCACGGACCCTAAGTTTGAGTATCTAGTGATATCTATTGCCGATGTTTTTGAGTATCTAGTGATACCTTTTTGAGTAGGTAGTGATACCTGGCATGAGTTTGATTTAATGCACGGACAGAGTTTGAGTAGGTAGTGATGCATGTTTCCGTTTGAGTAGCTAGTGATACGTATTGGTGTCATTTTTGAGTAGCTACGATACAATTTTGAGTAGCTCTTGATACCTATTGGCAGGAGTTTGATTTAATGCACGAACAGAGTTTGAGTAGGTAGTGATGCATGTTTCAGTTTGAGTAGCTAGTGATACGTATTGGTGTTGTTTTTGAATATCTAGTGATATGTTTTGGCGTAGCTAGTGATACCTATTGGCTGGAGTTTGATATAATGAACGGATGTTGAGTTTAAGTAGTACTGTTTGCGTTGGTTTTGAATGTGACAAGCATTTGTGACACTCTTGTAATCGGTTCATGTCTAATCTTGAAGGCTTTTTTTCTTTGTTGAAAATTAGCAATAATGACTTTACGTATCCGGAAGCCAACAAAAAGGTTATGGTGTGGTTGGGATCATGAATCCAACCATCGGTTGGTAAACTGGAATTGGAAAGAATGAAAATGCATGTCACCAACGTGTTGTTTTATCAAACAATTCCATTGAATATAAAAATTATGTTTTAGTAAAGTAATGTTGAAAATTAGCGATAAGAATCGACATATGATATTACATATGTGGAAGCCGAGCCATTATGGTAATCAAGATGTTATCATGATTACTTAAAATTAAAATTTAACATAACCACAAATAAATAAATATTTGACATGTACAAATCTAATGTTTTACTAACTACTTTTTGAAACTTTAGATGATACTATTATTTTTCCTGATTTTGATCATACCTAATAATTTTATATTTTACTAAAATATTTATTTTTATTTATATAAATTATTCACATACTAGTTATTGGTGGACTAATAGAGAAAAAATAGAAGTGAGATTAGTGGAAGCAAAACATGGAATAACTTTTTCTATTTCTTGTAATTTATATTGGTGTTTTTAGTTAATTACAGTCTCGCTTTAAGTTTTCATATACATAAACATCAACCCCAAAAGAGAAATTAATAAATAAAAAACTGTCTGCTTTTTTGGTTTGTGTTTTTCTCTTTCTTCCTTCACTGTAGAAAGAGTGAAAGAATAAAAATGCTGGCATCACTTGTTTTATTCAACAATTCCATTGAATATAAAAATTATATGTTAGTAAAGTAATATTGAAGCCATCCACGTGTAAGGTCTCGATGAACTACATATGCATTCTTGATTACAATATACATATATCCATTTATCCCCACCGACAAGAATTCAACAAAAAATTTGAGCAGATACGTTCTGTTTATAAAAGAATTGAGGAGATAGTCCAAGAAAATACAATTAGGGGCTCATTCCTAAATGTGAATGAGCCCCTAATTTTTTTTTTAATGCAAATATGAAATTTGAAGTACGCGATCGTAGAAAATATGGTACCGAGACCACCACCATTTTTTGGGAATTTGTTTGAATTATTATTGATTTTAAAATAAATTTTTAAGTGTGAACAAATAAATAATTGGAGGAGATGACAGGTGGCGGCATCTCTTGCTGACCTGTGTTGCTGGATATGAGGATAAGGTCTTCCGATTAATTGAAATTTTTTTATAATGAATAAAAACAAGGAGTATACAAATTGCATGCGTATTTGCAAGGAGGAATACTTCATATATGAAGTGAAATGGCTGGTGTACTTATCTCAACTATATCAATACTATTGTGTGGAACACAAGTTCCCACAAAAATTTGGTTGTCATCGGGTTTCTAGATAATATAACAAAGTTTATAGATAACATTGGAGATCAATTTTCCTGTTACCAAATCGCATGTTCCCCCATGTTTCCTCTATATATTTTTTAGCACGCGTAATATGACTAAATATAAATTTAACATTGTTAACAATATTTCAACACAATAATATGTCATATTACACGTGTCAAAAAATATATGGCGGAAACATAGGACACAGGGGATTTGGTAACAGAAAAATTAGACTCATAACATTGTTTAATATGGAACACATTTTATTATAAAATTATAAAATTTTCCCTATGAATATGGACACCTTGTGAGAGCGTGATTCCCAACTATTGTTTTAGGTGTGAATTCCCAACGTAGCATGGAATGAATGTCTCCATCCGCTTTGGTGTCTCCATTTTTTGGGTATCGTATTATATTAAAGAAATGCATTTTTTTTTCCACAAGCTTAAAAATGGAGGCAAATCCTCTATCACCTGTGCATCAACTTTTAGATCCAAATTTTCATAACCAAGATTGGAGCTTAATGAACCATAATGGAAGCAACTGACTGACACATCAGAATGCCGGTCGATACTTTATTAATTGAAACCAAAGGACATATAATTGAAACAAGAAACCTTTCTTCTGATACTCTGTTTAGCAAATTTAACAAAAAACAAAAAACAAAACAGATGAGCCAACAACATAACACAAGCAAATGAAACGATGAGTTCGAATAAAATTGAACAAGAAAATGATTTTAATTTCTGAAAGTGGTTGCAAACCTCCGATGTCCCAGCATCAACAACAAAAACCATTTAAAAAAATCTCTTAATGGAAATCCTCTTCCAAAAAAATATATTATCTTAATAAACTGCATTCATGCTGCCAATAAACAAATTACCATTTCTTGAAGAAACAATGACTGATCTTGTTTCCACAGGTATAACCGATCTTTTCACTTCATTTAAAAAAAATAAACATATCATCAATTCCATCCCCAAGAGTCATCCTATAGCCAAGATTCTCATGCCTACATAATACACAGAAGCCATTGGAAAATAAAAACATGTTTTATAATAGTTACCAAATTTACAGGCAACTACTGACTTCCTCCTCGCTTAGGATGGTGAAACTTACAAGAAGTTCCAAATTTGCAAGTCCCTCTCCTCATATAATACCGCCACCATAGAATCACAGCACATCCTATCCGGGAAAAAAATATCACAACACAATCAAACAAAGGAGATTCACAAACTTTCAAGGACTATCAAGATCTGCTACTTTTTCTACCATCAACTGCATACAATTACCCCGCTTAGGATGGTTGAAAATTTATCAAACCCATGAACTAGATACAATGAACCAACAACAATATACCCATTTTTTCAGAACAAATACAGAAAAATTAATCAGAAACATATTTAAAGAAAAAACAAATTGGCGTTTAGGAATTGATACAAACCAAGAACGAGAGGGTTCTTTGGAACGAAGAGGGAGAGAGGAGACAAACCAACCTAGATTCTGCAAAAATAAAAATAAAACTTGAAACCCAAATACGAAATAAGAGATTGAATTCTTGAAATGGATACTTACAAAGCAGTCATACTTCTTCTTGGATACCATGTAGCCACGAGAGAGAGAGAGAGAGAGATATATATATATATATATATATATATATATATGAGGAGAAAGAGAGGGCGTGGGAGAGGGAGAGGTACAGCAGAGATTGGGTGTGGGAGTTTTAGGGTTTGGGTCTGGAAAAGATGTAAGAAGAGACGAGGAGGGAAGTGATTTCAATTTGGGGCTGAAAAGAGAAAAGAAGCGTGAATTTTTTAGGATGAGGGAACAAGAGGGGTAGCGAAATTAGAATTTCGCCCAAAAAAATAGCGCCAGGAAAAAAAGGGAGGGGAAATCAATGTCTATGACGCACATGCCATGTCATAGAAATCAATGTCCAAGACTCGCCACGTGTCAATCTATTATATTTCATATTATTTCTCTACAATTTAATTTCTAAAATTCATAATAAATAAATTAAAAATACAAAAATATACAAAAATTCATATGAACATCTTGTGATATTCTCTTCTCCTTAAAGCTCCAAAATGCTAATTCTAAATTATAAAAATACAAATCAATAATAAAAACTCAACTTTGTTCATAGATATAAATCAAAACATTCTATCACATACACTCTTGTTTCTTTGATCAAATGATTCTCATTAATTTAAATATATGAAATCATGATTTTAGATTTCCATAATCGAATGCTATGTCATAAGAAATTTGTAGCAATTTTTGGTATATTTTTCTGATTTTTATATAATTTGTTAAGAATTGTTTAAGATAAAACACAATAAATTACAAAAACATGACACGTGTTACCATCTTATAAGGCCACACATGAGAAATGCTCACATGGTGCTCTTTAGAAGGAAATGTCATACCGATCCATACATTATTTGTTGGGAATTTTTTGAATTATAATCGATTTTTAAATCAATTTTGAGGTAAAAAGAAATAGTTAATTGGATGAGATGCCAAGTGACTGCGTCCCTTGTCGACACGTGGAAGTGGATGGAATACTAGGCTCTCCTTGCGCTAACACGTGTCATATTTGTTATATTTTAATCATTGTTTGTTGTAAAATCATTTAAAATATTTTTAAAATGGGAAAATACAAAAAAATGTATGTATTTCTCAGCACCAATACTTGTGTATCCCATGGTTTGAATATTTCCGACAAGAAATATGTCCTCTCAATAATGCCATTATATTTTTAGGAAAAAGGTGTCGTCGTTACATTCTTGAAAAAGTTGGAAGGTCAATTTCCCATTGTAGAATAAGTAAAAAAATTATAATCAATACTATGCTGTTAGAGAAACTTTATGTTAATGACTAATGATTGTTATCCAATTAAATTATATAATCTTACATGTTAAAAGTTCCAAGGCTCATTAAAAATATCCCCCATTGGCTATCATATAATTTATTTTAGAAATAAAAGACCAACAAAATTGAAAATTGAAAATTGAAAACTCATCATTGTCGTATTATGTATATATAAAAATAAAACAATTGATTAATAATAACCAATCACTAAAACAATACCCAAAAGCTCGAAATTTATTCATGGAAAGAACCCACTTTCACCTTGAGGAGAAAACTAATGCAATTTATATACCGGCTGTTTGCTAATTAAGTATGGTAGGTGTCACTAAATATAACTATTATGTCCATATCCAAATCAAGATTTTTGTTGTCAAACTAACCATATCATTGTCAACTAATCATATCCAAATCTAAGAGTATTGTTGTTAATATGATGATTATTATTATGATCACATGACATTTACTTTCTAATTATTAACAAAGGGCTTCAAATTTTGGCTATTTCTTCTCCAATAAAATCACCTTAGTTCATGTTTCATCTTTTATATGTTATTACACATATTGCATATCCTTGAATGAAAGCATATATATATATATATATATATATATATATATATATATATATTAAGATGCTACATTTGATCAAACACATTAGAATGAGAATCATTGGATAAAAGAAATAAGAGTGTGTGTGATAAGATGTTTTTATTTGTCTATGAACAAAGTTGAATTTTTATTATTGTTTTGTATTTTTATAATTCGTGTCACTAAGATTATTTGGATTATAATAATACAGCACACCGTACAACATACAAATTCTTTCTTTACTATCTCCCTTGTCACACTTGATGTTTTGGTTGTAGTTCATTGAGACCTTACACACGGATGGCTTCAATATTACTTTACTAACACATAATTTTTATATTCAATGGAATTGTTGGATAAAACAACAAGTGATGCCATGCATTTTTATTATTTCACTCTTTCTACAGTGAAGGAAGAAAGAGAAAAAACAAACCAAAAAAGCAGACATCCCACATAGGCTACATAAAAAGACAAAAAGCAAGTTTATATATATATTTTATTTAACATGGTTATATAAAAAAGGACAAAAGGTAATTTATTTCTCTTTTGGGTTGATTGAATGTATACGAATAGTAGGCTAATTTTGTTATTTATTAATTTCTCTTTTGGGTTGATGTTTATGTATATGAAAACTTAAAGTGAGAATTAATTTCCACACCCAAAAAAAAGTGAGAATGTAATTAACTGAAAAACCAATATAAATTACAACAAAATTACAATAAACAGAAAAAGTTGTTCCATGTTTTTCTTCCACTAATCTCACTTATATTTTTTCTCTATTATTCCACCAATAACTAGTATGTGAATGTTTTCTATAAATAAAAACAAATATTTTAGTAAAGTATAAAATTATTAGGTATGACCAAAATCAGGACAAATAATAGAATCATCCAAAGTTTCAAAAAGTAGTTAGTAAAACATTAGATTTGTACATGTCAAATATTTGTTTATTTGTGGTTATGTTAAATTTCAATTTTAAGTAATCATGGTAACATCTTGATTACCATAATGGCTCGGCTTCCACATACGTAATGTCATATGTCAAATATTTATTTATTTGTGGTTATGTTAAATTTCAATTTTAAGTAACCATGATAACATCTTGATTACCATAATGGCTCGGCTTCCATATACGTAATGTCATATGTCGATTTAACCTTCATTATCATTATTGCTAATTTTCAACATTACTTTACTAAAACATAATTTTTATATTCAATCGAATTGTTTGATAAAACAACACGTGTCGTGCATTTTCATTTTTTCCAGTTCAGTTTACCAACCGATGGTTGGATTCATGATCCCAACCACACCATAACCTTTTTGGAGGTTATCAAGCATAATGGCTTGGCTTCCACATACGTAAAGTCATATGTCGATTTAACCTTCAGTATCATTATCGCTAATTTTCAACAAATAAAAAAACCTCCGATTCGACATGAACAGTTACAAGAGTGTCACAAACGCTTGTCGCACATTCAAAACCAACGCAAACAGTACTACTTAAACTCAGCGTCCGTTCATTAAATCAAACTCCTTCCAATAAGTATCACTAGCTACGTCAAAAATATCACTAGCTACTCAAAAAACACCAATACGTATCATTTGCTACTCAAACGGAAATCACTAGCTACTCAAACTCTGTCCGTGCATTAAATCAAACTCCTGAAAATAGGTATCACTAGATACTCCAAAAGGTATCACTAGATACTCAACAACAACGCCAATAGGTATCACTAGATACTCAAACTCGTGGTCAGTGCATTAAATCAAACTCCTTCATAAATGCCTCTGTCATACTTGGCTGAGTACCTTCCCTGTTCTATGTCCTCTGAGTGGGATGCATATTCTCAGCAACTAGAGCACCAATTTCTGCTTCAGGAGATGAAGAGCTGCAACATCGAAACAAAAATGCATAAACAATGACAAATCGTTAAAAGGAAATATCTTCAACTAAAATATACGATATATTTGCTTACGGGATCGCAAGTCTTGGACATCTTCTTCTATCATGATCACTATTCTTCAAAGATGGCAACAAAACAACAAGTTTAGCCAAGCAACCAATTAGAACCCATCCTCGCCTTCTTTTCTTACCACTAACATTGGTTGTCCCTTGTTTATAACATACAAATTCTTTCCTTACTATCTCCCTGTCACACTTGACGGTTGTAGAACAATGAACACCAAATCCTATTTTTAGTGCATACAGATTATACATCTTCAACGCATCCTCAAGGGAATCAAATTCAAGTCCTAGTTTTGGTTTGAACTCCACACTAACTTCCGGTGTCACCTTTGTTTTAGACTCCATTTCACAATTCTTGGGATTTAACCCTAAAAATTATATCACCATCATAATATTGGCACATGCATTCAAAGAGCATTCAAATACATATTAACCACAATACTATATGCAAAATATAAACACAAAAATATCAAATTTTCAACAAATATCAAATAGACTATCAAACATTAGTAAATAATGGAGTGCGAAACGAAATAAGCTATGAACCATTAGTGAATTCACGTGCTACAACTACAAAGCCTTTTGGAGTCTCTCGTGAAACCTTAAACAACCTACATCCAAACTAGTGTAAATTATGCCCATATACTTGGTCAAAACATTTCCTCCAGTATACTCAAATTAACAAATCCTGGATATCAGTTACCTCGTAAGTGATTTTGATCTTCAAATTTTCAACAAATATCAAATAGACTATCAAACATTAGTAAATAATGAAGTCTGAAACGAAATAAGCTATGAATCATTAGTGAATACACGTGCTACACCTATGACTCCTTTTGGAGTCTCTAGTGAAAACCTTAAACAACCTACATCCAAAATAGCTTAAATTATGCCCATATATTTGGTCAAAACATTTCCTCCAGGATACCGAAATTAACAAATACAGGATATCGATTACCTCCTAAGTGATTTTGATCTTCAAATTTTCCACAAATATCAAATAGACTACGCAACACTAGTAAATAATGGAGTCTCAAACGAAATAATATATGAACCCATTAGTGAATATAAATGCTACACCTACGAGGCTGTTTGGAGTCTCTAGTGAAACCTTAAGCAACCTACATCCAAACTAGTGTAAATTATGCCCATATACTTGGTCAAACATTTCCTCAAGCATATTGAAATTAACAAATACAGGATATCGATTACCTCCTAAGTGATTTTTGATTTTCAAATTTTCAACAAATATCAAACAGACTATCAAACATTAGTAAATAATGGAGTGCGAAACAAAATAGGCTATGAACCATTTGGAGTCACTAGTGAAACATTAAACAGCCTACTCAAATTCACTACAAATCATGCCTATATATTGGAATTCACAAGTACATGATATCGCTTACCTCATAACTGATTTTGAGCTTCGAAATATCAACAAATATGATAATGTCGTCGATTTAGAGCGACACATCTACCCCAAAAAAAATTCGACCTTCCTCTCCTCAACGATTCGAACTGAACATGTCAATTACTTCTGTTGAAAAAGAGGACAACATAAATGAATAACATGCAAAAGTCTGCAGCTAGTATTCATGGTGGTGGTATGTGCCGAATAAAATTAACAACTCTGTTCAATACTCATAACAACAGCAGGAGCTTAAATCTCTTTATTAATCTAACTGGTATCCCATAGCTCAGCCAATGGTAAAGTGAATGGCAATCGAGCTCTTGAGCCTCTGTACACCTCCATACCCTGCTTCCACTCCAATCAGAGCTGCATCTATATTAAGCTACCCATGAATTTAAATGCGAAACAATTGAGTACCATATATTAAGCATGTACCTGCTATGTCCCCCTGCAAGACATCTCGAGGGTATGAATTCGTGGGTGTCTCCGCCCAAGTGTTGACGACTCCAGAACCAGAGGGTCTCGAATCCTCAAGTATTCGAAGTCAACGTCATTTTCGACCGTGCTCAACGATTCTAACAAGGTGTCACACTCACCAGTTATATGGTAACCAGATAGGTCCTCAATGCTTCATCAAACCAGAAAAATGAACACAATCATCAAACCAGAAAAATGAAAGCAGATAAAATAATTACAGTGCTACATGTGCTCTTCAGGATAATACCTTTCTTTGTATGCTTTGAATGACCAAACCAGAAAAATTAACAGCTGTTTTGGAGGGGTAGATATGTTCACTGTTTTTCCTGAAATAGAATATCAAACCAGAAAAAAGAAGAAAACCATGTTCTTCGACAGAGAGAGAGAGAGAGAGAGAGAGAGAGAGAGAGAGAGAGAGAGAGAACAGCTTTTTTTGGAAGGAGATATTGTGGTCTTCAAGAGCACAATGCATATCTGTTTTGGAGGGAGAAGGCGTCGTTCTAGTGGAACAGTTTCACACAGGTTCAGTTACAATTGCTTCTTAGCAGCCGTTAGATTTGATCCAATGGTGTTCTCAAATAGAGGTTTGCAAAAAGAAGTTCCCACCAGATCACTGCCCTTTTCAAAACAAACAATGCCTAGAAAAATTGGTAATATTCAAATCTAATATAACAGGCCGGCCCTGAACCTGGGCGCGGAGGGCGACAGCCATGGGCCACCACTTAAAAGGGCCCCAAAATTTTACATATATATATATATTGGCCTACATATAAAATAAAATAGAATACTATAATTTTAGATTAACTGCATAAAATTAAAAAAATTAAAAAAACTCATGTCAGATGCAACAAACACGGGATGCATGAAAAAAACAGTTCTTTTACCAAAGCAACATCCAATTAAAAGGGCCCCAATATTCAATACACCAATCAAACTTGGTAAAGCAAGTTACTTTAAATAAAAAACTAATTAAATTAAGTTAGCCAACACGCTTTCTGTTTCCAAGAAGAGCATGCTTACTCCTTTCCAAGCCACGGTAATATCATCAGATTTTTTAATTCTCAAAATACAGTCAATCAAAAGATTTGCAATATTGAATTTTTTAAAATAAATCAATACATATTTGCATAAACCAGGAGGAGAGTGAAGTTCCTATAAACATAAATCAGGTTTTATTGCTCTTTTTTTGCTATTTAAATGTAATTTTTAGATTCGTGGTACTTTGGTTTATTGATTGTGTTTTGTGCGTTTTGTTCATTTACTGTCTTTTTTACTTTCTATTGCAGTAGAAAAAAGTTTCTTAAGAAACATGAGTCTGGAAGTCAAAAAAGAAATAAAAGGAAAAATATATAAATAATTATTCAAACTCAAAAAGGTGCTCTTGATAAATTTTTTTTAAAAACCAATTCATCAATTGAAGATTCAGTTGATGCTTTAGAAAGGCATTTGTTGAAAGAGGTTTTTTCAAAACTAAAATTGATAATGATTATGCTTCTCAAAATACTAGAAGATCAAGATTATTTCAATGATTGTTTTGTATTTTTAATGTTGCTGATTTTGTTTTTGGTTTGTAGTTGGTGTAGCGGAAGCAAACAAAGCTATTTGGGTGTAATGAGTAATATGAACTTGATAACTTTTTTTTTTGGTTACATTTGATTATGAACCTAAATATGATTTTTCATGTACTTTGTCTTTGTTATTTCAATGAAATTACTTCCTTTATGCCAAAGTGACGCAGCACAAGCAAGTAGGTTTTCAAGCGAAAACCCTAAAGAACGAAAATCTGGAATCCACCAGGAAGTAGAGAGTAATTCTCTTGGAATTATTTGATAAATAAAACTGAGTCCCAAAACCGTCTTCAGGAGCTGTCTAAATACATCCTTCTCACCCTTTGAACTGCTAAGGGGAGTTATTGAAATTAAACAGAAAATTAAACAAAAGTTTGAAAATTAACTACAACTCTTTAAATGCTCATTTGGAAGGCCAAACGGCCTCATAAGCCCAAAATCAATCACACATCACAACAAATTGGTGAGTTGCACTCGTTGCACCGTTCCCTTTCCGGAAAGGTATTATGCGTCCCAAACGGAGCTCAGACGCCAAATCTGTAAATTCCCACTACGTCCTTTTTCCATTCTTCGCTCCAACTCTTCTTCAATCCATTCAGCCATCTGTTCTACATCACAAAGCGAATATATGTCATATGTGTATAACTTTTTACGTTTAAGTAAAAAAAAGCCAAAAAAAAAATTCTGATAAATAAAAGGGGCCTCATTTAATATATGGCCCTGTGCCACCAAAACCTCAGGGCCAGCCGGAGACTATACTTTCTTCTGATCCTTTTGGAATTTGGTTTCCCCTTGTCAACATCATCATCATCCCTCATTTTCGACCTCAAATTTATTCTCATGGATTCTTCTAACTTCAACACAAATAATAAGCAGATAAATAAAAGTCTGTAAAAGCAAAAAATTAGTAACAGTGAAACTGGAATGAACGCAAACGCCTCCTCAAAGCAACAAGCATTTCCAAAATGGTAAGTTTGCTGTTGATGTTTGTTTATCTTTTGTCTCTCATCACCTTAATCAATGTCATCTTTCTTCCTCAACCATCACTGGCCATGTCCTCCTGTAACGGAGCATGCGCAACCCGCGACGGCTGCGATGATCAGCTCATCTGCATCAACAGCAAGTGTAACGACGACCCGGATGTTGGGACTCACATATGCAGTAAACCGCCGCCACCACCTCCCATGACCGCCGGAGGTTGCAATCCCTCGGGAACTCTCCATTGCAATAACATATCATACCCTACATACACATGCTCCCCGCCAGTAACTTCATCCACCATGGCCAAACTTGGTCTCAACGACTTCAGCAAAGGCGGGGACGGAGGAGGAGCAGCCGAGTGCGACGAGCAATACCATAAAAACACTGAGCTGATCATGGGACTTTCCACTGGGTGGTATAATGGCGGGAAGATGTGCGGGAGGATGATAATAATTACGGCGGGCAACGGGAGGAGTGTGACTGCGAAAGTGGTGGACGAATGCGATTCGCGTGCCGGATGTGATTCAGAACAAGCAGGCCAGCCGCTGTGTGAGAACAATGTTGTTGTAGCCTCTGAGGCTGTTTGGAAAGCATTGCAACTAGACGTACAAGGAGAGGGTGTTCAGGTCACTTGGTCCATGCTTAGCAACTGCAGCGAAGCTATTAACTGCGGTGGCATCGGAGGCCTCTCGTACCCGTTTTGGGGAGTAAACCGAGCTAGTTTCTGTGGCCTGCCCGGGTTCGAGGTCGCATGCCTAGACAATGTCCCGGTGATCAACATGTCGAATATCAACTACAGAATTCTTAAAACCAACTCCAGTCGGGCTCCTCCTTCTGTTACAGTTGCTAGGCAGGACTATTGGAAAACTATATGTCCTCCGAGTTTTGTTAACACCAGCATCAACTCGTCTATGTTTCATTATACTTCCTCTGGGTTTACAAACCTGACCTTGTACTACGGGTGCAATACAAGTACAAGTAAAACAATTACCACTCCAGAGCTTACTTCTACTTCCCAAGTTTGCAGTAGAACAAACAGCAGTAACATCACCGTTTTGTATGTCACGCCAAGTCCCCGACTTGATCCAGTTGCTCCGGGGGCCTGTAAAAATCGGGTCATTGTTCCGGTTTCTACAACAGCTGCTGCAGCTCTAGAGGCCAACCAAACCGCTATCCAAGACGCAGTAGATGGGGGCTTTGAATTGGAATTGCAGATTCATACTGATCAATGCAACACTTGTGTGCAATCGGGAGGGAAGTGTGGGCTTAACACTACTTCTGGTGGATTCAGTTGCTTTTGCCAGGATAATCGGGCCTATGCAACCAGATGTAATATTACAACAAATATTTCAAATCCACCACCACCCAGACCAAAAGGTATGTCTGTTCCTTCCCTTGTCATTCCATTATAAATTACAGACTTTTTTTTTGGTGAAATATAAATTACAGACTATTAATTAGGAAGATGTTAGAAGTTTTTTGTGTCATTGAAATTCCAGGATTGGTGGCATCCACACATTTTTTTTATTACATCGATCCGAGCTAGCTGATTAGGCTCGTGATAAAACCCGGTTCCGAAATTGGGAATTATATGTGCTATACATTATAGCCAATTATCTGCAGAAACAGAAAATAGAAACTGCTGAACTGAACCTCACAGAAACAAGAAAAGAGATATTGTTGCTATGAATTTCAGCAATTGAACATCTTGGACAGAAAATTTTGTAAACCAATTGAACCTTAAACCCTTAAGACTGTTCATGTTTTTGTCATTTTGATCCTTTGGTACGTACATCAAATTGGAAGTCTTGATGTTGCCAGTCAACACTTCGTAGTATTATATGCTCCAAGCAGCCTAAGAAATTCACCGACCAGACATCCGTAAAATTCCAAAATTTCTATCACTTAAGATGCTAAAAACTTGGGTCCACCTTTGTTGACTTTGATCATTCTAGTTGAGTTGTAGTCAGTTGGCGTCAAAAATGGATATTATAAATAACTCAAACTTTTATCTAAATATTTCATCATCTCAAATTAATAGCTAAAAAAATCAAGAGTTACACAAAAAACAGCTAGAGCACCAAGGCATGGCAGCAACATGAGCTCCACCACCATTGAATTGAAGTCAATACCAGTTAAGCATAACCTCTGCCCTTTCATTCTGCACCATATGTCGATTTTCTCTCGGTGTAACTGCACTTGCATACTGAAACAAGAAAGCATAAAACTAAGTATTAAGTTTATAAATGCACACAGAAAAATTATTATTCAAACTGTGCACATCGAAGTGCCAAGAGGCTGCAAGTAAATCCCATTAAACCCACCTTTTTCAAAGAGAAAGTGGCAGCATAAGCGGGAAGACGATGAAGAAAGGGAGAGCAGAGCAATAGCCAATAGGCATCACTATTTCATTGTGTTCATGCTATGTATTACACAAAAGACATCAGTGGTTTGAAGCAGCGAAGTTTTTAAAGATATAAGAATCATGTCATTTAAGTTTTCGTTGTCTAATGTCATAATGGCACCGATTATGCATAAGCAATGTTGTCGAATACCAAATTTTAGTAGTGCACTGAACCTCAACAGCCACTCACCGAGCTTACGATAAACCACAATCTTTAAGATGAAAAGTGAAAACATGTTTGGTTATTAGTGTTCATTTTTTGTTTTCAGAAAGATGAAAGCAAGTTTTCAAAATAATTGTGATTTTTTTAAAAAACAACTTTAAAAGGTTTTCAATTCTCAAATTTTTGTTTTCATTTTTTGTTTGCCCTGATTTCTCATTCACTAATTCTGAAAAAAAAACACACACACACACACACATATATATATATATATATATGGATATCATGATGAATATCGCGAGCTTTAAATTGGTTCGAACTGCTTTTTCTATTTGTCCAAAGAGAAAAGAAAAGAAAATGACTGATGCAGTTGAAGAAGCACATGATACACTATCCGAAGAACTCTTATGATTTAACCTTTTTTTCTGTGCAGGTTCAAATTCAAAGGCTAAATATGAAATAGGTGCGTATATATATGTTAAATTGCAAATACCAGAAGTTGTCTTTTTTGTTCAAAGAAATTCCAGAAGTTTCAATCTTTGCTTTCTTTCACAAATCAATGAAATGCATAACTTAAAGAATTTTTCAATATAGGCATTTCGGCTGGTGTTTCGGGGATCTTCATAATCATTGCTTGCATTGTATCAAGGAAAAGAATATTGGGTTTCTTCAAGAAAGATATAAGGGATGAGTTTGATGTTGAGGCATTTATAAGGAACTTTGGATCCCTTACTCCAAAACGGTATAGTTATGCAGATGTCAAGAAAATGACAGACTCATTCAAGGATAAAATAGGCAAAGGTGGATTTGGAACCGTGTACAAAGGCAGGCTGCCGGATGGCCTTGTCGTGGCAGTGAAAGTCCTAAGCGAGTCCAAGGGTAATGCAGAAGATTTTATTAATGAAGTTGCTAGCATTGGTAGAACCTCCCATGTCAACATTGTCACTCTTTCTAGATTCTGTTATGAGAGGGACAAAAGAGCTTTGCTTTATGAATTCATGCCCAATGGATCTCTAGATTTGTTCATACATAAGCAAGGATCTGAAGCAAAATGTCGCTTGGAATGGAAAACACTATCTGAAATTGCTGTTGGCATTGCGCGAGGACTAGAATACTTACATCGTGGATGTAACACTAGAATTCTGCATTTTGACATCAAGCCACAGAACATTCTTTTGGATAAAGATTTTTGCCCGAAAATCGCTGATTTCGGGCTTGCCAAACTATGCAAAACGAAGGAGAGTATTGTATCCATGATGGGGACAAGAGGAACTGCAGGGTACATTGCACCAGAAGTGTTTAGCGGAACTTTGGAGGCGTATCTCACAAGTCTGATGTGTACAGCTACGGCATGTTGGTTCTTGAAATGGTTGGAGCAAGAAAGAATTTGGATTCGGAAGCGTCTCATACCTGTGAATTTTTTCCGCATTATGTTTATAAAGATCTAGAGATAGACAATGATGAGAGTGTTTTTGGGGCAATCACAGAGGAGGAAAAAGAAATAGCAAGAAAGATGGTAATAATAAGTATGTGGTGCATTCAGACAAATCCTTCTGATCGGCCATCAATGAGCAAAGTAGTCGAGATGTTGGAAGGACCCTTCATACATTGCAAATTGCACCCAAGCCTTTCTTGTTTTCTCCTACAATTGCTGCACAAGACTCTATGATCACATCCCAATCATCTGAAATAGATAATTAAGGCAATTTAATTTGTTTCATGAGCAGATCTCTGGTAATTAGGAAATTCTAGCTGAATTATTGTAACATAGTTAGTTTCGTTATCTTGAATGAGACAGTTTGCATTATCCAAATATACTATATATTCTATGGCCAAACTTGGTTTTCATGGATCAGATCTTTCTCAAGTTTGCTTCCAACCAGTCGTTCTGTCTTCTCGATGCGGCGCTCTGTTTTGCCTAGTAGTGCCTGCTATGTTTTGTGTTCTGCACTTTAGTTGATGCTCTATATTTTTGTCTATTCTTGTCTCCAGTCGTTCTGAATGAAAATAAAACAAGCAAAGATTATATAGTGTCAAAAAAAACTGATCCTGGGATTAAAGAATTATTACTGTGAGTATAAATTTATGTTGAATGTTTTGGATTTTCGTCATTCGACATGAAGCAAACCAAAAAAAAGTACGCACCTTCTAATTTGATTAATTGAGCTAATTAGCTGTTACCTGCAATGTGAGGTAGCATCAGCAATTGAGTCAAAATAACTGTGATCCTTCTAGAGAAGAGGATTTATCTTAGCTTCTGTTAGTCTTCTCCGGTGCAGGTTCCATTCGAAACTAACTGAAAGAAGATATCAAATTTATTTCCGTGGGAAAAGGAAGCCATTCAATTCAAACACTGTTTGGCTCTAACAAACAAGAAAAGGAAGCCATTCAATTAATTTCCAGACGTCACTGTAGAGAGAATTTCTACACAAATGACACTTTGATGAACCTGTTAGTTTATAAGTGTATTTGCTGAAATAGATTGTTTAAATATCAGCCCTTGGATCACAGTTCAAGTGTGCAGCTAAGATGTAATCTTAGAGTGAGTGTTAGCTTATGCCACATGTCACTATCTTATAGGATAAGTGAATGGATGGTTAGATTGAGCTGATGTAAGAAGGGAATATTCTCATTCCTAACGGTTTTCTTTATACAAGCACATTGTGTGCATGAATGAAGTGTGAGATTTCCAGACTCATTTTTTGGTATCGTCTTCTTCAAGTTCTCTGTATTTTCATTCCTTTTAGTTTCTGAGCTCCATCTACCAATAATCCAAAACCTAATCAGATCATAGTCTAATGAAGTCTAACATGGCCTCAGAGCCAGGTTGGTCAACTAATATTGGGCGTTTCTGAATCTGTGAAATTGAGCTACTGGAGCTCGAACTTCAGCTCGAGTTTTTGATCTGAAGTCTAACATGGCTGGGTCAAGTGGTGGCGAGTTGAGAGCGCCGATCTTCAACGGCGATAACTATGAGTTTTGGAGTATAAGGATGAAAACCATTTTCAAGTCTTATGGGTTGTGGGATTTGGTTGAGAAAGGGTTCGATAGCTCAGATCTGAAGAAGGCTGATGAATCTGATGCAAAGAAGAAGGAAAAAGAGGAATCAAGTGGTGCTGGGAAGATGACTCTCACAGAGGTACTCATGAAGGATGCTAAGGCTCTGGGACTGATTCAGGGAGCAGTCTCAGATGAGATATTCCCACGAATTTCTCATGAGGAGACATCAAAAGGTGCCTAGAACATTCTGCAGCAAGAATACCATGGAGATAAGCAGGTAAGAAGTGTTAAATTGCAAAGTCTTAGAAGAGAGTTTGAGTATACAAGGATGAAAGATGATGAATCATTAACTGCTTATATTACCAAATTGTTTGATCTGATAAATCAAATGCGAAGTTATGGGGAAGAATTGCCTAGGGAAAGGGTTGTTCAAAAATTGCTCATTAGTTTGCCATCTGCCTATGATTCTATTTGTTTTGTTATTGAGCATTCGAGAGATCTGAATGTAATTGAAGTACAGGAGGTAGTAGCCTCATTGAAGAGTTTTGAATTAAGGCTGGATAGGCACTCTGAAAGCAAAACTGAGAAGGCATTTGCCAGTCTTAGTGTGGATGCCAAATCAGTTAAAACTGGTGATCAAAATTCTAAGCATCATAAGAGTTGGAAAACAAGAGGCAAGAAGTGGGATAACAAAACAAATGATGGTGCTAAAAATCCTTGCAAACACTGTGGCAAATTACATTTTGGAGTGTGACGATTCAAGGGCAAACCAAAGTGTTTCAACCGTGATAAATTTGGTCACATTGCCAAAGATTGTTACAGTAAGAAACCAACACAGCAAGTCAATTATGCTAACCAAGTATATGCTACTCCAACTATGTTTTATGCTAGCAATAAAACTGATGCTAGTATAAAAGGAGGTGATGAGGTATGGTACTTGGACAGTGGATGTAGAAATCATATGATAGGAAGGGAGGATCTCCTTGTTGGCATTGACAGAAATGTGACTGCAAAAGTTGAAATGGGAACTGGACAGCTTGTTGAAGTCACTGGTAAGGGCAGTATTGTGGTTGAAACCAAAATGGGAAAGAAATACATCAAAGAAGTTTTGCTAGTGCCTGGATTGAAAAAAAACTTACTCAATGTGGGGCAAATGATAGAGCATGGTTATTACTTGGTGTTTGGAGATCACAAGGTGGAGATTTACAATGACAGTTCTTATTCCAATTTGATTGCAAGGATACAAATGAGAGGAAATCAAAGTTTTCCAATGAAATTGCAGGCTAAAATGCATCTTGCTTACAAGGCAAGTGTTTGTCACTCTACTGCAATGTGGCATAGAAGATTGGGGCATCTAAATATGAGTAGTTTGAAATTACTGCAAGAGCAAGAAATGGTTGTAGGATTTCCAGAAATCATAGCTATTACAGCAGTATGTGAGGGTTGTATTCTAGGCAAACAATGCAGAGAATCATTTCCAAAGGAAGCCACTACAAGAGCATCAACTCCTCTAGAGCTTGTACACGGTGATATCTGTGGCCCAATGCAAACAACTACAAAAGCTGGAAATCGATACTTTCTCACTTTCATAGATGATTGCACAAGGATGTGTTGGATTTATTTTTTAAGACAAAAGTCTGAAGCCCTGAGTGTATTCAAGAGATTCAAAGCCATTGTGGAATTGCAGAGTGGCTATAAACTAAAGAAGCTTAGAAGTGATCGAGGAGGAGAGTACACTTCAGTGGAATTTGACAGATTTTGTGAAGATGTGGGCATTGAAAGGCAACTTACAACACCATACACACCACAACAAAATGGTGTGGCAGAAAGGAAGAACATAACTATTGTGGAAATGGCTAAATGTTTGATGTTTGACAAGAAAATTCCACTTGAATTTTGGGCAGAGACAATCAATACCTCTGTGTACATTCTGAACAGGTGTCCAACCAAAGCTTTGAGTAGGAAAACACCATTTGAAGCATATAGTGGGAGAAAGCCTGGAATTAAGCATCTAAAGGTGTTTGGCTCATTATGCCATGCTCATGTACCAACTCAACAGAGACAGAAACTAGATTTGACAAGCAAGAGATGCATTTTCTTGGGGTATGGTAGTTTTGAGAAGGGATATAGGCTGTATAACCTTGAAACTAGAAAAGTGATAGTTTCCAGAGATGTGGTGTTCAATGAAAGTGCATGTTGGGATTGGAATGCACAGAAGGAGAGAAGTGTGAATATTCAGCTCACTGAAGTATCTGCAGGAGAACAAGGACATGAAGGGAGCTCTTGTGATTTTGAAGCAACATGTGGAGTGAGTGAAGTGCCTAGCTCAAGCACTGAAGTCAGTAATCAAGAAAGGATGACAAATCCACAAGATATAGATCACACACCTCTCAAGTACAAGAGTATTGCAGAAGTGTATGAGAAGTGCAATATGTGTATTATTGAACCATAAAGTTTTGAAGAAGCTGCCAAAGATAAATCATGGAGGAAGGCTATGGAAGATGAGATTACCATGATTGAGAAGAACAATACATGGGAGCTGGTTGATAGGCCATTTGATAAACCAATTATTGGAATCAAATGGGTCTATAAAACTAAATTGAATCTAGATGGCTCTATGCAGAAAAACAAAGCTCGTTTGGTTACAAAGGGCTATTCTCAGAAACCTGGAATAGACTTTAATGAGACCTTTGCACCAGTGGCAAGACTTGATACTGTGAGAAACTTGGTGGCTTTAGCTGCACAGAGAAATTGGAGGCTATTTCAGTTGGATGTAAAGTCGCCATTTCTTAATGGAGGGCTCAATGAAGAAGTATATGTGGATCAACCATACAAGGAAGTGAAGATAAGGTGTATAGGCTTAAAAAGGCCTTATATGGTTTGAAACAAGCTCCAAGAGCATGGTATGAAGAGAGAAATTCCTACTTTACTAAAACTGGTTTTCATAGGAGTCCAAGTGAAGCTACATTGTACACTAAGATGTCTACAAGTGGTATGCTCATTGTGTCACAATATGTAGATGATATTATCTACACAGGGAGCTCAAGGGAAATGATGGCTGAGTTTAAGAATGAGATGATGAGGCAATATGAGATGACTGACCTAGGATTGCTTCATCACTTCCTTGGTCTTGGAGTTCTACAAACTGATACTTGCATCTTCTTACACTAGAAGAAGTATGCAAAGACTTTGCTTGACAAGTTTGGACTCAAGGATTGCAAGTCAGTTGCAACACCACTGGCTGTGAATGAAAAATTGTCAAAAATAGATGGAAGTGATCTAGCCGATGAAACTTTGTATAGGCAAATGGTGGGGACTTTGCTCTACCTAACTGCAACTAGACCAGATATCATGTTTGTAACATCCCTGACCCAATTTAATTGAATTTATTCAATTTAATAATTTTGGTGAAATTACAGTTGTGCCACTGGGATTAAGGGTATTTTAGGCACTTTAAAAATTCTGAAAAGAATTTGGGAAATTGAGTTGCGTTGTTGCATCCGACTCGTCGAAACGAGTTCGTGGATATGCGGTACACCAAATTCCGGGTTGTAACGATCGAGAAGCGATTAGAAGAAGAAGAAAAAAAAAAAGAAATTTCAGATTACTGTAGCGGATACAGTAGCGCTACAGTAAAATGCTACAGTAGCCGGCATCTCTTCTTCTTCCCCGATTCTTCCTTCTTCTCCCTCATTTTTTCTCCCTTCACGGACCAGTCACTTTGACTGGTGATTTCTCCCTCCTCCGGTGTCCGATTCAGGTGATTCCAGTTCCTAAATCTTCGTCTCTTCCTCCTCTACCTAGCCTGCCCATTCCCCCAGCTCAGAAACCCACGGATTTTAAACTGGAGCGACTGAAAGTTTGATGGTTATCAAACTTTCCGACAAGTTTTCCGGCGACTCCGGCAACCGTTTCGGTCGAGTGAGGTATGAAACTTCATCTACTCTTCATGCTCTATCCATTTATGTAGGTATTGTAGATCGGTTTCAAGCCTAGGTTGTTCGATTTATAAACCCATTTTAAGCCGGTTTTTGAGTTGAATTTCCGGCCACTTGCCGGCCAAACTAGATGTTGCCGTAGTTGAATAAAATGCTCCACTTGTTGAGTTGAACCTATACCTGAAGTATTGACCCTTGGTTTGGAGTTTTTTCGGTCACCGAAATTACTATGCACACCCAATTCCGGCGGGTTCCGGGGCACTGTTGTGGTGGTGCATTGTGTCCTAAAATGTTCCCCATGTCGTCCTGAGAGCGTAGGTGTGTTCGGATTCCATTTTGGTTATCGTTTGATGGTCGAACGGATTTACGCCTATTATGCGTTATCCGGGTTCGATATGTTCGGGCCGTTGGATCGGTCCCATTTCCAAGTATGTTGTTCCCCGTACCTCCAGGATCGTGTAGGATTTGACGTATCACGAATCGGAGTCCCAGATACTCCGAATCATTAACCCTATTGGCGCAGTTCCGACCGCTCGATCGAGACCAAACTGCCTGGACGTGTTTAGTAAATCTTGTTGAACCTTTAGGAATGTTCGGATCGAAAATCGGAGGTCGTGGGCCCCTGAGGCCCGGTTGACCTATTCAGGAAGTTTGACCAATAGGTTGACCGTGAGTCTTCCGAGGTGGTCCTACCTGTTGAAGAGCGTAGTTTGACTCTAGAAACTCCCCGGTCTTGAGTTAAAGTTTGTTGTTGGGTACACGTATTAATTAAAGCGTTTATTCTCTCAAATAGGTACTCTCGCTTCGCGTACTCCGAAAGAAAAGCTCTCTAAGGATTGAGCAGCGTGGACTTGTTGTGAGTGGACTTTTGTTTTGAACAAGCATTATTTCAAAGATTGAAATTTGATGCATAAATGATTTATCTTGATGATTGTGATTTCAAATATTGTTTAAGTCTTGGATTTGATTTTGATGGAATTATCGGAAAATTTATGCATATAAAATTAGTCGCTTTGACTATGGGGTTTTAATGAGGTTTTGAATCTTGGATTTGATTTTTATGGAATATTTGGAATTTAAATTATATTTGAAACATATGCATGTTTTGGAGTCCCGGTCTATTTGTGGGACATTGATGGCTATACATTTAATTGAAGGTATTTGAGTATTGAATTTGGGACGGGACAAACGTCTGGTAATCTTTGTATACGGTTTTGGGTATGGTGAAATACCCGGGAATTTCTTGAGTTTTATATTTGAAAAATTGAGGGTTATTCTCATGTTGGTTTTCAGAATTATTTATATTGGTTATTTTGATTTTGGAGTTTTATATTGTTTTAACCATAGGAGTTTCGATTGACTTTAATATTTATAATTTATAATGTCGTGAAGTGTGAATTTTATGATTTTGGGAAATTGTAGTTTATATTCTATATTTTATATTTATACGTTGATTAAATGTTTTGGGTCTTGGATTTCTCGTTTTTAAGAAATTCTATATACTTTTCGATTATGGAGTTATATATTTGTTTCAATTGTGGAACTTGTGTTTTATGGGTTATACTAATTATATTTGATATTGGAAGCTTATGAGTATTTTGGGTTCCAGATATGTATGTTGAGACATTTGTGTCTATATGCTTATTGTATATATTTTGGGTGTCAATTATGGACGGGGTAACGTCCGGATGTTATTGTGTTCGGGTTTGGGTACGGGCTGAATACTCTGGAATTTAGGGTATGTCAGGGATTATGTATACTAGATGGAGTGCTATTAGCACCACTTTATGTACCTCCCCGGATACTTGGTTACTGAAATGGATACAGGATATAACGGAACCCGGTTCACCCTTGACGGGGTGTTACTGTAGGCCCATGCCGGGCAGTCTGCGCGCGTAGGACTTTATTCAGCCGCACAATATTGAGGTATTTTCTTTTGTGCGTGTCTGGGAGTTAGTCCCCAGTTGGGACGACTTGTTCCCTGGCTACGTGGTTGTGAAGGGATTTTTCTCCATGTAGTCAATCAACAATCCCCTTGTTGGATTGTTTCCCCGGTACAAGTATTGGTCTAAGAGTCTTACTATTTATATATGTATATATATACCTATTACTATACTCCCATTCTTATTTTCTGTTAAGTGAGGATCTTTCCTTGCTTGCTGTGCCTACAGGCATTGCGTCGGGAAACAGTTGGTTGGGAATTTGGATTTTCTTGGTTTCAAGTCGTTTTGGTTATTTAAATACATTTCTTTGGGATTTCTATGGTTTTATATTTATGTTTTATATATGTGTGCGTGTACGAATTAGTGTGGGTGTGTCTATGGATTTTATTTCCAGGTTGGTTTTATCTAAGCACGTGCACCGGGACGGTGATGCACATGTACAGATTTTAAATTAAGGTTTGAAACTAAACAGGTTGGGTTCCAGTTAAAAGGGAAGTTATTCAAAGGAGTTAATTATGTTTTACTTAAACGGGATATTTTTGGATGGATTCAATTCCATAGTTTTTATTTTAAGAATTCAGTGTTCAAGTTGTGGTTTCAAGAATTTGCGGAAGTAGCAAAGCTACATTTTTAATTATGGTGTTTCAAGGTACAAATTTAACGGAGTTGTTTTCAAGCATCTGATCGTATAAGTATGTACGTAAACATAAGCATTTTCTCTTGCATAACGCTTGTCATTATTTGCGAAAACGGAGGGGGTTATTATGTTCATTGAAAAAGGAGGTTTAAAGTTTGATTTTTCGTCCACTCACATTTTCTGTTTTGCGCCCCCCAGGTACTAGATCCCGAGGCATCACGGCTAACGGCTCCTGTAGGAGTTTTCTTGTATTTTTACTTTGCTATCCTTTGCTCGGGTTGTAAAGTTTAAATTTCTTTAGATTGCTCCGTAGCGCTCACCTAGGGTTGAGGTAGAGGCCGAAGGCCTCCCTATTAATCTGTGTGCTTCTGCTTTGTGCATGCTGCCAGTTGGTTTGTCTCTGTGTCTTTGACAGGTGGACATTTTGGGAAAGTCCATTTTTCAGAGGAGACTTTGCCGAAATTTCGGCAGAAGTCAACTCACCCATTTCCTTAAACCAGGGTTAAGGGGCGTTTTAGTAAAGTAGGTCCTGCGTCGGGGTAGTGTCTGACGGGAAGCAGGGTTGGACACGAGTTCCGAGAGGGAATTCGGGTCCGGTCCTGTCAATGTTTGTAGCAAGCCTCTTGGCTAGATTCATGCATAATCCAACTAAGAAGCACATGGGAATAGCAAAGAGGGGGCTGGGATACATTCCAGGTACTATGAATTATGGAATTGCTTATGAAAAAGGAAAAGGGACAGTGCTAATAGGTTATTGTGATAGTGATTGGAGTGGAAGTGAGGATGACATGAGAAGTACATCAGGTTATGCATTTAATCTGGGTTCAGGGGTGTTTTCTTGGGCATCAATCAAGCAGAGCAGTGTTGCTCTTTCAACCGCAGAGGCAGAATATGTTAGTGTAGCAGAAGCTACTGCACAAGCCATTTGGCTGAGATTTGTGCTTTCTGATTTTGGAGAAGAACAAGTGGAACCAACTCAGTTGCTATGTGACAACACTTCAGCCATTGCCATATCAAAAAATCCAGTTCATCATCACAAAACTAGACACATTAATAGAAGATTTCATTTCATTCGAGATGCACTTCAAGATGGTGAGATTGATCTGCTATACTGCAAGACTGAGGAGCAGATTGTAGATATCTTTACCAAAGCTTTAGCAAGAGATCGATTTGAATTCCTAAGGAAAGCTCTAGGAGTGATTTCAGCACAACACTTAGAAGGGAGTGTTAGTTTATAAGTGTATTTGCTGAAATAGATAGTTTAAATATCAGCCCTTGGATCACAGTCCAAGTATGCAGCTAAGATGTAATCTTAGAGTGAGTGTTAGCTTATGCCACATGTCACTATCTTATAGGATAAGTGAATGGATGGTTAGATTGAGCTGATGTAAGAAGGGAATATTCTCATTCCTAACGGTTTTCTTTATACAAGCACATTGTGTGCATGAATGAAGTGTGAGATTTACAGACTCATTTTTTGGTATCGTCTTCTCCAAGTTCTCTGTATTTTCATTCCTTTTAGTTTCTGTTGTGAATTTTATTGCAAGCGCACAATCCGCACAAGTAATATAGAAGTAAGTAGAGTGTCGTTCCCACGAAGACTGTAATTTCCTATTAATTACCAATTATGATTAATTCTTAAGTTTATCTGAACAATTAATTAGGAAGATTGATTGATTTAATTAAACTAAAACAGTTATGAAAAATAGCAATTTAATTAACGATGGAAAATCAAGTTGATGAGACACTAGGGCATCCGATTTCACCATAACCAATTCCACTTAATTCTTATAGCCAATTAACCCTAATTACTATCCATGTTGACAGTTGGTTTCTCCTAATTTATTTCGATATCCCCTCTCGGACTCAACCAAAAGTATTCTTAATTAACAACCCACTCTCTCTCTTGCAATGAATTTAGAAAATCAAGAACCCATTAAGTTCTATGAGAACCTGCAAGAAAACTGCATGAGTCATGTTAGTCCCTCTCGGGCACTCATTCAAGTCATGGTATTTGTTACAAGAAGAAACACCAAACATCTCCTCTCGGTCTCCGTTTGGATCATCAATTAAATATTAGCTAGATATTTAAATCATTAAGAACAGTAACAAATACTCAACATGGGATAATATTCAGAAATTAATATAACTATAAAAATTAAGTATTCATGGTTAGGCTACATCGTAGCCCTAGCAAGAGAAATTAGTTCATGACAAAAGAAAAGATAAGCAAGAGAATTGTTGTCATAAAACCGATTTGGCCGATGGACTTGATCTTCGGAATCTCCACAGCAACACCTTCATAAGCTCCAAAAGCACCGCGGCAGCAACTCTTGGCTCTCTCTTTGATATATCTTTGGGTGTATGAAAGTTGGTGGAAAAATATGGTGTAGAGATGTGGTGGAAGAGATCCCCCTTAGAAAGAGCTTAGGATGACCTTATATAGTGTAAAACAACTAAACCCTACTCTAAAAAGGTTTGGAAAAACTCTCCTAAAGCAAAACAAAATTCCAAACAATTAAGGAAACAAACTAAAAAAGGAATCCTTCTTTGACTTGGAAACACGTCATCCATCTTGCAAGCACGTTTTGGGCTTATTAAACTTCCTAGAAAAATCTGGAAAAATATGAAAAACGTAGCTTGATCTCTAATCTTTCCAAGCATATATCGCACGCTACTAGGAAAAATCGGAAAGGTCTTCAAATCTTCAACCTTCCACAGTAGTGCAGTTCTGACGGGATTTCAACTTAGGCTGTGTTGACTTGCAGGTCTGGAGCAATTGGCTTGATAGGAAATTATGAAAATTTGACACAATGATCTTCAATGTCTTAAATTTCTTCTCCAATTGGTCTTGCGCTAAAATTCATTCGAAAAGTCGATTTTCCGCCGAAATCCTTCCAAGAGCGCAGAATTGCTGAAAATAAGGAAAGTAAAGTAATAATGCACTTTTTAATTAACTTTTCCTATAAAAACCAAATATAAGAGGTATAAAAATATAGAAAATAATGCACTTATCAGTTTCTGAGCTCCATCTACCAATAATCCAAAACCTAATCAGATCATAGTCTGATGAAGTCTAACAGAACCAGCTTCATAAATTTTTCCTAGTGAAGTGCTTATTTATTTGTATTTCCACACTAGATTTTTTAACAAAATATTGGAAAAAAGTGAAAGCCATGGCATTTAAAATTGAAGAGATTGGAAAAATGGAACATAATCAAAGTTCACTATCGATTGAGTATGAGGCTTTAGAGGCTAACAAATGTTGGGGTTGAAGGTATTATCGAACTGGAATTCGTGAAGAGAAGAGGAAAATAATGTCCTTATGATTTCCTTTTTTTTTTTCTTTTCACTGGCTGGAAAACAATGTCAATGGCAAGATAGATGGCAAATTGTTAACTTTATTTTCTTCAGGAAACTGAGGCACAGTTCAGGGTCAACCCTAATATGAGCCCTTGAATGCTGTGTTAATATGAGCCCTTGAATGCTTTCTTCAAGATCATTAATTTCAGATTTCAATTCAAGGCCAAGTTTGAGCATCCAATATCTGACATAAACCTTTTTTTTTATCAAATAGAAACTTGATTAGATAAACTTCAACAGTACAATCAAAGACATCAACAAGACATCTAAATTACCAATCCCAAGAGGGCAACAAACTAACATGCTAAAAGCAAAACTAACGCGGACAAATATCTAACATAAACCTTAAATTTAGGGTGTGTTTGGATGAGGGATTTGGGCTTTCTTGGGATTTATAAATCTCATGAGCCAAAATGACTTGTTTGACAAAAAATCGAGGAACCTGAGAAATGATAGGATTTAGAGGAGGAATTTGTAAAAACCAAACCTAAGCCCAAATCCCATTCTCAAATAACATCTAAACAGGTGGAACTTTGAAATCCCACGCGAGGCGTCGTGAACCAGACCACAACAAATGCCAACGACCTAGGCCATCGCCGACTCTCTCCCCTATCCTGTCGTCGTCATCTCTCTCCCCTATCCTCTCCCAATCCGTTGCCTCTGGTCTCCCCTGTTTTGCTCACCATCTTCTCCAATTCAACATGCAAAGCCTCATGTTTCTCTCTCTAGCCGGCTTTTGGATATGAGATTAGAAGCTCCCCCCACTTTGTCTTCTCCATCTGAAGAGCAGATTTCAGCGGAAACCCATAAACTCACTTCGTCTTCTCCAGCTGCTTCCTCCATCTCGGTAAGTTCGTGTATTGATTTTCGTTGGTAAGGGCGGAACCAGGAATTTTTCGATGGGTGGGGTAGCTAAAATTTTAAGCTTAATCTTTAATGATCTAATTTTTTTTTTCCATTGACTAATTTTCAATAAACTTTATAAAACAAATACATATTAAATGTAACCAAAAAATACACATTATCAAAATTAATGTGTTCAACAATATAATTGAAGGTGTACCTATTCAAATTTCTTGTTTCTTGGCATCAACTGAATAAGACAAATGCAAAGTGAAAAAATATAAATAATTAAGTTTCACATATATATTTGTTGTTAACACAAGAAGAATATAATTAGGTTACTATTCTGTTTTTGAAAGCCTCTTCCCACCTTTGAGTTTTAATTACCTACTGCCGTCTGTAATTATGGATTGAAAGACTTGTGAGGATTTTTATTGAGTACACTATTAAGAAGCTTTCCTTTTATTTTGGGGGAAAAACGATTATTGACTTTGCCAACAAAAAAAAAAAAAGCATAAGGCCGCTAAGCAATTGCATGATTCGGTCAATTTGATTGGAGGATTGGATCAAAGCAAAAGGCAACAAACTTTGTGGGCCATATAGATGTAGATAATACTTTTTTTCTTCGAAGCTTTCCTGGGCTACAGCCCACCACAGCCGTGGCTGTAGTTCCGCCCTTGTTCGTTGGTGCTCTCAGCTCTCTAACTGTTCATGAACTTCACTGTTTGGTTTGGTCTCTAATGTTAACAATTCCAGAAATTAATGATTCAAATTCTGTATTTGTTTTTCCACTGTGCAATTATGGGTTGTTATAGTGCAATCTGATTGAGATTTTGGGGGCCCTGCATGCAAACTTAAACCGAGACTCTCACATAATCTAACACAAACTTATATCGTGGCATACAACAATTTTATTTTTTTAAGTAAAAAATCATCATCAATTAGCATGCAAATCACAAATCAAATTTAAAAATTTTGAAATTTCAAATTAAGAAACTTAAATACCTGTATGTTCGAGATAAAGACTAGGTTTTCCTTTCGATTGCTCGTTAACTATATAAAGACTTGTATATAGTATAATTTAGATATATAAAGACTTGTAAACAATCAGCATGATGAGACAAGTCATGTAGATTGAAATTTAGATATATACCTGAATTTAAATTGAGATTTCAATTTGACTATTTGATTTTGAGTACCCTTTACGATATTTTTTTTTCCCTTAGCCCTTTATGAATTTAGGAATTAGTGTTTTTTATTTTTGATATTGAAATCCTTGATATTGGAAAATATAAAATTAAAGGATTGATATTGGAAAAAATAAAATTAAAGGATTGAAAAAAAGAGCCAAAGTGATAGATTGTTAATGATTATTACTTAGTAGAAAATAAGAGTTTAAGAAGGAGGAGACATGAATTTTTATTTCTTTTATTGTTGCTGTTACAATAGAAATAATTGGGGGCCTTAAAAAAAATAATATATATTAATATATATAACATATACATTAAAAAAAATTGGGGGCCTTAAAAAATTGGAGGTCCTATTCGGTGGCACCACTTGCACACCCTCAGGGCCTGTAACATCCCTGACCCGATTTCACTATTCAATCCCAATTATTTAGTCAAATAAATAATTTTGGCGAAATTACAGTTTTGCCACTGGGATTAAGGGTATTTCAGGCACTTTAAAAATTCCGAAAAGAATTTGGGAAATTGAGTTGCGCCGTTGCGTCCGGCTCGTCGATACGAGTTCGTGGATATGCGGTACACCAAATTCGGGTTGTAACGATCGAGAAGCAATTAGAAAAGGAAAAAAAAACGAATTTCAGATTTTACGATGCGGCTACAGTGAAATCGCTTCTTCTTCTTCCCCGACGGCTCTCTCTCTCTCTCCCATTTTTCTTCCTCTCTTCGGGCCAATCTTTGGCAGGCGATATCTCTCTCCTCCGAAGTCCGTTTTGGGTGATTCCAGTTGCTAAATCTTCATCTCTTCCTCCTCTACAAAGCCTGCCCATTCCCCCAGTTCAGAAACCCACAGATTTTAAACTGGAGCGACTGAAAGTTCGATGGTTATCGAACTTTCCGACGAATTTTCGGCGACTCCGGCAACCGTTTGGGTCGAGTGAGGTATGAAACTTCATCTACTCTTCATGCTCTATCCATTTATGTATGTTTTGTAGATTGGTTTCAAGCCTAGGTTGTTCGATTTAGAAACCCATTTTAGGCCGGTTTTTGAGTTGAATTTCCGGCCACTTGCCGGCCCAACTAGGTGTTGCCGTAGTTGAATAAAATGCTCCACTTGTTGAGTTGAACCTATACCTGAAGTATTGACCCTTGGTTTGAAGTTTTTCCGGTCACCGGAATTACTATGCACACCCAATTGGCGAGTTCCGGACACTTGTTGTGGTGGTGCATTGTGTCCCAAAATGTTCCCCTTGTCATCCTGAGCGTGTAGGTGTGCTCGGATTCCAATTTGGTTATCGTTTGACGGTCGAGCAGTTACGCTTTGTTATGCGTTATCCGGGTTCGATATGTTCGGGCCGTTGGATCGGTCCCATTTCCAAGTATGTTGTTCCCGTACCTCTAGGATCGTGTAGGAACAAACGGATCAAGAATCGGAGTCCGGATACTCGAATCATTAACCCTAGGGTTAGGTAACCGATTCTGCCTCGATCGTGCGATTGGCGCGATTCCTCGCTCGATCGAGACCAAACCGCCTGGATGTGTTTAGTAAACCTTGTTGAACATTTAGGAATGTTCGGATCGGAAATCGGAGGTCGTGGGCCCCGGAGGCCAGTTGACCTATTCGGGAAGTTTGACAAATCGGTTGACCGTGAGTCTTCCGAGGTGGTCCCACCTGTTGAAGAGCGTAGTTTGACTCTAGAAACTCCCCGGTAGTCGTGTACACTTACTTTGAGACCCGAGAACTAGCGTCTTAAGTTAAAGTTTGTTGTTGGGTACGCGTATTAATTAAACCGTTTATTCTCTCAAATAGGTACTCTTGCTTCGCGTACTCCGGAAGGAAAAGCTCTCTAAGGATTGAGCAGCGTGGACTTGTTGTGAGTGGACATTTTTTTTGAACGAGCATATTTTTAAGGAATAGATTGCAATGCATATGAAATTATTTATCTTGATTTTTGGGATTTTAAATATTGTTGAAGTCTTGGACTTGACTTTTGATGGAGTTATCGGAAAATTTATGCATATAAAATTAGTCACTTTGACTATGGAGTTTTATTGATATTTTGAATCTTGGATAGAATAATTTGTGAGGTTATTGGAATTTAAATTATATTATAAGTTTATACATGTTTTGTGAGTCCCGGTTTATTTGTGGGACATTGAAGGTTATACATTTAATTAAATATTTTTGAGTATTGAATTTGGGACGGGACCATCGTCCGGTAATTTTTGTATACGGTTTGGGTATGGTGAAATACCCGGGAATTTCTTGAGCTTTATATTTGACAAATTGAGGATTTATGGTTACGTCGGTTTTTGGAATTATTTACTTTGGTTATCTTGAGCTTAGAATTTTTATATTGTTTTAAATCAAGGAATTATCTATTGACTTTAATATTTGAAAGTTATTAAGAGAGTGAATTTTATGTTTTCGGGAATTTGTAGTTTATATTTTATATTTTATATTTTATATTTATACGTTGATTAAATGTTTTGGGTCTTGGATTTCTTATTTTTAAGAAATTATATCTACTTTACGATTATGGAGTTATATATAGTTGTTTCAAGTTTGGAATTTGTGTTATATGGATTATTTGGGTTATATTTGATATTGGAAGTTTATGAATACTTTGGGTTCCGGATATATATATGTTCAGACCTTGTGTCTATATTCTTATGGTACATATTTTGGGTGTCAATTATGGACGGGTAACGTCCGGATGTTATTGTGTTCGGGTTTGGAGTACGGGCTGAATACCCTGGAATTTAGGGTATGTCGGGGATTATATGTATACTAGATGGAGTGCTATTAGCACCACTTTATGTACCTCCGGATCTGGTTACTGAAATCGATACAGGATACAACGGAACCCGGTTCACCCTTGGCGGGGTGTTATCTGTAGGCCCATGCCGGGTCTGCAGCGCATAGGACTTTATTCAGCCGCACAATATTGAGGTATTTTCTTTTGTGCGTGTGCAGGAGTTAGTCCCGATTGGGACGGCTTGTTCCCTGGCTACGTGGTTGTGAAGGGATTTTTCTCCATGTAGTCACCAACAATCCCCTTGTTGGATTGTTTCCCGGTACAAGTATTGGTCTAAGAGTCTTACTATTTATACATGTATATATATATACCTATTACTATACTTCCATTCTTATTTTCTTTTAAGTGAGGATCCTTCCTTACTTGCTTTGTGCCCTACGGGCATTGCGTCGGGAAACTTGATTGGTTGGAAATTTGGGTTTTCATGGTTTTTAGTCGTTTTGGTTTTATATTTTCCTTGTTGGGATTTTCTGAGACTTTACTTTTATGTTATTATAATATATATGTGGGTGTGTCTACGGATGTTATTTACAGGATTTATAATGTTTGAATATGTGCACCGGGACGGTGATGCACTGGTACATATTTTAAATTAAGGTTTGAAGCTGGACAGGTTGGGTTCCAAGAAAAAGGGAAGTTATTCAAAGGAGTATTGCTATGTTTTACTTAAACGGGATATTTTTGGATGGATTCAATTCCATGGTTTTATTTTAAAAATTCAGTATTCAAGTTGTGGTTTCAAGAATTTACGGAAGTAGCAAAGCTACGCTTTCTTTATGGTATTTCAAGATACGAATTTAACGGAATTGTTTTTAAGTATTTGTTCGTATAAGTATGTACGTAAACATAAGGATTTTCTCTTGCATAACGCTTGTCATTATTTGCGAAAACGGAGGGGGTTATATGTTCTATGAAAAATGAGGTTTAAAGTTTGATTTTTCGTCCACTCACATTTTCTGTTTTGCGCCCCCAGGTACTAGATCCCGAGGTCGAGACCACCATGTCGAGGCATCACGGCTAACGGCTCCTGTAGGAGTTTTCTTGTATTTTTACTTTGCTATCCTTTGCACAGGTTGTAAAGTTTAAATTTCTTTAGATTGCTCCGTAGTGCTCACCTAGGATTGAGGTAGAGGCCGGAGGCCTCCCTATTAATCTGTGTGCTTCTGCTTTGTGCATGCTGCCAGTTGGTTTATCTCTGTGTTTTTGACAGGTGGACATTTTGGGAAAGCCCACTTTTCAGGGGAGACTCTGTCGAATTTTCGGCAGAAGTCGACTCACCTAATTCCTTAAACCAAGGTCATGGGGCGTTTTAGTAAAGTAGGTCCTGCGTCGGGGTAGTGTCCGACGGGAAGTAGGGTTGGACACGAGTTTCGAGGGGGAATTCGGGTTGGTTCTGTCAGGGCCGCCCCTTGTATATATCTGAACCATTGATTTGTGTTTCCTGCATTAGAGTGAAACCACTAGTGAATCTGATTGTAATCAGTATTTGAAATCAAAGAGATTAGAGAAGTTAAATGGTTTTATAATCGAATCCTTCCATATCTAATCAAAGAGATATGACATGGCTTAGCTAGAAAATCATCCATAGTTGCATATTAGACAGAGAAAGGAATTTTGACTTAGCATCAGCTTCTGAGATGATTGGTATAGGCTTTTCAATCAAAGATGATTTAACTTTAAAAAATAAATATATAAAAAAATCATCAACACACCCTGCATATAGAAGTCATGTGACTACCAAGTTTGATAATTACATGCATTTAAAAAAACTTGATGTCAGTCTAAAGCACCACAACTGTATAATATTGCAAGTGCTTTTACATAACTTCTTGTAGACATAATGGGGTGTGGCTGGAAAATATTGACATAATGGGCTTCTCAAGTCAAACAAGTTTTTTTTGTTGACGACTCATTGCATCATAGTTGGTCGGTAGTGTTATCAATGCCAAATCATCACTTAGAATGGAAAACTTTGTATGAAGTATTGTAATTGGAATTGCTCGATCGAGGACTAGAGAACGTACACTGAAATGTGGTTGCTCCCAAGCTCCATTGTCTCCGAAGTTTGATGAGAACAATCTATGGAACACACATACACATGTATGGTGGTATTAGGTAGATAGACGAAGGGAAAAACAAAAAACTAATAATTTATCAGCCCAAATTAGCTTCAAAACCCTCACAGAAATTTTATCCAACTCTTGTGAACACGGTTACAGAAATTTTAAAGAAAAAAAACTTTCCAAACAAATGCTCTCTATATTTTCAGAAATATTGCACAACTACATCTCATAAACTAAAAACTTGTGCAAACATAAATTATATATCTTATATGGCATTGGCATTAGCATGGCTACAGTAGCGAAGCCAGAAATTTTTTGCAGAGGGGTCACCTCATATATTGAAATTTATTTTTCTTTACGGTGACATTTTAATTAAATTTTAACTTGATACAAATTCATAAATTTAATTACAATACTCTATTATTTTACATATAACATCAACTATCTACTCATCATTGAGACTAGCAAAAGATATTGCATGTACTAAGTTAAATATACACACTAACAAAATTCAAATGGTAGTTTATTACTACAATCAAAGTCAAAATAAGACAAAAAAAGAGTATGGGTAGTAATAATAGTGGAAAAGGGAGAGAAGAAAAACATAAAAGGCACTTTGAAGTTTGATAAAAGATGTGTGATTGTGTTAAGAAACCCAAGGTCTCAAGAACATTGAGAGGGGGCATAGGACGGCCTTAGCTCCCTCCGCCCCTGCATGGCTGTGATGTGTTCACTACTACAAAAATCGAAATAGACGTCGGTAAAACGACGACGGACAAAATAAATACCGTCGTTAAATTTTAAACGACGACGGTAATATAAAAACCGACGTGGATCAGAAACTAAAACACCTAAAAATTGGAAATTCATTTGGGCATTTTTAAAACACGACGCATAAAACTTTAAAAGCGTCATCTTATGAAACATGCCATTCCAGAAAACAAATAAACAACGACGGTACGTGTAAATATACCGACGTAGTAATTATAGACGACGTTTTACATATAATACCGCCGTTTTGAACATCCAATAAACACGACGGTAATTGTATTATTAACAGACGTATCAAGTACTATTTAATACGACCGTAATTTGATAATTACCAACATGTAAAGTTAATTAACCACGTCTGTCTTTTATTATTTTACGCCGTATTATACATTAGACTACGACAGTGCTTATAAATAAAAGGTGGTGGTAAATCGTTACCACGTCATCATAATATAATATAACGTCGTGGTTTTTAAGATAATACGACAGTTCTATTAATTATATCACCGTTGTAAATTATTTTCACGTCGTTTCTATTAATTATACCACCGTTGTTGTTTACAACAAGCGCGACAACAAAAGTCGAAATAAACGTCGATTACAACGACGACGGAAAACATAAATACCGTCGTTGTCGGTTTCAACTTCAAACTTTCGAATCAAACGCCACGCTTTATCTGCGAAAGATAACAAATAAACAACGACGATGAGGTTAAATATACCGACGTAGTAATTATAGACCACGTTTTACATATAATACCGCCGTTTTGAACATCCAATAAACACTACGGTAATTGTATTATTAACAGACGTATCAAGTACTATTTAATACGTCCGAATTTGATAATTACCGACATGTAAAGTTAATTAACCACGTCTGTCTTTTATTATTTTACGCCGTATTACACATTTGACTACAACAGTTCCTATAAATAAAAGGTGGTGGTAAATCGTTACCACGTCGTCGTAATATAATATTACATCGTGGTTTTTGAGATAATACGACAGTTCTATTAATTATATCGCCGTTGTAAATCATTTTCACGTCGTTTATATTAATTATACCGTCGTTGTTATTTAAAACGCGACAACAAAAGTCAAAATAAACATCAGTCAAACGACGACGGAAAACATAAATACCGTCGTTGTAGGTTTCAACTTCGAAACTTTCGAACTGAAACGTCACGCTTTATCTGCAAAATTGTGCACTGAAACGGCGGCTTTTAGGTTTCCAAGTCGAAATAAAGGCCCTTTTCGTTTTCCAAGTCGTAATAAAGTCACTTTTAGTTTTCCAATTCTAAATAATTCCTTTAAATTGGAGTTTTTATTCCAAACGTTCAGTATATCTCAATTCTCACATCTCTGAATGGTTTCAGTCATGCAAGATGTCTTTCTTTGGAACTCAGTTGTGTTTTTACACCCAACCAATCTAAGAACTTCGATTTGGTGTAAAACAACAACTGAGTTCCCGTAAAGATTGCATATTTAGTTTCTTGTTTAACACAAATTTCTATTTCTCTTTAGTTATTTTTATTTAAGACGTCGGTTTTATGTTGAGGGTTGTGAAAATATTTTATAACGACTTTGTTTTGTAACTAATCGGCGTAGTATATATTTATAACGTCCCTATTATTTAAAAACCGTCGTGTATATTTTAATTTATACGACGTTTTAATTTTACTTTCCGTCGTCTTTAAAAACGCGGTCTTTTGAAAAATTTGACCGCGAATTGTAATTTTTCTAATTTGCCCTAAACCCTATATATATAACATTTCGCTTATCTTTCTTCAACTCATATTCTAACCTTAAAGTTTTCTGTCTCCATCAGATTGCTCCAAGTCAGAGGTACATTTCATTCCGGCTGCTCATATTCTAATCTTTCATTCCGGTTTTCAGTTTCTCAAATTATTTGAAGTTAATTTGCTCCAAGTCAGAGGAAATCCAAATAAGTTATGCTCCCCTCTTCCGGCTTTTGTTTCTTGTTTCTTTTTTTAATCCTGTTGTAGTTGCAAAAGGTTTATAAATGTATCTCTAACTAAAACTTGCTTCTTTTTTTAATCTTGGTTTTGCATTGCAAGAAGGCAACGCTAACTCATACACACAAGAACAAATTGATGAAATTCGGATCGAATTTCATATGTAGCCCTCTTTTTCTAATTATAGTTTAATATTATGGATATGATATTTTGTATGGATATATAGGAATGAAGATTGGTAAACTATGTAATTATTATTGAATCTTCAAGTTTTATGAAACAAATTATTCTTGAGTATATTTATTGTATGGTGTGGATTATTTGGAGCTGAATTTATTGTTCACAAAGCATTATGGTTGTTTTTTTAGCTAAAATCGTTGTAGAGAACCATTGGAAGCAAGAAAAAAAAAGATAAAATGTAAAATTACTACATCTTTGGATATAATAAACGACAGTTCTTTCAAAAAGACCGTCGTCTTTACATTAATAGACGACAATTCTATCACAAAACCGTCTTCTTTACATATAATAGACGACATTTCTTTCATAAAAATTGTCGTCTTTATATATAATAGACGACAGTTTTTCATAAAAACCGTCGTCTTTACATATAATAGATGACTGTTATTTCATAATAGACGACAGTTCTTACAAACCGTCGTCTTTACATATAATAGACGTCATGTATTTCATAAAAACCGTCGTCTTTAAATTAATAGACGACGGTTTTGAGTAAAAGCGTCGTCTGTATAAATAATAGACGACGGGATTTTACCGTCGTGGTTTTATGCGTAAAAGATGTCGGTCGATTCCTCGACGGTTGAAAAACTAAATTTACGACGGTAAATTACCGTTGTCTATTGCGATTTTTGTAGTAGTGGTTGCTGTTCAAGTACAAACCATGTTGCTGCTGCTACGTACTTTAAATTATCTTATAACTTACAAAACGTGCAGAGCAAGTTTCCTCCATCTACACTGTTTTTGCTGTATTGAATTGAGGCTGGCTCTTGCACGTATTTAGTTACTATCCTATCTTCATTTTTTTATAATGAAAATAAACTTCAACATTACAATCAAAGATATCAATATGACATCTAAACTTTCTTTTGTTTGGTGTTGAATGGAAGGTGCACTTATTGAAGCATTCAGTGTGTTTGATTGGCTAGACTCCATCTTATCCAACAACAAAAGACACCGAACAATAATAACACCGCGTCAACTCATGCATTCAAATCAATTCAAAACAGAATCTGTGTAAAACAGGAGCTAGATGCATTTAATCAAATCCTAAACAAATTATCTATGAAATCAACCGTTCTACAGTGGAAATTTATGGGAAAGAGTTGTAGCATGATGTGGCAACGATGGCATGGCATGATTGTTTGTGCAAAAATCCTCGCGGGAGAATATTCGCCTTATGCTTCTTCAACCTTTGATCTTCCTTCTCTCTCTTCCTCGAAACCTGTAAAACAGACTGGAGTAAACAGACCACACCCGGGGGGTGTTGGCCAAAGGCCCTCCGATGCCTAAATTAGTTCGATTGAATCTGGGTGACACAATAGCTAAAAAGGGTACGGAGATTTCTCTAGGGTGAGAACCGGGTGGCCGGAGCCGTGTGTGGTGGCCGGAGCCTTGTGGAGAAAATATGGAGAGGGGAGAGTGGAGAGGGAGAGAGCTTCGGGTTTCAGAAGTAAATTTAGCTGTAGGTTTAGAGTTACCTTGAATGATGAACGAAGTCATCTATTTATAGGAGCCTCGGGGCTAGGGTTTCCGGAGAGATAAGTCTTCGTAGAGATTGCATCTGATAATATCTTCATTTATTCAGATAATATCTAAATTAATGATATTATCTTATTAAATGAAGATAATATCATATAAATAAGATATTATCTCATTTATTTGGATAATATCTGAATAAATGATATTATCTTATTAAATTAAGATAATATCATCTAATTAAGATATTATCTCAATTTATTTGGATAATATCCGAATTAATGATATTATCTTATTAAATGAAGATAATATCATTTAATTAAGATATTATCTCAATTTTCTGAAATTAATTCATTGGCCAATTAAATGGGCTCAATTAATTAATTTTAAAGGATATTCTTCTTTTCCACGTGGCGTGTCGTGATTGGAGACGAAAATTATTTGCTCCCACAAATGCCCCCCAGCTTCTGCATGGCGCTTGTGTGGCATGTAGGAGATGAATTATTTTTTTCGGGCTCTCCAACTGCGTCTGGGCTTTCTTCAATGAGTTGGACTCTTTTTGCAGATTAGATTCCCAATTGGAGTGTGCTTGAGACTCTTGCAGGTTAGACTCCCAATTGGAGTGAATTTGAGACTCTTGCAGGTTAAGGACCTTCGACCGTTATAAGTATGGGGTGCCTCTTTATTATTTTTCACACCTGAAATTTGCCTCATCAACCTTCCGTCAGTAGATCACCGAATCCTCAAGGTTGGTTTTGAGTTTTTTTCTTCCTTTGAATTCTTGTTTGCAGCTTGGATCGGTGATGCTAGGTAGCATGAATTGAAGTTGACTGCGTGGTTGGCTGGGCGCTTGCAACAAGACTAGGTCCAAGCGGTAGGCTCGGGTGCCACTTGGATGAGCTGGTGAGTTGGAGAGGTGCAGTATGCTAGAGCATGCGCATGGAGGGCTGCCCTGGAGGTGCACCGAGGATCTGGCCTAGAGCTGGTCGGGCCAACGTGTGCTAAAGGTCCGGAGCAAGTCGGAATTGGGCTGCGCACGCTGGGCTCGTAGAGAAAGCATGGAGGCGCTGGGCTCAGAGCAGAAGTATGGAGGCGCTGGGCCTCGTGTGAAACATGGGCTTGCGTCGGGCAAGCAGGCCACGCATGCTGGAGTGGAGGCGCTGACGAGCTTGGACCTGGGCCGAATGCGCGCTGGGAGGCGCTAGTCGGGCTGTTTTTATTTTTATCTTTTTCTTTTTTTTTTCTGCTTTTTTTTTTTTTTTTTTTTTTTTGTTTGCTGCCAGCTCCCATTTTTTTAATATTTATAAATTGTAACTTGTAGAATTTTCTTCTCATCTTGCAGTTGTTCATTGATCATGTCTTCCGAAGATGGTAGCAAGTCACCAAGCTCTCAAGTGCCTTTGTATCTGTGGGGAGGCCCTCAAGTGCACAAAAAGAGGTTCGTGGCTAACCCGCACCGCGTTACGATCAAGCTCGGGCCCAGTGGCGGGCCTCTTATGCTCATGCTATTCCCGATGACGTGCATGTCAAGTCGGGCGAAGCCTTTGGTGACGACGTGCCTTGTGTAGATGTGAATGACCCAAATGCTAGGATCATCACCTTCCGTCCCTTTTATTTTTCCTTGGGCTTCACTTTCCCGCTGTCAAAGCTTTTTAAGGAGGTGTTCTGCGCCATGGGGTGTGCTCCAAGCCGTGCACTCCGAACGTCTCACCGAGCGATCATGTGTTTTGAGAATTTGAGCCGTTTCTTCATGTTGGAGTTGACGATGCGAGAGTTCTTCTACTTTTTGAAGTGAGGCGCTTTGAGAAATACGCACAAGTTCGCACTGCAATGCGAAGTTGTTTGAAAGTTTCGATCAAGGAGATCACGTATGGCACGACGATGTGCTGGAAGTCAGCGGACGTTGGGAAGCGATGTCGGCAATGGTCCACTTGTTCCCATCACCTACTGCAACGGTATATCATATTGTTGTTTTGATATGCTTCATTTTTATTTGGATTTCTTGAAGTGTGACTAACTAACTTCTGCCTTCGCCTTTCATGATGAATGATATCCGCAAGAAGTTGGAACTTGGACCGGACATGGCTAAGGTTGGCCGGGCTTTGAACATCCCTTCGAACTTTCGCGAGTGGCGCTGGCTATTGAGCGAGTATCGGAAGGTAGCCGCGGACTGCCCCCGCCTGGACATCGAGAGATGGAAGCGGTATGGTCCGGACTCGATGATCTCGCATCTTTGGGACAGAGGAGTGTTCTCACGAACCATTTTCAAAGAGGAAGGCCGATGTCAAGTCCTCAAGAAATGAAGTCGCTTCTTCCCATGCGAAGAATGTGTCCCCGTTGAGGAAGAAGTCAAAACTTTCTTCTGTGAGAAGATACAAGCGAGTGAGCTGTTCCCCGTCGTCTGCTAGGGTTAAGCATCTCGTTGGTGCAGATAGCAAGAAGATCCGTGGTATGCGCAATATTCGTGATGTTCCACTCAAGCCTCCTGCTGACAAGCTTGAAGATCATGACCTGCTTCGTGAAGTAATCCGTGCGCGATCTAGTTCACCTGTTGAGAAGCAAAGAGATGCTGACATTCCCATCCGAAGCTCGAATCGTCTGTACCAGTCAAAGGATGGAGATCGAACCGGGAGATCGGCTCATCCGTCCAACCATCATGATCCAGCTGTCGAGTCACGAGCAGTCAAGCATGGAGTTGATTCAGCATCGTTGACTCCTTTGGAAGTGAGGCTGGCGACGGCTAAGAAGGCGAGAGAGTCATCTGCCCGGGCGAAGGGCTCTTCTGCAATACCAGCGGTTGGCTCCAAGGTAGACAAGTCCAGTTTTGTAAGGGATGCAGGCGTGTCTGATCTGCTCAAGACGAACTTTCTATCAAGCCCATCTACTTGTGTCAAGCTGGTTGATCACATCCATCAGGCTGGCGATCTTGATACATTCTCGAGTCTTTCCTTGGAAAAACAAAGGGAAGCAACATTTCATCTGCTTCAAAAAGGAGTAGTTTTTGCATTGAGACTATCAGGAACTCATCTGCTGTTGCCCCCTCTTCTGCTCAACTCAACGAGTTGGAGAAGAAGAACACTGATTTGACTAGCAAGCTCTCTGCCGAACAGATCCGTTATGAGAAGAAGACGTCCGAATTGAGGGCGATGATACCTGAGTGAAGAGTTCCCTTCTTGAGAAGAATTCTGAACTTAGCTCTTCCGCCGCCGACCTAGTTAGCCGAAAAGAGGCCTACTTCCGTCTTGAGTGCAAGAATGCCGACCTCTCCCTCGCTTATGACAAGCTCCTTGCTAGATTTGACGCCCGTCATAAGTCTGCTGAAAGATCCAAACTTGAAGCTATCACGGATGCGTACAAGCCGGGCTACTTAGATCGCACAAATGGGTCTGCTCCCTTCTATGCCATTGCGGATGAAGACATTGAGACGCTCTGCCCTCGACTGCTTCTGTTCAAAGTGAGCAGTCAACACTGCGAATATGGAAGGAGCTAAAGAGCCGGCATCTCAAGAGGCGATAGTTGAAGAGGATGGAGCAGAGGATGACGCGGTGATAAGTGGCGGCAGATGTCGTGGAGCAGCAGTGAAGTTCTTTGAAGTCATGGCTGATCGAGATGGATACCGAAGAGGCTTGATTCGTGGGTCCCTGCAATCGTCTCGGAGTAGACGAAGACTTCTTTATTTCTTTTCAGCTTTAGTAGTTTGCTTTCTTGTTTAGAATAATTGGTCTTGTTTGACCATCTTCTTTTTGTTGAACTTGGCGGTTGGTCACTTTGCTATGAAAATTTCAGTTATTTTTTCAACTTCAATTTGCATATTGTCTTGTGAATCGCTTGAGTAGTTGGCCGTGCCTTGATTGTGTATCTCCCTTAGGATGTTGACAGAGCCGTGGTCCCCTTGAGGGATTCAGGGCATCTTACGCCCGTTCTTCAAGAAACTCGCTGTCATGCCTCCCTTAGGAAGCAGACAGAACACAGGTCCCCCTTGAGGGACTCGGGCATCTTCTGCGTCTCTCGAATGGCGTTTTTGGTCGTCGCCTGCGTCTCCCGAGAGGACGCTACTTATGGGCAATCGCATGACTATCCCGCCTCCCTTAGGAAACGGATAGGGACCTGGATACCTCCCTTAGGAAATTCTGGCGCACCTGCGTCTCCCGAAGGACGCTTCTTTACGGGCTGCGTCTCCAAACGGACGCTTTTGGTCGTCGCCTGCGTCTCGAAGGACGCCGCTTATGGGCAACTTATATGACTATCCCGCCTCCCTTAGGAAACGGATAGGGACACGGATACCTCCCTTAGGAAATTCTGGCGCACCTGCGTCTCGAAGGACGCTCTTTGTGGGCTGCGTGCCCCGAAGGACACTGTGTGACTATCCCGCCTCCCTTAGGAAACGGATAGGAACCTGGATACCTCCCTTAGGAAATTCTGGCGCACCTGCGTCTCCCGAAGGACGCTTCGCGGGCTGCGTCTCCAAACGGACGCTTTTGGTCGCCGCCTGCGTCTCCGGAGGACGCCGCTTATGGGCAATCGAATCTTTGTGGCATATTTTGGAATAAAAACTGAACTTTTATTGATGTTCGTAGGATTACATCGCTTTATTCGAAATGGAAATGACTGAAATAAAGAACAATTTCCGGCAGTTGCTTCACTTCTTCAGGAGTGTGCAGAGTTGATCGTCTGCTCGGAACTGAGTATGTAGGAGGAAGCGTCATGGATAGTATCTTTGGAGGTGGGAGGCATTCCATTGTCGTGGAATCTCTTTCCCTTCCATGGTGTCAAGTGTGTAGCTTCCTCCGCCCCGCACCGGCTGATCACGTAAGGGCCTTCCCAATTGGGTTTCATCTTTTTTGATCCTTGCCTTTGTGCAGTGAAGAAGGTCTTTCTAAGAACGAGGTCGCCCGGTTGAAATTGTTTGACCTTAGCCCTTTTGTCGTAGTATGACTTCAGCTGCTGCTGGTAAGAGGCAACTCGGACTATAGCTTTCTCGCGTTCTCCTTCGAGTAGGTCGAGGTTGAACTTCATTTGTTCGGAGTTCTGATCAATCACGCCGACCTCAACGCTTATGGAGGGAATAGTGATATGAGGAGGGATGATTGCTTCCGTCCCATAGGCGAGGGAAAATGGGGTTTCGCCTGTCGATCTTCGCTTGGTGGTGCGATAAGCCCATAGTACTCCAGGGAGCTCATCTACCCATTTTCCTTCGGCGCCTTCTAATCTTTTCTTTAGGCAGTCCAATATAATTTTGTTGGACGCCTCGGCCTGGCCATTGCCTTGCGGGTACCTTAGGGGTGGACAGTCGCTTGATTTTGTATTTTGCAAAGAATGCGGTGATCTGCTTGCCAATGAATTGTGAGCCATTGTCGGTGACCGGTGATTGTGGGCAGCCAAACCGACAGATGATGTTTCTCCAGATAAATCGTTCCATGTCGACTTCTTTAATAGAGGATAGAGCTTCGGCCTCGATCCATTTAGTAAAGTAATCGGTGGTGACAATCATCATATCCTTCTTGGCGGGTGCCGCGGTAGAGGACCTACTAGATCAATAGCCCATTTGTATAAATAGTCATGGACTATTCTGCGAATGATAGACTTCGGTAGGCAGGTTAGGAACCGGTTTGTACCGTTGGCAGCGATCACATCTCTTGTCGTACTCGGTAGAGTCGTGGCGCATAGTAGGCCGAGTAACCTACGTTTAGAGCCTTACGGGCAAGTGACCTGCCCCTGCAGTGGTTGCCACACTCACCGTCGTGTATTTTGTAGAGGACCTCAAGTGTTTGAGGGTATTTTATGCAAGTGAGATGAGGGCCGAGTACGATGAGCTTGTTGTCTTGCATGTAGTATCTCGCGGCTTTCTGCTGGACCTTCCTAGCTTCGGACTTGTCCGTTGGCAGATTTCCATTCACCAAGTAATCGATGATAGGGTCTTGCCAGCTGGGGTCTTCATCGATCTGCATTGTGTCGATTGGCTCTATTTCTTCGATACTTGGTTGGTCAAGATGTACGACTGGGATGGAGCGTCTGAACTGAGTATCCAGCGCTGATCCTAGGCTCGCCAATGCATCCGCATGAGTGTTCTTTGCCCGAGGAACTTGTTGAATGGTGAAAGTTGGGAATTCTTTCAAAAGTCCTTGGACTTTGTCGAGGTACTAGATCATTCTTGGATGCTTTGCCATGTACTCGCCTGAAGCTTGATTCGTAATCAGCTGGGAGTCTGAGCAGATGGCCAATCTTTTGATCGACAGTTCTTTTGCTAGGCGTAGTTCGGCGAGCAACGCCTCGTATTCTGTTTCATTATTTGAAGCTGTAAAGCCCAGTGTGATGGCTTGTTCTAACAAAGTTCCGTCTGGGGTGATTATGACGACGCCTGCCCCTGCTCCCTTGTGATTTGATGCTCCGTCTACGTGTAACTGCCACATGTCCTTAGGCAAGTCCGGATTGGCGGGAGAGGTGTCGTATGCTCTCGAATTTTCCTGCTTTTTGTGACCAACTTCTCTTCTTCGGTTTGTTGGAGTAAACTCTACAATAAAATCTGCTAAAGCCTGAGCTTTTATAGCGGTCTTCGCCGGTAGAGGAGGTCGTATTGGCTGAGTTCAATAGCCCATTTCATGAGTCGCCGAGAAGCGTCGGGGCTGTGGAGAATTGATCTCAAAGGAAACTCTGTCATGACAACTATTCGGTGAGCTTGATAGTAAGGCCTTAGTTTTCTCGCGGAAACTAGAAGTGCCAAAATGAGCTTCTCCATTTTCGGGTAGCGAGTCTCAAAGATCGAGGAGAGCTTTTGACGTGTAGAATACCGGATGTTGGGCCCCCACTCTTCTCGGATGAGAGCCGAGCCGAAATGAGCCGACATCGCGTATACACGAATGTGTCTTCACTAGGTACAAAGCTTGAGCGAGAGGAGGCGAGGTGAGATAGGCTTTCAAATTCTGAAAAGCTACTTCGCACTCCTCGTCCCATTTGTCTCTTTGCCCCTTCTTTAGCGCCTTGAAGAATGGTCTGCACTTGTCGGTAGACCTTGAGAGAAATCGGTTGAGAGTCGCTGCTCTGCCGTCAAACTTTGTATTTCTTTCATTGTTGAAGGTGACTTCATCTCGAGAATGGCTTTGATCTGCCGTGGGTGTGCTTCGATACCTCGTTGAGTGACCATGTATCCCAAGAATCGACCGGATGACACACCAAATGTGCATTTACTTGGGTTTAGCTTCATGTGGTATTGTTCGAGCAGCCGAAGGCTTCGGCAAGGTTTTTGAGATGGTCTCGCTCGCTTTGGAGCTTTGACCGCATGTCGTCTACGTAGACTTCCATAGTCTTACCGATCTGCTCCTTAAAAATTTTATTCACGAGCCTCGATACGTTGCCCGGCGTTCTTCAGCCCAAAGGGCATGACCTTGTAGCAAGAGGTCCCCCTTTCAATGATGAAAGAGGTCTTCGCCTTGTCGTCTTCGTGCATCGAGGATCTCGATTGTAGCCGAGTAGGCGTCCATGAAGTCGAGCAACTGATTGCCTAAGTGGAATCTATGAGTTGATCAATTCAGGCGGTGGAAAGTTGTCCTTTGGGCACGCCTTGTTGAGGTCGGTATAATCAACGCAGACTCTCCACTTGCCTTTTTCTTGCTTGGCCACCAGGACAACATTGGCCAACCACTGCGTAGGAGACTTCTTCAATGAAGCCGCAGCTATAAGTTTATCGATCTCGGCTTCAATGATAGCAACTCGCCTGGAGCAAAGTTACGTCTTTTCCGTACATCGCTTACTAGCTGGTTGACGTGGAGCCGGTGGCAGATAATCTTCGGTCGATACCAGGCATGTCGATGGCGACCACGCGAACACGTCTTTGTTGTTGGGAGGAATGTGGTCAGCTCCACCTTCTCCTTCCGGCTTAGGCGCGAGCCAATCCGCGCTTTTCCTGGCTGATCGGGATCAAGGGGTACTAACTCAACGTCTTCTTCGGCCTCCGGCCTTCTTCAGGGTGACCTCTAGACGGATTCCCTCATCTTGATCCTGGTTCTTTAGTTGCTATTGGGAGGTGGAAACTCCCTTCCCTTTCGGGCTTGCTCGATCACCAGGATTTGATCGTCTCCATCCGTCATCCGCTCTGTCTGGATGTTTGACGTGAACTGGAACTTCTTGCTCTTCTTTAGCCCTTGGGCCGAGCATCTCCTGGCCATTTCTTGGTCACCGTCTATCTGCCCGACTCCGCCCCCTGGAATAGGGTAGCGAATTTTCTGGTTTATGGCGGAGGTGACGGCACCGAGCATGCTGATCCATGGTCTGCCCAGGATGCCATTGTATGGAGAGACCTCATCGATAATCAAAAAGGTCTGTGAGCAGACGATGGGCGATGAGTAGACATCAAGGTCTATCGTGCCCACAGTGATTGATGTAGCTCCATTGAAGCCGATAAGTGACTTGGCGAGCTTGCGATCTTGGGCTCCAATCCCATCCGTTGGACCACCGACAATTGCAAGATGTTGGCTGCACTGCCCTCATCTACATGAACTCGCTCGATCACAGCTTGCTCAATTTGGATGAAGATGACGAGGGCGTCATTGTGTGGCAGGTCCAGGCCGATCAGGTCCTTTTGAAAAGCCGATGACAAGATCGCTTTCAATTGTTGGGCTGTCGGGTCGTGACTTGGGAGACAAAAGTTGCTTGCTTGATCTTTCTCTTCTTCTCCTACTGGTCACCTGGACTCTTGGGAGTCGACTAGGATCGTGTTGATCCGAATGACTTTGATGTGGCTCCCTAGCCGTATCGCGATCCTCGATCTGCCGGATTGCCTTCTTGGCCACGAACTCGTGCAATGGCCGTCTCGACCAACTCCTCGAGATGCCTTTTCCAGCGATACGCTTGTTTGTGTAATGACCGTGCGCTCCGTGGAATGCGCAGTATTTGCTGGTATCCCTCGTGGCCGGATCCCCCTCAAAGGTGGTGGTCTCTTCACCCAGGGTTTATTCTTTACTTGGTCTAGGATCCGGTGGATCGGGATAGTGAACTTGGTGAAGTTCTCGCTTCGACTCGCCTCCATGGGGCTCCGATCTGCGCTTGCCTCCATTGTTGTTGTTAAATTTGCCATTCTTTTGGCTTGTCTCGCTTTGCCGATTGATCGCCTTGCTTAATGCCTTTCTTGGCAGCAAGGCGATCATCTTCCCAAAGGGCATGGAGTTACGCCATTGCGTAGACTTCGCCAACGTTTGGCCCGAGCGAAGATCAGATCGCGGTACAACTCGTGCTCCGTCGGCAAGCCCTTTTTGAAAGCCAAGGATGCGATTCGATCATCGCATCCTATAATGCTCGCCTTCTCGGCCTTGAATCTCTTGATATAGTCTCGGAGAGACTCTTCACTCTTCTTGTGTAGATTAAACAGTGGTCGATCGCTTTACGATCGTCCGGTAGGAGGTGTACTCCTTAGTAAAAAGGAGGGCGAACTCCGTGAAGTTGCTGATCGACCGGACGGTAGAGTGTGGAACCAATCCCGGCTGCTCCTCTCAATGTTGTCGCAAATATCTTGCACATCGCTGCGTCGTCGCTTTGTAAAGGATCATTGCGGTCTTGAAGTGCTTCAAATGACTGCCTGGCCTGAGTCCCCCTTGAATGGTGTGATGGTCGGAGTTGTGAACCGTTTTGGAGGAGTGGCATGTTCTACCTCTTTGGTGAAGGGTGACGAGTTAACTCGAACAACTTCTTGGTGTAAGGCCTCTTACGCATTCCCCTTGGGTTGGAGACTAAGGCTGTTCTCTTACAAGCCTCTCTATGTCTTCTGCACACAGGGCTTGCGGCTCGCGTTGACGTCTTTCACGCCTTGGACGTTGCTGGTTAACCTCCTCCTCAGCTCTCAAGGGTCTGGTCCCCCGGCTTCCCTTCCCTCGTGGCGGGCTAATGGTTTGAGCTTGTGAGGATTCCTCAACGGTTTGTCGCCGTAAGTTGGTCTGCCTCGAGCGAGTTGGCGAGCGGTGATTTTCGCTTTCGTCAAGCGGATGTTCATGACCTCGACCTCTTAGTGGGCCCAATCTAGAGTGGATACTTCTTTGTGGGCCCAAGCGGGCATGGACATCGGGCCGCGGGCCCAGCCTCTCGTGTACATTGGTCCTTGGACCTAACCTTGAGCGGATCGTCGATCGGCTTCGAGTATGGCTTGCAGCCGTTTGGGTTTGGTTCGAGCGCCGAGCAAAGACGCTCGCTTCTCCTCCTTGGCTGTTTGCTCTTGTCCGACCGCACTAGATCTCTCAAGTTGTGTGCCGGTTCGTGCAGACGCTGCGTTCTCTCCTCATCCTGGGGTCCAGGGTTGAGACCTCGAACTAGGTCGATCTGCTGGAGGAGCCGTTCAACCAAGTTGTTTTGGTTGTCCAGCCTCTGCGTGAGCTGATCAACTCGCATGTTGTAGTCCGCCTGGTTGCGTGGATCTGAATGCGGAAATTGCGTTGGGCCCAAAAGTGTATGGGCTAGGGTTTCATTGGATGCATACGCGGGGGCATGCACCAAATGAGATGGCAAAGGAGGGAGCGGTTGAACTTGCTCCATGACGGCGCCGCCGTTTGGTCCTTGTAGCAATAAGGTGGAGGAGGCCACGGGGCCGTGACTTGGTGCGGCGACAGGTGGTCCACCACCATGCGTTGGCGGCTGCAAGGTGGAGGATGGTGGCGGCAAGGTTGCTTCCACCGTGAAACCTCGGGAGGATGAATTTGGATTCGTCGTGGAGCGCGCGCGTGCGGCGGTTTGGCTCCTAAGGCGTTTGCTTCCAACCATGATTGTTTGGAAGGCTTTGGTGGATTGGAAAAATAGGAGGAACGGATTCCTTGATTCGTGAGCACGCGTTGAGTATAACTCGAGCTCTCAATGAAAGCACCAAATGTTTGTGCAAAAATCCTCGCGGAGAATATTCGCCTTATGCTTCTTCAACCTTTGATCTTCCTTCTCTCTCTTCCTCGAAACCTCGTAAACAGATCGAGTAAATGCACCACACCGGGGTGTTGGCCAAAGGCCCTCCGATGCCTAAATTAGTTCGATTGAATCTGGGCGACACAATAGCTAAAAAGGGTACGGAGATTTCTCTAGGGTGAGAACCGGGTGGCCGAGCCGTGTGTGGTGGCCGAGCCTTGTGGAGAAAATATGGAGAGGGGAGAGTGGAGAGGAGAGAGCTTCGGGTTTCGTATAAATTTAGTTGTAGGTTTAGAGTTACCTTGAATGATGAACGAAGTCATCTATTTATAGGAGCCTCGGGGCTAGGGTTTCCTGAGAGATAAGTCTTCGTAGAGATTGCATCGATAATATCTTCATTTATTCGGATAATATCTAAATTAATGATATTATCTTATTAAATGAAGATAATATCATATAAATAAGATATTATCTCATTTATTTGGATAATATCTGAATAAATGATATTATCTTATTAAATTAAGATAATATCATCTAATTAAGATATTATCTCAATTTATTTGGATAATATCCGAATTAATGATATTATCTTATTAAATAAAGATAATATCATTTAATTAAGATATTATCTCAATTTTCTGAAATTAATTAATTGGCCAATTAAATGGGCTCAATTAATTAATTTTAAAGGATATTCTTCTTTTCCACGTGGCGTGTCGTGATTGGAGACGAAAATTATTTGCTCCCACAATGATGATGTGGCACCTTCTAGAAAACCTGTTGTCCAACCGGATTCTCGCCACATAACATATGTGGGCAATAATCCAACATGGTGCTTGTCCTTGAGCTGGCTTATTCTCATCCACACGTATGATTTTACTTCAAAATCATACGGGCTCGTAACCACGTATAATGACCTCAAGAAAAAGTTAAAATGTTTTCTTGCATACTTCTAATTGTCCCCAAATCATATTAATCCAAATAAACACCGAAATCTTTTTTCCAAAATTTCTATCACTAAGGGCTTATTGGTCAAAGCACGATAAAATGCAATTAAATAAATGAAAACTCGAGATAGGTCGTTACAAAAAGACTTGTGTTTGAACTCATGTTTTGACTTTCTAATCCGTTGCCATAATTATAAGTATACATAGTATTTTTGTTCAAATGATCTTTGCAAACTCAAAAGTTCCCTTCACTTAAGGCAAGTTAGATTGACTTTCCCACAAGGGAAGTGAGTAGAATCCTAGTTTGGACATGTTCAAGATGTCATCCCTATTTTTGAACAAGCTTGAGAAGGGGTTAAGAGCCTATGTAGGGCATAAGATCTTTAATCTTAGATTTTCTTATAGAATTTGAGTTACAAACAAGTTATATTTCTAATTTCTACCTAAACAAGGACCCATTGCTACATAAAACTCTTCCCATTTGCAAGCTTATTGACGCGAGGGTCGAAGGTTCGTTGGCCAGCACAATACTGATGCCTTCTTATCCCCCGAATCTCTTTCAGATTGGCAAGATATTTTGCGACATCTTTATTCTACCCTATCTTAATTCAAACCGATTTACACTTAAAAAATATTATTTATATAATTGAAAATGAAAAGTTTAAAAACTAAATGGTTGAACTCATCAAGAATGACGAAACAACCAAATAACTTCCAATATTATTTAAAAGTATATTTTTCAATATCACTAGCACGAATTTCGTTAATTGTAGTAATAGGGGTAAGAAGACACAATAATCATCACTTCAACACTATAATGAGAATATTATGGTATCCTAGAATGTGTCTAGGATTGACTTTCTCAAAGAACCCATTTTTCAAAACAAACAATACCTAACAAAATTGGTAATATTCAAATCTAATATAACAACTACCATAAACCGCACATCCACCTTTCATTTTATAAGCACGATCTACAAGTTCGCTTGTTCCAACATCAATGCACTTCTTACAATGTAATCGAGAAAGATCTCTAGTACATTCAACTGTGCCATAAATGATTTTCTTGTATGATATTTGTAGTTGACCATTAGCATACAACGATCCACGAATAGCTTTAGAAAGTTAATGTGGTGAACAACAAATGAAGATTTCTCAGTTCGAGATTATCGGAAATTTTGGGATGTATACCATAAAACATGTTATCCATGTCAATTAGACCAAAGAAGTTTTCTTCTGAGTATTTTAAAAGGCAACTTTTTAACCAAATTATAGCTCCTCGACTAAAAGGACAACTTTTGCGAAGCTCTAGGGCTGCTTTATTGAGACAACTTTTGCATGATGCTAAGCCAATATTCTTCTTAATAGAATTCCAACATTGCGATATCCCATATACAAAAGTATTTTGTTCTGTTATAGATTTAGATGTGTCATTGATGAGTCCACTTCAATATCCTGAATGTAAATTTTTTTTGGATAATATTTGTGTCAGTATAACTTATTCATGTTTTCTTCATAATATCCCTTAACTGGAAACTCTATCTGATTGAAACATTTGTACGCCAAAACTTGATGTGTGCCATGTCCAAATGTCTCTTGGAGACAGAGAGAAATATAAAATACTCAAAAGCATTAATGATATTGAGCAAAGCATAGTCAATAGACTGACATTCTTTTTTTCTCATCCTTTTTGTTATGTAGGATAGGTTTTCATGACCAAGTACATTTATACAACCTGCCTTTGGATTCAAGAGTGCTAACAAAAAGAAATGTACTTCAAGTCCCACAAGGTATATGTAATTACTAGCAAAAGGTGCCCGCGCGATGCTGCGGGTTTTAAAACCAAAGGCAGTTTGTACCATATATGTTTGAAAATCAACCCAAAACATCAATCAAATGAAACCAAAGGCAGTTTATAACAACTCCATGTCCTTTTTCATGTTAAAAAAGCTCCCTCAAAAAAACAAAATATTTCAAAAAGCCACATGAAAAGGCAGTAATATATAATCACACGCAATATCATGTTGTTATCACTCTTATCAACAACTCCTCCAAACACATCATATCTTCCATAAACTAAAAGTTAAAAGTCAAAAATATTAATATGTATCTAAGCACAGATCATACATGAAACGGCTTGTCATTGGTTCAAACCACATAAGAATTACTTGGCTTTATTTACAGCTGTACAACCATAGCAATTAGTTCAAATTTATCCCAACCAATTGTCAATTGATGCCATTAGCTAATTACTATGCTTTATTCACAGAACCGAAACAATAAATTGGAATTTCAACATAGAAACGCACCTCTAGCTTAAGATGTAACATCCCTGACCCAATTTCACTATTCAATCCCAATTGTTTAGTCAAATAAATAATTTTGGCGAAATTACAGTTTTGCCACTGGGATTAAGAGTATTTTAGGCACTGTAAAAATTCCGAAAAGAATTTGGGAAATTGAGTTGTGCCATTGCGTCCGGCTCGTCGATCCGAGTTCGTGGATATGCGGTACACCAAATTCCGAGTTGTAACGATCGAGAAGCGATTAGAAAAGAAAACAAAAAAAAACAAAAAAAAAAAACGAATTTCAGATTTTACTTTGCCGCTACAGTGAACGCCTTCTTCTTCTTCCCCCGACGGCTCTCTCTTCTCTCCCATTTTTTCTTCCTCTCTTCGGGCCAAACTTTGGCAGGCGATTTCTCCCTCCACAAGTGTCCGATTCAGGTGATTCCAGTCCCTAAATCTTTGTCTCTTCCTCCTCTACATATCCTGCCCATTATCACAGCTCGAAAACTCAAGGATTTTAAACTGGAGCGACTGAAAGTTCGATGGTTATCGAACTTTCCGACGAGTTTTCCGGAGACTCCGGCAACCGTTTCGATCGAGTGAGGTATGAAACTTCATCTACTCTTCATGCTCTATCCATTTATGTCGGTATTGTAGATCGGTTTCAAGCCTAGGTCGTTCGATTTAAAAACCCATTTTAGGTCAGTTTTTGAGTTGAATTTCCTGCCACTTGCCGGCCAAACTAGGTGTCACCGTAGTTGAATAAAATGCTCCACTTGTTGAGTTGAACCTATACCTGAAGTCTTGACCCTTGGTTTGGAGTTTTTCCAGTCACCGGAATTACTATGCACACCCAATTCCGGCGGGTTCCGGGGCACTGTTGTGGTGGTGCATTGTGTCCTAAAATGTTCCCCATGTCGTCCTGAGCGCGTAGGTGTGCTCGGATTCCAATTTGGTTATCGTTTGACGGTCGAACGGTTTTACGCCTATTATGCGTTATCCGGGTTCGATATGTTCGGGCCGTCGGATCGGTCCCATTTCCAAGTATGTTGTTCCCTGTACCTCTAGGATCGTGTAGGAACTGACGGATCAAGAATCGGAGTCCCGGATACTCCGAATCATTAACCCTAGGGTTAGGTAACCCGGTTACCGTCCGGTCGTGCGATTGGCGCAGTTCCGACCGCTCGATCGAGACCAAACTATCTGGATGTGTTTAGTAAACCTTGTTGAACATTTAGGATTGTTCGAATCTGAAATCGGAGGTCGTGGGCCCCGGAGGCCCGGTTGACCTATTCGGGAAGTTTGACCAATCGGTTGACCGTGAGTCTTCCGAGGTGGTCCCACCTGTTTAAGAGTGTAGTTTGACTCTAGGAACTTCCCGGTAGTCGTGCACGCTTACTTTGAGACCCGAGAACTAGCGTCTTAAGTTAAAGTTTGTTGTTGGGTACGCGTATTAATTAAACCGTTTATTCTCTCAATTAGGTACTTTTGCTTCGCATACTCCGGAAGAAAAGCTCTCTAAGGATTGAGCAGCGTGGACTTGTTGTGAGTGGACATTTGTTTTGAACGAGCATATTTTTAAAGAATGAATTTCAATGCATATAAAATGGTTTATCTTGATGATTGAAATTTTATATGCGATCTTAAATCTTAGATTTGATTTTAATGGAACAATTGGAATTTAGATTATGTTTTAAACGTATGCATGTTTTGGGGTCCCGGTTTAATTGTGGGACATTGGTGGCTATACTTTAAATTAAAGGTTTTTGAGTATTAAATTTGGGACGAGATAAACGTCCGGTAATCTTTGTATACGGTTTTGGGTATGGTGAAATACCCGGGAATTTCTTGGGTTTTACATTTGACAAATTGAGGATTTATTGTTACGTCGGTTTTCGGAATTATTTACTTTGGTTATCTTGAGCTTAGAATTTTTATATTGTTTTAAATCAAGGAATTTTCTATTGACTTTAATATTTGAAATTTGTTAAGAGAGTGAATTTTATGTTTTCGGAAATTTGTAGTTTATATTTTACATTTTATATTTATACGTTGATTAAATGTTGCGGGTCTTGGATTTCTCGTTTTTAAGAAATTATATCTACTTTTCGATTATGGAGTTATATAGTTGTTTCAAGTTTGGTAGGAGTTAAGTTTACGATTCTCGTTCGGTTCACGGTACTAATCCAATCCTCGTATCTATCGCTTTAGGTACTCTGTTTCTGCTACGCAGCAAGTGGGACTATTTAGGGTTATGCAGCATAGGACCAACGGTGAGTGGACTTTGTTTTCAAATGAGCATGATTTGAATGATTTGCATGAAATGCATGAAATGAGATTTAATGGTTTTAAATCTTGAATTTATTAATAGTTTAAGTCTTGCCTTGACTTTGAGTTGAAATGTATTAAAAGGATTTGCATTGAGGTGTATGCATGATTTGGGTTGCCGGTTTATTGTGGGGCCCTGATGGCTATTTTATTATTATTTATACCTTCGGGTATTGAAAGGGACGTGGTGAACGCCCGGTGGTTTTCGTATTGAAATTGGGTTATATAATTGAGTTATTTTAAGCTTAAAGTCGTATACTTTATAAAATGAGAATTTATGGATCTTTTGGGATATTATATTTATAAGGGCGGTTATATTATATATTAATTATATAATTGAATATTTGGACGTTAGCGTAGTCCGTTTGGTTACGTATTCGGTTTTGGCATTTAAACCTTATGAAGTATAATTACTTATACTTTGATTATATATATGTATATATTCATACATATATATATTTATTTTGAATAAATACTTTGGAATAATGGGAATTGATTATACGTATATTCATATATATATATATATATATACATAGATATGTATTGGGATTGGGCTTGAGTTATTGTATTTTAAAGAATCTTTATGTTTTATGTATATATATATATATACATATGTATATTTTGGATTATACGTTTGGTTTAACGGTATGTGTTTACGAACGAGTTCTTTATACTTTAATTATATACCTTTGGGTTGGAATGTTCTGTGTCGGGACGTGAGGTCCCTTATATAATTATATTGATATTTTGAATATGGAAATATATGTTTGGGACGGTGATGTCCTTATGATGAGTATATATATGGGTTATATGCTTGATGGACTTGTTTATGTCCGGTGTTTGATGTTTGGGGTTGGGTACATTGTGATTGAATATATATGTATTATTATCGCGTGGCGATTTATGTGTGTGCGGGTAGCACCTTGTAATGTACCACCCCTGTTCGATGATGATGATCGCATGGCGATGGATATGATACGATTACTTGGATACGGTTCGATCCGGTACATACCTTAACGGTGTAGTCAGAGACCCTTAACGGGGTAGTCTGCGCGCAGACTTATTTCGGACGTATGGGTATTGAGGATTCTGCCATACGGGCCGGGTAGCTTAGTCAATTTTGGACGGCTTGACCCTGGGCACGAGGCCATTGTGATGCCGACCGGTGACGATTAAATCCTGGGCACGAGTCACATCAAAGCAATGTTGTCCCTGTCGATTAAATGATCCCCTGTTGGATTGTTTCCTGGTACTTGATTGGTATTGAGGTTATATTATACCTATACGCGTGTGTCGCAGTACCTTCGTATTCTTATTTCTTTTAGTGAGGATCTCTCCTTACTTGTCGTGCTTGCGAGCACGTGATTGTGAGTTGGGGAAGATGGGGAAACTTTGCACTTACCTTCACTTCAAAGATTTGATTGGATTTCAAGATCGGTTATGTTTTACTTATTGTATTGTAAATCCGGATTTGATATATTTATATTTATTTATATAAATGCTTTGAACTACAATTAATGTCTATATTGCTGTCGAGTTGGGTTTTCTTGACGCAAATGAGTTATTCGGCATTTTAAGGTTTGTTTTACCTTATGTGAATTTTATTCCATCTTTATGCTTTTACGTTAACAAGTCCGTTTGTTTATATTTTATAAACCTGCATGGGTTGATTTGAGAGATTATGCCTCGGGAAAAGTAAAAGGGTGTTTTGTTCGAAAAAAGGTTTTGAGCTGAATTGCTCTCACGTAATTTGAGATAATATGATTTCTAAATCAATCACGTATATAAAGGATTTCATATGCATGGTTTGCATGGTTTTAAAAGGTGGGGTTAGTATATTGTTTTAAGTATGTAAAACTTTGTTTTTGTCCACTCACTCTTTCTGTTTTGCGCCCCCCAGGCAGTAGTTGCTTCGTTACTGTTCGGCCGTGCGTTTCTCTTCTCGAGCTTCGTTTGAAGGGTAGGATTGTCATCCTTGAACCCTAAACTCTGTATTCGGTTATTTCTATTCCGCTGACTCTTAGATTGCTCTGTGATCGCCATTAAGGTTGAATTGTATGGCCGGAGGCCTGTTATGTATTTGTGTATGCATGTTGGCGTTTGGGGATTGTAGTCTGTTGTGTTTTAACAGGTTGTTAATTTTGGGAATGTTCATATTTTAGGGGAGACTCTGTCCGATTTTCGGCAGAAGTCTCGACCCCTTGTATGTCGTTGTCGGGAAGAGGGTTTCTGTTTAGTTTGTGGGCCCGACATGGGTTGATGTCGGCATATCCACAGGGTTCGGCTCGGGTTCCGGGGTGGAATTTGGGTCGGGTCCTGTCATGGAGATTTTGGGAAACTCCATTTTTCAGAGGAGACTGCCGAAATTTCGGTAGAAGTCGACTCACCTATTTTCTGTAAACCAGGGTTAAGGGGCGTTTCAGTAAAGTAGGTCCTGCGTCGGGGTAGTGTCTAACGGGAAGCAGGGTTGGACATGAGTTCCGAGGGGGAATTTGGGTCCGGTCCTGTCATAAGAGAACCAAAAACAAACACCAAACAACTTTATCTAAAGCAGCAAAACACCACCTACAAAACATCAAAAGAAGACATGGTTAAGAAAAAAGAGGAGAAAAAGCAAGAAAAAACTGAAAAAACCGAAAAAAAAAATTGCAGTTTATGATTTTCTAGTCCCAAAACTGTCCAAATATGTTTTTATGTGCAGTGTTTTTATATGAGATGCTTGAACTTCGTTAGTCCACTACTAAAAGATAAGAAAAATCTTGGAAAACAAAAACAAACACCTGCTAGCTCATCTTTGGCCAGTGACTATACAACATCAATCAACCGCATGATGTGGTGCCCTGATGGGGCACTTTTAGGTAAGCATAGGTGTCCTTGTTTGTTTAGTGTCTATTTAATTTTATTCTCATATTGTGAAGTAGACACCTGCTAGTTCATCACAACAAAGTATTATCAAGAAATAGGAAATGAATCTTAAGCTGGTTATGATCAATCAGGTTTCTACTGCAGGTGTAGCATACTCTAAAATCTAGAAATGGAAACCCCAGTCACATACTTTAAAAGAGCATGCGGGTTTTGAAATCGTGTGAAATGTGTATAAAGTCGTGAAAATATGCAGGGAAGATGGTATTATTTATATAGACATGGAGAGCAAAGCCCAAAAATTGTCCAGCCGCCATAATCAATTGATCTTAAAAATGGAAAGAAATCACTCAAGACTACCCAAAAGAATCAAGATTTTTTATATATTTCAATTCCATTTTTCTGTTTTCCCCTTTTTTTTTTCCTTAAACAGATATGAAAATTTCATACTCCAATTCAGCAATTGAGTTTTCTCAAAGTCTCTTCTAACAATCTAAAGATCAAGCTCCAATTTTGCACTAAACATATATGTCTAAAAATCAACCCAAAACATCAATCAAATGAAACCAAAGGCAGTTTATAACCACTCCATGTCCTTTTTCATGTTAAAAAGCTCCCTCAAAAACAAAAACTTTCAAAAAGCTTCAAAGACACGAAAAGGCATTAATATATAATCAAAAGCAAGATCATGTTGTTATCACTCTTATCAACAAACCCTCCAAATACATCATATCTTCCATAAACTAAAAGCAAAAAGTCAAAAATATTAATATGTATCTAAACACAGATCATACATGGAACAGCTTGTCATTGGTTCAAACCACATAAGGATTGCTTGGCTTTATTTACAGCTGTACAATCATAGCAATTAGTTCAAATTTAACCCAACCAATTGTCAATTGATGCCATTAGCTAATTACAATGCTTTATTCACAGAACCGAAAACAATAAATTGAAATTTCAACATAGAAACGCACCTCTTGCTTAACAGAACCAAAAACAACAACCAAACGGCTCTATCTAAAGCTGCAAAACACCACCTACAAAACATCAAAAGCAGACATGGTTAAGAAAGAATAGGAGAAAAAGCAAGAAAAAACTGAAAAAAATTGCAGTTCCTGATTTTCTAGGCCCAAAACTGTCCAAATATGTTTTTCTTTGCAGTGTTTTTATATGAGATGCTTGAACTTCGTTAGTCCACTACTAAAACAAAAGAAAAATCCTGGAAAACAAAAACAAATAGAGACAGAAGAAAACAGAATATCAGCCATCATCAAAATCCAAAGCAAAAATCACAGAGCAAAATTCAAGTTGTTTTTTTCGAAGCAAAGCCACCAAAGTTGATCCATACGTATTACACGTGAGGCCGTAACATAGGGAGCAAATAGGCATGAAGGCATTTGTGACTACTCAGTTCAATCCCATTACAGAGAACATATCTTTTGTACAAATTTGTTGTGCATATCTGTTGAATCTTTGGGATTTTACTTTTAACAATAAAATAAAATCATTCTTTGTATTTAACCCAGGTGATAAACTTTTTTTATGGCTTTTGAACTGGTGGTTTAAGCCAATTAGGAGAAACTTGGTTGGTCAGCTATACGTAGTCTCTTTTTCCATTTAAATTTGGTTTTATTTTAATCTCAATAGAAGAATCTGCACAGGCAATATGGTCTCCAGTTCATAGTTTAACAACACAAACATGTTGTGTTGCCAGACTGCCCCAAAAAAAACACATAATGCTTCTTTGAGCTCCTCTCAGTTGGTTGTGTTCCTAACCATCCTTACTAAAATTAGCAGGAGTTCTCTAGAGGAGGGATCCCAAAAAGAAATTAAGAACTTGATTAACATCCCTCAAATATAAATCTTTTTCGACATTGGCAATATCACAATGCATTCATAATCAAGTAATTAATCAAATTAATTATCAATGTTAGCAGAATTGTAGATCAATGGGCATTGACATAAGCGTTGTTCTATATCAGATTTTCCAATTAACACAAACATTAGAGTCTCTAGAGAGCTTGAATCTAGCTTAGCATAACCAAGTTGAAAAATGGTTCTATAAAGTATCAGGCCGCCATATCTCTCCTATTCAAAGAGGGATCTTAATAAAATTAGAACTGACAAACTAAGAACAAATTGAGAATGGTTACATTCATCAATTATTACGGTATATTTATGCTAAAATACATGTCAGCCAAAAATACATTGAACCAAAAAAAGAAATGTAATCCTTAAAGCCTCATTAGCAGCCAGGGAACTCTATTTGAAACATCAAAACAAAAGTCGGTGCTAGCACAAATTCAAACAAATGCAAGACTATACAAAGAAGCCATACCTACAATGCACTTGAATACTAATGCGTAGCCACCACGTATAATCATCAATAAACCAGTAAAAACATGGACACATTGGAACAACATGTTTCTTTTGACAACTATCAAAATTTAGACGTAAACTGGGTAAAGCATTGAACATTATTGAAAGTTTCAAATGAGTAGATGTTATAAAGCTTGTCTTTGTTAGTAACAAACTTTTTTAATTCAAGGTCACAATATCACTGTTGTTGAAGCTGATGGAAATTATGTGGAGCCATTTGAGACTGAAACCCTATATATTTACTCTAGTGAGACATATTCTGTCCTAGTAACAACAAACCAAGACCCATCAAGAAACTACCGGGTGACTACAAATGTAGTTAGCGAGAAAACTTGCAACCCCAACTGGCTTAGCAATCCTCAATTACAATCCAAAATATTTCAAGAAATCCTCACTCTCCATGGCCACTCAAAACTGCTCTAACAATTATCATCATTTACCTGGCACCACACATTCATTCATCAAACAACACTCTTATTAGTGCATTGTTTAAGAGGTGGACAATAGTGTGGAAAGACTAACTAACAACTAATAATCAATCTTTTCAAACTCTCTCTCTCTCTCTCTCTCTCTCTCTCTCTCTCTCTCTCACACACACACACACACACACACAGAGCAGAAACCATGACATCAAATATAAGCACTTACTTGGCGTGTAATCCAAGAATCGCATAAACAAATTTTCTCGAGTGGTCCTGAAATAAAAAGAAATAAAAAGAAATAAAAATACATAAAAACATTGTTATGAAACATAAAACATAAATAATAAATCCCTGAGCAACACATTCATCTAAACTATCACTTACAGAAGCAATCGTGGTAGAGATTTCAGATCGAAATGATAATCCTCATCGAATTCCGTATATGAGCAACCTAAAGAAACGTAGTTTTGAAATTTCTTTATCAAAGAATGATATTGCCACAATGATCAAATTTGTGTATACTAACAATATATATTTTTCTAAAAATAAAAATGAAAAATCAGAATATTGTAAAGTTGAAAGCTTACCATCTTTTGAGAAATATCGTACTTGCAGGCCAATATAGACAGATTTGTGCACAATTGCTCTTTTCTTAACTTCTTCCTCCCTTGCTAGAACACGCTCCAAATTCCTCAAGTTCATAATTTCTAAAGTTTTGCAGGTAACAATTCAACTTTAGACACAGCCAGCTTCAATTTCAAGTAAATATAAATAAGTACCCAACAATTCAAATCACATACTAATTACGAATATTGAGGCTTAAAGTACAAAAACTTGTTTGAGCTGCTTATAAAAGCATCTCTTCTTGGGTCATCCTCTTCTCCTCACCTTCCTTTTTTCTCTTTATCGGCTAATGTAAAAGAAAATTTATATTCATTAAAAATAGTATGATATGTTAATCAAAGCAATGATCTCACAAACAAATACCACCGGTCTTTAATCAGAATTTGGAGTACATTCAACATCAAATGCTATTGAAAAGTGACCTTCACGGTTGCTTGCAAAGCCGCTCGTATTGCATCCCTCTTGAACCTGGGGGTAAAAAATGAGAGAACGATGACCTTTATAAGCACTAACCCATACAACTTTATATTTCAAATGTCAAAGAAGGCCTACAAGTGCATGTCCATACTGTTTTTTGCCCAAAAACTTGAACTCATCAATCCTACAATTTTTCCTATCTAAAACCATCATCCAAAGAGCCCTAACCCCTAAAATCTAGTCATCCAAAAAATTTCAGGGTAAAATATTTTCTTCTTGTTGATCAACCTCAGATATTAAAAATTAATTCTTGTTCGGAGCCCAAAAGTTTTTAATCACAAACTATATTCCTACAAAGGGATCCAAAAATAGGAACATCATTAATTTTTTATTTTTTTATGAACATAGGAGAGAAAGTCACATTCATGAGCTTCAAAATACACTTTCATTATCCAAAAGATTAGAGAGAAAGTCACATTCATGAGCTTCAAAATACACTTTCAGTTTTTTATGAAAAAGAATTACATTTTAGGCTCAATTGGGCAGAGCATTGTTTAGGCAGAGCATTAATTCATGCTAAATATTTATGATGTCCTCCATTCATTTTAGTTTCTTCTCTTCCTAGAACTCAGGTGGTATTTCTATAATTCTGCTCTATGGAATCTAGCACTTAGCCACTTATAGCGTATTTAGATAAAACAGACAATTTAAAATTTGAGTTACTTGCATTCACAACTCAAGTCATGAAACCCCAATGCCAACTATTTTAGTTCGGTAACCCAAATTTGGCATAATTATTTAATAAAAACTGGAACTAACAGCCTGAAATTGTATCACATGATTTGGTACATGATTCTCACTTGTCTGTAACTATCAGTTTCAATGACCCAATCATTCCATTCTTTCTGTCTTGGACATAGCTAACTCTTAAGAATTTTCCATATTTTCTACTTGGTCAAAAAAATGGGGAGTTTCACAAACATGGGCATATGTTACGAATGACACAATCAAGGCACAAATAGGACAAACTCAAAGCTTTAGCTATAACAGCATAAATAATGACTTTGATGCCACAAACCAAATCAATCATATAAGAGCATAAATTTGACGTCACAACCACATCAATCACAACACTTGCATGTTCATGAATTTTTTTACAACAGCATGTCTGATGCATGGTCATGATTCATGACTTATTTAACAGCACAACTTTGACGCAACACCAAATTAATCACAAAAGAAATACCCAACACACCTCAAATTCCCCAACGACGTAAGGTGGCCATTTCCTTAAAACTCTCTTGGTTGATTGTCGAGAAAACTTTCAAGTCCTTCGAAGAATCTCGACTGACTCTAGCATAGTCATGCCTCGCATTAAAGAAAAAGTTATAACAAAGCCACTACAAAGTACTTTTGTTTCCAAATCAAACAAAGAGCTTACCTGTCATGGGCCTCAAAGTAATTTTGTTTCGAATCTCAAAGAAAATCTTTGTTTGCAAACCTTTTCCTTTTCTCTACTCAACCAGTGGGCGTGCCAGGCATGCTCTTTCTCTTTTAAGTCTTTTTACAACCAAACCAAAACTCTGCTTCATGGCTAAAATCTAGAAATGGAAACCCTAGTCACAACCCACAGATCGGTCAATGAGCATATTAAACCGAGTCCACAATGAAACTTAAACAGCAAAAGTCCCAATTTTCAGCAAAGCCCGAATCCCCCAATTAATCAACATTCACAATCACATCCACTAAAACCTAAACAATACATGCAACCCAACAACAGAACCTAAAAACAATCCAATTAATAAGCAAAAGCCCTACTTAATTTCCATCAAATAACAAAATCGAAGCATGCATAAGGTACATGTAAACCCTAAAATCCTTTATTAGGCCTTTCTATTTACCTCGAAACGCCTCTGACCCAATTAAAATCGAAGTCCCTAATTAATTTCATGACACCCAAATTTTAATTTCAAAGAAAAGCCCTAATTTTGTTAATTCAAATTCAGATCCAGAGCAATTAGAGGAAGAGGAGATATACCTGATATTGAGATGCGAGAGCAAGCTTGAGAATCGAGCAATTTGATGAAGGCGATCGGAGAGTGAGAGGCTGCCAAGTTGGCGATGAGAGCTAGAGTTAGCGGATGAAAAGTAGAGAGAGAGAGGATTGAAGAGATGAAAGAGAGAGTGAAAAGAAGTTGACCTGGTTCGGATTAAGAGGAGAGACCGGTGGAAACGGAGGACCACGATCTCTCACGGCTCTCTCTCTCGCACGCTGGAGGCTCTCTCCCTCGCAACTGATTGGGAATTACTGTTCCCACGTAGAGAAGAGAAGAGGTCTGGAGGGCAAAATGGATGCCTCAGTCGAACCGTCCAGAAGGTTAGAGAAGAGAAAGAGATTTTAGAGAAGGGCAAAACCATAATTTCACTGAAAAAGACAAAAGTGAACAGCTTAGGAACAGTGCTAGGAACAGTAACTTTTGATCAGCTTTAGTATATATATAATTTTATTTTTAGTTTACATTAGGTCATACATTGGATACTATGGTCTTGATTTTCTATACATTTAATATATGTATTTTTTGTCAGGTAAATATTTTTTAGTGGATTGTGGATTTCCAAATCGACGCCAATTTTGGGTTCTGTGTTGAGGTGTTAGATATCATCTGCAAGAGTTTGCTGGTCAAGGTCATGACCGTGCAAACGAAATTGAGTTGTTCAATTATCATGCTTCCTTGAGAAATGTAATTGAGAGGATATTTGGTATATGAAAATCACGATTCATAATTTTTAAGTCCGCACCTCTATTCCCTTAACGGAGGTAGTGTTAGCTTGTGCTATTACTATACAATTTTCTTTGAAAGTAGTGTAATGAATTTCCTGTTGAACCGAATAACGAATCATCTTCATCTTCATTTTCATTATTATCGGTGAATAAAGGGGATCTTAAACCAATTTTCCAAACCCAAGAACAAGAATGAGAAAATACTAATGAGTGTAGAGTTGGTGTAGCTTTGAATATGTGGAGAGATGGAGGGCACAATGATATTAATGGGAATCAAAGATAATATATATATTTTTTTCATTTCGATAAAGTTTTTCAAAATTTTCTAGAATCCTAGCATGCCGCACAAAGGAAAATGACTGAACTCAATTCAAAGTTGTGCATATATTCACCAAAAAAAAAAAGGAAAAAGAAGAAGATAGTACCACAGCAATTAGTGCAGATTAGACCGTGCGTTAGTGGGGCTTTTGCGTTGAGAAAAGGGTATCCAAAAAGTGGACTAAAAACAGATTTGCAGAATTGTACACACACGAGGGCAAGCTAGCTGTAGACCAATGCCATCCTTTGTGATATTTTGGTGAATGTATGGTCATCGCTCGCTCACACAATAGCCTCCTTTGCGTGTAGACTCTGGCGGAGACTATACTTTCTTCTGATCGTTTTGGAGTTCAATTTGGTTTCCCCTTGTTGGCTTCCAACATCATCATCATCCCTCATTTTCGACCTCAAATTTATTCTCATGGATTCTTCTAACTTTAACACAAATAATAAGCAGATAAATAAAAGTCTGTAAAAGCAAAAAATTAGTAACAGTGAAACTGGAATGAAAGCAAACGCCTCCTCAAAGCAACAAGCATTACCAAAATGGTAAGTTTGCTGTTGATGTCTGTTTATCTTTTGTCTCTCATCATCTTAATCAATATCATCTCTCTTCGTCAACCATCACTGGCCCTGTCCTCCTGTAACGGCGCATGCGCAACCCTCGACGACTGCGATGGTCAGCTCATCTGCATCAACCGCAAGTGCAAAGACGACCCGGATGTTGGGACTCACATATGCAGCAAACCGCCGCCACCACCTCCCATAACCGCCGGAGGTTGCAATCCCTCGGGAACTCTCCATTGCAATAACATATCATACCCTACATACACATGCTCCCCGCCAGTAACTTCATCCACCATAGCCAAACTTGATATCAACGACTTCAGCAAAGGCGGGGACGGAGGAGGAGCAGCCGAGTGCTACCATCAAAACACGGAGCGGATCGTGGGACTTTCCACTGGGTGGTATAATGGCGGGAAGATGTGCGGGAGGATGATAATAATTACGGCGGGCAACGGGAGGAGTGTGACGGCGAAAGTGGTGGACGAATGCGATTCGCGTGCCGGATGTGATTCAGAACAAGCAGGCCAGCCGCCGTGTGAGAACAATGTTGTTGTAGCCTCTGAGGCTGTTTGGAAAGCATTGCAACTAGACGTACAAGGAGAGGGTGTTCAGGTCACTTGGTCCATGCATAGCAACTGCAGCGAAGCTATTAACTGCGGTGGCATTGGAGGCCTCTCGCACCCGTTTTGGGGAGTAAACCGAGCTAGTTACTGTGGCCTGCCCGGGTTCGAGGTCGCATGCCTAGACAATGTCCCGGTGATCAACATGTCGAATATCAACTACAGAATTCTTAAAACCAACTCCAGTCGGGTTCCTCCTTCTGTTACAGTTGCTAGGCAGGACTATTGGAAAACTATCTGTCCTCCGAGTTTTGTTAACACCAGCATCAACTCGTCCATGTTTCATTATACTTCCTCTGGGTTTACAAACCTGACCTTGTACTACGGGTGCAATACAAGTACAAGTAAAACAACTACCACTCCAGAGCTTACTTCTACTTCCCAAGTTTGCAGTAGAAGAAACAGCGGTAACATCACCGTTTCGTATGTCACGCCAAGTCCCCGAGTTGATCCAGTTACTCCCGGGGCCTGTAAAAATCGGGTCATTGTTCCGGTTTCTACAACAGCTGCTGCAGCTCTAGAGGCCAACCAAACCGCTATCCAAGACGTGGTAGATGGGAGCTTTGAATTGGAATTGCAGATTCATACTGATCAATGCAACACTTGTGTGCAATCGGGAGGGAAGTGTGGGCTTAACACTACTTCTGGTGGATTCAGTTGCTTTTGCCAGGATAATCGGGCCTATGCAACCAGATGTAATATCACAACAAATATTTCAAATCCACCACCACCCAGACCAAAAGGTATGTCTGTTCCTTCCGTTGTCATTCCATTATAAATTACAGACTATTTTTTTTGGTGAAATATAAATTACAGACTATTAATTAGGAAGATGCTAGAAGTTTTCTGTGTCATTGAAATTTCAGGATTGGTGGCATTCACACATTTTTTTTTATTACATCGATCCGAGCTCGCTGATTAGGCTCGTCTGATAAAACCCGGGTCCGAAATTGGGAATTGTATGTGCTATATATTATAGCCAATTATCTGCAGAAACAGAAAATGGAAACTACTGAACTGAACCTCACAGAAACAAGAAAAGAGATATTGCTGCTATGAATTTCAGCAATTGAACATCTTTGGACAGAAAATTTTGTAAACCAATTGAACCTTAAACCCTTAAGACTGGTCATGTTTTTGTCATTTTGATCCTTTGGTACGTACATCAAATTGGAAGTCTTGATGTTGCCAGCAGTGGCGGATCCAGGATTTTCCTCTTCGGGGGTCAAAATATAAAAGCTGAATTTTTTTTTAGACAAATCTAGAATACACCATATTATTAACCAATCAACAAAGATTTAAGACTATATTATTACTAACCAATCTTACAAAAATTCAACGTCTAAAATAAGCAACTTTAAACTTATCACCATACTAAGAAAATTTATAAATGTTGCACCTTAATAATTGCTTGACGGAAAATGTGAAAAAAATTAACACAAAACCAGACTAGCTAAGTATAATAACAAAAAAAACTAACACACACAAAAACTAAACTAAGTAACCAAAACATTATTTATTACTTAATTAAAGCATACAAAAATTAAAGAGATACAACAATCATTATTAATTAATTTAAAAACATACAAAAAAGAAAGATAGATAAGAGAGAAGAGAGAAGGAAAAGAAAGAAAAAGAGAGAGAGAAGTAAGAAAAAAACAAGAAAGAGGGAGGGGATACTGTACGGATTAATTAATTAATTAAATTTAAAAAAAATGGTGAGAATGCTCAAGGGGGTTTGAACCTTTTACCTCCAAGTTGCACGCAAGCCATTGAACCAATGAAGTAAAACCTATATATATATATATATATATATATATATATAATAGCTATGTAGTTCCAAGGATTGAAAGATATTTAAAACTCTTAACGCATGCCAAATTTCTCCAAAAGCAAGTTAAAGTCTAACAAAATATAATCTTATTCCCACTACCCCTCTCTCTCTCTCTCTGTGACAAAATATAAAACTCTTCTTCCCACTCCCTTCTCTTTTTTTTTTCCCTTCATCCTCATCCTCCTCCCTCTATCTCTTTTTCGTTCTTTTTTTCCTTCTTATTTTTCTTACACTCTCCCTCTGTTTCTTTGGCCAACCATTCAGCCATTGCAGGGGTCACATTCCTTCTCCCCAAACCATGATTTTTGGTTTGCAGGGGTCAACTGACCCCCTTAGCCCCAATGTGCATCCGCCAGTGGTTGCCAGTCAACACTTTGCAGCATTATATGCTCCAAGCAGCCTAATAAATACACCTACCAGACATCCGTACAATCCCATCGACATCGGTACTTAAGATGCTAAAAACTTGAGTCCACCTTTGTTGACTTTGATCATTCTACTTGGGTTGTAGTCAGTTGGCGTCATAAATGGATATTATAAATAACTCAAACTTTTATCTAAATATTTCATCATCCCAAATTAAAAGCTAAAAATCAAGAGTTACACCAAAAACAGCTAGAGCACCAAGGCATGGCAGCAACATGAGCTCCACCACCATTGAATTGAAGTCAATACCAGTTAAGCATAACCTCTGACCTTTCATTCCGCACCATATGTCGATTTGCTCCTCGGTGTAATATCTTTTCCTATTTGCTGCACTTGCATACTGAAACAAGAAAGCATAAAACTAAAGTATTAAGTTTATAAAATTTACCAACTTGGAAACCCAAGAAACAAGGAAAATTCCACACCTTATAAATGCATACAGAAAGATTATTATTCAAACTGTGCACTGCACATCAAAGTGCCAAGAGGCAGCAAGTAAGTCCCATTAAATCCGCATCTTTTTCAATGAGGGAGTGGTAGCATAAGTGGGACGATGATGAAGAAAGGGAGAGCAGAGGAATAGCCAATAGGCATCACTACTTCATTGTGTTGATGCTATGTAGACACAAAAGATATCACTGGTTTGAAGCAGCGAAGTTTTTAAAGATATAAGAATCATGTCATTTAAGTTTTCGTTGTCTAATGTCATAATGGCAAAGATTATGCATAAGCAATGTTGTCAAATACCAAATTTTAGTAGTGCACTGAACCTAACCTCAACAGCCACCCACCGAGCTTACGATAAACCACAATCTTTAAGATGAAAAGTGAACACATGCTTGGTTACAGTGTTCATTTTTGTTTTCAGAAAGATGAAAGCAAGTTTTCAAAATAATTGTGATTTTTTTAAAAAAACAACTTTAAAAGGTTTTCAATTCTCAAATTTTTGTATTCATTTTTTGTTTGCCCCGATTTCTCATTCACTAATTCTGAAAAAAATATATATATATATATATATATAAGCTTATCATGATGAATATCCCATGCTTTAAATTGGTTCGAACTGCTTTTTCTATTTTTCCAAAGAGAAAAGAAAGAAAATGATGCAGTTGAAGAAGCACATGGTACACCATCCGAAGAACTCTTATGATTTAACCTTTTTTCTGTGCAGGTTCAAATTCAAAGGCTAAATATGAAATAGGTGCGTATGTATATGTTAAATTGCAAATACCAGAAGTTTTCTTTTGTTCAAAGAAATGCCAGAAGTTTCAATCTTTGCTTTCTTTCACAAATCAATGAAATGCATAACTTAAGGAATTTTTCAATATAGGCATTTCGGCTGGTGTTTCGGGGATCTTCATAATCATTGCTTGCATTGTATGCATATCAAGGAAAAGAATATCAGGTTTCTTCAAGAAAGATATAAGGGATGAGTTTGATGTTGAAGCATTTATAAGGAACTATGGATCTCTTACTCCAAAACGGTATAGTTATGCAGATATCAAGAAAATGACAGACTCATTCAAAGATAAAATAGGTAAAGGTGGATTTGGAACCGTGTACAAAGGCAGGCTGCCGGATGGCCTTGTCGTGGCGGTGAAAGTCCTAAGCGAGTCCAAGGGTAATGCAGAAGACTTTATTAATGAAGTTGCTAGCATTGGTAGAACCACCCATGTCAACATTGTCACTCTTTCTGGATTCTGTTATGAGAGGGACAAAAGAGCTTTGATTTATGAATTCATGCCCAATGGATCTCTAGATTTGTTCATACATAAGCACGGATCTGAAGCAAAATGTTGCTTGGAATGGAAAACACTATCTGAAATTGCTGTTGGCATTGCGCGAGGACTAGAATACTTACATCGTGGATGTAACACTAGAATTCTGCATTTTGACATCAAGCCACAGAACATTCTTTTGGATAAAGATTTTTGCCCAAAAATAGCTGATTTCGGGCTTTGCCAAACTATGCAAAACGAAGGAGAGTATTGTATCCATGATGGGGTTAAGAGGAACTGCAGGGTACATTGCACCAGAAGTGTTTAGCCGGAACTTTGGAGGCGTATCTCACAAGTCTGATGTGTACAGCTACGGCATGTTGGTACTTGAAATGGTTGGAGCAAGAAAGAATTTGGATTCGGAAGCGTCTCATACCAGGGAATTGTTTCCGCATTACGTTTATAAAGATCTAGAGCTAGACAATAATGAGAATGTTTTTGGGGCAATCACAGAGGAGGAAAAAGAAATAGCAAGAAAGATGGTAATAATAAGTATGTGGTGCATTCAGACAAATCCTTCTGATCGGCCATCAATGAGCAAAGTAGTAGAGATGTTGGAAGGACCCCTTCATACATTGCAAATTGCACCCAAGCCTTTCTTGTTTTCTCCTACAATTGCTGCACAAGACTCTATGATCACATCCCAACCAGCTGAAATAGATACTAAGGCAATTTTGTTTCATGAGCAGATCTCTGGTAATTAGGAAATTCTAGCTGAATTATTGTAACATACTTAGTTTCGTTATCGTAAATGAGACAGTTTTCATTATCCAAGTATACTATATATATTCTATGGCCAAACTTGGTTTTCATGGATCAGATCTTTTTCAAGTTTGCTTCCAACCAGTCGTTTTGTCTTCCCAATGCGGCGCTCTGTTTTGCCTAGTAGTGCCTGCTATGTTTTGTGTTCTGCAAAGATTATATAGTGTCGAAAAAAACTGATCCTGGGATTAAAGAATTATTACTGTGAGTATAAATTTATGTTGAAAGTTTTGGATTTTCGTCATTCGACATGAAGCAAACCAAAAAAAAAAAGTACTCACCTTCTAATTTGATTAATAGAGCTAATCGGCTGTTACCTGCAATGTGAGGTAGCATCAGCAATTGAGTCAAAATAACTGTAGTTAAATACCGTGATCCTTCTAGAGAAGAGGATTTATCTTTAGCTTCTGTTAGTCTTCTCCGTTGCAGGTTCCATTCGAAACTAACTGAAAGAAGATTTCAAAGTCATTACCATGGGAAAAGGAAGCCATTCAATTCAAACATGTTTGTCTCAAACTAACAAGAAAAGAAAAACAAAAAATTCTACATATACATGGGAAAAGGAAGCCATTCAATTAATTTCCAGACGTCACTGTGGAGAGAATTTGTACACAAATGACACTTGGACGAACCAGCTTCATCAATTTTCCTAGTGAAGTGCTTATTTGTATTTCCAGACGTCACCGGTTGTTCCCCCACTGCCTCAAAACCGGCCATGTCAACATTGAACTATATTTTTACTTCAAAATCATACGGGCTTGTAACCACGCATACTTCTAATTGTCCCCAAATCATATTAATCCAAATAAACTCCGAAAAAAAAAATTTCCGAAATTTCTATCACTAAGGGCTTATTGGTCAAAGCACGCTAGAATGCAATTAAATAAATGAAAACTCGGGATAGGTCGTTACAAAAAGACTTGTGCTTGAACTCATGTTTTGACTTTGTAAGCCTCCGTTGCCATAATTATGATTATACATGGTATTTTTGTTCAAATGATCTTTGCAAACTCAAAAGTTCCCTTCACTTAAGGCAAGTTAGATTGATTTTCCGAAAAGGGAAGTGAGTAGAATCCTAGTTTGGACATGTTCAAGATGTCATCCCTATTTTGGAACAAGCTTGGAGAAGGGGTTAAGAGCCTATGTAGGGCATAAGATCTTTAAGCTTAGATTTTCTCATAGAATTTGAGTTACAAACAAGTTATATTTCTAACTTCTACCTAAACAAGGACCAATTGCTAGGACTCGTCAATGGGCCGGGCTGGGCTTTTTTAGAAAATTCAAAGTTCATGGGCTACCCATGGCCTGGGCATGAGAAAGCCCATTGGGCCGAGCCAGGCTAAGCTCAACGGGCCGGCCGAAATGGGCCTAATTCATTCCAAAAAAAAAAAGAGGAGAAAAAAACATAATTAAATATTTTTTTGGGTGAAATACAATTTTGGTCATTGGGATTTGGGCCAAAATCAAATTTAGTCACCATGATTTTTTTCCCGATTTCGTCATTGTATTTCAAATGGTTAACAAATCCGATCACACCGTTGGATTCCTTCAATTTGGCAGGGACTTTATTGTCTTTTCCTAAATAACATTAGAATTTATTTATAATAAAAAAATAAAAATAAACCATCAGCCCCAGCCACCCCCTTTCCCGATCCCAATCCCTAGCCCCAATTGCCCAGATTCATCCCAGCTCAGAGCTTGCAATGAGCATCAGTGTAAGCAAAGTGTTTAATTTTCTTAATTAATACATGCTTTGAAGTTTGAAAGTTGGAAGCTTGGGCTGATTGATGAGTGTGAAGCGAGAATGACAGATTCACCTCGTTTTTTCCCCAACGAGCGCTAGGCTTCGAGCCGAGCATGGGCTTCAACGGAGATGCCCAAGGCGAAGCCAACGACGATGAGGAAGAGGAAGAGTGACAGGACCCGACCCAAATTCTACTTTGGAATTCGTCTTGAACCCTGTGCGTGTCCGACACCTGTCGGGTACCAGGCACAATTGACCAAAATGCCCTTTTAAACTCAAAAGTTAAAAGAATACTTTTTTTAAGGTTTGACTCCTGCCGAAAATTCGGCAGAGTCTTCCCTGTAAAACGGACAATTCCCAAATTAATTTCACCTGTAAAACATAATTAATATTCCTCAATCATTCAGCAACAAAACTACCATTTAAAGTCCATAAAATCCAAACCAAACATTCAGCTTTAATGATTTCAGAAATTTCCTCTACCATGGCTGCACCTAGACTAATCTAGGTTGCCTACGTACCCTACTTAGGGATCAAGCCACATGTAGTGCTTTCTCTAAAACCATCACCATCAAAAAATACAATATTCCGCAAGAAAACCAACCATAAAACATATAATCATACTTTGACTTTGATTTCCACAACATTATGTAAATCCGAAGGTAACTCGGGAGGGAAATTGGCTAACCACTGTGTAGATAAATCGGGCAGGTGGTTAGGGATCATGGCCAACCATGTGCAGAAAAATTGAGCAGGTGGCAAATAATATCATGTTGACTGTACCAATATAATCATTCCACCTAGCGGGACTCAGGAGATATACTCCACACGAGAACGCAAATAGTCCGTCAATTCCAATTATAAATCATCAATTCCCCTAGTAGAATCGGGGACACAAAGTCAACCCGAAATGCAAATCCTAGCAGAATCGGGTGATCAGCCCGAAACGCAATCCTAGCGAGAATCGGGGGACACAAAATCAACACGAAACGCAATACTCGCACCGCACGGTTAGGGCGTCCCCGAAACTCGTGGGGCGTTATCATATATAAATAACTTTTCTGAAAGCCACACTTTGTCCGAAGACGTATAAATATTTGATGCAACCTTACATATCCCGCATGCAACAATTTACTCCGAAGGCAACCAGTTCAATTTCAAATTGATTTAACTTATACAAATATATATCAAGAATAAACCACTCTAATAATAATAATAATAATAATAATAATAATAAAAATGATATAGCATCCAAAAATTACAACATACATAATCCACCATTCAGATTCCAAGCATTTATCAATACGAATTAAATACCCAATACTCTTTTAACCACAAAAAGATCAAACTCGGATACTTAACCGTCAATAACATATACAAACCATTAAACAAGCAATATAAACTCAAGGTATTAATATAACAATTAATACTCCAAAATATCAATTCCTAGGTATCAAGCAATAATTAAATATAAACAATATAATCAAACAGTAAAATAAGTCCTTACCGAAGTCAAACCCAACTGTCCAACCACTCCCGACCCACGCACTCTCCTAAGTCATCCTAACCTTTTCAGTACTTTCCAAGAGACGAGACGGCCTCAAAAGACCCTTGGTCAACTGTCCAGTCAAACTAGTCATATTGACCAACCGGGCCCGCCCGGCCCACGACCTCCAATTTCGATTCTAACGTTTCTAAAAATCCAACAAAGTCAACTAATCAAGTTCCGAAAGCTTGGTTTCGATCGAGCGATCGGATTTCTCGCGATCGCACGATCGGACGGTTTCGTTAATTTAAACTTTAAGTCACTGATCCAGAGCATCCGGGCCTCCGATCCTCGATCCGTGAATTCCTACATGATCCTAGAGGTTCAAGGAACAACATACTTGGAGTTGGAACCGATCCAACGGTCCGAACACATCGAACCAGGATAACGTCGAATAGGCGTAAATCCGTTCATCGTCATACGATATCTAATTCCAAATTCGAGCGTACCGTCACGCTCGGGACGACGTATGGACAATTTTAGGACGAATTTGGCCACCACAAGTGGGCCCACGCACTGCCACATGCGCTGGCAGCGCATTGGGTGTCTTGAGCAATTTTTCCGACGATGGAATTTCTCAAATTATAAAACAAGACCTATCCCTAAGTGATCAAGGCAATGAGAGGAGTAATTCTATCCTAGGCCCGACCCCAACCACCACCTTAATCTGGCCGGATTTCCACGAAATTCAAACCCTCAAACCCTAAGTTTTCAAAACTCCACCAAACCCTCAAATTAATTGAAATAGAACCCCAAAACATGTAGATCAACTCAAAAGAGGAAGAAAACTAACCTGGATCCCATAAATCTATTTGCTTGGAACCCATAGGTTTCTCTAGCGCTTTCCAGTTCTCTACCTCTTTCTCTGCATGTATATATATGTCTCCTCTTTCTCCAACACTTGTATTTCTATCTCTCTCAGAAATTAAAACTATCAATTTCGTTGATACCAAGAGATCACTGCCCTCCCTTGAACCAAACATTCTAAGTTAATTAAAGGTTGATTTTTTTCTCTGGGTTGTTTGTAAATTCAAAGCATGAAATAATGTGGTTAAATAGGAGGGCAAAATTTGAGAGGAGAAATGGAAATAGGAGATCTTAGGACCAAGAGGAGGCAGGGTTCATTCCATTAAAGATGATGAGCTATGGAGAAAGAGTAAGGGATGTGGAGCTTCTGATACATAAGCAGTTGCGAAATTGATTGTATTCGGGGTTGGAATGAATATTTGTAATCACGAATAGGGGTTTTGAACTTTGATTTGGGGTTCTCGAATGAGCCTATAAATCTGGATGCTTGGATTGAAGCACCTATCCACTTAGGGCCTGACATGGGAGAAGGAGGACGAAGGCGACGAGGGGGACGAAGGAGACGAAGAAGACGAGGGGGACGAAGAAGACGAGAAGGAAAATACAATAAAGCCCTTGCCAAACTGACGGAATCCAACGGTGTGATCGGATTTGTTAACGACTTGAAATACAGTGACAAAATCGGGAAAAAAAAATCACGATGACTAAATTTGATTTTGGCCCAAATCCCAGGGACCAAAATTGTATTTCACCATTTTTTTTTAAAAACGGATGGTATGAATAAGTATGCAAATGCTTGGTGACGGATTCAAAAAAAGCATGATTATATTTGGTGATATGATATGATGTTCGTCTAATTCTTGATATATATAATTGTTGTATTAATAATTGACACAAATTAATGTGCTAATCATTCAATTATAAACTAGGAATGTGTAAAGAAAAGTAAAAGAAATGAAACAAAATAAAAAAACCCAAAATAAACACAAACAACCATTTTTATCACCCTTGTATCACCACTGTATTGCCACTCTATCACCAGTTTATCACGTTTTAGGCAGAGAAAGTTTATTTTTCAGTTTCAACATCTGTCCAGTTTTTTTACCTATAACTTTTCAACCGTTTATCCTTATTTTGTGTTCTTTATATGGTTGGATTCAACACAATGCGGACGAAATGTCAAAAATAGATACAAAAATGAGCAGAATTCAGTGGAAACAAACACAACGTTTCAGACAAGTAATATAATTCTAATGCTTGAATGTAACCAAATGCTAATTATCAATAAGGGGTATGTTTTCATCTTCCAAAGCCACTTAACTTTGATGCACAAGCTTTTGTTTATTTATTTTTTTCAGGGACAAGATTCACCAAGCCTAAGGAGCCGGGCTTTTATAGGCGAGCTTGGCTGGGCTTTCTTGGGCTTAATCGGGCCGGACTGGGCTTCAGACACCCAAGCCCAAGCCCAGCCTAGCCCAGCCATTGCGAGCTGAGCCTCCCAAAGCCCATAACGGGTCGGGCCGGGCTTTTTCTCTATAGGGCGGGCCCCCATCGGCCCGCGGGGCCAAATGATGAGCCCTACCCATTGCTACATAAACTAGTAATATTCAAATCTAATACGGAGACTATACTTTCTTCTGATCCTTTTGGAATTCGGTTTCCCCTTGTCAACATCATCATCATCCCTCATTTTCGACCTCAAATTTATTAATGAAGTTGCTAGCATTGGTAGAACCTCCCATGTCAACATTGTCACTCTTTTTGGATTCTGTTATGAGAGGGACTAAAGAGCTTTGATTTATGAATTCATGCCCAATGGATCTCTAGATTTGTTGATACATAAGCAAGGATCTGAAGCAAAATGTTGCTTGGAATGGAAAACACTATCTGAAATTGTTGTTGGCATTGCGCGAGGACTAGAATACTTACATCATGGATGTAACACTAGAATTCTGCATTTTGACATCAAGCCACAGAACATTCTTTTGGATAAAGATTTTTGCCCAAAAATCGCTGATTTCGGGCTTGCCAAACTATGCAAAACGAAGGAGAGTATTGTATCCACGATGGGGACAAGAGGAACTGCAGGGTACATTGCACCAGAAGTGTTTAGCCGGAACTTGGAGGCGTATCTCACAAATCTGATGTGTACAGCTACGACATGTTGGTACTTGAAATGGTTGGAGCAAGAAAGAATTTGGATTCGGAAGCGTCTCGTACCAGTGAATTGTTTCCCCATTACGTTTATAAGGATCTAGAGCTAGACAATGATGAGAATGTTTTTGGGGCAAGCGCAGAGGAGGAAAAAGAAATGGCAAGCAAAGTAGTAAAAGACGACAGGGCCCAAAAGCCCTCCAACCACAAACACAAGTGTCCGATGCTACATGTTTCTATTCAAACACAAGTGTCACAATCCATTTCGGATAGACAGTGTTCGAAACAGCACTTTAAAGAAATTCTTCTCGTGAATAAATCAAGGACGATTTTTTGAGGTTGGTAAAGCCACAGTTTAGTTTAAACACTGAAAATCCAGGCGTGACCCACCAAATCAGAAGAAGTATGGCCTTCAACAAGTGGAAGAGCGTAGTAAGCGGAGGTGGTTCCCACCACCATTAATGTGATTGCCACCGCATTTAATGGTGGCATTTAATGCGGTATGACTACTATTTCCATCAGAAGAAGTCTAACTCGCAGGCGCTGAGTGCAGGAGAAGCCATTCCCATGATTTTCTGGAGGTTTCACTTTGAAGATCTTCACTTTGAAGATTTCGTTCTCATTTCTAGGTCAATCAATGAGAGCAGGTTTTACAAGTGGCAGCAAGCTGTACTTAAATGTAAACTCCCAAGTACCATCCAAGGCACCGCCAGCAGTGGGTTACTTTGCCTATAAGTATTGAATCCCAATTTCAGCGTGAGGACACAACTTCAGCCAAAAGCCAGACTCAACGTCTCAAAACCAAGACTCAATGTCTTAGACTCAACTTCTTGCAAAGTGTCTCTCTGCAGACCAAAGCCAAGTCTTGAATCAACTCCCTTCGCTCTCTTTGAGTTCCCAGTTGACAATTCCTGATTGGAATAATACTGCCATTGTTTGTAACATATATGCTCTACCAGAAACGCTTGGTATGATTTAATAGTTGGTTTCGATTTCCAGCTCATCCATCTCAAAACAAGCTTCCTATTTGTGGTACGGGCTAGTTTTTGGCCGCAGATATCTCTGACCTGCCATCATCGGACAACACGACGCTGTCTCAGATAGACTGATGTTTCTGTCCGATACGACAGGCCTTCCGTCTGATTGAACCTTTCTGGTGTCTGTTGGTTTTATTTTACTATATTTAAGTTCATTTCAGTCTTATCAAGCTCGCAATTGATCATTAACGAAAGTATTATGTCCATCGGACGGTTTGCATGCAAAAAGTTGTTACTGAGTTCCTAGTCCGACAACGGACTAGAACGCATCCCGTCCTGTAGTTTGTTTCGCCATAATTAAGATACCAAAAGTCGTCTTCATTGAGGTAGAAAAAGAACCTATCTAAAGCCAGATTCCCCTATTTGGATCACAGTGGCTTTGATTAGAAGAAAAGATAAAGGAGCGCAATTACATTCACAACGCCCACGCAATTCAAATTGTCTTTCACTCCCTCTTTCTACTAGAAGAGTATCACTAGTAGTGGCACGCCTTTCGCAATCCTTCAAAGAATAGTCTCCGAGTCCGTCTCAAGTTCCTTGACTCCCAAGCAAACCGCACGCAAAGCCGCTAAGTTGCCAAAGTATAGCCTGCTCAGCGGCCAGGGGCATCACAAGGTGTTCAGAAGCATTTCCAGACGAACACTCTGGTAATTAGGAAATCCTAGCTGAATTATTGTAACATAGTTAGTTTCGTTATCTTAAATGCGACAGTTTTCATTATCCAAGTATACTATATATTCTATGGCCAAACTTGGTTTTCACGGATCAGATCTTTTTCAAGTTTGCTTCCAACCAGTCGTTCTGTCTTCTCGATGCGGCGCTCTGTTTTGCCTAGTAGTGCCTGCTATGTTTTGTGTTACGCACTTTAGGTACATTACACTGCAATCAGTGGCTGACGGATATGAGGACAAGAGGGTCGCTTGACCCCATGAACTAGCCGAAAAAATGGCTATGGATAGCATGTGGTGGTGCGAGCGGACCCCATGGCTTGCGGAAGACGACCCCATGAGTGCACGCAAGGTGCTCGACGAAAGGCCAGCTGCGAAGATAGCCTTGGAGGTCCTCCCTTGGCCCCCATGGATGGCTGGAAAATAGCCTTGGGTGTATAGAGAAATTGGAGATGGAGGTCTAGGTTTTACAGAGGGGAATGGCTGTTTGGTTTCAGGGTGAAGAGATAAGAAGAGAGGATACGCTGGTCATTTTTAATTTGTTAATTCATGGCCAAAACGACGTCGTTTTGGTCAGGCAGATTCAAATTTTTTTAAAATCGCTTGGCCCAAAACGACGCCGTTTTGAGCCAAGCTTTAATAACTAAAGAGAGAAGTAGAGGCATTGAAGCCTCTGCATCAGATTTTCTTCCCTCCTCTAAAAAACCTAATCCCTAATTATTCTTATTTTCTCATCTTCTCAAACTCCTAATCTCCTAACTATTTTCTCTCATCTTCTCAATCTCAACCCTCTAATCCCCCAAAATTATTTTGTGTGTCACCACCTTTTCTCTGCCCTTGTCTTGTGGAAGGAACACTCTAATTTCAAGTGAGTTTTTTTCCCTTAATAATAAGAATGTTGATATAATATATAAGAAATAATTATGTTTGTCTTGAAATTGATATATGTGGTGTTTATTGATGTTTTTTTTTATGTTGATTGGATTAGATTGATTTATTACATGAGTTTATTGATTTATTAGATGAGTTGATTTGAATAGATTTATTAGATGAGGTTATTTGAATTAATTTAGTAGATGAATTTATTTTGATGATAATTTGAATAGATATATTATTGATGATATAATTTTATTAATTGATATGTAGAATTATGGAACGATACTTTAAGAGGACATTCTTGAGTAGTAGTTCCCATAATCCGAGTAGTTCAAGGCCGAGTGAGTTAGATGAAGTGTTGGCTAATCTTCAGGCAAACCCTAGTCTACGAACTAGAATGGTAGATTATAGTCCTAATATTCGAGATGAGGTCCGAAGAGCAAATATTAAAAAAAGACCTTGTCAACCAAGAGGACATACATACGTTTTCAAAATATGAAAACTCATCGTGGACAATTGTAAGCTTGTATTGTTAGTTTCACAATGAATTATGAATGAAAGTATTATCTTTATGTTTTTTAGTGTAACTTTCTTCTTAAAAAAATTCTGACACTTTTACACTAAGACCCCATGACCTGACAATCCTGCGTGCGCCACTGCCTGCAATGTGAGGTAGCATCAGCAATTGAGTCAAAATAACTGTAGTTAAATACCGTGATCCTTCTAGAGAGGAGGATTTATCCTAGCTTCTGTTAGTCTTCTCCGTTGCAGGTTCCATTCGAAACTAACTGAAAGAATATTTCAAAGTCATTTCCACGGGAAAAGTAAGCCATTCAATTCAAACATGTTTGTCTCAAACTAACAAGAAAAGAAAAACAAAAAAAATGTACGTATACATGGGAAAGGAAGCCATTCAATTAATTTCCCGACGTCACTGTAGAGAGAATTTCTACACAAATGACACTTGGATGAACCAGCTTCATCAATTTTCCTAGTGAAATGCTTATTTGTATTTCCAGACGTCACCGGTTGTTCCACCACTGCCTCAAAACCGGCCATGTCAACTTTGAACTATATTTTTACTTCAAAATCATACGGGCTCGTAACCACGCATACTTCTAATTGTCCCCAAATCATATTAATCCAAATAAACTCCGGAAAAAAATTCCAAAATTTCTATCACTAAGGGCTTATTGGTCAAAGCACGCTAGAATGCAATTAAATAAATGAAAACTCGAGATAGGTCGTTACAAAAAGACTTGTGCTTGAACTCATGTTTTGACTTTGTAAGCCTCCGTTGCCATAATTATGATTATACATGGTATTTTTGTTCAAATGATCTTTGCAAACTCAAAAGTTCCCTTCACTTAAGGCAAGTTAGATTGACTTTCCCCCAAGGGAAGTGAGTAGAATCCTAGTTTGGACATGTTCAAGATGTCATCCCTATTTTGGAACAAGCTTGGAGAAGGGGTTAAAAGCCTATGTAGGGCATAAGATCTTTAAGCTTAGATTTTCTCATAGAATTTGAGTTACAAACAGTTATATTTCTAACTTCTACCTAAACAAGGTACATAAACTCTTCTCATTTGCAAGCTTATTGATGCAACGGTCGAAGGTTCGTTGGCCAGCACAATATCGATAACTTCTTAACCCCCAAATCTCTTTCGGATTTGCAAGATATTTTACGACATCTTTATTCTACCCTATCTTAATTCAAACCGATTTACATTTAAAAAAATTTATGTATATAAATGAAAATGAAAAGTTTAAACTAAATGGTTGAACCCATCTAGAATGACGAAACAATCAAATAACTTCCAATATCATTTAAAAGTACATTTTTTCAATATTACTAGCACGAATTTCGTTAATTGTAGTAATAGGGGTAAGAAGACACAAGAATCATCACTTCAACACTATAATGAGAATATTATAGTATCCTAGAATGTGTCTACGATTGACTTTCTCAAAGAACCCATTTTTCAAAACAAACAATGCCTAGAAAAATTGGTAATATTCAAATCTAATATAACAGCCGGCCACACAGGCACAGGTGCGGAGGGCGTGACCATGAACCACCACTTAAAGGGCCCCAAAATTATATATATATATATATATATATATATATATATATATACTGACCTACATATAAAATAAAATAGAATACTATAATTTTAGATTAAGCGCATAAAATTAAAAAAATTAAAAACTCTGTCGGATGCAACAAACACGGGATGCATGAATAAAGCAGTTCTTTTACCAAAGCAACATCCAATTAAAAGGGCCCCAATATTCAATACAAAGTTACTTTAAATAAAAAACTAATTAAATTAAGTTAGCCAACACGCTTTCTGTTTCCAAGAAGAGCATGCTTACTCCTTTCCAAGCCACGGTAATATCATCAGATTTTTTAATTCTCAAAATACAGTCAATCAAAAGATTTGTAACACTGAATTTTTAAAATAAATCATTACATATTTGCATAAACCAAGAGAAGAGTGAAGTTCCTATAAACATAAATCAGGTTTTATTGCTCTTTTTGCTATTTAAATTTAATTTTTAGATTCGTGGTACTTTAGTTTTTTGATTGTGTTTTGTGCGTTTTGTTCATTTACTGTCTTTTTTACTTTCTATTGCAGTAGAAAAATGTTTCTTAAGAAACATGAGTCTGGAAGTCAAAAAGAAATAAAAGGAAAAATATATAAATAATTATTCAAACTCAAAAAGGTGCTCTTGATAATTTTTTTAAAAACCAATTCGTCAATTGAAGATTCAGTTGATGCTTTAGAAAGGCATTTATTGAAAGAGGTTTTTTCAAAACTAAAATTGATAATGATTATGCTTCTCAAAATACTAGAAGATCAAGATTATTTCAATGATTGTTTTGTATTTTTAATGTTGCTGATTTTGTTTTTGGTTTGTAGTTGGTGTAGCGGAAGCAAACAAATTTGTGTGTAATGAGTAATATGAACTTGATATTTTTTTTTTTTGGTTACATTTGATTATGAACCTAAATATGATTTTTCATGTACTTTGTCTTTGTTATTTCAATGGAATTACCTCCTTTATGCCAAAGTGACGCAACACAAGCAAGTAGGTTTTCAAGCGAAAACCCTAAAGAACGAAAATTTGGAATCCACCAGGAAAGTAGAGAGTAATTCTCTTGGAATTATTTGATAAATAAAACTGAGTCCTAAAATCGTCCTCAGGAGCTGTCTAAATACATCCTTCTCACCATTTGAACTGCTAAGGGGAGTTATTGAAATTAAGCAGAAAATTAAACAAAAGTTTGAAAATTAACTACAACTATTTAAATGCTCATTTGGAAGGCCAAACGGCCTCAGAAGCCCAAAATCAATCATACATCACAACAGCGTAGTGAGTTGCACTCGCTGCACCGTTCCCTTTCCAAAAAGGTATTATGCGTCCCAAACGGAGCTCAGACGCCAAATCTGTAAATTCCCACTACGTCCTTTTTCCATTCTTCGCTCCAACTCTTCTTCAATCCATTCAGCCATCCGTTCTACATCACAAAGCGAATATATGTCATATGTGTATAACTTTTTACGTTTAAGTAAAAAAATAACAACAAAAAAAGCAAAAAAAAATTCTGATAAATAAAAGGGGCCTTATTTAATATATGGCCCTGGGCCACCAAAACCTCAAGGCCAGCCGGAGACTATACTTTCTTCTGATCCTTTTGGAATTTGGTTTCCCCTTGTCAATATCATCATCATCCCTCATTTTCGACCTCAAATTTATTCTCATGGATTCTTCTAACTTCAACACAAATAATAAGCAGATAAATAAAAGTCTGTAAAAGCAAAAAATTAGTAACAGTGAAACTGGAATGAAAGCAAACGCCTCCTCAAAGCAACAAGCATTTCCAAAATGGTAAGTTTGCTGTTGATGTTTGTTTCTCTTTTGTCTCTCATCACCTTAATCAATATCATCTTTCTTCCTCAACCATCACTGGCCATGTCCTCCTGTAACGGCGCATGCGCAACCCGCGACGACTGCGATGATCAGCTCATCTGCATCAACAGCAAGTGTAACGACGACCCGGATGTTGGGACTCACATATGCAGTAAACCGCCGCCGCCACCACCTCCCATGACCGCCGGAGGTTGCAATCCCTCGGGAACTCTCCATTGCAATAAAATATCATACCCTACATACACATGCTCCCCGCCAGTAACTTCATCCACCATGGCCAAACTTGGTCTCAACGACTTCAGCAAAGGCGGGGACGGAGGAGGAGCAGCCGAATGCGACGAGCAATACCATAAAAACACTGAGCGGATCGTGGGACTTTCCACTGGGTGGTATAATGGCGGGAAGATGTGCGGGAGGATGATAAACATTACGGCGGGCAACGGGAGGAGTGTTACTGCGAAAGTGGTGGACGAATGCGATTCGCGTGCCGGATGTGATTCAGAACAAGCAGGCCAGCCGCCGTGTGAGAACAATGTTGTTGTAGCCTCTGAGGCTGTTTGGAAAGCATTGCAACTAGACGTACAAGGAAAGGATGTTCAGGTCACTTGGTCCATGCTTAGCAACTGCAGCGAAGCTATTAACTGCGGTGGCATTGGAGGCCTCTCGTACCCGTTTTGGGGAGTAAACCGAGCTAGTTTCTGTGGCCTGCCCGGGTTCGAGGTCGCATGCCTAGACAATGTCCCGGTGATCAACATGTCGAATATCAACTACAGAATTCTTAAAACCAACTCCAGTCGGGTTCCTCCTTCTGTTACAGTTGCTAGGCAGGACTATTGGAAAACTATATGTCCTCCGAGTTTTGTTAACACCAGCATCAACTCGTCTATGTTTCATTATACTTCCTCTGGGTTTACAAACCTGACCTTGTACTACGGGTGCAATACAAGTACAAGTAAAACAATTACCACTCCAGAGCTTACTTCTACTTCCCAAGTTTGAAGTAGAACAAACAGCAGTAACATCACCGTTTCGTATGTCACGCCAAGTCCCCGAGTTGATCCAGTTGCTCCGGGGGCCTGTAAAAATCGGGTCATTGTTCCGGTTTCTACAACAGCTGCTGCAGCTCTAGAGGCCAACCAAACCGCTGTCCAAGACGCGGTAGATGGGGGCTTTGAATTGGAATTGCAGATTCATACTGATCAATGCAACACTTGTGTGCAATCGGGAGGGAAGTGTGGGCTTAACACTACTTCTGGTGGATTCAGTTGCTTTTGCCAGGATAATCGGGCCTATGCAACCAGATGTAATATTACAACAAATATTTCAAATCCACCACCACCCAGACCAAAAGGTATGTCTGTTCCTTCCCTTGTCATTCCATTATAAATTACAGCGTTTTTTTTGGTTAAATAAAAATTACAGACTATTAATTAGGAAGATGTTAGAAGTTTTTTGTGTCATTGAAATTCCAGGATTGGTGGCATCCACACATTTTTTTTATTACATCCATCCGAGCTAGCTGATTAGGCTCGTCTGATAAAACCCGGGTCCGAAATTGGGAATTATATGTGCTATACATTATAGCCAATTATCTGCAGAAACAGAAAATAGAAACTGCTGAACTGAACCTCACAGAAACAAGAAAAGAGATATTGTTGCTATGAATTTCAGCAATTGAACATCTTGGACAGAAAATTTTGTAAACCAATTGAACCTTAAACCCTTAAGACTGTTCATGTTTTTGTCATTTTGATCCTTTGGTACGTACATCAAATTGGAAGTCTTGATGTTGCCAGTCAACACTTTGCAGTATTATATGCTCCAAGCAGCCTAAGAAATACACCGACCAGACATCCGTAAAATTCCAAAATTTCTGTCACTTAAGATGCTAAAAACTTGGGTCCACCTTTGTTGACTTTGATCATTCTAGTTGAGTTGTCAGTTGGCGCCAAAAATGGATATTATAAATAACTCAAACTTTTATCTAAATATTTCATCATCTCAAATTAATAGCTAAAAAGATCAAGAGTTACACAAAAAACAGCTAGAGCACCAAGGCATGGCAGCAACATGAGCTCCACCACCATTGTATTGAAGTCAATACCACTTAAGCATAACCTCTGCCCTTTCATTCCGCACCATATGTCGATTTTCTCTCACTGTAATATCTTTTCCTATTTGCTGCACTTGCATACTGAAACAAGAAAGCATAAAACTAAGCATTAAGTTTATAAATTTAAGTTTATAAATGCACACAGAAAAATTATTATTCAAACTGTGCACATCGAAGTGCCAAGAGGCTGCAAGTAAATCCCATTAAACCCACCTTTTTCAATGAGAAAGTGGCAGCATAAGCGGGAAGACGATGAAGATAGGGAGAGCAGAGCAATAGCCAAAGGCTAAATATGATGCAGTTGAAGAAGCACATGATACACTATCCGAAGAACTCTTATGATTTAACCTTTTTTTCTGTGCAGGTTCAAATTCAAAGGCTAAATATGAAATAGGTGCGTATATATATGTTAAATTGCAAATACCAGAAGTTGTCTTTTTGTTCAAAGAAATTCCAGAAGTTTCAATCTTTGCTTTCTTTCACAAATCAATGAAATGCATAACTTAAAGAATTTTTCAATATAGGCATTTCGGCTGGTGTTTCGGGATCTTCATAATCATTGCTTGCATTGTATCAAGGAAAAGAATATCGGGTTTCTTCAAGAAAGATATAAGGGATGAGTTTGATGTTGAGGCATTTATAAGGAACTTTGGATCCCTTACTCCAAAACGGTATAGTTATGCAGATGTCAAGAAAATGACAGACTCATTCAAGGATAAAATAGGCAAAGGTGGATTTGGAACCGTGTACAAAGGCAGGCTGCCGGATGGCCTTGTCGTGGCAGTGAAAGTCCTAAGCGAGTCCAAGGGTAATGCAGAAGACTTTATTAATGAAGTTGCTAGCATTGGTAGAACCTCCCATGTCAACATTGTCACTCTTTCTGGATTCTGTTATGAGAGGGACAACAGAGCTTTGATTTATGAATTCATGCCCAATGGATCTCTAGATTTGTTCATACATAAGCAAGGATCTGAAGCAAAATGTCGCTTGGAATGGAAAACACTATCTGAAATTGCTGTTGGCATTGCGCGAGGACTAGAATACTTACATCGTGGATGTAACACTAGAATTCTGCATTTTGACATCAAGCCACAGAACATTCTTTTGGATAAAGATTTTTGCCCGAAAATCGCTGATTTCGGCTTGCCAAACTATGCAAAACGAAGGAAGGTATTGTATCCATGATGGGGACAAGAGGAACTGCAGGGTACATTGCACCAGAAGTGTTTAGCCGGAACTTTGGAGGCGTATCTCACAAGTCTGATGTGTACAGCTACGACATGTTGGTTCTTGAAATGGTTGGAGCAAGAAAGAATTTGGATTCGGAAGCGTCTCATACCAGTGAATTTTTTCCGCATTATGTTTATAAGGATCTAGAGATAGACAATGATGAGAGTGTTTTTGGGGCAATCACAGAGGAGGAAAAAGAAATAGCAAGAAAGATGGTAATAATAAGTATGTGGTGCATTCAGACAAATCCTTCTGATCGGCCATCAATGAGCAAAGTAGTAGAGATGTTGGAAGGACCCCTTCATACATTGCAAATTGCACCCAAGCCTTTCTTGTTTTCTCCTACAATTGCTGCACAAGACTCTATGATCACATCCCAATCATCTGAAATAGATAATTAAGGCAATTTAATTTGTTTCATGAGCAGATCTCTGGTAATTAGGAAATTCTAGCTGAATTATTGTAACATAGTTAGTTTCGTTATCTTGAATGAGACAGTTTGCATTATCCAAATATACTATATATTCTATGGCCAAACTTGGTTTTCATGGATCAGATCTTTCTCAAGTTTGCTTCCAACCAGTCGTTCTGTCTTCTCGATGCGGCGCTCTGTTTTGCCTAGTTGTGCCTGCTATGTTTTGTGTTCTGCACTTTAGTTGATGCTCTATATTTTTGTATATTCTTGTCTCCAATCGTTCTGAATGAAAATAAAACAAGCAAAGATTATATAGTGTCAAAAAAAACTGATCCTGGGATTAAAGAATTATTACTGTGAGTATAAATTTATGTTGAATGTTTTGGATTTTCGTCATTCGACATGAAGCAAACCAAAAAAAAGTACGCACCTTCTAATTTGATTAATTGAGCTAATTAGCTGTTACCTGCAATGTGAGGTAGCATCAGCAATTGAGTCAAAATAACTGTAGTTAAATACTGTGATCCTTCTAGAGAAGAGGATTTATCTTAGCTTCTGTTAGTCTTTTCCGGTGCAGGTTCCATTCGAAACTAACTGAAAGAAGATATCAAATTTATTTCCATGGGAAAAGGTAGCCATTCAATTCAAACACTGTTTGCCTCTAACAAACAAGAAAAGGAAGCCATTCAATTAATTTCCAGACGTCACTGTAGAGAGAATTTCTACACAAATGACACTTTGATGAACCTGTTAGTTTATAAGTGTATTTGCTGAAATAGATAGTTTAAATATCAGCCCTTGGATCACAGTCCAAGTGTGCAGCTAAGATGTAATCTTAGAGTGAGTGTTAGCTTATGCCACATGTCACTATCTTATAGGATAAGTGAATGGATGGTTAGATTGAGCTGATGTAAGAAGGGAATATTCTCATTCCTAACGGTTTTCTTTATACAAGCACATTGTGTGCATGAATGAAGTGTGAGATTTACAGACTCATTTTTTGGTATCGTCTTCTCCAAGTTCTCTGTATTTTCATTCCTTTTAGTTTCTGAGCTCCATCTACCAATAATCCAAAACCTAATCAGATCATAGTCTGATGAAGTCTAAATGAACCAGCTTCATAAATTTTTCCTAGTGAAGTGCTTATTTATTTGTATTTCCACACTAGATTTTTTAACAAAATATTGGAAAAAAATGAAAGCCATGGCATTTAAAATTAAAGAGATTGGAAAAATGGAACATAATCAAAGTTCACTATCAATTGAGTATGAGGCTAACAATGTTGGGGTTGAAGGTATTATCGAACTGGAATTCGTGAAGAGAAGAGGAAAATAATGTCCTTATGATTTCCTTTTTTTTTCTTTTCACTGGCTGGAAAACAATGTAATGGCAAGATAGATGGCAAATTGTTAACTTTACTTTCTTCAGGAAACTGAGGCACAGTTCAGGGTCAACCCTAATATGAGCCCTTGAATGCTGTGTTAATATGAGCCCTTGAATGCTTTCTTCAAGATCATTAATTTCAGATTTCAATTCAAGGCCAAGTTTGAGCATCCAATATCTGACATAAACCTTTTTTTTTTATCAAATAGAAACTTCCACTACTACAAAAATCGAAATAGACGTCGGTAAAATGACGACGGACAAAATAAATACCGTCGTTAAATTTTAAACGGCAGCGGTAATATAAAAACCGACGTGGATCAGAAACTAAAACACCTAAAAATTGGAAATTCATTTGGGCATTTTTAAAACACGACGCATAAAACTTTAAAAGCGTCGTCTTATTAAACATGCCATTTCGATCAGAAAAAGACAACAAATAAACAACGACGGTATGTGTAAATATACCGACGTAGTAATTATAGACGACGTTTTACATATAATACCGCCGTTTTGAACATCCAATGAACACGACGGTAATTGTATTATTAGAGACGTATCAAGTACTATTTAATACGACCGTAATTTTATAAATACCGACATGTAAAGGTAATTAACCACGTCTGTTTTTATTATTTTACGCCGTATTATACATTGGATTACGACGGTACTTATAAATAAAAGGTGGTGGTAAGCAGTTACCACGTCGTCATAATATAATATAACGACGTGGTTTTTTAGATAATACGGCAGTTCTATAAATTATATCGTCGTTGTAAATAATTTTAACGTCGTTTATATTAATTATACCGTCGTTGTTATTTAAAACAAGCGCGACAACAAAAGTCGAAATAAACATCAAGATAACGACGACGGAAATCATAAATACCGTCGTTGTAGGTTTCAAATTGAAACTTTCGAACTGAAACGTCTCGCTTTATCTGCGAATTGAGACCAAACGGCGGCTTTTAGGTTTCCAAGTCGAAATAAAGGCCCTTTTCGGTTTCCAAGTCTTAATTAAGTCACTTTTAGTTTTCCAATTCTAAATATTTCCTTTAAATTGTAGTTTTTATTCCAAACGTTCAGTCTCAATTCTCACATCTCTGAATGGTTTCGGTCATGCAAGATGTCTCTCTTTGGAACTCGAGTTGTGTTTTTGGACCAAACCAATCTAAGAACTTCGGTTTGGTTCAAAACAACAACTCGAGTTCCCTGTAAAGATTAAAAATTTGTTTCTTGTTTAACACAAATTTCTATTTCTCTGTTGTTTTTGTATTTAAGACGTCGGTTTTGTAACTAACTGACGTAGTATAGGTTTATAACGCCCTATTATTTAAAAACCGTCGTGTATATTTTAATTTATACACGGTTTAATTTTACTTTCCGTCGTTTATATCCAAGTAGAGGAAATCCAAATAAGTTTATAAATGTATCTCTAACTAAAACTTGCTTCTTTTTTTTAAATCTTGGTTTTGCGATTGCAAGAAGGCAACGCTAGCTCATACCCACACAAGAACAAATTGAAGAAATTCGGATCGAATTATAGTTTAATGAAACAAATTATTTTGTATGTATAGGAATGAAGATTGGTAAATATTTTGTATGGATATATAGGAATATTGAAGATTGGTAAATATTTTGTATGTAATTATTATTGATCTTCAAGTTTTATGAAACAAATTATTCTTGAGTATATTTATTGTTCACAAAGCATTATATATGTTTGTTTTTTTAGCAAGAAAAAAATCGTTGCAGAGAACCATTGGAAGCAAGAAAAAAAATATAAAAATGTAAAATTACTAAATCTTTGGATATATAAACGACAGTTCTTTCAAATAACCGTCGTCTTTACATTAATAGACGACAATTCTATCACAAAACCGACTTCTTTACATATAATAGACGACATTGCTTTCATAAAAATTGTCGTCTTTATATATAATAGACGACATGTAAGGTAATTAACCACGTCGGTTTTTATTATTTTACGCCGTATTAGATGTTAGACTACGACAGTTCTTATAAATAAAAGGTGGTGGTAAATCATTACTACGGCGTTATAATATAATATAACGACGTGGTTGTTCAGATAATACGACAGTTCTATTAATTATATCGCCGTTGTAAATCATTTTCACGTCGTTTATATTAATTATACCGTCGTTGTTGTTTAAAACAATCGCGACAACAAAAGTCCGAATAAACGTCAGTACAACGACGACGGTAAACATAAATACCGTCGTTGTAAGTTTCAATTTCGAAACTTTCGAAATGAATCGGCACGCTTTATCTGCCAAATTGGGAACTGAAACGGCGGCTTTTAGGTTTCCAAGTCGAAATAAAGGCCCTTTTCGGTTTCCAAGTCTTAATAAAGTCACTTTTATTTTTCCAATTCTATATAATTCGTTTAAATTGCTGTTTTTATTCCGAACGTTCTGTATATCTCAATTCTCACCTCTCATGCAAGAATGTCTTTCTTGCGAACTCGATTTTGTTGTACACCCAACCCATCTAAGAACTTCGGTTGGGTGTAAAACAAGAACTGAGTTCTCAAGTAGGATTGTATATTTAGTTTCTTGTTAGCACAAATTTCTATTTCTCCGAAGTTTTTTTAGTTAAGGCGTCGGTTTTGTAAATAGCGGCGTAGTATATGTTTATAACGTCCGTATTATTTAAAAACCGTCGTGTATATTTTAATTTATACGTCGTTTTTATTTTACTTTCCGTCGTCTTTAAAAACGCGGTCTTTTGAAAAATTTGACCGCGAAATGTAATTTTTTCGAATTTTCCCTAAACCCTATATATATAACATTTCGCTATCTTTCTTCAACTCATATTCTGACCTTAAGTTTTCTTTCTCCATCAGTTTGCTCCAAGTCAGAGGTACATTTCATTCCGGCTGCTCATATTCTAATCTTTCATTCCGGTTTTCAGTTTCTCAAATTATTTGAAGTTTATTTGCTCCAAGTCAGAGGAAATCCAAATAAGTTATGCTCCCCACTTCTGGCTTTTTTTTCTTGTTTCTTTTTTTTAATCCTGTTATATGTATCTCTAACTAAAACTTGCTTCCTTTTTTTTAATCCTGTTTTGCAGTGCAAGAAGGCAACGGTAACTCATACACACAAGAACAAATTGATGAAATTCGGATCGTTGTAGAGATATATAGTTTAATATTATGGATATGATATTTTGTATAGATATATAGGAATGAAGATTGATATTTTGTAATTATTATTGAATATTCAAGTTTTATGAAACAAATTATGGTTGTTTGGAGCTGAATTTATTGTTCACAAAGCATTATGGTTGTTTTTTAGCTAAAATCGTTGTAGAGAACAATTGGAAGCAAGGAAAAAAAAGGTAAAATGTAAAAATAAAACATCTTTGTATATAATAAACCTCAGTTCTTTCAAAAAAACCAGCGTCTTTACATCAATAGACGACTATTCTATCATAAAACCGCCTTCTTTACATATAATAGACGACATTTTTTTCATAACAACCGTCGTATTTACATATAATAAACGACTGTTATTTCATAATAGACGACATATTTCACAATAATAGACGACTGTTATTTCATAACAACCGTCGTATTTACATATAATAGACGACTGTTATTTCATAATAGACGACAGTTCTTACAAACCGTCGTCTTTAATTATAATACACGTCATTTTTTTTATATAAAAAACGTCGTCTTTAAGTTAATAGACGTCGGTTTTTTAGTAAAGTGTCGTTTTTATATAATATAGACGACGGTATTTTACCGTCGTGGTTTTATGCGTAAAAGATGTCGGTCGATTCCTAGACGGTTGAGAAAGTAAATTTACGACGGTAAATTACCGTCGTCTATTGCGATTTTTGTAGTAGTGTTCATTAGATAAACTTCAATGGTACAATCAAAGACATCAACAAGGCATCTAAATTACCAATCCCAATAGGGCAACAAACTAACATGCTAAAAGCAAAACTAACGCTGACAAATATCTAACATAAACCTTAATTTAGGGTGTGTTTGGATGAGGGATTTGGGCTTTCTTGGGATTTATAAATCTCATGAGCCAAAATGACTTGTTTGACAAAAAACAGAGGAGGAACTTGAGAAATGATAGGATTTAGAGGAGGAATTTGTAAAAACCAAACCTAAGCCCAAATCCCATTCTCAAATAACATCTAAACAGGTGGAACTTTGAAATCCCACGCGAGGCGTCGTGAACCAGACCACGACAAATGCCAACGACCTAGGCCATCGCCGACTCTCTCCCCTATCCTGTCGTCGTCATCTCTCTCCCCTATCCTCTCCCAATCCGTTGCCTCTGGTCTCCCCTGTTTTGCTCACTATCTTCTCCAATGCAACAAGCAAGGCCTCATGTTTCTCTCTCTAGCCGGCTTTTGGATATGAGATTAGAAGCTCCCCCCACTTTGTCTTCTCCATCTGAAGAGCAGATTTCAGCGGAAACCCTGAAACTCACTTCGTCTTCTCCAGCTGCTTCCTCCATCTCGGTAAGTTCGTGTGTTGATTTTCGTTGGTAAGGGCGGAACCAGGAATTTTTCGATGGGTGGGGTAGCTAAAATTTTAAGCTTAATCTTTAATGATCTTATTTTTTTTCCATTGACTAATTTTCAATAAACTTTATAAAACAAATACATATTAAATGTAACCAAAAAATACACATTATCAAAATTAATGTGTTCAACAATATAATTGAAAGTGTACCTATTCAAATTTCTTGTTTCTTGGCATCAACTGAATAAGACAAATGCAAAGTGAAAAAATATAAATAATTAAGTTTCACATATATATTTGTTGTTAACACAAGAAGAATATAATTAGGTTACTATTCTGTTTTTGAAAGCCTCTTCCCACCTTTGAGTTTTAATTACCTACTGCCGTCTGTAATTATGGATTAAAAGACTTGTGAGGATTTTTATTGAGTACACTATTAAGAAGCTTTCCCTTTTTATTTTGGGGGAAAAACGATTATTTACTTTGCCAACAAAAAAAAAAAAGCATAAGGCCGCTGAGCAATTGCATGATTCGGTCAATTTGATTGGAGGATTGGATCAAAGCAAAAGGCAACAAACTTTGTGGGCCATATAGATGTAGATAATACTTTTTTTCTTCAAAGCTTTCCTGGGCTACAGCCCACCACAGCCGTGGCTGTAGTTCCGCCCTTGTTCGTTGGTGCTCTCTGCTCTCTAACTGTTCATGAACTTCACTGTTTGGTTTGGTCTCTAACGTTAACAATTCTAGAAATTAATGATTCAAATTCTGTATTTGTTTTTCCACTGTGCAATTATGGGTTGTTATAGTGCAATCTGATTGAGATTTTGGGGGCCCTGTGCGAAACTTAAACCGAGACTCTCACATAATCTAACACAAACTTATATCGTGGCATACAACAATTTTATTTTTTTAAGTAAAAAATCATCATCAATTAGCATGCAAATCACAAATCAAATTTAAAAAAATTTTGACATTTCAATTTAAGAAACTTAAATGCCAGTATGTTCAGTATAAAGACTAGGTTTTCCTTTCAGTGCTCGTTAACTATATAAAGACTTGTATATAGTATAATTTAGATATATAAAGACTTGTAAACAATCAGCATGATGAGACAAGTCATGTAGATTGAAATTTAGATATATACCTGAATTTAAATTGAGATTTCAATTTGACTATTTGATTTTGAGTGCCCTTTATGATATTTTTTTCCCTTAGCCCTTTATGAATTTAGGAATTAGTGTTTTCGATTTTTGATATTGAAATCCTTGATATTGGAAAACATAAAATTAAAGGATTGATATTGGAAAAAATAAAATTAAAGGATTTTAAAAAAGAGCCAAAGCGATAGATTGTTAATGATTATTACTTAGTAGAAAATAAGAGTTTAAGAAGGAGGAGACATGAATTTTTATTTCTTTTATTGTTGCTGTTACAATAGAAAAACGAAAAAATACAAAACCAAGGCAAAACTATAATCATTGATATACACAAGTGGGCCTCGAACCCACGCCATAAGTAGAAGTTATAGTGCAGCAAAACAAGGCTGCCAAACCTGTCCTTGTGTAAATGTCTTACGCGGGTTTTATATATACAATATTTAACATATTAATATATATATATATATATATATATATATATATATAACATATACGTTAAAAAAATTGGGGGCCTTAAAAATTGGAGGTCCTGTTCGGTGGCACCACTTGCACACCCTCGGGGCCGCCCCTTGTATATATCTGAACCATTGATTTGTGTTTCCTGCATTGGAGTGAAACCACAAGTGAATCTGATTGTAATCAGTATTTGAAATCAAAGAGATTAGAGAAGTTAAATGGTTTTATAATCGAATCCTTCCATATCTAATCAAAGAGATATGACATGGCTTAGCTAGAAAATCATCCATAGTTGCATATTAGACAGAGAAAGGAATTTTGACTTAGCATCAGCTTCGAGATGATTGGTATATGCTTTTCAATCAAAGATGGTTTAGCTTTAAAAAATAAATATATAAAAAAATCATCAACACCCTGCATATAGAAGTCATGTGACTTCCAAGTTTGATAATTACATGCATTTAAAAAAACTTGATATCAATCTAAAGCACCACAACTGTATAATATTGCAAGTGCTTTTACATAGCTTCTTGTAGACATAGTGGGGTGTGGCTGGAAAATATTGATTAGATACTTTTGTTTTTCGTGGAGTTTAGGTAGGTGAGCTCAAGAAACTGGTGGAAGAAGGAAAAGTAAAGTAGATTGGGTTATCTGGACTCGTGACATTGAGGAAGAGCTTATTCCAGTTTGCAGGTATGTTCAAAATCCAGTTTGAACCCTGAATGAATTGCTTCCCTATTTTCCATTTTTGTAAGGGAAAAAAAAGGGGAATGCTTTTGAAAATGATCTAGTACATGACATATAGAATCCCTGTACTTAAACTTGCAAGAGATAGAAGAAGCTTATTTTGGACTTTGAATACTATAGACCCTTATCATCCTAGATTTCTCATCAATGGAATGAGGACTTTGAATACTGTAGTCACATCAGGGGAATGAGGACAGAAATCCTCTTATAAATGTCGTTGTGAACAAAATAAAGTCAATTAGAGACTCATATAAGCTCATCTATGTGCAACAGATTAAAAGCTCATCTATGTGCAACAGATTAAAAGCTCATCTATGTGCAACAGATTATTTTATTAAAGATGTTTTATAAGCTCATCATGTATGTATGTGACATCATGTAAGGAAGTATTCTATATGGCAGAATAAGAGAATACTTTTACATCGTTTATGCTCTTCCAACTACAACTAAATGCTCTATATTTTTCATTTCATTTGGAAAATAGAAGACATTCTGATTCACATTATGTTTCCTTTTCTTTTCTTCTATTTCTTTGCACATTGCCTTGCTCTTGCTATGTCACTGCATCAAATAAACTAAATAAAGGGATCTTTGTATGTATATATTCAGTTACAAATCTATTTGTATGTTCCAGCTGAGGATGTGGCATGGAGCTTCCAAATTTTTATTTCTATGGAAACGCCACAGTCTTTGACAAAAGAATTGAGAAATTCAATAATTTGTTCAGTGCAGAGTCTAATTACCTGCTGCATTGGCCTTAGTTCAATGCAGATCCAATAAGAGTGTCTCTGGCTTGCTGCAATTCCCTGTCAACATGGCTAATATCCATTCTCCCTCTAGGTGATTCAACTGAACAAGCTACTCTAATTCTGAGTCTTCCAATCAGGCAGTCCTGATTCAGGTATCTTTCCCCAGCCCCAAAATATATTTCTGATATTTGTTCAGGCAATGCATTGCTAACAAAAGTTACGGAGTTATCAGTCAGGCCCTTAGTATACGTTTTTCTTGTAAGTCTTGGTGAAAACATCTGGAAAATTTTGAACTAATCCTGCCTCATCTGGAAAAAATTTCATTTGACTGTAATTATTTTATGTATTAGCTTATAGTTTGGGAAGTCCACCCCTTTGGCAGGCTGGGTGAGACAGATGGACTGAAGCAATAGGCATGCTTTAATGTGATTAACTGATTTGGTTTTGAATTCAAGCTGTGTGTAGGTAATTAGCTTTAAAGAATTAGTCATTGTACACGAGAGTAAGCTGCTGTTTAATATGAGTCTAAAGATCTGTATGGTCTTGATAATAAGTTCAATGTCATAAATGATATTAGAATAAGTTTGAAATGGTTATAATAATATCTACTCCATTGATTTTGATCTTCAATGTGACTAATTTGCAGGCAGTTGCTGCTGGAAGCCTAATAAATCTTGCAACGATCTTGTATATTAATTCCATTCGAGTAAGCTATCAAATTTGCTTTTGGTATATATGACATCGTGTTGCCTGTTGCCAAATTTAACTTAATGCTCAATTCTGATGTTATCTATTTCTTTTCAGTTTCCTGCCATTGTAGTATGTCTTGTGTGCATTTTTCGGCCTTCAGGTTCTCATAGGCATCATAAAGGTAAAGAAGTTTGATGAGCGGGAGAGATTGATAACGGGAACTGCTTAAACAATTGGTGAGTGAAACTTATTCTATTATCCATTCTTTGTCTCTGAAATTATTGAAGAATCGTACCAGTCATCAGAGAAAAAATATTTTGTGGAACTTTCAGTCCATTTTTGTTTGCTTTGATGTTCAGATTATGATCATCATAGACTTTAGTTTACCTTGTTTAGGTTTTAGAGGTCAGTGGTTCTAATGGAAGCTAGCAAAGCAAGTGATATGAAAAAAAAAAAGGGAAGAATTTACGTTGGAGCATATGAAATTTTAGTAGATTGATTCTCTGCATTTTTATGTTTCTGAATTTGGATAGAAAATCTGTGGAAACTCGTGCTCTTTTCCAGTTTCTATTCAAGCTTTGCATGATGATTCAGTTTAAATTCAAGTTTGCTCTTTATGTTTTTAGGTAATCAAACAGTGCATGATTGGTTAAGGTTGGAGGAATTTGGTGAAATCCGGAACACCAAGCCGGACCGGATGAAAAAACCGGAAAAAAAAAACTAGCGCACCAAACCGGACCGGACCAGTTGGAAAATATGTCTGAGATATGAGAAAAGAAATAACAGCTGAAAAAAAATGGAACAAATAAAAAAGGCAAGAAAAAAAAAATCTTATGTTTACAAGAAATTACCCAATCAAACCCCACCAACAAAATATTTAGCCAAACAAGTGATTTTATAAATCCCATCATTTGGAATCCCATCATTTTGAAATCCCCTCCACTTCAAAATCCCATCATTTCAAAATCCTTTATCCAAACACACCCTTAATGTTTATATGACAGACAGGACCCATTATTCAGCTGAAGTTTCAGAATAATAATATGGCTACAGATATAATGTTATCATCTTACGAAATCCGCCTTCCCATTAATTTTTCCTTTTCCTAGCACATATCTTCAGAAAATATAAACCTGTTTTTTTGTTTATTGTGTCTTTTTTAAAGAAAAGAAAACAACTAATGCACTACTCTTTCATTACAGTTTTCTTCTGTAATATATGTGCTGTACCCTTCTTCTATAAGATGATTTTCAGGAGGCAAACTGAGATGAATCAAAATGTTGAGGAGTTTATTAGGAATTAATCATGATTCGCTAGCTTTTGTTATGAGAGGACTAAAAAGCATTGATCTGCGATTTCATGCCTAAAGGATCTTTGGATAAGTTCATATATATATATATATATGTGTATATATCTGCTGTACCCTTCTCCTCGGGGAGCAAATCATCACTTAGAATGGAGAACTTTGTATGAAGTTGTAATTGGAATTGCTCGATTGAGGACTAGAGAACGTAAACTGTGAAATGTGGTTGCTCCCAAACTCCATTGTCTCCAAAGTTTGATGAGAACAATCTATGGAACACACATACACGTAACACATGTATAGTGGTATTAGGTAGATAGACAAAGGGAAAAATAAAAAACTAATAATTTATCAGCCCAAATTAGCTTCAAAACCCTCACAGAAATTTTACCCAACTCTTGTGAACACGGTTACAGAAATTTTAAAGAAAAAAAACTTTCCAAACAAATTATATATATACTAAAGCTGATCAAAAAATTCACTGTTCTTAGCACTGTTCCTAAGCTGTTCACTTTTGTCTTTTTCCACCAGCACAGTAAAATGACGAAAATGCCCCTCCTTTTAACTGTTTTGCAAAGCCATTTCCCCACCAGCACAGTGAAATTCCCCTTTTGCCCTTCTCTAAAAGTTCTTTTTCCTTCTAGACGGTTCGTCATTCTTCTCGCCTCATCATTCTTCTCATCTGCGAGTTCTTGCGTCTTCAGCTTCGCATCCCGTCGCTTCATCCTTCTTCTCATCGCACCGGTCTAGCTCAAAGGGATTTCTAGGTTTTGTTAAAAAAAGGTTGGTTTTAAGGTTCTTTTGGTTTTCTGGGTTGGTTACTTGCTAATTTTATCTGTTAGGACCCTTCACTAGTGGGCCTATTGATAGGAGCCCATAGACACGTGTAACGTTCTCTTTAGATTCTCTTTCCGTATCTGTAGGCAATACCGTTGCTGAGTTCACAATCTCATTGTATTTAGTCTAAGGCCTTTGGCCATTTTGAGGAGGAATGAAGAATTGTCTATTTTAATTTCTCCTTTATTGCTTTATTTTCCTTTCTGCTTGTTGGTACCTATCAATTGGTATCAGAGCTGTTCCGACAATGGGATGGCATGACTACCCACCGGCGCCGCTGCCACAGTCTCTTCCACCACTCTATGTTTCGGATCCTACACTTCCACCACCGTGGACTGGAGTGTTCGACGGTAGCATTGGGCGACTGTATTATTGGAACCCCCAAACCAATGTCTCACAGTATGAGAAACCCGTTCCTATCCACCCTTATTCTTACGATCCCATCTATTTCAACCCTTCTCTACCTGCCTCTTCGACGCCCTTAACCACCACCCCTACCTCCTCTGATTTTTCCACTTACCACTCGTTTGACCCATACCTTCCTCAGCCACATAACTCATTTTCCCAAACCGCAAACACTAGCGAATCAGGGTTCCATGGCGTTCATGTGCCGTATGAACTTCCCGACTCCCAACAAGATTCCTACCCACTGCACTCAACTCTAAACCCCCAAATTTGGGACTCAACTTTGCCGTTGGCCTACGACGACCAACTGGCTGACCAAATCTCCTCCTCGATGCCCACCACCCTCGCTTCCCACTTTGATGTGGGAAACGATTCCGTTTCAATGAAGCTCCATATCTGTACGGAGCAGATGACGGTGCAGCTACACGACCTATGTAAATCGTTGGAGGAATTCTCTGCCAACCAAAGGGAATTTCAGCGAGAGTTTTTACAAACACTTCACCAGTTTAGACAACACAGACCATCCTCCACTGATTCCTCAGCCACATCGGCTTCGACTCCCGCTACAGCCAACAGAGTTGTTCGCAAAACACCCGCCAGGACCCTCAAACCGGTTCGTACGCTGATGAAAAGGAAAATATTGTCTCGGCTCTGCTATCGGAGGCGATCCCCACTCTCTCCACTCCGGCACTCGTCCCTTGAATCTAGTGCATCGGATGACACGTGCTCGACTTCGCTCACTCCATTTCGCCGAGATGTTTTCGATCACGGTGCTAGCGACTCGGTTTTGCCAGATTCGGTGATCGGTCGCGGTGATGATTTTCAACGACGGCGAGATACTTCCTTTCAATCTCGTCATCCTCATGTAAAAATGGAGTTTCCTCGCTTTGTTGATGGTGCTCCGTGGGGATGGGTTTACACAGTGGGGCATCACTTTGACTCTTTTGTTATTAGCTCTGAAATTACAGAGCCTGCCGCACCCAAATTCACGACAGATTTGTATGCTTATTCGTCTCCTTTTGTTGCCGTTATTGTTGGATCTGAATCCATCGGTTCTGTTCAGAAGCTTACTGAGTTGCAATTTTTAAGGACTTCTGATAAACTGTGTTACAATGCTACTCTACATGGGAAGGAAATAATGGATGCATTGAGGTCATATCTTTTTTCTTATGATATTGAGTACCCTATGACTACACTGCTGCTTACTACTAGTTGCGCATGGGTCGGTATGCATCCTCTCACAAAGCCTAAGAGAATAATCCGTAATGCATTTCAAGTGTTTGATGAATTGTGCTATGGCCATTGTCTTACCTTGAATGTATATGACGAAATCCAAGGTCAAGCTATGCAGCGCCCACTTCCATTTTTTGGCACAATAATCAGTGAAAGCTCAATGTATGACTACATTTGGTGTACGCAACTAGCATGCTACTTAATTACTCGGTGTCTGTGCCTTAAACTTTGGGCTAATGCTAGAATGGTGGATGCTACCGCACCTCCATCTGATTTTTGGATTTCAAGCCTCTCACAGGCTTGTTTGGGGCTCTATGTTGGTTGACATGTTCATTTCTAGACAGAGATCAACAGAAAGCTAAGCGAGGAAAGTTTCTCACATACAAAAATATAGACATTGTGCTCTTCTCAGAAGAGATATTACTCCAATTGCGAGATAGTTTTCTTATAGTGTCTGAGATCACGAGCTTGCCTATTAATGGATCTTTTGAGTTTCAATTCCAAACTGATGGCAGCTCTCCGAGCCCAATCTTGGAGCTAAACATTGTGTTACATTTCTTAATACTTGCTGTTGGAGATAGGTATCGACTTGTGGCATTTGACGACCAACTTGGGCTTGTGGATCATGCAATCCAGATTACAAACGGAAATGCTAGCTTGAGCCTCATGCTTGCTCATCTCGTTTTTCTATTCACAAGGTTGAGTAGTGCATTAGGCTTGCGTTTGGAGAGCATTTTGCATGCTTTGGTTTTGCAGCTCTTGAGGGCTCTTGTTGACAACACGTTGCCACTTACTTGTTGGCATGACCTTGGCGAGTCTGTTATGCTGGGTATCATTGTAAATGCTGTCCCCTCGAAATTGTCAGGATTCCATGTGCATTTGGAAAGGCTTCTTGCAGCTCAGAATATTGGGAGTTGCAGGAATCCCAACTTAAGCGACATGGGATCACATCTTGTGGGGATGGATGCAGAGCATGGTATTTTTACTCAATGGAGCGGGTGCATGCGTATTGATCTTGTCAAAATGCCTTCAGCTTTATCATCTTTAAACTCGTGCCTTGGTACAATATACTCTGATGGGTTGATGACACATAAGAGGGGACCTATCATTGCAAGCGTAAATCATCTTAAAACTGCATTTCAAACTTTGAGAAAGGGGACTGATCTTGTTGAAAAGTATTTGTTCGGTAGCAAGCATCTTAAAAATCAATTCAATGCTGCAGGAGAGCGAATTTATGATCATGCTATAGTTATGGCTGCTTTGAATGGTTTACCTTCCACAACGGTAATATTTGCTTGCGAAACTCCTATTTGTTTGCAAGAATTCCGGGCCCAACTTCTTGGCGTTGAGACAACAATTGAGCAGGGCATGTTATCTCTCACCAGTCAACCGCATGCCTTGATGGCTCAAGAGCATCCGTATCACTCCTTCCACGCAACTGCCTCTTATTTTCATGGTGTTCCTCTTCAGCCTGCATATGTGCTTTCTGGTGATTTACAAGGTTCAATTGGCTTGTCTGTTTCTTTTATTATTGCCCTTATTTCTCAACAGCATGGAGCTTATGCCGCTTTAGACTTTTGCATAACTGCTGGTCTTCCCATTGATTCATTTGCCATTGATGAGTTTTTAAATTGTGGTAACACTTGCTGTGCGGATGGTAGCCTTTATGCAATAATTCAAGATTACAGAGCTGCTCTTGGACATACAGTGGCCAATCAAGATGCTGGCTTCACTCATTTCGGGTCCGAGTCTTTGAAGTGGCATGGATTTTTAGCGATTGATTCCATTAATGGCAAGGTGCTAACATACTCCACACGAGATAGCCTATACAAGGTGTTCATCCTTAAGAACTCTACGATGCTTTACTCTATATCAAACCACCATGTACAAGAAATCAAGATCAGTCCAGCCATCATGATGTTGCTTTTCAATAGAGCCATCATAGCCAATCATCATGATGACACAGTTCTCAAAGCCTTCAACCATCTACTTCACCAAAATAAGGTGGACTTCATAGACCAATTCCATGAAAAGCTTCTCGTTAAGCAAGCAAATAAGTATCTTCAGATCCTTGATGTTCAACATGTGGAGCTGCTGGAAGTTAGCAGGACAGTTCATGACACTATTTGCATTTACCCATATGTTCTCTTTACAGTTCTTTTGCGTGTGGCTTTGGACGCTCATTTCTCTTTTAACATATTTAAGGCTTGCGGACAAGCCTTTATTCAAGGGGGGTGGAATGTTAGGACCCTTCACTAGTGGGCCTATTGATAGGAGCCCATAGACACGTGTAACGTTCTCTTTAGATTCTCTTTCCGTATCTGTTGGCAATACCGTTGCTGAGTTCACAATCTCATTGTATTTAGTCTAAGGCCTTTGGCCATTTTGAGGGAGGAATGAAGAATTGTCTATTTTAATTTCTCCTTTATTGCTTTATTTTCCTTTCTGCTTGTTGGTACCTATCAATATCTCCCACCAAACTCCTTCTGTTCATAACAAGTCTTGGGTTTCTGAAATTTTGGATCTTTGTTTTTCATTTTGCTGGGATTTCATTTCAGTTGTTAAATTTTCTCCCCTCAATCCTCTTCTCTCGCTTGGTCTCTACGGTATCGCTCTTTTCTCCATCACTTCATTTCCTTTTGTTGTTAAATTTTCTGCTTTTAGTGAATTTGAGGAGTTTGTTGTTCCATCACAGGATATTTGATTGTTTGTTGGCCGAGAGATCGTCCATCATTTGTCTTCAGGTTTGCATCTCATAAACTTTTTAACAAATTAATGAATAAAAAATTAATCACTCACTGATGGTATCAGTCTCTCTCTCTCAGAGGATTCGTTATTGTACGTAGACTGTTCTGATTACGTGGGCAATTCTGAAATAGGGTTGTGGTCTGATTTGGATTTAGATTAGGGCTCAATAAGCTAAACCCATCATTTTGAATCTTTTGATATCATAATAAATAAATATAAAGAACTCATTTTTGTTTTAGATTATAGACTTATTATTACGAATTGGATACGAATATCCACCGTATACGGAATCAATTGAAATAAGGCACCTAATGCATTGAATTTGTGGCTGTTAACATATTTTCCTTCATTTGTTTTTGGTGGTGTGGTTTGTAAGTACCAAATGTGGTGAAGATGTTATAGGCTTTTACCATGTGCTTTTTGCAGAATGCACCACAAAACAAAACCAATTATATGATACTCTGCATCTTTTTCAATTAGAGACACATTATGTAAATTTGGGTTTAAACGGTATACAAGACAGAAGACTAAAAAGACACATAAGGAAACGGACAAGTTTTCAATCCGATATGTGTTTGTAAAAACAATAATTCTTGCTAAGACCATGTCTTAGCTAGCTCAAACCAACTTCTTTTTTTTTCTGTTTGCCATACCTCACACTCCCTCCCAAAAACAGAGCTTCTTTTTGTATTTTCAGTGATGTCATTTGAAAATGAGTCTACAGGGTTTTAGTTGATTATTTTTTGTCATTCCAAGTTTACTTTATTATTAGTTAAATTAACTCTCCAGATCCTCCTGGTATGAATTTTAGATTTAAATTTCATTTTTTGGTGGGTGAGTTTGAAGTTCTAGAAATTGTTTCTTTATTGTGATAAATTTATCATTCATGAATTTTGAACTTTATGCTACTGATTAAAAGTATATAGCAATGATCTTCATATAAATTTTGAAATTTCCGTTTATATGAATTTTTTGTGTTGAATATGAATAGGGCCCGTGCAAGTTCATATTATACGGTTTATGCATCTTCTCATAAATTTTGAAATTTCCATTGATATATTTTTTTGTATTAAATATGAATAGGACCTCTGCAAGTTCATATTATACGGTTTATGCATGCAAATACAATTTTTTTCATAATTTTGAAATTTCCATTGATAAGAAATTTTGTGTGAGATAGAGAGATCAACTATGACCCATCTAGCTTTCAGAGCCACCCACTGTCCAATTGATTCTCCATTTGAGCAACTATGACTCTAGACCATATATGGTACTGTCACTCAAAGGCACCATATCCTATTTATGCGATTCATAGTCTCCCTTGGTTGGGTGTGGAAATTCGAGTCTCATTTTGTATGTTGATTGTTTGGTTAGTAACGTTTTACTTTGTTTAGGAGAGCACAGGCACAGCCTTTTGTGGGTTGTGCTCAGTTTTCCATTTGAGAGATTTCGTTTCTCCTCACAAGTTCATAACCCACAGTATTAAAAGTTAATAACTTCGTCTTTTTAGAGTCATAGTCCCATTTTTGTTTTTTATATGGTACATTACAACTAATACATCCTTTGTTAATTCCTCTACATTTAATAAAAGCTTTCTATTATCTTAAAAAAAATTGCTTATAAAACCAGCTACTATTTTTCTTTTGGTAATTGCTATACTGAGTGTTGGTTCTTAGTCAATTTTCTATTGATTAAGTATATGTTTGGTTGGAATTTTAAGTAGTTATTTGTATGTTTGTTTGGAATTGGTAAAACAAAAGGGGATGCCACTTTTGTTAATTGCAGCCTAGGATAGCAACAAAAGGTTCCATAAAAGTGCACCACAAATTTTAGATTTAAAATTTTAATGATTGCCATGTGAGTTTTAATGATTGAATTCTCTGACAATATTTGAGATTCTTTTAGGTTAGGATAAAGCTTGAATTTTCTGGATTTTTCATTTTTCTCAAAAACATATTTGATCATACAATATTGAATTTGGATTTGTTTCCCTTTTACATTTCACGGGTCTTTGCAATGTTTGAATGTCTGTACGTGTGTGTGTGACTGAGACTGCAGTTGGGTATATCGCATTTTGTTATTGTGTTGCTTTTGCTTCAGCTGGATTTCTATTGTTAAATTGTTTGTCGGGTGCTTTTCTTAATTTGATTCATTTGGTTATTGTGAATTGTTGAACTATCTGTACAGTAGAAAACAATGAATTGGGTTGGTTGGACAATTTTCCAAAACAATAATCCAGCGGGTAATAGATTATCAGTTAACGACCCAGAAAACAGAGCCTGGCTTTAGTCTCATCCAACGGTCCATTAGTCAGCTTGAAAATTTCCTTTCAGTTCCAAATTTCTAATCAAGATTTGATTTTTTAGTTATATTTAGTTCTAGCTGGTATTTGTTGGGTATTTTCCTTTGAGGTGTTGCGTTTGAGTGCTACCGTTCCAGCTACGCTTCATCCTTCTTATCGCACGGGTTTACCTCAAAGGGATTTCTAGGTTTCGTAAAAAAAGGTTGGTTTTAAGGTTCTTTTGGTTTTCTAGGTTGGTTTATTCATTTGTGATGTCGAAAATTGAGAAGTGATTTGGTCACATCTGGGTTTCTTTTGTTTTTCTTGGTTGTTGGTTGAAAGCATGAAAGTTTTCATTTTTTCTTATGGAGCCTTTGAGTGATATACGATACCTTTTTTTGATTAGGATGTTATTTGATTACATTTCATTCTAATCTTTTATGTTGCGGGGAAGGCATTGATTTGGTCTTCATTAATTATTGGTTTAGAATTTGGGTGTTTGTCTTGCTATTTGGTTTAGTAAGTGCATATTTTTTTTTCTTGGTTATCTTTTATTTCCTTCTAGATTTTTAGCATTGGTGTAGTACTTGCTAATGAACCTTCCATGGATTTGTTTTTAAGATTGTCACGTTACATAACACTTCTATTCGTTTGAACTGAGGTATTGTAGGATTATCTCAGCCTTTGATTGTTGCTACATTAATACAGGGAACGTTTCAGACAATCTTGCCTTTGTACGCTCTAGAACCCAATGAAACAACTCCAAAATCTAGATTGACTTCTGTCATTAGGCCTCATAAGGAATGTGGTTTCTGTGTGTTTGGAGAGGTCTCTTTTTTATCTTCTTCTGGTTGTATTTTCTGTGTGTTTGAAATTTGAATGTGGTTTGGACAGAGATACAGGGAAACTAAGACAGAGGCTTTGAGGTAAAATAAGGAGGAAGACATGGCGGGTCAGGTGGTGAAAGTGAAGAGGGAGACACTGGAGGCATGCATGATGTGCCCTCTTTGTAATAAGCTATTGAAGGAGGCTACAACCATATCACTCTGCCTTCATACGTGTTAGTTCCTCTTAATCTCCCTTCCTTCGATTGTTTCTTGATTTTGTGCTAATTTTGTGATCTGGGTCTCCTTTTGTGCCCTCTTTGTTATCTGGGGTTTGTGTCTAGCATGCCAATTCTGATTTTTCTCTCAGATTGTTCGTATTTGATTTGCATTTCGTGCCATCTTTTGCAAATTGGAAACTGATATGCCTAATTTAAATTCTGTGTTTTGACACTATCTTCCTTCTTTTTGTTGATCCTGAGGACGCACAATTTAAAGCGTGGAGTGATGAGAGTATCAGACCCATGAGAGATGGTGATAGACAGCCCCGAGAAGTGAGGTATGGTTGCTAAAATTCACTTTCTATGTTTTTCGTTTTGGTTCATTATAATTGAGGTATTATGCGATTATTTCAGTCTTTGATTGGACTGTTGATGATTTTGCTTTAGATTTGGATTGTTTGTAGGATTTTTGTTGTTGTTTGTGTTTAGTTATTCACATGCAAATTGCTCTGTTTTTTTTCTTCTGAAAAGTAGCATGTGATTAGGCTGTTTGTTATTTGTTGATACTTGAGCTTTTCTGATCAGTAGAGTAATAATAATACTTAGAAGTGAAGAATCACTTTATCTCTTAATTACTAAGATATGTACACTTTTGTTGTTTTTTCGTTGTTTTTATTCTGAATTTTATCATTGGTTTTCTTTTCAATTGAGGATCCATATGCAATAGCTATTGTTTTGTTGTAGAATCTTCAAAAGTTCATTACATTTCATGTTTTCTTTTGGGGTGGTTTTGAATTCCAACTACCCTCCCCAATTCGGTTTGCTGTAAGTGGCTTCTTCCATTTTTTTTTCCTACATCAGTTTAATCCTCCCAAAAGAATATTCAAGTTTGGGTTTTGTTTAATTTTTCACTACAAGAAGGAATCAGAGTCCATGAATGTCTTTGGTGATTACTCTACTACCATTTTATTATATGGCACCTATGTTCATTACATGAATACAATTTCGTAGGTGTTGTGCCTGACCGATTTCAACAATTGTAAAAGTCATTGATTTGATTTCCTTTTCTTTTTTATTTATTGTAAAAGTTGATCCAGTTTGCTGAAAAATACAAAATAGAAATAAAAATTTATTTCTGTTTTTTTAGCTGCTATTCATCCAATTTGCTATCCAATTTTGCTGATGAAACCTTACATTTGTATGAGCAAATGTGAAATGGCTCTGTTTTTTACAATCCTAGGCGGCTATAAATGTTATGGTATCACCTTATTATTGTATCAATCTTTTTATTTTCTACTCTTAATTTCATAACTTTGTTTTGCAGTCTAACACTTTGTTGTAGATATTTGCGATTACATATGCAACCTATTATTGATGCAGGTTAACCAGGTTAGCATTCTAGCCTACTTTTAGTTCAGATTCATATTCATTTTTGTTGGCTTATTTCTCTGTCTTGGTAGTTGTATCCATTGCTGAGATGATAATTATGCTGAGATGATGATTTTTATCATCCTGAGATGAGAATTAAATTTTAATGTAACTTCTCAACGGTCCTGATCTGTTAAACAAAAAAAAAATTGCAAATGTACAAAAACTTCTCTACGTAGAATTGAAGGGGGTTCTAGGGTTAAGCCTCTTCTGATTCCATTGTCAAGCCTCTTTTGAGTCTGTTATGAATTGATTGCATACACTGAGTTATAGTTGTGTGCATTAGATTAATAGAATACTTAGTGTATTCAAATTGTGGTTTGTGTTATTGATGTTTATCTGCATGTATCAGATGTTTTAGATGTAATGAACAAAACTATAACCTATAGCCTGTTATTTATGCATTTTTTCTGCTTCTATAACCTATAGGTGTTTATAGGTTATTTATGCTTTTATAGCATTCTTCTCCATTAGATTAACTTAGCCTATAAATGGCAATACATGTATCAGTTTTGACCATAGGTGTCTATAGATTATCTCTGCTTCTATACAACAAACTTTCTCATGGTTTGATTCTGTTATGGGTTTTTGGTTTGATTCTGTTAAAGTCTAGGTCTTTTGGTTTCACTCTGTTTTGTGCTAATGACTGAAATTATACTTTTTAAATTTTGGTTTGTGTAGTTGAGTTGTCTATTATCTTTATGTGGTTTGAGAGAATTATAGCAGTTTCGCTTTCAATTGGTTTTGAACTTCAATCTAAGTTGCCATTTTCCTGCCACTGTTGTTTGCTATGTTTATATAGTTATCTTTATCCAGTTGATTTATTCTTGAGTTCCTTTCTATATAGCCTACAGCTTGGATGGAAAAGACTGAAAGAGAAAAATACATGTGACAAAAATACTTCCTGAGTTACACGAAGTTTGATATGCATACCTTTTCCTTATCTTTTTGCCATGCCTGCATTCTCTTCAAATATGACCGTAGACAGGTTTCATACATTCTGGTCTTAACAAGAAGGAAAGCAATTGATTCCTATCTATTCTTCGCATGCTCTTACATAGTTCCCAAGATTTTGGCTCATCAAGAGCCACATAAAAAAGGAGGCCTATGCCAAAATTTTCATTGCCAATTACCTATGAATGGTTTTCGCAAAATTTGAGTGGTAATCTAATTATTACTATGACTCGGTTGAGGTTGTTGAGGTTCTTATGAGCTTTACTAACTTTCTTCACTTCAGAGAGTTTATGCGATTCATTGGGTGAGGCTAGATCGGTACTCCTCAGTTGAGAAAGCTTATACATATGGAGTAAGACGTTTGGAGAAATTAGTGGCTAGAGTACACGACATTGACGTGTGAGTAACTGTTGTACTTATTTTATCTACGAGTACATTTTCCTTTTGTAGTTTCATTTATACCATATTGATCCGATTTCCAATTGTTAGCCACAGACATCACAAAGAAAAAATCCCCTTCCACAACCCAATAGCATATAGATAAACAGTTGTACAAGCTATTTTGAACAATGCACAGCTCAAAACCTTTCATATTTTGATGTTTTTATAGCTATTTGATCTATTAAAATATTCCCAATATTTTAAGATATCAAACATCATTTAAAACATGTTAATAGTTTATCTTTTGTAACTAAAACTTAAAAAATTAACCACGATGACACTATTTACAATTTCATGTATATATAAATAGAACGATGTTTCCTGTCTATTTTCATCGCTTTATACATATTTCACACAATTTTAAAACCCGCACCATCGCGCGGGCACCTTTTGCTAGTGCTCTCTATATTTTCAGAAATATTGCACAACTACATCTCATAAACTAAAAACTTGTGCAAACATAAATTATATATGGCATTGGCATTAGCATGGCTACAGTAGCAGAGCCAGAAATTTTATGCAGAGGGGTCACCTCATATATTGAAATTTATTTTTCTTTAGTGACATTTTAATTAATTTTTAACTTGATACAAATTCATAAATTTAATTACTATACTATTATTTTACATATCACATTAACTATCTACTCATCATTGAGACTAGCAAAAGATATTGCATGTACTAAGTTAAATATACACACTAACAAAATTCAAATGGTAGTTTATTACTACAATCAAAGTCAAAATAAGACAAAAAAAGAGTATGGGTGGTAATAATAGTGGAAAAGGGAGAGAAGAAAAACATAAAAGGCACTTTGAAGTTTGATAAAAGATGTGTGATTGTGTTAAGAAACCCAAGGTCTCAAGAACATTGAGAGGGGGCATGGGACGGCCTTAGCTCCCTCCGCCCCTGCATGGCTGTGATGTGTTGTTCAAGTACAAACCATGTTGCTGCTGCTACGTACTTTAAATTATCTTATAACTTACAAAACGTGCAGAATAAGTTTCCTCCATCTCCACTGTTTTTGCTGTATTGAATTGAGGCTGGCTCTTGCACGTATTTAGTTACTATCCTATCTTCATTTTTTTTTAATGAAAATAAACTTCAACATTACAATCAAAGATATCAACATGACATCTAAACTTTCTTTTGTTTGGTGTTAAATGGAAGGTGCACTTATTGAGGCATTTAGTGTGTTGGATTGGCTAGACTCCATCTTATCCAACAACAAAAGACACCGAACAATAATAACACCGCATCAACTCATGCATTCAAATCAATTCAAAACAGAATCTGTGTAAAACAGGAGCTAGATGCATTTAATCAAATCCTAAACAAATTATCTATGAAATCAACCGTTCTACAGTGGAAATTTATGGGAAAGAGTTGTAGCATGATGTGGCAACGATGGCATGGCATGATGATGTGGCACCCTCTAGAAAACCTGTTGTCCAACCGGATTCTGCCACATAACATATGTGGGCAATAATCCAACATGGTGCTTGTCCTTGAGCTGGCTTATTCTCATCCACACGATATGTTTACTAGTTGTTCCCCCACTGCCTCAAAACCGGCCATGTCAACATTGAACTATATTTTTACTTAAAACCATACGGGCTCGTAACCACGCATACTTCTAATTGTCCCCAAATCATATTAATCCAAATAAACTCCGAAAAAAAAATTTCCAAAATTACTATCACTAAGGGCTTATTGGTCAAAGCACGCTAAAATGCAATTAAATAAATGAAAACTCGAGATAGGTCGTTGCAAAAAGAATTGTGTTTGAACTCATGTTTTGACTTCTAAGCCTCCGTCGCCATAATTATGATTATACATAGTATCTTTGTTCAAATGATCTTTGCAAGCTCAAAAGTTCCCTTCACTTAAGGCAAGTTAGATTGACTTTCCCCCAAGGGAAGTGAGTAGAATCCTAGTTTGGACATGTTCAAGATGTCATCCCTATTTTGGAACAAGCTTGGAGAAGGGGTTAAGAGCCTATGTAGGGCATATAAGATCTTTAAGCTTAGATTTTCTCATAGAATTTGAGTTACAAACAAGTTATATTTCTAACTTCTACCTAAACAAGGACCCATTGCTACATAAACTCTTCTCATTTTTGCAAGCTTATTGACGCGACGGTCGAAGGTTCGTTGGCTAGCTAGCACAATACTGATGCCTTCTTAAACCCCCGAATCTCTTTCGGATTTGCAAGATATTTTATGACATCCTTATTCTACCTTATCTTAATTCAAACCGATTTACACTTCAAAAAAATTTTATTTATATAAATGAAAATGAAAAGTTTAAAAAACTAAATGGTTGAACCCATCAAGAATGACGAAACAACCAAATAACTTCCAATATTATTTAAAAGTACATTTTTTTTCAATATTACTAGCACGAATGTCGTTATTTGTAGTAATAGGGGTAAGAAGACACAAGAGTCATCACTTCAACACTATAATTGAGAATATTATAGTATCCTAGAATGTGTCTAGGATTGACTTTCTCAAAGAACCCATTTTTCAAAACGAACAATGCCTAGAAAAATTGGTAATATTCAAATCTAATATAACAACTAGGCCGGCCCTGAGCCTGGCGCGGAGGGCAACCCAAAATTTTATATATATACACTGGCCTCCATATAAAATAAAATAAAATACTATAATTTTAGATTAACTATATAAAATTAAAAGACTCCTGTCAGATGCAACAAACACGGAACGCATGCATCTAAAGAAGAGAATAAAACAGTTCTTTTACCAAAGCAACATCCAATTAAAGGGGCCCCAATATTCAACACACCAATCAAACTTGATAAAGCAAACTTATTTTAAATAAAAAACTAATTAAATTAAGTTAGCCAACACGCTTTCTGTTTCCAAGAAGAGCATCCTTACTCCTTTCCAAGCCACGGTAATATCATCAGATTTTTTAATTCTCAAAATACAGTCAATCAAAAGATTTGCAACATTAACTTTTTTTAAATAAATCATTACATATTTACATAAACTAGGTGGAGAGTGGAGTTTCCTATAAGCATAAATCAGATTTTATTGTTCTTTGTTTGTTGTTTAAATTTAATTTTTAGATTCGTGGTACTTTGGTTTATTGATTGTGTTTTGTGCGTTTTGTTTATTTACTGTCTTTTTTACTTTCTATTGCAGTAGAAAAATGTTTCTTAAGAAACATGAGTCTGGAAGTCAAAAAATACATAAAAGGAAAAAATATAAATAATTGTTCAAACTCAAAAAGGTGCTCTTGATAAGTTTTAAAAAAAACCAATTCGTCAATTAAAGATTCAGTTGATGCTTTAGAAAGGCATTTGTTGAAAGAGGTTTTTTCAAAACTATAATTGATAATGATTTTGCTTCTCAAAATACTAGAAGATCAAGATTATTTCAATGATTGTTTTGTAATTTGTTGCTGATTTTGTTTTTGGTTTGTAGTTGGTGCAGCGGAAGCAAACAAAGTTATTTGGGTGTAATGAGTAATATGAACTTGATAATTTTTTTTTGGTTACATTTGATTATGAACATAAATATGATTTTTCATGTACTTTGTCTTTGTTATTTCAATGGAATTACTTCCTTTATGCCAAAGCAAATATATGTCATATGAGTATAACTTTTTACGTTGAAGCCAAAAAAAATGACAAAAAAAGCAAAAAAAAAAAAAAAAAATCTGATAAAAAAGGGCCCTGGCCACCTAAACCTCACGGCTGGCCCTGGCGGAGACTATACTTTCTTCTGATCCTTTAGGAATTTGGTTTCCCCTTGTCAACACCATCATCATCCCTAATTTTTGACCTCAAATTTGTTCTCATGGATTCTTCTAACTTCAACACAAATAATAAGCAGATAAATAAAAGTCTGTAAAAGCAAAAAATTAGTAACAGTGAAACTGGAATGAAAGCAAACGCCTCCTCAAAGCAACAAGCATTTCCAAAATGGTAAGTTTGCTGTTGATGTTTGTTTATCTTTTGTCTCTCATCATCTTAATCAATATCATCTCTCTTCCTCAACCATCACTGGCCATGTCCTCCTGTAACGGCGCATGCGCAAACCACGACGACTGCAATGGTAAGCTCATCTGCATCAACGGCAAGTGTAACGACGACCCGGATCTTGGGACTCACATATGCAGTAAACCGCCGCCACCACCTCCCATGACCCCCGGAGGTTGCAATCCCTCGGGAACTCTCCATTGCAATAACATATCATACCCTACATACACATGCTCCCCGCCAGTAACTTCATCCAGCATGGCCAAACTTGGTCTCAACGACTTCCGCAAAGGAGCAGCCAAGTGCGACGAGCAATACCATCAAAACACTGAACAGATCGTGGAACTTTCCACTGGGTGGTATAATGGAGGGAAGATGTGCGGGAGGATGATAATAATTACGGCGGGCAACGGGAGGAGTGTGACGGCGAAAGTGGTGGACGAATGCGATTCGCGTGCCGGATGTGATTCAGAACAAGCAGGCCAGCCGCCGTGTGAGAACAATGTTGTTGGAGCCTCTAAGGCTGTTTGGAAAGAATTGCAACTAGACGTACAAGAGGGTGTTCATGTCACTTGGTCCATGCATAGACCAAAAGGTATGTCTGTTCCTTCCCTTGTCATTCCATTATAAATTACAGACTATTAATTAGGAAGATGTTAGAAGTTTTTTGTGTTTTGAAATTCCAGGATTGGTGGCATCCACACTTTTTTTATTACCTCGATCCGAGCTAGCTGATTAGGCTCGTCGGATAAAACCCGGGTCCGAAATTGGGAATTATGTGCTATATAGTCCATGGTAACCAATTATCTGCAGAAACATAAAATAGAAACTGCTGAACCTCACAGATACAAGAAAAGAGATATTGTTGCTATGAATTTCACCAATTCAATATCTAGGACAGAAAATTTTGTAAACCAATTGACCCGTAAACCCTTAAGAGTGTTCATGTTTTTGTCATTTTGATCCTTTGGTACGGACATCAAATTGGAAGTCAACACTTTGCAGCATTATATGCTCCAAGCTTATCATGATGAATATCGCATGCTTTAAATTGGTTCGAACTGCTTTTTCTATTTGTCCAAAGGGAAAAGAAAAGAAAATGACTGATGCAGTTGAAGAAGCACATGATGCACCATCCAAAGAACTGTTATGATTTAACCTTTTTTTCTGTGCAGGTTCAAATTCAAAGGCTAAACATAAAATAGGTGCGTATATATATGTTAAATTGCAAATACCAGAAGTTTTCTTTTTTGTTCAAAGAAATTCCAGAAGTTTCAATCTTTGCTTTCTTCCACAAATCAATGAAATGCATAACTTAAAGAATTTTTCAATATAGGTATTTCGGCTGGTGTTTTGGGCATCTTCATAATCATTGCTTGCATTGTATGCATATCAAGGAAAAGAATATCGGGTTTCTTCAAGAAAGATATAAGGGATGGGTTTGATGTTGAGGCATTTATAAGGAACTATAGATCCCTTACTCCAAAACGGTATAGTTATGCAGATGTCAAGAAAATGACAGACTCATTCAAAGATAAAATAGGTAAAGGTGGATTTGGAACCGTGTACAAAGGCAGGCTGCCGGATGTCCTTGTCGTGGCAGTGAAAGTCCTAAGCGAGTCCAAGGGTAATGCAGAAGACTTTATTAATGAAGTTGCTAGCATTGGTAGAACCTCCCATGTCAACATTGTCACTCTTTCTGGATTCTGTTATGAGAGGGATAAAAGAGTTTTGATTTATGAATTCATGCCCAATGGATCTCTAGATAAGTTCATACATAAGCAAGGATCTGAAACAAAATGTCGCTTGGAATGGAAAACACTATCTGAAATTGCTGTTGCTGTTGCGCGAGGACTAGAATACTTACATTGTGGATGTAACACTAGAATTCTGCATTTTGACATCAAGCCACAGAACATTCTTTTGGATAAAGATTTTTGCCCGAAAATCGCTGATTTCGGGCTTGCCAAACTATGCAAAACGAAGGAGAGTATTGTATCCATGATGGGGACAAGAGGAACTGCAGGGTACATTGCACCAGAAGTGTTTAGCCGGAACTTTGGAGGCGTATCTCACAAGTCTGATGTGTACAGCTACGGCATGTTGGTACTTGAAATGGTTGGAGCAAGAAAGAATTTGGATTCGGAAGCGTCTCATACCAGTGAATTTTTTCCGCATTACGTTTATAAAGATCTAGAGCTAGACAATGATGAGAATGTTTTTGGGGCAATCACAGCGAAGGAAAAAGAAATAGCAAGAAAGATGGTAATAATAAGTATGTGGTGCATTCAGACAAATCCTTCTGATCGGCCATCAATGAGCAAAGTAGTAGAGATGTTGGAAGGACCCCTTCATACATTGCAAATTGCACCCAAGCCTTTCTTGTTTTCTCCTACAATTGCTGCACAAGACTCTATGATCACATCCCAACCATCTGAAATAGATACTAAGGCAATTTTTTGCAATGAGCAGATCTCTGGTAATTCGGAAATTCTAGCTGAATTATTGTAACATTTTTAGTTTCGTTATCTTGAATGAGACAGTTTTCATTATCCAAATATACTATATATTCTATGGCCAAACTTGGTTTTCATGGATCAGATCTTTTTTCAAGTTTGCTTCCAACCAGTCATTCTGTCTTCTCGATGCGGCGCTCTGTTTTGCCTAGTAGTGCCTGCTATGTTTTGTGTTCTGCACTTTAGTTGATGCTCTATATTTTTGTATATTCTTGTCTCCAGTCATTCTGAATGAAAATAAAACAAGCAAAGATTATATAGTGTCGAAAAAAACTGATACTGGGATTAAAGAATTGTTACTGTGTGTTGATGCTCAAAATGGTTCAACCAAGATTGAGTCCAACTTAGTGATGAGGTGTGATGGCTGAAGGTGAGAACCTTCAGCATGTGTGTGAAGATTTGGGCAAGCGATAAATATACAGAAGACAAGATATACGTGGTTCACCCTTAATGAATGGGCTACGTCCACGGAGAAGTGTATTCTCATTAATAATGTGTATTTTACATTTGTACAAGGGGCTGGGCCCAAAGATAAAGAGAAGTAGGCGAAGCCCATGACTAAATACAAAGCCCAACGTAGGGGGATCCCTTTCTTAGTGGAGAGTGGTCTCCTTTTATAGGTGAGGGGAGTTTCCATCTCTTGTAGTTTTCCGATGTGGGACTCTTGGTTGCTCGGTTAGTTACGGTACCAACAGTAGTCCCCAAGTTCGCGAGTAAGAAGGTACTTCTTGGTTGGGGACTTGTAATTTTAAGTGCACTGGCCGAGCAACACCGTAGTTCTTCTTCCAAGTCGTATAGTGCACTATCCCCAGTCCCCCCAGTCCTCGAGTAAGAAGGACATTGGAGGGAGAGAAGTTGCAAAAAACAAACAAACAAACAAACCATTTTTTTTTAGTGAAGCCTCCTCCTAGCTTCAAAGATGAGCCTCCAAGCTTGTGTACGAAGCTTGGCCTTAGGAGTTTGTTTTGGAGCTGAGCCTTAGTTGGAGCTGGACCTTCGGAGTATGAACTAGGGCCGGCATCTTGGGGTGTTGGGCTAGCCCCTTGCCAACGGCAAGGGTGACATCATCATGGCTTTGAGGCCATTTTGGACCTCCTTTGAGGCTTCGGCATGTGGTGACTTGAACCATTAAGTCCCCTGGTAAGAAGGATATCGGATGAAGGGCCGAGCACATATGGAGATTGTGAGGTCGAGGCCCGGAGCTAGGTGCCGAAGGGCTGAGGCTTGAGCTGAGGAGCTAGGTGCCAAAGGTCCGGGGCTTGAGCTGAAGAGCTAGGTGCCGAAGGTCCGAGGCTTGAGCCGAGGAGCTAGGTGCCGAAGGTCCGAGGCTTGAGCCGAGGAGCTAGGCCGAGGCATGAGCCGAGGAGCTAGGCCGAGGCATAAGCCGAGGAGCTAGGTGCCGAAAGTCTCGAGGCTTGAGCTGAAGAGCTAGGCCGAGGCATGAGCCGAGGAGCTAGGCCGAGGCATGTCGAGGAGCTAGGTGCCGAAGGTCCGAGGCTTGAGTGAAGAGCTAGGCCGAGGCATGAGCCGAGGAGCTAGGCCAAGGCATAAGCCGAGGAGCTAGGCCGAGGCATGAGCCGAGGAGCTAGGTGCCGAAGGTTTGAGGTTTGAGCCGAGGAGCTAGGCCGAGGCATGAGCCGAGGAGCTAGGTGCCGAAGGTCCGAGGCTTGAGTCAAGAGCTAGGTACCGAAGGTCCGAGGCTTGAGCCGAGGAGCTAGGCCGAGGCATAAGCCGAGGAGCTAGGTGCCGAAGGTCTCGAGGCTTGAGCCGAGAAGCTAGGCCGAGGCATGAGCCGAGGAGCTAGGTGCCGAAGGTCCTGGGGCTTGAGCCAAGAGCTAGGCCGAGGCATGAGCCGAGGAGCTAGGTGCCGAAGGTCTCGAGGCTTGAGTGAAGAGCTAGGTACCGAAGGTCTCGAGGCTTGAGCCGAGGAGCTAGGCCGAGGCATAAGCCGAGGAGCTAGGTGCCGAAGGTCCGGGGCTTGAGCTGAAGAGCTAGGTGCCGAAGGTCCGAGGCTTGAGCCGAGAAGCTAGGTGCCAAAGGTCCGAGGCTTGAGCCGAGGAGCTAGGTGCCGAAGGTCCGAGACTTGAGCCGAGGAGCTAGGCCGAGGCATGAGCCGAGGAGCTAGGCCAAGGCATAAGCCGAGGAGCTAGGTGTCGAAGGCACGAGGCATGAGCCGAGGAGCTAGGTGCCGAAGGCCTGAGGCTTGAGCGGAAGAGCTAGGCCGTGGCATGAGCCGAGGAGCTAGGCCGAGGCATAAGCTAAGGAGCTAGGTGCCGAAAGTCCGAGGCTTGAGCCGAGGAGCTAGGTGCCGAAGGTCTCGAGACTTGAGCCGAGGAGCTAGGCCGAGGCATGAGCCGAGGAGCTAGGCCAAGGCATAAGCCGAGGAGCTAGGTGCCGAAGGCCCGAGGCATGAGCCGAGGAGCTAGGTGCCGAAGGCCTGAGGCTTGAGCGGAAGAGCTAGGCCGTGGCATGAGCCGAGGAGCTAGGCCGAGGCATAAGTCGAGGAGCTAGGTGCCGAAGGTCCGAGGCTTGAGCCGAGGAGCTAGGTGCCGAAGGTCCGAGGCTTGAGTGAAGAGCTAGGTACCGAAGGTCTGAGGCTTGAGCCGAGGAGCTAGGTGCCGAAGGTCTCGAGACTTGAGCCGAGGAGCTAGGCCGAGGCATGAGCTAAGGAGCTAGGCCAAGGCATAAGCCGAGGAGCTAGGTGCCGAAGGCCCGAGGCATGAGCCGAGGAGCTAGGTGCCGAAGGCCGGAGGCTTGAGCGGAAGAGCTAGGCCGTGGCATGAGCCGAGGAGCTAGGCCGAGGCATAAGCTGAGGAGCTAGGTGCCGAAGGTCTGAGGCTTGAGCTGAGGAGCTAGGTGCCAAAGGTGAGCTGTGTGCAAGGCAATGTGCTTAGGCACGTGGGTGCCGAAGGTGAGCTTAGGCATGGGGGTGCCGAAGGCTACACAAAGCTTGCATGTTGCAAGGCAATGTAGCTAGGCACGAGGGTGCCGAAGGCAACACAAAGCATGCATGTCGCAAGACAATGTAGCTAGGCACGAGGGTGCCGAAGGCAAAGGGTATGCCGAAGGTGACACAAAGCTTGCATGTTGCAAGACAATGTGCCTAGGCACGGGGTGCCAAGACAAAGGGATGCCGAATATACAAAGCTTGCATGTCGCAAGGCAATGTATTTAGGCACGGGGGTGCCGAAAGCAAAGAGGTTGCCAAATGCACGAGTTTGCATTTTGCAAAGCAATGTGGCTAGGCACGAGGGTGCCGAAGGCAAAGGGGATGCCGAAGGTGACACAAAGCTTGCATGTTGCAAGGCAATGTGCCTAGGCATGAGGGTGCCAAAGGTGAAGGGATGCCAAATATACAAAGCTTGCATGTCGCAAGGCAATGTGCCTAGGCACGAGGTGCCGAAGGTGAGCTTAGGCAAAGGGGTGCCGAAAGTGAGCTTAGGCACGGTGGTGCCGAAGATAAAGGGATGCCGAAGCGACACAAAGCTTGCATGTTGCAAGGCAATGTGTTTAGGCACGGGGGTGCCGAAGGCAATGGGGGTTGCCAAATGCACAAGCTTGTATGTTGCAAGACAATGTGGCTAGGCACGACGGTGCCAAAGGTGAAGGGATGCCAAATATACAAAGCTTGCATGTCGCAAGGCAATGTGCCTAGGCACGAGGTGCCGAAGGTGAGCTTAGGCAAAGGGGTGCCGAAAGTAAGCTTAGGCACGGTGGTGCCGAAGAAGCAGGACGAAGGCATGGGGGGCCGAAGAAGTAGGCCGAAGACGAGAGCCAGGGACGAGAGTCAAGAGCCGAGGGCCGAGGTTGAGAGTTGAGGCCAAGAGCCGTAGGGTGTTGCCGAAGGCACATGGGAGGGTGCCGAAGAGCACTAGAGGAATGGAAGAACGACAGAAGCTTATTGTGTCGATTCCCACAGACGGCGCCAAACTGTTGATGCTCAAAATGGTTCAACCAAGATTGAGTCCAACTTAGTGATGAGGTGTGATGGCTGAAGGTGAGAACCTTCAGCATGTATGTGAAGATTTGGGCAAGCGATAAATATACAGAAGACAAGATATACGTGGTTCACCCTTAATGAATGGGCTACGTCCACGGAGAAGTGTATTCTCATTAATAATGTGTATTTTACATTTGTACAAGGGGCTGGGCCCAAAGATAAAGAGAAGTAGGGCGAAGCCCATGACTAAATACAAAGCCCAACGTAGGGGGGATCCCTTTCTTAGTGGAGAGTGGTCTCCTTTTATAGGTGAGGGGGAGTTTCCATCTCTTGTAGTTTTCCGATGTGGGACTCTTGGTTGCTCGGTTAGTTACGGTACCAACACTGTGAGTATAAATTTATGTTGAATGTTTTGGATTCTAATTTGATTAATTGAGCTAATTGGCTGTTACCTGCAATGTGAGGTAGCATCAGCAATTGAGTCAAAATAACTGTAGTTAAATACTGTGATCCTTGAGAAGAGGATTTATCTTAGCTTCTGTTAGTCTTCTCCAGTGCAGGTTCCATTCAAAACTAACTGAAAGAAGATATCAAATTCATTTCCATGGGAAAAGAAGCCATTCAATTCAAACACTGTTTGCCTCAAACTAACAAGAAAAGGAAGCCATTCAATTAATTTCCAGACGTCACTGTAGAGAGAATTTCTACACAAATGACACTTTGATGAACCAGTTTCATCAATTTTTCCTAGTGAAGTGCTTATTTGTATTTCCGCATAACAAAATATTGGAAAAAAGTGAAAGCCATGGCGTTTAAAATTGAAGAGATTGGAAAAATGGAACATAATCAAAGTTCACTATCGATTGAGTGTGAGGCTTTAGAGGCTAACAATGTTGGGGTTGAAGGTATTATCGAACTGGAATTCGTGAAGAGAAGAGGAAAATCATGTCCTTATGATTTCCTTTTTTTTTTCTTTTCACTGCCTGGAAAACAATGTCAATGGCAAGATAGATGGCAAATTGTTAACTTTATTTTCTTCAGGAAACTGAGGCACAGTTCAGGGTCAACCCTAATATGAGCCCTTGAATGCTTTCTTCAAGATCATTAATTTCAGATTTCAATTCAAGGCCAAGTTTGAGCATCCAATATCTGACATAAACCTTTTTTTTTTTTTTAATCAAATAGAAACTTCATTAGTAAACTTCAACGGTACAATCAAAGGCATCAACAAGACATCTAAAATACCAATCTCAAAAGGGCAACAAACTAACATGCTAAAAGCAAAACTAACGCGGACAAATATCTGACATAAACCTTAATTTAGGGTGTGTTTGGATGAGGGATTTGTATGAGGCTTCCTGGGGATTTATAAATCTCATGAGCCAAAATGACTTGTTTGGCAAAAAACAGAGGGGGGACTTGAGAAATGATAGGATTTAGAGGAGGGATTTGTAAAGCCCAAACCTAAGCCCAAATGTCATTCTCCAATAACATCTAAACAAGTGCCATTGATTTGTGTTTCCTACATTGGAGTGAAACCGTTAGTGAATCTGATTGTTATCATTATTTGAAACCATTGATTTGTGTTTCCTGCATTGGAGTGAAACCACTAGTGAATCTGATTGTAATCAGTATTTGAAATCAAAGAGATTAGAAAAGTTAAATGGTTTTTGCGGAAACCAATTTATTCCCTTAATAATTTCCTAGGTCAAATGATTTCCTTCAATTTGGGGATTATTTGATTTAGGGATTTATTCGATTAATTGGGGATTAATTGACCTAATTAGGAGTTACCTAATTTAATTGGGGGTTACCTGATTTAATTAGGGATTTATTTGATTCCTGCCTTAATTAGGGATTTGATTTAAATCAAATCCCTAATTACACCAATCTCGCCAAATCAGGGAAGAATAATTCCTTCCCATCTGTGGAATTATTCTTATGAAACCCTAGCCTCCGAGGCCCCTATAAAGAGATGGCTATGCACAAGGGTTGAGGTACGTCTAAATTTCTATATGAAACTCTACAGAAATCCCTCTCACAAACCCTAGCCGCCATACTCTTTCTCTCTCACACAAGGCTCCGACCACCCGGTTTACACATATACATAACTCCGTACCCTTTTCGTTAGCTATTGTTTTCCTACAAACACTTGAACTGACTTAGGCATCGGAGGGCCTTTGGCCAACACCCCCCGGGTGTGGTCCTCTTATTCCAATCTATTTTGCAGGGAGAGAGACGGCGAAGAAGAAAGGGGAATCAATCTATTGAATATTCTCGTGGGACGAAATTTGCTCCCACAGTTTTATAATCGAATCCTTCCATATCTAATCAAAGATATATGACATGGCTTAGCTAGAAAATCATCCATAGGTGCATATTAGACAGAGAAAGGAATTTTGACTTAGCATCATCTTCTAAGATGATTGGTATAGGCTTTTCAATCAAAGATGGTTTAGCTTTAAAAAATAAATATATATAAAAAAATCATCAACACCCTACATATAGAAGTCATGTGAATACCAAGTTTGATAATTACATGCATTTAAAAAAACTTGATGTTAAGCTAAAGCACCACAACTGTTTAATATTGCAAGTGCTTTTACATAGCTTCGTGTAGACATAGTGGGGTGTGGCTAGAAAATATTGATTAGATACTTTTGTTTTTCATGGAGTTTAGGTAGGTGAGCTCAAGAAACTGGTGGAAGAAGGAAAAGTAAAGTATATTGGGTTATTTGGACTGGTGACATTGAGGAAGAGCTTATTCCAGTTTGCAGGTATGTTCAAAATCCAGTTTGAACCTTGAATGAATTGCTTCCCTATTTTCCATTTTTGTAAGGGGAAAAAAAGGGGAATGCTTTTGAAGATGATCTAATACATGACATATAGAATCCCTGTACTTAAAACTACAAGAGATAGAAGAAGCTTATTTTAGACTTTGAATACTATAGACCCTTATTGTGGGAGCGATTTTCGTCCCACTAGAATATTCGCCTAAGATTCCTTCGTCTTCTTCCTCTTCTCTCGATCCCTGCAAAAATAGCACGGAGTGAAAGACCACACCCGGGGGGTGTTGGCCAAAGGCCCTCCGATGCCTAAGTTAGGTTGGGTGTTTGAAGGAAAACCGGGTGGCCGGAGCCGTGTGTGGTGGCCGGAGCCTAGTGTGAGAGAGAGAGAGAGAAAGAATAAGGTGGCTAGGGTTTGTGTGGAATAATTTCTGCAGAGTTTCAGTAGGAATTTAGACGTACCTCCACCCTTGTGCGTAGCCATCTATTTATAGAGGGCTTCGGAGGCTAGGGTTTCAGAAGAATAATTCCATAGATGGGAAGGAATTATTCTTCCTGATTTGGTGAGGTTGGTGAGGTTGGTGAGGTTGGTGTAATTAGGGATTTAATTTAAATCAAATCCCTAATTAAGGCAAGAATCAAATAACTCCCAATTAAATTGAGTAATCCCAAATTAGGTTAGATAATTCCCAAATGGAAGGAAATCAATTTGACCTAGGGTTTTATTAAGGGAAGAATTCGGTTACCACACTTATCATACTAGATTTCTCATTAGGGGAATGAGGACTTTGAATACTGTAGTCACATCAGGGGAATGAGGACAGAAATCCTCTTATAAATGTCGTTGTGAACAAAATAAAGTCAATTAGAGACTCATATAAGCTCATCTATGTGCAACAGATTATAAGCTCATCTATGTGCAACAGATTATTTTAATAAGGATGTTTTATAAGCTCATCATGTATGTATGTGACATCACATAAGGCAGTATCCTATATGGCAGAATAAGAGAATACTTATACATCGTTTATGCTCTTCCAACTACAACTAGATGCTCTGTATTTTTCATTTCATTTGGAAACTAGAAGACATTCTGATTCACATTATGTTTTCTTTTCTTTTCTTCTATTTCTTTGCACATTGCCTTGCTCTTGCTATGTCACTGCATCAAATAAACTAAATAAAGGGATCTGTGTATGTATATATTCAGTTACAAATCTATTTGTATGTTTCAGCTGAGGATGTGGCATGGAGCTTCCAAATTTTTATTTCTATGGAAACACCACAGTCTTTGACAAAAGAATTGAGAAATTCAATAATTTGTTCAGTGCAGAGTCTAATTACCTGCTGCATTGGCCTTAGTTCAATGCAGATCCAATAAGAGTGTCTCTGACTTGCCGCAATTCCCTGTCAACATGGCTAATATCCATTCTCCCTCTAGGTGATTCCACTGAACAAGCTACTCTAATTCTGAGTCTTCCAATCAGGCAGTCCTGATTCAGGTATCTTTCCCCAGCCCTAAAATATATTTCTGATATTTGTTCAGGCAATGCATTGCTAACAAAAGTTATGGAGTTATCAGACAGGCCCTTAGTATACGTTTTTCTTGTAAGTCTTGGTGAAAACATCTGGAAAATGTTGAACTAATCCTGCCTCATCTGGAAAAAATTTCATTTGACTGTAATTATCTTATGTATTAGCTTATAGTTTGGGAAGTCCACCCCTTAGGCAGGCTGGGTGAGACAGATGGACTGAAGCAATAGGCATGCTTTAATGTGATTAACTGATTTGGTTTTGAATTCAAGCTGTGTGTAGGTAATTAGCTTTAAAGAATTAGTCATTGTACATGAGAGTAAGCTGCTGTTTAATATGAGTCTAAAGATCTGTGTGGTCTTGATAATAATTTCAATGTCATAAATGATATTAGAATAAGTTTGAAATGGTTATAATAATATCTACTCCATTGATTTTGATCTTCAATGTGACTAATTTGCAGGCAGTTGCTGCTGGAAGCCTAATAAATCTTGCAACGATCTTGTATATTAATTCCATTCGAGTAAGCTATCAAATTTGCTTTTGGTATATATGACATCATGTTGCCTGTTGCCAAACTTTACTTAATGCTCAATTCTGATGTTATCTATTTCTTTTCAGTTTCCTGCCATTGTAGCATATGTCTTGTGTGCATTTTTCGGCCTTCAGGTTCTCATAGGCATCATAAAGGTAAAGAAGTTTGATGAGCGGGAGAGATTGATAACGGGAACTGCTTAAACAATTGGTGAGTGAAACTTATTCTATTGATCTTTGTCTCTGAAATTATTGAAGAATCGTACCAGTCATCAGAGGAAAAATATTTTGTGGAACTTAAAACTTTCAGTCCATTTTTGTTTGCTTTGATCTTCAGATTATGATCATCATAGACTTTAGTTTACCTTGTTTAGGTTTTAGAGGTCAGTGGTTCTAATGGAAGCTAGAAGGCAAGTAATATGAAAAGAAAAAAAAGGGAAGAATTTACGCTGGAGCATATGAAATTTTAGTAGATTGATTCTCTGCATTTTTATGTTTCTGAATTTGGATAGAAAATCTGTGGAAACTCTTGCTCTTTTCCAGTTTCTATTCAAGCTTTGCATAATGATTCAGTTTAAATTCAAGTTTGCTCTTTATGTTTTTAGGTAATCAAACAGTGCATGATTGGTTAAGGTTGGACGAATTTGGTGAAATCTGGAACACCAAGCCAGACTGGATGAAAAAACCTGAAAAAAAAATCGGTTGACTAAAAAAGTCAACAAATCAGACCGGACCGGTTCCGGTTGGAAAATGTCTAAGATATGAGAAAATAAATAAAAGCTGAAAAAAATGGAACAACAAAAAAAAGGGCAAGAAAAAAAAATTCTTATGTTTACAAGAAAGGGTTATTGACTTCAATGATCCCCCAACTATTGCTCCAATATCATTTTGGTCCACCAACTAAATTTTTGACTTCAATGGTCCTTCAACTCTCATTTAGTATCAAATTGGTCCAAATCGTCAAAGTCTGTCAATTGTTCCATGAAATCCATGGGTAAAATTGTCTTTTTTGGACAAAACCATCTAAAAAAAAAGGGTTATTGACTTCAATGGTCCTCCAACTATTGCTCCAAGATTACTTTTGGTCCACCAACTAAATTTTTGATTTCAATGGTCCTTCAACTCTCATTTGGTATCAAATTGGTCCAAACCGTCAAAATCTGTCAATTGTTCCGTGAAATCCAGGGACAAAATCGTCTTTTTGGACCAAACCATCTAAAAACAGAAAGAAAAAAAATTTAAAAAACCATCTAAAAACAGAAAAAAAAAATTTGAAAATTATAAACAATTAAAAAAACTTAAAGGAAAAGAAAACAAATTCACCATCTCCTTTATCGCACGAAAGCCCAACCAAGGTGAAAAATCACCTCAATTGTTCTTGTTTTTCTCTCTAAAACAATTAAAAGTAAAAATTTAAATTTAAACATTAAAAATAAAATAAAAAACAATAAGCTCATCCTCTACCCATCAACCCCGCCCCACCCTCACCAGCCACCCCCACCCCCACCCCCACCCCATAGCCTCACCCCTCGGACAAATCCCACCTACCGCAGCACCACTAGCCACCTCTACCCAATCATCTCCAGCACATCCATCCACCTACCCCAAATTACACAACCCCAACTAATCCCCCACCCCAAATTTGATCTCATTTGAATTTTTTATTTCTTCAAAACAGCAGCCAACCCCCATTCCCCAAATCTGGCTTTCAAATTAAATAAGAACCAAATAAGAAGAAAAAGAAGCAGCAGTAGAAAAGAAAAAGAAGAAAGAAAAATCAGTGGTTGGAGAGAGCCATATTCTTTGTAGTTTTTTTAGATGGTTTTGTCCAAAAAAGACGGTTTTACCCCTGGATTTCAAGGAACAATTGACAGACTTTGACGGTTTGGACCAATTTGATACTAAATGAGAGTTGAAGGACCATTGAAGTCAAAAATTTAGTTGGTGGACCAAAATGATACTGGAGCGATAGTTGGGGACCAATTGAAGTCAATAACCCTTTTTGTAGATGGTTTTGTCCAAAAAATACGGTTTTACCCCTGGATTTCACTTAACAATTGACAGACTTTGACGGTTTGGACCAATTTGATACTAAATGAGAGTTGAAGGACCATTGAAGTCAATAACCCTACAAGAAATTACCCAATCAAACCCCACCAACAAAATAATTAGCCATACAAGTGATTTTATAAATCCCATCGTTTGGAATCCCTTCATTTCAAAATCCCATCATTTTGAAATCCCCTCCACTTCAAAATCCCATTATTTCAAAATCCCTCATCCAAACACACCCTTAATGTTTATGTAACAGACAGGACCAATTATTCAGCTGAAGTTTCAGAATAATAATATGGCTACAGGTATAATGTTATCATCTTACGAAATCCGCCTTGATGCATTAATTTTTCCTTTGCCTAGCACATATCTTCAGAAAATATAAACCTGTTTTTTTTGTTTATTGTGTCTTTTTTAAAGAAAAGAAAACAACTAATGCACTACTCTTTCATTACAGTTTTCTTCTGTAATATATCTGCTGTACCCTTCTTCTATAAGATGATTTTCACGAGGTAAACTGAGATGAATCAAAATGTTGAGGAGTTTATTAGGAATTAATCATGATTCGCTAGCTTCTGTTATGAGAGGACTAAAAAAGCATTGATCTGCGATTTCATGCCTAACGGATCTTTGGATAAGTTCATATATATATGTGTGTGTGTATCTCCTCTGGGAGCAAATCATCACTTAGAATGGAGAACTTTGTATGAAGTTGTAATTGGAATTGCTCGATCGAGGACTAGAGAACGTACACTGTGAAATGTGGTTGCTCCCAAGCTCCATTGTCTCCGAAGTTTGATGAGAACAATCTATGGAACACACATACACATGTATAGTGGTATTAGGTAGATAGACGAAGGGAAAAACAAAAAACTAATAATTTATCAGCCCAAATTAGCTTCAAAACCCTCACAGAAATTTTACCCAACTCTTGTGAACACGGTTACAGAAATTTTAAAGAAAAAAAACTTTCCAAACAAATGCTCTCTATATTTTCAGAAATATTGCACAACTACATCTCATAAACTAAAAACTTGTGCAAACATAAATTATATATCTTATATGGCATTGGCATTGGCATTAGCATGGCTACAGTAGCGGAGCCAGAAATTTTTTGCGAAGGGGTCACCTCATATATATTGAAATTTATTTTTCTTTACGGTGACATTTTAATTAATTTTTAACTTGATACAAATTCATAAATTTAATTACTATACTCTATTATTTTTACATATCACATTAACTATCTACTCATCATTGAGACTAGCAAAAGATATTGCATGTACTAAGTTAAATATACACACTAACAAAATTCAAATGGTAGTTTATTACTACAATCAAAGTCAAAAGAAGACAAAAAAAGAGTATGGGTAGTAATAATAGTGGAAAAGGGAGAGAAGAAAAACATGAAAGGCATTTAGTGTGTTGGATTGGCTAGACTCCATCTCATCCTAAAACAAAAGACACCAAACAATAATAACACATCAACTCATGCATTCAAGTCAATTCAAAACAGAATCTGTGTAAAACAGGAGCTAGATGCGTTTAATCAAATCCTAAACAAATGATCTATGAAATCAACTGTTCTACAGTGGAAATTTATGGGAAAGAGTTGTAGCATTATGTCATAGGGAGGTGTCATAGGTTTGGCCCCTAACAAATGTTAGAGGCGGACACGTTCCCTACTGGGAGGTGTCATAGGTTTGGCCCCTAACAAATTTTGCTATTGTTTTTCTGTGGCTTGCTTTTTCTTCCTTCTTTTTCTGCTGTGGCAGTTGGTTGCCTTTCCTTTTATTTTTCTGGCTGTTGGTAGCTTTGTTGCTTCGCTGGTTGTGGCTGTAGTTAGCCTAGTCATTTGTTTGTACTTTTCTTTCAGTTGAAATGAAAGTGCTCTTGACCAAAAAAAAAAAGTTGTAGCATGATGATGTGGCAACGATGGCATGGCATGATGATGTGGCACCTTCTAGAAAACCTGTTGTCCAACCGGATTCTGCCACATAACATATGAGGGCAATAATCCAACATGGTGCTTGTCCTTGAGCTGGCTTATTCTCATCCACACGATATGTTTACTGGTTGTTCCCCCACTGCCTCAAAACCGGCCATGTCAACATTGAACTATATTTTTCCTTCAAAATCATACGGGCTCGTAACCACGTATTATGACCTCAAGAAAAAGTTAAATGTTTTCTTGCGTACTTTTAAGGGCTAGTTTGGCATTACTGTGCTTTAAAAAAAAATTGTTTCTGCTGTGCTGAGATAATAATCAGCTGTGAAAAAAAACTGTTAGGCATTTGGTAAACTGTATTTGAAAAACTACTATGAGTAGTCGAAGTGTTTGGTAAATTTTTATCAGAAGTGCTTTTAGTGTATATAATGACCAAAAAGGACATAATACATATATTTTTTTTTTCTTTTTTTAATTTACACTCTTTTTTTCTTCCTTCCCAGTTTTTTTTTTCTTTCTTTTCGCTTTCTCTTTTCTTCTTCCGCTCTAGTTATTTATCCTTGTCTCTCTTTCTCCCTCCCGATCTCTCTCTATTTTCCCTATCAAAGTCGCAGACCTGCATCCCCTTCAAAGTCGCAGATCTTCTGGGTCTGGAAAAAAGGGAGCTGGGCGGGTTTTGGGTTGAGATGGTAGCTTTGAGGGACTGAGGAAGGCAAACAAGTTGCAGAGACAAAGAGAACTAGGGGTGGGCACGGTACGGGATGACACGGGATGGAGGTCATCCCGGTGTTAATCCCGGATAGGGGAATCGGGACGGTATGACACGGGATGGAGGAATTTCAAAACACGTTCAAACCATACCGGCCCCAAACGGGACCGGTATGGTTCGGTATCAAAATTGATACCGTTCACCTTAGGCTAAAATTGGGTATTTTTTTCAGTTTTTGCACTAGCTATTAGAACATGAACTCCAGAGTACACCAATTTCCACAATTAGCAAGATTTGAATAATTTATTTCCTTTCTTGTAAAATACAAACAGCCAATTATTCAAACAATCATCCCTAATTTAGTACCACCAACCAACTCTTTGCCTAACTTGTCGTCAAAAATCAGAAATACATAATCAAAGCATAAACAAATTGATCGAAATATGAAAAAAGGGGCAAAACCTCATATCCACCTACCTCATTATCACTCATCCAACTGTTTTCAGCTCAGCCTTCAATTGCTCAATCTTGAGCCCCATCGCCCTCTGCAATGCTGCCTTTTTCCCCTCCGGAGACTTAGCCAATAGCCCATCAAACAGGTCCAGCACTTCCTTCACAGCAGCTCGAGCACACTCTGCCTCTTCATCAAAATAAACAGTCTCTTTGGACTCCATGGCCATCTCTATCTCCTCCCTTGCCTCTGCAAACTTGAGGTTGATCATGTCCACCTCTTTGTTCTGATCAAACCCATCCGCCCCACCGCTGAATTGTCTCAGATTATGACGATTTATGAACTGGGTCGGTGAGTTTGAGAACGTCGGGTGAAGAAAATGAGGGGAATTTGTGGTGGGTTTGTGAAGAAGAAGCTCGGGAGTCTTGGGTTTCGGCAATGTCGGGAGTCTTGGATCGATCGATGGTGGAGGGAAGGAGAGATAGAAGGAAGGAGAGTGGAAAAAATCTTCTGGATCTGAAAAATTGAAACTAAGTTTTGTTCGTGGGAGAGATGAATGAGATACTAAATATGATAATTTAGAATTAATATTTTATTATTTATTATTTAATATTAATTAGTTACTGTTCGGTATAGTATGACACCAAACGGGATCACAAATCTGATACCGGTGTCGTGCCAAATAGAACGGGATGGCGGTTTCATCCCGTTTAACCATCAACACCAAACGGTTTGGCGCGAAATTGGCGCGGAATGGCACGATTTCAGGACGGTATCGGTATTCCGGTTTTGATGCCCACCCCTAAAGAGAACAACTCCAGAAACGCAGAAATGAAAAAAAAAAAAAAAAACCAAAACCACCTATACAAGCCAATTTGACAGACCCCACTTCATTTTCCTCTTCCCCTTGTTTCCCTTTCAACTCACAACACAACCCAATTCGACAGACCCCACTTCATTCTCCTCTTCCTCTAGTGTTTTTTTTTTTTGCTCAGAACTCTTCCTTTTCCTCTTGCTCCCGTATCCCACAATTTCAAATAAATCAAGAAAGGGAATCAGCCACATGAATAATAATAATAATAATATAGTATGTGGGTGTTTAGCGTGGTTGAGGCAAGAACTGTTGAAACAGGTGTTTATTTTAAAATATATTATTCAATAATTATCTTTAATATTAGGAGTTAATTCCCTTTAAGATGAGATATTGTCAAACGGTTTTTTCCTAGTCTTAAAGAGCCCACAACGTCTTGAATGGTCAATTACCTTTAAAGAGCCCACAACGTTCTTTTGTTTTATGAGGATATATACATATATTTGAGGTAGCCAAAGAGATAAAGAGACGAAAAAAAGAAAAGGCTACAGCTCTTTATGGAAAAAAATTCTGAATCTCTAAAACTGAGTTTTCTGAGCAACATAGAAAGGTGTTTGTAATTCAGGTCCTTCCTCAGTGCAAGGAAGAGCCTAGACATAGGAGATTCTGGGGCAGTTTTATCCTGGGGACGTAGTGGCCTTTTCTGAACTGCTTGCACAGATTGGGCAGAGCCGCGAAACGTCTTAAAGAGAGCGACTTAGTACGTGACTCATCCCAAGAATCGTTCACAGCTACCTATTGAATTTTTCGGGTAATATTGTTCCTTTAATTTAATTGATGCACCAACAATTTTAAGACGTTTTTATCTGCAATGGATACTATGAACCCATTTTAAGAGTATATTTTGGATCCTAGCTACTCAAATTATTTATGTTACTGGAATTTCATGTGGATGACTTATAACATGATATTGGACACTGAAAAAGAGCCTCAGCCCCTGAAGCGCAAGAAAAAAATACAAAGAAGCCAAATCCAAATGCTTAGGATCCCCAGATTATTCCATGCGTTGTGTTGTTGACACATTAGAGCATCTCCAACAGCCTCTTCAACAGCTTTGGAATTCTAAAATAGGTGAGCCACATCAGAAAAACTCTCTCCAACAGCCTCTTCAACCTCAGTCATCAAAGCTGCAACCTCTTTCCACTACTACAAAAATCGAAATAGACGTCGGTAAAACGACGACGGACAAAATAAATACCGTCGTTAAATTTTAAACGACGACGGTAATATAAAAACCGACGTGGATCAGAAACTAAAACACCTAAAAATTGGAAATTCATTTCGGCATTTTTAAAACACGACTCATAAAACTTTAAAAGCGTCGTCTTATTAAACATGCCATTCCAATCAGAAAAAAGACAACAAATAAACAACGACGGTATGTGTAAATATACCGACGTAGTAATTATAGACGACGTTTTACATATATTACCGCCGTTTTGAACATCCAATGAACACGACGGTAATTGTATTATTAACAGACGTATCAAGTACTATTTAATACGACCGTAATTTAATAATTACCGACATGTAAAGTTAATTAACCACGTCTCTCTTTTATTATTTTACGCCGTATTATACATTAGATTACGACAGTACTTATAAATAAAAGGAGGTGGTAAATAGTTACCACGTCGTCATAATATAATATAACGTCGTGGTTTTTCAGATAATACGACAGTTCTATAAATTATATCGCCGTTGTAAATAATTTTCACGTCGTTTATATTAATTATAACGTCGTTGTTATTTAAAACAAGCGCGACAACAAAAGCCGAAATAAACGTCAGTACAACGACGACGGAAAACATAAATACCGTCGTTGTAGGTTTCAAATTCGAAACTTTCGAACTGAAACGTCACGCTTTATCTGCGAAATTGGACACTGAAAAGGCGGCTTTTAGGTTTTCAAGTCGAAATAAAGGCCCTTTTCGGTTTCCAAGTCTTAATAAAGTCACTTTTAGTTTTTCAATTCTAAATGTTTCCTTTCATTGGAGTTTTTATTCCAAACGTTCAGTCTCAATTCTCACATCTATGAATGGTTTCAGTCATGCAAGATGTCTCTCTTTGGAACTTCGGTTGTGTTTTTACACCAAACCAATCTAAGAACTTCGGTTTGGTGTAAAACAACAACTGAAGTTCCCAAAGATTGCATATTTAGTTTCTTGTTTAACACAAATTTCTATTTCTCCGTATTTATTTTTATTTAAGACGTCGGTTTTGTAACTAATCGACGTAGTATATATTTATAACGTCCCTATTATTTAAAAACCGTCGTTTATATTATAATTTATATGACGGTTTAATTTACTTTCCGTCGTTTATATCCAAGTCGGAGGAAATCCAAATAATTTATGCTCCCCTCTTCTGGGTTTTGTTTCTTGTTTCTTTTTATTAAATCTTGTTATATTTGCAAAAGGTTTATAAATGTATCTCTAACTAAAACTTGCTTCTTCTTTTTTTAATCTTGGTTTTGCAGTGCAAGAAGGCAACGCTAACTCATACACACAAGAACAAATTAATGAAGTTCGGATCGAATTATAGTTTAATATTATGGATATGATATTTTGTATGGATATATAGGAATGAAGATTGGTCAAGTTTTATGAAACAAATTATTCTTGAGTATATTTATTGTTCACAAAGCATTATGGTTGTTTTTAGCAAGAAAAAATCGTTGTAGAGAACCATTGGAAGCAAGAAAAAAAGATAAAATGTAAAATTACCACATCTTTGGATATAATAAACGACAGCTTCTTTCAAAAAACCGTCGTCTCTACATTAATAGACGACAATTCTATCACAAAACCGACTTCTTTACATATAATAGACGACATTTCTTTCATAAAAATTGTCGTCTTGATATATAATAGACGACATTTCTTTGATAAAAACCGTCGTCTTTAAATATAATAGACATCTGTTATTAACAGACGTATCAAGTGCTATTTAATACGACCGTAATTTGATAATTACCGACATGTAAAGTTAATTAACCACGTCTATCTTTTATTATTTTACGACGTATTACACATTAGACTACGACAGTTCTTATAAATAAAAGGTGGTGGTAAATCTTTACCACGTCGTCAGAATATAATATAACGACGTGGTTTTTCAGATAATACGACAGTTCTATGAATTATATCACCGTTGTAAATAATTTTCACGTCGTTTCTATTAATTATACTGTCGTTGTTGTTTAAAACAAGCGCGACAACAAAAGTCGAAATAAACGTCAGTAAAATGACGACGGAAAACATAAATACCGTCGTTTTAGCTTTCAACTTCGAAACTTTCGAACTGAAACGGCACGCTTTATCTTCGAAATTGGGCATCAAACGGCTGCTTTTAGGTTTCCAAGTCGAAATAAAGGCCCTTTTCGGTTTCCAAGTCTTAATAAAGTCACTTTTAGTTTTCCAATTCTAAATAATTCGTTTAAATTTGAGTTTTTATTCCAAACTTTCAAGATATCTCAATTCTCACCTCTCATGCAAGAATGTCTTTCTTGCGAACTCGCTTGTGTTTTTACACCCAACCCATCTAAGAACTTCGGTTGGGTGTACAACAACAACTGAGTTCTCAAGAAAGATTGTATATTTAGTTTCTTGTTTAACACAAAGTTCTATTTCTCCGAAGTTATTTTTATTTAAGTCGTCGGTTTTATGTCGAGGGTTGTGATAATATTTTACAATGACTTTTTTGTAACTAACTCGACGTAGTATATGTTTATAACGTCCCTATTATTTAAAAACCGTCGTGTAAACTTTAATTTATACGACGTTTTTATTTTACTTTCCGTCGTCTTTAAAAACGCGGTCTTTTGAAAAATTTGACCGCGAATTGTAATTTTTCGAATTTGCCCTAAACCCTATATATATAACATTTCGCTATCTTTCTTCAACTCATATTCTGACCTTAAAGTTTTCTGTCTCCATCAGATTCTCCAAGTCGAGGTACATTTCATTCCAGCTGCTCATATTCTAATCTTTCATTCCGGTTTTCGCTTTCTCAAATTATTTGAAGTTAATTTGCTCCAAGTCGAGGAAATCCAAATAAGTTATGCTCCCCTCTTCTGGCTTTTGTTTCTTGTTTCTTTTTATTTAATCCTGTTATAGTTGCAAAAGGTTTATAAATGTATCTCTAACTAAAACTTTCTTTTCTTTTTTTAATCTTGGTTTTGCAGTGCAAGAAGGTAACGCTAACAAATTGAAGAAGTTCGGATCGAATTATAGTTTAATATTATGGATATGATATTTTGTATGGATATATAGGAATGAAGATTGGTAAATATTTTGTATGTAATTATTATTGAATCTTCAAGTTTTATGAAACAAATTATTCTTGAGTATATTTATTGTTCACAAAGCATTATGGTTGTTTTTTTAGCAAGAAAAAAATCGTTGTAGAGAACCATTGGAAGCAAGAAAAAAAAAGATAAAATGTAAAATTACCACATCTTTGGATATAATAAACGACAGTTCTTTCAAAAAAACCGTCATCTTTACATTAATAGACGACAATTCTATCACAAAACCGACTTCTTTACATATAATAGAAGACATTTTTTTATAAAAAAAAACCGTTGTCTTTACATATAATAGACGACTATTATTTCATAATAGACGACATATTTCATAATAATATACGACTGTTATTTCATAATAGACGACATATTTCACAATAATAGACGACTGTTATTTCATAATAGACGACATATTTACATATAATAGACGACTGTTATTTCATAATAGACGACAGTTCTTACAAACCGTCGTCTTTACATATAATAGACGATTTGTATGTCATAAAAACCGTCGTCTTTAAATTAATAGACGATGGTTTTGAGTAAAAGCGTCGTCTTTATAAATAATAGACGACGGGATTTTACCGTCGTGGTTTTATGCGTAAAAGATGTCGGTCGATTCCTCGACGGTTGAAAAAGTAAATTTACGACGGTAAATTACCGTCGTCTATTGCGATTTTTGTAGTAGTGTTCTCTCTCTTCAGGACTAGTAAGTTGACTTTGGCTCTTCAAATATTTAATTTTACTTTGGAAAAACAAAACCTACCTTGAAAATGTTAAAAACATGCATTTTTTCTTTTCATATAATAAATACATAGACATTTTTCACATTTTTTCATATTTTTCATTATTTTCCATGATATTGCATTAATTGAATTGAAGAGTCTGTTGGAGCAAAAATTATTTAAGTAGCAAATAAAGCTTTTCAAATTGCCACATAGGTCAACAAACTTCAATTTGAAGAGTTTTATTTGCTACTACTCTTGGAGATGCTCTTACATGGTGATAATGAGTTTCAATCTTCCAAACGCATATCTTAGTGATGATTTAATTCACATTTAAACTCAAGGCTTTGTTGATATATGTTACTATTTGCTTGCATAATTTTTCCTATTTTCTATGTTAACTTTGGCGTTTTCAATAACCTGACACTTACGAAAATAATTTTAGCATTTAATTACTGCATTAGCGGTTTTCTTTCTAGCCTGGTCTGATAGAGGTTGATACAAATTTGTCGTTCTTTCTTCTTCTTAGAGTCCATTAATGAGTATCTAACGCTAACAGTTTTGTTTGGCCAATTTAATGTATAATGGTGGTTTATCAACGTGGGCAAGCTACATTAGCTTTGTGTTTATCTCTTAAAGACATAATTAATTTTAGAAGTCAAAATAGAACTTATCTGTGTATGAACATAAATTCTTGTATAGCTCTTTTATCAATTTAAGCACTAACTATTTGTTTTTGACAGAGAGGGATGTAATGTCCTATTAAACATTTTTGTCAAAACTGATCATATTTACTTAAGTTAATTTTGATCTGAATATATTGCGGGTAACTAATTCCTGCATATTGAGGGACACTGTGGTAGCAGGACTAATTTCGTTGGCTAGTGGTTCTATTTTGGCAAGTTTGGCTTTGACAATACCCATGGTTGGTATGAACATTAGATAAATGATTTCTACCTCGGTAACTCCTAATAAGCTCATTGGTTTGTTAAATTTGATTTATTGTTTCTAGCTGCTGGCTTTTCCTTTGAGCTTTTGGAATTGAATCTTATGTCGATTACAAAACAGAAGTTTTCTTTTATGTAGGCTGTTGAATATCTTGGGAATTAATATATTCTGGAGAGTTATATTTATATTTGTATTGCAGACTATTAATTTATGTCGTATACAGTATGATGTTGAGAGCTCTTCAATTCTTCATATCATTTAGTTTGGTTTTACAATAACCTATTGTACTTACAATTTTGCTAATACATTGATGAAGGAATTAACGGGTTTCACTAGATGATTTTCTATCAATTCGTTCGGACTCATTAAACACTAACATTTGGCAGTGGACTTGCTTTAATAAAAAGGGACTTTGAGAGCAGCCACTTGAGTTACTTGCTGTGGGGAGTATATGGAGAAGACTCAAATAAAATGATAAATTATATCACTGTAAGTGATATTTAATTTTGAGTTTTAGTGTAATGGTTTCGACCCTTACATCCTTTGAAGCATAATTTAGCCTATTAGGTTGAGAATTTCCACAACTAGTGGGGGTTGAGAATTCTAGTAAGCCTAACATTTTCCATTTGGAAATGTGGGGATTCGCTATATTCATTTAATGACCTATTTAATTAATAAGTGAGTACTTTATTTTGGTAAACATGCCAATATATGTATGTGAAATTTTCTTATATCATGCAACATTATTTTGAGACTAATTTGGGTTTCATCTTGATATGAAAGTGGGCATGACTAATGACATTCTTTGTATTAAATTTTGGTGGAGACATTTTATTGTCTTAAAGGGTTTCTATTGAGAATTGAGAAGGTACGAGGACAACTTGGATATGCCATGTAGCCACTTGAAGTGCATAATAAAGAAAGCTTTAGTAAGTGCACCCAAAGAATTGATATATTTTAATGAGTACCGACATTTGAGAGGTACTTTTGATTATATGATTGATATATAGTGAATTTATGTTATACTTTAATGTATAGTGATGCACATGTGATCTCTAATGATGTTGAGATGAAATCTACTAATCATTTGCATGCAATGTTCTAGCAAATATTCTGACAGATATACAGGTTTACAAGTGGACCTAGTTGGTATGCTCTTGGGGGTCATGCGGTAACTTAAAAGGACGATGAACCTTGGATTCAACTATTAGAAGTTTTCCGCAGTCCTAGAAGGATATAGCGATGCTAATTGGAATACTCTGTCAGATGATTCAAAGGCTGCTAGCGAATATATATTTAATATTGCTAGTGGTGCAGTTTCATGGAAGTCTAAGAAATAGACTATTCTTGCTCAATCCACAATGGAGCTAGAGATGATAGCTCTAGCAATGGCTAGTAAAAGCAAGTTGGTTGAGAAACTTATCGATAGATACCCCTTGTGGGAGAGATCGATATCAGTCATTCTTATTCACCGTAATAGTGGATTATGTATGATCGATGAGAATTTAGCCGATCCTTTGACGAATCAAAAGATCAAGACGAAAAAGGTTTTGAAAACCTCAAAAGGAATGGAACTAAAACCCCTGGAAAGTTGAATCACTTGTGATGGTAACCCAACCTATAGACTGGAAATCCCAAGAAATAGGTTCAATGGGTAATAACAAGTCATGTAGTGATGTGAGTGAAATCATGCTAGTATTGTTCAATTTCCAACTTTAGAAGGATGAAATCCTGAAGCGATATAAGGTTGAGTTATTTATAACTCTTAATGAGATCTATACTCTATATTGAGTGGGATATCTAGCTACAGGAATATCCTTGATAGTCTCACCTATGTGAATGTGGAAGTGAGGCCGCTTTCTATGGAAATTTGGGGAAAATTTTCTAGAGCATTCACTATACCGGGATATAAGCACATGGCCGTAACGTGCTGGCTTTTGAACTTCACCCTAGTAGGGCTGTGTGTGTGGTGTTGTCAGAGAAAAAGTTTAAAACTATATGTTACTCTTGTATATTCTGGAGCTCCGTCACTACGTAAAGGTTCAAGTTGAAAAACACTATTACTTATGCACAGTCTTATGATATGTTGCTCAATGAACTTATTTTTAAATAAACAAGTGGGGGATTGTTGAAACAGGTGTTTATTTTAAAATATATTATTCAATAATTACCTTTAATATTAGGAGTTAATTCCCTTTAAGATGAGATATTGTCAAACGGTTTTTTCCTAGCCTTAAAGAGCCCACAACGTCTTGAACGGTCAATTACCTTTAAAGAGCCCACAACGTTCTTTTGTTTTATGGGGATATATACATATATTTGAGGTAGCCAAAGAGATAAAGAGATGAAAAAAAGAAAAGGCTACAGCTCTTTATGGAAAAAAATTCTGAATCTCTAAAACTGAGTTTTCTATGCAACATAGAAGGGTATTTGTAATTCGGGTCCTTCCTCAGTGCAAGGAAGAACCTAGACAGAGGAGATTCTGGGGCAGTTTTATCCTGGGGACGTAGTGGCCTTTTCTGAACTGCTTGCACAAATTGGGTAGAGCCTCGAAACGTCTTAAAGAGAGCGACTTAGTACTCGACTCATCCCAAGAATCATTCACAGCTACCTATTGAATTTTTCGGGTAATATTGTTCCTTTAATTTAATTGATGCACCAACAAGAACCCACAAGAAAATTGGTTCATGGAACCAAGAAAGACAAAGAATTGAAAGAAAAAGTGAGAGAAGAGATGTAGTGAAAAGATGGAAGACTGGAGTTTCTGGAAAAGAACGTGGGAAGAAGATGAAGGGTAAAGTATGCCAATCTCTAAAATTTATAAGGGTATAATGGGTATTTGAAAAGTTCATTAATTGGAACCGACTGCTTCTAAAAAAAGTGCTGCTAAACGAACCCTAAAATTAACTAAGTACACCCAACTAGCAAACTATTTATTGAATTACTAATTTACCCTAATATAAATGACTAAAAAGGATATATTGAGCCAATGGCTAAATTGGGGCTTAAAACCATGATTGGTCATCACACAATCATGCTTGGGGGCAACAACATTCATATTTTGCGAAGGCCAAAGAACAAGAAAGTTTTCGAAAAATCGTACTACGAACTGTGCTCCTTCATGGCCTACAAAAACATGAAATCTAGGATGAAAATTCAAAGGGATCAAGACTTGGATTGAAACATAGTTAGGCACCTCTATGGTGCATGGTTTGTCCACATTGTTTATTTTTCATACTCAAGAGTTCTTCGCATCTTCATTTTTAGTTAGAAAAAATAAGGAAAAAGAAAAAAAGAAACGTCCAGAACTTTGAGACCAGCATATGAGAACATGGCTTTTTAAAAAGGAAAAGTCAGAACCTGGCTAGCGTGTTGTTATGATTCTATGGTCAAAATCGGATTTGTTTTATGTCCAGAAGATGTATATCATAGTTGAGTCTAAAACCAAGTAAAGCAATACGGGAAGGACGCATGTATGACTTATTAGAATTTGAGTCAAATTGCCTTCCATATCATTACCAATAAATTTTGGTGCCTGCTTCATGCTTGAACTTTTCAACCATGGAGCTGGGTTCGAAGGGATGTGTGGGAAGGAGGGAGGCTGTAGAACTTGGAGATTGATGGGTGGTGGAGGAAGGAATGGCCAGGTGGGGGTTGGGTGTGGAGGCGGCTGTGGGAGGAGAGGTAGAGTGGGGGGCTGGGTAGGTTTTTTTTAATTTTAATTTTATAAATAAAAATTTTCAATTATTTCATTTGTAATGTTTATTGTTAGTTTTTAAAATTATTTAAATATGTTGTATTATGGGTATTTTTGGTAGTTAAATAGGGTGTACTTAGTTAATTTTATGTTTTGATTTAAATATTATGGTGTACTTAGATCATAGGGTGTACTCAGTTAATTTTAGGGTTCGTTTAGCAGCACTCTTCTAAAAAAAACAACTTTGAGAAGCAGCCTCCAACCTGATTCGAAAAACTGCTGTGCGGGACCTGAGATTTTTAAATAAGCGGGTGTTGTTTTGATTTACCAAACGCTTTGGGGCTAAAAATGTATGAAATAAGCAGCTTATTTTTTAATCACAACACTCCCAAACGCCACATAATTGTCCCCAAATCATATTAATCCAAATAAACACCGAAATTTTTTTTTCCAAAATTTCTATCACTAAGGGCTTATTGGTCAAAGCACGCTAGAATGCAATTAAATAAATGAAAACTCGAGATAGGTCGTTACAAAAAGACTTGTGTTTGAACTCATGTTTTGACTTCTAAGCCTCCGTCCCCATAATTATGATTATACATAGTATTTTTGTTCAAATGATCTTTGCAAACTCAAAAGTTCCCTTCACTTAAGGCAAGTGAGATTGACTTTCCCACAAGGGAAGTGTGTAGAATCCTAGTTTGGACATGTTCAAGATGTCATCCCTATTTTGGAACAAGCTTGGAGAAGGGGTTAAGAGCCTACGTAGGGCATAAGATCTTTAATCTTAGATTTTCTTATAGAATTTGAGTTACATTTTTATCATGTTATTTAAAAGTACATTTTTCAATATTATTAGCACGAATTTCGTTAATTGTAGTAATAGGGGTAAGAAGGCACAAGAATCATCACTTCAACACTACAATGAGAATATTATAGTATCCTAAAATGTGTCTAAGATTGACTTTCTCAAAGAACCCATTTTTCAAACAAACAATACCTAAAAAAATTGGTAATATTCAAATCTAATATAACAACTACCATAAACCGGACGTCCACCTTTCATTTTATAAGCACGATCTACAAGTTCGCTTGTTCCAACATCAATGCACTTCTTACAATGTAATCGAGAAAGATCTCTAGTACATTCAACTATCTCTAGTACATTCAACTGTGCCATAAATGATTTTCTTGTATGATATTTGTAGTTGACCCTTAGCATACAACGATCCACAAATAGCTTTAGAAGTTAATGTGGTGAACAACCGATGAAGATTTCTCAAGTTGAGATTCCCCGAAATTTTGGGTTGTATACCATAAAACATGTTATCCATGTCAATTAGACCAAAGAAGTTTTTATCTGAGTATTTTAAAAGGCAACTTTTTAACCAATTATAGCTCCTCGACTAAAAGGACAACTTTTGCAAAGCTCTAGGGCTGCATTATTGAGACAAGTTTTGGATGATGCTACGCCAATATTCTTCTTAATAGAATTCCAACATTGCGATATCCCATATACAAAAGTATTTTGTTCTGTTATAGATTTAGATGTGTCATTGATGTGTCCACTTCAATATCCTGAATGTAAATTTTTTTTGGATAATATGTGTCAGTATAACTTATTCATGTTTTCTTCATAATATCCCTTAACTGGAAACTCTATCTGATTGAAACATTTGTACGCCAAAACTTGAGGTGTGCCATGTCCAAAGGTCTCTTGGCGACAGAGAGAAATTTAAAATACTCAAAAGCATTAATGATATTGAGCAAAGCACAGTCAATAGACTGACATTCTTTTTTTCTCATTCTTTTTGTTATGCAGGATTGGTTTTCATGACCAATTACATTTATACAACCTGCCTTTGGAGTTCATAACAAAAGGAATGGTATTAATGTTTGTATGTTATATGAACTTGGTCATGAAAACCTATCCTAGTTTATATAACATACAAACATTTAATTGACGAAAAAATAAATAAGAACCTTTCAGCAAAACTATGAAAAATGAACAAATGCATATTTCAGTGACAACTAAACCATGTTTGCTTCTGACGGTATATAATCAGAATGTCCACAAAATAAGTAACTTACCATGTTTTTTCACGTATATGGCTCAACAAGCATTCAGACGTCATTTCCAGGTACACACTACAAAGCCATCTGAGAGAACTCTTGGCACTTTCAAGCCTCCATTGAAAGTTGCCGTGCTTCAAAATCAATGAGCTTTAATACCCAAATTATCCGTAGCTCAATAAGATATATTTAATTGAATGCAGTCATTTCCATACCCCAAAATTGATGGACTGAAGTGATATATGACCAAGATACAAATCCTTTAAATGTTGCTTGCACAACCCAAGTCTCCGTCTATTCAAGCTGGGATGAATGCAACTTGAGAACCCTGTCTTCCAGCCTGGAAACTTCTGCCTTTCCATTACATGAAGAGTATAAACACTTGGCGCTGGAGCCATACACCCATTTACAAAACAATTGCAAGGACGTGACTCACTTACCATTCTTGCCAGAGAGAGTAAACATAAGCCACTGTAAGAAATTCCATACGTTAATGCCTCATCATTATCATAAGATTGAGCATCTGATGTCTCATTTACCATTTCTTGCTCTATTTCTTGGGTAGACGGAATTCTACTTAGTTCTGTGTCAAAACGTTTCTCTATCTCAGTTTCATGCACACGATACTTTGCTGCTAGAGTGCGAATGCAAGATTTTCTAACTATATTAGAAATCAAGAGCTTTACCTCATTAAAGTTATCACACTCGGCATACCATCTAAGCCAACGGCGAACAATACCCGAAAACCAATCAATGATTTGGTCATTATCTTGTAAGATTAGCAAAGAGGATGTGCGGGCATAACCATCAGATGTGGTCAATCCATATCGTAGGAGACGCTTTTTAATGGCATTAACAGGTGCAATTATCTCAGTGATAATGACAGATTCGGTGGAAGAAGCAGCACTTGGCAAAAGGGAAAGAGTAGAAGTGGTCTCAGAAGAAACATACGTTTTCACCTGTCTCTGAAATTCATAAAAGGAGTTTCTTAGTTCTTGGGGTAGAGCTGGCTCTGCAACATACTTGGACAGGATAGCTTCCTCACTCTCTGCTGCTTTGGCTTTGACATCTTCCATCCATATCTTCAGCAAGTGCTTGTACCAATGATCAGTTTCCATACCAGATTTACGGAAATGGGAAATTTTGCTCAAAACAGACCTACAGTCAGCTAAATGCTTAATCTCCGACTCCTTTACCTTCTTCAGACCATGACCCAACCATTTCTTTCCTATACTAACCGTCCCAGCATTCCAGGCCTCTTGTTTTTGTAAACCAAATAAAGCAACTTTTTCCTTCAACTTGTGGACTGCTCTTGTAGCAGGACTTTCTTTTACATTTCTTCTAACAAAAGTGCCTAAAAAGCGGATCCCATGTGGCATTTGACATGACAATAACTCTGCTCGATCATCCACATCCAAGTGCAAAGACTTCTGCAAGTAATTTAGAACCTCAGATTTGAAATCAAGAGCAGCATCCTTAGAACCAGCCACTGAAAAAAATATCTCATCCATGAAACGACAAGAATGGACCCTTATGCTAAAACTCTCTTCACCGGCACGGCCAAGATCATTACCTTTCAGGTGTCTCCTAAACCAGCTGCGCAGCTTAGACTGGGACTTTTGATCAGAATGAAAACTTGGACTGAGAGCTTCATATTTCATTGACAATCTGTAAAATTCATGGTCAAATTGGTCAAGATAAATATTCATTAATATAGGAGACAATACACCCTCCTGTGGAAGGCCATGACCTTTTGGGAAACCACCAAACTCCAAGTTGAGCACATTGGCGTTAAACATGCTTTGGATCATAGCATAGAGGCTAGGGTCTTCTACTTTATCCTCCATCGCGGTTATAAGTTTACCAAGTATACAAGCATCAAGCTTTTTATTTATGAGCAATGTAAACCACCAATCAGGATTAGAAATCTCCTTGCTGATGTACTTCAGAGCTGTAGAATGCCCCCTCCCACTTCGATAACCATGTGAAATCTTAGAGAAATCGGGTTTGTAAACAACTTCCAAAACAATTCTGATTGCTTCCTGAATGACCCTCAGATTTATATTGGGAAGTACCAAAACTTCTTCCCTTGCACCTTTTTTTGAGATAGAGAAGGTATTGGCATTAACATCAAAACTCCCACGACACAGCTCTTTAGCAATAGAATCAAAAGAGGTATTATCATCTTTGAATGCTATATTAATATTTGAGTTGAGTCTAATACAATCATAAGCATCCTGAAGAGTTTCTGGATTGGAAATGACTTTTGCCATTAGGTTTCGAAACTTCCCATTGATGTATTGTTCCTTCACCCTCTTCTTTATGCGCAATTCAAGAGACCTCTTGAGCTCCATTCGGCTCTTGGGTCTTCTCTCATCCATATGAGAAGACTCCTCTACAAGATTGGCTAAGTTTTCTGCCAATTTCATTTCATGAATGCCACTATTGGGTCTTCTCCCATCCATATGAGAAGACTCATCTACAAGATTGGCTAAGTTTTCTGCCAATTTCATTCCATGAATGCCACTATTGATATCACCATCAGCAGTAGCAACTGTGGAGTGATCTGCAAATTCTTTTATTCTTTCTGAAGCTCTACCATAATCAGCTGCTGCGCCAGGACTTTTTTCTGAGTTTGAATGAGTGTCTGACTGCACAAGGACCTTTTGCACCTTATCGCAGAGGTGAGCAGTGAGGGAGGCAGCTTTTCTGGCAACAGTGAGCCTTTTTTCATAAGACATAGAAGAAAATGTTGCTGCTGCGACTATTGCTAGAGAGGGGGCAGGGCGACCTTTGAGCTTTATGAGGCCCTGTTCAAAAATAAAAAGCGGTCATGCATCCAGTTATAGTCAGCCCAACGCTCAATTGCATATGTCTGAAACATTTTGTCGAACATGTGGCCTGCATTCATTTTATTGGGAGATTTTCAAATTTCTACCTGTACAGAATTACAACACAAGAAGCATTGAAAACATAAGAAAACTTTACAGAAACCTACAAGTCAAGGGAACACAGTACATATTACGACAAAGAAAGCAAAACTAACGATGGCACACCAACCACTTGATTTCCTATTTGTTTGATTAATCCTCGTGCAGCATACTAGGAGCATTAGAGTCAGATTAGATGAAGAAAACTATCACCAAGGCATCTTGATAAAAGAGAATCAGAAATTTGATTTAGACAATATAGTATAGTATATTTATCAATAAGCATTCTGGAGGAAAGCAAAAATTGGAAGGGATCAGTTTCAAATTGGACCAAATCAAAAGGAGAATAACGCAAAATTTTAAGAACTTCGCTGATTTGGATCCTTCTTGATATCAAATTATTTGTCTCATTTGAAAAAGGGCATGATAAGGAATTGGAATGCTACAAAACAAGGAATTCCTGACATACAATATTTAAATGTAGTATCATAACTTCTGAAGTTCTGATGAATATACGAGATCAAGATAGATAAGAACATTAAAGTCTATAATACATGTCTAATCTACACCACTAGAATACCGAAAAAGATAGCATGAACACCACATGTGAGGTGGTAGTCAAACAAGAACCAACATGTAAGAATCGAGACATGGATAGTCAAACAAGAACCAACATGTAAGAATCGAGACATGGAACACAGTTAGGTTAGTGAGGCCAACATATAAAGAGCATAAAACACATTTGGTTGTTTTCCCCCAGTGTTGTGCTCTGTGCAGAAAGGGTGCGCAAACAGTGTTTCATTGCCAGTTGGATTATTTTTTAAGGTTAAGGATGTTAAGGGAGCCCAATCTGTGCTAGGTTATTCCAGCTTCAAGTGATACTGTATTTTCTGAGAGGCTTAAGTTCTTAAGTGGGAGGAATAGGAGTGTGGTTCTAGGAATATGTACTATCATGGCTGAGCTTCCAATAATATCGATGGAATAGAATAGGAGAGCTTTTTATGATGTCAGGGAGGAGGAGATGTATTATTTGCGGGAGGAGAGCTCTTTCCCGGATTAAAGAGCAGCTAATTCTTATATCTTTTTATACTTTAACTGATTTTTTTCTGTTGGTTTGAATTTGAGTGTGGTTATATTGACATCTAAATCATGGAAGACCCTGTCCCTATTATGTAAATTTCCATTTTATTAGTTAAATCTTGTTTTTTTATAAACAGGATTTTAAGAGGAAAAAAAATAGAGTCAGTATGAACTTATTCAACTATAACCAAGAGCGCCACGAGGAACCCCAGAAATTAATTAGCTACAAATATATAAATCATGGTCATCTTAAAAGCTTTCCTTAAGCAGAAAAAAGACCCGTACTGTAGGATTTCAGCAAAATGTAAAGATACACTGGGCTAGATAACATAAAATGTTAAGATTCAAGGATGATTTTTTGCTGAATTGATAACTGCAGGAAGGTTTAAAGAAAGAAAAACCAAACTATAATGCAAACAATTCAACTTCACCTGCATATATCGCACCACAGTGCTAGTGTAATTAACTGCTCTCCTCTGGGTAAGCTTTCTCATCCTTTTTGCAGCAAACCGTCAGTATAACCGTCATTAATTAGCTAACAAAATTCTACTGCCACTTTCCAACCATCATTTACACCTTCAGCCTCACTGGCGCGCCCTTGTAAATTGCCAATTTAAAAACTTCAGGATCCAAAACCAGGTCTAGGGGTCTAATTTACAACTCATTTCTTCAAAACCGTGTACTTTAAAGATGTAAATTTCAAAGTTGAAAACCCCAGTCAATAAAAGAAGTAAAATGCAACCAAAATCTTTTCTAGGATTTCCTAACATAATTGACTTCACTTGGTAAAACACTTCCATACAATTGAAATTCTTTTATTTTCTTTTCCTTTCCGTTTTCCTAGAAACCAAACAGAACAAAACCAAAATAGGAAAGCCAAAAGGCATAATTTGGTACAAACCATCGTAAGGAGGAAGAGGAGGAGCGGGACCAGATGGGTGGTGATACTCTGGGGCCATATTAGTCAAAGAGGCCGACGGCTGACGCATCATTGGCGCTGGCGGCGGGGGCCCCCTGTGAAATTCTCCATCTTGCTGCTGTTGGTGGGTGGTGTTGCTGTTGAGGATCAGGGTACATCATTGTTGCCCCAAATCGAAGAACTGACCCTAACCCTAATCCTAAAAGATAGAGAAATGCACATAAAGAGTGAATGCAGCAGCAAATAAATAGTGGGTTGACAACAAAACCTGAGAGTCAAAGTTTTCAACAACTGTGAAAAACCCAGAAACCAAAACAAGAGAATTCAAGATGAGCAATTATCGATGTCTCTTAAATTAAATGCCTTTTTCAATTCCAATTTTATCAGTACCATAGCAAGCTGAGAAATGGAGAAATAAGTACCTTTCTTATGCTGAATAAACCTCCTTTGACTGAAGCGGGTTTATGAAAAATGCTAGTGGTTTGGTTCTTGCAGACGAAGAGTGAAGATGAAAATATCCAAGAGGGTTCAAATTTGATGCAACAAACTGAGAAATTTGAGCACGCTGAATAAAAAAGTCTGAGCCAAAAGGAAGCTTGGGTCTCTCTGTTGAAGCGGGTTAGGGATTTGGAACCAAAAATATAAGAGGGTTAGGGCAATCGGAAACCTAATGTTTTACTTGGGTCCCCGTCTTCAAGCGGGTCATGTTCCCTCAAAATGGGCTGAGATTTGCACTTATATCCGTTGTTTCCCCGCGGGGATTTGCACATCAAATTAAGGGGTGGGCACGATCCAATTTTCCCCGTTGTTTATGAAGGTAATTAGGGCCGTTCGGTAATGTTTTTAGAGGATATTTTTAGAATATTTTCAGAGAATGAAAATAAGAAAACAATTTGCATTTTCGGAAATGAAAATGCTGCCCTGTATATTAATTAGAAACATCTTCGTAAAAACAAAAACAATAAAAACGTTATGCAGTATTTAATGATTTGAGAATAAAAGTGTAATTCTAATTAAAATGCATCATGTAATTTATGTCTGCTATTTTTTCAAGTGTATTTTTGTTAATGTCTCATCTAAATTATAAATCAAATAAAATTCTAGTGCTAGATAATAATAAAATTAGAATATTTTTAAAAAAATTAAAAAGAAACAACCCTACAGTGTCAGCACCTCCCATTAGCAAAAGAAAAGAAAATATTGGCCACAAATAAATAAAATAAAATAAAATTCCAAAAAACAACCCACGTCACCCCCCCAACCTTCTCTTTCCGTGTGTCTCCAAAAACTCACCCAAATTACATCTCTTTTTCTCTCTCATTCCCTCATCTTTTTTTTCTCTTGCTGTTTCTCTATCTCCCTCCCAACTTCTCTGGTTCCCACTCCTCTCCTTAGTTCTCTATCCTTGGCTCTAGTTCCCCTTCAAAGTCGCAGATCTTCATCCCCTTCAATTGGGTTCGATTGTGGTGGTTCAATTGAGTTTGATTGTGTTTGACGTGGAGGTTCTATTTGGTTTGACAGTCTTGGTTCAATTGGGTTCGATTGGGTGGTGGTTGGTGATAGTGGAATAGGTTGGGCGATGGTGGCTCTCCAGAAAACGCAAATCCTAAAAATATAGAAAACGACTTTTGGGTGTTTTCAGTCACAAAGGCATAACTTTGTTTTTGTTTTCAAAAGTCATTTTTTGTGTTTTTGTTTTATGTGAAAATGGTTCACCGAACGCATTCCCAATGTGTTTTCCGGGTTTGAAAATAGAAAACGGTAGTTGAAAACGCTACCGAATAGCACCTTAAATTTCTAGTAGCCAATGTAAATGATCTAAAATGTAATTACCTTCATAAACATACATGCTAGAGTGGAGATGTCCATTGTTTGAACTTACATTTTATCCAGCATGTATTTGAATTTGAAATTTCAAACAAGTTATATGTTGGGCAATGAGATAATTTGCATAAGTTAATTCTAGCTAATTCAGATTAGATAGAAGATGAAACGACATAGTAAAAAGTAGGGGTGGTTGCGGTTCGATTACCGCAACTTTTCAATGAAATCGTGAACCGACCAACATGTTGTGGAATGTTAAAAAAACGAATCAAGAATCGACCGACATATTGCGATGTAATGTATGTCGGTATATCACAATTGTCGGTATATTGCGATCGGTATACTGCAATTGTCGGTACATTGCGATCAGTATACTGCAATTGTATAGGGAACAACATAACATTATAGAACTTTCTATCAACCAAAAAAGAGTGTCCTCATGCTTAAAAATACTCCTGAAATATTAACAACCTAACAAAATTACCAACACAACCGATGAGTTCGCAATACTAATTGAAACCCAAGTTCCTACTAGATAAAAGTTTAATTATCTAATTAAGTTATATTAATTCACTAAATATTCAAATGATATTTATTCAAGGTTGAGATTTAAAACAAAAACAAAAACAATATAGGGAACTTCAAGAGATTGGCGGATAATACACTTCATTAGTAATACAATCAAAGCCTAGGTGAGTCCCACGGAGAGGAAGAAGATGAGAGAGAGAGAGAGAGAGAGAGAGAGTCAGAGAGAGAGAGAGAGGGAGAACAAAAAGAAAAAGACGAAGAAAAGAATAAGAGAGAAAAGAGAAAGATTAGTCTAAATGATGAAGTCCTAGCCTATGTTAGTTAATATAAAATAATTATAAGGATTTATTTTAGTAATTAATTAAATTATATTGCGGTTTATGATATACTACATTATTTATATATGCGGAACTGCAACCGCAACCGCATATTGTCGTCGATTTTATAAACCGCATGTTGCGGTCGGTTTTCGTAATAGGTCGGTTTAGATGCTGTAAAACCTAGGTCGGTATTTGTGATTTTTTGGTCTAAAATGCCAACCCTAGTAAAAAGTTGGCTAAATAATATAAACACATGTAAACCAGTACATGTAGATGTCTACCATGACTCTAACAAACCTTCATTTCAGCCCCAATTCTACATCGGCAGATGCGTACAATGTCATCTTATGTAAAATCTCACATCGACCAACGGAGAGAGGGTGATGTGCCTTATATGTACATGCCCACCTCCATCTAGCACGAGGCCTTTTAGGAGCTCACCGGCTTCAGATTCCATGGGAACTCCGAAGTTAAGCGAGTTTAGGCTAGAACAATCCCAGGATGGGTAACCCATTGGGAAGTTGCTCGTGAGTTCCCATAAACAAAACCATGAGGGCGAGACCTAAAGCGGACAATATTGTGCTATGGCGGAGTCAATCCGGGATGTGACATCTTACGTAATCCAAGTGCTCGACTTAGACTCCACTAACCCACTTCCTCCAGCTAAGTGCCTCGTCATCATGGGATCTTCTAAAATGTAAGAGAGGACTCCACTGACCCAGTTCCTCCAAGTAAGTGCATCTTCTATGTCTTCTAATAGAGGCTTGTTTGTTAATGAAATGGAAATTTGCAGACTTTGGGCGAGAATTAATAGAGGGAATAATCCATTTGGGAAGGAATGAATAAAGGGAGGTTGAGAAATTATAGGGAAAGGAGGACAACTGCTTAGAATGACTATATTGTCCTCAAAAGCAAATAGGGAAGTTGAGATAAGGATTAAATAGCCATTGAAATGCATACTTTGTAGTGGAATCCATGGACGCTTTCTTGAGCCGAGTATTGATCGTAACAGGCTCAAGTCACCTCATATTGGCACATTTGAAAACGTGTATCACGTGACTGCGTTGTACGAGAAGGAAAATCAATAAGCCTCCAATACGAGACAGTACCATAGTTAATTTCCTCGATCATATAGTCATTGTAATTCACTTTTATCCAAAGTCGATCATTTGAATGGTACATCGCATCTGTGTATGGGACAGTGCTTTTTCTCTGTTTGTTTATAGTGTCAGTGTAGACCGTATGCGAAAGGAAGTACGCACCTTGATTAGCACCACGTAGTGTTGCTCTTTCTGTTGAAGGTAAACCCATTATACAAAGTCAGTATTACTGTATTTAAACCTTTGACAAATATAGTAGAAGAGGACAAGGAACTCCAATGAACATACCCAATGAATGGGATAGCTTTTAGCTAGCCGCCCAGTGATAAAATCAATGAGAGTCATATGCATTGTCGAGAAATTAGAGTCTAGGAAAGTGATTGGTGGCATATCCTCCCCAGAGAATATTCAAGACTCGGCAAAGAGTTAAAGTAGGGCCAATACTCCTGAAGACAAATTTGTGGTCAAAAACTTTGAACTTTAACCACTCCCAAGCAAACAAAAGTAAATAATTGCACAGAGGCAGATGCGTACAATGTCATCTTATGTAATCCAAGTGCTCGACTTAGACTCCATTGACCCACTCCCTTCAGGTAAGTGCCTCGACATCTTGGGATCTTCTAAAATGTAAGAGAGGACTCCACTGACCAAGTTCCTCCAGTTAAGTGCCTCGACATCTTCTACTTCTTCTAATATAGACTCTTTTGTTAACGAAATGTAAATATGCAGACTTTGGGAGGGAATTAATAGAGGGAATAACCCATTTGGAGGGAACAAATAGAAGGAAAGGAGGACAACTGCTTAGAATGACTATATTGTCCTCAACATACAAACCACATTTTGGGCCGTAACCTTAGAATGACTATATTGTTTTGCCATGGTCCTCTCCCACAAGGCTCTCTCTCTTTCTCTCTCTCTCTCCCTTTCTCTCTCTCTCTCTCTCTCTCTCTCTCAAAGCCAAGCTCTCTTCCCACTACTATTCATCTCCCCTATCATAAATCAAACCCTAAATCCTATTTGAATCATGGGTAGTTATGGAAAGCAATTCATATTAGAGTAGTTCTTCTTCTTAAGATTTGAAATTTAACTTTCCAGAGCCCATAGCTACTCCATTCATTGAGGTACATTAGCCCATACGAAATATTTTATTTGTTAGTTGAGGTACATGAGCCCTTAGCTACTCCTGTTTGTACCATATCTGATTGGCCTTTTATTCCATGACAAGTGAAAAGGAAGTGACACCAAGCAGGCCCAGAAGCCCACGCTGGTCAGCCCAGCCTTATAGTTGGTAGGTGCCCTCAACACCCACTACCAATTCTACATTGGTCGTCTCAGTCGCATAGGCTCACAATCAACAGTCGGTAGGCGCCCTCGGCACCCCCTGCCGATTTGGCCCCCCAAAAGGTATCTCGTAGGAATCTCTTGGGTTCCTTACTGGTATATTCTCTAGGATAAGTGGTAGCCTCCCAGGGTACTCCCACGAGTTCCACATCGAAAGTTTACACCAAGAGGACACCCAAAACCTCTATAAATAAGAGCCATTTGCCCCAGGATACAAGGTAATAGTTACTTTGACACTTATGCCCTTACTTTGTCAATAACTAACTCCTCTCTCCTTCGGCTAACTTTAGCATCGGAGGGCCTTCGGCCAGTACGACATCGGTGCTTTAGGTCTCACTCATTGTTCTTCCCTTTCTCTCCTTGTAGATAACCTTAAGCCTGCCGAAGAGAACGACTTACTGAAGGCAGATCAGATCTCATCTCATCTTTAAGTTGGGCCCACTACTGGTCATCTAGTTTTGAGCGCCAACAACTCTAGTAGCTAATCCTGTTTGTTTTAGACAATTTTTTTTTGGTTAGTTGATTGTCTTTTGTTTTTGTCTCTCGAATTTGGTTCACTCACTATTTTCTTCATATTAATAACTTGACCACCATGTTCTGTCAATCTGCTTAACTTTTTTTTATATTTTAAGTTGATTTGAATTTTTTTTTAAAATTTTATACGAGCTTTGAATGTTTAGAGGATGAGAAGTGAATGTTTAGTTTAGTTTTATGTGATTATATTTGAAGGGAAAAAATGCTCAAAACCTAGGTGTTATTGTTCTCTGTTTATTAGTTAAATTATCAAAGTTGAATCTTTCATGTTTGAGTGTGATTGATCATATTTTTAGTTTCTTTATTGCCATTGCCTCTAGTTTGTTGAGATTTTTATATTCATTAGTTGTGTTTTAGACAAAATTTTGTTGGTTGGTTGAGTGTCTTTTGTTTTTGGCTCTGGAATTTTGCTCGCTCACTATTTTCTTCATATCAATAAATTGATCACCATGTTTTGTCAATTTGCTTAACTTTTTTTTATATTTGAAGTTGATTTGAATGTTTTTTATTTTATTTTATACGAGCTTTGAATTTTTAGAGGATAAGAATTGAATGTTCAATTTAGTTTTATGTGATTATATTTGAAAGGAAAAAAATGCTCAAAATCCAAGTGTTATTGTTCTCTGTTTATTAGTTAAATTATTAAAGTTGAACCTTTCATGCTTGAGTGTGATTGTTGAGATTTTTATTGTCATTAGTTGTGTTTATTATAAAATTTAAAACTCTGGAAATCTTAAAAGGAAAAAAAGAAAAATAACAAGTATTGCACATTTGTCTCCTTCTACATGGTTTATTTCATCATCTAATGCTGAAATTGATGTTAGTTTATGAGAGAATATGAAATTGATGGTTGACATTATACCTTATGGTAGGGGTGGGCATAAAAACCGATAAACCGATCAAACCGACCGAACCAAACCAAATCGAAAAATAAGGTTTTTTGACCAAACCGAAAAAAGTCAACTGTAAACCTGAACCGAACTGAAGCCAACGGTTCAGGCTCTGGTTCCAAATTTTTTAGAACCGGTGAACCTGAACCGAACCGACCATTTATTAATAATATATAAATAAAACACGTGTCCTCTGTTTATTGGCTAAAAAAAGAGCATACACTGGGTATGCTTGCACTAGATCACAACCGCACAAAAGAACTAACCTAGCTCTCCACCTCTATTTCATTTTCACTCAGTCGCGCCGTCTCTCTCTCTCTTTCTCTCACTCTCGAATCTCGACCTCACCTCACCCTCTAACCTAGCCGTCAACCCCTATTTCATCCAAAAATCTTCAAGTTTTTAGGGTTTTTGAGAGCTCTGGGTATTTCAATTGAGGTATGATCTCTGCTCTCTTCATTTTTCTTCTCTCCACTTTGCGTTGCATGATTTTCTTGTTCTGGTACTTTTGAATTTTTAATATTTATAAATCCTGATTTGTGTAAATTGCCTATTGCTTGGTAATTGTTCAACCCGGAAGATCCGATAGAAAGACCCAATTGAAGCCGTAGCTTTTACGGTGGAAGGCAATTGACACTAAGGTCGAATTTGCAGTCAACAATTGCAGGTTAGTCTTTTCCTATTGGTGAAATGGCACTTTTGTGTGTTCTCATATCAATAAAGCCCCTTTATTTCTCACCGAAAAAAGAAGAAACAAAAAAGAAAAAGAAAAAGAAATTAGGGTAGTTCATAGGGTTTTTCAAGTGAATTCAGTGTTGATTTTGAGACATTACAACTTACAAGTTCTAAGCTTTTCCTTATAAATTTTGGACTAGGTAATCCTATTGCATTTTGTGAGCACATCCAGTCTGTCTTGGTCAAGAATTTACAAATTTTCATTGAATAAAGTTGCAATAGTTCTCTATTTGCATTATTCTTCTAGTGTACTCAGTTCTTCTTTCTGCAGATTGTTTCTTTTTTGCTTGTAGTTCCTTTTAGAACAATTTCCCTGATCAGTCAATTGAATAAAATGTGCATTGCACGTTTAATTGATGACTATATATGTCTATGGCTCCATTAACTTCATGTTGGATTTTGTGAAAAATATGTCATGCATTCATTGGATCGACATTTGAGTTAGTTGTAGATTGGTAGTTGATTTTATCCTTTCTTTTTGACTGATGTGAACCATAAAATTGTTAGGGAAAAGGCTAATTTTACAACCATTCGACTAAGATGATTGGCATTTATTTGATGAGATCCAATTCTGTATATTTAATGACATAGCTCTCTGGATAGTGTGAAGGTTTTGCCTAACATTTAGCTTGCTTTCATTTAATAAGAGAGTAGTAATTTTAGTAATTTTGATGTGAGGGTTACTGCAACCTTTTGAAATTTTGGAATAGTAGTGTCATTTGGATTTTCTTTGTTTTTCTTCTATGAACTACCCAAATATGATTCAAATATCTGGTGTTGGATTTTCTTTCTTTGTAATGTCTGCGTGTTTTCATTTGCGAGTTGTTTACTTGTCCTTTGGTGAGCTTATTTTTGTTTTCAAGGCTTCAATGGAGGTACCTCAGGTACATATCTACTGCTAACCCTATTTTATTTTGTTTTGACTATGTTTACTTGTTTTTAATCTGCTTTTGGATAGGAAAACTTTGGGAAAGCTGTGTTTAAAAATTAAATCTGTTTTTAATTTGTTTATGGATAGGAACCTGCTTCTAATGAGGCTCTTCCTTAGTGTGTTGAGGATAAGTTGGAAGGTGATTTTCTTTATCTTATTTTAATTATGATTTATTGATTGATGGTGGAACTTTCTGTTAATTCCTTCAAGTGTTATGTAGGTTGCTTTGTTGTTAAGGCTTTTGGAAGAATGGATGCATCAACTACCAGTTTGGAAAGGATGTTCTATTTCAGTATATTTTTGTCATATGGGTTGTAATAATTATAATTTGGATTTCTTGCTTTGTGATGGTTTTTAAGTCATTTTATTTCCTTGGTTGGTTGATGATGATTGTTTGAATTTGTGGTTGATTTAGTTGTTTAAAACTTGGTTGGTTGATGATGATTGTTTGAATTTGTGGTTGATTTAGTTGTTTAGAACTTGGTTGGTTGATGATGATTGTTTGAATTTGTGATTGGTGTAGTTGTTTAGAAACTTAGATTAAAATGATGAATTATGTTTATGGATTATATTGATTAGGTAAACGTGAATTGGGCCTCTTAATTCTAATCAGGTTTTGGAAATTTGTAAAATAAAAACCAGATTTTGGCCCAAAAACATGAATTGGGCCTCTTAATTCTAATCAGGTTTTGGCAATTTGCAAAAAAAAAAAAAAAAAGATTTTGGCCCAAAAACGTGAATAGGGCTTTAAAAACCTTATATCGTGCCCAAGCCCAAAATCGAATATCAAGCTCGAACCGAACCAAGCCTGTCGGGTTGGCTTAATTTCGGGTTTGAGCTTGGACTCGACCCGACCCGAGCCCACCCCTACCTTATGGTGTGAATGAGATTAATGCACATAATTTGTTTGAATTTTTTTTTCTTCATGATCTTACATGTGGATGTTGTTTATAGGTTTATTTTGGGGTAGGAACACACATTTTGGAACTCATTATATTGTAGGACTAGAAGTCTTTAACAACCATAAAAAGGAATTTTCTATTCATAGTAGGTTTACATGTGGATGTTGTTTATAGGTTTATTTTTTCTATCCCAAAAATCTCAAAAGCTTCCATTTCAATACGTACCTTTTCTCAACAAGCTCAACAGTAAACTCAATGTCATGATGGGGAGGTAATCGAGTAAGGTCATATGGAAACACATCCAGAAACTGTTGCACCACTGGAATATCCCACAACATCAATGCATTGTCCCGAGTATCAATCACATGAGTTAGATCTCTCGTACATCCCTTTTTAAGCAATTATCTCGTCATTAAAGATGAAATCAAGAAAGATGGGAGAACTTTACCCTCTGCACTAAAAGTGACCACATGTTGCCCTGGGCTTCGAAACGCAACATCTTTGCAACTTCACCAACCAATCCATCCCTAGAATAACGTTTAAGTCAACAATCTCTAACGAAATTAGATTAGCCTCCAATACCACGTTTTCGACTTGAACATGACAACCTCTAAAAATCATCTTGGCAACAAGGACATTCCCAGCGGGTGGGCATTGCCAAGTTTATCATCAATATCTTCAAGTTTATCCTTCAAAGCAATATCTAGCTCTTGTTGTTATAATACATCCATAACTTCACATTGCCACATGCCAAAATCATTAGAGCTATTGAATCTATCAACCTCTAACCTCGCATTAGCAACCGGATATAGATCAAGATGAAGATGAAGGCGAAGTCAACAACTTCAGTTTAACCGTTTCCTCTTTGTCTCCAGCCATCAAATCCATTCACAATCAACACCCAAGTTAGAATCAAAGCTCTGATACCAATTTATTGTGCCAAAGATGAAGGAAATTTTCTTTAGTTTCATTAAGCCACAGAGGTGAGATTACATGAAGCAAATATTGAATCTTTGAGCTTAAACAAAAACTAACCCTAAGTATCTTTTAGGCTTAGTTTAGATTGTTCCATTTTCTAGACACTCTACACCTAGAGAAGAAGAGAGTTCATATTTCACCATTGAAGCACGACTCAAGAATGACATTCTTGAGTTGATCACCTTGTAGGAAAGGCATTCTTTGGTTCTTTCCTCATCAAGGAATGACAAATGTATGATGCAACCTAGCTTTATTTAAGTCATGTGTATCAGATCTCTGTAATGATGAAGATTCAAGAAGAGTCCTATTTATTCACATGACTCTCAGCTTTCCCTAAGTTTTTATCAATTTTCTCTGAGCTAGTCCTACTATTTTGTCTGAGCTAGTCCATCATCAATCTCCTCAAGGTGTATCTCAATCCCATGAGCTAGCATATTTCATTGGTTTAAATTTCATAGGACTTTCTAAACTTGCTCTTTACTTCTTTTGCTTTATTTCATTTGCTTCGTTTTAGATGTTTTACTATTGGCTTTGGTTAAGAGTCTATTTGGATGCATTCTTTCAAACCCCTAGCAAGCCAAAAATCTCATCCATTTTCTTTTTCTCTACAAATTGGCCGGTTACTGGAGATTTGTATGCAGAATGGCTTGAACTTGAACCATTATTTGCTCCTAGGCCTACTGCAAGCTTGGATCAATTCACCACAATGCACAGGCAAGGATGCCATCCTACTGGACATCCATAGAAGAACTGAGAATATGGAAGGTAATATGAAGATTAGGTTTCACACTTTGCTAGGTATGCTTCTACAGCACCTCCTGAAACTAAAGCAATGTTGGAGTTACTTTACCCTTAAAGTGATCAAATTCTCAAGTGCACCGAGCAGAGTTGGGCTGAGCCAAATTATCTATCCAGCCACAAAGTTCTCTTCTCTTTTTTAGAAATGCTCTAGGGCCACAGTCAATCTCAAGGGAATAAAGATTGCATAATATTGACTAGTCAACTCTCAGTATTTGAAAGTAAAACAACACTTTGAGCGCAAGACGAGCCATCATCGCTCCTCAAACTTGGCTTAAGAAGACAATAAACGAAGAAAGCCCAACCAAAATTGCAGGGATAAAAAGCAACAAAACCCAATTGAGTTCACTAATCAAAATCGCATAGAGGAAGAAGGCCCCGACCTTGCTGCCGTCACCCAAAAAATCTAACTGGAGGGAAGCTTTTTCCTCGATGTTGGCGTTGTGAGAAGCCCCATGTGGACCCGACCCAACTACCAAGGTGCTTGACTTACTCGGCTGATTAGTGCTCCACCTCGACTTAGAACTGGATTCCACCTCGACTTGAAGTGGGTTTTCGCTTCCCCTCTTCTCTCTTCTCTCTCTCTTTTCTCCATTCTAAGCCTTTGCAATGTATCAATTTCCCAACTATTTCATTTTCAAGAACCGTAATTAATCCGATTTTTTAGTTTCAACAAGCCTATGTCTTAAATCTACACATGACATAATAAGAAAAGAGAATGACGTTGCTCTAGAATTAAGATCGACTTGAAGAAAATATTAAAATTGGATATGGTGCAGATGAAACAAGGGATAGACTTTGCTAGTGGCAAGGAGGGAGGAAAGGGGGTTGCCACTGGCGGGGTGCAGTTGTTGTAGTGGATGGATGTGGAGCTTCAGTGGCAACCCTTGACCAAACCTCTAGTATTGGTTATTGGGTTTTTCTTTTTTTCTTCATGAATTATATATATTTTAATTTTATTAGAAGTTAACACTATTATGTGGCGGTTAAGTAAAAAAAAGTGTCTAATTACATCGAGGACAAAGAAGGCACATGCAAAATCGGTACATAGGATTTATACTCAAAATTTAGAGGGTTTCATGTAAGGGTGGGCATTCAAACTAGCAAACCAGAAAGCTGAGTCAAATCGCTTTGAGAAAAACCAGAAAAAAATAATAATTTTGAGTTGACTAAAAAGTCAACAACCGATCAATAAACCGAACCGAATTGATTTCGATTTCATACCTTCAAAAATCGAATCGGGCCGAACCAAACCAACTTGAATATAATTAATATTTAATTTTTTTTTGTATATATGCAGTTGGCCTCATTTTACCTCAACCTTTCATTCCCAGCTTCAAGTAAGCGTGGCAATGGGTAGTGTCGTATCGGGATAATAAAGTGTCAAGAATGCTCAACCCGAACTCGACCCACTTAATAAACGTGTCGTGTTGGGTTCGAGTCGTCTTAAACAGGTTATTAAACAAGTTACCTGGTTAATAACTTGTTTACTCATTCCTAGTTTTCAATAGATTCGTATACTTATGGGTATTTATAATTGGATGATTAGCACATTAATTCGTGTCGTTAAAATTAAAAGTAAAAAATATTTATTTCACATTGAAAAAAGGAGGAAACATGGGACTACATTAAATTTTTTATATATAAAAAAACAACATCATGGCGCGCTTCATGTTTCCACAATAGGAGCCTTTAGTTTGGCCCTCTAGACCTCCTATCTTGGGTTTTTAAGCATCGCTTCTTGGGCCTCATCCTTGAGCTCCCAAAAATCACACTCTTAGCCTGACCAAAACCTGTGTCGTGATCTCGTTGCTTACGTTTACCAGGTCGATTCGAGGCCTCAAGCTGCTTTTGCATGTCTTGAGAGTAAAAATCTACCGTCTTTAATCACTTTTGATTCTCTTTCTGCAATATTTCAAGCTGATGTTGATTCGCCTCCGCCATCTTTGCCCTTTCCCTCTTCAAACTCCTTATAACACGCTGACAATCTTCAACCAAATTCCGCTCTGCAACCAACTGAGCTCTTAGCACATGTACCTCATGGGATTTCACAATGAGGCGATGCCCCACACTTGCGACATATGCTTCACTTTGCACGCTCAGTGCCATGGCATCACTCACCACTCGGTTATCATCCCTCGTCCCCAACACGCACACAACTTTGGGAGTCACCAAACTCCTCGCAACTCCAACAGCAACATCGTTGCCAAGGAGTAAAGAGTCGTTTACGATAACTAGTCATCATGAGAAAGCAAAGTAGGGCATCCACACTGGTGCAGCCCCTTGGCCCTATGTATGTGTTGGTGGAGCTAGGTTTAGATCGAGAGAAAATGGGAATGAAGAGGCCATTTTATTTCTAAGTTTGAGGAGATAGGTTTAGATCAAGAGAAATGGGAATGAAGAAAATTGGCGGAGCTAGGATTTTTGTTTTCTGAGTTCTGATTTTTTTTCTCCCATTGTTTCCTTTTATAGATGTCCATTATAACACCCGTTTCTGATTTTTCCCGCGTTCCTCGAGCTCCCGTAATTTCTGGCTTTTCGCCACTGTGATTTCTGCTCGTGTTTTTCGCTTTCCATGTGTTGAGACCCAAAAAAATCCATGGTTGGGCTCGAATAAATTCCTGGCCCAAAACGATATATTATTGAAAAAAGACCCGATTTGGAGCACACAAAAGTATTTCATGCACGAGTCACACTCCGCATGCCATGCCAAATAAAAATCCGTCATGCTAGGAATTGAGATTAAAATTATAAAATGCATTTAGCTCTGCAAATCCATGCCAATTATCCTATCAAGCGTGCCAAGCGACATGCCATGCCAAGCGGGGAATTATTATTTGACACCCAAACCACGCTACAAGCCTAAGTGTGCCCAAGCCACTCAAATGCCCGGGGCTTGCTTGAGTGGGTTGTGGTATGGATGGTAACAAGTTGTCATGAGGCTCATTGATGGGCCGAGAAATGGAAGTCTCGGGTTGCTTGGGAGCCTCGAAACTCAAGCCCATTTCTTAGGCCCAAACATGTGGGTGAGCATAAAAGAGAGAAAGTAGCCCAATAGCCTAGAAAATCAGCCCATTATCTCAATAAAATAGCCCATCACTTGAAAAGGATTGGCCCATCCCCCTAATTAGCTAGACCATCACCTTAGAAAAGCCCACACAGCCAAAAAAATATATGTAATCTCCAAAGACATGGTCGGAGATAAAAGCCACGACAAAGAGCCAAAGTCGCCTTGTATGTGAGTCTGGGAACATCAAGGTGGAGCACGCAAATAACCATGGGGTATTAGCGTGCATAGGTTGCTAGGAGCAAGGCACCCTTCAGACCAGTGTACCTACCCATTTCTTTTCCCTCCATCAGATCTAGCCATGGAAAAGGGGAGAAAAGAAAGAAGAAAGATAGTGAAAATGGGGTTCTCCACTGTGGCATTGCGGAAGAGCATTGAGCTCCCAAAAATCCCTAATTTTGTGAGATTGGGCAGAGAAGATTTTGCCAGAATAAGATAGGAGGAGAAAGGAAGAAAAAGCTTGGCCAAGATTGGATAGAAACCATTAGGGTTTCTTGGAGAAAGGGGCTTCATGCTATAAAAGGGGCCATCTTCAACCCATCAAAAGGGACACACACTTGAGAGCAAGCTTCCTCTCCTACCTGCAAACTCAGTAATTTTCGTGCTTTATTGGTCTATCACCCTTATTTCCCTCATTTTTTCCCTTACGGCAGTCGTTTCTAGCATTTGTGAGTCAGCATCAAGGCTTAGGAAGTAATACTCAAACCACCCATTCCTCTCTTTTTCCTCATTCTTAGCCAAACCTCTCTGCAAACCCTACATCTCCTACCTTAATACCCCTTTTCCCCCTAAGAACATGCAGTTCTCTCTTTAAGTGCTAAACTCATGACAATTTTGCTCCCATGCCACAAGCTCTCATGCCAAGCTAGAAGATTTATCCGTAATTTGTTGTTATTCTCATTGGTGAAGGTAACCAAGGTGTCTCCTAAGGCCTTACTACCCTTTCGAGACATTCTTGGGGCTTGATCTTCGAACTCAGACACAAGGGGACACTTGCATCAGTTTGCTCCTTACAGCAGCCTAGCCCATTTGTTGTTGCCAGAAGAAAAAGTCCCCTACACCATGTTTTCTGGCTTTCCACCTCGAGCTACACACCCATGTTTTCTAGCTTTCCACATCAACCCACTTAACTAGAAAAACAAAAAACAAAAAAAAAGACATGTGAAATTCTACTTCTTTAAAAAACAGCTTGTAGAAATATTATAAATATCACATAGTGTAGCATATAATCACAAAGTTGTATGTAAGATGGTGGATAAGGTGTTGGAGAGGATTGAAAGTAGCAGGGGTTCGAAACCCCTTGTTTGTGTGCTGAAGTCTCATTTCCTTTCATTTTTTAGCGGGTTGGCAGGTATTACACAAGTTAACACGGCCCGTTTAATAAACGGGTCATAACGGGTTGACGTGAAAATTACCCAATTATTAATCGTGCGGTTTTGGGTCGTGTTTTTTCCATGCGGGTTTCGAGTCGTGTAATGGGTCGTATCCGAAATTGCCACCCCTAACTTCAAGCCCAAACATTTGAGCCTAAACCTATCAATTATACCTCAATCCCAACTCCAAGCCCATGAAAAAAAGAAGTACTTTTTGTATCCCAAAACTGAAAAGCATGCTTTTCTTTCTTCCATTTTTTCTCTTGTTGTCAAGTGGGCCTTCTCTCTTTCTTTTCTTCATTTCTCTCACCCTAGCCATCAGGTGCCTTTTCTCTCTCTCTCTCTCTCTCTCTCTCTCTCTCTCCCACTTTTTTTTTTCTCTCATTCTTCTGTTCTCTCTTTCTCTCCTGAAGAAAACCCTAGCCGCTACTACTACTTCTTATCTACTTCCTCTTTGTCTTATTTCTCTTTCTGTTTCTTACTCTCTTTTTGCACATCGATTGGATATGTTTTGGTCTTTTAGTCTTCTTTAGATTCTCATTTTTATTACGAATCTCGGAATATCAATTTTTGTTTCTTGTTTCAAAGAATGGTTTGTTGGATAGATTTTTCTCTTTTTTTTGGGGGTATCTTTTTGCTGAGAAGGTTCAAATCTAGTTTTTCTTGAACGGTTCATCGATTTGCTCCATTGCTTTTTGTAAAAGCGTTGTTGGTTGCTTTCATTTGCAAATTGATCTTGATCTACAATTATTATGATTTTTTTTATTTTCATTATTTATCTATAAAGGAAAAAAATATATCAATTGGCCTTAGAGCTGATCTAAACTGAAAATATCGAAACCAAATTGGATCTAAATTGGTTTGAGTTGGTTTGATTTAATTAATGAATTTTTATAGGAATTGAAATGAACTGAATCGGATGAACAATACATGTACTAATTTCGAATTTGGATGAAAACCGAGTTTAACCGAATCGTACCCACCTCTAATTTGATGTGCAAATCTCATATTAAATTTCTAGTAGCAGTTGTTGAGTTGTAATTTCCACCATTGGATGGAAACAACGACTTAGATTTAAGTGCAAATCTCATCCCATTTTGAGTGAACATGACCCGCTTGAAGACAAGGACTAGAGGTGTCAAACGGGATAGGTTGGCCCAGCACGGCACGACGAGCACAAGCACGAATATTAATGGGCCGTGCTCTACACGGCATGAAAACTTGTGCCGGGCCGGGATCAAAAAATGAGGTTCAATGGATTGGGCTAGCCCATGGCGCGAGCCCTCTTCAAGCATGGCCCAAGCCCAAGCCCGCTTCAAGGACGACCCACTTAACTTTTTTTTTTCTTTTCTCAAAAGTCAAAATGCAATAGTTTGATATCTAATGTCATTGTTTATATGGTTTTTTTTAAAAAAAAAAAATCATAAACATATATTTGATGTCTTTCATTTTAAGGAAATTACTTGGGTCCTTAATTAATTAAACATATAAACTACAAATTAATTAAACAACATTGAGCTTGATATCTAATCAGTACATATGACATATACACTTCTATTATAATCACAGCAAGACATTTCTTCACATATAAAATAATAAGTTGTTTAAAGATGAAAATTTGAAGTGGACTTTGTGGAGTTGTACACTTTTTGCCCTCCGCCCTTTCATATTGTTTTGATGTTTGATTGATTAATGTTTTCAAATAGTTCATCATTTATTGCCTCTAATTATATTTTTAACGTTTATAATTTGAATTATCTAGTGGAAAAAATCAAGTGAAAAAATTCAAATTAAATGGGTTGGTTCTTGGGCAAGTATGACACAAGCACTAGCACGCAGATACGAGCGGCCCGCCCATTTCAATTTGGGCGTAGAACTTTGGTAGTGAGATCGATGATTTTCTTAAATGGGCCGTGCGCGAAAATATTAAGCGCGAGTTTAAATGGGGCCACGGTGGCCGCATGACTCCTTGACACCTAGGGACCCAAGTAAAACATCAGGTTTCCGATTGCCCTAACCCGCTTATTTTTTTGCTTCGAAATCCCTAACCCGCTTCAACAGAGAGACCCAAAGCTCCCTTTTGGCTTAAACTTTTTTATTCAGCATGCTCAAATTTCTCAGTTTGTTACTTCAAATTTGAACCCTCTTGTATATTTTCATCTTCACTCTTCATCTGCAAGAACCAAACCACTTGCATTTTTCATAAACCCGCTTCAGTCAAAGGAGGTTTATTGAGCATAAGAAAGGTACATATTTCTCCATTTCTCAGCTTGCTATGGTACTGATGTCGTCACGAGGACTTGGGTTTTTTTTTCTTTTTCTTTCTTTTAAATTTAGAGGATGGTGCATTTTTGGTTGAACTAGTTCTTCGGTTTGATTGTTAATTGTAAATTTGGAATTGAAAAAAGGCATTGAATTTAAGAGACATCGATAATTGCTTATCTTGAATTATCTTGTTTTGGCTTCTGGGTTTTTCCCAGTTGTTGAAAACTTTGACTCTCAGGTTTTGTTGTCAACCCCCTATTTATTTGCTGCTGCATTCACTCTTTATGTGCATTTCTCTATCTTTTAGGATTAGGGTTAGGGTCAGTTCTTCGATTTGGGGCGACAATGATGTACCCTGATCCTCAACAGCAACACCACCAACAGCAGCATCAGCATCAGCAGCAAGGTGGAGAATTTCACAGGGGGCCCCCGCCGCCGGCGCCAATGATGCGTCAGCCATCGGCCTCTTCGACTAATATGGCCCCAGAGTATCACCACCCATCTGGCCCCGCTCCTCCTCTTCCTCCTTACGATGGTTTGTTCCAAATTATGCCTCTTGGCTTTCTTATTTTGGTTTTGTTCTGTTTGGTTTCTAGGAAAATGGAAAGGAAAAGAAAATAAAAGAATTTCAAGTGTATGGAAGTGTTTTACCTTGTGGAGTCAAGTATGTTAGGAAATCCTAGAAAAGATTTTGGTTGCATTTTACTTCTTTTTTTGACTGGGGTTTTCAACTTTGAAATTTACATCTTTAAAGTACACGGTTTTGAAGAAATGAGTTGTAAATTAGACCCCTAGACCTGGTTTTGGATCCTGAAGTTTTTAAATTGGCAATTTACAAGGGCATGCCAGTGAGGTTGAAGGTGTAAATGATGGTTGGAAAGTGGCAGTAGAATTTTGTTAGAAGTTTAGTGTAGATAAGGATTTTTCCGTTTCTTAATAAAGTTTCTTTTCAAAAAAATAGAAAAGGATTTTTCCGTTTCTTTCTTAATGGACGACAAATGGCATGTTTGTTGCAGCTCATCCTGACGGTTTTGCTGCAAAAAGGATGAGAAAGCTTACCCAGAGGAGAGCAGTTGATTACACTAGCACTGTGGTGCGATATATGCAGGTGAAGTTGAATTGTTTGCATTATATGTTGGTTTTTCTTTCTTTAAACCTTCCTGCAGTTATCATTTCAGCAAGTAATCATCCTCGAATCTTAACATTTTATGTTATCTGGCCTGTTGTATCTTTACATTTTGCTGAAATCCTACAATACGCGTCTTTTTTCTGCTTAAGGAAAGGTTTTAAGATGACCATGATTTATATATTTGTAGCTAATTAATTTCTGGGGTTGCCCTTGGTGCTATTGGTTATAGTTGAATAAGTTCATACCGACTCTATTTTTTTTCCTCTTAAAATCCTGTTTATAAAAAAACAAGATTTAACTAATAAAATGGAAATTTACATAATAGGGACAGGGTCTTCCATGATTTAGATGTCAATATAACCACACTCAATAACTTCAAACCAACAAAAAAAATCAGTAAAAGCATAACAAGATCTAAGAATGAGCTGCTCTCCATTCTGGAAAAAAGCTCTCCTCCCGCAAATAATCCATCTCCTCCTCCCTGACATCTAAAAAGCTCTCCTATTCCATTCCATCGATATTATTGGAAGCTTACCATCATAGCACATATTCCTAGAACCACATGTCTATTCCTCTCACTTAAGAACTTATGCCTCTCACAAAATACAGTATCACTTGAAGCTGGAATAACCCAGCACAGATTGGGCTTCCTTAATTGTTGAAGATTTACACACCATAGAAGGAAGGATGGAATCCTTGTCAGATTTGGATTAGGTTTTTTCCTTGTTTTGGAATCCTTGTCAGATTTGGACTGGGTTTTCTTATTGTTTTGAGATCCTTTAGATTTCCCATTCCTTGTATGATTGTACTAAAGCCCTATATTTATAAATAGGCACTTTAGAACTAGGTTTTTCATAAGCACAAATAGAGAGGAAAATTCACTCTTGAGTGAATTTTCAAAGGAGAAACACAAGACAGAATTCAAGGGTGAATTCTTGAGTATTTCCAAGGGTGAGAGAAAAGAGATCTAGGGCTCTTGTGAGAACTAAGGGGGTTCTTGTGAGAACTAAGGGGGTTCTTGTGAGAACTAAGGGGGTTCTTGATTGTAACCAAAATTGTTCTTACATACTAGTGAATTTCTCAGGTGGATCACCAAGAGGACGTAGGCAGGAGGCCGAACCTCTATAAATCTGTGTTCTTGTGGGTGTGTTTACTTTGTGGTTTGGTGTGTGTGCCATTGCATAGTCCATCAACGACAAGGTCTTGGAGTGTTTTCGCTCAAGTGATATCAGAGCCAAGTTCGCGGTGGGCTCTTATAGTTTTAAGAGTATTTGCAAGTGTTGACGATGGCGGGCGACAAGAAGACATCGCAAGTGTATAGCACGAGGGTCGAGTTAAAGCCGTTCACGGGCAAGGAGAACTTCAAGCTTTGGCAAAGGAGGATGAAACATGTCCTTAAGCAGCAAAGTCTCAGCAAAGTCTTGGCAAGCAAGGAGAAGAAGCCGGAAACCATGACAGATGCGGAATGGGAGGACCTAGATGAGCTTGCTAGAGGATCTACCGAACAACATCTAATTGATGAGGTGTTGTGTAATGCAATGGAAGACACTGCGAAGCGGACATGAGAAAAGCTAAAAGAGATGTTTGTGGCAAAATCGTTGTCCAACAAGCTTTTCTTGAAGGAGGAGCTCCACTCTCTAAAGATGGAGGAGGGCGCAAATATGATGGAGTATGTTAGCGCATTTAACAGATGTATTGTAGACTTGCAGAGGATGGATGAGGTTTATAAGTCGGAAGACAAGGCTGTGATGTTGTTGACATCCCTACCTCCGTCTTATAAGCACTTCCGCACGACGCTTATGTTCGGGAAGGGAACCTTGAAGTATGAAGAGATCTTGCAAGATATCCTAACGCATGATCAGATGGTTCAACGTTTCGAAGAAGGCTCTCAAAGTGAAGGTCTTGTGGCAAGGACTAGAGGGCGGGGTCGTTCAAGCAAGCGCGAGGGCAAGTCAAGCAATGGTGGGAATTCTAGATCCGAGGACAATGAAGGCCGTTTCTAGTGTGGGTTTAAGGATCACTGGAAGTGGAATTGTCCGGTATGGAAAGAGAAGCGGAACAAGATGAAGAATGCCGAAAGTTCAGGAGCAGCAAACGTGTCAACTAATTGCGACACCGAAGACGAACTTTTGACATATACGGAAGAGGAGCGTAACGGTGACGTCGTGGCAAGTTCTTTGAGTGAGAGTTTTACTTCAGTTTGGATTCTAGATTCCGGTTGTTCTTATCATGTGTGTTCAAATAGGAGTATATTTGATACATATGAGGAAAGGAAGGGTAGCAAGATTCTGTTGGGGGACAAAACAAGTTGTGATGTTTTGGGCGTAGGAGCAGTGAAGATCAAGTTGCAAGATGGTGTTGTTAGGTGCCTTAGTGAGGTGAGGCATGTACCGAAACTAAAAAGGAATCTTATTTCCCTTGGCTCTCTAGATAGAGAAGGGTATTTATACAAGGCCAAAGAAGGGAAGCTCTTAGTCACACAAGGTTCGGTGGTGATTATGAAAGGGGAGATTCAACCTAACAACGTTTATCAGCTTTTGGGGGGTACAAGTGCAGGTGGAGCAGAAAATTCTACCAAAGAGGTGCTTTGTACCAAAGAAAAGCGGGCATGGGTTCTTACTGTCAAAGAGCCTGTGCAACGGAATGAAGCTACAAGTTCGCTCAAGGCTAATTGGGCAAGAAAGGTTAGTCAAAATTGTATAACTAATAGTTTATCATCAAGGGTACTTGATTTCAAAGGTGTAGAAGTGGCAGACAAGGTTCACAAGGGTGAAGTCAAGACAAGGGATGATGGGGAGAATGTTGTTGGGTCGATGGCAAACGAAAATATACTTCTTACTAAGGTGGTCATGGAAGGGACTCCAAGTCAGGTGGAGCTTGACACAAGGGTTGAAGAAGATGGGCATCAACAACAAACTCACAAAGGGGTTCTACTTGAGGTTGAGCATTCATCACAAGCAAGGTCCGAGCTTAAGGAATCCATCAAATCGTCCCTAGGTTTTGGATGGATGGATGGATAAAGAAGATTCAACTACGTTTCAGAGTGCCATGAAGCGGGAAGGTTGGATGGGTGCTTGGATGAGAAAGAAGGAGTCTGTTCATAAATCCAAGAGCAAGGTTGGTTGCTATGTGAGGATTTATAGAACAAGGGTTGGTATGCGGTTTGCGTATCAAGGCATGTCAATAATTCAAGGTTCCAAGAAGGCGAGGAGCGAGGAGTTCGGCATGAGGGATCTCTCTTCTACACAAGAGGTCCGGATGGCCCAAGTCTAAGATTGGGTGAAGCACCTTCTCACCTAAGGTGCGTTGAGGCAAGAGGTTTCTTGCCATGGTGGAGCTCTTGGAAGTTACTAGAACGATTTCCAAGAGGTTTGAAGAGGTTCTAGGGGTCAACAATTGTTCACGGGTGATGGATGGTTCGCCAATGTGGAGATTGTTGAAGATTGGCTCACCATAGAAGGAAGGATGGAATCCTTGTCAGATTTGGATTAGGTTTTTTCCTTGTTTTGGAATCCTTGTCAGATTTGGACTGGGTTTTCTTTTTGTTTTGGGATCCTTTAGGTTTCCTATTCCTTGTATGATTGTATTAAAGCCCTATACTTATAAATAGGCACTTTAGAACTAGGTTTTTCATAAGCACAAATAGAGAGGAAAATTCAAGAGTGAATTTTCAAGGGAGAAACACAAGACAGAATTCAAGGGTGAATTCTTGAGTATTTCCAAGAGTGAGAGAAAAGAGATCTAGGGTTCTTGTGAGAGCTAAGGGGGTTCTTGATTGTAACCAAAGTTCTTACATACTAGTGAATTTCTCGGGTGGATCACCAAGAGGATGTAGGCAGGAGGCTGAACCTCTATAAATCTTTGTGTTCTTGTGGGTGTGTTTATTTTGTGGTTTGGTGTGTGTTTTATTCTCAAGGGGTTTGTGTGTGTGCCGTCGCATAGTCCATCAACGACAAGGTCTTGGAGTGTTTTCACTCAACATGAACAACCTTAACCTTAAAAAATAATCCAACCGGCAATGAAGCACTCTTTGCGTTCCTTTTCTGCACAGAACACAACACTAGGGAAAAACAACCAAATGTGTATTATGTTCTTTAGATGTTGGCATCACTAACCTAATTGCATCTCATGTCTCTATTCATACATGTTGGTTATGGGTTGACTACCATCTCACATGTGGTGTTCATGCTATCTCTTTCGGTATTCTAGTGGTGTAGATTAGACATGTTGTATAATGTTCTAATCTATCCTGATCTCGTATGTTTGTCAGAACTTCAGAAGTTATGATACTACGTTTAAGTATTGTATGACAGGAATTTCCTTGTGTGCAGCTTTCAAATTATTTATCCTGTCCTTTTTCAAATGATATGAATAATATGCTGTCAACATGGACCCACATGTGCGCCCTTTTTTTTAAAAAAAAGTGAAAAAAATTATATTAAAGAAATTTGTTAGAAACCAACCAAACTAAATGCCTAAACAGGGTTTCCTTAGAGTGCCTACAAAGTCAGGGCAGCAAACAGTATCACAGAACTTATAGTAATGACCCATCCACAGAACAACCTCAGCAGAACCCTACGAAGTACAGAGCAGAACAGCAAACATCGCAGTAAAACAAAAAACAAAAAATAAATAAATTCTAAAATAGATGTCAACCTCACAAAACATCAGTACACGTGTGTCCTTTGGATATCTATTTCATTTTTATATGTAGAGAGCCCTGAAAGATTCTGGTTGCCATTGTCTCTTAGTCTTGCAAATTTATATTGGTGATTGAATATCTTAAAATTACATATCATTGTTTTCCAGATTCGAATGTGGCAGCGTGATGCAAGGGATAGGACAGTATTGCAACCTACACCAGCAGCAGCAATTGATGTGAGTGGTCCTTTATTTTTTATATTATATTTTCTTTGTGCATAAAATATGGTTTACTGGAAGCATGATGGTAGTCTAATTTTGGTCTGAACCTGGTGCATGTGTTCATTTTACTTGAATAGTTTGCCCTTTTGGTGTAGATGTTGCCGACAGTTGCCTATTCAGATAATCCATCCACTAGTTTTGCTGCAAAGTTTGTACATACGTCCTTAAACAAAAATCGTTGTTCGATTAATCGGGTCTTGGTAAGTTACATACGATCCATTTTTGGTCAGAAGTACATTTAAATCCTCTCTCTATGTGTGTGTTTATTTATTTATGTTTTTCCAACCATTATGCATTGAGCATATTGATGTTTCTTTTTTGGAGTTTGAAGTTATATTGTTGTGTGACTTATGAACAGGTCATTATTATTGTTATTATTATTTTGTTTCGGAAAGTGTGGTATTTGGTAATCTCCTATTTGTAGGGAGGTGTGTGGCTACCAGCTGGGCTATGTCCCAACCACTTTTGAGCAATAATTAATCTTATTGTTTAGCTGTTGGATTGGCATTTGAAATCAATGACGTGTAGACCCCAGTTGGTTTGAAAGGCTTTGTACTGGTTTCCGAGTTTTTACGTGTTGGACAATTATACATGCTACTGTCTTGGTTGCATAGAAAATAGCTAATATAGTAACATCACTTGCTATTTTCTAGGCTTCAAATGTATTCCATCACACTATTCTCTACCATTACAATGAAAGGAATATTCAAAGGGGTAGTGGGTAAACTATTCATCCAGTTATTTTTCCTATATACATGAATTAGGCCCAACTGTTTTATTGGGCCATGAGTCAGGCAAACGTTATTTTAAGTGTTCTCATATTGTATTGGGTTTTGATGTTGAACTTGTTTGGGTGATAATAGGATTTTCTGACCTTACTTTATTGTTTTTAGTTGAGCTATCATTCTAAATTTGGCTGACCCCCCCTTTTTCAAAGTGGACTCCTACAGGGAGACGTCTTATTACCGGCTCTCAAAGTGGGGAATTCACTCTTTGGAATGGACAATCATTTAACTTTGAAATGATTCTTCAGGTTAATAATTATAGATATTATTTTTTTCTAAATTACAGTTATGATGGATGTCAGAATGAGAGCCTTTCATACTTTCATTAATTCAATTTGTAGGCGCATGATCAAGCAATCAGGTCTATGGTATGGAGTCATAATGACAATTGGATGGTCTCTGGTGATGATGGCGGCTCAATAAAGTAATTAGAATTACAGATAATTTCAAGTGTTAAGAAGTTTTTTTTAAATAAAAATCATAATAAACCTAATTTGTTCTTGCATATGGGTGTACCTTTTAGGTATTGGCAGAACAACATGAATAATGTGAAGGCCAATAAATCTGCTCATAAAGAATCTGTTCGTGATTTAAGGTAAATGCTTGCATATGTGTATTTTTCTTCATCCTGCTTGAGGCATGTCTTAACTGGCCCTTTTTTACAGCTTCTGTAAGACTGACTTGAAGTTCTGTTCCTGTTCTGATGATACTACTGTTAAAGTTTGGGATTTTGCACGTTGTCAAGAAGAGCGCACATTGACTGGTAAAGTGCTTTGACCACACAACAGATATGGAATGAGCTAATTCGGTAGCTCAATCCCATACCATACTGATTTATTGATATGCTATCTGACTTTAAAAAATATGCAATACCTGCCTTTTTTTCCTTCATCCAAAAGTTCTGAACACATGAACTTCCACTTTCTATGTGAGTTCATCTTTATTTATTTAGTGATGAAGAAGCAGATCCCTCAGTATCCTTGAGAGGAGGTAAGATTTAATATCTAACACACCTTCAGCAGCTTTTCCATAATTGGTAGCCCTTGGTGTATTCCAGAATTTATCGATTTTTGGCAGTGGATTGGAATGTTGTGCTAGAAACTACACTTTATTTTGAAGTGTTACGTTGTTTGTTGGGATTCCATATGATCTGCATTACAAATTATGACATCCCATTAGACCTGTGTTAGTTGAGACTTTGTCTGTTTGTTTATGTTTAGTTTTCTTGAAAAGTTATTTATTTAACCTGGGTTGTGTAGGACGTGAGATGTTTTTGTTGAAGATTGGCTCACCATAGAAGGAAGGATGGAATCCTTGTTAGATTTGGACTAGGTTTTCTCATTGTTTAGGAATCCTTGTCAGATTTGGATTGGATCTTCTAATTGTTTTGGGATCCTTTAGGTTTCCTATTCCTTGTATGATTGTACTAAAGCCCTATACTTATAAATAGGCACTTTAGGACTAGGTTTTTTAAGAAGCACAAGACAAGCACAAATAGAGAGGAAAATTCAAAAGTGAATTTTCAAGGGAGAAACACAAGACAGAATTCAAGGGTGAATTCTTGAGTATTTCTAAGGGTGAGAGAAAAGAGATCTAGGGTTCTTGTGAGAGCTAAGGGGGTTCTTGTGTTCTCTGTTTTAGGGATACTTTTAGGTCTCTTAGTATTGTACTTTATTGAGTTCAAAGCATAAAATCTATGAACAGGTTATTTTAGTTTCATAATTGCGTTAAGCGTTCTTCTTTAATAGATTTTGACATCATGCTCTTGGGGTTTGCATGCTTAAGAAGTGCATGGAGTAACCTTAGAATTTCTCTATGTGGTTTGAACTCAGGCAGGCCATGGTTGGGATGTGAAGAGTGTTGACTGGCACCCTACAAAATCTCTACTGGTTTCAGGTGTTTGCAACAATTCTCTTCTGAGTTTATATTAATATCTTTTTGAAAGTTAGTCTTTGACTATTTATTTCATATAATTGGTTTGTACTTAGGTGGGAAAGACAATCTTGTCAAACTTTGGGATGCTAAGTCAGGGCGAGAACTCTGTTCATTGTAAGTAGAGAAATATGGCAGTTAAACCTATAAGTTAGTTTTATTAGTTGAAAATCTTTATAGATGTTATGCATGTCTTTGCAGTCATGGCCACAAAAATATGGTGCTCTCTGTTAAATGGAACCAAAATGGTAACTGGGTGCTAACGGCTTCCAAGGATCAAATCATTAAGGTTGGTGGCCAATTTTTTGCTCCTCAGCTATCACATGAGTTGATATGGGATGTTTTTTCCTCGGAAATTTATAATTTTCCTCCCATGGCTGATGATATTGTTGCACCACATGCTCTTAGGTTTATGACATAAGGGCTATGAAGGAACTTGAATCTTTCGGGCCATCGAAAGGACGTGACTGGTTAGTGAAGTTTCCTCTCATATCACCAAAGCCTACTTTATCTTTTCTTATCATTAGTAGGTGCCACGTTCAATGTGTCTGTGCAAAACTTCTATTCCAAAGCCCCAGTTGTATTATTAGTATAGTAGAAAATTTCCGTCTGCAAAACTTCCTCCTGTCTTTATTAGGCTCATGCCTAGCCATTGGTGGGCCAAAGTTATCACACTCATTATATTTGTTAAGGTTTTGTATGAGTATAATGCTTATGGTTACCATTCTTTGAAATTTTTATTAGCTCTGGCTTGGCATCCGTTTCATGAAGAATATTTTGTCAGTGGGAGTGTTGATGGATCCATTTACCATTGGCTTGTTGGGTAAATTCTATTCCTTAAATCTAGTACCCTTCTATGGGTTTATTCTTCTTTGGGTCAGCGTTATAGAATAGTTTACACTCATGTCTTTCATTCTTTACAGTTTACCCATCAGAAACGGGGAAAAAAAAGAAGAAAGCTTTTTTTAGTTTCTTGCCTGATTTAATTCTTAATACACAAGCGAATATTCATGAACCTATTATTTTTGCCTTGTCTTTGGTGCAATATGTATGTATTTTCAAGAAGGAAATGAACTTTGTACAAAGTAAGGAAACCCTCATAAAATGATGGTGCAACCATGTTAATCTAATTACCAATATGCTGATTGCAAAACTGCATTGCATTCTCCATTGCCTTTTGGATGACTGGAGAAAAATGACTGATGCTCATAGCAAGTTTTCAGTATTGTTAGTCCTGTTTGTTTGGAAGTTTTGATAGTTCTTGTATCTGAAATTTAATTTATTTTGATGCACAGGCATGATACTCCCCAGGTTGAAATTCCTAATGCACATGAAAACAGTGTGTGGGATCTTGCATGGCATCCTATTGGTTATCTTCTCTGCAGGTATGTATTACTGTTTTTCATAGTGTATTATCCCTTTCATTATTAAGACCTACCCCGTTTTAAACAGTTCTGTTGTACATGTGAAAGTCGCCAAAAACTGGTGGAATGCTCTCTAAACAATTCACTTTAAGAAGAGTTTTATACTTATAAAATGATCTTCTATGGTGGCCTAATTTTGCAAAATTATTTTGAAAGCTATGATCTTCTTCAGCCATCTGATTAAGGCATGCAATTTTCGACAGAGCACTATGTCTTATGATATAGTAGTAGACCAGAGATGCTCCGATGAAATTATTATTATTTTCGTTTAATGAATTTTAAGGGAACTAATCATAAAGGAAACCAGCTGAAGAGTTGAAACTTATTGAATTACTAAAGAGGTTGTTGGCTAGAGTTTGTCCTTAATTACTTTGCTGGGCATCAGCTATGGGATGCTGTTGTAAAAGAATTTATAAATGTAAACTTTTATTCGAAAGAGGAGCAGAAGACGTCAAAATGTAAGTTTGTTTCCATATAGTATCGTAATTGACATGCAACCATTGTAGAATTTAGATCAAGGGGAGTAACATATTTGGAAGCCGTGTGGTTTGTCAGAGGAGGGATGTTTCTGGTATACGGAAATTCTTTGTGCCCTGGATTCTCACACACAATTCATGGATTGGCTCTTATTGGTTCAGCTTTGAGTTTTGTATTGTCGACCTTTACCCAAGTCCAATAATGATTGGACTTTGGTTAGAAATGTCTAATGTTGGGGTAAGGACCAACAAAAAGACCACCTAAATCTATATACTTTTGGCAAGTTGCATGTCCAAATTGAACTTCCTACCTGTAAGCATAGGCATCTTGATGTTTTGGATTTGTTATATGGAATAATATTGGTACGCTTTCAACAAGATTAGCAATGGCTTCATTCACTTGTATGTTCTTCTGCAGTGGTAGCAACGATCACACTACGAAGTTTTGGTGCAGAAATAGGCCGGGAGACACCGGTCGTGATAAATTTAACATTGGTCAGAATCAAGGTTGTACTTTGCCTAACCCAAAATCAAAATGTGAAAACTATATAGTTCGTTATCTTATCAAATAGAATGTTATTTTTAAAGTATACCCAGTTTCACCTGTGCAGCAGCAAGCATGGTAAATGTTCCCCTTTACATGTATTTTTGTGATTTCATAAATAATTACTATGCCAGCATACTTGGATGTATATCCGAAATTTGGATTTATTCTGCTCTAAGTGCTTCATACTAGGGGTGATATATACGTGCACGCACTCAAAAACCCACCCACCGACACCTTGCATAAGAATTTGTAGTTTAAATTGAGGTGGATGTGGCCCAACTTGAGCAAAGCATCAATGCTACTTTTATTTCTCGCAGGTTTTGGTGAGCAGAACCCTGCTTTTGGTGGTCGCATGACTGGTAACTTTCCAGTATCTGAAGGACCACCAACTCCAGGACCATTTCCTCCTGGGTTGACTCGAAATGAAGGAACAATTCCAGGTGTTGGAGTTGCTATGCCGTTATCTCTTGATGCATCAACTCAGGGAGAGCAACAGCAACCTCATGCACTTTCGATGCCTTTAGGGCCTCCTCCTCTCCCTCCTGGTCCACATCCCTCTCTTCTTGCTGCTAATCAGCAGCAACAATATCAGCAAAATCCTCAACAGATCCCACAACAGCAACATCAACAACACCAAGCTCACCCACAGCAAATGCCCCCTATGCCTATGCCACCTCCAAATATGCCACATCTACAGCCTCCATCCCATTTACCGTTGCTGCCCCATCCTCATTTACATCGCCCGCCACCCCAAATGCCCCCACTCGGGATGCCCTTGCCTATGCCTTCATCAGTTCCTACCTCACATTCAATGCAAATGGTATGTTGTTTTCTTCGCACAGAATTATTTAATTACTTTATTCACCTGCTGTTCTCATTGTATAAGTTGGATCCACCAAGGGACATTGCTTTATCAGTTAGAGATTCTTATTTGAAGTAAGAACTAGGGAAGGTTGCTTCACAATCCGTTTGGCTTGCTTACAATTCAAAAGTCAGCCTTCCCTCCATGTTTATTGCCAAAGCTTCAATTAAGAAATGGGAAAATTTTAAATTACGCCCCTTGAACATATACACGTGTTTCAATTTGTCACTTCTAAAAATGTATAATATAGGTAGAAATGTCTATCTCAATTTTTAAAAAATTCTAAATATGTCACCTGACACTGACTCCATCCAAAATTCTGTTAAAAATTGTCATTTACTGTGCACTGTTTTAGTAATTTTACTAATGAAAAAGTTAAAAAAATTTAAAAACCAAACCCCAATTCCCTTCCCCGACATCAAAGCTGGACTTGAGGTTGACCTAGTACTAATGCAATTAGTTATTTTCTCCGAAACAATGGCCATCATCAGCACAATATCTCACCCTCTGCTCTGCACCCTCTGCTGCACAATCCTTTCAACCAAACCCTTCCTTAGTTCTCACCCTAATACCCAATTGTGCACACCAAGGCTGGTTTTGGCAGGCATTGTTCTCATGTCCATTCCATATGTGATGTCCAGGTTGGGAAGGGGTGGGTGCAGGGAAAGGGGTTGGTGTGGGTTGGGGAGAGAGGTGGCTGCGGATGTCGGGGATGGTTAGGGGAAGGGAATGGGTTTTCTTTTCTGAGTTTTTTTTAATGTTTTTATTTGTAATATTACTGAAATATCCTTGGAGGATGAGCATAGGAGGTTGGCGTGGGTGGGGGAGTCAGGTGGCTATGGATGTTGGGGAAGGAATGGGTTTCCTTTTCTTTTGTTCTTTTCTGAATGTTTTTTATGTTTTCATTTGTAAAAGTACTGAAATATTCTTGGATGATGAGGATGTGCATGCCATATGACGATTTTTAATAGAATTTTGGGTGGAATTAGTGTCAGGTGATATATTTAGAATTTTTAAAAATCGATATGACATCTGTCTCTTAGCTTTCTTAAGAGCATCTACAATCATGCTCCCTACTTTTTAGTTAAAATTTAACTAAAAATACACAAAAGTTATTTTAAGAGCTCTCTATAAAATTTGAACTCCAATCATACTCCCTAGTTTAGGGAGTCATAAATACTATAGTTATTTTTTATTTCAATATGATTGGTCCATCTCTATAAAAAAATATATATAAAAAAATAGTTAGCATTAATTAAAAGTTTAAACTATGCATAAAACAAAACATCATTAAATTATAAGGAGCCACTAGGAGTCCTTTCTCTCTCGGATTTAGGAGCTCCTAGAGGTTTCTCTATTTTAGGAGGTGGATAGGGAGCATGGTTGGAGTTGTATTTTTCCAATTCCTTCCTAAAATTTGTCTAAGGAGGTGGTTTAGGGAGCCTATTGTGGATACTCTAAGTGACAAATTGAAACTCTTAAGGCAGACCCTCCATAACATAACTAATGAAAAGAAAATTTTTGTGTTATTAATTTAAAATTTAACTAATAGCAATAACTAAAAAAAATAAAAGAAACTTTCATTTGCAAATCTTATAATGGTAATTAACATTAGTTTGGTTCTTTAGGGAATGCAAGGTACAATGAACCAGATGGTTCATCCATTGCCGCAAGGTCATTACATGGGCATGAACCCAATGCACTCAGGATCCCTTCCTACAAGTGGAGCATCTGCACCTGTTGGAGGTTTTGCAAATGGTATGCCAAACATGCAGGGCCCATCAAATGCAAGTGGAGGCCAAATGTATCCTCAGGGTGGCGCCTTTAATCGGGGTCAACCTGGGCAAATTCCAATGCATCCAGGGTATAATCCCTACCAGGTAGGACAGAATTATATGTACCTCTATGCACTGCAGACTATTAAAGATCTATGGTAGAGATTTTTCATAAATTTCAACATTACTCAGCTGAAGCTTTTGTGTCCTTGTCTTTGCTTATTGCAGACTAGGGGTCAGTCTGGTATGCCTCAACCTCCACCAGGTCCGCCACCGCACGGGCAAACACCTCAGTAGACCATTTTGTATCCGACTTCACTTATCTAGGCCCCCTCCCCTCTTCTTCTCTCCCCTCGTTTCAGGACAGCTTGTTTGCATGTAAATCCGCACCTCTGCCTTGTAGCTTTGTTTGTACTTTAGCATAGAAGTGACTCATTGAGATGGCTTTGTCGAGCAAACAGAAGAAAATTGCAAGAGTTATCCGGAGTGACTGGGTGTAAAGCGTCCATAGTAAGTCCATCAAATCTCAGGGCTAACCCTGGGCAGACAGTGGAAGCTACAAAACTGGAGTACTGAAAGTTGTCGTCTGTTCAATTTTGTTATTGTTATGTACTTTGGCCTAGAATTGACTCATTGAGATGGCTTTGGTTGAGCAAGCAAAAATCATTTAAATTCCCGTATGCTTCTTCTGTCTAAAGAAATGAAAGCTCCGGCGCTTCTTATGACAAAAAGGCATGAACATCTTCTGACTGGTAGAGATGTTGAGGTTGACCTTAATTAGCACAATGCTTCTTTCTGGAGAGAGATGTTTGCCATTACCGCTAGGAATTGTGGTTTACCTGTGAAATGAGGAACAGTATGTTGTTTTGAAAATGACTTATTCGATGTCCAATTAATTTCCTTTTTCTTCATCAATGTCGAAGGAAGATCCTTTGTTCGTAATGAAATTTACAGTGCATATCAGAATTCAAGTACTAAGTCATTACACGGACCAATCTAAGAACTGCCTTTTGAAGGATTTCATTCTTTCATGTTAAACGTGATTATAAAAAAGCAGAACAAATAAGTTATAGTTATTATCAACCATCAACTTATCTTGATCTCTCTTTCGGTTCGTTGTTAACCTTCAATCTCAATTAGGCTACTGCAAGTTTAACCTAATGTTCTAGACAAATCAGCGATAATTTCTCCATACAGAATCTCAGTTTTGGACATCCCAAAATTTTACACAAAACCGCTGGTCAGAGAACATCCCAAAATTTCAAAATTTTGAAGCATCTTGGGTTGCTCCTCTTCAGAAAAAGTTTGAATTGTGTCACATTCTGATATCTCCAGATTATCAAGAGAGGTGAGATTATTGAGTCTTCTGGGAAGGAATTCAAGATTTGGCAGTCGCTGAAGTTGAAGAGATGATAAACTGGTAGGCAACAACCAATCCTCTGGAAAAGGACACCAGCCCTTGACAACCACCAAAGGCAAGGCTGTTGAGACAAGTGAGTCTGTGCAGCCCCCACTCAAGTGAAGGCTTGAAATTCTCACAGTCCAAGATCGACAGTGACAATAGATTGGTTGGTAATCCACCCTCTGGAAATGACACAAGATTAGAGCAACTCTCTATGCATAGTTCTTGAAGGGATGTGAGGATGTGCATACGATTTGGTAGGGACTTGAGGCTTCCACAACCAGAAATTTTAATTGATTGCAGCATGGAGTTTGGCAGGCCAAATTCCGCGATAGACTGGAGAAGTGGACACTCAGTAACTTCCAAGTGATGGAGATGCATAAGGTTGTGTAGGCCTTCAGGTAACAACTGGAAGTTGGCGCAGTTGTTGATGATGAGCTGTTTAAGGTTCATGACAATTGCAGATGTTACTGCAGGGAGACCGAAAGTTCCTTTCGGAAAGGAGGTAACAGAATGACACCCGGAAATCTTTAGAATTTCAAGACAAGTGTTGCTGTGAATCATATCCTTGGGAAGGCACTCCAAATTTATGCAGTTTTGAATTTCAAGTTGTTTAAGTGTACTAGGAAGCTCTCCTCTTGGGAAAGACTTCAGAGAAGAACAACCTTCAATTACCAGATACTCAAGTGGAAACAACAACTTGTTACTGTTTTGCATCTTCCACTCAGGTAAGAATTGTAATGCCTCACAACCCTTGATCTCAAGGCCTCTAAGCATGGATGGCAAGCCTGTTCCAGGAAAAGACACAAGCGAGGAACATCTCGAGACTTTAAACTCCTTGAGAGACGACAGTTTGTGCAAGCATTGTGGCAGCTCATGTAAGAATGGACATCCTGAAATTTCCAAGCGTTTGAGGTGCAATAGGTTGTGAAATCCAATCTCATTAGACAAAGTGGTAATCTCACTGAAATGTGCAATCTGCAACTCTTCAAGAGCCGTCAAGTGTTGCAGAAACCCTTCAGGTAGACATAGTATCTGTGGAATTTGATTCAAATGCAAGTAGGTAACTGAGGTAAGTCCAACTATATTTTGTAGTACCCCCTTGTTGCACTTTTCAAATTCCAACTCCCGGATTGAAGGGAGTTTGGGCAGTTCTGCTAATTCTTGACATTCATTTATCTCAAGTACTTGCAGAGAAGGAAAGAGGCTAGGTAACTCCTTCAAGTTGGGACATGTCCATATAGAAAGTTCGCGGAGGTAAGGGAATTCTGTGCCTTGTTCTAAGCTGTTGTAAGCTCTTGAAAGGTTTGGAAGAGCAATCAATTCTTCACAGCACTTAATTTTCATTTCCCTCAAGGCAGAAAAGTGTTGTGAGAACTTTCTTAGCTTTGGACAGTTTAGAATTTCAATCTTCTGCAGGTGACAGAAGTCTTCCCTGCCTTCAACCCCAGAGGATGACCAATCCTCCCAGTTTATCATGTTTTCAAACTTTAGATTCTCCAATGACGGAAATGGAAGGATAGGAGAATTACAGTCGCCATAGAACTCAGGTCCTATACTTTTTATCCCCTCCATTCCTTCAACAATGAGGTCTTTTAGTGAAGGTAGTTGTCCAAGTGCCGGTAGTTGCATACACTTCTTACAATCACTAAGCTTTAAAAATATGATATTAGAGAACAATGGAGACTCAATCCAACCAGGAAATCTTGTGCCTCCATAGTCTTTGATTGTAACTCCTTTTATATTTTTATGAGGTTGAAGCATCTCAAGGACAACCATTTCAACTCTTTCATCTCTTGAATCATCCAAAATCCTGTGTCTCAATCTTGACTCAATGGCTTCTTGCATATAAGCATCCATGGTTTCCTTAAAACTTGGAAATCTCGCAACACTTCGACCTCTGATGCTGAGATCTTCTGGGTTGCTATGCAACATGTTAGGAGTTTCCTCTTCATCTGTATCAGTGAGTGAATAATCGAAACTGTCACTCCATTGGAATACCAAGTGATCAAGTTCCTCCTTTCCCTTCATATTAGCCTCTATTGCATCTACAAAATTCACAACATTCTGTAGTCCAGAAATGAGAAGTGATCCCTTAAGTTGCAGCATGTCCCTCAAGTCTCTAATTCCCCATCCACTGTCTCTGCACACCATAAACTTAGACAAGGTCTGGAGATTCTTCAGTCTACACATTCGCGGTGGCATCTCTTTTAATCTGCTTCCAGTAATATGAAGATGACGTAGGCTTGTTAGGTTCCCCATCTCTTCTGGCAACTTAGTGAGAGAGCGGCATTCCACTAATAACAAAGTTTGTAAATTGCAAAGCAAACTTATAGAATCAGGCAACCTTTCAATTGCAGTGCGAGAAAGGTCCAGATAACGTAGATGTTTTAAATTTCCTATTGTATCTGGCAATTCAGTAATACGACAGGCATTGAAGGACAACACTCGTAGATATCGTAACCTTGGCAGCAGATCACAAGGAACTTTATTAGCCAAATAGCTGACTCCAATTCCATCAGTTGGATCAAATGAAAGGAAGGTTCGTAAGTAGTCAAGTCTGCTGAAGGACTCAAACCTTGCAGTTACCTCACGCTGACGACGAATATATGAAGAATGACGAGCCTTCTCAAACGCTTCACTGTCCTTCATCTTATCCTCCAACCTGAAACAGAATTCTCCAGAAACAAATTGAGCTAGCTCTTTCATGAGGTTGTGCATTATAAATCGTGATGCATCATGAATTGATTGTTGAAAAAATGATCTGGATACCAGCTCCTGAAAATACTCACAGCCAACAGCTTCCAATTTTTTATTTCCTTTAGGTTGCTCAAGAAAACCTTCTGCCATCCATAACAAAACAACTGAATCCCTGTCAAATTCAAATTCCATTGGGAACAAGGAACAATATGCGAAACACGGCTTCAGATGTGCAGGAAGGTGATTGTAGCTTAATCTTAGAGTTTGAAGGATGTTACTTTCATCATCTGGTAGATCCCATATTTTCCTACTCAATATGTCTTTCCATTCAGCTTCTTCCATTCTAGGGTGTAATAGGATTCCAAATCTTTTCACTGCCAAGGGCAAGCCATCACACCTTTTGATAATCTCCTTACCAATGGCCTCAAAATTAACATCAACGATTCTATTCTCAAATGCTTGACTCTTAAACAATAGCCAACAATCTTCAAATGACAAGCCTCTTAAATGGTGAGCTGGAACCGTACCCATGCTGGATGCAACATCACTATTCTGTGTTGTTACTATTATCTTGCTTCCACTTTTCCCAGATTTCAATGGAATCCACAAGAGATCCCAATTATCATTTCTCTTGTTCCAAACATCATCCAAAACAAGCAAGAATCTCTTTCCAGCCAATTTTTCTTTCAAACAAACTTGAAGTAGATTCAAGTCATCAAGATCTACTTTTTCTGACCTCACTGACTCCAGAATTGTCTTTGTCACCCTCACTGCATCAAAATGATCAGATACAAACATCCAAATTCTCAAATCGAAATGCTCGTCTACTCTATCATCGTTGTAAACTAGTTGAGCAAGAGTTGTCTTACCAATACCACTCATCCCAACTATAGGAACTACACCAACTTTACTACTTGTTGGTTCATCACATAACAGAACTCGAATTATCTCCTCTTTATCACAGCTCCTGCCATAAACACACGATTCGTCTACCAAAGAAGTTGTTGGTAATCTATTTCTAAAGCCAAACAACCTGCCTCCAACATTCTCTTTCAAACCCAAGCCATTTTTATATCTGGCAATCAATTCTAGCCTCTCAATTATCTTTACCAATTTATATTCTATCCCTCTACTAGATGGACTGAGAGAGGTGGAAATATGTTTCCAATTCCATACCTTATTTGTGGTGGCCTGAGATTCAGCTTCTATCTTACATGCCAACGCTTCGCTAGCGAGCTCATCTAGCATGTCCTCTGCATCATATAGAGCATCTTTGGTCATGTGCAGCCATTTCTGCACTGCATGGTTGTGAAACTGCTTGTCCTCAGCATCATGAAGCAAAGTAGTAACAGTCAGCAGAGTGACCTTCAACTTGTCCAGCATATCATCATATTTCCTGCCACATAGTAAGCCTACAAATTCATTGGAAGCCAATCTATCAAACAGAACTTGAAGAAAGGCAGAGAGAAAGGCCTCTCCAATTGCCATGTTGCTGATGGTTTCTATATCCAGAGAGACCAAAGTACAGAGAGAAGGCAAACAAAATTATGCAAGTGCATAATTAAAAGTTTTTTTTTTTTTTACTCTTGGAACCCACCTGTCAGCCGCCAGTGACGACTTTTGAGTCAACACGTGTGTACAAATGCTTTTGCTAAATGGGATCTTTTAATAAAGATGGTGACCAAGCTCACCCCACAAACGGTAAACAAATGAAAAGCAAGATGCAAAGTAGAAGCATATGCCTTGACCATAAATTTATGTTGTATCATAGAAATACCTTAAATTAGGGAATAGCATATGAAAAAAAGTACTAGAAGGTTTTCTCCGTTGAAACTTGAATTCTTACAAATTTTTTTTCTTATTATGGATTTTTTATTTTTATACAAACGATATTGGGGGAGGGTGATTCGAACACGGGAAGTAAGGTGATGGGTAACTACTCTTAACCACTTGAACTACAAATCTCTTAATTTCCCTTTCTAATTTTTGTAACACCTTTCCACACGCTTTTGATATTTATAAAAAGAAAGGGTTTTTAACTGCAATGATATCCTTTGATAAAAATAAATATTTATAAAAAAACTACAATGATACCCGAGTTTCATTTTGCATAGCCGCACGGCTATAGTATTTCTTTCTTAAAAAAAATAAGAAAAGAAGATCCTCATATTTGCATTAGTTTATACTTTATAGATATTAATTTGGTATAGCCGCACGGCTATACACGTAAAATGCGTACGTGTTTTATTCGGCAAATTACAACTTAAAAGTTCGGCCACTATAATATATGAGAATTATGTGTATAAAATGTGAATTTTTTTTGTGTATTATTGAAAATTTGGTAAAAAAATAAGTGTATTAAATATGAAAAATACGTACGTACATGTTCAATACGAGTATTGTATGTTTACTTTTTCAAAAACATGAATTTTACCGAGTTTTTAAGATATATACAAAGCACTGATGTATTATTGAAAAATATGTACGTACGTGTATAATACAGTATTAAATATGAAAGTGATAAATTCTTAATACTAGTAATAACTATGGAAAAGTTAAAAATCAAAAGGGGACAATAGAGACTCGGGTAATGTCCTAATAGTAATGGATAATGTTCTAAACTACTCTTATCGACAAACGAAAATCGGGGAAAAAATATAAAATAAAAAGAGGATCCCAGTATTTATATACAAAGAGTATAGCCGCTCGGCTATACTATTTATTTAAAAAAAATTAAAAGAAAAGGATCCAAGTAAAGCCGACCGGCTATACTAATTTTTTAAATAAAATAAAAAACTGAGTATAGCCGTGCGGCTATGCTAGTTTGAAAAATATGTGAGAGGATTTACTTGGATTTTAAAATAGTATACTCAGTTTTTATTTATTTATTTATAAAATAGTATAGCCATTTGGCTATACTTGGATTTTATTATTATTTATTTTTTGAAATAGTATGGGCGCGCGGCTTTACTTTTTTTGACATGTGGTATCCTAATTGGTAGGCGCTAGGCAGGTCCTTTTATTTTAATATATATATATATATAGTATAGTATAGTAGCGGCTATACGCGGCTTTTTTTATTTATTCAGTTTTTAAAATAGTATAGCCGCGTGGCTATACTCCTTTATTTATTTAATTAGTTTTAAAAATAGTATAGCCGCACAGTGATACTCTTTATATATATATATACTGGGATCCTTTTTCGTTTTTTTTAAATAATGTTTTTTCCCCGCTTTTCGTTTTTAGATAATAGTAGTTTAGAGCATTATCCATTACTATTAGGGCATTACACGAGTCTCTATTATCCCCTTTTGATTTTTAACTTTTCTGGAGTTATTACTAGTATAAGGAATTTAGCATTTTCACCTTTAATACTCGTATTATACACATAAGTAATTATTTTTCAATAATACATCCGTTTTCTGTACACGTCTTAAACACTCGGTAAAATAAGATATATTAAAATATTATATAGCTGGCGAACTTGTAGTAACCCGATCCTAAATTAGGATAAAATTAATAAAATATAAAAGGAAAAGACGAGTTTACCCCTGGAATATTTTAATAGGTTTAAAATTGACTTTATGTTCAGGAAGGAATTTGGTGGAACGAGGTGAACCATTGCGTCCGGCTCGTTGCAACGAGTTCATGGACGTGCGGAACACCCGATTTCGAGCTCGAACGGACCCGTAATGATCTAAAAACCCTAGGGGCAATTTTGTAATTTCAAAAAATGGTACAAATAAAGGAAAAGCCTTGGCCAATTGGCCAGCGCGTGTTGCGCATCAGCCCCACCCTATCATCTCCTTCGCACGAACCCAACCTCTGCCGATCGAACCAGTGGTGGCCAGGCACCGTTCCGGCCGAAACCAACCACCCCAACCCCACCGATCTTCTCCCCTCTTCTCCCTCAACCTACCCCGACCAGTCTCCGATCCAAAAACGACCGGAGAAGCTGTGCGAAAACCGAGAATTTTCGCCAGAGTTGCAGAGTAAAATCCGGCCATCTCACCGGTTTTCATCGTCGATCCAGGTGTGTTTCCTCACCTATTCCTTGAGCTTAAGTTGTTTTTATATTTAGTTGGGATCGATTTCGAGTTTTGGAGAAAGTTTGGTGAGCTAGGGTTTAGATCAGAAATTTTGAGTTTTGATTGGGTTTTTGGCCAGTTCTTGGCCGGCTTTCATGGCCAATCAACACCTCTCATCACCCTGAGTCCATAAGTATAGGTTTTGGCCCGAGACTCCAAGATTTTCCGTCACCGGAAAATTCCCTCAAGCCACCCAATCTGCCGGCGCGTGGGCATGGTGGTGGCTGTCCAATTCCATCCTAAAACACTCCCCGTAACCTCCCGAGTGCGTGGGTATGCTCGGATAAATTTTTGGAAATCGTTTGAGTGTAAAACCGATTTTACCAGTTAGGGTTAACTTGGGTTCGATAGGTTCGAACCGTTGGATCGTAACGAAATTTGAAGGGTATGTTATTGGGAATCTTAGAAACCTATAGGAACTTACGGATCGTCCATCAGAGGTCGAAAACCCTACAAACGATCGAGTCGAACCCAATTAATAATTTAATCGAATAATTATCTCCGGGAATTTTTAAAGTTAATTTAAGGGATAAAATCAAGCCTAGATGGCTTAGGAACACTTCTCACCAAGTTTGAACACTTTTAGGCCCGGGGGTCGGGATTTTTAATAAATTATCGTGCCGACCTATTTTTAATTAATAAATTGTTTTAAATTTGTAATAGGTGCTCAAGCTCCGGAGAATTTGCAGGAAGGACCCTCGAAGGGCCAGGCTAGCTCAGACGCTTAGTGAGTGGACTTTTATTTTATAAATGGATTCTTATGCAAATTACCGTTTTATTAAATGTTTATTTCGGAATAAATTATAAACTATGCTTCTTGGAATCATTAAATGTTTATTTCGGAATCATTAACCGTTTTATGTAATCATTAACCGTTTTATTTCTAATAAATTATAAACTATGCTTCTTGGAATCATTAAATGTTTATTTCGGAATCATTAACCGTCTTGGAATCATTAACCGTTTTATGCAAATTACCGTTTTATTAAATGTTTATTTCGGAATAAATTTTTGCATGGGCGATATTTTGGCATATATCCACTTAATTATCGTCAATATATCGATATTTTCGTCGATATTATCGCGATAATATCGATGGCTATATTTTCCTACACTCTCATGCATTATTTTGTCAATATATCGCGATAATATCGATGGCGATATTTTCCTACACTCTCATGCATTATTTTGGCAATATATCGCGATATTATCGATAACATCGCGATATGAAACCGAAAATAAATGAAAAAAGTTATGAAATCACGTTGTTGCACATAGGGGGATTCGAACCCCTCCCATGCCCAGCCACCTCCTGCGCCTTATCCAATGCACTGCTGATTAGTTTGTGTATATAGCTACGAGGTGTAGTATTTATAAGGTCTTTAAAATTTCTACAAACTAATATTATCTAGGATAAATTCCATATAAAAAAAATTCCCTAAGGATAAATTTAGGCAAATTTAGGCATATGTTAAATGTTATTTATTATTTTATCATGGAGTTGTTTTTTTTTTTGTTATATATTATGGAGTTGTATTATTATTCGCTATTGAGTTTTAATGTTGTTCATTATATGTGATACTAAGTTTGAACTGTAATAGGAATTCTTTCTATGTGGTATTAAGTTACTCATATATTTTATCTTTGTTTTTTTGGTCAAGCTCATATATCTTATCACATTTATTAAGTGTAATATATTGTAGTAAATTATTATTACTAAAAAATTATGGTGTGTTTAATTTTATTTCACTAATTAATACAAATTTTCTAAAGTCACAATGTTTTTCAGGTCACTACATAATCAACTTAAAGCACTCAAACCCACCAAGACATGCATTTCCTTTCAATTTTTTGTGATAAAATAATAGACAATTGATTAAGTAAACATCCTCTAAAGTTTCAATAAAAATTTCCAAGTTTTTCTCACAATTTCCGTGATTTTTATTCAATTTTTATCAATATCGATATTTCCTCGATATTTCCATCGATATATCCGTGTTTTTGAACCACCGATATTTTCGAAACCTCCGATATTTAATTCCTTGCTTGGAATTTATGGTTGAATTTAATGGAAATTTTAATATTTGTTTATGCTTGTCATTCCGAGCCCATGGATGATGTTTGGATTGAGATTATGATTACGGAATTTAAAGGGCTCAGGAAAATATAGTGATTTAAAGCATGTGATTTATGAAAAGTTTTAAACCACCCTAGGTACCCTAGTAATGTTGCCTTCGGAAAGATTATGCAGCTTAAAGAATAAATGATTATGGATACTGGTTATTACCCTGTCTACGGACATAGTTATTTCAAAATAAGTCTGTGTGCGTATGACTTCATGCCCCACGAGTCTTGGGGACGCCCGAACCGTGCGGAGCGAGGACGCGGCTTGGGTAAACTCCGTGTTTTCCTGAGTCTTGCGAGGACGCGGCTTGGTTGACTTGGTGTCACCGAGTCTAGCGAGGAAATGGAATTGACGGAAATATAAAAAGGGTACACCTAGGTGGATTTTAGAAAGTTTGATTCGATAGTATTTCTTTTTATGAAATGAGAGTTTCTGATTGGAATATATATATATATATACATATATATATATATACATATATATACATATATATATATATATATATATATATATATATGCATGTTCTGTTTTATTGTACAATTATAGAATTGTTTTATAAGGTTTTAACAATGGGGTTAGTATGTTGCTATACTATTTTCTAAAACTTTTTTTTTGTCCACTCATATTTTTCAAATGTTTTGCGCCCCCAGGCTATAGATTTGTACCTGAGCACCACCACCGGCTTCTCCACCGCCTTTGATTCCTGTGACTTCGTGTAGGGTCCGTGACCCCAAAAACTTTTTAAATTAATTAGTTTAGTAGCTCTGAAATTGCCCGAACTCTCTGTAAGGCATGAGGCCGTACTTTTCACTTGTTGGTGTGTGAAACTTACTTTGTGCGTATTGGAGGTTGTGGCTATAAAATTGTGTTCTAATGCTGGTGTAAATTTTGGGATTTGAACCACTTACAGGGGAGACTCTACCGGATTTTCGGCAGAAGTCGAACCTTTAAATTTGTTTTAACAAGGGCAAAATGGTCAAATGTTCCCGACACCCAACAGATGTTGGACATGCACAGGGCTTGACCCGAGTTCCAAAGCGGAATTAGGGTCGGGTCCTGTCAGAAATTTTCAGAAATTTGCCAAAATTTTGAAGAATAAAACACGTACGTATTTTATTCGTATTTTTCTCGTTCCGTACTTTTCTAACTATAAATGAGTTTAGTAGCACTCGAGAGAATGAGGTTGATAAAAGACAAACATTCCCACACACAAAAAAAAAAAAATTGAACTCAAAGATTGATTTACTGTGAAATTTATCTATCTTCAATATGTGCTTTAGATATGTAATATTCTAACCACTCCCTTCAAGGTACGAACTTGGGTATGAACTTAAAGTGACCAACTTCTTTGACCAATTGATTTCGGATCGAACCCAAAACTTGGGCTACATTATAATATGGTGGGAGGTGTGATTTGGGGAGTTTTTTTCTAAAATCCAATTAATAATACTATGCAATATTCTGACCACTCCCTTCACGGTGCGAACTTAAAGTGACCAACTTGTTTGACCAATTGATTTTGGATCAATTCTAAAATTTGGGTAGCATCATAATATGGTTGGATGAGTCATTTGCTGAGTTTTTCCAGAAATCCAATAACTAAAACTTTGCAATGTTCCAACCACTCCCTTTAGAGTACGGACTTGGGTACGAACTTATAGTGACCAACTTCTTTGACCAATTGATTTTAGTTTGGGGCCAAAACTTGGGCAACATCATAATATGGTGGGAGGACTCATTTGGTGAGTATTTACTGAAATCTAATCACTTAAACTAAGTAAACCATTCCCTTTAGGGTACGAACTTGGGTACGAACTTAAAGTGACCAACTTCTTTGACCAATTGATTTCGGATCGAACCCAAAACTTGGGCAACATCATAATATAGTTGGAGGTGTCATTTGGTGAGTTTTTACTAAAATCCAATTAATAATAATATGTAATGTTCCAACCACTACCTTTATGATATGAACTTGGGTACGAATGTAAATTGACCAACTTCTTTGACCAATTCATTTCGGATCAAGCCCAAAACTTAGGTAACATCATAATTTAATGGGATGAGTCATTTGGTGAGTTTTTACTAAAATCCAATAAATAAAACTATGTAATGTTCCAACCACTCCCTTCACAGTACAAACTTGGGTATGAACTTAAAGTGACCAACCACTTTGCTAATTGATTTCAGATCGGGGCCAAAACTTGGCCAACATCACAATATGGTGGCAAGAGTCATTTGGTGAGTATTTACTGAAATCCAATCACTAAAACTATGCAATGTTCCAACCACTCCCTTTACGGTACGAACTTAAAGTGACCAACTTATTAGACCAATTGATTTCGGATCGAACCCAAAACTCGGGGAAAATCATAATATGGTGGGAGGAATCATTTGGTGAGTTTTTACTGAATATGATAATCTTCGTTCAAAATGACTTCGAATGGAAAGAATATTTTCTAATCACATAGGATTCAGACGGATCAAGAATATGAATTTCCTGAAAGGGACTCGAATGGATTGAGGAAGTAGATGGTTGGGTATTTTTCAGAAAACTCATGTAAATAAAAGTTGTTCAAAATTCCTTTTCAGAAATCTTTCGAAATTCTTGATCATAAATATTTTGAAAACAAAGTTTGCTCTGATACCATTTTTCTGTCACGCCCCAAAATCGAGACAAGTGACAGTGGCACATACCTTGAGGATCTTGAAAATATAACACATAAATCCAAAGGTTATACTCCCAAGATTCCCAAAATATGCTAAGCCTTTATAAATAAATTAAAATTGGTTGGATCATACTGTTTAACAACAGCGGAAAAATAATTTATAAAATTATACAAAATTTATTTAAGAGTTAAACCAACCCGAGAGGTCATGGAATAATATCAACAACCTCAGAAATTGTTTTACAAACCAATAATGAAAATATACCAACCATCTAGAATTCAAGTTTATACATATGTAGTGAAAACATGATCAGCTGTGATGAATAGGGTTCACAATCGGATAACAACGTGAGACACAAGCCAAATGCTGACAAGTCTGGTCACACCAAGTTGTCACCCACGAAAGGAATCTACAATAAAAGTAGGGGTGAGCATCACATACGTTCATTTGCCCTGTAAGAGGCTCCCAGCCAGATTTCAAAATAAATAATGAATATAATAATGATAATAATAAAGGTCATAGATTTATTTCAAAATCAGTTAAAAAATATGCACAAGCACAAACAGTATCCATATATTGTGGATCCAAAATCAATTGGCATGCTCAAGCAATTTATTAAACATTTTTCATAACTTTCCTATATCTTTTTGTCTGACAACCGATCCTTTAAGGCCAACTACCCCTACCAAAAATCATAATTAAATCCAACTCCTCCAGTATGGTAGCGAGGGTGTCTATTTCAACCGGTTACACCTCATCGACTATAGTCTATACCTCCACTACTACAAAAATCGCAATAGACGACGGTAATTTACCGTCGTAAATTTACTTTCTCAACCGTCGAGGAATCGACCGACATCTTTTACGCATAAAACCACGTCGGTAAAATACCGTCGTCTATATTATATAAAAACGACACTTTACTAAAAACCGACGTCTATTAACTTAAAGACGACGCGTTTTTATAAAAAAAGACGTGTATTATAATTAAAGACGACGGTTTGTAAGAACTGCCGTCTATTATGATAGAAACGATCGTCTATTACATGTAAATACGACGGTTGTTATGAAATAACAATCGTCTATTATTGTGAAATATGTCGTCTATTATGAAATAACAGTCGTTTATTATATTTAAATACGACGGTTGTTATGAAAAAAATGTCGTCTATTATGATAGAATAGTCGTCTATTGATGTAAAGACGCTGGTTTTTTGAAAGAACTGAGGTTTATTATATACAAAGATGTTTTATTTTTACATTTTACCTTTTTTTCCTTGCTTCCAATTGTTCTCTACAACTATTTTAGCTAAAAAACAACCATAATGCTTTGTGAACAATAAATTCAGCTCCAAACAACCATAATTTGTTTCATAAAACTTGAATATTCATTAATAATTACAAAATATCAATCTTCATTCCTATATATCTATACAAAATATCATATCCATAATATTAAACTATATATCACTGCATATGCATCTTCAAATGTCTCCAAAATATCTATACAACGATCCGAATTTCATCAATTTGTTCTTGTGTGTATGAGTTACCGTTGCCTTCTTGCACTGCAAAACAGGATTAAAAAAAAGGAAGCAAGTTTTAGTTAGAGATACATATAACAGGATTTAAAAAAAAAAAAAACAAGAAAAAAAAGCCGGAAGTGGGAATAACTTGAGAAATGAAAACCGAAACCGGAATGAAAGATTAGAATATGAGCATTGAATGAAATGTACCTCGACTTGGAGCAACTCGATGGAGAAAGAAAACTTAAGGTCAGAATATGAGTTGAAGAAAGATAGCGAAATGTTATATATATAGGGTTTAGGGAAAATTCGAAAAATTACATTTCGCGGTCAAATTTTTCAAAAGACCGTTTTTAAAGACGACGTCAAGTAAAATAAAAACGACGTATAAATTAAAATATACACGACGGTTTTTAAATAATACGGACGTTATAAACATATACTACGCCGCTTATTTAAAAACCGACGTCTTAACTAAAAACTTCGGAGAAATAGAAATTTGTGCTAACAAGAAACTAAATATACAATCCTACTTGAGAACTCAGTTCTTGTTTTACACCCAACCGAAGTTCTTAGATGGGTTGGGTGTACAACAAAAACTGAGTTCGCAAGAAAGACATTCTTGCATGAGATGTGAGAATTGAGATATACAGAACGTCCGGAATAAAAACAGCAATTTAAACGAATTATATAGAATTGGAAAACTAAAAGTGACTTTATTAAGACTTGGAAACCGAAAAGGGCCTTTATTTCGACTTGGAAACCTAAAAGCCGCCGTTTCGGTTCCCAATTTGGCGGATAAAGCGTGCCGATTCATTTCGAAAGTTTGAAATTGAAACTTACAACAACGGTATTTATGTTTACCGTCGTCGTTGTACTGACGTTTATTCGGACTTTTGTTGTCGCGCTTGTTTTAAACAACAACGACTGTATAATTACTATAAACGACGTGAAAATGATTTACAACGGCGATATAATTAATAGAACTGTCGTATTATCTAAACAACCACGTCGGTATATTATATTATAACGCCGTAGTAATGATTTACCACCACCTTTTATTTATAAGAACTGTCGTAGTCTAACATCTAATACGGCGTAAAATAATAAATACCGACGTGGTTAATTACCTTACATGTCGTCTATTATATATAAAGACGTCAATTTTTATGAAAGAAATGTCGTCTATTATATGTAAAGAAGGCGGTTTTGTGATAGATTTGTCGTCTATTAATGTAAAGACGACGGTTATTTGAAAGAAGCGTCGTTTATATATCCAAAGATTTAGTAATTTTACATTTTTATATTTTTTTCTTGCTTCCAATGGTTCTCTGCAACGATTTTTTCTTGCTAAAAAAACAACCATATATAATGCTTTGTGAACAATAAATATACTCAAGAATAATTTGTTTCATAAAACTTGAAGATCAATAATAATTACATACAAAATATTTACCAATCTTCATTCCTATATATCCATACAAAATATTTACCATTCCTATACATACAAAATAATTTGTTTCATTAAAATATAATTCGATCCAAATTTCTTCAATTTGTTCTTGTGTGGGTATGAGCTAGCGTTGCCTTCTTGCACTGCAAAACCAAGATTAAAAAAAAAGCAAGTTTTAGTTAGAGATACATTTATAACTTGGATATAAACGACGGAAAGTAAAATTAAACCGTGTATAAATTAAAATATACACGACGGTTTTTAAATAATAGGGCGTTATAAAACTATACTACGTCGATTGAATTCTGAAACCGACGTCTTAAATACAAAAACAACAGAGAAATAGAAATTTGTGTTAAACAAGAAACAAAATTTTTAATCTTTCTGGGGAACTCAGTTGTTGTTTTGCACCAAACCGAAGTTCTTAGATTGGTTTGGTGCAAAAACACAACTGAGTTCCCAAGAGAGACATCTTGCATGACTGAAACCATTCAGAGATGTGAGAATTCAGACTGAACGTTTGGAATAAAAACTACAATTTAAAGGAAATATTTAGAATTGGAAAACTAAAAGTGACTTAATTAAGACTTGGAAACCGAAAAGGGCCTTTATTTCGACTTGGAAACCTAAAAGCCGCCGTTTCAGTCTCCAATTCGCAGATAAAGCGAGACGTTTCAGTTCGAAAGTTTCGAATTTGAAACCTACAACGACGGTATTTATGATTTCCGTCGTCGTTATACTGACGTTTATTTCGACTTTTGTTGTCGCGCTTGTTTTAAATAACAACGACGGTATAATTCCTATAAACGACGTTAAAATTATTTACAACGACGATATAATTTATAGAACCGCCGTATTATCTAAAAAACCACGTCCTTATATTATATTATGACGACGTGGTAACTGTTTACCACCACCTTTTATTTATAAGTACTGTCGTAATCCAATTTATAATACGGCGTGAAATAATAAAAAACAGACGTGGTTAATTATCTTTACATGTCGGTATTTATAAAATTACGGTCGTATTAAATAGTACTTCATACGTCTCTAATAATAAAATTACCGTCGTGTTCATTGGATGTTCAAAACGGCGGTATTATATGTAAAACGTCGTCTATAATTACTACGTCGGTATATTTACACATACCGTCGTTGTTTATTTGTTGTCTTTTTTCTGATCGAATGGGCATGTTTAATAAGACGTCGCTTTTAAAGTTTTATGCGTCGTGTTTTAAAAATGCCCAAATGAATTTCCAATTTTTGGGTGTTTTAGTTTCTGATCCACGTCGGTTTTTATATTACCGTCGTCGTTTAAAATTTAACGACGGTATTTATTTTGTCCGTCGTCATTTTACCGACGTCTATTTCGATTTTTGTAGTAGTGCTCACACGTAGGGTATTGGTAAAGCCTGTCCCCGTCACCCCTCCGGAGGTTTAGGGAATCGAAACCCAAGGAAGTCGCTATGCCCCTTTCACCCTCAGGTCGTTGATGATAATGTCCGCATGCGTATACCCTCAAAACTTTGGAAAACCAAAGCCAAACATTCATAAAACCAAGTATATATGGAAATTAAAAACGGTGCATCTTTTGAGTCCCCCTACCTGGAATCCAAAACTGATGCCTGACTTGCATTATGCACTTTTGAACTCAAATTGTTCTTTTTTGGCAACTGATTCCTAGTCCAATCATTAAAAAAAATGTTACTTAAAATCCTTCTTTGCAATTTAGTTCTTATAACTATCTTTAATTGCACTGTAGTCCTCTCACTAATCAATAATTTCACTTTTATCCTTATACTTTGTCCAAATCATATTTTAGTCCTTGAACTTATTCATAATTTCACTTTGGTCCTTATACTTTGTCCAAATCATATTTCAGTCCTTGGACTTATTCATAATTTCACTTTGGTCCTTACATTTTACCTTATTTGTCATTTGGCACTTCTACTTGTTTTAAATTATCTTTTGGTCCTTCCAATTTCAATACCAGCTTTCGGCCAACAATTCAGAGACAATTCCAGAAATCAAACCATCTTAAATCTTTACCTTAACCCTCTGAATTTTTCAGAATTTTATGAGTGAAGCTCCCAAAGACAAATAACCAACTCAAATTATACTCGAAAATTAACAAAAGTTTGTGTCAGTTGATTCACTCCCGAGAAGGCTATACTGGCTGGATAGCCAAGATTTTTGGATATGTTCTAGAGAACAGAATTCTAAACACCTTCCATGAAGCATAATAGTCATCTGGGAAAAGGAAATTGACATACAAGAGTGAATATGGTGTTGTACAGTAATAACAGCAGAATCTGAGGAAGTGACAAACATGCTTACCACATACATAGCTAGAGTACTTGAATTGCTCTAATTTTTGGATATATCGTAGTTCTCAAATTGAGGAACAACTTCAGAGAAGGAAAGTTTATCAAACGAGAAGTAGAGGCTAGAGAAAAATGTTGAAAATCAAGCTGCAGAGAACTCACCAGCCATGGATGAACACAGAAAGTTCATAGCTGGTTTGAGGTAGCTAAACTGGTCTAATGATGCTGATTTTTGGATATGTTATAGTCCTCGAGCAGGTGAACAACTTTCATGATGAAGTTTTTCTAATTTGAGCTTTAAAGATGGGAGTTCTATTGGGATGAACAGTGCCCAAGAGTTTGGGTTTTTGAAGAGGGAGAAGAAGGTGAAGAAGAAGAAAAGATGAAGGAAAATGAAATGAAGGGAAATAAGAGATAAGGGAAAAAGAAAGGAAGGAGAAGGGATAAGAGAAAGGATAAGAGTGTCGGCAGCTTATCTCATGTGTGTGTATAGTGTCACACAATAATTTATCGCTTTCTTATCTTTTCCTTTTTAACTTCTTCCCAACTTCCGAAACTCGCCAAAAATACTTTTGAGTTCCGAATAATTCTCCAAAAAATGCCACATAGTCGTATGGACGTCTACTATTTTTCAATACGTCAAATTACCAAAATTCCAACTTTAAAGTATTAGGAAATAAATCCTCCCTAGAAAAAATTAATACTTAATTCATGAAAAGATTCATGAAAATCCAAATTACAATCAATTGGACCAGGAAATTTTTATTGTGAGCTTAACAAAATATTTGGAAATTTTCGGGGCGTCACGGACCAACTTCTTTGACCAATTGCTTTCGGATCAAACCCAAAACTTGGGGAACATCATAATATGGTGAGAGGGGTCATTTGGAGAAGTTTTACTGAAATTCAATTACTAAAACTATGCAATGTTGCAACCAATCCCTTTACGGAACGAACTTGTTTACGAACTTACAGTGTCCAACTTCTTTGATCAATTCATTTCGGATCGAGCCCAAAACTTGGGCAACATCATATTATGGTGGAAGGAGTCATTTGGTGAGTTTTTTTTATAACTAAAATCTAATTAATAAAACTCTGCAATGCTCCCACCACTCCCTTCACAGTACGAACTTGGGTATGAACTTTAAGTGGCCAACCTCTTTGCCAATTGATTTCGGATTGGGGCCAAAAAAATCGAGAATAGACACACGGCTGTGCTATTTCTTTTTAAAAAATTGGGAGAAAACAGAGTATAGCTGCGCGGCTATACTATTTCTTTTAAAAAAATATATAAAAAAATGAGTATAACTGTAACATCCCTGACCTGATTTCACTATTCAATCCCAATTGTTTAATCAATTTAATAATTTTGGCGAAATTACAGTTTTGCCACTGGGATTAAGGGTATTTTAGGCACTTTAAAAATTCCAAAAATATTTTTGGGAAACGGATTGCGCCGTTGTATCGGGCTCATCGGTACGAGTTCATGGATATGCTGCACTCTCAATTCCGAGTTGTAACGATCAAGAAGCGATTAGAAGAAAAAAAAAATGAAATTTCAAATTTTACTGTAGCGGCTACGGTACTGCTACAGTACCGGCGTGTTCCTTCTTCTTCCCCAATTATTCCTCTCTTTCTCTCATTTTTTCTCTCTTCCCATGGCAGTCACTTTGACTGGCGATTTCTCCTCCGTCCGATGTCCAATTCAGGTGATTCTAGTCCCAAAATCTTCGTCTCTTCGTCCTCTACCTAGCCTGCGTAGTCTACCATCTCGAAAACCCACTGGTTTAAAACTGGAGCGACTGAAAGTTCAGTGGTTCTCGAACTTTCCGACGCGTTTTTCGGTGACTCCGGCAACCATTTCCGTCGAATGAGGTATGAAATTTCATCTACTCTTCGTGCTCTATCCATTTATGTAGGTATTGTTGATCGATTTCTAGCCAAGGTGTACGATTTAGAAACCCATTTTTGGCCGATTTTGAGTTGGAATATCCGACCACTTGCCGGCAAAACTAGATGTTGTCGTAGTTTAATAAAATGGTCCACTTGTTGAGTTGAACCTATACTTGAAGTGTTGACCCTTGGTTTGGAGTTTTTCCGGTCACCAGAATTACTATGTACACCCAATCGGGCTGGTGCGTGGGCACTGTTGTGGTGGTGCATTGTGTCCTAAAATGTTCCCCATCTCGTCCTAGGTGCGTAGGTGTTCTCGGATTCTATTTTGGTTATCGTTTGACAGTCGAACGGACTTACGCCTATTATGCGTTATCCTTGTTCGAGATGTTCGGGCCGTTGGATCTGTCCCAATTTCAATGTTGTTCCCAGTACCTCTAAGATCGTGTAGGAACTGACGGATCGAGAATCGGAGTCCCGGATACTCCGAATCATTATCTCTAGGGTTAGGTAACCCGGTTACCGTTCGATCGAGACCAAACTGTTAGGACATGTTTAGTAAACCTTGTTGAACCTTTAGGAATGTTCGGATCGGAAATCGGAGGCCATGGGCCCCGGAGGCTTGGTTGACCTATTTGGGAAGTGTGACCAATCGGTTGACCTATTCGGGAAGTGTGACCAATCGGTTGACCTATTCGAGAAGTTTGACCAATCGGTTGACCGTGAGTCTTCCAAGGTGGTCCCACCTGTTGAAGAGAGTAGTTTGACTTTAGAAACTCCCCGGTAGTCATGCACACTTACTTTGAGACCCGAGAACTAGCATCTTGAGGTAAAGTTTGTTGTTGGGTACGCGTATTAATTAAACTGTTTATTCTCTCAAATAGGTATTCGTGCTTCGCGTACTCCGGAAGAAAAGCTCTCTAAGGATTGAGCAGCGTGGACTTGTTGTGAGTGGAATTTTGTTTTGAACAAGCATTATTTCAAAGATTGGAATTTGATGCATAGAAATTGATTATCTTGATTATTGGGATTTTAAATATTGTTTAAATCTTAAATTTAATTTTGATGGAATTATCGGAAAATTTATGCACATAAAATTAGTCGCTTTGACTATGGAGTTTTAATGATATTTTGAATCTTGGATAGAATATTTTATGAGGTTATTGGAATTTAAATTATATTCAAAGTTTATGCAAGTTTTGGAGTCCCGGTTTATTTGTGGGACATTAATGGTTATGCCTTAATTAAATATTCTTGAGTATTGAATTTGGGACGGGGAAAACGTCCGGTGATCTTTGTATATGGTTTGGGTATGGTGGAATACCATGGAATTTCTTGGGTTTTATATTTGACAAATTGAGGATTTATTGTTATGTCGGGTTTTGAAATTATTTACTTTGGTTATTTTGATCTTGGAATTTTTATATTGTTTTAAATCAAGGAATTTTCGATTGACTCTAATATTTGAAAGTTATAATGTCGTGAGTGTGGATTTTATGATTTCGGGAATTTATAGTTTATATTTTATATTTGTATGTTGATTAATTGTTTCTGGTCTTGGATTTCACATTTTTAAGAAATTCTATCTACTTTTCGATTATGGAGTTATATATTTGTTTCAATTTTGGAATTAGTATTATACGGAGTATTTGGATTATATTGGATATTGGATATTTATGAATACATTGGGTTCCGGATATTATATTTGGGGCATTGATGCTTATACTTTGAGTATATATGTATACTGATTATTGAGTTATGGACCCTATTGAGGTCCGGATGTTTATGTTGATGGGAGTGGGTACATTGGAATATGTTGGAATTTGGGATATGATTATTTATGTTAGTTGGAGTGCTATTAGCACCACTTTATGTACCTCCCCTGGCACTTGGTTACTGAAAGGAATACGGATACTGGATACAACGGAACCCGGTTCACCCTTGACGGGTGTTACTGTAGGCCCTTGCCGGGCAATCTGCGCGCGTAGGACTTAGTTCAACCGCATAGTATTGAACTATTTTCTGCTATGCGTGTCTGGGAGTTAGTCCCCAGTTGGGACGGCTTATTCCCTGGCTGCATGGTTGTTGAGGGATTTTCCTCCATGTGGTTCAGTCAAACAATCCCATCAGTTGGATTGTTCCCCTGGTACAAATATTAGTGTAGGAATATTACTATCTATACATGTATATATATATATATATATACCTATTACTATACTTCCATTCTTATTTTCCTTTAAGTGATTATCTTTCCTTGCTTGTTGTGCCTACGGGCATGCGTTGGGAAATAAATGGTTGGGAATTTGGGTTTTCTTGGTTTCAAGTCGTTTTGTTTTTATAAATACATTTCTATGGGATTTAAGTGGTTTTATATTTATGTTTTATATATGTGTGTGTACGAAATTGTGTGGGTGCATCTATGGATTTTATTTCCAGGCTGGGTTCTTTTGGGCATGTGCATTGGGACGGTTATGCACAGGTATGGATTTAAATTGAGGTTTGAAACTGGACAGGTTGGGTTCTAGGAAAAAGGGAGTTATTCAAGGTTGTTATGTATATTTTACTTAAATAAGGAATTTTTGGAAGAATTTGATTTCATGGTTTTATTTCAAGGATTTCGTGTGAAGGTTTGCGGTTTCCAAGAATTTGCGGAAGTAGCAAAGCTACATTTTTCATTATGGTATTTCCATATACAAATTTAACGAAATTGTTTTCAAGTATCTGTTCGTATAAATATGTACGTTTATACAAGGATTTTTGTTGCATAAGTGCTTTGCGATTATTTGCGAAAACAAAGGGGTATCACGGCACATTTTTTGTTTGATTTTTCGTCCACTCACATTTTCTGTTTTGCGCCCCCCAGGTACTAGATCTCAAGGTCAAGACCACAACATTGAGGCATCACGGCAACTGCTTCCGTAGGAGTAATTCTTCACTTTTTCTTATTGTCATTCTCCCGGGTTGTAAGTTTGATCTCTTAGATTGCTCTGTTGATGTCCACCTAGGGTTGAGGTAGAGGCCAGAGGCCTCCCCATAAATCTGTGTGCTTCTGCATTGTGAATGTTGGCTGTTGGGTTCTTCTGTATTTTTGGCAAGTGTAAAATTTGGGAAAGTCCATTTTTCAAAGGAGACTCTGTCGAAATTTCAGCAGAAGTCGACTTACTTATTTCCTTAAACCAGGGTTACAGGGCGTTTTAGTAAAGTAGGTCCTGCGTCGGGTTAGTGTCTGACGGGAAGCAAGGTTGGACATGAGTTCCGAGAGGGAATTCGGTCCGGTCCTGTCAATAACTACACGGCTATACTATTTCTTTATATATAAAAAAAAAGGACCCTCCTAGTTGCATTAGTTTATACTTTATATATATTAATTTCGTATAGCCGCGGGCTATACAAGTAAAATGCGTACGTGTTTTATTTGGCAAAATTTTTACAAATTACAACTTAAAATTCGGCCACTATAATATATGAGAATTATGTGAATAATACGTGAATTTTGTGTGTATTATTGAAAATTTTGTAAAAAATACACGTATTATATATGAAAAATACATACATAAATGTTCAATACAAGTATTGTACGTTTGCTTTTTTAAAAATTAAGAGAAAATAGAGTATAGCCGCACAGTTGTACTATTTATATTTATAAAATTAGAAGAAAAAAAAACTAAGGATAGCCCCCGACTGTACTATTTCTTTTTAAAAAATTAGGGAAAACCCGAGTATAGCCGCGCCGTCTATACTATTTCTTTCCAAAAAAAATTAGGAAAAAACCGAGTATAGATGGTCGGCTATACTATTTAATAAAAAATAAAAAATAAAAAAGGACCCTCCTAGTAGCATTAGTTTATACTTTATAGATATCAATTTCGTATAGTCGCGCGGCTATACGAGTAAAACGTACGTGTTTTATTCGTCATAATTTTGGTAAATTAAAACTTAAAAGATCGGACACTATATAACTTTTTAAATTTTTTTAATATATATTATTTGTATTCAATATGTGCATTAAATATGAAAAATACATATGTAGATGTTCCATACCAGTATTGCACTATTTCTTTTTTAAAAAATTCAAAAAAACCAAGTGTAGTCGCCCGGCTGTACTATTTCTTTAAAAAAAAAATGAGTATAGCTGCGCAACTATACTATTTCTTTCTAAAAAAAATTAGGAAAAAACCGCGTATCACGCCCTGCTATACTATTTAATATATATAAAAAACCGCGTATCACCGCCCGGCAATACTAGTTACGTTAATAATCGTTAGTATGGCGAGTTTGTTCATTTCTTAGTGAAGAGGTTTTTGGGCAGTGAAATTTCATAGTTATGAACATTTGGAATCCAAATGGTGGGTATAGAGTATTGATAGTTACGATGTTGTTAAATGGTGATGTTGAATAGACGTGATTGATTGGAAACTAAATTAGTTTGAGTAAATAAAGATATGGGATTACGAGGGTTATTAATTAATTAATTAATTTATTTATTATTATTATTATTGTTATTCCTATTATTATTATTATTATTATTATTTTATTGGGCGAATGTTATTATGATTCAATTATGGGTTTTATGAAACGTTTTTATAAATGAACTTATATGACTATATGTATTATTACATGATTTGAAAATTGCATTGGTTGCCTTCGAATTATACTGTTGCCTTCGGATATAATGATGTCTACGGACATCCCAGTGGCTTTCGGATATTAAATGTCTTCGGACAAATGTTGCCTACAGATAATGATGTCTACGGACAGTTGTTGCTTTCGATTATGTCTGCGCATGTATGACATTACGCCCCACCTGTCTCGAGGATGCCCGAATCGTGAGGAGCGAGGACGCGGCTCAGGTTTGACTATATGTCCCATGAGTCTTGGGAGGACGCGGCTTGGGTTGACTATATGTCTCCTAAGTCTTGCGAGGACACGGCTTGGGTTGACTATATGTCTCCTAAGTCTTGCGAGGACGCGGCTCGGGTCGACTTTGTGTCGCCGAGTCTTGCGAGGAAATGGAATTGACGGTTTAATGGAAATTATATGGAATTGATGGGCTGCGTTCTCGGGTCGACTTGTGTCCCCGAGTTCTGCGAGGATATAAAGAACTTTGTTCACCACTCTGCTTCTATTTTTCTACACAGGGTTGGCCAGGATCCTTAGCCACCTGCCCGATTTTACTGCACAGGTGGTTAGCCAGTTTCCCCCTCCCCGGTTGCCTTTGGAATAAATGATATACCCTTGATGGGTGAGAGCAGACTGTATACAATATGCGAATGGTTGCAGGTATGGTTTTCTGGGAAAAAGTTTAGTTATCCAAATGTGGTGATAGTTTGATAAAGGAATTGAATAGTTAATATGTGACTTCCTGCATGGTGTTCAACTATATAACTTGTGGAAATCAGGGTAAATATTGATTCTAGATTTGGTGATTGGTTTTCTTAATTAAAAGAACTACGTGTGACTTGATCCCTCAGACAGGGTACGTAGGCAACCTAGTTTTGACTAGGTGCAGCCATAACAAAGAATATTATGGAATTTGGTTATGGGTTCGAAATTGAAATCTATTAAACATGTTAGTTGAGTTCAATCTGAAATAGTATGCGGGCCCAAGACCCAATTAGTATAGAGCTGTGAAGCTTGTTTGGTAATGAACTTTACTTATAAGATTTCTTCATGAAATGCTGTTAATATTGATGATTTGCTTGTTAAGTTAATAACTACTGAAATGATTATAGCTGAACGATTGGCTAGGATTCTCTTTGATTAAATTAGGACGGCGAGAAGGGTTGATGCTATTGTCAAATTGTTTTATTGAGAATTGATATTTTCAAGGGATAAAAATGTTAGGTTTGAATTGATGTTAATGCTTATGATTGGTTGTTGTTGGGCCGGAGGCCATTTAGTTCAAATGTTTTTAGTGGTGTGTGATTATGACTGTGCTCGCTGAACGTTTGGGGATATTTAATTATGTTATTTACAAGTGGAAATTTTGGGGAATGATCAAATTACATGGGAGATTCTGCCAAATTTTCGGCAGAAATCGAACCTTGAAATTGTTTGAAATTTTGATTAGAAGGGCAATTTAGTCATTGTGCCCAGCACCTGCCAGGTGTCGGACACGCACAGGGTTTGACACGAATTCCAAAGCGGAATTTGGGTCAGGTCCTGTCACTCTTGGTTGCATTAGTTTATACTTTATAGATATCAATTTGGTATAGCCGCGCGGCTATACGAGTAAAACATACGTATTTTATTCATCAAAATTTTGGTAAATTACAACTTAAAAGATCGGCCACTATATAATATTTGAATATAATTCAGTTAAATATTTTACTATATATTATTTTTATTCAATAATATGTGAGAATATGTGTATAATAAGTGAATTTTCTGTGTATTGTTGAATTTTTTTTAAAAAATGTGTATTAAATATGAAAAATACATACATACACGTTCAATACGAGTAATGTACTATTAGTTTTTAAAAAAAAACCGAGTACAATGTCGCGGATGTACTATTTCTTTTTTAAAAATTAAGAAAAAACCGAGCATAACCACATGGCTATACTATTTCTTTCTAAAAAAAAGAAAAAAAGACCCTTCTAGTTGCATTAGTTTATACTTTATAGATATTAATTTGGTATAACCACACGGCTATACAAGTAAAATGCGTACGTGTTTTATTCGGCAAAATTTTGGCAAATTACAACTTAAAAGTTCAGCCACAATATAATATTAGAATTATGTGTATAGTATGTGGATTTTGTGTGTATTATTTAAAATTTTGTACAAAATATGTGTATTAAATATGACAAATATGTACGTACAAAAGTTTCAATATTACACACAAATAGGAGTATTGTACGTTTGCTTTTAAAAAAAATAGGAAAAAACCGAGTATAGCCATGGCTATACGATTTCTTTTTAAAATACTTAGAAAAAACCGAGCATAGCCGGGCGGCTATACTATTTCTTAGAAGAAAAAAAAAATAGGAAAAAGAGTATGGTCACGCGGCTATACTATTTCTTAAAATTAGGACAAAACCTAGTATAGCCGTGCAGCTATACTATTTCTTTTTAAAAAATTAGGAAAAACTCGAGTATAGCTGCTCGGCTATACAATTTCTTTTAAAGAATTAGAAAAAAACTGAGTATAGCCACGTGGCTATACTATTTCTTTCTAAAAAAAAGGAACCCTCCTAGTTGCATTAGTTTCTACTTTATAGATATTAATTTGGCATAGCCATATGGCTATACAAGTAAAATGCGTGCGTGTTTTATTCGTAAAATTTTGGTCAATTACAACTTAAAAGTTCGGCAACTATATAATATGAGAATTATGTGTATAATATGTGATTTTTTTGTGTATTATTTAAAATTTTGTAAAAATACGTGAATTAAATATGAAAAATAATTAAGTACATGTTCAATACGAGTATAGACGTGCGGCTAAACTATTTCCTTTTAAAAAAAAAATTGGGGAAAAATAGGGTATAGCCATGCGGCTATCCTATTTCATACAAAAAAATTAGGAAAAAACCCGAGTATAGCCGTATGGCTATATTATTTCTTTAAAAAGTTAAAAAAAAATCGAATATAGTGGCTCGACTGTACTATTTCTTTTTTTAAAAATTAGGACAAAACCTAGTATAGTCGAGCGGCAATATTATTTCTTTTTTAAAAAAATTAGGAAAAACATGAGTATAGCCGGGCAGCTATACCATTTCTTTTTAAAAATTAGAAAAAATCGTGAACAGCCGCGTGACTATACTATTTCTCTCTAAAAAAATTAGAAAAAATATTTCATAAAACAAAAAGAATAAATGACATCCTAGTTGCATTAGTTTATACTTTATAGATATTAATTTGGTATAGGGGCGCGGCTATATGAATAAAACTTACGTGTTTTATTCGAAATTTTTTTAGCAAATTACAACTTAAAAGTTCTGCCACTATATAATATTTTAATATATATATTATTTGTATTCAATAATATGAGAGAATTTGTGTATAATACGTTAATTTTATGTGTATTATTGAAAATTTTGTACAAAAATATGTACATACATGTACAATACAAGTATTGTACTATTTCTTTTAAAAAAATTCAAAAAAACCGAGTATAGCCTCTTGGCTATACTATTTTTTAAAAATAAATTTAGGAAAAAACCGAATATAGCCGAGTGGCTTTACTATTTCTTAAAAAAAAAAAACCAAGTATACCCGAGCGGCTATACTATAACATCCCGTTTCTAAATTAATATTTAATTATTAAATTATTCAAGTAAAAGATATTTTTACCCCGGGAGTATTTTAATGGGTTTTAAATCGACTTTTCGTTTGGGATGGAATTTGGCAAAATGGGTTGCGCCATTGCGTTGGGCTCGTCGAAACCAGTCCGTAGCCGGGCGACACATCTGATTTCGAGTTGTAATGAACAAAAAGGGCAAAATGAGTATTTCAAAAATGTTGGAAAATCCTAGAAAACCCCCAACCTGACGCTGACACATGTTGGACATCAGCCCCAACCCTTTCTCACTCTTCTATCTCTCTTCTCCCTCGACTCTGATCCCTCTCTCTCTTCGAATCACCACCATCCGACCATGGCAAGGGACGACACCGGTCCCATTTGAACCGGTATGAAGCACCGGTCATAACCCACCGCAAAACCCCGCCGGAGACGTCGATTTCAGCCGGAATTTTTGACTGGTTCGAAGGCGATTTTTCACGGCTTTGTTCTGGCCACTCTGGCAACGGTCGGCGGCGAACCAAGTATGGATTCGAGTCCTCTCTTCATGCTTAAGCTGTCTGTATGGTTATTTATGATCGATTGGGTCTCTAAATCATCCGATCAAGAACCCAGATTTGGTAGGATTTCAAATTGAAATTCCGGCCAGTTGCCGTCAAAATTGAACCTCCTTGTAGTTGAAGAAAGTGATCTACTCGTTGAGTTGTAGCTGTAGGTGAAGCGATGACTGGCAGTGTGGAGTTTTTCCAGTCACTGGAATTACTCCACACACCCACGCGCTGTCGGCGCGTAGGCCAGGGTATGGGGCCATATTGTGTTCTGATGAGATCCCCGTGTTGTCCCAAGTGCGTCGGTGTGATTGGATTCCACTTTGGATAACGTGTGACAGTCGAACGGAATTACGCCTATTAGGCGATATCCGAGTTCGATATGTTCGGACTGTTGGATCGATTTCAATTTTAAATATGTTGGTTCCCCAGCCTTTAGGATCATGTAGGAATTCGCGAATAATGGATATGAGCCTCGGATGCTCCGGATCATTGATTTAAAGTTTAGATAAACGAAAACCATCCGATCGAGCGATCGCGAGAAATCCGACAGCTCGATCGAGACCAAACTTTCGGGATGTGATTAGTTGACTTTGAGACCAATATAACTAGTTTGACCGAACAGTTGACCAAGGGTCTTTTGAGACCGTCTCGTCTCTTGGGAAGTGCTGAAAAAGGGTAGGATGATTTAGAAAGGTTCGGGGGTTGGGAATGTTGGATATCGAGTTGGTGTTAGTAGTGATTTAATTAAGTGTTTTGTTATTTGAATTGATGAATTGTAAATAGTAGTTTTCTGTATAGAATATTATATATATATAAGGGATTGGTTTTTGGAAATGGCTAGGATAACCGGGTTTGGACGTGATTAAGAAAACAATGAAATGTTTATTATATGTTTATTTATATATTTTTGTTAAATGATTTGAAATTGAAAGTTTTGCCTTCAGATAATAATATGTCTACGGACAGTTGTTACCTTCGGTTATGTCTGCGAGTGTATGACATTTGCCCCATGAGTCTCGAGGATGCCCAAAGTACTGCGAGGAATGCGTCTCAAGTTGACTAAGTGTCCCCTGAGTACTGTGAGGAATGCGGCTCAAGTTGAACTGTGTGCCCTGAGTTCTGCGAGTAATGCGGCTCGGGTTGACTTTGTGTTTCCGAGACCTGCGAGGATGTATCACACATGTGGCCACATGTGTGATACTTGGAATTGATGGACTGGGTTCTCGGGTTGACTGTGTGTCCCCGAGTTCTGCGAGGATGTAAAAGGATGTTGTTCGCCACCCTGCTTCTATTCTCTGCACAGGGTTGGCCAGGATTCCTAGCCACCTGCTCGATTGAACTACACAGGTGACTAGCCAGTTTCCCTTTCCCGATTGCCTTCGGATGAATTTATATCCCAGATACCCCTGGTGGGGGATAGTAGAATATATGCATTATGTGAACGGATTCAGGTATGGTTTTCGGGTAACAAGTTTAGTTCTGTAAATATTATGAAAGTGTTAAATGGACAATAACAAATTAATTGAATAGTTAAGTGCATAAATTCCTGGCATGATATTCAACTACATAGAGCTTGTTGAAATCAAAGTAAGAACGATTATAGAGTTTATTGTTGGTTTCTAGAAGAGTATTATTTTATTAGAATGGTGATTGAGTTAGTTGAAAGAACTACGTGTGGCTTGATCGCTCAGCATGGGTACGTAGGCAACCTAGATAAACCTAGGTGTAGTCACGGAAGAGAATGTTTCAGAATTTGGTTATGGAGTTAGTTTCGGAGTCTATTTAATATTTTAATTGAGTTCCATTTAAATTCATGAGTGGGCCCAATGCCAATTGATATTGAGTTATGAGGCTTCTTTGATAACGAACTCTATTTATTAGATTTCTCCATATAACCCCTGTTAATAATGATGATGCGCCTATTAAGATAATTATAGAAACAATTGTACCTAGATGATTGTTTAGGATTCACCTTAGATAATATAATATGGCAAGAAATGTTAATGATAATATCGAGATTGATGATTTCAACGGATAAAATGTTAGGATTGAATTGATGATAACTTTGATGTTCGGATTGTTGTAAGGCCGAGGCCATTCAAATTAAATATTTTTAGATGTGTATGAATATAAATTATGCATGCTAAACAATTGGAGATATTAAATTGTGTTATTTACAGGTGGAAATAATTTGGGAATTGTTTATTTTTCAAGGGAGATTCTGCCGATTTTCCAGCAGAAGTCTCAAACCCTAAAACAGTTTTGTTGTGGAACTAGGACAAAGGGTATTTTGGTCATTTGTGCTCGGCACTTGCCAAGTGTCGGGCAAGCACGGGGTTCGACACGGATTCCAAAGTGGAACTTGGGTCGGGTCCCGTCATATACTATTTATTTCTATAAAAAAAATTAGAAAAAACTATTTATTATTTAAAAAAAAATGACCCTCCTAGTTGCATTAGTTTATACTTTATGAATATTAATTTGGTATAGCCGCACGGTTATACGAATAAAACGTACGTGTTTTATTCGACAAAATTTTGGCAAATTACAACTTAAAAGTTCTACCACTATATAATTTATTTAAAATTTTAAATATATATTATTTTTATTCAATAATATGTGAGAATATATGTATAATACGTGAATTTTGTGTGTATTATTGAAAATTTTGTTTATGTGTATTAAATATGAAAAATACTTACGTACATGTTCAATACGAGTATTGTACAATTTCTTTTAAAAATTTTGAAAAAACCGAGTATAGCCGCCCGGCTATACTATTTATTTCTATACTATTTATTTCTAAAAAAAATTAGGAAAAAACTATTGAATATAAAAAAATGACCCTCCTAGTTGCATTAGTTTATACTTCATAGATATTAATTTGGTATAGCCGCGTGTCTATACGAATCAAACGTACATGTTTTGTTCGGCAAAATTTTAGCAAATTACAACTTAAAAGTTCTGCCACTATATAATGTTTTAATATATATTATTTGTATTCAATAATATGTGAGAATATGTGTATAATACGTTAATTTTATATGTATTATTGAAAAGTTTGTAAACAATACGTACGTACATGTTCAATACAAGTATTGTACTATTTCTTTTTAAAAAAATTTAAAAAAAAACAGAGTATAGCCGGGCGGCTGTACTATTTCTTTTTAAAAAATTTAAAAAACAGAGTATAGCCGCGCGGCTATACTATTTCTTTCTGAAAAAAAAAAAGGACCCTCCTAGTTGCATTAGTTTATACTTTATAGATATTAATTTGGTATAGCTGCGCGGCTATACAAGTAAAATGCGTACGCGTTTTATTTGGCAAATTACAACTTAAAAGTTCAGTCACTGTAATATATGAGAATTATGTGTATAATACTTATATTGAACATGTACGTACGTATTTTTTACAAAATTTTCAATAGTACAAACAAAATTAACGTATTATACACATATTCTCACATATTATTGAATACAAATAATATATATTAAAAAATTTAAAAAAATTATACAATGGCCGAAATTTTATCGTTAAATTAGTTTTCAAAATTAGAAGTAATTTATAAAAAAAACTGTGGAGAGAGTGAGAAAGCAAAAAATAGTCAGTCCACCCTTCTTTATTCTCCATGTCCAACCTCTTGGTCCATATTTATGAAACTCGCTCATAACCTGTGTTATTTGAAATTCCAAATCGTATTATTATTTTGAATTAACAAAAGAAGAAAACATAACCTGTGTTATTATTATTCCAATCTGCCCAACACTTTACTTGTCCAACGTTGAAGTTTATTTTCAATCTGTTTGGTTAAAAAAAAAAAGGTTCAGTTTCAATTTGTCCGTATGTGGATATATTTGTACTATATTCTTAGCACATTCGATTCATCTAGTATTAGTGAAATTTTGAAAGAAAATCAAAATAATAGATGATGTTTATCTGGGTGATATTATTATGATTTTTGGTGATTCTTGTTGGATAATTAAATACAAAATAATCTTGAATGTTTTTTCCTTTTTTTTTAGTTGAATGGATATTTTTTTTTAGAGAATTGCGATAATGTTTAATATTGACTCTAAAAAAGACATGAATCTCTCAATAAGACGAAAGACACAATGACATTCCTCAAAACAAATATGATGGTAGGTCTCTCCAATCAAATTTTCCCGACTTAGACATCTTTTAGGCTTTACTAAAACAATAAAATTTAAAACTTCGGGCCTTTTTTTATTGTCCATAATGCTAGAGACATTAATTTATGAGAAAAATGTTACTTCATATAGTTTCCTTATCGGATTTTTTACTTTGATTCATTTGATTTTAATTATCGTGATTTGCTGTATATAATTTAAAATCCATCAAAATTCGAGGACAAATCCAAATTTTCATCCAAAATACTTAACATAAGAGAGACATGCTTATTCCATTACAAAAATTGGACAAAAATTTAGACATATCCTTAAAACCATAGAGACCAAAGTGAAAAATCCGACAAACTACACAACTTTCGGATATTAATTAATTAAGAAGAGTGTATGTTCCCAAATCTTCCCTAAATTGGACTTACCTTTACAAATCTCCCAAATGGGGCAACAAAGAAAGCCCTTACCCGGAAAGCAGACCCCAACAGTTACAACAGTCTCCTCTCCTCATCAGACCAAAACAAGTCTCATCATCATCGCCCCATCCCATGCTTCCTTGTTCAATTCAATTCAGTATTCGTTATTCAAACACACTGATTTATCAATCAATGTACCTTCGCACGCACTCCCAACCCTAGCCAATTGCATGCACTAATTTTCTTATTTAAATCCTTCTCAATCTCTGTAAATTCATCCCTGTGTCAATTCCATGGAGGAGCAGGAGGATACGGCGTCGTTCTCCGACCACAAGCTCTGCGGTTTCCTCTGTGCCGTTCTCACTGTTACTTCCCCGGACCACCCTGATCTCCGCCAAATCTTACCTTTCGGCACCCGCTTCCAATTCTCCCAAACCGGCGTGAGTTTCACGTCACGAAAGGACGTCGTCCTATCTCCAATAGACGAAAACCCCAACGCCGATGATTCGACGAATAATGATTCGGAGCAATGGGAGGCTTCCTCTTCTTCGGAGTTGGGGAAGAAGAGGAAGGCCCCGGAGGTCTCGAAGAAGATAGGAATGCGGAAGAGGAGTATAGGGCTGGTGAATGGGAGCATAAGCGTGGTGCACCAGCTTCACTCTTTGGTTATGAACAAGTGCTTGATGATCGATGCTCGATTGGTTCGGGTTGAGGCCGGTACCAATAGAGAAGTCAGGGCTGTTTTGCTGGTTGATGTCTATCTCCCAATTGCATTATTGTCTGGTTGGCAGTTCCCGAGGTCCGGCTCCATTGCCGGTGCTCTGTTCCGACATTTGAGGTGACATGCAAGACGTCACTCTTTCGTTTTTCTTAATATATATATATGTGTGTGTGTGTGTATATGCGTTTATATATCTATATCTGTGTATATCAATTAGATGTTGATTAGCTAGTTTGGAAATGTTGAATGTTAGGGGAGAAATAAACTTTGATATGTTAGACTCTCCTCACTTAGACACTTAGACAGTCATCCTGATTTACATTCCGGCAAGAAACATTACCATATATTTATATATGGAATTAGACATTTGTACTTGATAAAACAACATGGATTAATGAGAGTTCCTCATTTACATTCCGGCAAGAAACATTACCATATATTTATATATGGAATTAGATATGTATACTTAAGAAAACAACATGGATTAATGAAAGTTCCTCACCAGTGAGGTGTCAGTATCACATTGGCGTGAGTTGGTTAAACTTGCAGAACTCACAACTTAAGTTATCATTGATGGTAATCATTGGTTTACACCCCAGAAATAGGATGTCCCTTGCCGTTCACCCGTGTCTACATTTGGCTTTTCTAATATTGTACAGAGCACTGGTTGGCATGTGTACAATTTAGGTTTTGATTGGCCAGCTTAAGAGAGATGATGTGTGCTTGTTACGCCTTGTTATGAATCCTAGTTATTCTTGTCTGTTGCAGTATCTCCTGGACACAATCTCACTTGCCTTAACTAAGAAAATGGTTGTTGCAGTTTTCAATTTGTTTTCTTTTTATTATTTATATGTTTTACTGCAGTTGGTTTATTCAGATACATTGAAGGGTCCTTTACCCAAAAATTGAAAACCTCTATATCGTTCTTCTCACCCTAACAAGTTCAACAACATAACTTTGCAGTTCTGATTGGGGAGAGAGAAGCGCAATGCTCATCAATGGAGATTATCTCGAAAATACTGTAGGAACAAATAGAAGCATATGGAATCTTTCAGATTGCCATGTTTTTGGTTGCAAGCTGCATCATAATTTCTCTGATTCTTCGAAGAAAAGGCTATTTGAGCTTCATGAAATTTTTAAGAGCTTACCTAGGGTTGCAACGACAGGCAAACCTAATTCTTCTAGAATACAATCATGTGATGACTCTTGTAGATCTGGTATTTCGGAGATATCTGATGACATTTTATTTGGAATTCTTGCTGTGCTTAGCCCAATTGACCTTGTTAGGGTGTCTGCAACCTGCCGCCATCTGAGACTGCTGGCTGTCTCAATCATGCCATGCATGAAACTTAAACTGTTTCCTCATCAGCAAGCAGCAGTTGAGTGGATGCTACAACGTGAGAGAAATGCTGACGTCTTGCCACATCCGTTGTACATGGCTTTCTCAACTGAAGATGGATTTTCTTTCTACATAAACACCATATCTGGGGAAATAATCACTGGGGTAGCTCCCACTGTCAATGATTTTCACGGGGGAATGTTCTGTGATGAGCCTGGATTAGGCAAGACTATAACTGCTCTTTCCCTTATTCTGAAGACACAAGGAACACTGTCAAATCCACCAGATGGGGTACATGTTAACTGGTGTACGCATAATGGAGACCAGAGATGTGGTTATTATGAGCTTAATGGGGGTCGTGTCACTGATAGGAACATGCTCTCGGAAAAGAGGGACATGGGTCAGAATGCTCAAAATATTCTTGGGTATTCCAAATACTACCAATCTAAAAGAGCCAGGGTACTTCTTGATGAGCAAATTCCAGGATTCAATAATTCATGTCCTGGACCTTCTGGTAAAGAAATAGAAACAGCAGCAGGTGCATACTCTGATCCAGCAATGCATGTAGTTCGATGCACCAGAAACTTGAGTCGCATCAGTAAAAATCTTTTTCCCACATTTGAAGTAGCATCTAGCAATTCCAGAAAAAGAAAAGCGGGGAAAAACTCTAGTCGAATGAAGCATGTTTCTGATGGTCCAGGACATGGCACTCAGAAAAAGCGAGCTGGTATGCCACATGGACTTTCAAACGGTCACAAGAGGCTTGGGAAGGTTAATGGAGATAATTATGATTATAACGACACCTGGGTTCAGTGTGATGCTTGTTGCAAGTGGCGGAAGCTTCCAGAAAGTAGTAGTTCTGATGCTAGTGCAGCGTGGTTTTGTAGCATGAATGCCGATCCTTTCTACCAGAGTTGTAGTGTTCCTGAAGAATCCTGGGATAATTGCCGGCCAATAACATATTTACTGGGATTTTACACAAAGGAGACATCTGGAGGAGAGGAACAAAACGTTTCTTTCTTCATTAGTGTACTTAAAGAGCATTATGCCTTGATAAACTCCATAACAAGGAAATCCCTAAATTGGTTGGCTAAACTTCCTTCTGAAAAGCTCTCAGCAATGGAGACAATTGGTTTGCGAAGTCCTTTCATAAGCACCTGTGTAACGCCTGGTGAAGATGCCTATGGGTTTCAAAAAATATTTCAAGCATTTGGTCTCAAAAGAAGAGTAGAAAAGGGTGTTAATAGGTGGTATTACCCACGAAATCTTCACAATATGAGTTTCGACGTTGCTGCTCTCAGAATCGCTCTTTGTGCACCATTGGATTCAGTCAGGCTGTATCTTTCAAGAGCAACCCTAATTGTTGTTCCAACCAACTTAGTTGATCATTGGAAAACCCAAATCCAGAAGCATGTAAGGCCTGGTCAGCTACGGGTTTATGTTTGGAATGACCATAGGAAGCCTTCTGCACACAGTCTAGCTTGGGACTATGATGTTGTCATAACCACATTCAATCGTTTAAGTGCAGAGTGGGGCCCTCGTAAGAAAAGTGCATTGATGCAAGTGCATTGGATTAGAGTCATGTTAGATGAGGGGCATACCCTTGGCTCAAGTCTTAGCTTGACAAACAAAATGCAGATGGCAGTTTCATTGATGGCTTCAAACCGTTGGATATTGACTGGAACTCCAACTCCTAATACACCCAACAGTCAGCTGTCGCATCTTCAACCATTGCTCAAGTTCCTTCATGAGGAAGCTTATGGGAAGAATCATAAGTCATGGGAAGCTGGGATTCTTAGGCCTTTTGAAGCAAAGATGGAAGAAGGACGATCACGTTTGTTGCATTTACTGCATAGGTGTATGATTAGTGCAAGAAAGGTAGATTTGCAGACCATTCCACCCTGCATCAAGAAAGTTACTTTTCTTGATTTTACAGAGGAGCATGCAAGAAGTTACAACGAATTGGTAGTTACAGTGCGGCGCAATATATTAATGGCTGACTGGAATGATCCTTCTCATGTTGAGAGTCTTTTGAATCCAAAACAGTGGAAATTTCGAAGTACAACTATTGAAAATGTCAGACTATCTTGCTGTGTGGCTGGGCATATAAAAGTAACAGATGCTGGTGAAGATATTCAAGAAACTATGGATATTCTAGCTGAAGATGGTCTAGATCCCATGTCTGAGGAGTATGCTTTTATAAAATATAATCTCCTTTATGGTGGCAACTGTATAAGGTAATATTAGTTGTTGTCACTCCTGCCACAAAATTATAGATTTGCCAGAAAATTTTGATTACTGATTATTGATTGCATTTTCATTTTATTAGATGCAAGGAATGGTGTCGGTTACCTGTCATTACACCATGTCGGCATCTTTTGTGCCTCGATTGTGTTGGTTTGGACAGTGAAAGGTGTACATATCCTGGCTGTGGTCACTTATATGAGATGGAAACTCCGGATACACTAACTCGGCCAGAAAATCCCAATCCAAAGTGGCCTGTTCCCAAAGATCTTATTGAGTTACAACCCTCATATAAACAGGCAAGCTTGACCCTCAAGACAAGTTTAACTATTTTCATTTTGCTTTTTGTTTTTTTGGGACCAACTTAACCGATGTTTGCCTTTTGGTTTATGCAGGATAACTGGGATCCTGATTGGCAGTCAACATCTAGCAGTAAAGTCGCCTATGTTGTACAGAAATTGAAAGCACTGCAGGAAGCTAATAGCAATGTTGATTGCCCTCTGGATGACAACAATAATGCCATGCGCACTGATAATTTAGTTTGTCTGTCTGAGATGAGCAATTCAAAAGGACTGAGGCAAGTTCATGACTTTAAAAGGACCACCAAGACTCATGAAACAAGTTTGGAAAAAGTTTTGGTATTTTCTCAATTTCTTGAGCATATACATGTTATTGAACAGCAGGTGACTATTGTATACCATACCCTGTTATGGATTTGTGTCGTTATGTGTGTGTTTTTACAAGTAATGGGATTTCAGCTTCATTCTTTTTTTGTCAGTTGACCATCGCTGGTATTAAATATGCTGGGATGTATAGTCCAATGCATTCTAGCAACAAGGTACATGTTTTTTCCTCTTCTATTATATATTTTGTTTATTGTCGTATGCTCTTAGGTAATTCAAATTCTTTTTTTTGGGTGTAAAACTAATTTACTTTCATTGGTTCAGATGAAGTCACTGGCGATGTTCCAGCATGATGCTAGTTGCACAGTTCTTTTGATGGATGGAAGTGCTGCACTGGGTCTCGATCTGAGCTTTGTAACACATGTATTTTTAATGGAACCAATATGGGACAGAAGGTTTTCATTCTCAAATTCCTAATATCGTGTTTCTCTTTTTTTTTCTAAAAAAAATATCACATGCCCATTTCATAAAAAATAAATAAATAACAACTCTGCTACTTGAAAAGAACTTTCACTTTCTGTTCTAACCTGCCTATTTCACAGATCAAAGCTATTTATTTGATTCACTACATAGTTACTTTAATAATTTATAAATACCATAGTCAAAATGTTTCTGTTTCCACATGACATTAATTTGTTCTGTTGGTTGAAACTTCTTTAGCATGGAGGAACAAGTTGTTAGTCGTGCTCATCGGATGGGTGCTACTCGTCCAATACACGTGGAAACTCTTGCAATGCGCGGTACAATTGAAGAGCAAATGCTGGAGTTCTTACAGGTAAACTCTAGCAATGGTTTCAGTTCGTAGTGTTTAACTTGTGAGCTATATACTTACTTATGTTGCTTCAGGATGCTGATGAGTGCAGAAGATTTTTAAAGGAAGAGGTTGGAAAATCTGACCCTAAAGGGGCAAGAACTCGCCGTTCATTACATGATTTTGCTGAGAGCAATTATCTGTCTCAAATTAGCTTTGTGCGGACAAATCCTATGTAAAAGGTTTGTGCATGATGTTTTATGGCATATCATTGTGCTAGATTTCTGTGTAGTTATAGCTTGAATTAGCATAATATACACATGCTGGCTTTGGGACAGCAATCGTGGTTGACATTTGTGTTTTGTGAGGATAGTTTTATTGTTGGAAGTTTTCCCTCCCTCCCTTCTGTGTGTTAGATATTGAAAGAATATAACCTTATGTGGTCAAATTTGGTAAACTCAAGGCATACATGCTTCTTGATGAGCAAAGAGTGGACTCCAGTATTGCACTGATCTTGCAAGTCCAGGCTCCACCCCTGTCTTCATTTAAAAAAGTAATTGTGATCTTACTGTTGAGTGTACTATGTATGGGTTTTTATCTACTCTAGATACTCAACAGTGAGATCACAGTTAAGTAATTCTAATCACAAGGCGGTCACTATATGGAGGTGTGCGGCCGCAGCTCTTATATGGGCTGTTTGGTTGGAAATGAATAGATCTCCCTGGGCATCTTTGTCCAAACATTTTGGAGATATTCCATTTTAGTATATATTCTCTTGATTGGGGAGTTTTGACTTGAATGTAATTTGTCATTTTATTGGAAAGTTTTTTGTTGCTATGAGAAGACGATTTACAGATCAATTAACTTGGTGTGAAATATTGTTCTTTCAGCTTGCATCAATCTTTCCTTTTCTTGTTTTCTTTTATTTATTTATTTATTTATTTTAGTGTGGCCATGTATATGTAAACGACATAGGATAATCAAATGGGTGATTTTATATGGAGAATGAAATGATTGCTAACCTGTGGTTGTTTAAGACATTTACCAGAAGTTCTTCAATGTAGCATGTTTATTTAGTTTCTATCGACTTATTTTATGGTTCGGTTTGCTCATTTATTCTTTTTCCCTGTCCAGGAATTTGACCGTCATGTAACATAGTCATCAAGAACATTTGACAACTTTTGCATGGATAACCTGCCATTTTTGCTGATATCTTGCTGATGCTGTTTTCCGTCAAGAAGTCCCACAATTGAATCAAATGCAGATCTTAGGACTCACTTGTGGAAAATCATCTTGTGCGAACAAATGGTGATTGGTCTTTGACCAACAAAGCCAACTTTGCTTCAGCTTTGTTTTTGGGAGCATCTTCTCGTAATTTTTTGATTGGGAATTGTATCATAGTAGTATGGCTTCTACAAGTGCTCAGGTCTAAGTTAAACATAAGGCCGGAAAAGAAAATGCTTGTAATGTTTATTGCCGTTTAAATTTATTGTTTCACTCCACGATCCTAAATCGTTCCAAGGCTTTTTGCCTGTGGGTAATTTGGAGGGCCGAAGCCCAAACAAAATCCTCAAAAAATATTGACCGTCCGGGAGATGACAACCCGGTAAATTCTTACTTATAGATTGACTTGACCCGTTCTAAAATGAAAAGAAAAAAGAGTTTTTAAAATCTTTTTTTATCATATATAAATAAATCAAACTTGTATAATAAAACAGTGCATATAAACAAAATGAGAAGCCTTTTAACATTTTTGTCTTACAGTCTCTTACCTATACGAACCTGAGAACTCTGTATGCAAGTCAATGCATTTTTCCACTCGGCTAGATCCGTCGACAAGACTTTCTTTTTTGAATTTATATATTTAATGCCAATGATAATTCTAGTTGTAAAACTGAATTCAAGCGCCAGGACGTTTTACCCTCTTAAATAAAAAAGGCAGTGCTTAACAACATCTTCTTTTGCAGATCATATTATATTTTGTTGCCTTTTCGTTTCTTATTGTTTGCTAGCCTAAATATGTAGGTTTCATGTATGGAGGGATTAACCTGATACAGTTTCAAGAATGAGGAAATAGGGCATCAGAAATCTGACCCAAGGAAAAGTAGGGGATCAGAAAATCACCTTGTAATTCATGGTAACCAGCAAAAGAAAAGTTTCTGAAACTTGTGTATTTGAATTTTTTTTTCTTCTTTTTGAGCTTTTTATGTAAATAGTTCTTCAGTAAGGATTTACAAGGAAAGCTAATTTGAATTTAACTCGAGTACTTACAAAGAATATACATGGCCTACCTACTCTTATCACTTCCCTCCCCCAAAGAAGAAAACAAAAGAAGAAAACAAAAAAAGAAAACAAAAAGGCATGGGTGAGTTGACAATACATTCAAGGGCCAAAGAATAAGAAGGGTAACGACAAAATTCAAGGGAAGAGAGAAAAAAAACATACCACATTGCCTCCTTAAAATGAAAAACTAAAGGTGCAATGAGCTATTCTCTCTCCCCATGCCCTTCCACTTATATCTTCACATTACAAGCTCAATGAGCTAACCCTTCTCTCCCCATGGGAATACCCAGTTTTTCAACCACCGGAACATTGTACTGCTGATATACTCTACCCCTATTTGCCGCCCACCACTGTTCTGCTTGTTTCTCACTGAACCGCTTTCGACTGACAGAATTCAGACACTTAAAAGTTAGTCATTGTCAATTAAATACATGGCAAAAATTTTTTAAAAATACAAATACAATTTGATAGTGTAGGCAAAAATTATAGTGAACACAGATGTCATCTTGCGTTACTAAGAAAACACATAGGCCTTTTAAGCAAAGGACATACAGGAACCCGTGAAGAAGAGTTACCAGCAGCAAGATGAAAAGAAATAATAGATAAAGGTTAACATAGAGATGTGATTAAATACACACCAACTTTTAGACTTAAAGGTTATAATCTTCGATAATGTAAAACTTCAAATTTATGAATGTCAAAATGAAAACCTAATAGCATGAGCAGGCCCTGAAATTTACCATGTATGCAACACATAAGTTGTGGAATTTTATTAGTTCCATTAGCCCTGGACTAGATTAGACAGCTCCTAATTTGCGGTATGCAACCACATGCATATGCATACGATGACAACATTAAATCCCACCTTGGGAAACAGACACAAATTTATTTCAGAACAGATTTAGGAGAATCTATCGTTAAAAAGTGGCTGCATGACATAATCACAAAAAGAGACAAACCTGAAGCGGACACGCTTGAGATCTTTGACTCCTCCAGGCAAGGAAACAAGGGTAATATATACACCAGGCTCATCTTGCTCAACCCATTCAACCCCATGTGTTGCTTCAGTTTTTGTTCCCCTGTTCTTATGCCTAGCTGTTGCTTCTGAATGTGTCACTTCAGTGTGATTTGAAGTGTGGTTATTGCAGGACTTTGGCAAGTCAGAAATCGTCAAGCTGTTTGATACAACTGAATATGGTTCATGGAAAGTCAATGGACTGCTTGTTTTCTCAATGGCTGCAGTAGAAACTTCATGAGTGGGACTGGGAGAGTCTAATGGACGAGTATCAATGTTTCTTGCTGTTCCAATCGGTAACCTTTCAGCCATTTCCTTTAACTAACATAAATAAACAAGGCATTAATTCAGATTATTGAGACAATGATATTTCAGCTACACGGTTAAGTGGCTATTGCATTGTCAAAAAGAATGTTATACTATCCTGGAACTCAAAAGGCTTAGTGAAGTAACGGGTAATATGAAACGTCCTACACATGATAAGGACTGCACTGTGCTTCTGAAAAGGGATAAAGTTGCAGTTTTCTTAACAACCACATAATAATTTTGACTTCCGTTTGCACCTTGTCCTGGATTTTTTGGATAAGACGCATAACCGATAAAACTTAGATTTTAGTACGAGAGTCCTAATAGAATTGCCATATTATTGGTTATAAACTATAAATAAGGCAGATGAGTTTAAAACACTAAACATCCTTCCTAACCACAATACCACTCTGTTTCAAACACTAAACATCCTTCCTTATGCATAAACACTATAAACATGAGCATGAAACCTACTTGGGCTGTGAGCGACTTAATTACTTCCTTCGCTGCTTTACATTTTGTAGTTTCTTCCCCAGCTACTGTGAGAGCCTCCTTCAACTGTTGGGTAGTTCTTTCCATCTCAATATCTTGAAGTTGAGCTTTACGAGTAAGATCTTCAACCTACATCATGAGATTGATTAGTTGAAAAGCACGAAGTCAGAGACTCATCCATGTAATTTTGCATAGTGAAGGCAAGGGAAACAGAATAAAAAGCACAGACGGTGTGTAAACTTGCATAGACTCCGTTCTACCAGAAATATGAACTCTAGAAACCTAATCTCCATGGTAAGTTAGCATGAAAGAAAACTGTAAGAAAACAAAAAAAAATAGTTGAGATACTTTGTTGCTTTTCATAGCCCAAAAACTTGTTATTATAACTATAAGCATCAAAGTTATTACCCACTACAACCTTCTTTCTACTTTTTTTTTTAACAGACCCACTACAATTAGTAATAAAGACAGTTAGATATCACCTCAGGAGTTGCAAACAACATTAAATTGTTACTTAAATCGCCGGAAAAGTTATCCTCAGGACAAAGTGAATTTATTATTCTTATATTTTACCAACATGGATAGCTATATACCGAACAGAAGAAGCAACTTTCCACACAAATTGACATTAAATAAATAAAAAAAACAATCAATATACCTGAGCTCTTAATTTAATAACTTCTTCACTCAGACTGTCATTTGTCCTTTTAGCATCATCCGCAACTTTTGGCAAAGTAAGCCCTGAAAGAGCTGGGGTTGGGGTTGTTGCACGAGGTGGACTAGATCGTCTTGATGTTGGTGATGTTGCTCGGGATGCAATTCTGGATCCAGGAAGCGAAGCTGAGAAAAACTTTTTGGATGATCCAAACATTGGGTTGAAAGATTTAGTCGCATTGACCGCACGGCGCTCAGAAACTCCATTTGGAATGGGAGTAACGCAATTGCTGCTAAAATCCAGTTTCTTGTTTCTTTTGGAAGATCCGCTTTCCATTTCCTTAACATTGTTTTCAATTAGTTCATTGAATCCCTGATTCATACTTCCTCTTCTACTAAAAGCAGGCCCAGATGAAGAGTTGGTTTCAGTGGCCTTCCTAAGTTTGCTAAAACAGTTGTCACAGACACGATAAGGTTTGTTTGGGTTTGGTGCCATGGAAGCCCTGAGACACTTTTTGCTGCTGCATGAATGGCATAACACAAGTCCACAATTATAACAATTGTGTCTTTTTCTTTTAAAATTAAATGGAAGGCGACAGCCAGAACACATCGATTGATCAATACCAGAGACCCATTTATGAAGACAGATAGCTGCTGTAAAGTTAGTGCCACAAACAATACTCTTGACTTGTTTGTCTTTCAAAGCTTCAACTAATGTCGGCGAAAATTTATCTTCTGTATCCCCAAGCCCTAATCGACCATTCGCACCCTTTCCCCAAGTGTAAACTTCAGTTCTTGAAGTTAAAACTGCAACATGATAAGCACCACAAGCAATTTCTTCAACAAAACTCTTCATTAGCTTGCCCTCAACACGGCATGGAAGTTTCCCATCAGCTTGAGGGACCCCTAGTTGACCAAAAACAGGGCTTCCCATTGTGTAAACATGGCCCGTAGTTGTAAGTGCAACAGTCAGACTTTGTCCGCAAGCAACTTTACAGAAGTTGGGTTCAACCAAAGCAGCAACACAAGTGGGCACAAGTCTTGCTTCCTTATCACCATGTCCAAGTCGACCTTTATCTCCATCTCCCCATGTAAAAAGCTTTCCAGAAGAACAGTTGCTGGAACTTGATGATCCCATCATAACTTCAATCACTGCGGCAGTGTGCCAAACACCACAAGCTACTCGCACAGTGCGGAGACCTTTAAGGGACTCAACCTCCCTGGGTACCGGAATACTCTTTCGATCCCCATGCCCTAGAACACCAAAAGTTCCATCTCCAAAAGTAAACAACTGGCCAGCAGAGGTCACAACAGCTGTGTGCCATGGTCCACAAGAAACCGATGAGACGTGAATCCCCTCTAACGGTCCATTTAGCTTTTTTGGGACCCATTGACTTGATTGAAACCCATGGCCAAGGAGTGAGAAATTGCAAGTACTGCCACCCCATGTGTACATGTCACCGGAAAGTGTTACAGCACAAGAGTGGTATTCCCCACATGCTAAAAATTCAACATTGATATTTTTAAGAGCATCTATGAGCTTCGGATGCGAAACATCAGCATCCACACCATGTCCAAGTCTGCCTCCTAACTCTTCGCCCCAAGAAAATACCTCTCCTTGCTTGGTTACGAAAGCAGCATGTCGTCCACCACAAGCTATACTTTGAACATCAAGTGCTACAGCAGATTCCATGACTTTAGGCACAGAAGAGTCCATCTTACAACTAGAAGAACTTCCAACTCTATATGATCCTCCACCCAGAAAGCAATCACCAATGCCTTCCCCCCAAATGAAAACATCCCCTAAAGCATCACCATCATCATGACCAGAGCCTTGACTTGATGAGCTAACAGCACTTGATAAACTTACTCTAATAGCATCCACACCTGCACCCTTTATTCGTCCATTCATTCCATCTGAGCCTCCTGATGACAGAGACTGGACCGAGCCACAAGCAGCATCTGAAGGAAATGGAATTTTTGGAGGCAGGGCATATAACATGACATCTGATAAAGCCTTCTCCAAACCAACTTTTGGAGGGCTTTCAAATGTAGCTTGAAGATGAAAAGGTTCCACACCATCCTGCATCAATTATAAGAAAACTATTTACTTGTATATTACAGTTTTACACTCGGAATTAACAAGAGAGGCAAAAATAGAACACCTTCTGCGAACTATCACCACTACAAAATGGAGAGCTCAAAGGAGAACTTCTTTGGGTATGTGATCTCGGACTATTTGCTTCAGATGTAACTCCACTTCTTGATTCTGCTCTCCCCTTCTGATGAAGGCCACGTGATATTAATGCTTTTAGACCAGTAAACCAAACTTCAGCTTCATCTTTATCCTTGCATATCTGGCATAAGCAATATGATGTAGTAAAGCAAATGAAAGTTACGGAAGAGCATAGAGGGTGTGGTAGACACCGAAGTTATACATAGGAAAGTTAAATGTACAGAAAGAAATATGTTGACAAGAGAAATGAAAGTCACAAAAGCAAAACATAATTTATCATATAACAGTTTAATATAAAGGGGAAGACTAGTTGAGCATAGAAAATAGAATATCCAAGAATCAAATACAGCAGAAATCACCAACAAAGAAGATGCTTACCAAATCTAAAGACCTATCATTATACATAAGAGAAAATGACTGATATTCCTTTTCAGCTCGAGGATACCTCTGAAAGGTTTGCTGCAGTGATATCAAATAAAAGAATGTTCTGTTAAGTCATAGGTCAGAATAAATGAGAAAGCGAATCAAACAAGTATCACAGCATTAAAAATCCTTATCAATAGGAGACCCAACATTGTCCGGAGGAATATGGTTTCAGAAAGATATAAAGATAAGTCTCCCGAAAAAAAATTAGAAAAACCATAAATTCTGATGGCACACAGTTGGAAACATCTAATTTACGAGTTACAGATTAGTCATGCAAGTACAAGGGCTAAGCTTAGAACCAAGTTAAAACACCAGGCTACCCCCACCTTCCAAGCCACGGTGTAAGGTCCCTTTTCTTTCTTTTCCTGAACTGTATAACTACCCAAACCACAGCCTACCATGCAACCATATATGATAGTCCAGACACGCATAGGCAAACACATACAATATACCATATCGGAGACTATAACCACTCCAAATGATGATTATGGTTCTCTAACAAATGAGATACACAGGTTTCCAGCATGAGTCTTCCATAGTTGATGTACTGATTCCAAAGCAACAAAATTTTAAGAAGTAAATGCTTCATATTCAATTATAAAATTTCAAACAAGCAACATTGACCAAAGAAATATGCCCAAAAACTTGATGACCTTTCCTCTTTCGTCTAGCCAGAATAGATTCAGTAATTGAAATGTTCTGTTATGGCATATAATTCTTGGACTTTTTTTCACTTCTTTGAGGCCTTCAGATGATTAGCAATAAGGCAATTATACCCTGTAGGTTTTGTCTACACCCTTTTTAAACCTAGGTGTAATTTAGGTATGAAATCATATGAATGGAAGATTGAAGCCTAATAGTTTTCATACTGCATTTAGTTATGCTAAAGCCATGCTACTAACTTAGTCAATGTTTAGAATAAGCTAGACATTGCAAATGAAATCAAAAGATACAAACCTAAAAGTATCAGATGTGAAGTTATCATATTCTATTGATATGTTCTTTTTTTTTTTTGAAAAGAAATGAAATTCATTGAAAAGAAAAGGGAAGGGGATACAAAATTGGCATATTTATTGCAGTATTCACCATTAAGGAGATGTAGGAGATCTCAACATGATGAACTTACTGTTCGCTGACCAGGTATAATTCTGGAGACGTGGCTTAGTTTAACATATTTCTCCTCTTTCCCTGAGTACCATATTAGAGCAGATTCATCCTGAAAGAAGTAACACGGAAAGACATTCAAAACCTTAGTAAAAAAGAAGAAGAAATTAACTGCAAGATTTCTTTGCTTGCTACATCACAAGAAACTGCGATAAATGACTCCTACAACGTATGATTATCAGATCCCTTAAAGCTTAAGAAAGTGATCATAAAAAGTATAAGAATTTTATAAGGCCATGTAGTTCCGAACAAAAGAGCTTCAGATAAATAATTACTGCAACATCAAGGTTGCTAGATATAGGCAAGTGCAAGCATCCAACATTATTTAGGACCGCAAAACATCAGGACCAACATTATTTAGTTCAGAATAAAAGCCCTTGTTATGTCATTAACTTCATGCTTTTTTCTTTTACTTTCAATGTCATATAAGTAGCACACAAAAAGGTTTGCATGGTGTCCAAGTGCCTAATTTAGAATGGGGATCATATTTGAAGAAGCAAACTCAATGAAGGTTTCAAACTCTAACCCTCCATTTGGATGAAGGAATTGAAAATTACATGGAATTCTAAAATGGCGTAATTTAGATTTCCATCATTTCAATTTTTGGCAATTGAAGATTTCAGTGTTTGGATTTATGTATGTCGAATTTTGTAAATGGAACTATGGAAATTGTGAAATGACGCCTATTTTGCAGAAATTAAACTTGGGAATTTGATGCCTCAATTTCCACGAATTTTTCCGCGCGTCATTTAATACCAAACAAGGGAATTGTCAATTTCTCCTTTTAAATTCCCGCCTTTTAGCTAAATTCCAAGTTATTTTCCCTTATCTAAACAAAGGGTAAGGTTAGTAAAACCATAATGCACTAGAGACCAATGTCTCTATAAAGCTGATTATTTCCACAGAAAGTAATTTAAGGAAGGGTACTAACTAATCACGTAGTCATTCCTTCTCCACTACACTCCTGTATCAATTTTTCTTTAAAATGAAAAAAATTGTTGGGGTGTTTCATTAAAAATTGGTTCCACCTATTCTTCTATTTGCTATCCTCTTCTGAGGAACACTTGCTGACATTTCCAGTGATGAAAAGCTTGTCAGAGTATGAAATAACTCATTCCACAAAGCAAGTTTTAAGCCAACCCAATATAGATACAGGTAAAAAATAGAAAAGAGCACCAGTTTCTTATGTATCTGTATCTTCTAAAAATACTGCAAATATTGCTGGAATATCAAAGGCACTGCCTAATGAGTGCAGAGATAGCAGATATTTCCTTTCACCTAATGTGGCCTGCCTTGCAGCATACCATATATATATCAAATAATTTTTTTCTTGCTAGACAATGAATGAGGACTGTTGGTGCGGTAGAATTGTGTCTGAAAGTGCGGGCCTGATTCACAGTCTATTAGCATAACATGCCAAAAATGTGACAAGAGACGATTCCTCTATATATAATTCTTATACATTTTAAAGCCATCAAATATTTCACTGCAGATCCGTTTGACATACCTTTAGTTGTAACATAAACTAAGCGAAGCAAGAAATAATTAATAAATATACACTAATCAACTTGAATGCAAGAGCAGCTACTCATAAAAACTAAAATTTACATTTGAAAGTCCGGCATAAAGAACGATAAGCAATAAAGAAAAATATGCGTGCAAAAACATTAAGAAAGTACTTTAGTCTTCAAAGACATACATTGGACAGCCTGAAAGGACAAAATTTGGGTTTTCCTCTGCGTCCATACTTGAGTAACTGTGCACCTTTTTTCAGAGCAGTTATGGCCTGCTTTGAAATGAGCAGAGAACATGAATTAGAACAAACTACAAATGTTCTCCAAACTGGTAACTGTATGGAAAACAACAATACTAATAGCACCATAGAGTAAGAAGAATCAGTGGGGAATAGAAGACAGTACACTGTTTATACATCTTCTAAGTTCATTAAATATTAGCCAAGAGCTTTAATTGTGGCAAAATGGTTGCAACATTGAACTATAGTTTTTCTCATTCATTTTTCTTTGTCTTTGGCACAAACAAACAAACATGTGCAGCACATAATAATAGGAAATAATCCACGTAATATGGCAATGTAGACACGAACGTTGAGCTATCTCCTAAGTGAATGCACAACTCCTTGAATATTCTGTACGACGATCCAACGATAAATGCCACATGAAATTATGTTGATGAACAACACGTAATCCAGTGGCTGCATGCATTGCATCTCTCATCAACTATAAGACCTTGCAAATTTATACAAAAATAACAACAACAAAAAACTATAAATATGAATGATGTTAACAATTCACAAAAATGATCATTAATGAAGCTTCTCATTCACTTATTAACTAACGCTTCCAACTTCAGAGGGGCAAAGCATCAAGAAAATAAATTAAAACAAATAAACAATCAAAAAGAAATTCCAAAATGAAAAATCACCAAGTCAATGTCCCTTTCGAGTGGGCCCGCCTTTGCCTGATCCGCAGTCATCCTCTCCATGCGCAACATCAACGAATCAATCTCCCTCTCCCTTCCGAAACCCTAACTTCCATTGCACCCAATACGCCTCCCATTGCCTCCTTCGACAGCTCCCCCCCTCTCTCTCTCTCCCTCTCGTAGAGAGACTCAATCACAGCCGTTGATTAAACTGCTTCACGGAGATCAATCACTGATCGAATTGAAGTTCATTTCCGAATAGATGCTCAATTTTCTAAGGCTACGCAGCTCAAAATCGAGCTCAAAGAGGAGGAACGAACGATAACAATGGCGGCTTAACAGGACTGAGTTTATATCCCTTAAACGACGAAGCCAATGTGGCCAAAACGGCTGTAGGAATTTGGCGATTTCCAAGATTCTCGGCTCGTTTACTTCGAGGCTCTGTGTTTGTATGGGAGAGAAATTTGGGCTCTGTAGAAAAGGAAAGAGAGCCAAAAAGCGGGGGAAAATAGTTAGAGAGAGAGACAGAGAGAGACAGAGACAGAGTGTGTGTATCTGAGTGAGTGATGGTGTCGAAAGTGATTTGATTGATCCGGTGGGAGACTCAGACTGTGGCGTTGGCTGCTATCTTTTTTTTTTTTTCTTTTTCCATTATTTTTGGTGTTTTTATTTTCTAGCTGTGAAGTCAACTACTGACTATTGTGGTCAATGAGCCATTCACAAATTGCCACGACCGCATGAAACAAAGCGGAACATTACGTTTTTTTATTTTGTTTTATTCTACTTTTTTTTTTCTCCTCCAACAACATAGAGTGACAAAAATGCATTTTACCCACTAATAAATTAAAAACAATAACTTTTTTTTAGAAGAGAAATTTGCCGAAATAGCATCTTCACTTTTAGGCATATGCGCGATTATTAATTAAATTTATGGCTCACTGGTCACTGCATTCATTTGATAAGCTCTGCTACTGGATTTTCTAAAGCATGCCTTCTCTTTCGGTGAGTTTATCTTCAATGTCATCAATTTGTTGGCCCAAACGACCTCAGCTAATGTGGACGCTTTGTGGGCTGGGCAACCGAACCAAGTTGGCTCGACCACCAACCACTGAACGCCGAATTGATGTCTTCGACGAAGCAAATTTGGAAACTATCGTCGAACCGCCGCACTAGAAAATCACGTTGAAGATGAATGCACTGCTTGGTTTAGATTTGGTTTCAATTTCTCATGGAGATAACAACGAGCGAGATCGAGAGAGGGAGGTAGCAAGCAGCTAGGCATCGAGGCTCCATATGGGCCCAGATCTTTTCAAATTGTGGACTGCGCCAAGCTGGCCGGTTTGACCCATGTCATTGTTCATTCAGTCTACAGTGAAGAGAGTGAGACCTAAGGCATATATGGATCCGAAGAAGAAGAAGAATAAGTGAATGTAGATGAGATCGTACGGGACGATCCTATCGTTAGCATTTCTCCACCATGTATGAAATGTTGTCTCCATTTACCCTTTATATTTTGATGACTTTTGTTTGCTTATTATCTGGCTTCTTTTAGGCAAGAAAAAGCACCTAGTAAAACAGGCGGATCTTGAAAGGAATGTAGCCTAACAAACACTTGCTAAGTCAAGGCTGAGCGAAACGATGCCTAAGGTTCAGTTATCTTCACCTTTACCTCCTTCATTTGACCCAATGGTATCATCTTTACACCTAGAGATTTTTATGACTTTGAACCACGTTTTCCCAATATGAGTCCTTTATACTTTTGTTTCAAGCCCTGACTTCTCAGCGTTCAGTCGTCTCTAGGTTGCATGTGTCAATAGCTATTATTTCATCTAGTGTAGTCATTAGTTCGGTGGTACCTTCGACGGTGATGGCTCTTTCCACTACAGAAATGACCACAACTTCTCTCGTTATGACGTTGCCTGCCACCTTCCCACATTTAGCTCCCATTAGTTCAAGCATGATGATGACTTCGACCCCACTCAACATCGTATCAGTTTTTGTTCTCTTGCATGGTCATATGTCATTACTGTTTCCTGAGTGGTTCTGGCCCATCTCCTCTTGCAGAGATTTCCAAAGCATCATAGTGTATTTGTAAGAACATAATCTGTTTTGCACAAAACCACAATCACTCTACAAGACTACAATCTCTTAAAGCCAATTTCATCAGGGGCGGTCCTACAGCAAGGGTAAGGTAGGTAGGCACCTACTCAATTTTTTTCCCAAAAAAAAATCCTATATGTAATCATACCTATTCCTACCCAGCCCATGTGATGATGTGAAACATACAAAGCCCAAGCCTACCCAAACACATCAAAAAATTAAAAGCAACCCACAAATCAAAGCTCAGTCCACTCAAACTATAAAAAAAGAAAAAAAAGAAAAGGAAAACAAGCGAAGAAATATAAGCAGCCAGCCCTTTTGGCTGTGCATAGGCATAGCCAACAGTCCCCACCTCCTATTTTCCTTGGCAGCTTTAGCAGTAACTTCTCTCTTTGGGCTGACAATAACTTCTCTCTTGGCAGCATCTTCTCCTATCTAGCAGAAAAACTTATTTGGAACGGGAATAACATTGTTTTGTTATCCCCGACCAATCACAGAATGCCACGTGGAAAAGTTATCATGTGTGGCATACTGTGATTGGTCGGGGATAGCAAAATAGTGATATCCCCGTTTCATGTAAGTGTTTCTCCCCATCTTCTTTTTTTGGTTGAAGGAATGAAGATTTCATTACCTTTAGAAAGTTACAAACAAGCTCAATAAAAAAAAGCACAACCAAACATAATAAAAGCTCAACCATAATACACATAACTGAGGCCCAACACAACAAAAAAACCCTAAGAAACACACAAACCCTAAAATCACATCCAAGAACTAAGTAGCCACTACTGCCACCTGATCTGCTGTCGCCGCCAGTAGAGGAAGGTCCATGAGAACCGACAAAGGAGATCTGAACAGTGTGGATTCGAGGAAGCAAGCCACCACCATGCATCAAGCTCAAACGATCCATGGGTTGGTCTAAATTGACCATTAAACTACAAAGCCCACTCCTCCAGAGCAAAAGTTCAGATTTGAGAATGGGTTGTAGGAGATGAATAGTAGCAACAAACCAGGAGACAATCAAGCAAATCCTAGGGAAAAGGAAGGGGTTTAGGGTTAACGAGTTCGTGGGAGGGGAAGAGAAATGAGCTGAAAGGGGGTAAGTGGATAAGAGGAGAAGAGGGAGAGAGGTGAAATGGCTATAGAGGAGTGGGAGAGAAGAGATTGAGGAGATTTGTGCCAACAGCCAAAAAAAAAAAAAAAAAATAGAAAAGCACACCAAAATAAATGACAGAAAAGGAAAGTAAAAGCCACACCAAAAGGTACCAGAGAAGCCACACCAGAGGGTGGCGAAGAGGCCACATGAGAGGTGGCAGAGAAGCCACCCCGAAGGGTAGCAGCTTAGAAGAGGAAGATGGGAAAGAGAGAAATTATAGAGAGAAGAGGGAGCCTCTCTCTCTAAAGTTCTCTCTCACCGTGTGTCTTCCTATCTAGGCAACAAGTATTCTTCTCATGCTCTCCTCTTTAATTATCTCTCCTATTGGGTTTTTCCTAAAATAAATTTATGCATCTTAATTTTATTTTTAATTTTAATTTGAAATGAGTATTCTAGGGCTTAATTAGGAATGAATTATAATTTGGGGATTTTGTTGAAATTAATTAGGTCTTTGATTTTAGGAATTTTGTTGAGATGTTTGATTTGTTTTTAGCATGTTAATGTTTGATTAAATGCATTGATGCTATTATGAGAATTTGTTTGATTTTTTGTTGGGATGTTTGATTAAATATGTTATCTTTTATTATGTCAAATCACAATCGAAATCCCAAGAAAACAAAGAATTTGTTCTCTTTTTTTGTTTTTTGGGTATGAATTTGTTATCTTTTTTTTAAGAAAAAGAATTATGGGTCATTATCTAGTACAATGCCTCCCATTTGTGATGAGAGCAAAATCTTCCCAACTCTCCCATTGTCGAGCCTCAAGTTGAAAAAGTTGAGACCCAAAGAATTGATAGCAGTCGATATTATTTTGGTTAAACTTTTATTTATGTATATTTGAAGGTAAAGATCATTACGTCCTCCCGTCTAGATGTATTTTTTTTAATTTTTATGAATGAAATTTACTCGTACTATCGAGTTTTTAAGATAAGTTCCGCCTACTTGACTTTTAAATCTTGGATCCACCACTAATTTCATGTGTCATTAGTTGATCATTACGCACCCACATTCTATGTTGCCAAGTTCATGCACCCCTCATATTTCAATTAATTTGATAGCCACACCGTACGGAAAAACTCAATTAACTCTCTGTCAACCATGATTACCTCTACCGATCTCCATTAGCCTCACTCAATTATTCCTTGATTATTGTTATAGTATTTTCCTTTTCTAGAATATATATATTTGCATAAATTTAGTGCTTTGCACTTTATGAAGCACCACACACACTTATTATTTTACAGCCTCTTAATTAACACAAGGATGTGGTGGCAATGGTGATGACGACAGTCATTGCTTCTTCTCTAACATCACAGCGTGGTGAAATTTGAAAATAACCCTCAACTCCCTTTTTCCTTTTCCATGCTGAATTTTACAATTTTCTTGTTTTATAACCAATGTTGTTTCTAAAATTTTGAGTTTTGCCTAGTAGCAATATATGTATTTTTTTAATACAACCCATATTCGGGATGGGGGAATTGAATATAGAACCTCGCGGGTGTAGGGCTAAATGTTCTTAATTACTTAAGCTACAAACCCCTTGCGCCGAGTATTAATTTTCTCAATTCCAACACTTTTAAGAAAAAATACAAATGATGGTCTAAACTACAAGGAGTTAAATCTTTGTTTTCAATGTTAGCTTCTATGGCTAAGTTACCTAATTTATTTAATACCATGAACGTATCAACGATCAACTTATATATCATGCAGTGTTTTCAAAGGCATGCTTTCGCGCGCGTCGGTGCGCGCGCCGGAGCGAGGCGGCTGGAAATCGCCTGAGGCGGGTGTCTGTTTAGCAAGCTGTAGATTTAGCGTGCTGAGGCGGGCTGAGGCGTTCTGAGGCGTTGCCAGGAGAGGCGGACGAGGCGGAAGAGGCGGCCTCCATCAAAGCTGTGTATTCTCCTCCAAGCGGCGCCGTGAAGAGGAAGAGTTTGCGAGAATTTTTTGTTTAGGTTTTCACTGTAATGGAATGGTGTCGTGCGGCGCTGCGAAGAAGAAGAGTTGGCGAGGATTTTGTTTTTTAGATTTCACTTTATTGAAACGGTGTCGTTTCATGTTCGCCCGTTTAAAAAACAAGGGTTGCGTGTTTAGCATATATTCCCTTTAGTGCCACTTTGCCAGGCTGCCAGCATATTTTCCCTTGCCTTTTTTCAAAGTCAAAGATCAGTAATCTACAGTCTCTATATTACCTTTTTCAAAAACAACACGTTACTTACCTTTTCTTTTCTTTCTAAATTAATATATTAACACATGGCCTATATATAATTATATATATTATATAGTACAATCCTAATTTCTACCATTACCTGATAATCTTCATAAATTTTAAGAATTAGTATGCTTAATGACAATTAGTACTTATATTTGATTATATTTAAAAAATTATTATGGTTCAATAAGAATTAATAATACAATTTAATTGTATTGTATTATTTATAAAATTTTCTTATTAAAATAAATTAATGTTCGAAAAGCTTACGCCTCATTGCTTCAAGGCTTACGCCTCGCATAGCGTAACTAAAACGCCTCACATCTACGCCTCGCCTTTCAAAACATTGATATCATGTAATTGTTCGCACCTTCCCGAAGTCAATTTCAAATACTTCTTAGCTTCTCCAACAAGAAAAAAAGAAATTTCTAGCTTCCTTTTCAAAGTCTGCCCATTTATAAAAGTCATAACCAGCAAATATTTTTAATTCGTACATAATTGACTGGCAAGACACCAACAAAATTCAATGAATATTTTTCTCCCTGTTAATTTACAATTAGATCTAAATTTGAAGATTTCTGAACATGACTCTTTTTCTGTCTTTGAGGAAATCAAAAAATCCCTATGGAGCCTGTATAATCAAGCTTGAAATATAGGAAGGAAAAAAGAGAACAAATATAGAGAAATCTTCTGGGTATATTATAGAGATAAGCTTGGTTTTTCAACTGTTAGACGCTGATGTATGTTTGATCTACAGTGAGATTCACATATATCAACGGTTGATAATCGATCCTCTGTATGTAAGTCGATGAGTGTCCTATGTTATACTCGAAAAAAAGAAGTAAAAACATCAATTGATCATGAAGTCACTTCCAAATCATTATACTTTGTTCTTGTTCTCTCTGGTGTTTGTGTTTGTTCCATGACCTTTCTCTTGTTGATGTTGGGTTGGTCTTCCATGGCCCTACCCTTCAACATGTGGGGTCTAAGCTTGTTCACATCTGACAATTGCACTGGTTTTAGAAAGAACTCTTCTGCTCCTTCCTCCAAGCATCTGATCAAAAACCCATCAAGCCGCATGTCAGATCATGATCATAAAATGAACCAAGCATTTCTAATTTGAGATATGAAATTTCCCCTAACCTGTTGATCCTTGATGGTTCATTCTCTGAGGACATAATAACAACTGGTATGTCTTTAAGAACATGAGATTCCTGCAAATCAAAGTAAACTTTTATTAGTCTATCCTAGATGATGCACCAAGTTTAATCATTCATTCATGGACAATAACAACTCCAATTATACAAGTCTAGGCCCAAATTTTAGCTTGATTGAAATGGTTTTGGCTGGAAACAATTCCAATTGTGAATTCTGAAACTGATCCTCAAAACTTTGCTGAATCGAAAATAAGATGCATAATGGTTTTGGGTCCTTTTTTTTACCTTAATCTTTCTGAGGAGATCATAGCCTGTCATTCCTGGCATACAGTAATCTGTAATGATCAAATTTACTTCTACATCCTGTAAAAAGAGGCAGGAGAAAGTGAATCAGATCAGACTGACGAAATTGCAACATAGAAATTCAAATTAAAAATCACAAAATTGAATCAAACAGGAAACAAAATATATACCTGGTGATGATTATCTGGAGACAGAGAGGGAATATCTGCATCAATTTGATCATCTTGATCATGCAAACCCAAAAATTCCAAAGCCTTACTTCCAGAATCAACAGCAGTAACTGCAGAAATTGACAAAAAGAAAACAACCCACAAAGATTTTAGCACTCAATTAAAGCCAAAAACAATGATTCAAAAGCAGAATTGAACAAACCAAGATAATGTTTTTCTAAAAGAAACCAAAAACTCAATGAACATATAATACCTTGGTATGAAGAAGTCTTGAGAAGTCTCTCAATCAACTTTCTATCAATAACGCTATCATCAACAGCCAGAACATGAAATTGGGCCTCTGCAGACAAACCCATGATTGATGAACTCTTGTAATATCAAAAGCAATAACACCAGGAATAAGAGGAGGAAGAAGAAGAGCAGAAGATGAGCAGAAGGTGATGAAAGGGAAGAAAGGGTGGGTGGGTTTTAAAAGGGAAGCCATCAGAGTCAGAGAGATACAGAAAATCCACTTTGAAATGTGACAGTTTGGAAAGAAAGATCCGACAGATTTCGTCCAAAATCTGGAGGATCTTCTTGGATGATTTTTGAATTAGTGAAGAAGCAAAGAAGGTGCTGTTTTTTCTGTTTAAAATGTGGACTCGTTCATTATATTCCAATTGACCTTTCAAAATGACTATTTCGGTCCAATCCATTATCCAATGGTATTACTGTTTAGTTTTGGAGGAATTTTCCCCATTCAAATTTTTTAAACGAGATTTTGACACCTATTTGGATTTTTTATTTATGAAAATATATATACGATCTTGTGATCCAATTCAAAACAAATTGACACGAGACGAAACCGTTTGGTCTAGTCACAAAATTTAACGAATGCTAATATGGTAAATATTAGTCTAGTACTTAGGGCAGTTGAATAATTCCAATTGCACACATTCTCATATCGTGTACTTACTAGGGATAACAGAAGTATTGAATCGGGGAACATATATGGGTTAATCAAGGTACGGGAATCGGATCAACTACTCTTTCTAGTTGATTCCCTCGATCTTAAGGATATTCCATTACCAATTTTAACGTGAACTCACATAATTTTTTTTTATCCCTTATGTGTCAGTAAACAAAGGGAAAATCAGGAATTGGAATCATTCCAATACTCATGTATTAATAAACACATAAAAAATATGAATTGAAATCATTCCAATACCCATCCCTCAAAATCAAGATTGAGATCAACTAAGAGAATAGTTTATCCAATTTCAATTCATTGATTTCCCTAACTATGTTTCTCTGTTTATGGCCGTCCACAATTCTGGTAACTAAACATGTCAAAATTTCACCAATGCTATACATGTGAGCATGATAGTTATCGCAAGAGGAGAAAAAATAGTGGGACTTAAAAAAAGTTGTGGGAGATTTTTATTTTATATCTTATTAAAATAACTTTTATTAGTTGCTTGTTCTCAATATATTTGTTTTTATTTTCATTTAATAAGAATAAACTTGGTGAAATAAGGACATATAAAATATATTTTCTACAAGAATGAAAGAATACACAGTAAGAGAGACGTTTCCATGCACGTGCTTGACCAACTTCAACCCCAATAATACCAAATTGCATGTGTATTTTCTTGGCAAATTGTATGTCCTTTGTCACTTTCAAAGGGGCAGTCCTGCCAGAACAAAATGTTTGTATCATTGTATCGACATACTTCAGTCACGAAGTCATGAAATTGACATGTGTCACTTCCGCACTTGAAGCTCTAAGATGAATTTTACAATGTCGTTATGCTTTTCTTTGGGTCTGGAAGATGTGGAGTGGTAGTCCTATTTTTTAGTTTTATTTTCTATTTAATATTTTTTTTAACTTTTAACTTTCGATACAGATTTTCCGTTTTTGCCGTTGTGAGGCGGAAATTACTAGCATTTAATTATAAAAGTTACCTCAGTTGATTAGTACGAGACAAAACTAGAGCCTGAGGTTGACCTTGTACCATGGCTCCACCATTCCGAGCGGCTGCCACAAACACTAGTGCCAGCGTTGTAAATGGGCTGCCAGGAGGCCTTTGCTTGCGGTACCTCTAAGTTCCCACCAAGAATAATAATAGTGACACCATCATGATTCATGACCCCTGCCAATATTCCAAACCCTAATCCCCACCCAACATTATCCTACAAGAAAAATATTTATTTTAATTACTGTTCATATGCAATTAATGCTCAAAGTCTTGCGCGACTAAATTTTGTGCAACGAAACAAACATCGTCGCACAAAGTCACTTTACGCGACAAAATTTTGTGCAACGAAAAAACATCATCCCACAAAGTTACTTTGCGCGACGACACAACTTCGTCGCTCAAAGTCTTGCATGACCAAATTTTGCACAACGAAAAACACATCGTCGCACAAAGTCACTTTGCGCGACGACACAACATCGTCGCTTAAAGTCACTTTGCGCGACGAACCAACAAACTTCGTTGCGCAACAAACTTTTGTGCGACGACACAACATTGTAGCGCAAAGTGACTTTGCGTGACAAAATACTAACTTCGTTGCACAAAGTCTTGCGCGACGAAGTGTGTTTTGTCGCGCAAAGTCTTTACAAAAATAAATAAAATAAAAAAATTATTTTTAAAAATCTTTGCATGACGTAATCCAAATATTTCGTCGCCTAAACCAATTTATTTTTGTTTTTTATTTTGTATGCATAACACTTAAGAAATTGAACGGTATATATATTTATTAAGTAGCTTTAAATTTATTATTTTCTTTTATAACCGTCGAAATTTTTTGTCCCATTACTTGATCTCTGAATGTTTATTTTTTCCGATTTTGGCGTATAAGATCTCGAAGTATAAACAAACAAGTTTGACGGTTGGATCGTTGAAACTAGTTTCATAGAATGCGTATGCTATCAAAACAATATATTCACTAACAATTAAGAGTTTATTTATACTTTCGTTAAATATAACATAAGATTTTGTGGTATCCACTAGTGTAAATATTTTAAATTGAAGATCAAATTTAGTCATTGTATTCATATAGGGTCAAGGAGTGTAGCTGTAAAAAATCATCAAAATCGGAGTTAAAATATCCGTTAAATCGTGATTTTCATTTATAACCGTCGAAAAGTTTTGTCCTGTTACTAGATCTCTGAATGTTTATTTTTTCCGATTTTTGGCGTATATGATCTCAAAATATAAACAAACAAGTTTGACGGTTGGATCGTTGAAACTAGTTTCGTAGAATGCGTATGCTATCAAAACAATATATTCACTAGGGGTGGGCATCAAAACCGGAATACCGAAACCGTCCCGAAACCATGTCAAACCATGTCAATCTCGTGCCATCCCGTTTGGTGTTGAAGTGTAAACGGGATGATACCGTGTCATCCCGTTACTGTTTGGCACGACACCGGTTTCATATTTCCCATCCCGTTTGGTGTCATACCGTACCGAATAGTATCTTCTCTATTTTTTTATTATTTTTCCTCTTCACTCTCTCTTTCTTTCTTTATTATTTTTCATTCTTCTTTCCCTCTTCCTTTTTCTTTCTTCTCTCACTGTCTGCTCCATTCCATCTCTCGTTTCCTTTCTTTTTTCTTCTTTTTCTTCTTCCGAGTTCACTCTTCTTCTCTAGCTCTCTTCCCTTTCCTTTTTCCTAAATTATAACTTTCTTCTTAAATTATACATTTTGTTCTCTGGGTTTCATTTTCTTGCTATTATTTTCAATGATTTATGGGTTGTTCTTTCGGTAAAAGAATTTCCAAGAAATCTGTTACTTCAAAATTTGGCGCTGGATTGTGATATACTCTGTACGCATCCCTATGTTTGGACCAGAGAGTGGTAAAAATGGGTGGAATGGTCTTCCTTTTGTTTATGACTAGGTCAGGGTCAGAGGTGACGAATCAAGAGTATCACGGTGCAACAAATTTCTGGACATATTTGCACAGGAAGGGTCCAAGACCCAGATACCCAAGAGTCTGAAAAGCCAATAAGAGGATTGGGACCATTTCCAAATTGATTAAGCTTGTTGAGTCTGTAAGTTTTTTTGTGCTTTCCTTTTCTTTTAATCTCTATTTCCCATCTTTGTGCTTGGCTTTGAAAAGAAAATTTCTTTTGTAGATTAAGAGATTGTCAAATGTGAAAGAGGAAGTTTATGGGGCCCTTGATTCTTTCATTGCTTGGGAATTAGAATTCCCTCCGATTCTGATGAAGAAGGCATTGAAGACCCTTGAGAATAAAAAGAACGGAAGAGGATCATTCAGGTTTGTTTTTGGCAGATTTTGTATTTTCTGGCGGGTTTTTACGGTATCAAATCTGGAAAGCCAAGAAGAGGATTGGGACCATTTCCAAATCGATTAAGCTTGTTGAGTCCGTAAAAATGTCAGATTTTGTGTTTTCTGGCAAGTTTTTACGGTATCAACATTGATACTGAATCATACCGGTCCCGTTTGGGGCCGGTATGATTCGAACGTGTTTTTGAAAACCTTCATCCCGTCCCGTTCCGTCTCGATTCTCCTTTACGGGATTGACACCGGGATGACCTCCATCCCGTGTCATCCCGTACCGTGCCCACCCCTAATATTCACTAACAATTAAGAGTTTATTTATACTTTTGTTAAATATAACATAAGATTTTGTGGTATCCACTAGTGTAAATATTTTAAATTGAAGATCAAATTCAATAATTGTATTCATATAGGGTCAAGGAGTGTAGCTGTAAAAAATCATCAAAATCGGAGTTAAAATAACCGTTGAATCGTGATTTTTCATTTATAACCATCGAAAAGTTTTGTCCCGTTACTAGATCTCTGAATGTTTATTTTTTCTGATTTTTGGCGTATACGATCTCGAAGTATAAACAAACAAGTTTGACATTGTTGAAACTAGTTTCGTAGAATACGTATGCCATCAAAACAATATATTCACTAACAATTAAGAGTTTATTTATACTTTCGTTAAATATAACATAAAATTTTTGTGGTATCCACTAGTGTAAATATTTTAAATTGAAGATCAAATTCAGTCATTGTATTCATATAGGGTCAAGGAGTGTAGCTGTAAAAAATCATCAAAATCGGAGTTAAAATAACCGTTAAATCGTGAATTTTCATTTATAACCATCGAAAAGTTTTGTCCCATTACTAAGATCTCTGAATGTTTGTTTTTTGCGATTTTTGGGGTATACGATCTCGAAGTATATACAAACAAGTTTGACGGTTGGATAGTTGAATGGTGTGTGTATATATATTTATTTATTAAGTAGCTTTAAATATATTTATTTTTTTTAAAAAAAATTTTAGCCTTTGCGCGACCAATATTTTTCGTCTCTCAAAACTTTGTGGTATCCACAAAACTCTAATAATTCGTCTTGCAAAACTCTAAAAATTTAGGCAGGCACAAAAAATGGGACGCGGGAATTTTTTTAAAATTTTTTTTTAGACTTTGCATGACCAATATTTTTCATCTCACAAATATTTGCGCAACCAATAATTCATCGCGCAAAACTCTAAAAATTGATGCGGGAATTTTTTTTTAAATATTTCGTCCCACAAGAATATTCGATCGATTGATTCCCCTTTCTTCTTCGTCATCTCTTTCTCCCTACAAAATAGATTGGAGTAAGAGGACCACATCCGGGGGGTGTTGGCCAAAGGCCCTCCGATGCCTAAGTTAGGTTGAGTGTTTGTAGAAAAACAATAGCTAACAAAAGGGTACGAAGCTCTCCTGGGGAGAGAACCGGGTGGGCGGAGCCTTGTGTAAGAGAGAGAGAGGGAGGAGGCAGCAAGGAGGAATCTCTGCAGTATTTTCAGAGCCTAGAATGGCTTACCTCATGCCATGGTGTAGCCTCCTATTTATAGTACTCTCGGGAGCTAGAGTTTCAGGAAGAATAATTCCCCACATGGAAGGAAATTATTCTTCCCTCCTATTTGGTGAGATGGACTCAATTAGGGATTTGATTTGGTAATCCCTAATTGAATGACATAAATCTCCAATCAATCAAATCAATTCCCAATTAGGTCAATTAATCCCCAATTAATCTAATAAATCCCTAAATCAAATAATCCCCAAATGGAAGGAGATCATTTGACCTAGGAAACTATTAAATGAATAATTTGGTTTCCACAAATGCCCCCCAGCTTCTGTGTGGCGCTTGGCGGCATGGAGGAGGTGTGAATTAAATGTTGGGATGTCCAGTTGTAATTGGGCTTGTGACTCTTTGTAGGTTAAGGAACCTCAATTGCTATAGTGCATAGCTTCTCTTCGCTCTTTTTCAAATTGCAAACTTGCTTCCTCTACTTTCTGTTTGTGAGAAAGATCTTGGAGGACTGTACTGCTTGTCAAGGAGAGGAGTTGCTGTGCACACCAAGGTAGATCATGATATGCTAATCTGCTTCAATTTGAATTCTTTGATGTGTGGCTGACTGACTTCAGTCTTCTGCTTGCAGATGATGATATCAGCAAGAAGCTTGACCTCGGCTCGGATATGGCCAAGGTTCATCAGGCTCTAAACATCCCTATCAGGTTCCGTGAATGGCGCTGGTTGCTGAGCGAACATCGGAAGGAGGTTGGTGGTCTGCCCCTGTTAAAGATGTTGGAAGATGGAGGTTGTATGGCTCAGACCTAGATGATTTGCTAGTTGAGCAGATGGTTGCAGCTGAGCAGAGCGGAGGAACAGGTGTTGCAGAGCAGGCAGCTGGACAAGATGAAGGTACTGGTGCCGAGCAGGCAGTTAGGGCTGTCGAGCAGGTGACTGGAGTTGCTGAGTAGGCAGCTGGTGTCGAGCAAGCAGTTAGGGCTGCTGAGGAGGTCGTTGACCCAGGGTCACCTGCTGGGATGATTGGTCTCGGTTGGCTATCTTCTTTTTGGCAAACTCCTTGAGTATTTCTGAATAGCGGTTTGCTTGGCATGCGTCTCCCGAAGGACGCTTCATTTGTGGTGGTCAGCTTGACATGCGTCTTTCGAAGGAAGCTTTCTTTGTAGTCGGCTTGACTTGCTTCTCTTGAAGGACGTTTCCTTGTGGTGGTAGGCTTGACCTGCGTCTCCTGAAGGAAGCTTCCTTTGTGGTCGGCTTGACTTGTGTCTCCTGAAGAACGCTTCCTTGTGGTGGTTGGCTTGACCTGCGTCTCCCGAATGACGCTTCCTTTGTGGTCAGCTTGACCTGCGTCTCCCGAAAGACGCTTTCTTGTGGTGGTCAGCTTGACCTGCGTCTCTCGAAGGACGCTTCCTTTGTGGTCGGCTTGACCTGCGTCTCCCAAAGGACGCTTCGTTTGTAGTCCGCTTGACCTGCGTCTCCCGAAGGACGCTTCGTTTTGTGCAAGTTGAACAGGTTGTCAGCATGCCTTCTAACGGTCCGGTAGGTGGTATACTCCTTTGTGAATATAAGGGCAAACTCTTTGAAGCTGCCGATCGACCCGGATAAAAGGGTGTGAAACTAGTCTTGAGCAGCTCTATGCAGGGTCATTGTGAACACTTTGCACTTTAGGACATCATCTGCCTTGTACAGGATCATTGTACTTTTAAAGTGCCCCAGGTGACCATCAGGATCAGAGTCTCTTTTGAATGATGTGATGGATGGCGTCGTGAACCGCTTCAGAGGTGTAGCATGCTCTACCTTGTTAGTAAAGGGCGATGAGTTGACTCGATCAAATTCCCTAAGCAGGGCTTCCTCTGTGCTTCCTTTAAGTTGGAGACTTAGAGTCGGTTATCCACTAGCCTCTCGACATCTTCCACTCGTAGGGACTGCGGCTTGCGCTGGTGTCTCATGCGTCGTTGGCTAGTTTCCTCTTCAGCTCCCAAGGGTTGATCCCCTTGGTTGTTTTGCCCCCATGACGTGTTGGTGGATTGAACTTTTGAGGATTTCTCGTCGGCTCATTGCCGTGAGTTGGTCTGCCTTGAGCGGGCTGGTGAGCATCGATCGTCGCATGGATGTTCTCGACCTCAAACTTTTTGCGGGCCCAATCTAGGGTGGACACTTCTTTGGGGCCCAAGCAGGTATGAACATCGGACTGCGGGCCTAGCCTCTCGTGCACACTGGTCTTTGGACCTAACCTCGAGCAGTTCATTGATCAGCTTCAAGTATGGCTTGCAGATGTCTGGGTCTGGTTCGAGTGCTGAACGACTTGGGTCTGGTTCGGGTGCTGGACAGCTTGGGTCTAGTTCTAGTGCTGATCAACACGCTCACGTTCTCCTCCTTGTCTGCTTGTCGCTGCCTGATCGGCTCAGGATTTCTCATCATTCTCTCTTCGCCCTGAGATCCAAGGCCAAGGCCTCGAACCAAGTCAATCTGCCTGAGGAGCTGACCAACTCTAAGTCTAAGGTCTGCTTGACTGCGTGGATCGAGAGGAGAGAATTGTGTTGAGCCGAAATGCATACGGGCTAGGGTTTTATTAATAATAAAATATAATTAGCGAGCATGATCAAAGCATGGTGCCGTAATATGTACCAACTATAATATCACATATGCCTTAATAAAATAATTAAATACTTAAATAAGGCATGTTTTATAATTCTATAATAAAATATTCATTATTAATATTTATTATGAATACGCATTAATCCAAAATAAATACTAAATGTTTAATATTCATTAAGAATATATATTAATTCAAAATTATATATTAAATATTAATATTACAATTGAGAATTGTTTAAACTAGGAAATAAAGGAATGAGAGAGAGAACGTATCTTCTTCAATTCGCTTTGGCCACGGGTGGTGGAATTTCGTACTGGCGTTCGCCAATCATACTTCTGCGAGTACGATGGTACGGTCTGCGTCGTGGGAAGATGGGCTGAAGCCGTCGATTCCACGAAGGCAGCGATTGGAGATTGGAGGTTGGAGGCTGCCCCATTTGCGTTATGTTTTGGTTGCAGACAGTAAAAACCTCTTTTCTCCCAAGTGCACACGTTGGTGCACATGAACCAAAGAAACAATCACAATTTGCAACAAATTTTAATTTGCAATTCAGGCGGTGGGCTTTGACTTGGAAGCAAATTAAAGTTTCTCCATCTTCCTTTTTGACCAGTGGCGCGTATTTGCAAATATTGTTTCATTGGCTGTGCTGTTGTCAAAGACCCAATGGCTTGATATGCTCAAATCATATATTGAAGTTCAATTTGGGCTCCGACATGCAGGCTACCACGTTGAACTTCCCTTTTTTTATTTTTTGACATGCAGCGGTGGATGAAAACAGGTGGTCACTGTTTTCCTTGTGATGGTACTTCTCGCCATGGTGGTTTGAAGATTTCGGATTGATAGTGGAAACGATTTTGGAGCACACGTTGAGTATTAACTCGCGCTCTCAATGAAAGCACCAATTTGTGGGAGTGATTTTCGTCCCACAAGAATATTCGATCGATTGATTCCCTTTTCTTCTTCGTCGTCTCTTTCTCCCTGCAAAATAGTTTGCAGTAAGAGGACCACATCCGGGGGGAGTTGTCCAAAGGCCCTCCGATGCCTAAGTTAGGTCGAGTGTTTGTAGAAAAACAAATAGATAACAAAAGGGTACGGAGCTCTCCCAGGGAGAGAACCGGGTGGACGGAGCCTTGTGTAAGAGAGAGAGGGAGGAGGAGGCAATGAGGAATCTCTGCAGTATTTTCAGAGCCTAGAATGGCTTACCTCATGCCTTGGTGTAGCCTCCTATTTATAGTGGTATCGGGAGCTAGGGTTTCAGGAAGAATAATTCCCCACATGGAAGGAAATTATTCTTCCCCCCTATTTGGTGAGATAGAGTCAATTAGGGATTTGATTTGGTAATCCCTAATTGAATGACATAAATCTCCAATCAATCAAATCAATTCCCAATTAGGTCAATTAATCCCCAATTAATCTAATAAATCCCTAAATCAAATAATCCCCAAATGAAAGGAGATCATTTGACCTAGGAAGCTATTAAATGAATAATTTGGTTTCCATAGGAGCAATGTAAATTTTAGCAATAGTGACCAAATATCATATCTTTTATATGCTTACAATTTTCTTTTTCTCTATTGTTCAGTGGGTTAATTCAGTTTCATGACTAGTGTTCCAAAAGTCCAAAGAAAAGAAAATTATTAATTCACACTTCTTTTGGCATCTAACCATGGGGAGAGATCAGAGAATACTTATCTGAACAGGATTAACATGACATTGCATATCACAAAAAAGGCATTTAGTTGGAATGACAAGAAATTTGATATCGCCACTGTGGTAACCGAATTCTTCCCTCAATAAAACCCTATGTCAAATTGATTTCCTTCCATTTGGGAATTATCTGACCTAATTTGGGATTACTCGATTTAATTGGGAGTTATTTGATTCCTGCCTTAATTAGGGATTTGATTTAAATCCCTAAATACACCAACCTCACCAACCACACCAACCTCACCAACTTCACCAACCTCACCAACCTCACCAACCTCATCAAGGCCCTCTATAAATAGATGGCTACGCACAAGGGTGAAGGTACGTCTAAATTCCTACTGAAACTCTGCAGAAATTATTCGACACAAACCCTAGCCACCTTATTCTTTCTCTCTCTCTCACACTAGGCTCCGGCCACCACACACGGCTCCGGCCACCCGGTTTTCCTTCAAACACCCAACCTAACTTAGGCATCGGAGGGCCTTTGGCCAACACCCCCTGGGTGTGGTCTTTCACTCCGTGCTATTTTTGCAGGGATCGAGAGAAAAGGAAGAAGACGAAGGAATCTTAGACGAATATTCTAGTGGGACGAAAATCGCTCCCACAAATTGGTGCTTTCATTGAGAGCGCGAGATAATACTCAAAGCGTGCTCCAAATCCATTTTCCACACTTTATTTCAAAAAATCATGGTTGATACAAGATGTACGAAGAGTAACACCACCACGACGGGCCCGTCTCATGGTTTCGTGGTGGAAACCTCTCTACAACCGCACGGAACCGTGGCTGTCAACACCTTGCAGCCACCTCCTAGCGCTTTGCAGCCACCTCCAGCTGCTGGAATTGCAGAGCAGCCGCCGCAGACAGCTGCTGGAATTGCAGAACAGCCGCTACATGGTCCCGTGACCTCCATAGCTTTGCAGTCGCAAGCGCCGGTCGCCGGAGCTGCTCTGCCACACCATCCTGCCTTCGGAACACAACAGCAGCTGCACCACACAACTGCCAAGTTTGCTGCACAGCCCCACGACTACTTCGACGCTGTCCCAGTCTTGGAGCAAATCCATTCTCTCCCTCCTCTGCAACCACACTTGACGTATGCACCTATGTACGCGTCTAACGGAGCCCTAGCCCATATGCCATTGGGCCCGATGCACACCTCTCCACCCGACCGGCGCAGTCAGGTGGACCTTAACTCCCGGGTTGATCAACTCACACAGAGGGTCGACAATCAAAACAACCTGATTGGCCAGCTACTCAGGCAGACAACTTGAATCAAGGCCCTAACCTTGGACCCCGTGACGAGGAGAGAAGGACGCACGAGCATACCGGCGAGCAGTTCGAGAGGTCCCAGGCTGGTCAGACAGGGACAAATGGGCAAAGGAGAGAACGAGATCGTGCTGACGAGACGTAGACATCTGCAAGCCGTACTCTGAGCCGGTCGACAATCCGTTCGAGGTTAGGTCCAAGGACCAATGTGCACGAGAGGCTGGGCCCACAAGGAGCTCGAGTTCGTGAACAACCGCGTGACGCACGCAGCGATCGACGCTCACCAACCCGCTCGAGAACCAACACACGGAGACAAGCCGCAGAGGAATCCTCACAAGCTCAATCTCCTAATCTGCCCCGCGGGCAGAACAACCAAGGGGATCGACCCTTGGGAGTTGAGGATGAAGTTAACCAGCGGCGCCCGAGGCACCGAAGACATTGACTTGAGTTACCAGCCCTACGGGCAGAGGATGTCGAGAAGTTAGTAAATGAACGACTCCAAGGACTCCAGCTTAAAGGAAGCACAGAGGAGGCCCTGCGCAGGGAGATTGATCGAGTCGACTGCTCACCCTTTACCGATGAAGTGGAACAAGCTGCACCTCCGAAGCGGTTCACAACATCGTCCATCACTCCATTCAAAGGGGACTCAGACCCCGAAAGCCATTTGAGGCACTTCAAGAGTGCCATGATCTTATACAAGGCAGACGACGCCCTGATGTGCAAGGTGTTCGCGATGACTCTGCGAGGGGCAGCTCAAGATTGGTTTCACACTCTACCGTCCGCATCGATAGGCAGCTTTAAGGAGTTCGCCCTCATTTTCACAAAGGAGTACACCTCCTACCGGACGGTCAGAAAACATGTAGATCACCTGTTCAACCTGCGCAAGAAGCCAGAAGAGTCCCTTCGAGACTACCTCAGAAGATTTAAGTCCGAGAAGGCAAACATCATAGGATGCAACGACCTAGTTGCATCCTCAGCTTTCAAGAAGGGCTTGCCAACCGAACACGAGTTGTACCGTGAGCTGGCCATAACTCCGAGCCAAACCTTGGCAGAAGTTTTCGCGACGGCAGAGCGCTACGCACTATGGGACGATGATCGCATCGCCGCGAAGAAAGCCAGTAAACAAGCTGACCACCCGACAAGGCAGGCAAGCCAAAAGAGCAGCAAGTTCGAGCACAAAACTAGGGACAAGCGCAGATCGCGGCCCGAAGAGGGAGGCTCGGAAACAGGAAACTTCATTGAATTTACTATCCCGATCCACCAGATCCTGGCACAAGTGAAGGACAAGTCGTGGGTGAAGAGACCGCCACCTCTGAGGGGAGACCCGTCCAGGAGGGACACCAGTAAGCACTGCGCGTTCCACGGGGAGACCCGTCCACGTTACACCAACAATTGCAACGCCTGGAAAAGGCACCTCGAGGAGCTGGTCAGAGATGGCCATTGCACGGAATTCATCGCAAAGAAGGCTATCCAGCAGATCGAGGATCGTGATGTAGCTGCCAAGGAACCTTCCCAAAAGGTCATACAGATTAACACCATTCTAGCTGACTCCCAGGAGTTCGGGCTGACCACTAAGGAGCGCAAGAGAAAGATCACGCAGGCGACTTATGTCTCCCAAGTCACAACTGGCGTACCAATCATGGAAGACACACCCGTCATCGGCTTTCAGAAGAAGGACTTGATCGGGCTTGATCTGCCGCACAATGATGCCCTAGTCGTCTGCATCCAAGTTGAACAAGCTGTGATCGAGCGAGTTCATGTGGACGAGGGCAGCCCAGCCAACATCCTACAGCTATCTGTTATCCAACAGATGGGATTAGAGCCCAAGATCAACAAACTTGCCAGATCACTCACCGGCTTCAATGGGGCCACGTCAATCACTGTGGGAACGATTGACCTTGACATCCACTCACCCCCGGTGGTCTGCTCTCAGACTTTCATGATCATCAACGAGATCTCCTCCTACAATGGAATCTTAGGTCGGCCATGGATCGCCAAGATCGAAGCCGTCACATCTGCTCTACACCGGAAGATCCGCTACCCCATCCTCGGGGCGGGATCGGGCGATCAACAAGTGACCAAGCCATGGCAAGAAGGTGCACAGCCAAGGGCTCAAGAAGAGCAAGCAGTTGCAATTCACACCGGTGATGCAGTGCCGACGTGGCACGACATGCTCCAAGCGGACAAGCAAGCTCGAACGGGAAGGAGTTGCTACCTCGCAATAGCAATTAAGGAGCCAGGATCAAGGCGAGGAATCCGCCGGAAGACTCTCACGAAAAGGGTTGGAAGCCCGAGGATGACGTTGAATTAGTACCTCCCGATCCTGGCCCGCCAAATAAAGAAGCGCAGACGGCTCGCGCCAAAATCTAAACAAAAAGGATCGAGACGAGGAATCCGCCGGAAGACTCCCTTGAAGAAGGTTGGAAGCCCGAGGAAGACGTTGAGTTAGTACCCTCGATCCTCGACCAGACAGAGAAAAGCGCGGATCGACTCGCGCGTAAGCCCGCACGAGAAGGTGGAGCCGACTATCTTCCTCCAGAACAACAAAGACATGTTCGCATGGTCGCCATCTGACATGCCTGACGTTGAACCAAACATCATCTGCCATCGGCTCCATGTCAACCCCGCCAACAAGCCAGTGGCACAGAAGAGACGCAACTTCGCTCCTGAGCGAGTCGCAATCATTGAAGCCGGGATTGACAAGCTCCTAGCTGCCGGCTTCATCGAAGAGGTCTCCTACTCGGAGTGGCTAGCCAACGTTGTTCTGGTGGCGAAACAAGAAAAAGCCAGATGGAGAGTATGTGTCGATTACACCGACCTCAACAAAGCATGCCCTAAAGACAACTTTCCATTGCCGAGAATAGACCAGCTCGTGGATTCAACTTCCGGCAATCAGCTGCTCAGCTTCATGGACGCCTACCCCGGCTATAACCAAATCCTGATGCACGAGGATGACAAGGCGAAGACCTCTTTTATCATCGAGAGAGGGACATACTGCTACAAGGTCATGCCCTTTGGGCTGAAGAACGCCGGAGCAACCTACCAAAGGCTCGTGAATAAAATTTTCAATGAGCAGATCGCAAAACCATGGAGGTCTACGTGGATGACATGCTGGTCAAAGCCCCTAAGCATGCAGACCACATCAAAAACCTCGCCGAGGCATTCAGCCTACTCCGCCAGTATCGCATGAAGCTGAATCCAAGTAAATGCACGTTCGGTGTATCGTCCGGCCGATTCCTGGGATACTTTGTCACACAACGAGGTATCGAGGTACACCCACGCCAAATCAAAGCCATTCTCGAGATGAAGTCACCTTCAACGGTGAAGGAAATACAAAGTCTGACGGGCAGAGCAGCGGCGCTCAATCGATTCCTCTCAAGATCTACTGACAAGTGCAGACCATTCTTCAAAGCTTTGAAGAAGGGACAAAAAGACAAGTGGGACGAGGAGTGTGAAGCAGCTTTCCAGAATCTAAAGACTTACCTCACTTCACCTCTCCTGCTCTTAAAGCCAGTTCCTGGTGAAGACTTGTTCGTGTACCTGGCAGTGTCTAACTCGGCCGTCAGCTCAGCTCTTATCTGAGAAGAACTAGGGGCCCAACATCCGGTATTCTACACTTCAAAAGCTCTTCTCGATGTAGAGACTCGCTACCCGAAATTAGAGAAGCTCATTTTGGCCCTAGTAGTTTCCGCGAGAAAGCTACGACCCTACTACCAAGCTCACCGAGTCGTCGTCATGACCGACTTTCCTTTGAGGTCAATCCTCCACGCCACGATGCATCTCAACGACTCATGAAGTGGGCTATAGAGCTAAGCCAATACGACCTCCTCTACAGCCACAGATCGCAATAAAAGCCTGTGCTTTAGCAGACTTTGTCGCAGAATTCACCCCGTCAGCCGAAGAAGAGAAGCTGGTCAACAAAAAGAAGGAAAGTTCGAGAGCAAACAAGACCTCCGCTGAACCTGACCAACCTAAAGACATGTGGCAGTTGCGTGTAGATGGAGCCTCGAACCAAAAGGGAGTTGGAGCAGGTGTCGTCATCATCACCCCGGATGGAACCCTGTTAGAGCAAGCTATCACGCTTGGCTTCCCAGCTTCAAATAACGAGGCAGAATACGAGGCATTGCTCGCTGGCTTGCGTTTGGCAAAGGAGTTTTCAATCAAGAAGCTGGCCATCTACTCAGATTCCCAGCTAGATACCCAGTTCAGACGCTCCATCCCGGTCGAGCACCTTGACCAGCCAAGCATAGAAGAGGCAGAGTAGCCAGACTTGATGCAGATCGACGAGGATCCTAGCTAGCAAGACCCCATCATTGACTACTTAGTTAACGAAAACCTACCCAAGGACAAGTCCGAGGCCAAGAAAATCAAACAGAAGGCTGCAAGATACTACATGAAGGGCGACATGCTTGTTCGCAGATCATACTCCAGCCTTCATCTTACTTGCATCAAGTACCGCAAACGCTCGAGGTCCTCTGCAAAATACACGACGACGAATGTGGAAATCACGCTGGGGGCAGATCGTTTGCCCAGAAGGCTCTCAGCATAGGCTATTTATGGCCCACAATGCGCCAAGACTCTATGGAGTATGCTCGAAGATGTGATCGATGCCAACGCTATAAGCCAATCCCCGGCCTGCCAGCTGAGGAATACCATCCGCAGAATAGTCCGTGGCCATTCATGCAGTGGGTCATTGACTTGGTGGGACCCCTACCGACGGCGCCTGCCAAGAAGGAGATGATGATCGTCGCCACAGATTACTTCACCAAATGGATCGAGGCCGAGGCTTTATCCTCTACCAAGGAAGCTGATGTCGAACGGTTTATTTGGAAGAACATCATCTGTCGATTCGGTTGCCCGCAGTCGATAGTCACCGACAATGGTACATAGTTCGTGGGCAGGCAGATCACCGCGTTTCTTTCAAAGTATGACATCAAACAGCACCTGTCAACTCCCAAATACCCACAAAGCAATGGCCAAGCAGAGGCATCCAATAAGATCGTGCTGGACTGCTTGAAAAAAATACTGGAATGCGCAGAAGGAAGATGGGTCGACGAGCTGCCGGGAGTCCTATGGGCTTATCGCACAACCAAAAGGAGATCAACATGCGAGACACCATTTTCTCTGGCCTATGGAACATACGCAATCATCCCCCCCACACATCACAGTCCCTTCCATGAGCATTGAGGTAGGCAGTCTTGACCAAAACTGCAAGCAGATGAAAGTCAACCTTGATCTGCTCGAAGAGGAACGAGAAAAGGCCATTGTTCGAGTTGCAGCTTACCAGCAGCAGCTGACATCTTACTACAACAAGAAGGCCATTGTTCGAGTTGTAGCATACCAGCAGCAGCTGGCATATTACCACAACAAGAAGGCCATTGTTCAGTTGCAGCTTACCAGCAGCAGCTGACATTTTACTACAACAAGAAGGCCATTGTTCGAGTTGCTGCATACCAGCAGCAGCTGGCATCTTACCATAACAAGAAGGCCATTGTTCGAGTTGCAGCTTAACGGCTCGGCTCCAAGCAGGCGACGAGCCCTTACCTCCATTGAAGGCAAGCTACTTCTCGAGTACAAACTTCATGGAGCCTTTTTCGAGCGCTATGTCCCCGACATACGCTCGCAGGCGATAAGCCTTACCTCCATTGTAGGCAAGCTACTTCTCGAGTACAAACTCAATGGAGCCCCCTTTTTTGAGCGCTATGTCCTCGACATATGCCCACAGGCCACAAGCCTTACCTCCACTAAAGGCAAGCTACTTCCCGAGTACAAACTTCATGGAGCCTTTTTCGAGCGCTATGTCCCCGACATACGCTCACAGGCGACAAGCCTTACCTCCATTGCAGGCAAGCTACTTCTCGAGTACAAACTCAATGGAGCATTTTTCAAGTGCTATGTCCTCGACATACGCCAGCAGGCGACAAGCCTTACCTCCACTGAAGGCAAGCTACTTCCCGAGTACAAACTTCATGGAGTCATTTTCGAACACTATGTCCCCGACATACGTACACATGCGACAAGCTTTATCTCCATTGTAGGCAAGCTACTTCTCGAGTACAAACTCAATGGAGTCTCTTTCAAGCGCTATGTCTCCAAACATACACTTACAAGATACAATGAGAATTGAAGTTTGAAAGACAACTGAAAATTTCATAGCAAAGCGGCCAACCAGCCTAGTCCAACAAGAAATAAGGTGGTCAACTAAAGACCACTTATTGAAAGAAAATTACCAAGCTCGAGAGATAATAAAGAAGTCCTCATCTATCGTGAGACTTCGGCAGTGACCCTGGGTCGACGACCTCCTCGCCAGTCCCACTGCCCGCTTCTGTCATCGCCTCCATCTTGTGCAGCTACACCTTAATGACTCCAAATACCTACTCAAGCACTCGCTGCCTGCTTGGCTCAAAGACCTTCATCTTGTTCAGCTACCTTTCGATTGCAGCTACCCGCTCAACAGCCCCGGCTGCTCTACAACCACTGTTCCTCTGCTCTACTCGGTTGCAACCACCTGCCCAGTGGCCCCAGCTTGCTGCTTCCTTGGCATTTGCCTTAAACCTCATCACCGCACCACCTTTGGCATTGTCTTCCTCCATTGCAGCTTTATCTCGCTAATTGCTCTTCAACCGCTTCTACATCCACAGCATTGATCTGCTCACTTTGAGTAGGGGGCAAGTCAAGATAAAGTTGCTCACCATCTTCATGTTCGAGAGGGCAACAAGGAGGAGCACCGTTCCTGCAGTCCAAGTATCCCAGCTTGCACGCATTAGCAGCAATCTCATGCTTGAACACCTCCGTGACTTCAACATGAGCGTCAAACTTGACCAGCAGAGCTATCACCAACTCCCGGATCGGCAGTTCACACAACTGAAGGACTCTTTGCTCGAGCAGACGACTCTTTAGCTTTCTTGGCAGCAACTTGCAACATTGAGCTAGCTCCGCGCTTGATCGCTCGTGGCTTCGCAGACGAAGTCGTGATTGCTGGACAGAGGTACGATCCACTCGCTTTGATCCGGATCGGCGCAGGTGACCCAAACCTTGCTTCTCAGCAGCCTCCTTACAGGCGAGATCACGGGTTTTGGGCGATTCGGGTAGAGACTGAGCAGAATGTCCCGAACCTCCCGCATGCTATTGACATTCTTGCTGTTCATGCCGACAAGGCGCTTGATCCCGGCGGTTGAAGAATGAGCAACTCCCATGAGGATCTTCTCAAGACACAAGCCCCCTTGAGGAAGACTTGCTCATGGCGTAAGAAGGAAGTTCGATCGAGGACTCCTCCTGCTCAGCAGTGCATCATCCAGGGATGTTTAAAGCTTAACGAACTTTGGTCATGTCCGAGCCAAGTTTGAGTTTCTTGTCGATGACGTTCTGCAAGCGTAAGACAGAAGTCAAGAATTCAAGTTGGAGCAGATCAACAAATCATGACATACCACAGCGCCTCCTCTCTTTGACAAGCAGTACAATCCTCCAAGATCTCTCTCTAGCAGGAGGTAGAGGAAGCAAGTTTGCGATTTGAAAAGGAGCGAAGAGAAGCCCTGCGCTTATAGCAATTAAGGCTCCTTGACCTGCAAGAAGTCACAAGCCTCCTCCAAACAGGAGCCCAAATCCAAGAAGAAAGCCCAAAGGATACCGGATACCCAACAGATTAATTCACACCTCCTCCATGCCACCATGCGCCATGCGAAGGGGGCATTTGTGGTAACCGAATTCTTCCCTCAATAAAACCCTATGTCAAATTGATTTCCTTCCATTTGGGAATTATCTGACCTAATTTGGGATTACTCGATTTAATTGGGAGTTATTTGATTCCTGCCTTAATTAGGGATTTGATTTAAATCCCTAATAAATCAAATCCCTAAATACACCAACCTCACCAACCACACCAACCTCACCAACTTCACCAACCTCACCAACCTCACCAACCTCACCAACCTCATCAAGGCCCTCTATAAATAGATGGCTACGCACAAGGGTGAAGGTACGTCTAAATTCCTACTGAGACTCTGCAGAAATTATTCCACACAAACCCTAGCCACCTTATTCTTTCTCTCTCTCACACTAGGCTCCGGCCACCACACACGGCTCCGGCCACCCGGTTTTCCTTCAAACACCAAACCTAACTTAGGCATCGGAGGGCCTTTGGCCAACACCCCCTGGGTGTGGTCTTTCACTCCGTGCTATTTTTGCAGGGATCGAGAGAAAAGGAAGAAGACGAAGGAATCTTAGACGAATATTCTAGTGGGACGAAAATCGCTCCCACAGCCACCATCAATTTCTTCTTTTGATAGAGCTCCTTTTTGTATGTTTGTGTGTGTGTGTGAAGAGGACTTTGCTTGCACATATGAGTGAAGGAGAGAGAGTTGGAGTGTTAAGGAAAAGAGATAGCCAAACACATACAATATTTTAGAAGACAATGACGTAGTCAATCATATTTTGGAACACATCAGATATCTGATAAGTCTTAGAAAATATAACATTTCAGAAAGGGTAGTGATTCCCCCACTCCCCTTTTATCCACTTACACTCCCTTTTTTAATAATTGTATGTTCTCACTCTCATTTTATATTATAGTAAAATGTATTAAAAAGTAAAAGGGAGTGTAAGTGGATAAAAGGAAAGTGGGGAAATCACTACCCTTCAGAAATATAGTCTATTTACAATAGGGCTAGTCACAACTCAATATTAAACTTTATCACAACTACATATCCTAATCGACTCATTCATGTGAGGCGAACTCCCAAACCAATTTGAGACAATTACCATTGCATCAAAGACTAATCTTTTGATTATATTTAAGACACTTCGCGTTATATGTAGGGCACTCAGAGTTTTTACCCACGTAAATGTGAGTCATATTGATGATTTTTATGCGGCGAAGTATACTAATAAGAGGATTCTACTATTAATACAATTCAGCACATGATCTATGAACATCACCAACTATTTTACTAGGTTATCAATAAATGTTATTGTTGATGATTTTAAGGGAAAATTTGTCTTTCCTAGACATATGGTATGTTATATTTTCTAAGACTTATCAGATATCTTGTGTGTGAATTAATAATGACGTAGAATAGATCGTTTAGAAACAACAAAATTCAAGCTATGTAGATTTGGATTTCGAGCTTTGATTTGAGTGCATGACCCGCCATTTCAAAGAGAACTGCGAGACAAGTCAAACTCATCGCTTTGTGTTGACATATGAGCTTTTTAGGTGAAATGTTGTCGCTTGCTAGGTCAGAACAACGTTTTAAATTTTAAGGGTATTATTGAAATTGTGTTATTTTCGTATTTTGCTTCCAATTAGGCTTCGTCGACATGCGAAGGTTTGAGGTAGTATCTAAAGCCTTGCGATTATAAATACAGAAGGATTGAATAGTTGTGAATGAATTTATAATTCTCCAAGAGGAGGATATATATACAAGTACAAGTTGACTTTTCCTACAAGGAAAAGTAATTAGCTAATTACACGGAATCCTAACTAGGTAACTATTCTAATTAGGTAACATGAATTACACCACGAAATCAGGGATTAAGGGATTCCTGAATTATGGCTCACGCAAACACTCCCCCTCAAGTTGGTGCATAGATATTTCCTATGCCCAACTTGTCAAGTGAGTCATGAAAAACCTTTGCTGACACCGCATGCTTTAAGACATCTGCCAGCTGTTCTTCCGACTTTACAAATGGTATATCGATTAGCTTATCTACCAGCTTTTCCTTGATATAATGCTTATCCACTTCAACTTGCTTAGTTCTGTCATGTTGAATTGGATTATTTGCTATCTCTCTCGTAGCTTGGTTGTCACAATAAAGCTCCATGACTTTCTTTGGTGGAAAACCAATTTCGGACTAGAGTATCCTTAGCCAAAGAAGCTCACAAACTCCCTGTGCTATGCCCCTGTATTCTGCCTTAGCTGAAGATCGAGCCACTACATTCTGCTTCTTACTTCTCCATGTAACCAAATTACCCCCAATGAAAGTAAAGTAAACCGATGTAGAACGTCTATATGTTATATTACCTGTCCAATTTGCATCTGTATAACTCTTGACATCTAAATGTCCCAGTTTTCTGAATATCAAGCCTCGACCTGGCAGTGCCCAACTCAACAGTATAACCTGTTCATCTACCTGGCAGTGCCCAACTCAGCAGTAAGCTCAGCTCTTATATGAGAAGAGCTGGGGGCACAACATCTGATATTCTATACATCAAAAGCTCTCTTCCATGCAGAAACTCGCTATCCGAAAATGGAGAGACTCATTTTGTCCCTTGTAATTTCAGCGAGAAAGTTAAGACTATACTATCAAGCTCATCGAATAATCATCATGACAGAATTTCCTTTGAGATCGATTATTCAAAGCCTCAATATTTCTCAAGGACCATGAAATGGGCTATTGAATTGAGTCAGTATGATCTCCTCTACCGGCCGAAGCCTGCTATAAAAGCCCAGGATTTAGCATATTTTGTTGCAGAATTCACTCCATCCTTAGCCGATGAAGGGAAGCTGGTCAACATAAACAAGGAAAGTTCGAGAGCAGACGAGAGCTTCTCCGCCGAACCTGACCAACCCAAAGACATGTGCCAGTTGTGAGTATATGGAGCATCAAATCGTAGGGAGCTGGAATAGGCGTCATCATAGTCACCCCGAACTAAACTATGTTGGAGTAAACCATCATACTTGGCTTCCGAGCTTCAAACAAGAAAGCAGAGTATGAGGCATTGCTCTCTAGACTGCGCTTAGCAAAAGAATTGTCGATCAAGAGGTTAGCCATCTATTCAGACTCCTAGCTTATCACTAATTAAGCCTAAGGGGAGTACATGGCAAAACAACCAAGAATGATCCAATATCTCGACAAAGTTCAAGAACTTTTGAAGGCATTTACGACCTTCACTATTTAGCAAGTTTCTTGGGCAAAGAACACTCATGCAGATGCACTGGCAAGCCTATGATCAGCGTTGGACACCCAGTTCAAGCGCTCAATCCCAGTCGAGCACCTTGATTAGCCAAGCATTGAAGAGGCAGAGAAGACAAACTTAATGCAGATCGATGAGGCTCCCAGTTAGCCAGACCCCATCATCGACTACTTGGTGAATTAAAATTTGCTAAAAGAAAAGTCCAAGGCTAGGAAGATCTAGCAGAAAGCCGCAAGATACTACATGTAGGGCAACAAGCTTGTTCGGAGATCATATTCTGGTCATTTTTTTTGTCAAACTATCCTTATCTCACATGTATAAAGTACTCTCAAAATTTTGAGGTGCTCTTCAAGATTCATGATGGCGAATGTGGAAATCAGTCTAGTGCAGGTCACTCACCCAGAAAGCCCTAAGCATAGGCTACTTTTGGCCTACCATGAGCCACGATTCCACGGCATATGTCAAAAGATGTGATCGATGCCAATGATACAAACCAGTTCATAGTCCACCCGCAGAAGTGTACCACCCGCAGAACAACCCATGGCCATTCATGCAATGGGCCATTGACTTAATGGGTCCTATGTCATCGGCACCTCCCAAGAAAATGATGATCGTTGTGACCGACTACTTTACTAAATGGATAGAGGCCGAAGTATGGTATAAAACAGCACATATCTACTCCGAGATATCTGCAAGGCAACGATCAAGTAGAGGTCTCCAACAAATTTGTGATTGACTGCCTAAAGAAAAGTTTGGAAAAAGCTGAGGGAAAATAGGTAGACGAGTTTCCCAAAGTACTATGGGCTTATCACAGATGAACTAGTGAAAATCCATTTTCCTAAGCCTTTGGAACCGAGACAATCATTCATCCTCATATCACTGTCCCATGAATGAGCATCGAGGTGGACATCATTGACCAGAAGTGCGAGCAGATGAAGATTAACATTGATCTGCTTGCGGAGGAATAAGCAAAGACCATTGTATGAGTTGCAGCTTATTAGCAGCAATTGATGTCCTACTACAACAAAAGAGAAGCTTAGTTCCCAGCAGATGACTAAGTCCACTCCACTTCAGTTCGAAGAAATTTTTTCATTCAAGGAATTATTCGAGAAAGGTGAATTCGAGAGGTTCTTCAGCATCTAAACAGAATAACTTCATCCATTCAGTATGATCTGCATCTTCTTGAGACCATCTACTGACTTAGGCGTTGGAGATTCTACAACCCTGAATATTCGTCTTTCCATGCGGTTTCTAAGGATAACAGAATTTTAACTCCGATTGATCTTCTATTCCCAGTAAGTATGTACGAGTCTCGACTTTGCATATTAGGAATCCTTGAATGAGGTCAGTCAAGCTTCTGGTCCCTCATGTAAGAGGCAACTCAACGCTCGGGCTGTAGTTGTCCAACTAAGCGATCAGCAGGTCCACGTAAGAGGCAACTCATAGCTTCGGCTATTGTTGTCTAACCAAGCGGCCATATGGTCCACGTAAGAGGCAACTCAACGCTCCAGCTATAGTTGTCCAATGAAGTGGCCAGCAAGTCCACCAAAGTGACATCGCACAGCTCCGGCTAGTGCTGCCTACCTAAGTGGTCGACATGTCCACCAAAGCGACAACATACAACTTTGGCTACAGTTGCTCACCCAAGCGACAACTCACAACCCCGACTATAGTTATCCATTCAAGCGCCAACAGGCCATACATTTAGTTAATAGACTCACATTCAAAGGGCCGGCAGGCCACTCAGTCAGTCAACATACCCAAAACTCAACAAAGAACATGCGATCAACATATCTAGAAGTTCAAATATATTAACAAGCGGCCGACATGCCCAAATTCAGAAAAACAGATATAGTGGTCAACCGAGACCCATACTTAAAGAAAATAAAGCTACAAAGAAGAAAAAGTCTTCATTTATTTTGAGACTTCAGCATGAGACTCCCCCTTGTTGATGTCCTCCTCGACTCCAGTCTCATTAGCCACATTATTTTAGCTCTAGCCTCTTCGGCTGTGTGGTCGTCAGCTGCATTGTCCTTAACTGCATGCTCATCGGCTCCAGCCACGTCAGCTACCAGCTCCTCGATCGCATTTATGTTCGTGACGATATCATGTTCACCTTAAGTAGGAGACTCTCCTCAACCGTATTCTTGTCGACTTCAGCCTCATCGGCTACCTGCTCCTCGGCCGCATCTTTATTTGTGATGGTATCATGTGCACCTTAAGCAGAAGGCTCATCCGAAAAAAGCAGATCACCCTTTTCATCACTGGTGGGGTAGAATGAAACAGCCCATTCCCTAGGGAACATGCTTACTCTTTCTAGACATGCCGGTTAAAGGCTCATCCTTTTCATCAAGCTGATCATCGAAGCCAAGACCATGATGTTTTCGTCTTTCAAAATCTCTAGCTGGGAACACCTTCCTGCTTTCATGGCTTGGCCAGCTTTGGCCATGTACCGCACAAGATAAAACCTTTTACTAATCTCATCAATTGCAAGAAGAAGACAGAAGTTAGTTAGTCACAAGAATTCACATATATTTCTTTTTGAACTCCTTTACTTGTGTAAACTAAAGTTTTCTAGAAAGCTCTAGTATTGCCCATGTAGGGTTGAATTTGAGGCCGAAGGCCTGTGTTGTAAATTGTGTGCTTTAGTATTGTGCGTGCTGCCGTTTGAGATTATTTATTGAGTTCATATACAAGTTATGGGCTCAAATTGGACTGAAAACGAAAGAGTTTTGGTTCTCTGAAGTTCGGGGGCAAAATTGGAAAGTCAAAATTAGATTTTTTAAAAAGGGATCAGATCTCCCTTTCTCTCTCCTCCCTTCTCTCCCTCACGCGACCCCTCCTCCCCTGTTTCAAAGCCCAGCTCAGCAGGCCACTTTGGCAGGCGTTTTCGTTCGATTCTAGGCACGGCCGGCAACTCTCTTGGTACCCAAATGCTTGCCTCTCCTTCCTCTTCACATCCATACCAAATTCTAGCCTCAATTCTTCGAGATTAGACCAGAAATTCAATTGAAAATGAGGCTAAAATTGGCCTTTTCGTAGCCGGGATTTCCAATTGCTTTTCCGGCCAAGTCCGGCCACCAAAGGCCCCCAAGTTGGTTCCAAAACACTTCCCCACCTCTCCTCTATAATTCCCCTCAAAGACCCGACCCAATTTCAACGCAAAACCATCGAATCCAAACCTAGAAATTTTTAGGTTTTCTGGCGAGAAAACCAGCTATTCGAGGGCTTTAACGACCAAATTGATCATCGACCAAGGTATCAAAATTACTTCCCTTGAGGTGCTTGATCTTTTGGTCTTGATCGGCAGTTTGGAGATTTTCCGATAGCCGGAAGTTACTTTACACACCCACTCGCTGCCGGCGAGTGTGGCGGCACGTGAGCCACTTTGTGGCTACTCAATTGTGTTCCAAAATAATCCCTACGTCATCCCAAGCACGACGGTATGCTCGAAATAGGATTTGGATATCGTTTAGTTTCGCGTTAGTTGAGTTTGATATGATTAGACCGTCAGATCGGTTCCGTTTTCAATTATGCGGTTCCCTATACCTCTAGGATCGTGTAGGAACTCGCGAATCGAGAATCAGAGTCCCGAAAACTCCGGATCAATGATTGTAGGGTTAGGAAATTAATAACCGTTCGATCATGCCTTCGAGGGTAATCCGACCGCTAGATCGAGACCAAACTCTCGGGAGATGTTATTTAGATTGTGTTGGACCTATAGGAACTTTCGGATTGAAAATTGGAGGTCGTGGGCCCCGCGGGCCCTGTTTACCAATATAGAATAGTTTGACCGGATAGTTGACCCGTGATCTTTTGAGACCGTCCCGCCCTTTTGGGGAAGTATTAAATAGGCCCTAGGACTTTTGGAATGTTTATTTCTTTTGTGTTTAATTAATGAGCATTATTTCTTCAAAGAACGAATTACCTTGCATATAAAAAAAATTGATTATCTTGAACGTTGAGACCATATTATTGTTTGACATTGAATTTTGTGATTTTATGGATTCTTAGGTTATTTTGGATATTTGAGACTCATGATTATGTTGGGTCTTGGATTATATGTTTTGGAACTTGAAGGGCCATACTATGACTTTGGGTATTGAGTCATGGATGTTATAGACGTCCGGATGCGTATATGGTTTTAGGGTTGGAGTACTTGGATGTGTTTAGTTGTGAAAGCGAGCCTTGGGACTCGGCTTCGTTTTGGGCAAGTGGTTTAGTGAGAGTTGGGTACTGTGATGTTGGTATATGAGTTGTCGGATTTGCACAATGGTATGAACCTTCCCTGGTTACGTTACCCACACGTGGCGTGGGAACGACTTGGATTCTGTTACTTTACTATGCGTGGTGTTGGAATTTTAGGCGTGTAGTAAAGGTCCGGGCACCTCTGATCGGGTGTGCCGAAGGCCCTTGCCGGGCAGTCTACGCGTGTAGGACATGATTTAGTTGGGCCACACGTGGCGTTGGATTTTCCGGCTTGTGGGCTCACTTGGATATTGTCACTGTTACTTTACTACACGTGGTGTTGGATCTTTCGGCGTGTAGTAAAGATCAGGACATGGATTTGGTTGAGCCACACGTGGCGTTGGATTTTCCGGCATGTGGGCTTTATTAGATGTTGATTGCTGGTTACTTTACCACACATGGCGTTGGATTATCCGGCGTGTGGTAAAGAATTTGGACATAGTGATTTGTCCAGATCTACATTGAGCTTGCTCTGCAGGTGTCTGGTCAGGATTTTCCCCAGCCACCTCCCCGATATATCTACACAGGTGGTCGCCCAGCTTTCCCCCTCTTCAGTTACCGATAGTGATGGTCGATACCCGCATTGAGCTTACTCTGTAGGTGCCTGGCCACCTGCCCGATTAATCTACACAGGGGGCTAGTCCGTTTCCCACATTCCCCGGTTGCCTTATGACGGAATTATCAGTTTCATATACCTCTGGTGGGTGATAGCAGGAGATGAGCTATGCGGATGTTTATTGGTATGATTTAAAAGTTATGGATTTGGTTTGAGTTGTGATAACAAGTTACAGAACTTAAGAGTCGGGTTATAGACGTCACGTTGTTTTAACCTTATATTTTTATTATATGAATTATGATCACTGTTATAGAATTACGTGTGGCTTGATCCCCTAAAAAGGGGTACGTAGGTAGCCCGGGGTTTTACCTAAGTGTGGCCGCGAACTAATTTTATTTCTGGCACTTTTACTATTTTTGTTGAGCTTGGTTTTGAATGTGTTTGTGGTTACGACGGTCGGAAACCTGTATGGGTTGATGTATAAATTGGCTTGAGTCTTCAAAGCTGCTTGCGTTCGCTTATGGGTGGTAAACCTGGCATGATGAAAGTTGGGAAGTTATTTATTGTTGATTACAGTGGTTACTCGTAAGTTGTTTGGATTTCATTGTTTGATGCCGAAGGCCATTTTAAAGTGAGAGTGTGCTTTGCATTGTGTGTGCTGATGTTTTAGACCTTTAAACTGCGTTTTAACAGGTGAAAGAATTTTGGGAAATGTCCAGTTTTTAGGGGAGACTCTAATGAAATTTAGGTAAAAGTCTTGCTCCTTTTTCTTGTTTTTACGAGGTGGAGGGTTTAATTTGACTAGTGGGCCCGTATAGGTGGGTTGCCGGGAGGGTAGTAGGGTTTGACACGAGTTTTGAGGGGGAATTTCGGGTCTGGTCTTGTCAGCAGTTGCTCATAGGTTTGGAGGTAGTTGTTTCTTGGCAGATGTTAGGGAAAATTCAATGCCAGGCTTAATCCAACTACAAGAGACTCTCCTTCAAAAGATTCTTGGTGGTAAAAAGTTGAAAATTGCAAGTGTTGATAAAGGTATCTCTATTATACATAAACTATTGAGGCATAAAAAGATTCTCTTATTTCATCAAGGGTGAAGATAAGGACTAGGTGATACAAATACTAAGAAGTTGTAAGCAGAAGGTCTCCCAAGATTGTATAGAAGTACTCGTTGAGAAGGCAATCATAATTATTGAATATAATAGGATTTTGATGCATGACTTGCTAGTAAAAATGGGAAAGGATATAGTTCAGGAAGAGTGCCCCATTGAGCCTGGGAAGCATAGTAGATTGTGGTTTCATGAGGATGTCTACCAGGTTCTAACGGGAAATACAATAAGATATGTTCTTATATTCCATTTGAAAAGAACCAGTACCTTATGTAACCTAGAAATTTCTTAACAAAATGTACTTGTATTTTGGTTTGAAAAGTCTTAACACTAATTATTTTCCATGTTAGGGCACAAGAAAAATTAAAGGCATCATGGTGGAGTTTCCCAAGCCAAATGTGATAACATTGAATGCAACAAGCTTCTCTAGGATGGACAATTTTGAAATTTTTATAAATTGTAATGCAATTCTAGCTGGACACATTAAATATCTACCCAACAAATTGAGGTTCCTTTATTGGGGTCGATGCCAGTTACGTTCTTTGCCATCCAAGTTTTATGCAATGCATCTTTCTGTGTTCAATATGCCTTGCGGTGTATGAGAAAGTTGGAGAAATTTAAGGTAATAATTGAAATTATTCTTATTTATTACTATTTCAAATAGAGTTCTTGTTTTTGGAACAAAAAAATATATGGTCATGTGATTTTTCACATCATTTGTTGGTAGGGTGGTTTTTTCATGTCTGAAATGTGTAATCTCATGGTACTAAACTGTCATTAACCCTAGTTTTTTTATATAATAAAAGTACTTGCGGAAGACACCAATTGATCGAAAATACCCTTCAACTGACATCAAAAGCAGCGAAAAAGTTGGACCCATGCCTGCCACGTAGACAATTAAGGGAAATTTTGACGGCCGAAACCAAATTGCAAAAAATTAAAAAGATTAGGGTACATGATTGTTAAAATTGAGAGTGCATGGACAAACATGCTTTAAGGGTGAGAGTTTAGGGTACTAAATTGAAATTAACCCAAAAATTAATAAAAAGGAGTTTTGTGAAAACAATTTAAAATCTTCAGGGGTGTTTGTGTAATTTTTGAAATCCCAAGAAGTTTTGTGAAAAGACCAAAAACCTCAGGGGATATTAGTGTAAATAACTCAATAAAAGAATATAAAAAAACATTAGCGCGTAAACTAAATTACAATATAAAAAATTTAGAGCCTCAAATATAAGGGTACTTTAGTTTTTAGCCACTATATGGAAAATAATTAGGAAAATGCCAAAGAATAAGCCTAAATCCAAATCCAAAACCAAACTAGTCCATTGGCTCAAAAGAAGAAGTTTCCTAACAGTGTTAAGAGGGAATAATACATATTTGGAGTTATGCAGAGGCTCAATAGGAGAAGTTTCGTTGAAGTTTCCTTGAAGGTTCCTTAGCCTAAGACAGAAACTGCGTTGACGTATAAAAAAAATACCATAGAGTCGTTGACGTATAAAAAAATAGCATAAGACAGAAATTACGATTACAATATCGATACATAAAATTTTAACCTCACAAATCTTGATAATATTAATTTATGGTGAGGGCTGGTAAACAAAAGAAAGAGTTCCAACTAGTCTATGACAATATAAATATACATTTTCTCTGACACTTTTGGGTTCTTATCTTCATCAGGAAAGCAGAGGTCAAGGCAAGGGTTAAAATCCATGGCAAGCGTTGTTATTTTTAAAATATTATTTGAAATTAAGTTAAGAGAGAATAATATATATTTGGAGTTCGACATGTCATATTATAAGTCCTTATATTATTAGAATGATTTAAATGTAACGAAATATGAGTAAATGCATGATTATTATGCAAAGGCTCAAAATCTTGAACAAGATACCTATTTAACATGTAGTGAAAGAAAACGGGTCACTGTTAAAGATAAGAAGTTACCTTGAAGGTTCCGTACCGTTGAAGGTGGAATTGGGCTAGGAAAAGTGAGTTCCAACTTCGGGTTTGAAAATGAAGATGAAAAAGACCGTGTTAATATAAACTGTGTTTGGTCATCGTTCTCAAATTCATTGGTCTCCCCAATTATTGTGAGATAATATGGTTTCTTATGTTGCTAAGATAAACAATTCAGAAAACACATATGAAGGTCCAAATGAAGCACATGCACCCTCTCATAGGTCAGAACCCACATGACATGAAAGCAACTCTGTAATTATTATTTTTTATATAGCAGTTTAAGTTGCCTTGAAGGTTCCTTTCCTTACCCTTTACTTACTTCATCACATTCACATTGTAGATATAAAAACATACCATTGGAGACCACCCATCAGTGTGAGTGAAGGAAAGCGCACGTCAGTGATGATAGAGCTTTCTTCTCCTCCATCTCCTTCTCCCTCTTCAACTTCTTCTCCGTCTTCTTCTTTCACTCAATCATGGACATACGATGTATTTCTGAGCTTTAGAGATGAGGATACACGCAAAACTTTTACAGATCACTTATACACCGCTTTGGACGGTCACGGTATTCATATGTTCATTGTGTTGCGCAATTTAATGCACTTCCCTTAAGATCTTGTTGTTGATGGACTTTGGACAAGCACAAGGATGAACTTGTCACACACACTCAATCAGAAATTTTAACCAAGAACAAATAACACAAGTGTTTATAGAGGTTCAGCAATTGCCTACGTCCTCTTTGGTGATCCCCTTGAGAAATATCAATAATGAAGAAAGAGTTACAGATTTGGTTTCAATGGAAACCCCCTTAGAACCCAAACTCACAATCTGTTTCTCTCACACCCCTTTGCTCAACACACTTGATACAAGATGCTCTCTCTCTCACCCTTAGCTTCCCACTTCTGATTACTCCACTTACCACAAGCTGCCAGCTACTTTGTCTCTATTAAAAGATAGAGAAAAGTCACCCACATGCAGCAGGCCAGCCTCCCTCAAAACAAGATCCATAATTTCAGGAAAGCATAAAGAGGAAGGCTATCAAACAACCCACTAATCTACCTAAACAATGTTTAAGACTTTTATAGTGGCTGCCAACTGTCCTAGGACTTATACCATCTTTGGAGTTGCATGTAGATTGGTAGGGACCAATTAGCTTCTGAAGAAAAGACAGAAAACGTGTTGAAAATTCAACACAGCACGAGGCATGCGACCGGTCGCCAGGAACTTGCGACCGGTCGCTTTTAGACAGATTCATTTTTCTTCAAAGCGACCGGTGGAGTTCAACTCTGCCTGAAAACGACCGGTCGCCCAAAACCTGCGACCGGTCGAAAACCACTCTGTCTGAAAACGACCGGTCGCCCAAAACCTGCCACCGGTCGCTCCCTTCAATCCTTGTATCCTTAGGTGAGCCATTTTTCCAACAATCTCCACCATGGCGAGCCTAAACTCTTTGAGAAGATTATTGCCTTACAGGACATCTTTAACTTCTTGAGAATCGTCCTGATAACTCCCAAGAACTCCACCTCAATCTCTAACATGGAACAAGATTGAGCAAGCTCAAACAATGCTTGAACTTTGCAGCTGTGACTGGCTTTGTGAGACAATCTAAAGCATTCTCTGATGTATGAACCTTCATTATCTTGATGTCTCCATCATTCACCCAATCCCTTATCCGGTGGTATCGAACATCAATGTGTTTGGACCTTCCATGATACACTTGATTCTTGACCAAGCAAATTGCACTTTGACTGTCACTTTGAATCACCACCATATCTTGGGCTATTCCGAATTCCTTTGCCAATTTCTTCAGCCATACCGCTTCCTTCGAAGCTTCCGTGAGCGCCATATACTCCGCTTCAGTAGTAGACAAGGCACTAACCGATTGTAACACTGCTCTCCAACTAATCGGTCCTCCACCACAAGTGAAAACATATCCTGTGGTGGATCTCCTCTTGTCTAAATCCCCTGCATAATCAGAATCTACATACCCTGACACACATGCCTTTCCTTGTTGTCTTTCAAACAATATTCCGAGCCTCTTGGTCCCCTTCAAGTACCTGAGAATCCACTTCGCTGCTGTCCAATGAAGTTTGCCCGGATTCGCCATGTATCTTGACACCATACTTATGGCTTGAGCTAAGTCGGGGCGTGTGCAAACCATTGCATACATGAGACACCCTACCAAGCTTGCATATGGAACTTTGCTCATTTCTTCCTTCTCTCCATCCGTAGAAGGACATTCCTGTGCACTTAACTTAAAATGCTCTGCCAAATGAGTATACACGGGTTTGCAATCCAACATATTGAATTTTTCAAGTACTTTGGTAATGTACTTACTTTGTGACAGCCATAGCTTGCCTGCAACTCTGTCTCTCCTTATTTCCATCCCTAGGATCTTTTGTGCAGAACCAAGATCCTTCATGTCAAATTCGTTTCCAAGCAATGTCTTCAATTTCTGGATTTTTTACATGTCTTTACATGCAATTAGCATGTCATCAACATAAAGAAGCAGAAGGATGATATTACCATCCTTGAATACATGAGTGTATACACAGCAATCTGATTCACATCTTCTATATCCGATCTTCATCATGAAAGAGTCGAAGCGCTTGTTCCACTGCCTTGGAGATTGCTTCAACCCATAGAGAGACTTATTCAACTTGCAAACCAGATTTTCCTTGTTTGCTTCAATGAACCCTTGAGGTTGGCTCATGTAGATGTCTTCCTCCAAATCCCCATGGAGGAAAGCAATCTTCACATCCATTTGCTCCACCTCCATGTTCTCTTGTGCTACTATGGAGAGTAGTAGCCTTATAGAAGTGTGTTTCACTACCGGAGAGAAGATTTCATCATAATCAACTCCCTCCTTTTGCAAGTACCCTTTGGCCACCAATCGAGCTTTGAATATGGTGGCTCCCTTCTCATGCATTTCTTCTTTCTTCCTAAACACCCATTTGCTGCCAATAAGCTTGCGATCCTTGGGTTTAGGAACTAGCTCCCAACCTGAGTTTTGGTGTAGAGATTCCATCTCTTGCATCATAGCTTCCATCCAACTTTCACGTTCCTCATTCTCAACAGCCTCTTGGAACGTGGTTGGTTCTTCTTCACTAGCATTCAAAGCATAGTGAACTAAATCCTTGTCCCATCCAAACCTTTGAGGTGGTTTGATGGTTCTCTTGGGCCTGGACCGAGCTATAGATGATGGCTCCACCTGCACTTGAGCCTCTTCTTCTTCTTGAGTTTGTTGTTGTTGCCCTGCATCTTCCTCCTCAATGTCAGACTCCACCTCCTCCTGAACGTCTTCAGTTGGCTGTTCTTGTGAAGTTTCCTTGAACACCTTCTTGAGTGGAACTTCAATGATTGTTTCTTTCCCAACAACATCCTCCTTTTCCTCTGAATTCTTGACTTTGTTCATAGGCATGGTCTTCTCATCAAACACAACATCCCTGTTGAGTATCTTCTTTAGGTTCACATGATCCCATAGCTTGTAGCCTTTCACACCACTCTCAAATCCGATGAAAATGCATTCAAGAGACTTTGGCTTCAACTTGGATCTTTCATCACTAGGAATAAGTGCATATGCACTGCATCCAAACACCTTAAGATTAGTTTAATCAATTGACTTATTAGACCATACCTCCTCTGCACATTTGAACTCAAGATTTTTGGAAGGCGATCGGTTAACCAAATAGGCAGCGTGGTTAACGGACTCCGCCCAAAATGATTCGGGCAATCCTGCATGAATCCTCATGCATCTCTCACGCTCCATGAGAGTTCTATTCATCCTCTCCGCAGCTCCATTTTGTTGGGGCGTCTTCTTCACGGTAAAGTGCCTCTTAATGCCTTCATTTCTGCAAAACTCAAGGAACTTGCTGTCTTTATATTCACCACCATTGTCACTCCTTAGGATCTTGATCTTTCTTCCGGTTAGGTTCTCTACTTCCGCCTTCCACTCTTTGAATTTGGTGAAGACCTCAGATTTCTCCTTCATGAAGTAGACCCAAACCTTCCTGGAAAAATCATCCAAGAAAGTCACGAAGTAGTGAGCTCCACCCTTTGATTTAACCGGTGATGGCCCCCATACATCCGTGTGAATATAATCTAGCATCACTGTGCTTCCTTCCTCTTTGTTTCGCTGCTTGAAAGCCACCTTAGATTGTTTTCCCATGGTACAATATTTGCAGAACTCAAGCTTGCAACTTTGAACACCTTTCAACAACTTTCTGTTGTGTAGTTCCTGCATGCCCCTCTCACTCATGTGCCCTAGCCTCAAATGCCAAAGCTGAGTTTCATCCTCCGAGTCCTTGCTTGTGGATACAGCTGCTCCACCTGTTATTGTTGTACCACACAATCTATATAGACAATTAGGTTGAACTTCTCCCTTCATAACCACAAGTGAACCTTTTGACATTATGAGTTCCCTCCATTTGCTTTAAATGAATAACCATTCTTATCAAGAGTTCCAAGGGAAATGAGATTCTTACGCAACTTTGGAATGTGCCTTACCATTCCAAGCGTCCTAACAGCCCCATCATGCATCTTCACCTTGATTGTACCTGTGCCTTTGACTCTACAAACCGAGCCATCCCCCATCATAACTTCACCACCTTCTTCTTTTTCATATGTGTCAAACCACTCCTTGTTTGAGCACATATGGTCTGAGCATCCGGAATCCAAAATCCAATCGGAAGAGGAACACCTTGAAGAATTAGCAATTGCATTAGTTTTAACATTGCTATTAACACATAAAAGCTCACCATCACTTTCTGTGACTTCCTCCACTGTCTTAGCTGCATTCTTCCCTTTGTTCTTCTTCTCCTTCCATATGGGGCAATTTCTTTTCCAATGCTCCTTTGACCCACATTCGAAACAACCTTCTTTTGCTTTGGATTTGGACCTTCCTCTGTTGCCTTTCTTGCCCTCATGCTTCCTTGAACGGCCTCTCTCTTCGGTCTTTGCAACTAAACCTTGACCTTGAGAGTTTTCTCCCGAACGTTGAGCCATCCTATGGTGTGTCATGATGTCTTGCACCACAGGCTCAAAATCCAGAGTGACCTTCCCGAACATAAGAGTGGTTCGAAAGTGTTTATAGGATGGAGGTAAGGATGTGAGCAACATAAGAACCTTATCCTCCGTGCTATAGTTAACTTCCATTCTCTACAAGTCAGCAACACATCTATTGAAACTACTTAAATGTTCCATTAGATTACCTCCCTCTTCCATCTTAAGATTTAGGAGTTCTTCCTTGAGGAAGAGTTTGTTGGATAGTGACTTCCCTGCAAACATCTCTTCGAGCTTCTCCCATGTTTGCTTTGCCGTATCCTTCATCACGTTGATGAGCACCTCATCGGAGAGGTAGTTTTCGATAGCTCCTCTGGCTAACTCATCAAGTACACTCCACTCCTCATCTGTCATGCTTGTTGGCTTCCTTTCCTTTCCAACCAACACAACGTGGAGGTGTTGTTGTGTAAGGGCTGACTTCATCCTTCGTTGCCAAAGTGTGAAGTTTTCCTTCCCTGTGAAAGGCTTTAGTTCCACCTTCATGCTTGTTGCCTGTGGTTGCTTCAGCTGCTGTGAACTGCTACCACTCTCAACTTCCTTATCACTTGCCATCTTCAACACACTAGCACTCCAAAGGAAGAGCTAGCATAGCTGCAAAACACAGCTCTGATACCACTTGTTGCGCAATTTAATGCACTTCCCTTAAGATCTTGTTGTTGATGGACTTTGGACAAGCACAAGGATGAACTTGTCACACACACACTCAATCAGAAATTTTAACCAAGAACAAATAACACAAGTGTTTATAGAGGTTCAGCAATTGCCTACGTCCTCTTTGGTGATCCCCTTGAGAAATATCAATAATGAAGAAAGAGTTACAGATTTGGTTTCAATGGAAACCCCCTTAGAACCCAAACTCACAATCTGTTTCTCTCACACCCCTTTGCTCAACACACTTGATACAAGATGCTCTCTCTCTCACCCTTAGCTTCCCACTTCTGATTACTCCACTTACCACAAGCTGCCAGCTACTTTGTCTCTATTAAAAGATAGAGAAAAGTCACCCACATGCAGTAGGCCAGCCTCCCTCAAAACAAGATCCATAATTTCAGGAAAGCATAAAGAGGAAGGCTATCAAACAACCCACTAATCTACCTAAACAATGTTTAAGACTTTTATAGTGACTGCCAATTGTCCTAGGACTTATACCATCTTTGGAGTTGCATGTAGATTGGTAGGGACCAATTAGCTTCTGAAGAAAAGGCAGAAAACGTGTTGAAAATTCAACACAGCACGAAGCATGCGACCGGTCGCCAGGAACTTGAGACCGGTCACTTTTAGACAAATTCATTTTTCTTCAAAGCGACCGGTGGAGTTCAACTCTGCCTGAAAACGACCGGTCGCCCAAAACCTGCGACCGGTCGCTCCCTTCGATCCTTGTATCCTTAGGTGAGCCATTTTTCCAACACATTGATGATGAGCTTCCAAGAGGAGAAGAAATATCACCTCGACTTCTCAATGCCATTGAAGACTCAAAGATTTCCCTCATCGTTTTCTCTGAAAAATATGCATCATCAAGGTGGTGCTTGGACGAACTTGTTAAGATATCCTTGAATGTAAAAAATCCAAGGGACACATGGTCAGGCCAATTTTCTACAAGGTGGATCCCTCAGATGTACGACACCAAAAAAGTAGTTATGGTGATGCATTTGTTCACCATGAACGCAAATTCAAGGATGACAAGGAGAAAGTGCTCAATGGGAGGAGAGCTCTTACAGAAGCAGCAAATTTGTCTGGATTGCATTTCAAGGAGGGCGGGTACATAATTTCTAACCATTAATTATTGCACGACATAATTGGTTTTTTATTTTATTATTTGAGTATTATGATGTGAAGCTTTTCTTATTTTCAAAAGAAAAAATGGGGAATACAAATGCCAAAAACTATGTAAAATGTCTTCTGTGTGACCTGAAACCAAAGAGAGACAATTAAGTCATTTGGACACCAATTACTGTGATGTGACGAAAGACTCTTTGATGCTTGAATTAGAGCATCTCCAACAACAGTGGTAGCAAAAAAAACTTTTCAAATTGAAGTTTGTTGACCTACGTGGCAATTTGAAGAGCCTTATTTGGTACTTTAATATTTTGTGCCTCATCAGTCTCTTCAATTCAATTAATACAATATTTGACTTAAAACAATAATAATTAATAATATTATTTTTTTAAAGATAATATTCTGGAAAATAAATAATATTTATGAAATTTACATCAAACCCATCAAGAAAAATAAATGTTTTTAGCCTTTTGATATGATTTTGATTCTCCCAAAACAAAATAAATGTTTTGAAGAGGCAAGGTCGACTTACCAGTTTTGAAGAGAGAGAATGGGGTTGCAGATTTGATGACTGAGGTTGAAGAGGCAGTTGGAGGGAATTTTTCTGATGTGGCTCACCTATTTGAGCATCCCAAAGTGGTTGAAGAGGCTGTTGGAGATGCTCAGATTGCCTTTATCGCACTCTTGAAGTTTATGGATGTTAAAAAATTTCAAGTGAGCTTGATTGGTCAAATCGGTAATCAACACATGTCATGTTCTGAATCAGAATCATCAACAAGCCCTTTCGCTTGTGGGTCCTATAAGGGTTACTCGAATAAGCTTATTTGAGGAATTCCTCAACTGAAACATGGAGCTTCAGTTAAGGGATCCCTCAAATAAATTTGAGGGACACCCTTTAGGGGCCCTTACAAATTTTTTTTTCAATGATCCAAACCGTCTATTTTTGAAGTCTTCATTCATAAATCATCCATGCAAAAATTGGACAAGTCGTAAATCATTAAGACATCTAATTGTACTCAACAAAATCGACGAATACGGTGCTTTAAGAAAACACTAAAATAAATGACAACTTTATAGGTTATGCGTTATCTTGTAATATTTTCGCACCTTAATTCCTAGGAAAATCACAAACAAAGTTGGCCTTAAATAAAAAATATTTTACCGACATCGCTCTATTTTTTCTTATGGTTTTCTTTATAATGAATATAAATATATGAATCAACGTTAAATCTATCATATGCTTTTAAAATTATAGGTATGAAGCTAAATTTATCAATGAAGTCGTTAAGGAGATTTCAGTTCAAGTACTCAACAACACATATTTGGATGGGCCAGCCTACCCAGTTGGAATTAAGTCTTGTGTAACAGATGTCAATAAGCTTTTAGGTGTTGATGGAAATGGTCATTGGACCATTGGCATATGGGGGACTGCTGGAATAGGCAAAACAACAATTGCTAAAGCTGTTTAAAATTCAATTGCAAGCAAGTTTGAAGGTGCTTGTTTTCTATCAAATGTTAGAGAAAAATCATCAGTGGATGGAGGACTACTCAAACTACAAGAAGCTCTTCTTTGTCAGGTCCTAGGAGGCAAAAATTTCCAGTTGTTCAGTCTTGATCAAGGAATTAATGTTATCAAGCAACGGCTGAGCCGTAAGAGGATTCTCTTAATTCTTGACGATGTGAATCAGTTGGACCAGTTACACAACTTAGCAAGAGTTGGTTGGTTTGGTGAGGGAAGCAGAGTTGTAGTAACGACAAGAGATAAGGGATTGCTAACTCGTCATGGAATTGAGTTAATATATGAGGTCAAGAAATTAGATGACCAAGACGCACTTGAGCTTTTCAGTATGATTTCCTTCGAAAGAAAGGAGCCTCCAGATGATTATTTGGGACTCGCAAGGCGTGCTATAGGCTGTGCTCAAAACCTTCCATTGGCTCTGACAATTTTAGGTTCGTATCTAGGAAAGCAGAGAATAGAGATTTGGCATGATACATTACATGGTTATGAAGCTGATCCTTATGTAGATATTCAGAAAATACTTAGAACGAGTTATGATGGTTTGAATTATCATGTGCAACAAGTTTTTCTGGACATTGCATGTTTTTTCAAGGGTGAAGATATGAACTATGTGATACAAGTATTAAAAGGTCCGAAGCTTACCTTTCCTGAGAGTTATATCCAAGTGCTCCTAGAGAATGCCATCATAACTATTGATTGCTGTAATAGGATTCAGATGCACGACTTACTTGAAACAATTGGTAAGGATATAGTTCATGAAGAGTCTCCCAATGAGCCTGGAAAACGTAGCAGATTGTGGTTTCATGAGGATGTGCACGAGGTTCTAACCGACAATGCCGTAAGTAGAATATGCATATGTATCTACACATATTCTTCTATTCAGTTGAGAAAAAGCCTTCAAGTAAACTTTTTATAGTTTTCAGATCAAAATCTAGACGAAAATAGAATTCTAAACAGTACTTGTATTTTAATTTGATAAAGGGCTTGCTTTGTTAATACTACTGCTTTTCATTACTACAGGGGACAAGTACAGTTAAAGGCATCATGATAAAGTTGCCCAAACATGATGAGTTACCTTTGAATGCAGAAAGCTTATCAGGCATGAAAAACCTTCAATTTTTTATAAACCGTAATGCAAGACTTTGTGGAGACACCGTCGATTATCTCTCCAACAAGTTGAGACTGATTGATTGGGGCAACTGTCAGTTGCAATATTTTCCATCTAATTTCCACCCAAAGGAACTTGTTGTATTCAGTATGCCTTGCAGTCGCATCAGAAGATTGGAGAAATTGAAGGTTCCAATTTAAATTACTCACTTATTTATTATTATTTTTGCTAGAGTTCTTATTTGTAGGAAAATAAAAATAAAAATCTAAGAGCCGGTTTGATAACCATTTCAATTTTGGTTTTAGTTTCATTTGTTGTGCTAGAGTAAAGAGGAAAAAGAGGGAGAATAGAAGTGAGAATGAGAATGGAGATGGGATTAAGAGGGAAGATGAGAAGAGATGATGGGATGGAGGAGTAACAAAAGTGAAAACAAAAACAAAAATCTGAAATCTATTTGAAATTGTTTTTACTTTCAAGTTTTTGTTTTCACTTTTGTTACTCCTCCCTCTCATCCTCCCCTTTCATCCTCCCTTTCATTCTCACTCTCGTTTTCTTATCTAGCAAAAAAAATGAAAAATGAAAACTAAAAACTAAAATTGAAATAGTTATGAAACGATCCCTAAACTTGGTTTTTTAAATGTGCGATTTGATAATTTCCTATTTTATGTTTTTGTCTCACAGCATTTGCCAAACCTAACATCCATGGATTTAAGTTATTGTCAATTCTTAGAAAAAATTCCTGACTTATCTGGAATCCCAAACATAAAGTACTTGGATCTAAGTGCGTGTACAAGTTTGCTTGAGATTGATGATACTGTTGGACTCCTTAATAAACTTGTTGAATTGTATCTTGATGGATGCGTTAAGCTTACGAGGTTTGCAACAAGACTTAGATTGAACACCCTGGAAATTCTTTCCCTTCGTAATTGCAAAAGGCTTCAGAGTTTCCCAGAAATAGAGGTGAAGATGGAATCACTATGGACTTTGTATATGAAAGGAAGTGGCATAAGAGAATTGCCTTCATCAATTGAAAATCTTACTGGGCTTTCTCACTTGACAGCTGATTATTGTGAGAACCTTACAATTACGGTGAACTCTCGATTAACAGGACTTCATATATCGGGAAACAATTTTGTCAATCTTCCGAGATGCTTCAGCAAATTTGTCAACTTGCGGAATCTTTACTTGCGTGATTGCAATAGTCTTCTGGAAATTCCAGAACAAGTGCTTCCACCAAGAGTAAGATTCGTATCGCTGGATAACTGCACATCATTGGAAAAAATTCCAAAAGTGGCTTGGGTATGGCTGGATAACTGCACATCATTGGAGAAAATTCCAGAATTCTCACCGGTGGATGATGGTATGCATCTGAGTTTGACCAATTGCGTTAGACTACCCGGCTACGACATCACATAAAATATTTTTCTGAATCAAGTTTCTGTTTCTCATCCGCGTTCTCGTTTCGACATTAATCTTCCAGGCGATGAAGTTCCAAAGTGGTTCAGCTGTCGTAAAGTCTTTAGACATTATCTTAAAATGGGAGAAGAGGAATACTATGCTGGATGTGAAGTATTTGCAAAAGAGGCATACTATGCTGAATGTGAAGTTAGTTTTGAAATTCCTCCAAATTTAAAATGGGAGACGCTAAGATTGGTTCTATGTGTTGTTACTGATTGTCATGCCAAGATTCTTGTCAATGGAAAACTCTTAAATCTGATATATTTTGGATACCAAACAATAAAGATAGAGGAAAGTCATGTGTTGCTCACGTGTATTCCATTATTGAATCCGTACCTGTTCGGAGAACCACTGACGTGGTTGAAGAACCGTAATATGTGTCGAGTTATATTTGACTTGTCTGGCAAAGTGCCCACACCCGTTAAAATGCCCTGTGGGGTCCACCTATTAGGCCACCAGGTTGCAGATGTGAGTGAGACTGATGTTGTTGATCATGGGCCAACGCAGTTGTTGTTGCCTGATGCGATGGCAGTGGATGATGATATTCATGATGATCAACACCAAGACTGCGAATTGCTTTCCTTGCCTTCAGCATCAAAGATTAGTCTTGGCAAGAGGCCTCGCGGATCAGATTTCATGAAATTTGATGATGATAATCGTGCTAACGTCGTCGACATTGGTGATCATGAAGCTCAATGGCTTACTTTGTTTACGGGACCAGCGGATCACCCAAAAAGGAGGCACATCGATCTTAATGAGGAGCCAAAGTATGTAAATCTATTCAATGTTGAATGATATCTTTGCATTTTCTGGTCATACATCTGCGTTTTGTTTTCAATTCAAATTTAGTAATATTTTGATGTGCGTCTCTGGGGTATATGTTATAGTTTTGAAGGGGTGAATTTTTTTTTCTTTTTGTTTTGGGTTAAATCCTTTTTCTCAGTGCTCTACATTCGATATTAAATTTTTAGTCAATGAAGTTCCAAAGTAGTTTATGTGAGCCCCAGGTTCAATTGTCGAAACGAACCAAATTTCCAAGCAAGGGTTTGGTAATCAAAGAGGTGTGTTGAGGCACCAGCAATTTCTGAGATTCCATTTTACGTTGCACAAGGCAATACCTATCTTATCAATTGATGCATCCAGCATTTATCCGCGGGTGAACAAAACTGGTTGCAAGCCGGATTTATCTAATGCTTTCCTTCCACACATATACTTTGTCTATGATTCTTCTATCTCATTCATTGGAATTGATGTATGTTAAGGACGAAATGTAACAGATTTATCTATTTCATAATTTCCAATCAAGGTTTGTTGAAAATCAGACAGTAATTGTAAACATGCATCCAAATATGTCCAACATATTTCTGTTGAAAGATTGTGTCTCATTATACTAGTAATGTTGCTAGTATTGGCAAGGTACAAGAATCCCAGCATGTCTAAATCATGTGAAGTTGCTGCAACTCAACTGCGGGATAGTTGTTCAAGATATTTTTTATTATACTGCAAAAGACACGAAATGAGATTTGGAACAATTGAAACTGCAAGATGAAAAGTTTGATGGGCAGCGATAGTATCATCCATATTTTGTAGTTTTCGAACTCCAATCTAGTTTGCGAATGGATTTTGGTTCTTTGAATACCAGTTGCTGTTTGAACAGCCCTGGTAGAGCTAACATCTGCAATGGCTCCATTTACCCAAAAAGAATTTGGCTTTGGACGCCAGGAATTATAACTTCATTCTTTGTTCATGAAAGCACATTATTATTGTGAATGCATGACCGGATAGCTAAGCACGTTCAGAAAGTTTGGTCTCGATCGAGCAGTCGGATATAAGCCAATCACACGATCGGACAGCGATCACTTCACCTAACCTTTGATTCATTGATTCGGAGTATCAGGGACTCCGATTCTCAATCCGCAAATTCCTACACAATCCTAGAGGTATGGAGAACAACATATTTGAAATTGAGGCCAATCGAACGGTCCAAACATATTGAACCTGGGTTAAATCCTTTTTCTTAGCGCTCTACATAACGAACCCATTGGTCACATTCTTTTGAGTTATATGTACTACATCTAAATCCTTTTGATTGAAGCTATGTCATGCAAAGCTAACGCTCAACCCACAAACTAAAAGACAATCTCTTGGAAATGCAAAGCTATAAAGTTCCACATCGGAAACTTGACTAAACAATTTACAACATATAATGAGTGGTTCCACTACTAATAGCACCGAGTCCTTTTGTGGTAAAACCCCACACTTACAAGGCTTTGTAAGTGGTTAAGTTTGGAACAATATTTATGTTAGTAGTGGTGGGCCGATGGTTCATCTCTGACTATCTAATTACCCTAATAAGCCATGTACAACATATAATTAATGAGTGGTTCAATGACTAACAGAATGAAGACGTCTAAAGATTACATTAGCTCTGCATGGTCTGTTGGAACTCATACTGTTAGAAAGTCCAATTCTCATGTACATTAAACCTTAATCACAATTTTATTATTGTTGTCAAATTAACCTTCGGAGCAATGTCAAGAAGAAAAGGTGCATTTTAGCAATAGTGATCAGATATCATCTCTTTTATATGTGTTCGCACCAAAAATCGCATTTTTGCCCTGGAATTGGAGACATTGCGTTATGAACAAGAGTTGGCCAAAATCATGGCCCAGCATGATCAAGCATCAACTGCAGTCATCCATATTCTGTCCGATGGCCATCTACTTTGCTCAAATGAAGTTTCTTTCTTCTTGAAAGTTGTTCATTGGGGTGTCTACTATCACGTGTCCAAATTTGGAAGCCATTGGATAAGTACTCAATCCTCAAAGAGACAAACACTGAAGCATGTTCAAAGGGAATTTCAGTATCAGTCAACTGCAGTCAGCTACATTCTGTCCGATGAGGGACTTAGAGTGCCCGAATGAGTTTTCTTTCTTCATGAAAGAGGTTCAGAAAGATGTCTATTATGTTGTGTCCAAATTTGGGAGCATTTGGATAACTGTAGCCTACTCATATTCATGTCCAAAGAGAAGCCTGTTCAAAGGCAGTTTCTATATCAGTCAGCTACATTCTGTCGAATGAGGGACTTAGAGTGCCTGAATGAGTTTGCTTTCTTCATAAAAGAGGTTCGGACAGATGTCTACTATGTTGTATCCGAATTTGGGAGCATTTGGATAACTGTAGCCTACTCATATTCATGTCCGAAGAGAAGCCTGTTCAAAGGCAGTTTCTGTATCAGTCAGCTACATTCTGTCCGATGAGGGACTTAGAGTGTCCGAATGAGTTTGCTTTCTTCATGAAAGATGTTCGGACAGATGTCTACTATGTTGTGTCCGAATTTGGGAGCATAAGTATGGCATCCTCAAACGGACAAACACTGAAGCTGGTTCAGGATGCAGTCCAGTGATTATCAGTCAGAGGGAATCCCGTCCGTCTGATAGACATCTTCCACTTCTCAAATGGAGTTCTCCTCTTCATGAAAGATATTCCTACGAGTGTCTGCAACAACATAATCAAATACGGGGGCAATCCAATCAGTATATCATTCTCTAAGTGCTAAACACTGAAGCATGTTCAAAGGGATGTCATTGGTGACGATCAGTGTGTCCGAGAGAGCAATTTGGCTTGCTTCCCCATTTCTAATTGTTCGTCTAGAAATGCTCCTGAACACCTTGTGATGCCCCTAGCAGTTGAGCAGGCTGTACTTTGGCAACTTAGCGGCTTCGTCTGATTTGCTTGTGTCTCAAGGAACCTTGTATGGTTTCGGAGACTATTCCTCGAGGAGATGTGAAAGGCGTGCCACTACTAGTGATACTCTTCTAGTAGAAAGAGGGAATTTTGATGAGTATGACTGCGCTTATGTATTCTTTCTTCTAACCAAGGCCACTGTGCTCTAAAGAGGGGAATCTGGCTTTAGATAGGTTCTTTTTCTGCCTCAACTAAGAGGACTTTCAATACCTTAAGTATGATCGAGGGATACGCAGGAAAAGCAATGTCCTAGTCCGTTAATCGGACAGAACACTCAATGATAGATTTCTTGTATTAAAATTAGTCCGATAGACAAGGTATTCCCACTAATGATTGCATACAAGCTTGACTAAATAGAGACTGATTTAAATACAATAACTCAATAATCAAGAAAAGCTGAAAATAGTACAATCGGACAGAAGATCTATAGTATCGGACAGGAGACAATAATCTGTCTGCGACGAAGTCGTGTTGTCCGATACTAGCAAACTAGTAACACTCGCGATCAGAAACTAGCCCGTATCGCAGATGAACAAATTTGCTTCGACAAAGTGAGCTGGAAATCGAAACCAACTATCAAATCATACCAAGCATTGCCGGCAGAGCAAAATAGGTTACAAACAATGACAATGCTATTCCAATCAGGAGTTGTCAACTGGGAATTAGACAAAGCTATGTGTTTGGGAAAAGAAGAGAGTTCCAACAAGGAGTTGTCAACTGGGAACTCAAAGAAAGAGAAGGGAGTTGATTCAAGTCTTGGTTTTGTCTGCAGAGAGACACTTCGCAAGAGATTGAGTCTAAGACGCTGAGTCTTGTGTTTTGAGACGTTGAGTCTGGCTTTTTGGCTGAAGTTGTCTGTGTGTCCTGTCATTGAAGGTCAGTATATATACATAGAGAGGTAAGCCCTTTTAACTGGCGATGCCTGGAGAGCCCTTTGGGAAATGCAACCTCGACTGCCACTTGTGTGAACCCTATTTCTGCTGATGTGACCTGGACATAATTAAGAAATCTCCAAAGTGAAGATTTTCGGCTGCGCAGTGATCAAGTTGATTAAGACCGGAAAATCCTGAAGATGGTCTCCTGGTTTTTTGCTGAATTGATGGTCTAAAGCCTTTTCTGATGGGAATAGTGACCATACCGCATTAAATGCGGTGGCAATCACATTAATGGTGGTGTGAAACGCCTTTACTTACTACGTTTCTCCACTTGCTGTAGACCATGCTCTATCTGATTTGGTGGGTCATGCTTGGACTTTTCAGTGATTAACCCAAATCGAGATGAAATTTGAATCCTCTGAAAACCAGGTCCTTTGCGAAGGATTTCCGCGAAAAAATACTTGCTTCTGAGGAGTTTCTGTCCGAAATGAGACGTGGCATTCGTATCTGGAAAGAGACGAAACAAAAGCATCGGACACTTGTGTCCGATGCGCCAGTGTCTTCAAAAAGCCTTGCTGACTATGGTCTTTTGGTCCACAATTGCGGCTGGAGCGTGGTTGGGCTTGGCTGACTCCTCCTTTTGGGCTTTCTACGTTTGCAAGGTGAGCCTTTTGAAGCCTTGGGCCTTTCGCTTTACTTAATCAGTCCATCCAAGCTATGGATCAAGGTCTGTGCTTTTTTTGGTACGAACACTAATAAAGTCGACTTGTTCATGAGAGTTGTTCTCCCTGATGTCTAGTATAACATATCCAAAAACGAGAGCATTTGGATCAGTGTAGCATTTCCAGACTCATGCCCAAAGAGGAGCTATGCAAACTGCCAACCAAGTTTCATTAGCTACATCAATAGAGAAATTAAGCCATGACGTGGGAGTTTGGTTTGAATTGACAGGAAGCTACTTACCCCAACAGAGAAACCCACGGGTGCACATGCTTCTTTATTTTAATATTATGCTTTATGATTTTTGTTAAAGAATGGATGGGCAGCAAGCATAAAGAAATAATAAAGTATAAAGTGGCACCTAATGTGCACCAATCAGAGGATGAGAGAAGGAATAAAATATATATGAAGGGACAAGTTGTGTCCTCAACATATTATTTTATCATATTGGCTAGGAAATCTTCAACTAAGATTTCTTTCACACTTGTGGATCAATTTACGAGGGGCAGAGCTATGGGTGACAGTAAGGCAACACTCTTCCAGGCACCATCATCGTTGGGATATTTTTCCTATAAGTATGAAAGCCCCATGGCAGCAAAAGACACACAACTTCAGCTAAAAAAAGGCCAAACTCAACGTCTCAAAACCAAGACTCAATGTCTTAGATTCAACCTCTTGCAAAGTGTCTCTCTGCAGACAAAGCCAAGTCTTGAATCAACTCCCTTCGCTTTCTTTGAGTTCCCAGTTGACAATTCCTTGTTGGAACTCTATTCTTTTCCCAAACACATAGCTCTGTATAATTCCCAGTTGACAACTCCTGATTGGAATAACACTGCCATTGTTTGAAACCTTTATGCTCTGCCAGCAACGCTTGGTATGATTTGATAGTTGGTTTCAATTTCCAGCTCACCCATCTCAAAGCAAGCTTCGCATCTGCGGTACGGGCAAATTTCTAGCCATAGATATTTCTGATTTATCTCTGTCTGCGGTACGGGCCAGTTTCTGGCTGCAGATTTTATGCTTTCATTGTATTTATTTTTTCAGTACAATAACGTGTTCCGCGGACAGCCAGTATCCAACGAACAACCATTGTATTTACTTTCTGTCTGTTTCACCTTCCATGTATTTGATAACATATTGTACTAGATAATATTGAAGTCCTTAGTACTCAAGGCATAGAAAAGAACTTTATTGGGTATGTTTTCCCTCCCAATTCACAATCACTTGATTATTAGTCATTTATTTGGCACGCAATCTATTATCTATAATCTCAATCTGTTGGAATTCTCACTGCCAACAGTGGCACGCTCGCAATCGCATTCAT